>OY728126.1:1009525583-1010775583 GCA_963277665.1 Viscum album
TTCTTCAAGAATATTACATTGGTTGTAGTTGTAATGAATTCTCTATCCCTTGAGACTAGGTAATAATATCTATTAGAGTATACCTTTTATAAAAAGTAAGGTCCTTCCCACTTTGGTTCAAGCTTTGGAGGCTTCTTTCCTGGTATCATTGGAGTCCTACAAACTAATTCCAATTCCCCATAAAGAAATGAGTGGAGGCAAACTATTTTGTTAAGAGATTGTTCTATTCAATTCCAATAGACTTAAAAATGATGCAATTTATTCAATCTCATTTCATTTAATTGTTCAATCTAATCAAATCCCTTATGAGACTATTCATTTGTAGACAGCATATCAAAGATTTCAACTCGGAGTGAAGGCAATTGACTTTCTATAAGAAAAACTACCTTTCATATATACAATAATGTGTATGGAGTTTTCTTGAGTGGCAGTAAGATTAGTAGTCCAAAAATCCCATAAAGAATGAAAAAATGTATAAGGCCAAGATTTCGTATCTTTATCCACTATTTTTTGGAGTAAAATTTATAGGGTCTCATTGAAATCATATATCTTTCCATTGGCCACCACATGATAGCAGGATGAATGTGTGTATTTTATATTTTACTCCTGATAAAACTTCTTTACTACAACATTATAGAAATTGGGGCTGTCATCCGTCAATATAGTTTGAGGGGCACTAAATCTGGTATTGTTATTTTCTTTGACAATGCTAACAATTCATTTGGAATCATCTTCATTGAGATGTATTACATCAACCCATTTGGAGAAAAAATCACTAGAAGTATGAAGATACTTAAACTGTTTAGCCTTATCTAGAGGAGAAGATCCAACTATGTGCATTCCTAATATGGAAAATGGCCAAGAGTATTTAGCTGTATATAGAAACTTCGAGGGTTGATGAATGAAGTTGGAATGCACTTGTTAGGGGTGACATTTCTTGGTGAAATCTGGTAAATCCTAAATTATTGAAGTCCAAAAGTATCCAAGCAATCATATTTTATTAGAAATCCTATGCCCAGATTGGTGAGCACCACTATCTCCTTCATGTACTTATTTCTTGACACATGTAGTTTCTTCTCTATTAATAAAGTATAAGAGGACTCCATCGAAGCCTCATTTGTAAAATATATTCTAGTGATCCAGACTATCATTATAACTGAAATAGGCCACTCATCATCAGATATGTTATTTTTCAGCTCTATCTGGTAGAAGTACACCATTTTGATGGTATTCCATGATAGGTGTCATCCATCCCATATGATTACCATATAAATTAGAAATAAGGATTATTTCATTAATTTCATCCATTCTTGTTTGAGTTAAAGGTGAAACCACAAGATGATAGGCAATATTGACGATTGTCTCACTCTGATTTAGATCTTCCAAGGTTGTGGCTGCATTTTCCAGTGCATCAGCATGGGCATTTTTTGATCATGGGATATAATAAAATGTTGGATTTGAGGGGAATTCATCACTTAACCCTATGAAATAATAAAGAAAAGGGATTAAGTCTTCTTTTTTGGTATCATAATCCCCATTGATCAATTTTATTACCAATTATGAATCACATTTAAGTTTCATGTGGTTCACTTGTACCTGGAGTGTTAATTCTAGGCCTACAATAAGAGATTGATATTCTTCCCCATTATAGGTACCACACTCTAATAAAAGAAAGGAATACATAAACACTACATTTTCTGGGGAGATAAGTATAATTCCTAACCCAAATTTTTTTGTTTAGGGTTTTCCATTATCTTTCCTATTGGACTTCAACAACACCATCAATGTACACTTCCCACATTTGAGGATTATCTTGAATAGAGAAGATTTATTCATTAGGAAGTTTAGTTTTCAATGACTTATCTTCGACATATGGATATTCATCAAGGAAGTATACCAAGGCTTGTCCTTTTATTTCATTCTGAGGAACAAACTAGATATTAAACTATTTCAAAATAACTTCTCATCATGTAAAATGTTTCGTAATCATACGATGAGTGAGGATAAATTTGAGCAGGTTATTGAAATATAACAATGAACCTCACGATGTTGCAAGTAGTGCCTTATCTTATGAACTACATTGATTAATTCTATGTAGTACTTATCGATACATGAATATTGAGTCTCTATGTCATACATAGTTCGACTGTGATAGTAACGACTATTTTTATTCACAACATCATTGTGTTGGGTAAAGAAGGCACCCAGTGATCTCTCTAAATCTGTCACATAGGGAATAAGTGGATTTCCACCAATAGGTGGCATTAATACAGGTGGACTCAAGAGATATTTCTTGAGGGTATCAAATTCCTCTTGGTAGTCTTCAATCCATTGATATGTAACTCATATCTTCATTAATCTAGTGAAGGGGAAACACTTAACTTTAAAATTGGTGATAAATAACCGAATATTGGCCAAGTGTCATTGAAGTCTTCTTAATTCATTCAAATTTTGAGGATGTGGAATGATAAGGATTGATTTTATCTTCTTAGGATCAACTTCTATGCCATGATGGCGAACAACGTTGCCAAGGAGTTTTCCAGAGGTAACCTCAAAAGCATATTTCAAGCAGTTCATCTGCAAATTATGTTGTCAAATTTTACTGAATATGGTCTCCAAATCAGTAAGAGGATTTGAACATTGTATAGATATAACCAATAGATCATCCACAAAATATTTGACAAATTTTCCTAAGAATGGTTTGAAGATATTGTGCATGGAATATTAATATGTTGCACTTTCATTCTTTTACCCAGAGTGCATTACCTGATAGAAAAACATGACTTCAGGGGATATAAAGGCTTTAGAATCCTTGTACATTGTGGCCATTTTGAATTGATTTTACCCATAGTAGCTATCCAATAAGGAGAGATATTTTTATCTAGCTGCTGCATCAATAAATATTTCTTTGATTGGAATTGGAAAGTCATCTTTCGGGAAATGAAATTTAAGATCTATAAAATCAATTAAAACTATAATTTTTCTAATATTATTTTTCTCTAGGACAATGTTGGATAGCCATTTTGGATATTTCACCTCCTTCACAAAGTTATCTTTGAGGATATTGTCAACTTTAACATCAATTTTAGAGGTTTGAGTTCGGTTTGTTCTTCTTAATTATTGGTTAAATCCTCAATGCTCTTCTAGAAAACCCAAATGATGAGTGTTGACATAAAGATTAAGGCCTGTAATTTGTGAATAGTTTCATTATAATATATCTATTTGTTGCTTTATAAATGAGGTATACATCTATTTATCTTCAGAAGAAGTGGCCCCACTAATTAGAGTAGGGTATGGATCTTCTTCTATACCCATATTTATTTATATGATCTCATCTTAAATGGTGGATACGGCTTCATCAAATGTTGTAGGATCATCCGTGATAAATTATTCCTCTTCTTCCTTACATTTCAATTCATATATTTCTTCTTGGTGGATATGTGATGAATAAATACTTCTAGAGATAGGGGAGGAGTTAGTATTTGAATATCTTGAAGAAGAAGCGATCATTTCTAACCCTACTAGTGTTGAAGGATCTTTTTAGAGCATTGAAGATATTAGGATGGGTTGGGTATAAAAAATCTTATCTTACTATATTAATAAAAAAAATTATATCCTAATCGATCAAGAAAAGACTTGATAAAGTTTGATGAATAAAATGAAAACATCTCCATTTACGCATTCACTATCAACAACATCTCCCTAGCTTTCAAGCTCAATTTCCTTGACTTTCATTTTGGAAGTCATTAAACAATTTCTTGGATTTTGGTCTATCCATTAAATTGAATTGAAAGAAAAAAAATAATCATTTCTCATATTTTTGAATGGGGTATCCAGGATCTTATCCAAACCATTCAGAGAATTGATTCTTATTGCATCTTTTTTCACGAACCTCATTCCCTTACTATAAAAGAATTCTGTCTCAATATACCGAGATTCACACATTTTGAATGGATGATTGTCACCAAAGAATGTCCCAATTTGAAAAATGAAGCAATACTTGAGTCATTGGTGATATGATGAAGGAACTGCTGCATGTTGATTTAGCAAAGGTCATCCTTGCAGAATGTTGAAGGCTGTGTCCTAATGGACAACCATGAAATTTGAATTATATATAAAATTCACAAACACAGTTCTGAGTGTAATCTCTCATAGAGGTTCTTGTTCATTCTTTTCATAACCTTGCAACATCAAATTGGAAGGAGATAATTCATATTTAGTGAGACCCAATCAATGAAGTGTACAGATGGGAATGAGGTTGTACCTGAGCCATTATCAATGAAGGCTCATCCAATGTTTGTATCATTAACCCTTACAAATAGATAAAAGGTACTGATTTTCCATGTAAAAAATCATCCTCATTTTCATTCGTGAAGGATACAATCGCATGACATTCTTCTGGATAATTCTCTATAAGATATACCTCAGTAGTAGAAACTTAGGTTTCAAAATCATTAGGATTTCACAAAGCCTCAATAAGTGCTTCTCGAAGATCTTTTGACAAATTCAAGGCATCCATTATTGATAACATGGCCGATAATTTGCCTAGTTGTTTCAAAACATCATAATTGTTTTCCAAAGGACTATGTTTTATAGTATGTATATTTTTTTTCCAAGTGCCTTGAAAGTTGATTCGCATAATGTAGATGTACCATGGGTTGAAGCAGAAGCTGGAAGTACATATGCTCTTTTTAGATTAGACTAACTAGTTATATCAACTGTTCTAGAGAAAGATTTTTTAACATCTAAACAGTCCTCCAATATAATCATGTCAAGATCAATCTTTTCAATTGTGGGATAATTCCCATGTTATTGCTGAGCACACTGAAGGGCTCTCCGATGAGTTTCTTCTGCATAAATGGTTCATGTAGGGGTATAGTTAAAATAGTGGTTTCTAGCATATCTACATCCCCTATATCTTCTACCTTGGATTCTTATTCAAGTTCCCCAATGGGGTATAGGGAATTTAGCTCATAATAACTAGATTATTCATTTACATATGGTTTCGTTATGTGGATAACATTAATGTAACTGAATATCAACTCTTCATATGATGAATATTCTGCTTGACAGGTCAGTTATGGGTGTTTTGTTTCGAAAGGTGTTGTCTGTGATTTTCAGACTGATGGCATGAAATCTGCAAAGTCATGGTCAACTTTTTCCCTGAAAAGAGTTCACCTTCTTATAAGTGCTCTTTATCTTTTCGATCATATCACTTCTCTAAGGATTGACCTTTGGAGGACTGAGCTTTTAATGAATATGTCCATTATGTAGCATAAGTGGCATAAGAAACATTCGATTGTTTCAATTGTGGTCATAGGATGGAATAAGTTCTATTGATATTTTTATAAACCATCCAATCACCATACTTCTTTGAATTTTTTCTTTTGACTTCTTTCCATTCACCTTCTTTCTCCAGATTAGTAGGATTAACGCATGCTACATGGGTTGATGAACATTTTAGTTTTACTTTTCTGGGAGTCTACCAATTTTTTAGTAGATCTTTGAAAATAAAACACTCTTAAATGGGGTTCCCCCAAAAATTTGATAAAAGAGGAAATAATTTGGGAGATCTTTCTCTTCTTATTTATTTAGTTTAATTTCCCTCAGATACAAAACAGTTTTTTTTTCCAAAGATGAAATGAAATAACTATAAACCTATTCATTCCAAAAATAATAAACATTGTTCTTTAATTTATCAAATTGTCTCTTCCATTGATCTTTTGTATCATCATGACAACGAGGTCATTTTTGCTGACACTATAGAGGTGGATCCCTTCAGTATGATGAAGATTTTGAAGTAGAATAAGGTATAGGTACTTGATTAAGTGTGACTATAACAACTTATTCTTTCCCTATTCTTCTTCCTAGAGCTTAAGGGATTACACAAGATTTAGATTCAGTTTACACAATGGAATCCTACACTTGTTGGGAGATTGAATAAAGGTCTCAAAAACATCCTATGTATTTCACAAGGATTAGTGGCATGCATAACTCATCATGCAAATTTTCCACACAAATTGGAAGTATCTCCTCTTGAGGGAGTGTTATATTAATGGGATATGTTAATCTCTACAATTAAGTAATGAAATATGAAACTCTTTTGTTCTCCCTTTTTTAATATTTTTAAGATAAAAATAAGTTTTCTTGGGAAACATTTAGCTGAATTGGAGAAGGAATTTCTGACAAGGTTCTTCCAATCTAGTAATTGATTGAGAATACAAACTTGTATACCAGACAATGTTTATCCCCTGTAATGATTTCAAAAAGAATATTATATTTAATTCGTCTTGTAGTTGAGGGGTCCCCATCATGGGATCACAATGAGAAACAAAATTCATTAAGTGCTGCTATGGATCTCCCAAACCATTAATATTTGGAAATGTGGTATTCACAATGTTTGGTGGGGGAGGGATTAGATCTACCCATTCAGGGTAAGCATTATTTTTTCGGTTGTATTGGTTCATAGTATTCTTCCATAGCCTCTAATAAATTTATTAATGCATTATTTGTATTCATTATAATTTGGGGAATATCTGGATGAGCTGGGAAATGTATAGGTACAACAACTGAAGCTTGAACTGGTGCTATTACTAGAAAACCCACTGGTGGTGGTGCTTTTGGTATTTTTCTTGGATAACCCATGGGGATAGGCCTATAAGGATGTGTTTGATCTTGTCCCAGATATTTACCCAATGGAGGTAATTCATTACACACATCAATAGTTGCAAAAACCCTCTTTTCTATGCAATTCCTATAGGAAGTGAAAGTTGAGGATCCTCTTATGGAGCATATCTGGAAGAAATTCTGCTACGAAATAACCATGTTTTGAGTTTTTTAAACTCCTTCGTCTCATATTATTGTAGGTAACATATTTCTTCATGTTAAATACATTGACCTTATCTAGTGGAAAAGAGATACATGATCTAAAATTTACCTTTCCCCTTGTTAGATGACTTTATAAAAGGTGGGAGTTAGTTACTTGAGGGAATACCTAAATTATGGGTAAGCCTCTGATATTGGGTATGCACACCCCCTTAATTTGCATCAGTTTGTACCATAATATGGATAAGAACATCATCTACCAACTCCCCTAAACATGACTCATTTTCTATAGGATCTTCTATATATGTATTAATGGAATTCATTAACACATAATGTATTGATGGAATTATATATGTATCTTTGTATGATCATCTTTTTATGTGTCCTTCATGAGACTTAGATATCCTATATAATTACTTCCTAGGAACTTCTTAATGGACAGTAACCTGAAGGGAATCCATGGTTTTTTCTTTTGTGTGTTCACATTGTGGCTTTTTCTTAAAAACTAGATAACTGACTTCCTTTGATGAGGGGTCTGTAGATGTGAAAAAGCCCCCAACCCTGAAGGTTGGGGCTATTCTTATTCTTATTCTTCAAACCTTCAAAGTTGTTTTATTGAATTAGATGGTTGAGTTAAAAAATCCACCAGCCTAGTAGGCTTGGGTGGTTTCAGAACTGTTATTGCTAAGATTAGTGTTGTTTCTCTTCTGATTTGGTGAATTCTAGTCCGAACATTAGATAGATGCATTATCTGACATCCACTTAAACTGAATGTTTTTGAAGAGCATTGTATTATATTAGAATTTTTTTCAATATGATGGCTGACATCTGCTAGGTGGGAGGCCTAATTAATGTTCACAGTTACTTGATGCAAAATTATCTCAATATCTTCCTATCTTTGGGGCTAACATTGATGAGTGTTTTTAGAGGCCTTTTCTTGAGTGTATCTTTGATTACACACAAAATATTTTGATCATAGCTAACCATGGGAAATAACATTTCATGAGACAACTTTTTGAAGGATTTACTTCTTTTGGAGTGCATTGAAATGCAATTATTCATGTCTACCCCATCATCTAATACGGACACCAGATTGGGTATCAGTAACTAAAGGGAATAACCTCTTTAGTGCATCAAGGCATTCATTCTGAAGGGGTCCCTAATTTTTTTCAGCCTTTGGTTGTTGGGAAATTGAGAGATATGTTATGTAAATTATGCGTTGAAACCCTTATATTACATTTACATGACATTGATATTCATCATAAGGTAATACTTTTTCTTTTAGATTACTATAATTTTTCCATATGTTGATGTGGATATTATGAATGAAATTTTCTTAAATTCTTGAATATAGTATTGAGAGGTTTCCAAAGGTTAGAAAATGACTGGTATTATACCTTTATCCTGTTTTTTCTCATATTAAACATATATTCATCATCTTTTTCTAGTGGCTTCTCAACTTGGTCATACCAGAGTGGACACTTTTCAATTGTTTTATCATAAACAATTAGTTATATTGTTTTTTCCTCTACTATATTAGAATATAATTGTCCCAAGGGATGTTTGGAGAATGACTATCACATTATGAGGTTTTCAAGTTGAGAAATTATTTCACCTGTTAGTAAGACGACATCAGACATGATTGGCCTTATGTTGACAAGTTCCTTGATATAAGTGGTATTTTTCATTAATAAAAAGTCAATTAGAGAATTATATTAACAATGAGAAAAAATACTATGGAGAGAACTTTAGTAGATAATGTCATCATGGGGAGGAACACCATGGTGAATTACATCAAGGGAGATATCCTCCTGATCCTTGGTCTTCTAGCCACATAGAAGGTTGTTGTGGCTCTCATTCAGTGATAGATTTTCTAGATTGACTGAATTTTCAAGATGTAAGACTTCGTGACGAATTTTCTGATGGGGAACTTCATAATTACTAGTACTACTCCCATAATTTTTTAATTGGATAGTAGGGTCCTTTGTTGAAATAGAAAAATGTCATAGGGCTTTAAGAAGTCCAGCATTTAGATGATCTATATCACAGATTGGATTTCGATTTGACAATTATGTTTGGAGAGAATTTTTCTTAGAGGCTCTTTTAAATGTATTTGGGTCCATTTGGAGGCAAAATAGGTTATCATGGGTAGGTTTCTATGTATTCGATGGAGGGGTGATTGAAATGGACTGATTATATCCTATTCAAAAGGGTGTATGTTCCTAATACCATTGTCCATATGATATGGGAGAGTATGCTCTATAACCCTCATGTAATGGGATAGAAGTATCTATCTTCTCAGAGATGGAATGACATCAAGTCATCCCAGGTTTGGGGACATAATTTTGTATCTCTTCCCCTAGAACTGCTAAAGTTTCAGTTATGATATTCTGGCGTGCTTCCAGAATATGGGTAGGAAGATGTGGCTTCCCTTTAATCACTGATAAAATGTGATTAGTAAATTTAGAGATTTGAATAGGAATATTAATCCATTATGTATCTAGAGTATGTGTTTGTGCCTACTTCTATCCTCCCTTTCCTATCAGTTGATACTGAAATTACTCATGTATGAGGTCAAAGAGTTGAGTCTACCCCATGTTTGTCGTCAGAGCTTTCCGACTAACATCTCTGGGTGATGCCAAACAAGACTGATGGTAGGATTGATTGATGTTGGATGGTTTATGTGCTTGCTAACTATTTTCTTCCTAGAATGGTTGATGGAATTATTTTAATGATGAAATATGAGACTGTTGGCAATATTGGTGAGTGCAGGCAGGTGTATGTTCCTTCTTACTAGATGTCGCCATATTTTATTGGAGGGCTTCCAAGAATGTAGCCAGACAATTATACCAAATAACTGATAGTTTTTACGAAAATTTATGTGTCTTCTCATGGTAATCCACTAGATTTAAATGGATGGATTGGTTTGGCATTTCCATATTAGTTTTCTCACCAGTGGAATTAGGGCAGATGGGTGTATGTTCCCATTCGTTGGTTGCCACCAAGTTAGTTAGATTGAATTCATATGAGGGGGGAATAGTAAGAACATGATCTTTATTGTCTAGATGTAGTACCCATCTATATGCCTGCATACTTGGGTCTGAGGGACCTAGTCCAAACAACCTAAGTCAATACCCCCATCATGTTGGGGGATCACTTCTATACAATTATATTGGCAGAGATTGTTTGTGGGAGCCCTCGAGAAGGACCCCTATGTCTTTGAGTTGAGTCCATGAGTGTCCTCTTGATCCACCTACCTATAGTATGGGGGATAAAAAATATTTTATTCTAGGGATAAGGATCTGAAATGGTTGAATAGATTGGTTTGTACCATCTACTTCTTAACCAATGTTCGTCACTGACAGGAAGATCGATGGTTATTGTTAACTTGGAGAGCCTATCAGGTATCCACCATGGTTGGGATAGTACCATGTTGATGGTATTTACAAAAAAAATACATTTGATACCCAGTGGTGAATATTCTGAGTTGGTGATGATGTCCTTCAAGGGTACTAGGATCTATCTTGTGTATCAGCTAGGGCATTGACGGGTGAAAACTTGAAGGAATTCATTTGGAGTGAAAAGAGTTCTCAGAAAACTAAGAAATACATACAATGAACTCCATTAAATTAGTTCCTTTTATATGGAAACCTATGTGATTGATTCCTTTTTCTGGCCTTCCATTATCAATTGATAGGGTCTTGATTGATGTGTAATATTGTTAACATGGATAAGGATTCACGTCGGGTTCACCATTTGTGTTACGTCTCCCACAGAATGTGTGTTCCTGTTAGGAATAACTACTCCAGGGTAGTTTCCATTGGATTTATTTATTGAAATAGAAACATCCAATGGTTCTTTATCCAAAGGAAACTACTTTACAAAGGAAGCTGTTTTTTAGGTTTCGGCATATGATACTTAGGTACATACTTTGGTCGAGCGAATGGGAGGTCAGACTCATCACACCCTTTTGGGTGGAATTAACGCCAACTCTAGGTCTCTCTTATATATTTAAGAAATTTATTGTGAATCCATATTAATTTAGCATGTATATCATTGGTTTCCATTGAATTTTTCAATAAATTATTTCCATGTGTTAAATATAGAATCATTCGTATGTTTTAAAGGTTCTTCATTAATGGAGACATCCATATGTATTCAAGGTTCTCCATCAATTGTATATTCTAATATACTATTTAGAGATTCTTTTAACCATTGTTATGGTAATACTGGTTTTTAATCCACTCAATGGGGAACACTATAATTTATTATCATCCAGAGAGAAAAAATCTTTTTTTGATGTTGGGATCGTTACCCAGAAATGTACTACCTACATATCCTTGTGAAATGAATTAGAACACTCATAGTTCAGTACTACTTAATGGGGAACATCATACCTTTTAGGGTCATGTGATAAGGACCTAGACATACAATTTAATGTCGTGTGGTAAGTACATCTAAGCAGAAGATGTTTAGTCCAATCATGGTGTATGACTTTTTCCTTAGCAGCCCAAGGAACATGTAAAAGATACAAGTTTCCAATTTGGATAGACCCAGTTGGAAATATGGACCATGAAAAATAGGGTTGATTTGAAGTGTTGGTTTTGAACCTCAGGGAGGCTTCCAACGTATCCCACATGGATGGGAACCAAATCCCACATAGTTGAATGAGTCTCATAGGAGAGTTTATTTATTTTAGAGAAATTATTTTGGGATTACATCTTGAAATGGATGACTTTTATGGATAAAAAGAGATGGAGCTTAGGCCTTAGGAATTCTTCCTATATATCCCAGTTTTGAGGGGAATCAGATTTCTATTGGTTCATTCATATGAGGTGTTTATACAAATGTTTTGATCATCAAAAATCTCTAATCCCACATGAATCATGTTAGTGTGAGAAGTAGGCGAATATGAAAGATTCAACAAAGGTACACACAATTTTCCTCCTTCACTGGTGGAAGAGGATGGTATAACGGTGGTGATGATTGATGAGGGAGTAGAGTAATGAACCTTTAAATGTGGGATGACATTGGGGGCCATACAGCCCAGATCTCATAATATTAGGGACTTAAATCAGTGGGAGTTCCCTGATTGGATCCTAGAAGAGGAGTGAGACTAATTTTTTTAAATGGAAAATAACGTCTTCCCCTCAATCTCCCTATTAGGAATCAGAGGATCTGAGTCATAGAGATGAGAAGAGGAGGTCATGTCCCAAACCCTAATCCTAAAAAACGAGAACTCCCCAACATTATTCCTCGGAGAAATGTCCATGTTACAATGAATATAAAAACCTAGAGACACTCCCTATATTTTTACCCCATTACAACACAAATGTAAGAAACCCTTAACTACGGATATACAAACCCAATTAAAAGACACATGGATGTTTCCTTCCCGAAGGATTTATAGGTTATGAGGATTTGGTGGAAGCTTCAACTTAGTCCCTCTCAGATAAAGGAACCAAGGAAGGATATATCCTTCCATGAGTGTCTTTGAAGAAGGTCTATAAGATGATTCATAAGCCATGTGCGTAGATATGACACGTAGGTATGCTGAATATCTATGTTGCGTAGGTATTCCATGTAGGTACACCACAAAGGTATGTTACATAGGTGTTCCATGAAAGTCTTAGTGAGGATTCAAAATAAGTTCTTAACTTTGGATAACCAAGCCTATGAAATCTTCAAACATTGAAAGGATTTGGAAATGTGCTTATCCCATATAATTATCTCTTCTATCATATTTTTAGATATCTACCTAAGAAAATTTGAGGGATCTAGGAGATAGAGCTATGTAATGGGAGCTTCAATAGTTCTTCCATCATTTTCAGTTGTCAAATGAGGAGCCCAAGGGTCATATTTATAGGAATGGAGGGGCTGGTTGAAATCATTTCTTCATCATAGGTAATCCATGTAGCTCTTCCACATAGTTGTTTTTCGTACTTCCTCCACGTTGGTGTATAAAAAATATCTTGTCGAGTAGTTCTGTCGTGTAGCTCCTCTGTACAGGTCTATCACGTATAACCTCCACATAGGTCCCTTGAAATTTTTATGACTTTAACATATTTTATATTCTTCATGATACATTAAAATATTTGGTGGATGTCTTCATAAATTTTTTTTGTTACTAAGAAGTGTCAACAAGCACCAAGGAGAAAGAGAGTTTTCAAATATAGATTTGAGGTAGGTCCATCAATTTGTGTGGGTCAGGTCACCGCACATACCTCTCACATTTTCCAAGAGAAGGTATAGTCTATACGAGTACCCAATCATGTCTTACATACATAATAATTCACCTACAGTGGTCATGGATCAAATAAATTTTGTTTACCACCCATATCAGGATTCATTCATTGTAGACTTTTTTGATGATATCTTTTTGTATTCATGACACAGACCTGAACACACCAACCATCTTGAGATCGATCTAAATATGGTGAGATATGATTATCTCTAGGCGATTCTTACTACATTACACTCTTGGATTGATAAAATACACTTCCTAAATCATATTATCTTATAGTCAAGAGTATCAGTGGATAGAGATAAAGTGAGTTATGTTGTTTCTTAGGAGGATACCAAAAACATATTTGACATATAGAGATTCTTAGGGCCATCCAAATTTTATAGATGCTTCTTCTTGGACTTATCACACCTTGTCGCGCCAATTAAGGATTGGAAAATGAAGGCTATGAAATTTATATGATCATAATCTTGTGAAGAATCTTTTAAAGAATTGACAGGGCATTTCACTTCAGTGCTAAAACAGATTCTTCCAGAGCCAGGTAATAGCTATGATATATATTATGATGCATAATGTATGAGTCTTGAATCTATATTGATGCAGGACAAGTGAATAATCATTTATGGGTATCTTTAGTTTAGGAATCACTAGTGGAATTACATGTCACACGACCTTGATCTAGCATATGTAGTTCACACATTATTTTATTAGAGACAATAACAACTTAGAGATCATTTTTTGGTATTCACTGATAACAAAAAGCCTCAAGTACATATTTACACAGTAGATTTGAATCTTTGGTAGTGGAGGTGGGTTGAGTACCTACATTAATTTGATTTTGAGCTGAACTACAAACCCATGAAAGGAAATTTTGTAGTTGATTATGTCATCTTGAAGACTGAGACACATTACATCTAGGATTGCATTGACAAATGGTATCACTAGGACTTGTTCTCGAATATGAACATTGAGGTTTAGGAGGATCGAGGGCGTACTATAATCTCATACATTGTAGGGAATTCTACTCTTTTTAAATGGGTTAGAATAATGAAACTATCTTATATTAATGTCATTTTCTAAGGGAAAGCAACTCAAAAAGTGACACGTCTTCAAGATAGACCATGGATGGGGATGATACCTTACTATTCCATGAGCATGTATGTGTCAAAGAAGACATTAGAGAGGAGATGATGTTGGAATTATTCACCTATGTTTGGGTGGTCACATAGGATTCCCCAAAATGTATCAAGAATTACGACAACCATATTAATGGCCTAGTATGAAACATGATATTTCAAGATTCATTGCACGGTGTTCCACCAATCAACAGGTGAAGGTGGATCATCATCTTATGGAAGGGATTTTATATCCATTTTCTAATCTTGAGAGGAAATAAGATGATGACATGATGGATTTCATGGATGGTCTACCTAGATCACCTCATAGAAATAATACAATGTAGGTTGTCATTAATACTTTGATGAAGGTTGAAAAATTATCAAATGTGAGAGAGACCATCTCGGTAGAAGGGATAAAATGATTATAGAATAGGGAGGTTTTACGTCTTCTTGTAGATAATCATTCTAACATTTTTAATAGGGATTCTAGAATTACATCATGGTTCTGGTAGGGTTTGTAGAAGACCTTGGGAATACAAGTTCATCTGAGCATGGTCAACCACTGAAAAACAGATCGACAGATAGAACATACGATTCAAGTTCCATAGGACATGCTCTATGCATGTATCCTTGAACCTGGGGGTTCATTGGAGAAAAAAATTCACCACATTGAGTTTTCTTATAATAATAGATATCAGGAAACCATCAAGATGGATCCTTATAAAGACTTATATTCTAGGCCTTACTAATTGCATTTGTTCTAGCTAGAGGTTGGGATTAAATATTTTCTTGTACTATGTGTCATGTAGGAGATGATAGAGAATGTTTAATTAAACAAATCACATGATGAAAAATTGGTACAAAAATAAATTTTATTCCAATTTACACTAGTGACCTCTTGATTTTGATGTTGGAAACAATATTTTCCTATGAGTCTTTCCGGGGTTGATCCATATATGTTTTTAGATATATGGTAAGCTCTCACATAGTTTTTCTGGACCCATAGATGTTGATAAGATAATCGTACCAATGGATTAATACTTGTAACTTCCTTAGAGATGATGGTTTATGTGTGTTGTATTTCACATATCACAGCTTCACAAATATGATCCATACCCAACACATGTATTTCATCCTATTGAGGTTTAATTGGATATATATGCTTCTTTAGTGGAGTATCCAGTTTATATTGTTTACCAGAGTGTTAGGACAATCTATGGAAGGTCAATTCATTTGGTATGGGTGATATTTTAGCATATATGGGTATAAAACAAGACCTAGGGGAGGGAAGATGATGTATGAGATTAGTGGATGGATCTCATTCTTGATAATACCTCTTTACCCTTATAAGAAAAACTCTAGGACAAGTTGTTTTAATAAGGGGAGGTTATAATGACATGTATTTTCTCATAGGTACGAATTATTATTATTTTGTTTAAATTTCATTAAAGGTCCTTGTAATGTTACCCAATGGAGTCACCGGGGTCTCGAGGTTGTACAGAGCTTGTTCAGAGCCCAAAAAACATATATTTTTTAAAATAAACTAGGTTGTAAGGTTAATAGAAATTATACTACATCGACATCGGGTTTTATAATAACAATTCATGAAAAAACAAAGGTGAACCCTGACCTTCATAGTTTTTATGAAATTTTTCATCTCCCGATGCATGATCGTGTGAGAAAATATAGTCTCTTAATAGAGATATTCTTCATTGTTTCCACACTATTTGGTTAACTATGAGCCATAACTGTGCGAGGTCTTCTCCTAAGTAGTGGATTGATTACAGTTTAGAAAACTATAAACCATAGAAGTGCACCCTATATTTCAAGGGTGTACTGACCTTTCTAACTCTCATTAATTTATTTACCCTATTTCTCATTTCCATTCTTTTATTAAGTAGATGAAACAATTTCTTCTGCTCCAATAACTCTCCCTCATGCAAAATGTAGTATTTACGATAATACTAGAATATGAAGTCTGAATAAATATTCTTTGAAAGCATCAGATCCATCATGGTATGATCTAAAAACATATCCCTTCACATTTCATTTTATATTTGTATCCATTTCATTAAATAGGGGGGAAATATTTTCCTCTATTTTTAGTGAATTATACTATTTTTTTGATTACTTATAACATACATTGAATTTGATTCTTCCATCAGATGAAGAGTCATCAATTACTATATCATTGGTGATTTCATAATTTTCCCAAATAGTTTTTCTATTTTCATAGATTTTCGTTTATTTCATACACTGACCTTTTCCGTGCACCACATTTTAATTGATTTATTCAAAATAAATTGATCTACTCCACTTTATATATGTCTGTTGATCCTTTTTTAATAAGATAGAGGATATTTACCTCAGTCATGGGCACCCCATTGGCGTGTGAACGTGATTTCACCCTTATAGTTAATTGATTGATTTCTCTGAACACCTTATTAGTGTTCAGATTAGTTTTTAAATAAAATTTACTTTATTGTATATTTATTTGTGGAACCCATGTCAACTCCTATGTTTAGGGCCCATCATGTAATTAGAATTTCCCATGTATGTAATTTTGTTATTGGACATGATACTTTTTAAACGACTCTTAAGATTTATAAATGTAAATGAAATATTTGGTTAATTAAATTAAATATATTAGAATTAATGGATTCATCATGATAGGATGACTTCCTTAAATACATTTCAAATATATTATTTAAATGATTTGTAAAGGGTGGTATGACCATACATTTTTTTGTTCTGTATTAAATTCTTATTGATAATTGTAATGTTTTGTATGAAATTGAATATGTATATTGAGATAAATGAGAGTTAATTCCTCATCAATTATTTTATAAATATGGCTAATAATTTATATAGTTTTTGGTATGAAGTTATGGGTTTTATTGAGAATGAAGGTATCATGTTCCCTTACATCGGGTGTCGAACATGGAATCTCACACCAATGACACATGTTGGATAGTTGGATTAACATGCTACATCTCTTGTTTCATGTGATGACATGATGGAACACTCACCATATTGATATATGAGCATGAATTCTCCCACCCCACTATGCGATTTAGGTCATGAACCCTATTTGATGAGCTTATAGGCTCATTAGACTTGTCATGGATGTTTGAGTTACACCCTGGTCCAAACAACACCTATTATTCTATGTATATGGCCACTTACGCCCGCATGTAGTTGGTTCATAAGGGTGGATGTTATATATATCTATACTATATAAATAAATTATTGACATATATATATATATATAGTTATTAATTGGACACTTATTCCGGCAATGAGACGATGTAGGTACAACGGTCATGTGTCCCTTAAGAACATGAGCATACTATTATTTATTTATTCTTCTTTATTGATTAATTATTACTACCTACACACTGTTTAGTTACGATCACCCTTTGGATTACTTCTAGGAACTTTTTGTGGTGTCTTACTAGGATTTAATCTCATACCCTACTGAGGATTCCTTTTCGTACCTAAGAAGAATATATGACTGCGGGTGAGGATAAGGGAAAAGGTCCTTACTACACGTTGTGGAATCATTTTACTTATAGATGGATCATAGGAGTAGAAAACCAATCATAGGTTCAATATTATAGTATCAAATATTTTTATTATTGTTTTTTTTATGTAATGTTTTTTCATATCTCCCCCCTGTTCCCCATTTGTATATCAGTATGCCATGCATCCATGTATTGACACTCCCTAATGAATTTTGATTATTATTTAGCTATTCAATTATTACTCTTCCACTTATTTATTATTATATTTTTTTATTTATATGATTTTTCTGTTGATTTTTATCTATTTTATCCTATATTCTACTCTATTATGAGTGTTTAGTCTCTCCAATGTACTAACTTTACATCCATGGTGCAAGTCGGCGGCCTCTAGCATACCAGGAGGCAATCTTGAAGCCATGTGATCCACCCTCTTGGGGAATGGGTTATGTGGATCTTGGGGAGAGATGTTATATATGTATTCCCTCTGGGATTCTCCCTATTTATAGTTCCACCCTTTGAGATTTATCCAATTTAGATAATCATCACACTTCTGAACTGAATGGGATACCTAAAAGAAAGGGTCCAATTCCACACTAGATCATCTACCGTTATGATATTAGGTATAAAAGGATATTTTTAAATGAATAGAAGATACCATATTTCAAAATTGGTAAATAGTCAATCCCAACGTTTTTTTACCATCCCGAACTAGTACAGGTATAGGAAAGTGTTTTGAACATGACCAATAGTTATTCCCTACTTGTTTAACAATCTCTTTTAACTATAAAGGTCTCAAAACTCGTGATTACCAAAATGGTATTTGTTATCCTCGCTCACCCATCATTGTGTTATCCCTGGTAAGAAACAATAACTCTATACTTCTCTTTGTTTCTCTCACCAAAAATGGATCATGTGGGAATAAGATTTGAGAAGATGTTCTATTTGAGCAAGGAAGAGATGTGTGAGTGTCCCTTTGGACCAAGCACCCTGAACTCTAACTATTTTCCATTGTCCAAACTCTAAAACCATAAACAATCATCCCATGTAAATGAATCCTGACTATAAATACTATCCAAGTAACCCCAAGAATGTGTTACATGGATTAAAAGCCTTATAGTCCCCTAATTCACATTGGGTCATCACTCTTACAAGCTACACATGTTCTTTTGGGGTACTAAAACTATGGTCTGAACTTCATGACCATAATCTAAGAGCCCAATTATATACATCACGACCTTAAACGGTGTATTAGTTATCTTGGAGGTTTTTTTCCTACCTCTAATGTCCTCCTTATCCCATCCATTCACATTGTATAACTTTCATTCAATTCCATACATATTCCTATGAAAGACAACCTTTTGGTCTAATAATTATTACATTAATCTATTGTCAATTGGTTTAAACTCTATAACCATAAACAAAGATCCCACTATCCTCATAAAAATACATAAAACTATAAAACTCAACATCCCAATCACACAACACTGAACTATGTGATACATCACCCTCACCATATGATGTTAAACTTCATGTTTACCATCCTCACCATATGATGTAAAATTTCATGCCTATTTTCCTCATTGCATGATTTAAAACTGAAAATAATCTTAGTCCCTTTCCAAATAGGTCCTTTCTTATGGTTCTAGTCATATACTTCATCATTCATTCTCTTTAGACATCACTTTTAATCATAGATTTTTCTCCATCTAGAAGATATTTTTGAATTTTATTCATGCAAATAATCCTAAAAAATGTTCTCAAAGACATGATGACATAATTATATGACTCTTGAAATCTATTTTAACATTATATCACTTATTATCCATGCCTCATGTGCCCCATTATTTGGATTCACATCCTCCTTCAAATCTTAATGGGGCCCCTTGATGTCATGGTCCCATGCCACACAAGATCACCTAATGTCCTGGGTATAGACACATGATGGATTTATTATGACATTGTGAGATAGGTCCTGAGTTTTGAACATGGTTAGTGGTTGACCCTCATTTGTTTTACCATTACATGAAGAAAGATAATGGATTCTGTGTTCAAACATTTCCATATATTATCCACCATTATCCCACACCCTTTTTGTATTCCAGATCATGGGTGTCAAGATTCATGATCTCCACTCCCTTTGATTGGGTATAATTTAGTGCTCCTAGAATTGAATCATCCATACACTAGTGCACAATGATAAAGATAAATGGATGTTTAGAGGAACTTTTCCTCTTTCCATAACCCCTCTCATCCTGAACAATCTAGGTGGTAAACCAAAAAATATAGACCCTATGTTTTTCAAGATTAGCTAGCACTCTCATTCAAATGTCTTGTCACATGGTCATCCCTTGTTTCTCACACTGTTTATAAATTACATAATCTTAAATATTTTCCATTAGTTTTCTTGTCAGTGTGATTGATGTGTGTTGATAAATTATTAAAAAATGAATACATGTAAATGTATATGATATGTTTGGAAAAAAAACTTTAGAATCCTATGAGGGTTATCCACACATTGGACCCACTCTGGTATCCCATAAACAAATTCCCCCCTACGTCTTCACCCTAGAGAATGAGAATTCCAGTCCAACCAGCCTTTAACACATGTCCTCTAGGGCTTTCTCTAGTGTCACATAATCTACTTACTCGTTCTAGGTTATGAAATGGTGTTCAAATTCCCTAATATGAACTCAGTCCTGCTCATCTCGGTAATCAGCCATTTGTGTACTACTAACATAGCTTGAGCCTCATCCACTGCCAGTTAAGCCTTCATCTTTCAGATGATCTCTACCTGAGCATTGATGAAGGCCACACACTCATTCACCTATTACTTAAATCATTTAATTTCTTGATTTACTTCTCAAATATTTGATGTGTTATGATATTTCTCCTTTTCCTAAGAAATTTTGAGTTTTTAGCTCTCAACACCTAGTCACTCAGTATGGATATCGTGGACTAGTGATGGGAGGGTGAAAATTTACACCCCTGTACTACAAAAGATCCACTTCCAATGGTGGAGAGACTCTATATGGCTCACCAGATATGGCTATGGATTTTGTGTAATGAAGTTACACACACTCCTCCATGACCTATGCTGGATAATGTGATTTTATTCTATAAATTCCGACAAAAAATCCTATAGTGCCTCTAGAAACAAAGGATAATGTTCTAGGATGGGTGAAAGGTAAGCATCGGTAGGGTTCTCTTTTGGTATCCTCTCAAATATGTCATGGTCCAAGTCCATAGGGGTGATTCTTCATCATTTCCTTCATCAAAAACACTACCTCTACCAGAATCAAGTTCTGCCTCTAATGGCATAACCTATGACAATAGTAGGATACCTCCCAAGATCAAGGTTGAACCCTCTTGAATGACCTTCTCCCTAAGAGTTTGCACTGATTTTGGAGGAGGTTTCACATATTCCATAGAAATGGACACTTACTGGGAGCACACCCTCTTGAGAATTGATTGATGAAAAATCAAGTAAATCAATTTGATCAATGATGATTACTTGGGAAAACATGGATCATGTAGAATACAAAAACTTTCATATAGAGAGAATCTTATCCAGGCTCAGTCTTGGTGTTTCAATAGGGAATTCTACAATCAGAGACCCCTCGACCTTAGTTGTCACTTCGATGGACAAAACCAGACCCTCTATTGATAGTTTACTAGGAGCTACATTATTACCAAAAACACATTTATACTAAAGCTCTATGAATATTTGAAAATGGATAGGTATATATGGTTTCAGTCATTCCATGAGGCAGATAGATCACAATGATGACCTACACTGGGAAACCTTCTTTGCTAGTGGAGGAAACCACCATTGTAATACCATGCCATGGACCCCCATTTTTTATATGTAGGATTGAGGATTATGGTACCACCTCTCTAACCCCCTTGTCCGGCCCTCTAGTTGTAGTGGCCTTGGGTACTAACTTTGATGCATTCCCACTAATACATGATGGATAATACTCATTCCTTCTGGAATGGAACCCTTGGTAATTCTCATATTTCTCTTATATAAGTAAAATACAAGTAAGATTATCTTAATGATAAATGGGAATGGATGAAAAATAAAGGTAGGTAAAAAAATCGGTTTTCCACAAAAATTCCTCACCAAGTCGACATCATCTAAAGGGGTCACCCAACCACTATCCCAGGGAATCACCAAATTAGAATCCAACCTCCATGATTTTGTTTAATTGGAGACCTATGTATCATCACCAAATGATGCATCCTTGGCCAAATATTTATTAGATGTGGTCTCCACAGGATCTGTTGTGTGACTGAACATCACTTGCATTGGGCCAGAGGGAAGATCAGGTGCCCCTCATTTTCATGAAATCCATCTATCACTTCTAAATATTTTAACTAATCATGGAATTTCACCCTAACTATATTACTAGTGAGAACCATATCTAGTAGATCAATATTGTCTAGGTTTAGCCTCTTCTATAGTTTCCCCATCTCCATGGTCATCCTATGTATTCCCTAGTCTACCAAGATCATCGGGAGGGAGGCATATGTGGTTGGCTGTAAAAGATACCAGAAATTATTTCCAAGGGCCTCCCTAGCTACTATTATACAATATTAAGATCCTTATTCCTTCACTCACATCCTTTTTTGAGGAATCCCCTTCCCTCTAAGAGGTGGGGGTGCGACAACGCCATGCATCGCCCATGATTCCGCCTCAGATGGATCCTATAATATCTAGTTATACCCTAGAAGAGTGCTCCTACATACAACCTATTGATATGTAATCTCTCTTTTTTGTACAATTACTCTCATGCACTAAAATATAATCTCACACTACTATGTCGCCACCCATTTTCTGACATACGTTTGAGAGAGACTGGAATTGAAATTTGTTGATGGAAGTAAGATACCATCCCTGATAAATTCACCCATTAACATCCACCATAGAGGAAAAAGGATATAGGAATAGAACTCTTCATGGACCCCCATGTAGACTCTATTTGTTAGATTCTAGATCCCTCCAAACTACTAGACAAATTGAGATGGAGTGTATGACTTGTGATATGTGTTTCCATTTATCCTGGAAACCAGTACTCCACCTCAAAAGTTCTTTATGTGATTCTAATACTCCCTTAACCCATACAGGTTTTCCACCATATTACTATAATTGGTTGAGAATGGTTGTAAATTGATGTTTGTGATGTTTCCATTGCCGACCATGACACCAACATCACTATGTGCCACCAGTTAAACCTGGAATCTGTTGTGAAGTGAGGTTTTCATTTTTGAATTTGAAGGAGTAATGGAATTAAGAAACATTTATCCAATGATTTTAACTATGATCCACCCTTGAATAAATTTGAATAAACCAAAAAAATATTTTTGGAATTCCCCCATGCCATGTGGCCCAAAAAGTTGTGACGTTAGGCCATCATCAGTACCCCAATGTACACCCAGTTTCTAAATTCTATACCCTCTAGTTTCTAACTAGTAACTATTCTCTTCCAACCACACAACATGTATATGGTATTTTCTTCAAGCTGCTGGAAAGTGTGACTAGGAATAGTGATATTCTCGGAGGATATCTTTTCATGTGGGATAATCCTGAAATGTAGAGTTCTCTCTTTGATTGTTAGAAGGGATATAATATCCCTATTCAAAAATTAGAAGAGTAATATTTGATTTCTTAGTAGAGACATTCTATTGTAATTAGTCCACAAGAATAATATTTCCCTATTTTTAGGAAAAAACCCTTTGGACATGAGGAATCTCTAGGATCCCCACCATCATGGCTCTCTGAGAAGTGGAAAATCCTTAATTTCATATTTGTCTGGTTGGTTGTCCATTTTAAGAGAATTTATGAGTTATAATATAGATTTGTACAAGTATAGGATCTGGTCATTAAATGTATTCCATGACTAGAAACTTTGGATGTGTTTTAAAAAAATATATCTTTATTCATAGAAGTCGTTTTGTGAAATTCAGTGTTCTAAAAAATCCACAACCAGGGCTCACGATTTAATGTAATGGGTGGGTTCCTCATTTCAGAGAAGTCTTATTGTGTGAGAAAATCAGTATTATATATGGATGACCCTTACCTTATTTATACTCTCTTCTCAATGACTTGTGAAAAATAGACAACATAGATTCCTACCCAACACTGATGTTGCACGAATGTAATGAAATGAGAAAATATCTATGAAATTTCCCTTAGAACCATACCATTTGTTCCTCTATCATCTCTGATTCCAATGGGGACATTTTTTGGTGCCAAAATATGTCTCTCACAACATATTTTCGATTTTGGATGAACCAAAGATGATACCAAAGATGAATTTTCATTTTGGGGCTAATGAGATGGTTGCGTGTAAGAATGAGGTTCCACACACAAAAGGATTTCATGCTAAATGAAACACATAGTTCTTCGAATACCACCATGTAAAAATGCATACCCATGTCTGATGTGTGAATGAAAGGAATGGACCATTAATAAAATAAATGTTGCACAAAAAACCCATCATGAAACCATCCAATTGTGTGACAAAGATGATGTCAAATCGAAGATATTGTGCAACCACATCCTAGTGGAAAATTCCATAAGTTCATGCAACCTTGTTGTGCGCCCATTTAGTTGTGTTCCCAAATCCAATGATTTAATATATAAATATAATGAAACCCAAAAAACCTAAGAGCCTATTAAAAAGATAAAACACCACCCCCATGCATACAGGTACTCGTCTTCTGTGATAACATGCATCACCAGAAACCACAGACTATCTAAGGTAGAGATAATTCATGATATACATCATGGAGGACCATATACGTCTTTCCATGTAGTTGAGTGATACTCACACAACTTCCCCCAAGGATCTCTGGGTTCGCACAGTTGAATCATCCTTCACAAAATTTTGGCATGTGAGAAACTCCAAATATTACATGCTACAATGCCAATTGAACCCATGATTTCCCCTAGTGTAATATCCCATTTCTCATTTAACTTTTCCATGCAACATAAGAAAGTATAATGAAAAAGCATCCTAGTTCATAACCCTTCATTCCCTCTTCCTATAGTGTAATCATTATCAGACCTCATTCTCCCATGAATATGTAACATAATGCCTATCATTTCTACAAATAGGTACCTACCATCGGTACTCCTGGTTTCCAATCCTTGATGGAAGTTCCAATTCCATATCCCACCAAGAGTCACATTACTGGTGGTCATGTAATCCCAAGAGGTTTAATATTTTATGGAAACTATGCCCATGTCTTTGTATTTGGTCTTTATACTAAATTTTCATCTCACATTGATGCAGCCCTCCTCAGGATGTGACCCCATTCAAATCTGTTCTGAATGACATAAAACTACCTATTTCCATGCCTTAGTAATATGATGTTAAACTGTACAAAAATTTCCTTATTAAATTATATAAAACATTATCCTTTACCTATGTGTATAACACATGATACTGAATATATGATTTGCATGGGATGACCCCACACCCCTACCCTATGTGATAAACAAAGGATTCCCCATGTATGTGTTGAGTCGATAAGGTTTCCTTATGAAATTTCCATTCCTCTATATTTTTAAAATAACAATCACATTATCTTAAGGAAAATTATCTTTCCCTAAGGATTATTTTCTTTTGGTCAATTTCCCTTCTCTAAGGAAATTTCATCCTTACATTTTTTTCATTGCCTCATTTAATAATCTCACAAAAACAAATTCATTTTATTTCTAAGTATAAAATTAAGAACCTTATTAAAAACATTGTAATCTTATAGTTCCTTAGATATACAGTCTTCTATTTTTAGACTCTGAATTCTGTGAAATTCAGACTCTGAATTATCTAAAATTAAAAATCTGAATTATCTGAAATTAATATTCTGAATTCTTTGAAATTCAGACTCTGAATTCAATAAAACTATATCTCTTAATTATCTGAAATTCAGACTTCTAATTATATAAAATTTAGACACTAAATTCCTCATAATTATGAATCTGAAATTTCACATAATTCAGACTCTGGATTCCTTCAAATTCCGACTCTGAATTCTTTAGAATTCAGACTCCCGATTCCTCAAAATTTAGACTTCAAATTCATTGGAATTCTGACTCCAGAATCTACATTATTCAGATTCTGAATTCATTTTAAAATAAAATATGAATATCCATATTTTCTAGAATCATATTATTTATATGATTATACTCCCAATTCAGATTTTTTTTAGACTGTTAATATTCTTATTTTATTAAGATAATACTTTTTCCATATACATTCTATTATTATGAAATGATTTCATGAAATCTGTTTCTAACTGACCATTGGTTGAGTGACACATCTACAAGTCCCTTCGAAATTCCAGGAAATATATGACTATTGGAAGAGGGATCCCACCATTGATGTTTTTCCAATAAATAAGAGCACATTTGAATGAGCTCATTATCATTCAAAGATCATAAAGATAACATGATTTGAAGTGATTTATACAGAGATAATGAATCTTCTTCTTTTTGTGTTTCGTGGGAATCATATCCAGTCATGAACATCTTGTTTAGATTGCTTCGTGTGACTCTGATTGTTGCTGAGTACAATTGAGGGATTTTAGTGATATTAAGTCTAAGGTGATGACTACCTTAAAGATAGAGGTCATATGGTGATATCAAGAAAAATTATGATGTTCCTATCGAGGGCTTACCTAGGTGTGTTTAAGATATACTTTCATGAATGTATTAATCAATGATCTTTTATCCAAGGTTGCTGGATAACCTACTATTTGGATTAAAAGATTTCGTACTTGTTACTTATTTTTTTCATTTTTTATTTCTGTTGTATTTTGATATTGGAAGAAAGTATAACATTATTATTCTTTCTTGTACTTTATATACTCAGATAAATAAGATTATATATGCTTTAAGGTATACTATACCTTTAAGAAGATTGTTCTTATGTGTATTTTCCGGATTCATATTTCTGTAACCTAAGCAAGTTATTTTCATCTAACTAAAAGATTATTTTTGAATAAATCTTTTTTAACATTATTAATATTATTTTTCC
Source organism: Viscum album (assembly GCA_963277665.1). Classification (NCBI taxonomy): domain Eukaryota; kingdom Viridiplantae; phylum Streptophyta; class Magnoliopsida; order Santalales; family Viscaceae; genus Viscum; species Viscum album. The sequence continues at coordinate 1,009,552,339 of OY728126.1, forward strand.
TTAGGGTTACAAATGAGAGTTTTTAAACATAAAATTCACCCCTCTTGTAATTGAGCATCTATATATACTATTTTTATCCTACAATAGGTATCCGAGAAAGGTCTCTGAAATACTAATACTCACATATAATTTTTATTGCTCATGTTTTATTTTCTTATTGAACTTTTCTTATTCTAGTTTTGCTTAATGATTTTATCTTTACTTATAAACTCTTACCACTAAAAATTTCTTTTGGGAAATATATTTTCATAATAAACAGAATGTATAAATTTTGTTTCCATTGAAAACCATAATTCTACCAAGCAACCAATTTTTGATGGTAATGATTATGAGTAGTGAGGAGATAGAATGAATACCTTTATCATTAAAACTGGAGTAGAAAGTTTTTTTATTCTTACTAGTGATTATAAAATTCTAGACAAGGATGTAAAAACCTTCACTAACCCAGAAAACTCAGAATATCAACTAAACTACAAGGTAATCAATACTTGGTTATGTTCTGTAAACAAGGAAATATAAATTAAAATATATTTTTGGGAATCTGGCAACTTCATTTGGAAGAAACTCAAAGTTACACATTTTGGGACATCAAAAGTGATTGAAACCAAAAGAGAAATGTTGAGAGTTTAATATCATGGATTCTTATTTCCTTATGTAAAACTAGTTTTCAAAGTGAAACAATGATTTATGACCATTTTAAACAATCTTCAATCTATGGGAGAAAAAAGACTTGATGATGACGTTATTATGGACAAGATTATAGATATTATGCCCTACGAGTGGGAATCCAAAAAAAACAACCAATGATGAGAACTAGAAAGTTTCCAATATTACTCTTGATGAACTTTTTCGAAATCTTCTTCAATATGATACAGGAATTAAAAGAGATGCAGATATGAATAATTAGAAAAATGGAAATGGAAGTGTAGCCTTTACTACTACTAAAGTAAGAACTCTGGAATGGGTTATAATATCTAAGAATAAGAAAGTCATTATTCTATCTATGTCAAGTGAAATTGAGAATTCTTTAAATGAGTTAGCTAATATTTATCAAAGGATAAACAAGATAGTTAGAAAGAAAAACATTAATTATTGATATAAGAATAAATAATGAAAATACAATAAAGACATAGAAGTCACTTGTTATGAATGCAAAATATCCTGACACATTAGGACAGATTTTCCCATCCATAAAAGAAAAGATAGAAAAGAAAAGCATTATGAGAGGAATAGAAAGAATTATTAAAAATACAATTCCAAGAATGTATTGTAGGATAATGTTACATGCAGTTCCAATGGTGGATACTCATCTGATGAATCTTCACAGTAAAAAACATCTAGTCAGAAAAATCATGATATACTAGCCAAACTACCCATTGAAAATAATTATATAATGGTCAGGGTAAAAAAGTCAGAAACTATCACTAATGTATCTTGGAATGAAAATTACACTAATATCAAATATTATAGATCATCAAGTAAATAATCTTGTTCTGATGAAGATAACTTTTTATATTTTTATAAATAAGTGTCTAGGTTTTCCAAACAGCCTGAAAATGAAAATTGTAAGAAGAAAAAGAAGTTAAGGAGGGAATATTCAATAATTATTTTTTATTAAATAATTAGAAGATGTTTCTAAGGATCTTGACAAAAAAAATTATTGATTTTTAAAGTGTTTCTAAAAACCATAACGAAGTTTATTTTAATAAGGAAAAAATTTATAATGATCTTGAAAATGTTATTTCTATGAAAATTATTTTAGAGACTAACTCAAGTTCTATTTCTAATAACATTAATGATAAGAATATAGTCATTAGAATAAATATGTAATTTGTTCCTTGATGAAACTTTTATTCAATTTTATATTAGGAAGGAAATAATTAGATAAAATGTATTCTCAAATTCTTCCTCTAAGGAATAGTTCACGAATTTGTTATACTCACTCAAAACATGTTTTCAGTAATAACTATTTTGTTCTCAAAAGTGCACCATTTTCCCCAAATGTTAGTGTGGTTGACACTATGAAATAAAATTTTCATTAAATAAAAATATCACCAGGTTTTCATCATGTTTATTTTTTTTAAAGAAAATGTGGATTCTAATAATTCTAATTTCTGAAATTTCTTGATTCATGAATGTTTGGATTATGAAAGTATAACTATTTTATTTTTAGAAAATAAAGAAAATATCCACATCAATACATGGTATAAGAATAGTGTATGTGCCTAGTATATGACTGGTAACAAAAACTTCTTTGAAAATATTATCAAGATGAATGTAAGAAAAGTTTCTTTTAGTGATAATGCTCAAGGAGATATTTTTTGTATAGGTAACATTATTTTTCTTGGAAAAACATTAATTTCAAATGTTTTCTTTGTTATGGGTCTTAAAAAACCTCATTAGCATAAGTCAATTATGTGATGAAGTTTAACTTGTGAATTTAAGGAATGATAAATTTTTATTACACAATTCCAAGGAAGAGTTTACTCTTTCTAATCATATGCATGAGAATGTATACAAACTAAAATAAGAAGACAATATGATCAAAGATCATCCTTTCCATAGTGAAATGGAATATCAATAATGGTTATGAAATAGAAGGTTAGGACACTGTAACCTTAGAAACCTATGCAAAATCTCAAAGAAAATACTTGTTACCTAACTACCGGAGCATAGATTTGATTCTTAAAATGTTTGTGATACTTTTCAATATATAAAGAAACATAAATCAAGTTTAAAGTCAATCGTTGATGTCTCAACTTCTATTTCATTATAGTTAGTGTATAAGGATCTTTTTGTTCAAACAAAAACTAAAATTATTGGAGAAAATTGTTTTGTATTTGTTTTAATTGGTGATTAAACTATATTTTTATAGGTCTATTTTCTAGAAAATAAATCTGATGTTTTTTCTTATTTAAAAAAATTCAGAGCCCATGTTAAAAATGAGAAAAACCTTCCACTGATAACAATTTATAGTAATCATGGAGGATAGTTTCGAAATTAAAATTTTGAATCTTTTTGTTGTAAAAAATTATGACTCATAACTTTTCAGCTCCAAGAACTACATAATAGAATGGTGTTGTTTAAATATGAAATCAAATTTTTCCAGAGATAACTAGAACCATGTTGAGTGAATATTCTGTTGCTAAACACATCTGGGCTGAAGCTGTTGGTATTTCTTTTTATACAATAAATCGAGTTTTAATTACACATTTTCTTAAAAAACACAATAAGAATTGTGGACCAGTCAAAATCCTAGACATTCTTACATCAAAGTATTCGGTTACAAGATATTCATCCTAAATACTAAAGATAAAAATATTTCTTTTCACCCAAATTTGATGAAGGAATATTCCTAGGCTCTTCCACTACTTCTAAGGGATATTGAGTTTTTAATAAAAATACTTGTACTGTTGAAGAAACAGTGCATGTCCAATTTAATGAAATTGATCCATTTATTTTTAAACAACCTCAACCAACATTCTGAGATTTGTTTAAAAAAAATTATCATCCTGTGTTATTAGATTATGATAATAATAAAAATTTTCAAGAAAATATTTCTAAAGCATCTACCCCAGAATATTTTTTACCTTATGTTGATGAAAATGTTTTCCAAAAACCAAATCAATTTTTTATTAAGAATCATCCTGGTGATAGTATCATTGGGGATATAAATAAACCTATAAAGACTAGATGTTCCATAAGAAACAAAGTAAAACATATAGCATTTTTTTCCAAATTAGAACAAAAAATCACTGATGAAGCTTTATGTGAGGGTGATTAGATTAAATCCATTCTAGATGAACTAAATTAATTCAAAAAGAATAATGTTTAGTCCTTGGTTGAAATTCCAAAGGAAATTTCTGTAATTTGGGTAAAATGGGTCTTCAAAAATAAGTGTGATGGAAAAGGAATCATAGTAAGAAATAAAGATAGATTAGTTGCAGAAGGATTTAATGAATAAGAAGGAATAGAATTTGATGAAACCTATGCTCTAGTAGCTAACTTGAATCTATTAACATTTTACACTCCTTTATAGCATTATTTAATTTCAAAAATTTTCAAATGGATGTGAAGTACGCTTTCCTTAATGGATATGTTCAAAAAGAAGTTTATTTCCAATAACCTATTTCTTTTGAAGATGGAATACATCTTAAACATGTTTTCAAACTTACCAAATTGTTATATTGACTTAAACAAGCCCCTAGATCTTGGTATGATAAGCTTACATGATTTTTTTCATAGAAATTATGTTAAGGGAACTACCGATCCAACTCTTTTTATAAAAAATATAATAAAAATGTTTTAATTGTTCAAATTTATGTTGATGAAATTATATTTGGTATAACTTAGCAGTCTTTAACTAATCTCTTTGCACATATAATGAAATATGTGTTTGAAATGAGTATTATTGGTGAGTTAAAAAATTTCCTTCATTTTCAAATTTATCAAAAACTAGAAGGAACTTATATATCACTATATAAGTATATTAAAAATATTATTAAAAAGTATGGATATGAAAATACTAAAAATATAAGCACTCCAATTGGTACCTCAAATTCTCCTGATCTGGATGAAGCTAAGAAACCAGTAGATCAAACATCATTTAGATGTATGATAGGAATTTTACTATACTTGACTACTAGTTTTCTAGAACAAATGTTTTAAGTATACTTATGTGAAATATATCAATCTAATCAAAAGGAATGTCCTTTAAAAGTAGTTAAAATAATTTTTATCTATTTAATGGGAACTGTGGATTGAGGACTTTTCTATACTTCTGTAAATGATTTTGTTCCAAAAATGTATTCAGATTCTGATTTTGGTGGTTTTAGAATGGATATAAAAAGTACATCAGGAACTAGTCATTTCTTAGGAGATTCATTAGTTTCTTGGTAATGTAAGAAGAAATACTCAGTTTCACTTTTTACTATTGAATTTGAATATATAGCAGCTGGAAGTTGTTTTGCTCAAATTTTGTAGATGCAACACACACTCATAGACTATGACATTAGATTTACCAAAACACTAATATTGTGAGATAACACTAGTTCCATTTCCCTAAGAAAAAACCAATAACATCACTCTCATGGTAAACACATCAATATTAAGAATCATTTTAATAAGGATCACACACTTAAAGAAGGTATAAATCTTCAATTTATCAGAATACAAGACCACCTTGCTGATATTTTTACAAAGTCTTTACCATCTTATAGATTTTAATACATTAAACAAAAGATAAGAATGATAACCATAAGTTAATCTTCTATATTAACTTTTTATAGAAACCTATCTCCTTACATTAGGAAATTCCTTTTCATAGGAGGATGACATTTTATTGTTTCCCAAATTTATTCCCTTAATCGAATTTTTTTCTCATAGTCAAACTTTTTTCCTTAATCATTTTTTTTCATAACCAAATTTTTATCTGGAACTCCAAATTCTAGAAACAATATTTCCATTCCTTAATAAGATTTTCTACAATCTAATGTTCTCCAAGAAGAATATTCTTCATTAAAAACAATTTTTTCGGCAACCTGGAAGGTTTGTTTCCTTATATAAATTTCTGTAATTGAATTTTTTAACTTATTTTATTTAATTATAATTTATCAAATTCAGTTTTACTAAATCTGAAATTTTCTTTATAACCTAAAAATATCAGAACCTACCAAATCCTTCTTCAACTTTCATATCAACCGTCAGATCAGTTTGAACTCTTTTCAACCATTATATCAAATCAAGAATTCAAAACATCACTGTAAACACCTATATAAAGGAACCCCTATTCATCATCCCACATAAGTTTTCAAATATTTATTTGTCATAGATCTACCTCCCTTAAAAAATCTCGTTCTTATTTTCATTGTTTTCATAGACTACAAATGTCATTGGAAGTCTCCCAACAGAATAATATGTCTTCAACTAAGGAATTCAGTGAATGGAAAATATACATAGAAAGGTTAGTTGATCCCGAAAATTTCTCTATGTATATTTCCTTGATTACGCAAAACAATAAGGTGAATGGATGAGAGAACTTTTGCTTTTCCAAGCTGAAAATCCTGGATTTGTTTTACTTAGAGTATCTTATATAGTTTTATGATACAATACATTTTTTTAATGAAGGTGGAAGAGGCAAATTTTCCTTCAAGATTTATGGGATAACATCTTCCCTATCTTTTAATATGGAAACAAATATCATTTCAGTTCCATAAGAAGGAGAAGAAAATTTCTGTACTCACAAATATCCAGATCATTCAAGAAGTTTTGAGAAGGAAAAGGAAATAGATTGCCTTGGACTCAAAATATTAAAAACACAAAAGATAAATCATCAATAAAATAATTTCATAATGATATAATTATGGGTACAAGGTTTCCTCATTTTGAGAAAAGGAGACAAGGAATCCTTAAATAAAAGTAACATCGTTGTCTTGGATTTTTTGGTTAACATGAGGAAGATAATCCTGGTGAAGTATATATTTCTAAAAATCATCAATATCAATAATGGAACCCACAAATATAAAATCATCATGTATCAAGAAATTTAGTCTAAAATAATAGTTCTATGCTTAGAATCATTCAATATTCCAAGCAGCTCTAAGTAATGAAATTTCAAGATCTAGATACTAAGTGATGACACCTTGAGGAGGATGAAAGTCAACTTCAATAACAAGTCCGTATAATTTTATAATATTTTAGAAAGTGAGATTGAATCTCTAGATAAAAAAGTGGAATCAAGAGATACTTCCATTAAATCTAAGAAAAAGATAAAGAAAAACTAACCAGAAATGAAAGAGAAGCCTACAGTTCCAAAAATTCAATCAGCACCCCCAAAATTAAAGAAGAAGAAAAATATAACTGATGAAGTTGTAGAAAAATAGAGGGAAGAAAAGAAGGATAAGAATGAATAACATCCAAGGTTTGGACTAGACCCTTATGGAGAAATGACCCTGAAGATTAAAACTACTAAAGAGCTAGAGAATTATGGAAAAGAGAAGAAACAAAAGAAGAAAACGTATGAAGTTGAGATTATTCATGAACTTCTCAAGGCTAATGAGATGGACTATGAATAGATTTAGTTACCCAAATCCTTTATAAATGAACTAGTACCAGTAGAGTCTCTAGGAAATAAAGTCATAATTCTAGAACCAAAAGTGTAAGAATAAAAAGTTCAAGAAGAAGAAGCAGAAGAAGAATAAGAAAAATAATATGAGAGTTACGATCTTATAAAAAATTTGAAGAATATAATGATAAGAATTTTCCTTTTGAAAATATTTCAATCCAGACTTCCAAGGATCAATCATCTAAAATTTTTTCTCAAGGAAAAGAGGATGACAATTTGGGATAGATTAAAAACCTTCTGATGATGAAAGTAGAAATCATAACTTCATCAAACTTGATGATATTAAAGAAGATGCTGAGAAAGAAGAGATTAATGAAGACAAAATTTTCCAACTTTCAGATAGTGAACATGAATCTCTAAAGGCTGTAGAGACTATTTATAAAGTAGAAAAATGAAATTAGGTGATTGATAATTCACAATAGAAGGAAGTAGTGGTTAAGAAGGATGATGTTGGATCATCCAAGAGGAAGGCTATAGAGCTTGAAAAAAAATCGTCACCTGAGAAGGATTTATATACTAAATCACATTCCATGGGTCAGGATTTTATGGTATAGTCTCTAAAATAGATAGTTGACACCATACAAATGTTCCCAAGTATTGTTTCTAGATTCTAGTTACTTTAACACTCATTTAATCAGAAATCATATTCGGTAAGGATACTCATGGAAAAACACATCAAGCATGAGGCTGATTTCAAATCCTTCTTTATCGGTTTTTATGCTCACAGGAAATATTGTATGGAAATTTAAAAATGGACTAAGAGAATTATTGAAGACAAGAGAATTTTTTTTACTTCCATTACTTAGTGAAATATGCCTTCGATAAGTCAGATGATAATATAAAAATACTTTAAAAATTTTTTATAGAGAAGCTGACCTTTAGCATGTATTCCAGAAGCAAGAAGATAAGGATCTGAAAGGGAAGTTGAATTCAGAAGCATTAAATTTTAAGAGAGAAAGGGAACTTGGGGAAGAGTTGAAGGAAAATTTCAATTAGAAAGAAGAGATACTGAAGTCTTGGGAAGAAATCCTTAAATCTCAAGATGAAAAAATCAAGGCTCTAGAAAAGAATAATTAGGATCAGGAAAAGTTGCTCAAGAGGATTGAAGAATATCATAAGGAGTTCCAGAAGTTGAAGGCTATTATGATAAACATCTTGCGGAAGGAAAATAAGGATGAACAATATTTTCTCTCAATTCTGATATTTTTTTTTGAATTATCCTATATCAATTTTGTAAATCATAATGAAATTTTTTTATACTTTATTTGATTTGTTTTGTATAATTATAATCTCTTAGGTACCATTTTTTTCCATTCCCACTATTCCTTTTTTAAAATTACAAAGGGGGAGAAAAGAATGACCAAAAGAATACCATGTATAAAAGAAGAGAATGCCCTAAGAAATTGTGAGTTTATGTAAGGGGGAGTTTACATAATGAAGATTTTCTTAAAAGAATTCAAGAATGAAATCCTTACGGATTTAAAAACCTACGGGGTAGTTAGTGTTATTCATTAGGATTCATAAGTAAAGGTAGATAAGTTTTTTGTTAAAGATCATAAGAAAATTATTATTCCTTATATTATTTTTCAAACGGTTGATTGTGCTTTCCAAAAAGGGGGATATTGCTAAGTCAATAATGTTTCCTTATGAATTTTCTATTCCTCTATGTTTTGAATATCACAAACACTTTATCTTAAGGAAAATAATATTTTCCTAAGGATTATTTTCCAAAGGAAAATTTCTCTTCTCTATGGAAATTTCTATCATTATATTTTCATTCAATACCTAATTTTGTAATCTCACAAAACAAATGCATTTTATTACTAATTATAAAATTTGGATCCTTATTAAAAACTTTAGAAACTTATAATTACTTGGATATAGATTATTATATTTTTAGACTCTGAATTATCTAAAATTCAGACTCCAAATTCATGGAAAATCGGACTCCGAATTCTCTGAAATCTAGACTCTGAATTGTCTAAAATTCAGACTCTGAATTTTCGGAAATTTAGACTATGAATTCAATGAGATTCAGACTCCTAATTCTATGAAATTACGACATAAATTTCATTGAAATTCAGACTCCAAATTCAATGAAATTCAGACTCATAATTCATCATAATTTAAACTTATAATTCCTCATAATTTTGACTCCAAATTACTCAGAATTTTAAAATCAAAATTCCTCTTAATTCAAACTCTTAATTCATCATAATTACAACTCCTGATTATTCCGAATTTATATTCAGAATTCTTTAGAATTCATATTCCAAATTCATTGGAATTCAGATTCTAGAATCTATAGAGTTCAAATTCTAAATTCTTTGTAAAATAGAATCTGAATATAAATGATTTATAGAATTAGATTATCTATATTACTAGTCTCTGAATTATTATTTTCCTTAGACACCTGATATTTAGATCTAGTTAAGATAATCCTTTTTTCCATACACATTTTATTATTATGAAATTATTTCGTGCAATTTGTTTCTAACTAACTATAGGTTGGGTGACCCAAGTACAGGTCCTTCTGAAATTCAAGTAAAAATATTATCATTGGAGGAGGGATATAACTGTTGAAGTTTTTACTATAAATACGAGCTTATTTGAATGATCTCATTATCATTCAAAGATCCAGGAGATTATATTCTATGAAGTGATTTATAGAGAGAGAAATACTCTCATGATTTTTGTGTTTCATGAACATCTTGTTCAGATTGCTTTGTGTGACTCTAATTATTACTAAGTACTACCGAGGAATTCTGGGGAAAGGAAGATATAGGTACCAAATAACTTAAATATCGAGGTCTTGTGGGGATAGTAAGACAGATTTTGATATTTCTATCGAGATATTACCTTTGTGTGGGAAAGATAGACTTTCTTTAAAGTATAAATCAAGCAACCAGTATCCAAGGTTTTCGGATACCCTACTCTTTGGGTTATAATATTTCCTACTTGTTAATTGTTTTTTGTTTCATGTTTTATTTCCACTATATTTTGATAAAAGATGAAATTATAACTTTCATATAATTTCTTTTACTTTACATACTCTGATAAATTATATTCTAAATGCTTTAAAGTAGAATCTTCTTTTAAGAAAATTGTTCTTAAGTGTCTTCTCATTATTCATATTTCTAGATCCTAAGAATGTTTCTTTCATAGAACTAATATATACATTGTGAATTTACCTTGTTTAACATTTTTAAACATAGATTTCATTGAGGTTAAAAATGAATGTTTTTAAACATAGAAATCACCACCACTTGTAATTGAGCATCTACATATACTATTTCAATTCTACAATATGATCATCTTGGGATTCCACATTCTATCTCATAATGGGACGATCCTCCTCCCTTGGAAACATCCATGCTTAAGCTCCACACTATACTTCCCCCATGTGGGATGATCTTATACCAAGAGTAAGCTTCCAAATATACGACCCATGCTATTCTATAATGATTGATACTCATGTAAAATGAATATTCCAGGTTTATTTCCCACAAAATCCCTTTTAAATGCTCCTTCCAAGGTAAGATCATCCTTATCGCATGATGTTAAACTGTATCGACTGATCATATCGCATGACATTACACTGGGGCATCGAAATATGTGAGTTTTGATCCCTATCTCAAAACAATGGTATGTAGGATGCTTCCAAGAGGTTCAATCCTGAAAACCATCACCCAATTGTGAAATATTCTATCATAGGGACACACCCCACTCAATCCATCTAAAAAACATTCTAATATGTTCACTGAAAGACATTAAACATGCACCCATACTATCCCCAAATGATGTTAAACCATCCCCTATATTCTCCTCACAAGGTATTAAACTTGCGACCATCCTATCTCTATGTGACATTAAATATTCACCCAACATTCCCCACAATACATTATCCCTATGCCCGTATCTAAAAAAATATAAACTCATGTAACAATACATCTCAATAGGAAGTTCTTATCCATCTTCACATGATGTAAACTCCAGCATTGATCCATCTCAACATGATGTTTGATCCATCTATATAAGATTTTAAACTCATTCCCTAGTCCATAACACCAACCGCACAAAATAAACATGAAATTCCTTAGGTAAAAACCCTTTTAATACTTATGCCCCATGCTTCAATCACCTCATGATCGACACAATATGCCTTTGGTTTTTCACCTAAGATGCCCCGCACGTGGGATTCCCTACAAAGAGGAAGAATTTATAGGTTCCCAATATACATAATGTCCAAACATTCCTTGATGTACCCAACAATACTACTATTCTAATAGTAGGTAGTTTCCCAGTGGATATAGAAGTACCATAACGAATCAGCGTTCACCTAGAAATGGCGTCATGAATGAGTTCCAAGAATAATACATAATCATTGATGGTGACCCAAATTGGAAAATATATCTAAGGAGGAATCCATGGACATAGAAACTGACAAAACATCATCTTATTTTTATCAATGAGAGGACATATCAGATAAAACTGAAGAATGTAACCTTCCATTTGAAAGTGAGAATGTAGGGAAATTGAAATAAATGCATTATCCACCATGTGTATGGATGAATTTTCACCCCCAAAAAGGTGTTGTAGACAATTTTATAGGGTTTAGGGTGTAGGGTATAGGGTTTGTGGTTTCAGAATTAGGGTTTTGTGTGTAAGGTGTGGGGTTTTGGGTGTGGGGTTTCGAGTGTAGGGTTCAGGGTTTAGTGTTTGGGGTTTAGGGTTTGGGGTGTTGGTTTTAGGCTTTAGGGTGTCATGTTGAGGGTTTTGGGTGTGGGGATAGTGTTAAATGTGTAGTTTTTATGGTTTAGTGTTTTTGTTGTACGGTTTACAGTGTAGGATTTATGGTTTATGGTGTAGGGTACACTGTTTAGGGTGAAGGGTTTATGGTGTAATGTGTAGGGTATATGGTATAAGGTTTATGGTTTAGGATTTAGTGTGTATTTTATAGTGTTTAGGGTTTATTTTTTAGGGTGTAAGGTATATCGATTAGGCTGTAGGGTTTAGGGTGCATCGTGTAAGGTTTAGATTTTATGTTATAGTGTGTTGGGTAAAGGGATTGTGGTATATATTATAGTGATTGTGGTGTAGGGTATAGGGTTAGAGTGTGGAGAATAGGGTGTAGGTTATATGTGTTTTGGATTAGGGTGCGGGGTTTAGGGTTTAAGGTGTTGGGTATAGGTTTTATGTTTTATGGGGTAGGATATAGGGTTTATGGTATAGAGTTTAGGTTCTAAGGTAATGGGTATATTGTTTAAGGTCTTGGGTATGGGTTATAGGGTGTATGGTATATGATTTAGCATGTGGGGTATATGGTATAGGGTGTAGGGTTTTGGGTTTAGGGTGTAGGGTATAGGATTTATGTTGTACGGTACAAGGTATTAGGATTAGGGTTTAGGGTATAGGGTGTAATTTATTGGTATTAGGGTGTGGGGTTTTGGGATTAGGGTGTGGGGTATAGGGTTTAGGGAATAAGGTTTAGGGTTTAGGGTTTAGAGTAGGTTTTAGGGCATATGGTATAGGTTGTGGGTGTGATGGTATGGTTTATTGTGAAGGGCATACAGTTTATGGTGTAGGGTTTAAGGTTTAAGTTGTAGGGTATGTAGTTTAGGGTGTATGGTTTAGGGTATAGGGTTTAGTGTTTTTAGGGGGTGGGGTAGGTTTTTTATGTTTTCTGGGGGGGGGGGGGTTAGGGGTTTTCAAAAAATTGTTTGGGTTTAAGGGTTTTTTACTATTTTAGGGTGTTTCATTGTTTTTTGTGTTTTTAGGAGTATTGGGTTATTTGGGGTTTTAGGGGTTTTGGGTTTTTTGGGTTCTTTTTGGTTTTTAAATATTTGTAGGGGTTTTAGGGTTTTTAGGGGATACATGGTTTTTTGAGGTTTTTTTATGTTATTTTTATTTTCCTAATGTTTTTATATGTATTTTTATCCTTGGGGGTTTTTTGGAATTTTGAGAGGTTCTAATGTTTTTTTGTGTTTCTATAAATTTTTAAAGATTTTTATGGGTTCTTAGAGTTTTTAGAGGGGTTTGGGTTTCTTATGTTTTCTAGTGTGGTTTTAGGGGTTCTAGGTTTTGTAGGGGTTATATGAAGTTTTATGGATTATAGGGTTTTAGGGGGTTTAGGGTGTTTAAGGGGTTTTATGGATCTTTTAAAATTTATATTGGGGCTATAAGGTCTTTTAGAGGTTTTATGGGGTTTTGTTGGATTTAGGATTTTTAAGGTATTTATTTTGTTATTGGGTTTTCATAGTCTTTTAGGAAGTTTAATTATTTTTATGGGTTTTAGGGTTTTAAGGTTTTGTATGAACTTCATAGATTTTAAGTGTTATATGGGTTTTAATGGGTTTTGGAGTGTTTTTACATTTTTTGGGGGTTTTGGGTTATTGTATTGTTTATACCTTTAAATGGTCATTAGGCATTTCTTTCATGATTTATAGGGGTTTTGGGATATTTTAGGGGGTTTTGGGGTTTTATGTTTCTAGGGTTTTATCATTTTGTATTTATTGTATATGTTTTTTCTTTTTATGATTTTTATTATTTTTATGATGGTTATGTTTTCAGGTTTTATAGATTTTAGGGGTTTTAAGGGAGTTTTTAGGGTTTTATTGAGTTTTCTATAGGTTTTAGGATTTTGGGGGTTCACATATTTTTTTGGGTTTTTGGGTTCATTTTTACTAATTTAGGGGTTTGTTAGTGTTTTGATAGGTTTTTTGGGTTTCTTGTGTTTTTTTGGTTTTTAGGGTTATTTATGTTTTATAAGTTTTGGAGGTCCTTTTAGTGTTTTTAATTTTTTTTATTTCTTTTTATTTTGGGGGGGGGTTTTAATTTTAGGATTTTTAGGTTATTTATGTATTTTTGTTTCTTAAGGATCTTTTAGGTTTTTAGGGTTTTTAAGAACATTTAGGGATTTATGTTTTTTATGTTAATTAATATTGTTTTTTGAGTATTTCTTACCTTTAGGGGTTTTGTTATTTGTGTCTAGGGATTTTAGGGATTTTATTGTTTTAGGGTTTTTATGTGGGTTTTTTGGATTTTAATTATATTTAGCTTATTTTGAGTTTTTTTCTTCATATTTTGGATTTTTAAGGTTTTTAGGGGTTTTTCTATGGTTTTATTATTTTTAGAGGCTTTGTGTTTTAGTGTTTTTAGTGTTTTTAGGAATTTTTGGGCCTTTATTATTTTTAGTGATTGTTAGGTTTTTTTGGTTTTTAGTTTTTTTATGTGGTTTATGGTTTTGAGGATCTTTTATTGGTTTTTATTGTTTTGACAATCTTATTGTGGTTTTTGGGATCTTTGATGGAATTTTAGGGTTAGAGGTACATTTAGGGGTTTAGTTGTTTTTAGTGTATTTTAGTGTTTATTGGGGGATTTATGGATTTATTAGGATATTAATGTTTTGGGTTATTTAGGAAGTGTTGGTGGTTTTAGGGTCCTATAGGGTCTTTTAGAGGTTTTAGTGTCCTTTAGGGTTTTTATGGTTTATTAGGTTCTTGTTGAAGTTTTAGGGTCTTTTAGGTTTCTGTTGTTCTTTAGGGATTTTAGTATTTTTTGGGTCCTTTAGGGGTTTAGGGGTTTTTATGGTCTTTTAAGGTTCTTCCAGTTTTTAAAGTTTTTAGGGTCTTTTTGGGATTTTTAGTGATTTATAGAGTCTTATGATGTTTAATTGTATTTTATGGTACTGCAATGATTTAATGTTTTTATTGTTATTTAGATATTTTTAATGTTTTATAAACCTTTATAGTATTTATGGTTTTTTTTTATTCTTCTCATGTTTTTATAGGGTTTAATTTCTTTGGGATTTTTTGTGGTTGTAGGGTGTCTATGGTTTTTAGGGTTTTTACAGTTTCTATGGGTTACGATTTTTAGTATTTTATAGGGTTTTTATGGTTTTTATGGGTTTTTATGGGTTTTAGTGATTTAGGGGCCTTTAAAATTTTATGGTCTTTATTAGGTGCATTATGGGTTTTAGGTGTTTTAGGAATATTTTAGGGTTTTTTGAGTTTTTATTATTTTTTTTTGAGTTTTTACTTTTTTTAGATTTTTTAGAATGTTTAAGGAGATTTTGGGTTTTTTAGGGTATTAATAAGGTTTTTAGAAATTTTTATTGTTGTTAGAGTATTTATGGTATTTTTTTATTTTTGGATTATTAGTGCATTTAGGTTATTTTAGGAATTTTTAGTCCCTTTAGGAGTTTTAGTGTTTTTATGAGTTTTTAGTGTTTATAAGGTTCTTTTGGGTTTTAGAGAAACCATGAACTTTTGGTTTTAAGGGGTTTTATGTGATTTCTAGTGTTTTACGATTTTTAAGGGTTTTATGGTTTTTAAGGGATATTACAGGTTTTTTTTAGGGTTTTTAGAGTTTTAATGGATTTAATGGATTTTATAGGTCTATATGGGGTTTTAGGATTTTTATCATTTTCATTTCTTTTTAGGGGTTTTAATGAGGTTTTTTTATTTCTGGGTTTTTACTGGGGCTTCTGAGGTTTTTACAATTTTCATAGGGATTTTAATGTATATCAAGGGTTTTTAGAGGGTTTAGGTACTTTTCAGTGTTTTTCAGGGTTTTAATGGTATTTATTGTTTTTAAAGGTTTAGGGATTTAGGGGTTTTAAAGTTTATTATGTTTTTAGTGTGATTAAATTTTTTTAGGGTTTCTACGATTTTTACAACGTTTAGAGTTTTATTTAGGGTTTTTACGAGTTTTCAAGGATTTTTTTTGGGATTTGGGGTTTTCTTAGGGTTTTTAGGATTCTTTAAGGGTTTTAGGAGTTTTTTCATTCTTTCGGATTTTTTGGGTTTTTTCTGGTTTTTATGAATTTTTTGGGGTTTAAAAGGTTTTAATGGTTTTAGGGTTTTCTTCGGCATTTAGGTTTACTGGTTGTTTTTTGGATTTTAATGAATTTCAGTGTTTTAGGTTCATTTAGGGGTTTTACAGGATGTTAATGGATTTTAGGGTTTTAGGGTTTTAATTTATTTTAAGGGGGTTGAAATTTTTTAGGTTTGAGTGTTTTTATGTGTTTTTAGGGGTTTTAAGGTTTCAATGTATTTTTAGGGGTCTTTAGAATTTTTATTAGCATTTATGGTTTTGGGGTTTTTTGTGTGGTTTTAGGGGTTTTAAGGGGGTTATTTATGTTTTTAGTGTTTTTTTTGGGGTTTTCCATATTTTCAGGGGTTTTGGATTTTTAGGTTTTTCTGAGATTTTTATTGATTTTTAGGGTTTTTTTGGTTTTAGACTTTTAGGTGTTTTTATTAGTCTCAAGGTTTTTTATGGGGGTTATAGGTTTTTAATCATTTATGGGTCTTATAGGTTTTTGAGGTTTTATAGTTTTTATGGTTTTAATGGTTTCTATCAGTTTAAGGGTTTTTATTATTTATATGGGTTTTTAGGGTCTTTAGGATTTTTAATAGATTTTAGGGTTTTGGATTTCTTTTGGTAATTTTGCGGTTTTGGGTTTTTATGGGGTTTTAGGGTAATTGTGAGTTTTTAGGGGTTTTTGGTGGGTATTAGTGGTTTTTAGGGAATATAGGGGTTATAATGTTTTTAGAGGTTTTTGGGATTTTGGGGAGGTCAGGATATTTTAGAGTTTTTAGGGTATTTTATGGGTTTTAGGGTATTCTGGGGTATGTTAGTGTATTTAGGGTTTTTATGGGATTTAATTTTTTTGGGAGTTTTTATGTCTATTCAGTTTTTTATAGGGTATTTTTATGGTTTCTAGGTTCTTCTAATGTTTTTAGGGTGTTTTAGGTATTTTGGGATTTTAAGAGGTTTTTATAGATTTTGGGGTTTTTATGTATTTTAGTGATTTTAGGGGTTTTATGTTTTTTATAATTTTTTTGGAGTCTAGGTGTTTAAGGTTGTTTTAAGTGTTTTATGGTTTGTAATGGTTTTTAGGTTTTTTCAGGGTTTTTAGTTCATTTGGGGATTCTTACATTGTTTAAGGGGTTTTAGGTTTTTTGAGGGTTTTATTTTTATAATGATTATTTAGGTTTTGAGGATTTATTGAGGGTTTTTATAATGTTATAGGGTCTTTTAGGCGTTTTAGGGTCCCTTAGATTATTTTAGGGGGTTTTATTGTCTTTATGGGTTTTTATAGATTTATGAGGATTTAGGATGTTTTAGGGTTTTAGAGATTATTAGTGGTTTATAGGGTTTTAGGAATTTGTTTTATGGTTGTAAGGATTATTTATATTTGTAGGTTATTTAGGGTTTTTTGTTGTTTTAATGTTTTAAATGGTTTTTAGGTAATTTAGGGTGTTTTGGGTCTTTTTATGGGGTTTAGGGTCTTATTAGTGGGTTTAGGTTTTTTTTTGGCATTTTAGCGGTTATTTGGGGGGGGGGGGGTAGGATTTTTAGGGTTTAAAATTGTTTTTATGTTTTTGGGATTTTAATTGTGTTTTTATGGATTTAAGTATTTTTAGAGTGTTTTAAGAGTTTTTATTGTTTATTGGGTTTTTTGGAGTTTAAATCATTTTAAGGGTTTAAGGTTTTTATAAATCTTTAGGGATTCCGGGTATTTAAGGGACTCTAGGGGATTTTAGTTTTTAAGGGGTTTTAAGGGTTCATGGAAATTATGATTTTTTATGGGTTTTTATTGATTTTATATATTTTTACAAATTTTAGGGTCTTTAAGGTCTTTTAGGGTTTTAGTGTCATTTGTGGTATTTTAGGGGTATTAATGGGTTTAAGGGTTTTACTTTTTTTAGGTTTTATTGTTGACGGTGATTTTATTTTTTTATGGTTTTAGGGGGGATGTTAGTGATTAAGGGTTTTGGGGTTTTTAGGGTTTTTTAGTGTCTTTATTATCTTATACAGTTTTTATGGTTTTTTGATGTTTTAATTTTTTACGGTTTTCAACATATTATGTTATCTTATGGGTTTTGGGGATTTTTTATTCTATTTAAAATATTTTTAGGGATATGAAGTGTTTTTAGGATCCATAGGGGTTTGGGGTTTTTTGGGTTTTTGTGATTTTTAGGGGTTCTTGGGTATTATGGAATTTTTGGGTGCTTTGTGTCTTATAGGGTCTTTATAGGATTTTTGGGTTTTTAGGTTCTTTGTAGAGGATTTTGGCCTTTTTAGGGGTTTTAGGGATTTTTTGGATTCAATGGTTTTAGGTATTTTTTAGGATTTATTAAGATTTATAAGGGTTTTGGATTTATTCAGGGGTATAAAAGGGTTTTAGGGTTCTTTTAAGGGGTTTATATTTTTTTGGGTTTTTTTATTTTTTTCCAGTTTTTAGGGTCTTTTATGTTTTTTAGGACCTCTAGGATCTTTAAGTGGGTTTAGGGTCATTTAGGGGTTTTAGGGTCTTTTAGTAGTTTTAGGGTATATTTTTTAGAAGTTTTTATTGTTTGTATGGTTTTTTGTGTCTGTTAGTGTTATCAGTTATTTTAGGGATTTTTAGAGTTATATAATGACTTTTAGTGTTTTGGGTGTAGGTTTTGGGATTTTGGGTGTTGGTTTTAGTGTTTAAGGAGTAGGGTACATGGTTTAAGGTGTAGGATTTGTGATTATGGGTGTATGTTTTTAGGGTTCATGGTTTAGGGTTTAGGGTTAATAGTGTAGGATATACGATTTAGGGTGTAGGTTTTTGGGTGTAGTGTATTGGGTTTCATGTGTAGGCTTTTGGGTATAGGGTGTAGGGAATAGAGTTCAACATATAAGGAGTCTGGTGTAGGGTATATAATTTAGAGTTTTAGAAATTTTTATGTTTTTTAGTGTTTTATGTTTTTTAGGGTATTTAGAGTCTTTAGGAGATTTAGGGATTTTTATGGTTTTTAGGGGTTTTAGAGTATTTAGGTGTTTTTAGGGTTTCTGAGTTTTTTAATGTTTTTATTGGTATTTAGTAGTTATTATTTTATTTACATTTTTCGGGTTTGATGGGGTTTTCATGTTTTTTCAGGATTTTTAGGGGGTTTTGGGTTTTAGGGGACTTCAGGATGTTTATGTGTTTCGGGGTTTTTTTAAAATTTTATGGCCTTTTGGGGGTTTTAAGGGTTTTTGAGTTTTTATAGTATTTAAGTAGGTTTTGGGTTTTTTCTGAGTTAGTTTTTTTATTAGATAGGTTGTTAGGTTTTTTTAGGTTTTTTCGGTTTTAGGGAATTTATTGTTTTTAGTTGTTTGAATGGTTTTTAAGGGTTTTAGGTTTTTTACGTATTATAGGGTGCTTTGTGATTTCTAAGAATTTTTTTTTGTTTTTATTGGTTTTCTTGGTCCTTTAAGATTTTCTAGGGTTTAATTACTTTTTTGGGTTTTATGGTTTTGAGGTTCCTTCATGGGGTTTTAGGGGGTTTTATGTTTTCAATGTCTTTTGGGGATTTTCATGTTTTTAGTGTCTTTTAATATTTTTACATTTTTTTTATTTTAGGGTTTTTATTATCATTTAGTGTTTTGAAATGTTTTTTATGGTTTTAAAGAGATTTAGGTTTTACTGGCATTTAGGGTATTATGGTTTCCAGGGTCTTCGGGAGATTTGGTGGTTTTTTGGACATTTATGGGGTTTTATGTTCCATTTATGGGTTTTATGGGTTTTAATATATTGTTAGGGTTTTTAGTTTCTTGTAGTGCCTTTTAGTGGTTTGAAGTGGTTTTTGTTTTTTTTGTTAGTTTTAGTGTTTTATGGGTTTTTAATTTTTAATTGGGTTTTTATGGGTTTTAAAATTCATAGGGGTTTTAGGATTTTCTTGGTCTTTATATAGCTTTTAGGGATTTTAGTGGGGGTTATTATCTTTAGGGTTTTTAGTGGTTTTAATGGGGTTTTTGTTTTTAGAGTTTTAGTGGGTTTTTTGTGGTTTTTAAGGGTTTTAGATTTTTTAGGGTTTTATGTTGTTTTAGGTTTCTTGGGGGTCTTTGGATTGTTTTAGCTATTTTCAAAATTTTGAGGGTTTTTTGTTTTTTTTTAAGGATTTTAGGGACTTTCTGGGGTTTTTTGGGTTTTTAGAGTTTTCGATATTTTTAGTTTTTTGGGGTCTTTTTAATGTTTTAGGGTATTTTTTGGGATTTTATTCCTTTTTAGGGTTGTTAGTTTTTTAGAGGTTTCCAATGTTTTAGGGCTCTTTAGGGTCTTTTGGGGTTTTATTAATATTTATGTAGTTTTTGGTTTTATATGGTTTGAGGGACTTTTTATGGTTTTATTGGTGTTTTTAGGGTCTTTTTGGGTTTTTTTCTTTTAGAGTATTCTAGGGTTATTATGTGGTTTTATGGTTTTATTGTCTTTTAGTGGGTTTAATTGTATTTATGGGATTTTCATATATCTTGGGGGTGGTTTAAGGAATCGTGGATTTATGGAGGGGTTTTACGTTTTTTTAATGTTTTTAGGGATTGTAGGGATTTTACGGGATTTAGGGTTTTTAGTGTTTTGAGGGTTTTAAAACTTTTAGGGTATTTAGAGGTTTTAATATTTTTATTGGATTTTATAGTTTTTTGGGAGATAAGTATTTTTAGTGTTTAAAGTTTATTTTAGTGTCTTTTATGTTTTTTGGGTCTTTTAGGGGGGTTTTGGAGTGTTTAATGACTTTTAGGGGGTTTGGGGATTTACGACTCGAAAGTTCTTTTTTATTTCAAAAGAAGGGAGCAGAACAGGAAGACAACCCATCAAGGTGGGAAAATTGGTGATGCCCAAGAGTATCCCCTTGCACAACATTGGAACACTCCATAGGACGAGTATGGACACTATCAAAGATCCTCAGAGGCTCACCCTGCCTACCCAAACGAGATAGAGAATCAGCCATGAAATTAGTCTCCCTCCTACTATGATGGATCATCCTTCCATGATGAGTTCCCATCATACATCTTCGAATAAGATAAATAATCTCCCACATAACCCCATGACGTCCCTATAAGGCCTTCACAAGGACCTTAGAGTTAGATTCAATCTCGGACACTTCCAATCCTCTTCTTCTACAAACCAACAAACTAGAATTAGGGGCTCGAACCTCAACACCTAGGGAGCTCCTCGGACCGTAGTAAGCATTGAAGGCGATACAGAAAGATCCCCAGTAATCATGAATCACACCACCGCCCCTCATAACCCCTTCCATATAAGAACCATCAATATTAAATTTTATCCATGGTTTGGAGGTTTCCATCTCACCCAACAATCTCTTCCTCTTTTCATCAAGAAGAGTAGATTGAGGAGGTTGTTCAGTGAAGCCGATGTAGCTCCATCTTTGATGAGCGAAGCCAGTTAAATAATGAGTGACCTAAGAAAAACCTAGAGAAACAAAAGGGATCGTTTGTCTCCCAAAAGAACCCGGTTTCGAGCCTCCCAAATAATCCTACATATAGCCACAAGGATGATGGTTCTAACAATCCACTCCATGTTTCTGTTATCAGTGCTGATAAACCATGACCTCAAGAAATCATGAAGTGAGTGAGGTTCATTATTTGTGCATGGTGGATGGGAAAACATGGACCAAAGTTAAGAAGCCCATTAGATCTAGAAAAACAAATGATTTTTCGATTCAGCCATTGGGTTATCATAGCAGTATTCCCGAGAGGCCATGGAGATACCCCTCATTTGAATGTTTTCCTCCATTGGAAGAGCCATGTTACTGATCCTCCAAAGAAAGAAGTTCATCCTCAAAGGGATCGCATTTCACATCACAAACAGTGCCCACACATCCGAAGTGGTTTCCGCTCGAAGAGCCCTTATGTAGTCACGAGAGTTATATCTGCCTGAACCCGACAACGTTAAACAGAAAACATCCAACTCATTACTCAAGACCTTTCTTTCAAACATGTTCATCTGATGAGTATTCAAAACCGCATGGACCAAATCATAAAACTCAGTAGCCTCTCTGAAGGATATACTAGGAGAGGGACAACCTGGGTATGCAAGAGCTTCCCCAGACCAATTAGAATCCCAGAAGTTAATATCCCCCCAGCCAACGATCCATCTAGTATGGTTAGAGAGAGTTTCTATATGTGAGAAAATGCACCTTGAAGATCCCATGGATCCATGAGGACCAGACTATACATTCCTACTTTTGAGGGCCTAGAAGAACTTTTCCCACAATGTTTCCCCAAAAATGACTTCCCGAGCGAGCCGATATTGTAAACCAAGAATGGTATCTTTAATATTATGAAGACTGAGCCCTAATTCATTCACTAGTCGATCCAACCTCTTCCCAGAAGTCCAGTGGCACCGCCCTTCCTGCATTGCATCCAAAAGAAAAGCATTAAGGATGTTTTCCATCCTCCCAACTGAACATTTTGGAGGATTGATAATAGAGAAAACATGCATTGTAATGAAGGTGATCACTCTATTTATCAGTGTAATTTTACCTCCAAATTATAACAACTTTTTCTTATAATTAAATATTCTTCCCATAATACGATCAAGAATCTAATTAAAATGATGCGTTTTTATGTGGACACAAGAGATTGGCACTCCCAGGTAAGAGATTGGGGTTTGCTTCTGGTAGCAACCAAGGAACCCCTGGATATCCCTACACCTTCGTCTAGGACATTTATCCGAAATGAAGACATGTATCTTTGAAGGATTAATGAATTTCCTGCTAAGACGGCCATAGCTAGAAAGCAGCTTCACGAGAAAATTCAATTAAGATTACCATCTATTTTTAAAAATCAGAATATAATCAGAAAACAATCGATGAGAGATATTAACCATGCTACGCCTCCCACGTCAAGGTTTCAACCTACCTTCAACCAAGCTACACTTTAAATTCCTTGAAAGAGCATCTTGAGCATGAACAAATATCCATGGAGACAATGGATCCCCCTGACGAACACCTCTCATAGAATTGAATAATCCAAAACACTTCCCCATCAGAGCAACAGAAAACCAAGGAAATGAATAACACCTGAAACAAATGTCAAAAAATATTTCCATGAACCCAAAACCCCTCATGACCAGAATGATGAAACTCCATTCAACCATGTCATAGTATTTATGCATTTCAACTTGAAAGATAATATTAGAACCCACTGTTCTTCTATTGATGTCATGCACAATCTCACTTGCAATGCCTACCACCCCTAGATGCTTCTACCCTGAATGAAACTATGCTCCTCCTCTAAAACCAACGGTTGAAGGACCTTGTTAATACTCCTTTAAATAAAAGTGGCCAAAATTTTATATGAAATGTTGCAAAGGGAAATAGGGAAATACTGACTAATGAGACTGGGTTTTTTAACCTATGGGATAAGAACCAGCCTGGTAGAACAAATACCCATGATTAGAGAACTACTGCGGAAGAAATCTTGAATTGCCTCCACCTCCTAAGGGCCAACAACCACCCAAGCCTTAGTGTATAAGGAATTCGGAAAACCATCCGGGCTAGGGGCGTTGTCTTGGGATATAATCTACACTGCTTCTCCAAACTCCTCCTCCTCTAGAATGGAGGAAATAAGGCTGTTGTCTGAATCCTGCACCAGATAAGGAAGACAGCCTATGAAATCTTCAATCTTTATAGCCTCCCTCTCGAAGTTAGAAGAAGTATCCCCTGTCAGAAGGCCCTCAAAGTGTTCCAAATCCATATTCCCAGTGATATCAACATTAGACGTGAATGATCCATTATCAAGTTTCAAATTAATTCTCATGTTCTGCCTCTTCTTAATGCATTCATGAAAGAAAGAATTATTGTGGTCGCCTTCCCTTAGCCATCTAACCCTAGAACTCTGCTTGTAGAATCTTTTAATTTGAAGAAGTTTCTCAGCCAGAATAATCCTCTTATCACATAAGATAACAAAGGTATCCTCATCCCAAAAACTCTGAAGAGAATCCTCCAATCTATCAACATCAGCATGAATGGTAATCAACCCATTCAAGATGTCCGGATGAGAGATTAACCAGTTTCTAATGTCCTACATGAGATGTTTGAGACGATTGACCAGACTACCCTAGGATCTCCCGTCTTCCTCCTTAAACCAGGAAATCTTTAAAAGATCCATAAAAGAAGCATCACGGTGCCAAATAGAAGAATAATTAAAGAAAGAACCAAAAAACACCTCCCTTTTGATCTCAACAAGAATAGGTGCATGGTCCGAAAGCACACGAGTGAGATGCATGACTAACAATTTTGAGAAAAGATCCAAACCTTGAACGTTGGTGATACAAAGATCTAGACGGCTCCATATTCAGTTTGAACCGTTACGAATATTACACCAGGAAAATTTAGAACCCGAGAATCCCAGATCCAACAAACCAGCATTCATCATAATCTCCGGAAAGTACAACATACTTCCATGGTTAGGGACGGAGCCACCTATTTTTTCAGAAACATCAGCAATAGCGTTGAAGTCACCTCTGACAAACCAAAGTAAGATCCATGTTTGCAGGTTCTCTAGATAACTCCAAAACTCCAACCTCTTGTTAGCATTTGTACTCTCATAGACGAAGGGAAACAACACCTCAAACCCTATAGATGAGATCTTTCTATTAATACATTGTGTCGAGATGCTCACCACCTCAATCTAAAAAGCATTACTCCAACATATACAAATTTGAGTATTAACAGATCCCCCATGTGAAACATTTGAGAAGCCCATTTTCTTATCCAGCCAGATGGCTTTGTTCGAACCCTACTTCGGTTCCAAAATAATAACAACCCCTGAATTAGACTTCCTACCCTCATATGCTAAATAATAAAGCTTAGCTTCGGCCCCTAAGCCACGTACGTTCCAAATGATGACATACAACATTAAAGAACGCCCTTTCGGGCTTTGAAGTTTGAAGTAAGAGAAGGTGAAGAAGGAGAAAATAGACATGCCTCCTTAGATTTAGAGCGGCTGATCGGTCTAGAGGATCCAGTGTCACGACTATCCAATCTAGGAGAATGAACCACCTTCTTGAAGGAACCACCAAAATCATCCAAGAGAGACTTCTTTCTATGTATAAAAAAACATAGAGACTCTGCCCCTAGATCTCTATGCACACAGGAAACCACCAACCACCGAAGTGAGGCACTGGAGAACAACTCCTTCTTTGAACCAATTGATAGGGAACCCTTCTCTGCCAGATCCTCTACAGTATGGGAAAGCCTAATCCCCAGATATTTCTGTAGCAAAAGGGGTGAAATTTGGGCCGAAACAAGGACCGACAACAGAGGAGGAGATAACGATTTAACCAGGTGACCCAAAAGGGTAACGCAAACCTCTGACGTGCTCTCTATGTAATGACCCAGGGGTGAAAAAACCTTTCCGACCGGTCCTGGAGACCAGAGGATCAAATCAGAGGTATCCGATGAAGGATCCGACAAGAGACAGGACATGTCAGAATTGGTCTCCCCACCGCTTTCCTCCATCACGCCACTCCCATCAGCAAAATTCATATTTGAAACCCCAATGTAAACAACCCCAGATTCCTCCACCTTCAAAGCGGGCGGGTCCTAACTCGGATCACCGTGAAAACCCTGGTGAGATGGACTAGTGACCTCCCGTCACCTCCTACAGGAGGTTTACAAATGACCATGCATTCCAAAAAACAAACAGAACCTCAGAAGATGAGGGAAAAAAATCCTCTTCTGCCATCTGAATCCATCGCTCGACTCAAGCATAATCCTCGAAGGCCTCTTCACAGAAAGATCCATTTACACATAGATGCTGGGTTTGGCCACCATTTGAAGACACCTGGTTTCATCATCCACACAATGAAATGAACCAAGTGAGTCTCCCACCACCTTCAGGATCAGCAGATTGTAAAAGGGAAGAGGAAGACCCCGGAAAGAGATCCAAACCACATTAGAGGTAGAATAAAGACAAAAGTGGAAATTTCACGAACACCTTCAATGGGGGAACTACCAGGCTCCACACCTCCTAACCTTGCACGACCAAGCCAACATGAAATCCTCTCTTGAATCTTGATGAATGAAAAACGACACCCTATAAAACTTAGAGATAGACAACCAATGAGAAAGACCCCATGAATCCACAAAGCTTCAGAAGAAGCCCAGAGACAGCTTATTGTGCCCAAAACGGGCCATCAGGGTAAGATCGTGGATGGAAGCCACCTCCCAAAGCTCCTAAGCGAAAAGATCCACCACTAGAACCCCTTCCACCAGCCTAGGAGATCGAAAATCCAAAGCAATCAGAGGAATGCTGGGTAAGACCCCAGCTGCCGAGGAAGAATCATTTCTAGCACCAGACAAGGAGGCCACACACCGCAGGATGTCTCTGAAGGAAGCCTTCAGAGTCACCCTATCTTCAGCTCACATCCTGCAAGCTATCAGATAAGGAGTAATCACTGTCAAGGGAGAAGAAACGCCAGACACCGGAGCAGGGAAAACACCAAAAAACCAGAGATCACCCCCTATAAAATGTATTCAACATTAACTCAATCAAATATTGGAGGTTTTAGGGTATATTTTTTTATATGAATTTTTATGGGTTTTATATTGTTTAGGGGTTCTTACGGGGTTTTAGTTTTTTAGGGTTTTTTATGTTCTTTTAGTATTTTTATGGTCTTTAAGGTCATTTAGGGTTTATGGTATAGGGTATCAAGATTAAGGTGTATGGTTATTGTGGTAGGGTTTATGGTTTAATGTGTCTGGGAGATTGTTTATGGTTTATGGTTTAGGGTTTAGTGATTATTTTTTTTGGTTTAAGGAATATGTTTTTCAGTTTATGTTGTATGGTATAATGTTTTGGGTGTTGGGTTTCAGGTTTGTGGTGTAGGTTATATGGTTTAGTGTAACACCCCGACCCCAGTTACCCAGAGTCAGTGCATTATTTTAACACATTGGCATGATTACAAGGAATCAAATCCCGAATGACCGATCAGTTTAGCAGTCTTGGAAAATATATTACATACATTAATGTTATGTTAAACTTTATAACATACAAAACAACATAAATAATCCTTTATGAATGCCATTTTTCTCTTGGCTTATCCTCACATATCAATCACAATACACTTCTTGAAATACTAGGAAAAATAAAACATAGAAAGGGGTGAGCTCAGATGCTCAGCAAGGATAAAAATATAGTAGAAACTTTCATAATTATGCATAAACATTTAAGGGAATGTATAACTAAAACCAAAGCCTTTTAAACTTTAACTTTAGCATAATATGGCAAAAATAAAACGAAGTAATTCCATTTACTTATTCACATGGATATTCTACAAGTCGAATTATCACATGCAATATCACTAACCACTTTCATAATTATGGAATGCATAATGCCAGACATTCATAACAACGTAGCCAATGCCTCGTGCAAAGACTACAAATAAGATTTTTTCAAGGCCTCGTGCCAAGACACTAGTTTGTCTCATGAGACCTACTGATGCATCGAGGAGCTATAGCGGGCTCCACCCATCACTTACTAAGTCCAATGCATTCCCATATGAAAAGGTTTAAACATAACATAAAGATTCATATTAAAACTAGCATAAAAAATGTCAATACTTTCACCATAAACCATGAATGGTATAAAAATAACACATCCGCAATCAAACATATCACAAAACCTTCAATAAAATACAAAAGTTTTGTATCATAATAAA
This sequence comes from Viscum album, assembly GCA_963277665.1. Classification (NCBI taxonomy): domain Eukaryota; kingdom Viridiplantae; phylum Streptophyta; class Magnoliopsida; order Santalales; family Viscaceae; genus Viscum; species Viscum album. The sequence goes on from OY728126.1 coordinate 1,009,579,938, forward strand.
TCATCTTCAAACAAGTTTAAAATTCATCAAAGGATGTTGACATAGATTAAAATGATTTGTAAAACTCTTTGCGATAAATATCAATTTATCATGAAAACATTTGAAAGTCACACAACTTAGAAAGGAAGACATTTAAAAAAATTATTGAATCAAAGTTTCCCATACAACTTTGAAACTTTTGAAATTAACATTTTAAAAACATTCATATCCATATAGATAAATCCTTAATAACAATTTTGAAGTCATGAACATTAATGAGAATGATTTAGAAGAATAAATATTTGAAAAATTTGAAATGAGGTTTTTTGTAAAAAGTGAATTAAAAGAAACTCATTGAAAACACTTTCATGAAACATGGACATGGATAATAAATATGTCCCATTAGAAACTTACAAAAAAACAACCTCATATAATTAAGAGATTTGTGAAATTAACCCTTACCAATTTTGTAAATTACAAAACAAACACCCCATGAAAGAGGTATCATACAATGAATATGTAAATACACATAAATTAAAGTGTATCACACAAAGAATACAATTATGGTCAGTACATAGACAACACAAAAGGTAATAGTTTCATTATGGTGTGAATCTCACAGGAATAAGGAGTGAGATGAAAACCCCTTACCCTGCACTTTCCATTAGTCGAGTGTACGCTTAACCACCTATATAAAGACCGTAGTATGTTATTAAATTATACCAAAACCATATTAATATTTATTATGTCATAAATTATTCATTTATGACTTTATACTACCCATTTAATAATAATTTTGATGTTAAATTAACATTTCAGGTAATAATAACTTTCTTTATCGTACATGTTTTAACTTGTTACTTTGATTTTATCACTTAGATAATGATTTAAATACTTATAAAATATAAAACATCATATATATTTAGAATATAAATATGTATAATAGATTTATATATATGAAATGGAAAACATTGTTTATAGAGACGGTACTCCGTACGTACGCATAAATGTTGTTTCCGTTTTCATAATGTATTAAACGGAACTAAGTGAATATAATATATGTAAGTACATATATATATATATCTATAGTAGCATTATTATGTAATATATTACAAAAATATTAGTAATATATATTTTTATTATCGTCGATTAATGGTGAATATGGAAATGAATCTCATCGCGTCGTGGAGACGGTAATCCATACGTACGCACGAGCGACAATATCATTTCCATAAAGGTGTGGAATTAGATGGTATTTTAATTTTACAGAGTCATTATCATGTTATTTCCATTATTTATATACATATAACTCATCATTATATCCATCCAAATAACATAGTGTTGAGTAACAAATTACACCACGGTGTGGAGACGGTAAGTTGTAGGTACGCATGCATGGTGACATTATCATTCATAAGATGGATAGAATAATGAATATTGTTGTGAAATATTATTAATAACATCAAAGTATATATAATATACTGTATTTATTATTTTATAATGGGAATAAAAAATAATGAAGAAGTGGAAAAATAAAAGAACATGAAAGAGGGTGGTGAAACCATTACCTCTTCTTTGGGTTCTTCCTTTTGATTTGATCAAAAGGGGTCCTTAGGTTGGATTTATGATTAAAATAAGGCCTCTAGGTTGAATTGAGGGAGCTCAGAGGATATTTGGGCATGTCTTTTCAGAACCAAAAGGCTTTGAAGGTATTAATTAGAGTGAATGGGGATGCCCTTTTATAAGAGGGGTTAGGGGAACCTTACGAAAAACATAAAATATTATTTTATAATAAATTCATATTCGGTTTATAATGGCTCTAAAGTAGATTATTCAAAGTATAAGGTGTGTATGGGTCTAAATCCATTCACCCAAAAGACTTTAGATAGGTTTGGGTCACTATAGTAACCTTATCTTTTAGTTTTAACCCTTAGTTAATTAGTTTGACACTTACCATGTCACTTTGTATTTTTATATTATATAGTCAATAAACATACTATAAACTTCCAAGAGACCCCCAAGTAGTACATTAATGATACAACTATCATTATATAAGTTCTTTGTCCTATCCGTATATTTTTACGAATATTATATCAATTAATAATATAATATTTGTTTTAAAAACTCTTTTATGTCAATTTTGACACTATTTAATAATTGATTTTTTTAAAAGTCATAAAAACTATATTAATTCAAAATAAATATATTAAATCAATACTAACATGACATAGTAACCTATAAATTTTTTTAATTGCATAAATTATTAAAATTTTATTTATTTTGACATTTATAATACCATTTATTTGATTCTTTCATTAATAAGAAAAATATTGCATCATCATTGTGTCATAAATAAATTTAATTATTTAATCACTAAAAGTTCTACATGAAATTCTATTATGTATGAAATATTTTTAGATTTATAATTAATATTTATAGAAGAATTTATCTTATGTATAACCCTATGTAAAAATTGTTTTTCTAAAAGATATATTCTTATGTCATTTTTGTATTTACTTTAACTTAATTAATATAAAGTGTCATTATCACTTACAAGTGGCTCCATGGGGTCCCAAAATCGACCCAAGGATTCCCATGGTCGGCCATTACTCATCTAATAAGGTTAGAACAAGTTTTATGGTAATTTTTATGATTAAAATATACTTTTTATCTTGAATTAACCTATTTACCATTAACCGTTGTAAATAAAAGTCAAAAGTTACTATTCACCCAAAATTATTTTTTCTTATTGAACTAAATTTTACACCTTGATATTAACCATGTCTCTAATATTTTTGAAATTCCACTCATAGAAGTGGAAAAATTAGGTTTAATGTGAATTTGCAAATTCTCCTAGGAGATGGGTAAAAGACGGTGAAAAGTTCAATAAAATTTTTATATGCCTAAAATTATTATAAAATAACTCCAAAGAATTACATTGAAAATATATAGGTATTATGTATATATTTTGACATAAAATAAATTAAAATAATATAAATAATTATTTAAATAAAAAGTCGGTTTTAACCAATAACTAAGTGTTTTTCACTATTCATCAAAAATTGAAATTTTTCAAAAAAGTACCAAAATTTCACCCTAAGATAATTCAGATATTCTGAATCCAAAAATGATGTCTATTTTACCAAATTCAAAATATAAAAGTTGAATTTATTAATTTAATATTAATTTCCGCTGTTAAAACCAAAAGGCGTATTTTTAAGAAATAATAACTATCAAAAGTTTGACACTTGTTTATGTCCAGTTTCAAAGTGAAATTATTTACAATGACCATCATTGGATTAAATGGTAAAAATATAATCTATTTATACTTAAACACCATTAAAATGTATAATTTAACAATATATATTATTTTCATTAAAAAAATTCACTAAAAATATTGTATTTTTTACTATTCACCGAAATATGAAAGTTATCAGAAAAATAAAAAAACATTATTGAAACTAAATTATTATTTCCCAATTATAAAGAATAAGTTAATTTTGTCAAATTTAATATATAAAAGTTTCAAATATTGGATTTAAAAAGGCTTCTTCATTAAAAGGCGGTAAAATATAATTTTTTGAAAAATACTTCTTTTTTCTGAAAAAATGAATTTGTTCTTAAATTATATCTTAGAATCTCATAATATGGATTTTAAATTATTAGGATAATATAAAATTTAAAATTCAGTTAATACTATTCATAACCACTTTTGAACGGCTAGTTTGGTAAGTTATGGTGCATTAGAACTCAATGTTGCGTATAACACATGCTATTGTATTATTCAAAGAGAAGCGTATCGTGGAAGCTTGGGGTGTTACATTATCCCCTACTTCAATGAATTTCATCCTCACAATTTGAAATTTTTCTTTGAAAATAAAAGGTTGAAAATAGAAAATACCTTTTTGGAAAACCCACATCGAATATAGGGTTAATAAAATTATAACTTTAAAAGAAATAAATGGAAGTAAAAAAGGTCACTTAAGATAACCCAAGCTAGTATTTTAGGAAAACATGTATATGTATTAGAAAAAAACCATCAAGGTCTGATGGAGAGTTGTAGAAAATAGGATTACAATAAATTTAACTACAACAAAAACACAAACTTGTGATTGGTTAAATGGTCTTTGATTCCCCTATAAAAAAAGTTAACCAAAAACGTTTTTGTTTTAAGTAACCTTTCATAAAGTTGAAGAATTTATTTATGAGATTTACTAAGAACATAAGGAAATAAACTTACATGTCATGTAGATATTCATTCCTTACTAAAGTTTTACAACGAAACCATATTTCAATCTAAAAGGTAATAAAACTCAAAAAAATATTCTATTTATTCTAACCGTATAGGGATCCATAAATAAATTTATAATTCATCTATCAAAACTTAAAAAAACTACATTATTAAATCCAAGAAAATGCATGGGCCAGTGGTAGGTGATACACCCTTATCTCCCTTCTTTTGCGGGGTCAAGTCTCATGGCCTTGCCGGACGCGACGGGTTGCCGCCAGACCTCAGGGTTGTCCTTTTATGGAAATCCAAAAAATAATCTCCAACTAGAATTATCCAAAATACATATGTCCAAACTCACATTCCAAAATTTATAAGGAAGGTAAACACAATGAAGAGCCCTTTTTCCGCGTAATAACATGTTAACACCTTCATCATGTATTCTTTTAAAACACTGCAACATCCTGAATTACCATAAAACCTTCTTGATTACATTCATGATCCATTATTCCTTATAGAATACAGGATATAATCCTTCTATCCAAAAATGTTGTAAACTCCAACAATGATGGAACATACAAATCATTAATTAGTTTCAAGGTAGTGAAGAATATCCAATATAATTTATCCAAATCAAAAATCTATTATTCCAAAGTCACTACCTTGGTATCAGAACCATATTATGGTATATCTTTCTCTCAACCACATATTATTCAAAAATTTAACCTACTATTGAGTCACTTTTATTGGTTCCACACAATCTCAAGTCCTTAATGAAATAGTACTACAGTAAAATCTTTATATACTCCATAATTATTGTAACCAGTACATTGTTGATACAACACTCAAATGACATAATTCATTAATAACAACATAATAACTCTAATCGTTTCACCTCATCTGTGGTAGTATCATATGTTTATTATTATCCAATAGCATCATTTCGGGCATACTCTGATGATTTGGACATTGGTTCGCATAGTGTCCCAACTCCTTGCAAATGAATCACTGTACATTTGAATCCTTTTTCTTACCCTTGCAGTCACGTACATCGTGGCCTTTTTCTCCACACTTACAATAAACTCTAATTCCATTTAGGCATGTTCCAGGGTGTTTCTTCCCACACTTACCACATATGGGAAAATTATTTTTCTCTCTCTTCCATTTATCCATCCTTCTCTCTTCCATCCTTCCCTCTCTTGCTTCCCTTCAAAGCCAAAGGACTCAGAGAATTGTTTAATTGTCTTTTTAACACATGATACTATTTCTTCATATGTTGAGAATACATGGGAGATAATTTCCTTTAAAAATGTTGGCTTAATACCATGAAAGATATGATCCTTCATACTCTTTGGATCATATGTATTGCTGGAATTCACATTCCTTCTACTGGGAACCATTTCTATACAATAGCATAAACTAGGTTGGTTTACGAATTGTAATGAATAATTCCAAACATGTAAAATACCTAATGTAAATTGAACTGTTTATGGATATAATCCATAATCATAAAGATGTTTTAATTGATGAATTCTTTATTCATAAACCCTTCATAAAGGTTTGTAAATAAAATGAGAATTAGCCTAAGCATATCCCCCAGGAGTGTCATAACCAAGAGTGCAGCAAAGCCTATTGTAAGGCCCCGGTTCCTATTTGAGTCTAGATTAAAGTGGTGTTTTTGGGTTTTACCCCTAGGTACATCTGTTCTAGAGATGCCTCTACATGCTCGTATCCAGATAGGGATGTATTGCTCAGAAAACACACAAAATATCTACAATATCAAAATTCTAGGAAATTCTTCTATACAAATCCTCAATTTCTATCTTAGGTCTATGTTCTCTAATTGGATTTTATCTAAATATAGCATCCAATTTTATTTCAAATCTTCCTCAGATACCAACTATAATGCCCCAACCTCAGTTACCCAAAGTTGGTGCATTATTTTAATACATTGGCATGATTAAAAGAAATCATGTCCCGAAGGACCGATCGGTTTAGCAGTCTTGGAAAATAGATTACAAACATGAATGTTACATTACACTTTATAACATACAAAACAACATAAATAATCCTTTATAAAGTCCAATATTCCCTTGGCTTAACCTTGTATATCAATCCCAATGCACTTCTTGAAATCCTGGGAAAAATAAAACATAAAAAGGGGTGAGCTCAGATTCTTAGTAAGGATAACAATACATCAGAAACTTTCATAAATAATTATAAACATTTAAGGGAATGTATAACTAAAAAATACTTTTAAACATGAATTTAATAATAATATAGAAAAAATAAAATAAAGTAATTCCATTTACTTATTCACATGGATATTATACTAGTCAAATAATCACATACAATATCACTAACCACTTTCATAATAATGGAATGCATAATTCCAGACTATCATAACCATGTAGACAAGGCCTTATCCAAGACTACAAATAAGATTTTGTAAAGGCCTCGGGCCAAGACACTAGTTTGTCTCATGAGACCTACCGTTGCATCGAGGAGCTATAGTGGGTTCCACCCATCACTTACTAAGTCCAATGCATTCCCATATGAAAAGGTTTAAACATAACATAAACATTCGTATTAAAAATAGCATAAAAATGTCAATACTTTCACCATAGAGCATGAATGGTATAAAAATAACACATACACAATCAAACATATCACAAAACTGTCAATACAATAAAAAAATTTTGTATCATAATAATTTATCTTCAAACAAGTTTAAAATCCATCAAAGGATGTTGACATAGATTAAAATGATTTGTAAATCTCTTTGAGAGAAATATCAATTTATCATTAAAACATTTGAAAGTCACATAATTTAGAAAGGAAGACATTTAATTAAATTTTTGAATCAAAGTGTCCCATACCAATTTGAAACAGTTGAAATTAATATTTTAAAAACATTCATGTCCATATAGATAAATCCTTAAAACCATTTTGAAGACATGAACATTAATGTGAATGATTTAGAAGAATAAATATTTAAAACATTTGAAATGATGTTTTTGTAAAAAGTTAATTTAAATAATCTCTTTTAAAACTCGTTCATGAAACATGGACATGGATAATAAATATGTCCCATTAGATACTTACGTAAAAACAACCTCAGATAATAAATAGATTTGTGAAATTAACCATTACAAATTTGGTATCATACAAAACATACACCCCATTAAAGAGGCATCATAAAATTAATATGTAAATACACATAAATTAAAGTGTATTACACAAATAATACAATTATGGGTAGTACATACACTACATAAAAGGTAATAGTGGCATTATGTCATGAATCTCACAGGAATATGGAGTGAGATGAAAACCTCTTACCTTGCACTTTCCTTTAGTAGAGGGTACACTTAACCTCCTGTATAATGACCATAATATGTTATTAAATTATACCAGAACCATATTAATATTTATGATGTCATAAATTATTCATTTATGACTTTATACTACCCATTTAATAATAATGTCGATGTGAAATTAAAATTTCGGGTAATAATCGATTTCGTTATCGTACGTGTTTTAACATGTTACTCTTGATTATACCACTTAGATCATGATATAAATACTTCCAGAATATAAAACATCATATATATTTAGAATATAAATATCTATAATAGACATATATATGAAATGGAAAACATCGTATATGGATACGGTACTCCGTATGTACGTATAAACACTGTTTCCGTTTTCATAACGTATTGAACGTAACTAAGTGAATATAACATATGTAAGTACATATATATATATATATATATATATATATATATATCTCCAGTAGCATTATTATTTCATATATTACAAACATATTAGTAATATATATTTTTATAATCGTCGATGAATGGTGAATATGGAAATGAATCTCATCGCCTCGTGGAGATGGTAATCCGTACGTACGCATGAGCGGAAATATCATTTTCTTAATGGTGTGGAATTGGATGGTATATTAATTTTATAGAGTCATTATCATGTTATTTTCATTATTTATATACATATTACTCATCATTATATCCATCCAAATAACATAGTATTGAATAACAAATTACACCATGGCGTGGAGACGGTAAGCCGTACGTACGCACGTATGGTGACATTATCATTCATAATATGGATAAAATAATGAATATAGTTGTGAAATATTTATAATAACATTACATTATATATAAGATACTGGATTTATTATTTTATAATGGAAACAATAAAGAAAGAAGAAGTGGAATAAGAAAGGAACTTGAAAGATGGTGGTGAAATCATTACCTCTTCTTCAGGTTCTTCCTTTTGATTTGATCAAAAGGGATCCTTAGGTTGGATTTCTGATCAAAATAAGGCCACTAGGTTATATTTTGGGAAGCTTATAGGATTTGTGGGAAAGGTCTGGCGGAACCAAAAGGCTTTTAAGGTATGAATTAGAGTGAATGGGGAGTGACATTTTATAAGAGGGGTGAGGGAAACCTTAGGAAAAACAGAAAATATTATTTTATAATAAATTCATATTCGGTTTTTAATGGCTCCAAAGTTTATTATTAAAAGTATATGGTGGGTATAGGTCCAAATACTTTCATATAATAGGTTTTAGACAGGTTTTGGAATCTATAGTAACCTTATCTTTTAGTTTTAACTCTTAGTTAATTAGTTTGACACTTACCATGTCACTTTGTATTTTTATATTATATAGTCACTACACTTACTATAAACATCCAAGAGACCCCCAAGTGGTCCATTAATGATACACCTATCATTATATAAGTTCATTGGCCGAATCATAGTTTTCTAGGAATATTATATCAATTCATAATATAATATTTTTTTAAGGACTCTTTTATGTCAATTTTGACACTATTTATTAATTTATTTTTTTAAAAGTCATAAAAACTATATTAATTAAAAATAAATTTATTTACTAAATCCTAACATACCATAGTAACCTAGAAAATTCGTGTATGGCATTAAATATTCACATTTAATATATTTTAACATTTATAATACCATTTATTTGATTCTTTAGTTAATAAGAAAAATACTACATCATCATTCTGTCATAAATAAATTTAATTATTTAATCTATAAAAATTATAAATAAAATATTATTACGTAGGAAATATTTTTATATTTATAATTAATATTTATAGTAGAATATATATTATGTATAACCCTATTTAAAAATTGTTTTTATAAAAGATATTTTCTTTTGTTATTTTTGTATTTACTTTAACTTAATTAATATAAAGTGTCATTATTACATACAAGTAGCTCAATGGGGTCCCAAAATCTACCCAAGGATTCCTATGGTCGGAAATGACTCATCCAATAAGGTTAGGACAAGTGTAAAGGTAATTTTGTATTATTATAACATACTTCTTATCTTGGATTACCCTATTTACCTTAAACTGCGGTAAATAAAAGTCAAAAGTTACTATTCCCCAAAAATTATTTTTATCTTATTGAACCGCATTTTAATCATTGATATTAACCGTTTCTCTATTATTTTTGAAAATCCACTCACAGAAATGGTAAAATTAACTTTTATGTGAATTTGCAAATTCTCCTAGGAGATGGGTAAGAGACGGTGAAAAGTTCAATTAACTTTTTATATGCCTAAAATTAATATAAACTGACTCCAATGAATTATATTAAACTTATATAGGTATTATGTATCAATTTTGACTTAAAATAAATTTAAATAATATAAATAATTATTTAAATAAAAAGTCATTTTTATCCAATAACTCAGATTGTTTCACTATTCATCAAAAATTGAATGTTTTCAGAAAAGCACCAAAATTTAACCCTAAGATAATTTAGATATTAGGATTCAAAAAATGAATTCTATTTTACGAAATTAAATACATAAAAGTTTCATTTATTTATTTAAAATTAATTTCTGCTATTAAAACCAAAAGGCGTATTTTTATGAAATAATAAATATCAAACGTTTTACACTTGTTTATGTCCAATTTCATAGTGAAATTACTTACAACTGCCATTATTTGATTAAATGGAAAAAAAAATATAATCTATTTATATTTCCAAACCATTAAAATGTATAATTTAACAATATATATTATTTTGATTAAAAAATTTATTTTCAGTAAAAATATAATATTTTTCACTATTCACCCAAATATGAAAGTTATCAGAAAAACACAAAAACATTATTCAAACTAAATTCTTATGTACCGATTCTAAATAATAATTTCATTTTGTCAAATTTAATATATAAATGTTTCAAATACTGGATTTAAAAAGGCTTCGTCATTAGAAGGCGGTAAAATTTCATTTTTTTGAAAAATACTTCTTTTATCTGAAAAAATGAATTTGTTCTTAAATTATGTCTTACAAACTCATAATATAGATTATAAAATTATAAGGACAACATAAAATTTAAAATTCAATTAATTCTATTCATAACCGCTTTTGAACGACTAGTTTGGTAAGTCATGGTGCATTTGAACTCAGTGTTGCTTACAACACACAGTATTGTACTATTCAAAGAGAAGAGTATCGTGGAAGCTTTGGGTGTTACATTTAGGGTTTATGGTTCAGGGTTTGTTTGTACATTATAGTGTGTTCATTCTTTCGTTTATTAATGTTTTTTGGGGGATTATAGGGTTTTTTGGTTTTTAGTTATTGTATGGCTTTTTAGGGTTTTATAATTTTTGGGTTTTTATGTTTTTTATGGTTTCTATGTTATTTTGATTTTTATGTTTTTTTTATTTTTTTGGGTTTTTAGGGGTTCTTATGGGTTTTATTTTTTTTATGTTTTTAGGGTTTTTAATGGGTTTTTTAGATTTTAGTTGTTTTAGAGTTATGGGGTAGTATCAGTAATCAAATAGGTTTCATGGTTTTTAGGATTTTTACATTTTTTAGCGTTTTAGTGGTTCTTATGTGTTACTGTGGTGGGGTTTTTGGGGGTTTGGGTTTTTTTTGGAATTTAATGTTTTTAGGATTTTTGTGTTTCATATGGATTTTATGATTTGTATGGTTTTAAGGGGTTTTAGGTCTTTTTTTATTATTTTTATTTTTTTATGGGTTTTAAGGGTATTTCGGTTTTTATTTATTTAAGGGTTTTTATATATATTTAGTGTTTTAGTGGATTGGGGTTTTATGTTATTTGGGTTTTTATTGGGTTTTTAGATTTTTTATGCTTTTAGGTTTTTTGTGGGTTGAGGAGTTTACTGTATTTTTATGTTCTTTTATAGTCTTTTAATGTATTTTAGTGTTCTTTAGAGTTTCTAGGACTTTAAAAGTTTTTAGTGTTTTTTGGTTTTTTGGTTTTTTAGGTGTTTATGGGTTTTTAGGGTTCTTATTGTTTTTACGGTTTTTAGGATTTTTATGGGTTTATAGGATTTTTAGTGTCTTAAAGAGTTTTAGGGTGTTTTATGAATTTATATGGTTTTTAGGGTCTTTTAGGGGTTTTTATTATTTTTAGGGCTTCTTGTGTTTTTTAGTGTATTTTATATTTTAAATATCCCTTATGTGTTTTCATGATTTTCAGGGTTTATAATGGTTTTAAGGACTATTTTGGTTTTTATGGTTTTTTAGAGTCTTTTGTGGTTTATTTTGAGTTTTATATGGTCTTTTATTGTTGATTCATGGTTGTTAGTGAATTTTATAATTTTTCAGTTTTCTAGGGGTTTTATGGATTTTATGGGTTTTATGGACTTTTAGGGGTTTATGGGTTTTTTGGGATTTAGTGGATTTTAGGGTCTTTGAGGATTTTTTCAATTTTTTGGGTTTTTATTTGTTTTAGTGGTTTTGAGATTATTTTTTGGATTTTTAGGGGGGTTTGGTTATTTATAGTTGTTTGGTTGTTAGTTTTACTAGGGTCTTATGGTTTTTTTATGTATTTAGGGTTCTTTATGTTTTTATGGTTTTTTTGGGGATTTGGGGTTTTTAGGGTTGTAATATTTTTTCGGGTCCTTTAAGATTTTTATGGATATTTATTTTTTTTAGAATTTATGAGGTTTTATGGGTTTTAATAGATTTTAAATTTTTTATGGTATTATGGGTATTTAGGGGTTTTATGGGATTTTATTGGTGTTTTAGGGTGTTTGTGGTTTTAATGGGTTTTTATGGTTTTAGGATTTTAAGGGATTTTATCATTATTATGGTTCTTTAATGTTTTTAGTGTTCTATTGGTCTTTTTGGGTTTAGGGGGGTTTTAGTGATTTGAAATACTTTTACATTTTTTTCACATATTTTTGTGATTTTTTGGGTTTTAGGGTTTTTATAGGAATTTAGGGGTTTTATATTTTAAGAGTTTCTTAGGGTTTTATGGGTTTTTAGAAATTTTCAGGGGTGTTATGGGTTTTTTGGAATTATTATAAGGTTTTTAGTGTTTTATAGAATTTTTAGGGGTTTTGGTTTTTTAAGGGTTTCAATGAGTTTTTTGGGTTTGGGGGGGGGGTGGTTTAAGGGGTTTTGGGTTATTTGGTTATTTTTTGGGTTTTATAGATTTTAGGGTTTTTATGTTTTTAGGATCTTTTAGGGTTTTTAGATTTTTTTTGTCATTTCTAATTTTTTAGGCTTTTAGTATCTTTTTAGGATTTTCAGGCATTTATGGTTGTTAGGGTTTTAGGGATATTCGTGGTTTTAGATATTTTTGGGATTTCATTGGGTTTTAGGGTTTTAAGGGTTTTTTTATTTTAGGCCTTTTTAGGGTTTATATTTTTTATGGGGTTTTAGGGTTTGAGGATTTTTTGAGTTTTTAGTGTTTATGGGGTTTTAGGATTTTTAGTTTTTTTTTTGAAATTTTATTTGCCTTAAGGGTTTAGGGTTATTTGGGTTTTTAGGGTTCTTATAATTTTTATGTGTCTTGAGGGTCTTTTAAGGGAGTTTATGGATTTTTAGTATCTTTAGGAGCTTTTAGAGTTTTGGGGGTCTTTTAGGGTTTTTTGAATTCTAAGAGTTTTTAGGGTTTTTATGGGGTTTAGAGGTTTTATGGTATCTTATGGGATTTGTTTTGGGATTTTAAGGTATTTTAATGGTCTTTTATAGGATTTTTAGGTTTATAAGAATTTTTTGGTTTTTAGATATTTTAGGGTTTTTTCCTAAGTTTTACGGTTTTATATTTTTCAGAGTTTTTAGGATTTTTTTGTATATTTTTGGAATTTTAGTGTTTTTGTTGGTTTTTTAAGGTTTTAAAGGTTTTTAGGGTTTTAGGGGTATTTATATTTTTTATGAAGTTCAAATTTATTTAGGTTATTTTTTAGTGGTTTTATTGTTATTTTAGGGTTCTTTAATAATTTTATGGTTCCCCTAGAGATTTATGGTTATATTAGCATTTTTTAGGATTGTAGGCGTTTTTAATGTTTCTAATGGATTTTTAGGGATTTTTTGGTTTTTATGGATTTGTAATATTCTCTAGGGGTTTTATGGTTTTTTATTGGTTTTTACTAGTTTTTAGGGGATTTAGGGGGTTTTGGTTTTTGGTTTCTTAGGATTTTATACATGTTTTTAGGGTTTTTTTGGGATATTAATGATTTTTATAATTTTAGTGGTTTTAGGGTTCTAGGTTTTCTTAGGGGATTGTTATGTTTTTTCCGTGATATTTAGTGTTTTTGGGATTTAAAGTGTCAAAAGTACTTTTAGGGTTTTTTTTCATTTTAGTGTTTTTAGGGTTTTTTTATTTTTTTTGTGATATTCGGTTTTTAAGAGTTTCTAGATTTTCATGGTTGACTTTTTAGGGTATACATTATAGGGTATTAGATAATGGTAATAAGGTTTTGGGTTTATGGTGTAGGGTATGAGGTTTACATTGTAGGGTATGTGGTTTAGAGTGTAGGGTTAGGTGTTTAGGGTGGAGAGTATAGGGGTTAGGCTGTAGGGTTAAAGGTTTAGACTGTATGGAATGGTGTTTTGGTTTTATGTATTAGGGATTAAGGTGTAGGGTATATAGTTTATATTATAGCATTTTGGGTTTTGGGAGTTGGTTTTAGGTTTTAGGGTGTAGTGTTTAGAGTTTAGGGTGTTTCATATAGGGTTTAAGGTTAAGGGTTTAGGTTGTATAGTTTAGGGTGCATGGTGTATGGTAATAGGTTTAGGCTATAGGGTTTAGGGTTTAGGGTGTAGGGTTTAGGGTGTAGGATTTCAAATTTTGGATACAGAGTATAGGGTTCTGTGTGTTGTGTTTAGTGTTTATGCTACATGGTATAATGTTCTGGGTTTAGGATTTAACATCAATGTTATAGGGTTTTGGGTGTAGGGTATATGTTTTAGGGTTCAGGGTGTACAGTATATGGTTTAGGGTTTGGGGTTTAAGGTTCGGTGTGTATGTTATAAGGTTCAGGGTGCATGGTTTAGTGTTTTAGGTGTAACATATTGGGTTTTTGGTATAGGTATTAGAGTTTAGGGTTTATTGTGTAGGGTATATGGTATATGGTATAGGGCGTAGGGATTATAGTTTGGGGAGTAGGGTTTTAGCTATAGGGTGTGGGGTTTTCAATTTAGATTGAATGGTATAGGGTTTAGGTTGTTGGGTCTTGGGTGTATGGTGTTGGTTTTAGGGTGTTGGTTTTAGGGTTTATGGAATAGGGTTCGAGTTATATGGTTAATGATTTTGCCTATAGGGTATAGGGTGTAGGGTGTAGGGTATATGGTTTATGATTTAGTGTTTTGGGTTTATGGTGTAGGGTGTAGGGTATAGGGTGTATGGTTTAGGATTTAGGGTTTCTGTATAAGGTATAGGTTTAGGGCTGTACGGTATCGAGTTTAATGTCTAGGGTATTTTTTTAGTGTCTAGGGTATAATCTTTATGGTGTAGGGTATAGAGATTAGGGTGTAGGGTATAGGGTTTAGTGTGTAGAGTATGGAGTTTAGTGTGTATGGTTTAGGGATTAGGGTTTTTTCAATAAGGAATGGACTGTATGCTTTAGGGTGTAGTTTATGGGGTGTATGATTTGGGTTTTAGGGTTTAGGGCGTATGGTCTAGGGTTTAGGGTGTGGAGTTTAGGGTTTATGGTGTAGGGTATAGCTTGTATGGTTTATGGATTTAGTTTATGGTATAGGTTTTATAGTGTATATATTTTAGTGTGGGGTATAGTGTATATGGTGTAGGGTTTTAGGTTTTAGCGTGTATAGTGTTAGGTTTATAGTACAATGTTTATGGGGATGTTGTAGGGTTTCTGGTGTAGGGTGTATGGTTTAGGGTTTTTTTGATTAGGTTCATGGTTCATGGTTTTGGTTTTTGTGTGTAAATTTAAGGTTTCATTGCATATGGTGTAGGGTTTCATGTGTGGTGTGTGGGGTTTTGGGGTTTTGGGGGTAGGGTATTTGGTTTTTGTTTTTTTAGTGTTTTTATGGTTTTGAGGGGTTTTAGCATTTTTTTAGTATTTTGAGGTTTTCTAGTTATTTTTGGGATTTTTTGAATTTTTAGGGTTTTAGGGTTTTAAAAAGTTTTATAGTTTTTAGCATTTTTTTTTTTGATTGATTGGTTTTCAGTTTTTTGGGGGGGTGGGGGTACTGTTTTTTGTGTTTTTTAAGGTTCTGGTTATTTATGGTTATTAGGGTTCACTATGTTTTTTTATGGTTTTAGTGATTGTTATGTCTTTTGGGTTTTACAAGTTTTCATAGGAGTGTTTATGGTTCTTAAGTGTTTTGTTATGGTTTTTAGGGGGTTTTGGTTGTATGTATTGTAATTATTTTTAGTGTTTGTTGGGGTTTTTAGTTATTTTAATATTTTTATTGTTATATTGTTTTCTGGAATTTTTATGGGTTTTTTGGGTTTTTAGTGTTTTAGGGGGTTGTTTGGGTTTTAAGTGTTTTTGAGGTTTTTAGGCCTATTATGGCCTTTTTGGGTTTCAGGGTTCTATGGTTTTTTTATGGTTTTTTTCATTAGGGTTTTTTGGGGTTTTAGGGTATTTTGAGAGATTTTTTGGGTTTTTAGGGGTTTCATTGTTTCTTTTGGTTTTCATGCAACCTCTAAAATCCAAAAAATTTATATTGAAAATGATGTTTCTGATTGAATTATTTTACACATGATTTGGGTGTTTGTAAGGGTAAAAACCAAAGGTGTTGTTGTATATTAAATTGATTCCCCCAACAACATTGTGGATAGTGGTCAACGTTGATGGAATGGCTTCATGTCAACCCAATCTTGTGGGTTTACACAGTTTTTTTGCACCCATTAGGAATTTGATTAATGGTTATTCTATTAATTTATTTTAAATTGTTGTTCATTTTAGGTTTATCTCTATTTGATTATGGAGGTAGTAAAATTTATGGCATATTAGGGGTGGAATCTACAATGGATCGAATCATAATACATGTTTGGGGTTGGGTTTGAAGAAAAAATCTATAAGTGTACCACCTAAATTCTTACTTTATTGGATTGAATGCCTAAAATTCTTTGAGGATATCCTTTTGAATGTAACACATACTTATAGAGAATCAAACAAGGTGGAAGACACACTCTAAAAAACAATAGTGGGAAGGATCTCAATGTGGTCTTGGGTTTCCCCACATTTTAGTACATCCTTAGTAGATTTGGATATGAGGGGGGGGGGGAATTCATTTTCATGATTATAAAACCTATTTGTATGGATTTGTTTTTAATTTATATTTTTTGGAGTAACAAGTATATCTGGTGCTAAACCTCAATAATTGAGGTGGATTTAGGATTTTTAGGGTCTTTTAAGGGTTTTTGGTTGTTTAGTGTTTTTACAATTTTTTGGAACATTTAATGATATTAGTGTCTTTTGTGGTTTGTTGTGTTTTTTATGATCTTTTAGGGGGTTTAGTGTATTTTATTGGTTTTAAGGGTTTTATGATATTTTATGGGCTTTAATGTGTTTAGGACCTTTTATTGTTTTTAGGATCCTTTAGGTATTTTTATTTTTTACATGTTTTTTGGGGGTTTGAGTACTTTTAGGTGTTTTAAGGTTGTAGGGGTTTTAATGTTTTAGGGGATTTTTATGGTTTTGAAAATTTTTAGGTATTTTATAGGTTTTGTGGTTTTGTAATGGTTTTTATGGGTTTTTATCATTTTATGATTTTTATGGTTTTCAATGTTTTTAGGGTTTTTATAGATTTTAGGGTCTTCTAATGTTTATAGTGGTTTTAGGGTATTTTTAGGATTTTAGAGAGTTTTGGAGTCTCTTAGAACATTTTAGGGGTTTCTGGGTTTGTAGGGTCTTTTAGGGATTTCATGGATCTTTTAGAGTTTTTAGTAGTTTTTATGGGTTTTATAGTGTTTTAGGATTTTTTTGCTGTTTTTGTGACCTTGAGGGGTTTTAGGGGTTTTAGGGTCCTTTAGTGGGTTTTCAGGTTTTTAGGGAATATTCCGGTTTTTAGGTTTTTTAGGTTACCATAGGCTTTTCAGTTTCCTTTAGGGATTTTCAGTTACTTTTTCATTTTTTGGGTCCTTTATGGTTTTTATTTCCATTTATAGTTTTTTGGGGTTTTATGGTATTTTTTTGATTTTAGGTGTTTTATGGCCTTTTAAGGGTTTTTGGGTTTGTTGATTCATTTATGGTTTTAGGGTATTTTGTGATACTGTCGGGCTTTTTGGGTCGTTTAGTGTATTTTAAAGGGTTTAAGATTTTTATGGTATTTTAATATTTTTGGGGATTTTAGTTCCATTAATGATTTTAAGGGGTTTGTTTTGGGTTTTTGGGATTTTTAATACCTTTTAGTATTTTATGGGTCTCAGGTTCTTTTGTTCGGTTTTATAGTTTTCTAGGTTTCTAGTGATATTTAGGGTGTTTCAGTGTATTTTTGGTTTTTAGGGTTATTGGGTTTTTAGGGTGTTTTTATGGGTTTTAGGGTTCTTTAGATTTTTATGGATTTTTATGGGTTTTATGAATTTTTATAGTTTTTATGAGTTTTAGGTGTTTTATGATTTTTAGTGGAATGGGGTTTTCATGGTTTTTTTGGATTTAATGGTTATTTGGGTTTTGTTGGGTTTTTGGGGTTTTCAGGGATTTAAGGGGGTTTAGAATTTTTTTTATATTCAATATCTTTAAATGATTTTTAGGTGTTTTAGGATTTTTATGATTTTAGGGATTTTAGTATTTTTAGGGATTTTGTGAGTTTTAAGGTGTTTTTATGGGTTTTATGGTTTTTAGGGTTGTTCTTGGGAGTTTTGGGGTTTCTATGGGGTTTTAGTGGGTTCTAATGGTTTTAAGAGATTTTTAGGGGTTTCGGGGTTTCTAGTGGGCTTAGGGTATCTAGTATAGTTTTATGGTTTTTAGAGTGATAAAGGGTTCTTAGGAATTTTATGTATCTTAATGGATTTTAAGGTTTTTAGGGGTTTCAGTGTTTTTTAAAGGATTTGTAAAGTTTTTAGTGGTTTTTGAACCTTTTTGGGTATTTATTTTTTTGGTTTTTTTTGGTTTTATTAGTGGTTTTATGGGGTTTTATAAGTCTTTTAGGGTCTTTTAGAGGATTAAGGGTCTTTAATGGGTTTTACAGACATTTTTGGTTTTTATAATTTTTAGGGGTGTTTACTATTTTTTTTGTGTTTTAAAGATGATAAAAAATCATTACTGCCTATAATATATGGATTCCTTATATAAAAACATGGGATGGTCATAAAACCACATCCTTATTGCATGATATTAAACTACAACCTTACCTTGTCCAGTAAACACATCATCCATCACATATCAAATGTGGTATTACCAAAAAGAGGGGAACTTCCTCAGAACACAATGTTAATCTATGGCTTTACCCCAGGTCCTAAACATGGAATTCCCCATGGAAATCCTAAGATGCCTTAATCTCATCATCATACAGGATTTTCCCCACTTCTGGCACTAGTCTCTAACCGCACCACATTCTAGAACTACATGTTTCTTGATTCCCATTATCAAGGGATATGTAGTGACACATTGACACATTCTATTTGGTCTGGGTCACAAATTCACAGACCCTTTGACTCCTTGGACCAATTTTTGGTCTATTAATTACAACCTTAAACAATTTGTAGTTAATTTTTAGGTATTTATGTTGTACGTGGGCCTATGTTACCACCTTTCACTTTGGGGTTTACCTCTTCTAGGACACACATATACCTATGAGACAAGCATCTTCCATGTCCAGGCATCATTCTATAAATTTTTTTCCATGGCCCAAGACTTGTGACCTTTAAAATATGTTCATCTAGCATCAAGGTCACTTCATCAAGCACATATCCACCTTGGATCCTTTCATGTTGGTTTAAGACATTGGGGCCACCTGAACTTCTTCAAATAACATACCCATATTCCAATCATTTTAACCTTACATTATTTGAAATTGGTCTAACCTCAGCAAACTTAAATTAGATGCCACGTTCCAATCATAATAACCCCATGGAATTTTATTTATCCCCTTATTGACCTGGATTTATTCATCCTTAGTGTTTTAGAAATCCCATTCCTCCTCCGCTTTCCAAAACAATGTGTGGCTTGATTCCCATTATCAAGGGATATATAGTGACGCCTATACATTCTGTCTTTGGGACATTCCATAGATTCAAAACTCGAGAATCTACTTCCTATGGTGATATCATCCTAAAATACTCCAATGGTATTCCATTTTAATAATAACACCATTTATTTTCCTTGGCCCATTAGCGGGCTAAGAAACCATCATGGCCTATCATGAGGGAGAAAATAGTGGTAAACTTGTTGTGAATTCCTATACACCATCATCAACACATGATGTTAAACTATATCCTTACCCCATATAGAATCAGGATGCCTCTTATGGTGAGATTATTTGCACCGTATAGACCAATATTCCCCATATGAAAAATGGGATGAAAAAACACTAGATCCTCAAAACATCATGCTAAACTATTGTAATACACTATATGAAATCAAGATGCCTCATATACTATTATGAGATAATTCAATGTCCTCATTTTGGAGGATAAACCCCTTATAGTGTTAGTATCCTACAACTCCCCTTTATAAAATTACATATGTCTTGACACCAATCCCCATTACATGTGTAATAATTCCCATATGCTTCATCTTGGTCCCATCCCTCTTCATCAACTCTTCATGGGATCCCCTCTTCCCTAGCATCATGATGTCAAAGAAAGGTATGGATAGTTTAGTTTCATGTGGTTGAGGGTCCCCATTGGCCAACCTTTGACATCATTTAATCACCCTTCCACACCACAGAAGCCTCCTAGAGGACACTCATGGCCCTATATGGTCTGATCTCTAGGACCATAAAATAGAAGAAACCATAGTTCGAGTTTTATGAATTTATACTCCAAAACCAAACTTCCTTTGTTAATGACAATAAAATTTAATCTCACAACATAAAAAATACTATTTCTGATGCAATAAGTTTGGGATGACAAAAAAGTATACCCCATACAAAACTAGAATTTCTAATAATATGATATGGTCTGATATACTCACTAGATAGGATTCCACCAATCTAGCATCGTTCTCCCACAACTCCACAACCTAGAATTATGTTTGTATAGATTACCATACATATAGGATACATAGTGACTCAGGAATATATCATCATGGGCCTAGCCCCAGCATTGGTTAATTTTAGGGTTTCTTTCTTATAGTATAATCTTGATTATCACCTATCGGCATGGTCATCTAGAACATTTGAGAAAGTGGTAGAATAGATCCCATGGTAATCATTTGTAATAACCCGTTATTTCATGAATATAAAACTAATTTATTTTTTGATTAAATTACTTTAAACGGCCTTATAATGTTACCCAATAGATTCATGGGGGTCATGAGGGATTTTGACAATTGTTTGGAGCCCAAAACCCCTAGATTTGGGAAAATAAACTAGGCCGCATGGTAAGTAAAAACCTTGTCGCCCACCCTGCATGGTCTATACTAATAGTTTCAGGAAATATTGAGGTACAATATGAGATAATTGGTTCTTAAAAAACTATGATATTATAGGTGCATGACCATGTGAGAAACTATATAATTTTAAGAGGTTCATTTCATATGATTTTCACTTGATTGGGGAAAGCATGTTATTTAACTACGTGGGGATGTCTCTTAAGAAGTTTCTTGAGAACGGTTTTCCCGCTATTTATAAACCCATGCACCTTACCCACGAAACACCTATTTTGGGTATGAAATTATATTTTTTATCTAATTAATATACTTAATCAATTTCTTCTTCTCCCTTATTTTCTCCAGTGGATGAAACATTTTCTTCTCATCCAGTAGCTCACCCTCAAGAAAAACCTAGGCATTGAGATATCTCACATGTCAGAATCCCAAATCTAGATCTTTTAGAAGCATCAGATCCATATTAGAAAGATATAAATTCCTGTCCATTAATAATATATTTTATATTTTGATCCATTTTGATGTTTCGGTGAAATCTCTATTTCCCAATTATTAGTGAATTGGATCATTTTTTTCAATTTCCTCCAACTTATGTTAGTAACAGTATTATTGGCAATGATACATTTTAGATGACTCTTGAGCTTTATAAATATTAATTCCATGTTTGGTTAGTTAAATGAAATGGATTGAATATAATAGATTCTCCACGATGGGATGACATCCTTAAATAAAATTAAATGGATCCTCTAAAAAGACTTATAAAGGGTGGTAATACCATACTTTTTCTTATGCTTTATTAAATGCACATAGAGAATTGTAATGCCTTGTATAAAATTAAATTTGGCTTTTGAGATAAATGAGAGTCAATGAAACATGAATTATATTATAAAAATGATTAAGACTTGGTGTAGGGAATGATATGATGGTAAGGGTTATATTTCGCATGATGGTATCATGCCACCTTACATCGGCTGTTGAGAATGGAATATCACACCACTGAAAATAGTTAGACCTTGGTCTTGACTTTCCACTTCCCTTGTCTCGAGTGATGACATTATGGCACACTCACCATATAGAATGACGAACATTACATCTCCCACTCACTATGAGATGTAGGTAATTCACCCAATCTCTTGAGCTTATAGGCTCGTTAGACTCATCATGGATGTCTATGTTAAACCCTAGTCCATCCAACACCTATAATTACAAGTATATGGTCACTTATGTCTTCATGTACATGGTTCATAAAGGTGATGAAATATATATATATATCTATAATATATATATACACAAATATAATATATATAATTTTACTCATTAGACACTTATTCTGGCCCTGAGTTGATGCAAATAGAGACACCAGGTGTCCCTTAGGATCCTGATCGAGTTGTTGTTTGTTTATTCAGTTTTTTTGAATAATTATTACTTCCTGTACACTATACAGTTATGAGAATCGATTGGATTTCTTCTATATGTCATTGGTTGTGGCCAATTTTTATTTAATATCACACACTGCTCGACATTACTTTGTTTCCTAAGAATATTTTATGATAATATGTACATGTAAGGGAAGGGCCCCTACTATAGGTTGATGATACATTTAACTTATGGATAGAACATTGGAGTAAAGGACTAAGCATAGAGTCGAGATTCTAGTGGAGAAACTTTTTTGTTTTTAAATTTTGTATTGTATGATTGCATATGCCTTCCCCCTATTCCCCCTTTTTATATCATCATTCCATGCATCCATGTATTTACACTACCTAATGTATTTTTACTAATATTCATATATTAATTTATTACACATTCACAGCTTAATTATTAAGTCTGATTATTCATATGATTCTTCTATTGATTATTATCTATTGTATGTGTTGTTCCACTTGTATATGAGGGTATATTCTCTTTAGTATACTACCTTAAAAACCTTAAGGATCTTTGGAAGCCTCTGGTGTATGGGGAGGAATTCTAGAGGCCATCTGAACAACCCTCATAGGGCATGAGTTATGTGGATCCTAGGATGAAATGTAACAAAGTGGTATCAGAGTGATATTTTCCTTGTTTTACTATTTGGTTATTAGATAGAAGACTAGGAGTAAATGAGATTTTTAATTGACCATGTTCCTAGACATAGATAACCCATGTATAAGGGAATCCCAAATTTCATGGGATGGGTAATTGCAGTTATTGGTTATGACATTTATATTTGACATGACTTTAGAATTTGGTGACAGAAATGTCATATGATGTGATTATTATTGGTATTATTGATATGGGGATTTCTCATACCTAGTCCCAATGAAATGAGGTTGTTTCATTAGTTAATTCACCATGTTAGGCACAATAGGACTAATATGCCATGCAATTTTTCCATTCCATGTATAATATCAGCATGAATTTTACTATTTCATATTGATAGTACATTTATTATGTACTGAAATTTAATGACATTATTTGAGGGTATTGAAAATCATAACTGACACTTAATATTCATACCTTAACTTAACAATTATTTTCTATAATAGGTTAAAATAGACACCTTTTCTGGTCAACAATAAAATGTTGAACCATGGGTCATTGGTTTCATGGGTTGTATTGTGTAATCGTATGGTTTAATTAGATTCCATATTTTGGTTCTTAAAGAGTATGAGGACTTATGGATAGAAAATGTTGATCCATATAATTCAACCATTTAAAGTTATTTAAATATCTGAACAAGAAAAAATCAAAAATTAATGAACATTTAATGTGAAATTTGTTGTCATATACATGTGAAACCAAGAACCATACATGAATCTGACATTAGTAGATGGTAGATATGATTATATTTTGTTCTTATAGATTATCAAGGTCTCTTCTACTTCCTATACCTTGATTTTGGAGAAGTCAAAGAGGCATGATTGCTTCTATATAAAGTCCATTCACTTTTCCTATTTTTCTATCTGTAATCCTTTCAACAATTAAGATCTATTCTTAGGTGTGCATTTGAAATTATAGTATAATGCCACCATGATGTCCTACAGTCGCACACCCTAAAGGAAATGAAAACCATTCACCTTATTTGGTAGGCCTTTAGAAGCTATTGATCCCTCGTGCAGTGCCACCCGTGACACCTCATCCAATTATTGGTTTGGGTAATCATACTATATTCTGAGAGGCATTTCTATATATGTTATATAATATGAATGGTGTTGTTTGATCTAGCCTAAGTTTGGTAGAGTTGACATAGGAATTCTAGCTGCAACATCTTCCCGCATTTTTAGGGGATGGAGGACCACATGCTACTGAGTCATGGCCCAGAGCTATATTGCTTATATTCAATCATCTAGAGATGCATCTAGAGCATAGGGTCAAATTTTACACTTATATGATATGTAATTCTTCCATGAAGTGGTGGGATGTTTTTAAATAGGAAGATGGTCATAGAGACATTGTCTTGGAATAATTAGATTCTATATTCTATGAATAATTATTTCTCCAGACTATAAGGTCTAAATTATCTATGGAATTCATCAACCTACAACAGGGATGCATTTTTATGATAGATAATATTCTCGTTTCACTGAGATGTAGAAATTTTCTCCTATTATAACAAGTGATGAACTTATAACCACTAGGAAATTTTATGATGGGATGGTTTACATTGTATGGTCACAAGATAATGTATTCTTCTTGATTACTATTTTACAAATAGATATCAATGACCTTATTAAGGAGATAAATTTGAGGGAAACTGATGGTCTGAGTCCGGGTAGTTCGACACCTAGATCTATCACCAGTTCTTCTTCTAGACAAAATAGACATTTTGAGTGTACCCATGGAGATATAAGAAGTCAGGATCCTCATGTTTATTGAGTATTGTTATGTCACCATTGTAGGATGTTGGGACACATTAACCCTTAATGCTTACGAGATCTAGTGGAATGCAGGGGTTATGATAGGATGAGGCATATCTTGGGATTTTAAAGGACATTACCTTTAGTTCATAGTGATTGGAGATCAAATCCTACCACAATTATATGAGTAAGTCTTGTAGGATCATGCCAAGAGGGAATTTCGAATACCATTGAACAATCAGTACGAGGTGGTAGTTGAGGTTTTGGTAGTCAAACTCAAGATCCACAGCTCTAGCATAGCGGGATTTCTTAGGGCAGTCAAGCATTGAATTAGGGATTCAATACAAACATGTTACATGCAGTAAAACCTATGTCATAGGATTTTTTCACCATACCTTCTACTTTATGTGGTACTATTATAGTATATTCTACTGTTTTTTCTTCTTTAGATGAAATAGTCTCATCATACTCATTTATATTTGTGTAAATTACGTGATGTTTGGACATCAAGATAGAGAAACTATATGAAATTTTTTCATATGATACTATGATTTGTATTCGATCAGAGGTTGTTCTCAATTGTAAGGATTTTCCCCTTCATATTTGAGGATACCAATTTGTATGAAATATTTTTCTCCTTGACATGATTGGTTTTTACGTAATCATTGGGATGGACTAGTTTGTTCATTATGAAATCTAAATTGACTGGTATTTTCAGATGATGACATTTACATCACTGAAGGGTGGTAGGTATGTTGATAAGAATGAATAATATGTGTAAGATATGTGATCAAGACTTCACCAGTAGAAGCTAATTTGTGTGGTAGCTCAGATCGTGAGACTTTTCTCGGATGACTGGGGGTTACGACCCATTATTTTCCCACCCATGTTGGAGGGTTTCAAGGAAGTATATATTGATGAATTATCTTTCCAAACTCTATTGTGAGAGGTAGAATGCACTATTTAGCTGTGCCAGGTGTAACACCAGTGGCCATTTCTCATTATAGGATGGTGCGTATGGATATTCTGGAGCTCAAGAAGAAATTGAAGGATCATGACACTAAAGTATTCTTATGCCCCAACACTTTTCCTTTGGGTTCAGTATCTATTATTCCAAGAATACGGATGACACACTAATGATTTACATGGATTACTGTCAATTGAACCAGCTCAAAATAATGAATCAGTATCCACTACCTAAAATAGATGACCAATTTCTGAAGATCCACAGAGAAAAAGTGTTTTAAAATATATATTTGAGGTTTTTCTATCATCAGGTGCATGTCAGGTCATTAGAAATACCTTACACAACTTTCTATAGAACGTATACCTATTCTTGTTATTTAGACTTATGAATTCACCAATAGTCCTCATGGATCAAATGAATTCTTTTTACCACCAATATCTAGAGTCATTTGTGGTAGTATTTTATAATGATATCTTATTTTATTCAGTATACATATATTTTCATTCCAACCATATTGAGATCAAGCTAAATATACTGAGAGAGGATCATCTCTATGCTATGATTAGTACACGCCACTCTTCAATTGAAAAAGTCCACTTCAAGGGTCTCATTATCTTTGATTAAGGAGTATCAGTGGATCCAGATAAAGTGGGTGATGTAGTTTATTGGGATAATTATAAGAATGTATTTGAAATATGGAGTTTGTTAGGGACATCTAGACTTTACATATGCTTCATCCAGGATTTCTCCGGCCTTGTAGTGCCGCTTAAGGGATGGACAATGAAGGGTGTGAAATTTGTATTGTTAGAAGTTTGTAAAGAATGTTTTCCAGAATTGAAGTGTCATTTGACTTTAGTGCTAACATTTATTCCTCCATATCCATGTAAGAGAAATTATATATACTGTGATGCATAATGTATTAGTCTTGGATCTTTTTTATCATAGGATAATAGAGTCTTCACATATGGGTCTCGTTAGTTGAGGAATCCCGATTGGAATTACCAGATGCATGACCTTGACCAAACTGATATAGTCCACACTCTATGTTTTGGGAGAAACTATCTACTAAGAGATCATTTTGTGGTATTCATTGATTACAAAAATCCCCATATACATCTTTACACAATGGTATTTTAATCTGAGGTAGTGCGGGTGGTTTGAGTACCTATATTCATTTGTTTTTGAGTTGGCCTATACACCCAAGAAAGTAAATGATGTAGCTGATGCTATGATCTAGACAACTCATACACATGATATTCATGAGTCTAGTGGTGAATGGTAGCACATGGACTTGTTATGAATGGTTCACATTGAGGTTCAGGTGGATCGAGTTTAGAATATCCTCTCAAACTTAGTAGTGACTTATAATCTTATGTAATGGGTATGAATGAAGAAACTATCTAATCTCAAAGCCCATTGACTAAGGGAAAGAATCATAGACGATGAAAAAATTTCAGGATGAACCATGGATGGGGATGATACCTTACTCTTCCATAATCATTTATGGATCATAGAAGACATCAGAGAAGAGATGATTTTGGAATTCCATGCCTCAGAATGGGTGATTCACGTAGGTGTCACCAAATAGTATAGATTATTAAGACACCATTATTTGTGGCTTGGCATGAAAAATGAGACTTCTAGATTCATCACTTGGTGTTCCACCTATCAGTAGGTTAAGGCAGAGCATGAGCTTATGATAGGGATTTTACAACCATTTTCCATTCCTGAGTAGAAATAGGATGATGTCCTAATGGATTTGATAGATGGGATACCTAGATCACCTTGTGGAAAGAATACAATTTCATTTACCATTGATCGTTTGAAGAAGGTTACACACTTCATTCCTATGAGACAGACCTTCTCAGTAGAAGGTCTTGGAAGATTGTACATTTTGGAGGTTGTACCTCATTATGGATCTCCTAGTTATATAATTTATTATAGATATTCTTTCTTACGTCATGCTTCCCTTAGGGGTTCCATAAGGCCTTGGGAAAGTAGGTTCTTCTGATCATGGCCTACCACCCACAAATATATATACAGACAAAATGTTTGATTCAGGTGATGTAGGACATGCTCTATGCATGTTTCCTTGAACTAGCAGGGGGTGTTCTTGGTAGAAACACATTCCTCACATTGTGTTTTCTTATAATAACATATTTTAGGAATCCATCAAGAAGGATCCTTATGAAAACATATACTGTATGACATTCTAATAACCTCTATGATTGATAATTTTAGGAGATAAATCTATGCTTGGATAACATCTCATGTAAGAGACTATAGATCATTTTTGATTAACTAGAAAAAATGATGAAAACATAGTACATAAAGCTATTGTATGCCCACCAACACTATAAACCTATTGATTTCATGGTTGGAGACTAGTTTTTCTTACGATTCATTCCAAGGTTGATCCACAAATGTATTTGTAGATAGGGTAAGCTCTCACAAAGCTTCATTGGACCCTTGACCATTGTGAAACAGAACAAACCAGTGGAATAAAAGTGGAACTTATTTAGGGACACTATTCTATGCATGATTTCTTTCAGGTATCATAACTTCACTGATATCATCTATACCCAACACATGTATTTCAGCCCGTTGAGGATGAATTGGATGTAGATTCTTCTTTAAAGGAGTATCCTATTTGTAATGTTGTTCAGATTGTGAAGACACTCTGAGGAAGGTTAATTCCTTTGGTACAGGTGTTATGGTAGCATGGATGGTTATAGAACTATAGTCTGGAGTGGTAATATACTATATGAGTTCAATTTAAGGATCTCTTTAGTAAAGATACCTTGTTACCCTTATAATTCCAACTATGGGACAAGTTTCTTCATAGAGGGGAGGTTGTAATGACAAGTCTTTTCTCAAAGGTATATGTCATTTTTTGGGTTTAAATTTCTTTAAATAGTTGTATAATGTTACCCAATGGAGTCATGGTTCACAAGGGTGTATAGGTCTTATTTAAATCCCAAAACACCATATTATGGAAAATAAATTGGGTGACACTATTTCTAGAAATGGTGATGCCCGACCCTCAATGTCTATACTAATTGTGTAGGAAATAATAGAGGTGAAGTAGGGGCTGTAATGTTTTTATGAAATTGTTTGAATCCAAGTGCATAACATTGTAAGAAACTGTAGACTTTTAAAAGAGGCATTTTTTACATTTTTCACACGATTAGGGAAATGGTGTTCCATAAATGTGTGGGGTCTTATCAGAAGTAGTGTCTTGAGAATGGTTTGGAAAATTGTGTTCTTTAATATAGAAACACATATTTTTAGGGGGGAAATGACCTTTCTAATCCTCATTAATCTATTTAACCAATTTATTCTTCTCCCTTATTTTCTTCAGTGGATGAAACACCTTCTTATCCTCCCATATCTCACTCTCAATCCAAACCTAAGAATTGAAATAACTCCCACATCTGAAGTCCAAATCGAGATCCGTCGAAAGCATCAGATCAATATTGTTGAGATATAAAATCATTTCCCTTACAATTTATATTATCTTTGGATCCATTTCTCTATTTTAGTAGATTCCCTTTACCCTTATTTTTAGGTAAATGGATCATTTTGTGAATTTCTTCCATCCTACATCAAATCTAAGGCCTCCATTGAGTGACGAGTCATCAAAGGCCCTATGACTAGTGGTCTCATCATTTTACCCAATAGTTTTTACGTTTTCAATGTTTTCTATTATGTCACATGCTAACTATTTCGTCATGACACATTTTAATTGAGTCCTTCATATGAAATTGTTCTACATACCCTGATATATATATTTTGAATCTTGGTTAATAATATAGAGGATGTTTAACTCAGTTATGGACACCCTTTGGGTGTGCCAACTTGATTTTCCCCTTATCTTTAATTAGTTGATTACTTGGAACAACTTTTAAGTGTTCGGATCACATTTAAAATGAAATTTATTATATTGTATTTTTTTAATGAACCCATGTTCGATCCTATGTGTTGGGACCTTCATGTAATTTTAATTTTCCCTATCTATAATTTTCATATTGTCCATGATACATTTTAGATGACTCTTAAGATTTATTAATGTATATTCCATGATTTTTTAATTAAGTGAAATGGAATGAATGGAATGGATTCATCATTATGGGATGACTTCATTAAATACAATTAAACTTATTCTTTGAAATAAACTGTGATGGGTGGAAGTACCATGCATATTGTTATTCTTTATTAAATGATTATTGAGAATTGTAATGTCTTGTATGGAATTGAATATGGTTATTGAGATACATGAGAGGTAATGCCTCAGATATTATATTATAAATATGATTATTATTTTATATAGGTTGTGGTAATAATTTAAGGGTTATATTGAGAATGATGGTGTCATGCTCCCTTGCATTGAGAGTTGAGATTGGCATCTCACAGCACTAACCTTAGTTGGATGGTGGGCTTGAAATGCTACATCCCTTGTTTCATTTGATGACATGATGGCACACTCACCATTTTGAGTGAAGAGTATGATTTCTTCCACAAAACTATGATATGTAGGTCTTGTGTCCTATTTCATGAGCTTATAGACTCATTAGACTGTTCATGGATGTCTGAGTTATGCCATGTTCCAACCATCTCCTAGTATTCCAGATATATGGCCACTTACATCTGCATGTAATTGGTTCATATGGGTGGATGTAATATATATATATATATATATATTTATTTATATTTACGCATCAGAAACTTATTCTGACCATGAAACAATGTAGGTAGAGCTTCTAGGTGTCCCTTACCAACATGATCAGGATGTTATTTTTTTGTTCGTCTTTTTGATTAATTATTACTACATATGCACTATTTAGTTACAATAACCTCTCGGATTAATTATATGAAACATTGGTGGTGTTCTACTAGGATTAAATATCACACCCTAATTAGGCAACCTTTTGTACTTGATAAGTTAACATGATTGTGGGTATGGATAAGGGAAAGGTCCCTAATATAGGTTAATGAAATATTTTTCATATAGATGAATCATAGAATTAGAGGACCAAGCATATTCTTGAGTTTCTATTAGGGAATTATTTTACTCATGATTTTATTTTTTATCGCATGTTTGTGTATGTCAAAGCCCTATTCCCTTTTTGTATATCAGTATCCATGCATCTATGTATTGAATTTTCCTAGTGGATTTTGATTATTATTCAATTTTTAAGTTATTACTCATCCACTTATTTATTATTCTATTTTTTTATTAATATGATTTTTCTATTGATTTTTATCTGTTTTATCCATTGTGACAGTCTGGTATGATGGTATTGTCTCCCCACATTACAAACATTGCACCCTCTCTGCTATTCGGCAGCCTATGGCATACGGGAGGTGTGCTTGATTCCATGTGAACCACCATCTTTGAGAACATGTTATGCGGATCTCATGTTGGGATGTTAAATCATTATTCCCTCTAATAAACTCCCCATTTCCAGTTCCATGCTTTGATATTTCACTTATTTAGATAATCATAACCCATATGATCTAAACAGGCAACCTAATTGGAATGGTCTTATACCACAATGGATCGCCTACCCTCATATTCTTAAGCATCAAGGGATCTTTATAAATAACCAGCCACGTATCCATCCCTTGTTTCTCACATAGAGTATAACTTACATGGTCTTAGGGATTTTTCATTGGTTTTATTTTAAGTGTGATTGATGTGTGGAAATAATGTTTGACAAAAAAATACTTATACATCAATATGAGACTTTTAAAACAAATAATCTTAAATAGCCTATGAGGGTCATCGAGACAGTGGAGACTCTTTGTAATCCCATCAAAAATTCCCCCCTCTAGCTCTTCCATGGAGATCGAGCATTCAAGTCCATCCATCCTTTGATGAATGGCCTCTAGGGATTGTGGTAGTGTCCCATGCTCTGCAGCATCCTCCTTAGAAATGGAATGGAGCTCACCAGCCCTAAATCCGAACCCGGTCATGCTTAGCCTATTTCTTAGCCATATGAGATACAGCCTGATTCACTTGAGGCTCATCCACCACCCATTATTCCTTCATATTACCGATGATATATGCCTGAACATTGATGAATGATAAACACTCATTCACTTATTCCTATAGTAATTTAATTTCTTGATTAGCCTCTTTGAGATTCTAAGTGTTATGATATTTCTCCTTTTCATATGAAACATTGAGTTTCTAGCTCTCCACACATACTCGCTCAGAAAGGATATCATGGACTAGTGAAGGAAGGGTGAAAGTGTCCACCCATATGGTTCCCATGTTCGATATCCAATAGAAGATGGTCCCCATATAGAACACCAAATATGGAGATGGAATGTGGGTAATGAAGATACACACACTCCTCCATGACCTATTCTAGACAATGCGATTTTATCCAGTTAATTCCGACCTAAAGTATTCTGGATCATCGTTTAGCATAGGTTAATATTATTGGAAGGGTTTAAAGATAGTAGTAGAAGGGTCCTCATATCGGATCCTCTCAAACGTTTAAGGATCCATATTGATATGGGTTCATCTTCATCATGTCCTTAATTGATAGAACTAACTATTCCAGTGTCATGATTCTCCCCTAGAATGGAAGCACCTGTGATAGTGGTAGGCTACCTCTTGAGATCAAGGTCGGATCCTATAAGCTGACCAAATCTCCAAGATTTGTCACAACTTTTGGAAGATGTTTCATAGATTATATAAAAATATCCACTTATAAGTATCTCACCCTCTTGAGAATTGATTACAGAAAACTCATGTTAGCCAATTTGATCAACGCTGATTAGTTGAGAATGCATGGGTCATGTAAGTGAAAAAAATATACAGAGGTAGATAATCTTGGAGACGCTCAGTCTAGGAGTTTCAATGGGGATTTCCACCATTATAGACCCCTAGACACCTGTTGGAACATTGAAAACTAGCACTAGAACCCCCAATACTAGTTGACAGGGATATACATTAGAAAAAACAAACACATTTACAAAAAAATATTTTTGAACATTAAAAATGGGCTAGGTATATTGGGATTAAATATTACCATGATTCAAGGAGATCTTAATGATGAGATTCCATTAGAGACATTCTTTGCCAATGGTAGATGCCTCCATTGAGTTACCAGGTCATGTCCCCCCATATATGATAAGTGTGATTGAGTATTATAATACCACATCTCTGACCCACTCTCCAGGACCTCTGGTTGAAGCATCCTTGGGTACAGACTCTGAGGCATATTCACTAATACCTAATGAAAAAAATCATCACTTTTAATAGGGACACCATGTTCACTCTCATATTTCTCTTTAATAAGAAAAATCATACTTATATCCTCTTAATGTGAAATGTAAATGGATTTCAAATAAAGGTGGCTTAAAAAACATAGTTTTCTTCAAGAATATTTACTAAGTCGACATCATATGAAGGGAGAACCTCACGACTCTCTTGAGGAATCACCTAATTAGTAGCCAACCCCAATAATTATTATTCATTGTATCCCTATGTATCATGACTAAATTATGCATCCTAAGAAAATAATTAATATATGTAGTCTCCATAAGATCTTCCACAATGCCGAATATCACCCACATTAGGCCAGAGGGAAGATCAGGTTCCCCACATTGGTCTGAAATAAATCTATCACTTCTAGATATTTTAACTACACATGGAATAACACCCTAACTAAAATCCTAGTGATCCCCATCTATAGTACATCAATATAGTTGAGGTTTATCCTCCACCACTATTGTTCCTCTGTCATTTTCATCCTTTGTATTCCCAAGGGTACCAAAAACATGTGGAGGAAAGCATCAATGGTTGGATCTAAAATATAACAAAATATTATTCTATGGGCTCAATAGAACTTCCAATACAATCCTAAGATTCTTTTACCTTCTCCCACAACCGCTTAGGAGGAATGAACTTCCCTCAAAGAGGTGGGGGTGAAACAATGCCTTACACCACCCACACTTCATCCTTAAATGGATTCCCCAATTTGTTGAGAGCCCCTTGAAGAGTATCCCACATTATACCTCGCTACTCTGGAACCTCACTTTCCAACAAAATTACCCTCAGGCACTGGCAAAG
The DNA here is from genome assembly GCA_963277665.1 of Viscum album. Classification (NCBI taxonomy): domain Eukaryota; kingdom Viridiplantae; phylum Streptophyta; class Magnoliopsida; order Santalales; family Viscaceae; genus Viscum; species Viscum album. The sequence goes on from OY728126.1 coordinate 1,009,613,824, forward strand.
AATCTCACCCAGGTATGCCACCACCCAATTTTCAGTATATGTTTGGGAGAGACCGAAATGGAAAATGGTATGTGGAAGCCTGATAACATCCCCAATGACTTCACCCATGGACATCAACCATAGAAGACATAGGATACATGGATAAAACTCATCAGGGAACCCCGTGGATAATCTCTTCATCAAATTCTAGATGCATCCAAACTATAAGGCGAATTGAGATGTAGTGTATGACTCATGATATGTGATTCAATCTATCCTAAAAAACCATTACTCCACATAAAAAGGTCTATAGGTACTCCCGCAACACCTTCACTCCTATAGGTTGTACACCATCTTACAAGAATGGGTTAATACTTGGTGGAATTGATATTTGTGCTATTTCCAATGTCGATCGTGACCTCGACTTCACTAAGAAACATAAAAAGAACCCTAAAAATTTTGTATAGTGAGGGCTATAGACTAGCATTCAAAAAAGTGATAAAATTCTAAAACTGGTATTCTAAAATTTGAACTATGATCCACCCTTGTAGGAATTGGAATGGACAGAAAAATAAAATATGAAATCTTCCCTCTGGCATGTGGCCTAACTAATAGTAAAGTTAGGCCATCATTGGTACCCCAAAGGATTTACCAATTCCCAAATTCTAGGATCGCCACCAATATGTGCGACCTTAAGAGAAGGCCCATGCATGAGACTATAAACAAAATCTTCCAGTTGTTGAGGAATGTGGCCAAGAATGTGATGTAGTTGTCTAATGACTTCCAACCCTCCCACATGTTGTAGACCACTACTCATATTTCCCCTCCTCCAAGATCATCCAGTATGATCCCAAATTAATCCTCTACTACACCACCAGACACTGATTCAACTGCCCCAACAATTTCATGGTTGTATACTTCTTCAAGAAAATACCCAACCATGCCTTTAATGTGATGTCCATGTGGAAGGGAGATAATTCCCCCTTACATTATTCAACTCATTTTGAAGAATATTCCCTGAAAGTGGAGTTTTCTAACTATACCCCCATGTGTTTGGTTATAGGAGGAACTCATCATATCTGAAATTGTTTGGTGGGATGAATATAATATAGAAAAGGTCCCATATACTAATTCCTACCTCCCTATAGTGATGATCAAATGAATTGGTATCTGAGATCCAATGGATGAGGAGCTATAGAAGTATCTCCGAATGATGGTATGCATAGAATTTGGGCATCCACACAGCTTCATATTGTTTAATATGGTGAATCTAAACCCCATAATCTAGGAAGGTGAAGCATACCCAATATGCATAGGTACACTCATTGATGAAGTGTCCTATGGCCCACATATCCTATTAATATTATTAACCTTCGTTGTTTTCTTGATTTCTAGACTAAAATATACTTTCATAGCGATCTAAGAATTCTATAGACACTTGTTTCTACCAGTAATTTTTATCTTCTATCCACTCCGAATGTATATGGTATTTCCATCAGGCTACCAAGTAGTGTGACCAGGAATGGTGGTTATCCACTAGTAGATCTATTCATGAGGGATAAAACATAAACATAGTGTATTCTCTTCGATGGTTGAGATGGAGACCTTATCTATATTCCCAAATAAGAATAGAGAAAGACAATTTCTTAGTATATAGTTCCTCTTGGATTCAGTCCACAAGACTAAGAGTGCTTATTGTTGGAAACAACCCTCATTTCTCAAGTAATATCTATATTCCCCACCATGTAGGCCCTCTAAGTTGTGGTAGTAGGATCGATCTAATATTGGTTTGGTTGGTTGTCCATTTAAGAATAATTTATGAGTTATAATGTAGGTTTGCATAAGTACAGGATCCATTCATATAATGTATTCCACAACATGAAACATTGGATGAGTTTTCACAAATTTTATCCTTTGTCTAAGAATTAGTTTCACGAAATATAGTTTTTTTTGAAATTAAATGCCGAGGACTGTGATTTCATGTAAAGGGTGAGTACCATGCACAAGAGAAGGTTTATCACATGAGGAAGTCAGTACTGTACAAGGGGGCCCCTTCCCTTATTTATAGGACCTTCTCATCATCTTGATCAAAATTTACAACATTGTTTCATGTCCGGACATTTATTTTCCATGAAAATATTGAAATGAGATACAATCTAGGAAATTATTCTCAGAACCCAACCATCTGATCCCCTGTTAACTTATATTACAAGGGGGAATTTGATGGTGAAAAAATATGTATCTCACCCCATATTTTCTGTTTTGGATGAACCAAACATGTGATCAACCCTTAATTACCATTCTAGGGATAAGGATAAGGTTGCGTACAATAATGAGGCTCCACAAAAAAGGACTTCATGATAAATGAGATGCAGAGTTCTTATAATTCCCCCAGATTTAATCACACACCCATGTACTATGTGTTAATGAATGGAGTGTACCACACAAAAAAGTGACATTGCGCCCAAACCCATTATGAAAGCATCCATTTGTGCACTAAAGATGATGTCAAACTGAATCTATTGTGCAACCATGTCCCATAAAAAAGGCTATATGTTCACACAACCTTGTTTTACACCCATTTAGTTGCGTTCCCAATTCCATGGATTTGTGATATAAATAGAACTTCACCCACAAAATTTAGAGACACTTCGGAAGGTGAAAGACTTCACCCATGCACAAAACTACTCCTCTTCTATGATAGCGTGAAACATGAAAAACCACGGATCGTCTAATGTTGAGAATGTTTATTATATACAATATGGGGGCCCAAATATGACTTTCCCTATAGTCGAGTGATCCTTTCAAAACTCTTCCAAAGGATCATTGGTTTTTTACAAATGAATCTTCCATCAATCAATCTTGGAATCTACAAAATTGAAAATATTTCATGCAATTATGTCTCTTGAATCCATGACTTCCCCTTGTTCTTTGTCCCCTTTCTCATGTATCACTTACATGAAACATAATAAAGTAGCACACAACAACTTCCTAGTCCCTAGACCTATGATCCCTATGCCACTTTTTTAGGGATTATCATAAATATTCCTCTAAAGAATAGGTAAACTAATTCCAATCATATATAAAAATAGTTTATCTAATGTTAGGCCTCCTAATTTCTACTCCTCCACAAAATTTACAATGCTATATCCTATCCATAGGAACATTAGTGGTGGTCACTATTTCGTAGTTGTTCAAAAATGTGTGTTCTAGTTTTACGAATCAATTCTTATAGATAGTTTCCATTGGATTTATTTATGGAACCAGAAACATCCAATAGTTCTTCATCCAATAGGGACCTACGTTACAAAGTCAGATGTTCATTAAGTTTAAACATTACGATACTTATGAATGTGAATTGGTCGAGAGGATGGGAGGTCGGACTCATCATACCCTTTTGGGGGGAATTATTGCCCACTACGGGAGTCTCTTTATAAATTTAATATATTTTCATGAATCCTTATTAATTTACCATGTAAAAAATAAGTTTCCCTTGAAATTTACAATCACATACTAACATGTGTAAAATTTAAAATCATTAGTATATATTAAAGGTTCTTCATTAACGGATATATCCATATGTATTTGAGGTTATCCATCAATGGTATCCTCTCATATACTATTTATATATTATTTTAATTATCGTTATGATGATACGAGTTTTTAATCCACTCATTGGGGCACTCTAGAATTTATTTTCATCTTGGGAGATGAGGTTTTGTTTTTATATTGAAATCGTACCCATTAAATTGGTTACCTGTGTATCCTTGTGAAAGGAATCAGAACCCTCGTAGTTTAGTGGCACTTAATGGGACACGACATCCCATTTAAGTTCATGTTAAATGGACCTAATCATATAGTTTAATTTCATGTTATTTGAAAATCTATGTGAAAGGTGCTTAGTAAAAGGTTGGTGTGTGTAACGCCCCGACCCCAGTTACCCAGAGTCGGTGCATTATTACATAACATTGGCATGATCACAAGAAAGATCAAATCTTGAAAGACCGATTGGTTTAGTAGCCTTGGAAACACTAGATATATTCAAAAGTTTTACATTACATCATAAAATGAAAAACTAATACAACAACATAATGTTTCCACAATCCACACTATTAACCCCTCATAAAATCCCTGCAGGCCATTCATAACTTACTTCATCACATCCTGGGAAAAATAAAACATAGAAAAGGGGTGAGCTCAAATGCCCAGTAAGGATAACAATATAGCGGAAACTTTAATAAATAAGAATAAACATTTAAGGCAATGCATTACTAAAACAAAAGCCTTTTAAACTTTAACTTCAACATGGTATGGAAAAAGTAAAATGAAATAATTCCATTTACTTATTCACATGGATATTCTACTAATCGAATAATCACATGCAAAAATCAATAACCACTTTCATAATGTTGGAATGCATAATGCCAGACTATCATAACCACATAGTCAAGGCCTCGTGCCAAGACTACAAATAAGATTTTGTCAAGGCCTTGTACCAAGACACTAGTTTGTCTCATGAGACCTACCGATGCATCGAGGAGCTATATCGGGCTCCACCCGTCACTTATTAAGTCCAATGCATTCCCATATGAAAAGGTTTAAACATAACATAAACATTCGTATTAAAACTAGCATACGAAATGTCAATAATTTCACCATAAACTATGAATGGTATAAAAATAGCACATCCACAGTCAAACATATCACAAAACCTTCAATACAATATAGAAGTTTTGTATCATAATAAATCAACTTCAAATAATCTTAAAATCCATCAAAGGATGTTGACATAGATGAAATCAAAATTCTTTTTAAAGAAGTATCTCCTTTTATTTTGAAATAATTTAATATCCATATAAAATAAAACATTTTCTTTGAAAATATTCTTATAATCTTGTATGGAAAGCTTCGACGATTTTATAACGGCGGAAAATAACCGCACCCGCCGTATAAGTTAAAAAAACATTCTTACCTCAATTCTGTCAAAAAGGTTAAAAAGGACCTTGTTTTCAAAATGATGGAAAGATTCCTTTATAAACCTCTTATAAAAAGTCAAACAAGGGTATAAATGACTTTAACCCATATTCTTGTAAATAGTAAAAATGTTTTGAAATACATTTCGAAGAAACATGGATGTGGATGATAAAGAGGTCCCAGTAGATTATTACGTATAATACAACCTCGGATAATGAAGAGATTGTGAAATAACCCTTACCTTGTACTTTTCCTTGGTTGGGGTAGGTTAACCTCCTGTATAATGGTGAAATAATTGTTATTAAATTATACAAGAATCATATATAATAATATGATATCATATATGATCTTTTAACATTGATTTGTTAATAATATCTTAGAATTATCGTCGTTTCGGGAGTTAACTTACTCATTTTCTTTTATATGTTTTGTTACATAAGCCATGGTTGTTGTATCTTATTCATATCCAGAATGATATCTAGTCCTTAAACATCATTTTTAAATCATCAAATTATAATTATACTTGAATGGATACGATGGAGAATGAATCTCATCGCGTTCGTGGAGACGGTAGTCCGTACGTACGCACGAGCGACAATATCATTCTTTTGATATTAAAATAATATATGAATGGATGGTATATCATATATACAGAATCATTAACATGTTATATTTATTATTTACATGAGTTACACATCATTATTATACCCATCCAAATAATATTATATTCAATAACAATTACACCACGACGTGGAGACGGTAGTCCGTACGTACGCACGTATGGTGACATGTTATTCAAAGGGTGGATAGAATACTGAATATGGTTGTACCATATTTATAATAACATCACAGTATATGTGAGATACTGGAGTTATTATTTTAGAATGGTAAGAACAAAGGAAGAAGAAGTGGAAGAATAAATGAACTTGGAGAAGGGTGGTGAAATCATTACCTCTTCTTCGGGTTCTTCCTTTTGATTTGATCAAAAGGGATCTTTAGGCTGGCTTTCTGATCAAACTAATTCCTCTAGGTTGTAGTGAGGGATGTTGGGAGAGTATTTGGGCAGAGTTTGGGCGAACCAAAAGGCTTTAGAGGTGTGAAGAAATGAGAAGGAGGAGTGCCCTTTTATAAGAGGGGTGAGGGGCACCTTTGGAAAAGCTAGAAATATTAATTTATATTAAATTCATATTCAGTTTCTAAAGTCTCCAAAGATTATTATTCAAAGGTTAAGGTGGGGATAGGTCGAAAACCACTCAACCAATAGAATTTAGAAAGGTTTGGGTACTTATATTAACCTTATCTTTAAGTATTAACTCTATGTTAATTAGTTTCACTTTTACAATGTCTCTTTGTATTTTTATATAATATGGTTAATAAACTTACTATATACATCCAAGAGACCCCCAAGTGGTACATTAATGATGAACCTATCATGATATAAGTCTCTTGGCCGAACCTTAGATTTTTAGGAATTTAATATCAATTAATAATATAATATTTGTTTTAAGAACTCTTTTATGTCAATTTTGACACTATTCAATAGTTGATTTTTTTGAAACTCATAACAGATCGATTACTTCAAACAAAGTCAATCCAATCAATCCTAATATATCATATTATCCTATAAAATTAGTTTAATTCATTAAAAGTTTCATATTATATTTATTTTGGTATTTATAATATCAATTATTTTAATTTTTCACTATTATAGTAATTACTGCATCATCATTGTGTCATAAATAAAATAAATTATATAATATCTAAAAATTATAAATAAAATATCATTATGTAGGAAATCGTTTTAGCTTTCTAATGAATATTTATAATCGAAAATACAACATGTATAACCCTATGTAAAAGTTGTTCTTCTAAAAGATATATGCTTGTGTCATTTTTGTATTCATTTTAACTTAATTAAAATAAAGTGTCATTATCACTTACAAGTGGATCCATGGGGTCCCAAAATAGACTCAAAGATTCCCATGGTCGACCATGTATCAACCAATATGGTTAAGACACGTTTTAGGGTAATTTAGTATTATTATAATATTATTTTTTTAACCCTTATTTACCGGATTTACCCTTAACCATGGTAAATAAAATATTTACCGCAGTAATTATTCAAAATGTCTAAAAATAAAAGTTACCTATTTACACAATTTGAACATCCTGATTCCAAATATGGAATCCATTTTCCTAAATTCTAAACACAGAAGTGGCAGAAATTAATTTAAAATTAATTCCCGCTGTCAAAACAAAAAGCGTGTTTTTAAGAGATACTAACTATCAAAAGATTGACACTTGTTTATGTTCGGTTTAATTGTAAAATTATGTCCAATGACCAACATTATATTAAATAGTAAAAATATATTCAAAATATACTTTAAAACCACTCAAATTCATAATTTATCACTATTAATTATTTTGATTAAAAAAGTTGTTTTTAATTAAAATTTAGTAATTTTCACTATTCATCAAAATATGAAAGTTATCCGAAAGTACCAAAATTTCACCTTAGGCTAAATTTGATATTCCGAATCCAAAAATAAAGTCCATTTTAAAATATAAAATATATATATAACTTCAAAAAGTAGGTATTGCTATTCATAACAGCTAGTTTGATTGGTTACGGTGTGTTAGAACTCGAAGTTGCGTACAACACACGCTATCGCATTATTCGAAGGGAAACGTACCATAGAAGCTTGGGGTGTTACATTTTCCCCTCCTTCAAATAATTGCGTCCTCGCAATTTCTAGGGTATTAATGCATAAAAAGACTCGGGTGGTTCTTCATCATAAGTTCCTCGGGTTCCCACGTTGCCTCTTCCATCTTATGGTTTCTCCACAAAACTTTTACCAGACGCGTCGTCCGGGTTCTCAGCACTTGTTCTCCTGAATCAAGAATCCTGACGGGCTCTTCGCAATAAGACAGATCGGGTTCCAGTTCTAATTCCTCATAGGTGAGTACATGCGTTGTGTCAGGCATGTATTTTCTCAATAGAGATACGTGGAACACATCGTGAACTTTGGAGAGACTTGGCGGCATTGTCAATCGGTAAGCTACAACCCCAATTCGTTCTAGAATTTCGAAAGGTCCGATGTACCTGGGACTCAATTTACCTTTCTTACCAAAACGTATGACACCCTTCCACGGAGATACCTTTAGGAAAACATGATCACTGACTTGAAATTCCAAATCCTTCCTTCGATTATCGGCATAGCTCTTCTGCCTACTTTGAGCTGCTTTGATGTGATTTTGGATTACCTTCACCTTTTCCACCGTTTCCTCCACCAATTCTGGGCCTACAAGTTTTCTTTCACCAACGTCATCCCAACAGGTTGGTGTACGACATCTCTTTCCGTATAACGCTTCATATGGTGCCATCTGAATACTCGAATGGAAGCTATTGTTATAGGAAAATTCTACCAGTGGTAAATATTGATCCCACATACCCTGAAAATCAAGTGAGCAAGATCTCAACATGTCTTCTAAGGTCTGAATAGTCCGTTCTGATTGTTCGTCTGTCTGAGGGTGGTAAGTAGTGCTCAAATGAAGTTCAGTATCCAGGGATTTCTGAAGACTTTTCCAAAATCTTGAAGTAAAACGGGGATCACGATCAGAAACAATTGATAAGGGTACTCCATGAAGTCTCACAACTTCATTAATATATAGTCTTGCTAGACGTTCCAGGGGTAGATCTTCTCTTATAGCAAGAAAATGTGCTGACTTGGTAAGACGATCAACAATAACCCATATTGCATCATTCCTTCTAGGAGTCTTTGGTAGCCCCATGACAAAGTCCATCGTAATATTGTCCCATTTCCACTCCGGTATGGGAAGAGGTTGCATGACTCCTCCAGGCTGTTGCCTTCCAGCTTTCACTTGTTGACAAACCATACATCTTGACACAAAATCAGCAATCTCTCTCTTCATGTTGTCCCACCAAAAATGTTCCTTCAAATCTCTATACATTTTGGTGCTCCCAGGGTGTATAGAGAAATTGGAACTATGAGCATCATCCAGCAATTCCCTTTTTAGATCAGGTAAATCGGGAACACAAAGTCTCTTCCCGAATTTCAAAATTCCATCTTCATACACAAAGTCTCTCAATCTCCCATCATTCACAGCTTTAATTTTTTTTTGGAATTCTTCATCATCGGCCTGAGAACTCTTAATCCTTTCTAGTAAAGATGGTTTGGCAACCATTTGAAAAAGCATTGATTTTTCACCTTCCCTGGTTATTCCCATGTCCATCTTCACTAGATCCATGAAAATTGGATCCCTTTCAATTCTCATATTGTTCAAAACTCCATGGTCTTTTCTACTCAAAGCATCTGCCACCTTGTTTGCCTTCCCCGGGTGGTAGTGTATCGTACAATCATAATCCTTGAGTAATTCAAGCCATCTCCTTTGCCTCATGTTGAGTTCTTTTTGTGAGAAAATATACTTCAAACTCTTGTGATCAGTATAAATCTCACATTTTTCACCATAGAGGTAGTGCCTCCATATCTTCAAAGCAAAGATCACAGCTGCTAACTCAAGATCATGAGTAGGATAGTTTTGTTCATGAATTTTCAACCTTTCCTTTCTTCCCCTTATTTCCATTCCCAGATTGATCAGCAGGTCTCTTCTTCTCTTGCTTTGCTTTAAAGTCATAAGACTTAGAGAATTCCTTTTCGGTCTTGATAGCACATGAGACAATGTCTTCGTACGATGAAAAGGATTGTGAGACTAATGCTCGATGGAGAAATGGTTTTAACCCATCAAAGAAACGATCAATCTTACTTCTTGGGTTGCGAATATAATCACCAGCGTACCTCGCTAACCTTGTAAAGTTAGCCTCATACTTTGTGACATTCTCATCCTCCTTTTGTCTCAGACTCAGAAATTGTCTTTCCATATCTGCTCGATGGTCGCGAGGGAAGTATTTTTCTAAAAACAGATCTTTGAACTCCCTCCATTCCATATTTGATACTTCATCATCTTCCTTCGTATTTTGAATCAATGACCACCATGGATCAGCATCTCCAGTGAGGCGGTAAACTGCCATGATAACTTTTTCTCTTTCACTAGGGAAAATATCCATTGCTCAGCTACTAAGGGATTTGTATTCCCATTGAACGTTGGTGGTTGTTGTCTCATGAATCGATCTAACATTGATCCTCCACGCTGCGGATCAGGGTGCTCCATACGGGTAAGGTTATTATTCATAACCTGAGTAAGTTGTCCCAGTATGGTGATTAGCTGATCAGCACCAGTTGCATCACCAGCCCCACTATAATTATCTTGAGCAGGAGGGAAATCCCTACATGGAGTGCGTGCATTGATACGGTTTCCATTTCTTCCACTAGGCGCCATTTCTAAACAATGGAATAAACTAGATCAGTTTATGAATACATAATCCCATACTTATAAAACACTTAACATAAATTGAACTATTTATGGATATAATCCATAATCATAAAAATGTTTTCTTTGAGGAATTATATACTCATAAACCCTTCATAATGATTTGTAAAGAAAATGAGAGTTATCCTAAGCATATCCCCCGGGAGTGTCGTAACCAAGAGTGCAGCAAGGCCCGTTTTCGTGCACCAGTTCCCGTTCGAGTCTAGCTCAAAGCGGTGTTTTCGGGTTTTACCCCTAGGTACATCTGTGCCAGAGCCGCCTCTACCTGCTCGTATCCAGACAGGGATGTATTGCTCGGAAAACTCACAAAATCTCTACAATACCAAAATTCTAGGAAGTTCTTCTATACTAATCCTCAAAATTCATCTTAGGTCTACGTGCTCTAATCAGAGTTTATCTAAATCTAGCTTCCAAGGTTTGTACTAAACTTCCTCTGATACCAACTGTAACGCCCCGACCCCGGTTACCCAGAGTCGGTGCATTATTACATAACATTGGCATGATCACAAGAAAGATCAAATCTCGAAAGACCGATTGTTTTAGTAGCCTTGGAAACACTAGATATATTCATAAGTTTTACATTACATCATAAAATGAAAAACTAATACAACAACATAATGTTTCCACAATCCACACTATTAACCCCTCATAAAATCCCTGCAGGTCATTCATAACTTACTTCTTCACATCCTGGGAAAAATAAAACATAGAAAAGGGGTGAGATCAAATGCCCAGTAAGGATAACAATATAGCGGAAACTTTCATAAATAAGAATAAACATTTAAGGCAATGCATTACTAAAACAAAAGCCTTTTAAACTTTAACTTCAACATGGTATGGAAAAAGTAAAATGAAATAATTCCATTTACTTATTCACATGGATATTCTACTAATCGAATAATCACATGCAAAAATCAATAACCACTTTCATAATGTTGGAATGCATAATGCCAGACTATCATAACCACATAGTCAAGGCCTCGTGCCAAGACTACAAATAAGATTTTGTCAAGGTCTTGTGCCAAGACACTAGTTTGTCTCATGAGACCTACCGATGCATCGAGGAGCTATATCGGGCTCCACCCGTCACTTATTAAGTCCAATGCATTCCCATATGAAAAGGTTTAAACATAACATAAACATTCGTATTAAAACTAGCATACGAAATGTCAATAATTTCACCATAAACTATGAATGGTATAAAAATAGCACATCCACAGTCAAACATATCACAAAACCTTCAATACAATATAGAAGTTTTGTATCATAATAAATCAACTTCAAATAATCTTAAAATCCATCAAAGGATGTTGACATAGATGAAATCAAAATTCTTTTTAAAGAAGTATCTCCTTTTATTTTGAAATCATTTAATATCCATATAAAATAAAACATTTTCTTTGAAAATATTCTTATAAGCTTGTATGGAAAGCTTCGACGATTTTATAACGGCGGAAAATAACCGCACCCGCCGTATAAGTTAAAAAAAACATTCTTACCTCAATTCTGTCGAAAAGGTTAAAAAGGACCTTGTTTTGAAAACGACGGAAAGATTCCTTTATAAACCTCTTATAAAAAGTCAAACAAGGGTATAAATGACTTTAACCCATATTCTTGTAAATAGTAAAAATGTTTTGAAATACATTTCGAAGAAACATGGATGTGGATGATAAAGAGGTCCCAGTAGATTATTACGTATAATACAACCTCGGATAATGAAGAGATTGTGAAATAACCCTTACCTTGTACTTTTCCTTGGTTGGGGTAGGTTAACCTCCTGTATAATGGTGAAATAATTGTTATTAAATTATACAAGAATCATATATAATAATATGATATCATATATGATCTTTTAACATTGATTTGTTAATAATATCTTAGAATTATCGTCGTTTCGGGAGTTAACTTACTCATTTTCTTTTATATGTTTTGTTACATAAGCCATGGTTGTTGTATCTTATTCATATCCAGAATGATATCTAGTCCTTAAACATCAGTTTTAAATCATCAAATGATAATTATACTTGAATGGATACGATGTAGAATGAATCTCATCGCGTTCGTGGAGACGGTAGTCCGTACGTACGCACGAGCGACAATATCATTCTTTTGATATTAAAATAATATATAAATGGATGGTATATCATATATACAGAATCATTAACATTTTATATTTATTATTTACATGAGTTACACATCATTATTATACCCATCCAAATAATATTATATTGAATAACAATTACACCACGACGTGGAGACGGTAGTCCGTACGTACGCACGTATGGTGACATGTTATTCAAAGGGTGGATAGAATACTGAATATGGTTGTACCATATTTACAATAACATCACAGTATATGTGAGATACTGGAGTTATTATTTTAGAATGGTAAGAACAAATGAAGAAGAAGTGGAAGAAGAAATGAACTTGGAGAAGGGTGGTGAAATCATTACCTCTTCTTCGGGTTCTTCCTTTTGATTTGATCAAAAGGGCTCTTTAGGTTGGCTTTCTGATCAAAATAATGCCTCTAGGTTGTAGTGAGGGATGTTGGGAGAGTATTTGGGCAGAGTTTGGGCGAACCAAAAGGCTTTAGAGGTGTGAAAAAATGAGAAGGAGGAGTGCCCTTTTATAAGAGGGGTGAGGGGCACCTTTGGAAAAGCTAGAAATATTAATTTATATTAAATTCATATTCGGTTTCTAAAGGCACCAAAGATGATTATTCAAAGGTTAAGGTGGGTATAGGTAGAAAACCACTCAACCAATAGAATTTAGACAGGTTTGGGTACTTATATTAACCTTATCTTTAAGTATTAACTCTAAGTTAATTAGTTTCACTTTTACAATGTGTCTTTGTATTTTTATATAATATGGTTAATAAACTTACTATATACATCCAAGCGACCCCCAAGTGGTACATTAATGATGAACCTATCATGATATAAGTCTCTTGGCCGAACCTTAGATTTTTAGGAATTTAATATCAATTAATAATATAATATTTGTTTTAAGAACTCTTTTATGTCAATTTTGACACTATTCAATAGTTTATTTTTTTTAAACTCATAACAGATTGATTACTTCAAAAAAAGTCAATCCAATAAATCCTAATATATCATATTATCCTATAAAATTAGTTTAATTCATTAAAAGTTTCATATTATATTTATTTTGGTATTTATAATATCAATTATTTTAATTTTTCACTATTATAGTAATTACTGCATCATCATTGTGTCATAAATAAAATAAATTATTTAATGTCTAAAAATTATAAATAAAATATCATTATGTAGGAAATCTTTTTAGATTTCTAATGAATATTTATAATAGAAAATAAAACATGTATAACCCTATGTAAATGTTGTTCTTCTAAAAGATATATGCTTGTGTCATTTTTGTATTCATTTTAACTTAATTAAAATAAAGTGTCATTATCACTTACAAGGGGATCCATGGGGTCCCAAAATAGACCCAAAGATTCCCATGGTCGACCATGTATCAACCAATATGGTTAAGACACGTTTTAGGGTAATTTAGTATTATTATAATATTATTTTTTTAACCCTTATTTACCGGATTTACCCTTAACCATGGTAAATAAAATATTTACCGCAGTAATTATTCAAAATGTCTAAAAATAAAAGTTACCTATTTACACAATTTGAACATCCTGATTCCAAATATGGAATCCATTTTCCTAAATTCTAAACACAGAAGTGGCAGAAATTAATTTAAAATTAATTCCCGCTGTCAAAACAAAAAGCGTGTTTTTAAGAGATAATAACTATCAAAAGATTGACACTTGTTTATGTTCGGTTTAATTGTAAAATTATGTCCAATGACCAACATTATATTAAATAGTAAAAATATATTATAAATATACTTTAAAACCACTGAAATTCATAATTTATCACTATTAATTATTTTGATTAAAAAAGTTGTTTTTAATTAAAACTTAGTAATTTTCACTATTCATCAAAATATGAAAGTTATCCGAAAAGTACCAAAATTTCACCTTAGGCTAAATTTGATATTCCGAATCCAAAAATAAAGTCCATTTTAAAATATAAAATATATATAACTTCAAAAAGTAGGTATTACTATTCATAACAGCTAGTTTGATTGGTTACGGTGTGTTAGAACTCGAAGTTGCGTACAACACACGCTATCGCATTATTCGAAGGGAAACGTACCATAGAAGCTTGGGGTGTTACAGTGTGGGACTTATTCCTAAGAATCCCAAGGAAGATGTGGGGAATATGGGTTTCCAAGTTTGATTAGTCCCTATTGGGAATATGGCCCAAGGAGAAAAAGGTTGATTAAAAGTGTTAGGTTTGAACCACAAGGATACATCCAACATATCCCTTGAGTATGAGAATCAAAGTCCACTTATTTTGATAAGTCTCATAAGAGAGTATAGTCCTTAGAGAGAAATGAGTTTGGGATTAATTCTTGAAAAGGATGCCTTGATGATTTGGGGGTTTAATTTGGGGCATATTCCTAAGGAGGATGCCTAGATTAAGGGAATTAGGGTTATATCCCAAGAGAGGATATCCAATGATCTTGGACTCTAGAATGTCTTCCTACATATCCTAGTTTGGATAGGAATCCAATTTCTCATAGTTCCTTTTCTGTGAGTGTTTGGGAATATGTTGAAATCATCACGAATCTCTAATCCCACATGAGTCATGCTCAGTGTGAGAAACCAGAGTATGTGAAATATTAAACAATAACACAAACACTTTTCCTCCTCCATTGGTGGAAGATGTTGCACCTACGGTATTGTGGGTGGATGAGGGTGAGGTGACAATCCTTCCCTCTGTTCACTTTACATTGGACAAGGGACCAATAAAATGAAAAATGGATGGTGGTTAGGGGCTTATGGCATGATGGCTTCCCTAAAATCAATATTGGTAGGGGAGGGATACGTTTCATTCATTTAAATGGAAAATCAAGTGTGAACCATACCTTCCCTACAAGAAAACCTAAGGTTCCATGTCACTTTGAGAAGGGAGAGGTCAGGAACCAAACCCTCCTCCAAATTGGGAACATCCCAACACTATTACTAGGAGAATGGTCTATGGGACTGCTGATATAACAACCCACAAACACTTCATCAATCCTATCCCTATTTTGAAACAAAGGTGGGAAACCATCGATTATAGATTTACTAACCCAAAACAAGAGGCACAATGATGTGCATTTCCCAATAGTTTTATAAGTCATCAGGTTTTAGTGGAGGTCTCAATAGAATCCCTTTAAAATAAGGGATCCAAGAAAGAAGAAACCTTACCATGGATGGATTTTAAGAGAGATTGATGGCTTGTATACTGAAGAGAGTAAGTGATTACAAGAGGGGCACCAATGTAGGTAAGGGTGAACAAGTATACTTGGGAGACCTGATATTCACATAAGTGATGAACAACCTGTATGGTAATAATTGGAAGAGATCTGGATCAAGCCTTCAGAAGTATTCACATGTGATCCTAGAAGTGGGGAGCTCAAGTTCCTGTGAAAGGAATAGAGGGCGCACAAGTGTTTCTGGTTTAGGGAGGTGGGGATCTTTAGGTGCACAAGTGTTATAGATTTCAAACACTGAAAGAAATTAAGTCCAATGATCCTCCTTTAAATCTTCCTCTATAGTTGTTAAAGAACTACCTTGAATTATTTGGAAGACTTGGGAGAAAAACTAGAGACACCAGAGCATCAATTGGGATTTAGGGAATTTTTTTCATACAAATGAAGGCCCCAAGGGTTTATTTTTAAGCGAAAATAGTACCTTAGGAGAAATGAAACTTGGTGTGCAAGTAGGTTTTGTGACAGATGGTGGCGCACAAGTAGGCTACGCGTCGATTCCCTATTGTCTTGTCATGTGCTACCCAAATCTTGTGCCTTTGAAAATTTTTATTTCTAATCTTGTGTTTCCCCACTTTTTAAGAATTATTTCTGTTTTTCATTTTTTAGACTCATTGACGGGAAAAAGTTTCAACTAAATACCCCATAATAATTGGATACAAAATGAATAGAGGATCATGAACTGAGGTAAAGTAATGAAGGAGAAAGAAGTGGGTATTGAGGCACACATGTTTTAATCACGGAAAGTAACTTGTCATGAAAGTTGGTAGGGCGCAGTGTTCTGGTGCGCAGGGTGACTCTCATTACATATATATAGAGACTTCAATTCTATGAAAATTCTATAAATTCTAGAATTTTATCTCTCGACGCTCAAGTCCTTATTCGTTCAGACACTTTTTATTTCACCGTGCTTCTTCTTTATGTTTTTTAGTTGCGCATTATAACTCGGGAACCATACTTGCGGGACGAGTTACATTTGTGTGCCAATTGTTATACTTGCAAACATTAATATCATTTCGAATTATTTTCTATTCTTTTTTTAAACAACAAGAATTAATTTACATAAAAATATTATTTTTGATCTTTATATAGGTTCAATGGCTCCTAAAAAATAATAACTTTTGATGAACTAGCTATTATGAGGATTGAGGACATGATGAATGTCATCAATCGTGACTCTTTTGACATCTCTAACACTAGCCTTCTAGACTTAGAAAAATATCTGAATAAATATCACTACAAATTTCCTTGAAGACCTTATTTTCCTATGTATATCTATCGTCATCGACAAGAAGTCAATATCACGGACATTAAAAACTATATCCCACTCTCTTGGTTTCAAGATTATACTAACTTCTCGTCTGCCAATGTTTCTGTTGCAGGATCATTTTCTAGTGATGGGAAAACATAGAAATCTCATATCATACATCACAGCCCATGTTCTCTAGATTTGAAACCACACACACCCGACATGAAACCACACTATTATTAATCCATATTTCTTAATTCTTAGATGAACTAATCTAAAGGCTGGAAGAAAAGATTGGATTTCTGCCCAAGAGGAGGTGTAAAACTTGCATAGATGTGGGCATACTAGTGCAGAAAGACATGTGCAGAATTTAAAGATGATTTGAAAGGTGTTGAGATGTATGAGGCTATTTGGTTTGAAAAACCTATGTGTATAGGAATGATTATTTTGGTCCAAAGTTTCCATGATGATTGAGCAAGAAACTAAATCCTTATATTTAACACATGCATAAGTTCTCATTAGCTTGTGGAATGCCTAAAAGATTTCTAGAGCTCAAATCCTTGGAGATATGAATGATGGGTTTATTCATCCCAAGTATATGTGGAATGACTTAGAGAGAACACCGGTTTTGGTTAGTGAGTTGATTAATTATTTTAAAAAACTCATGAATGTGACCACAACAAAGTCTCTCTCAAGAATGGATACTCATCCAGAGGGATGGATGGAAATATTCCTTGTAATTATGAAAGAGAAGGGGCCCACCTGTACTCATCCAACCAGCTATCCAAAGGTAGAGAAAAGAGGTACTCCTGACACTTTTTTTCCAATATTAGAGAAAGGGTAGTTTGAAAAGTGGGTATATGTAGTCAATCCCAAAATTCCTAATAAAAAGTGTTTGGTAGGTTTCATGGCCATGTGGCTTAGTGTGTTCTTATTACCAATCCGAGACTCCAAAAAAGGTGTAAGGACATGAACTTTTGTTATTGTAGCCATGATGGTTGAGAAAATATGGTAGGGTTGGACACTACTATTTTGGAATATATTCATAGGATAATACAACATATTTATAGAGGGATATATCATTTTAGAATAGTTGGACCATTCCAGGTGTTATGAGGGTGGATTGCTACTCACTTCAGAACTTATGCTACACAATGTGGGGTATAGTTCTTTGTAAGTTCATTCCCATCATCTGTTTAGGCTTTCTCTGGTATCACACCCTTATCTCTAAACGCTAATGACTTCATGGGAATATTGCGTATTTTTAAGGAATTTAATTTCTTTACTTATGGTAATCCGCCTACGAGCAGATTCTTTGATGATGGAATGGCCAGTTTAGAGTTTAGGGCATACGTGATAGCATGTAGAGATGACATATTGGTCACTAGAATTGATTGAGAAATCATATTCAAGGTCTATTCCCCTTATATATTTGTGCATAAATTCATATTTCTAAAAAAAACACTCTATACCCTCTAGTTCATGTTAGATTATAGAAAAATATGATGGTTTCCTGACTATTATGGTTGCTGACGTTTATGGAGAAGACTGGGGAAATATTTAATTTACCTACCACTGATGTACTATGTAGACTGACTAACTGGTATGCCAAAAACTGGGTTGCGTCTTACCCAAAAAGAGTATTAAACCATGGTGTCCCTCGATTGGGGGTAAAGAGAAGTAGTAGGAGGGAACCCTATCTCTTTTAAGGTAACTCTTCATCATCATGGGTTAACTCATTAGAGTTAGAGGGTAGAGGTGAAGAGACTTCGAATTTACTGAAGATACCTCGTAGCATATATAATCCACCTTCCAGAGTTAAAATATCCACTACATCAATTCTTACTGAGGTTGTTCTGAGGCGATATAGTCGCCATCACTTTGAAGAGAAATGAGTCCCAGTTTCTTATCCACCATCTGTGATTGTGGGAGTCAGGAAGAAACTTATATCTAAGGGTGCAGGATCCTCTTCACAACCCTCTAGCATGTACTCTAAATATTTATAGCCAAAAGTTATTCAAACATGGAAATGTTTATAT
Source organism: Viscum album (assembly GCA_963277665.1). NCBI lineage: Eukaryota > Viridiplantae > Streptophyta > Magnoliopsida > Santalales > Viscaceae > Viscum > Viscum album. Next base: position 1,009,632,829 of record OY728126.1, read on the forward strand.
CGTGATGTTGATACCATGTGGATGGATTTACGTGAATGGATTTATATTCTCTGAGTAGGGGATCTATGAGCCTCTTCTAACATATTATTTAAGGACAATCCCAATTAAGTGAAAACTTATATTCGATAGCTATAAATGATCATATATGAAACTGATGAATCAATTCCCACCATAAAGTGAGTCAAATAAATGATAGATCATGGTACCACTAATTAAGGGATTGGTCCTTCCTTAGATGAAAAATGGAGTAATTTTATAGATCCTGAAAATGTATGTTTTTTTACATTCACATTTTCTTTGAAATTTAAATTTAGAAAAATTGTTGTTACTCAGGGAAAATACTATTTTTTATCTTTTAGTTTGTTAAAGAAAAATCAACTGAAGTTCCTTGGCCATAGTATATCCCTGGAGGCACTGATTTTGGAGCTACTGGATCACCCCATGAATCGGGAGAAATATTTCCTAGCCAAAAGGCCATGGAGGATGAAATAGAAAGGGTATTTTCATATCCAATGCCTATTTTGGGAGATGATGATGCAAGTCCTCCTAAGATGTTGAAGAAAAAAAAGAATTGATGAATGAAATCCATAGTTAAATGCTTTCTCAGTAGTGGTAAGCCTTCCTGATAATCATGAATTTTAGTATATATTCATGAAAAGGTTTTTAAAATTACTAGGATTACAAGGGATTTTTATATTTCTAATTTGAAAGAAAATACTGATAAGCTTCAAGGAACCATGGAGGGTACTGTTGAACTATAACAAATTCTTGAAAATATAGTAGTTCCTAAAGAGGCATTGAGGCCAAAGGAACCAACATCTATTCCCAACACTTCTCCCATTTTTTATATCAAATGAGAGGAGGATTCTAGTAAATCAACAATGCCTTATAGGACATAAAATGTAACAATAATTGACTTCCATATTGTAATATGTGAGTTTTGTCACATGCAACTGAACATCTGTCAACAACTGACGCTAACCCCACAACTGTTGTTGGGGAAGCAATTCAAGGTCAATGGTTTTCATAGTAATGTTGCGAAGCAAACACACCGAGTGCTCCCATGGGTGAGACTAACCTAGGATTTGGGATATCATTGGATGATATGATGATCCTTCAAATTTAATTTGAATAAGTATTAGAACATGTTAATATACCAAATGCATTAGAATATTTCGAAGTTCATTGTATAGAATCAATTGGATGTGGGTTTTCATTATTCATACAGTTAATCTTATTATGATTAATTTTCTAAACACATTTGGTTAAAATATCTAGTTCCGCCAAAAGAAACTACTTCCACAATGATACATGAAGGAAGTACTGAAATTAATGTCAATACCATCACTACGGAGACTTTAGAACAGGTGAATCTTGAGACAAAAAATCTTTTTCGGATTCATTCTGAAGATACCAAGCCAATTAAAGATAGGACTCCCCCTTTAGAAACATCAAACAGAAATGTTGAAAATGAGAATATTTGGGAGGAGACTTCTCAAGTTTTTGACCTACTATTAGGTAAGAGATACTAATATTATGATTGTACTCACTTTTGTTATCCCTTGAAGCTAACCACAACCATAATTTTTTATTTACCATATAGGGATATCAATGTTAATTTATAGGTCTGGAGGTAATTCCTCTGCGTCAGTCCAAACAGTACTTGAAGTTCTAGAAACTATTGTACATAAGGGAGCCGAACACGGCACTTTATTAATTGTATTAATCCCATAATACATCTTTCTTTATAACAACAATTCTGAATTAGACCTAGAACTACAAAAGGCTCTTCTTCTTTCACATTGCAAAGCATGGTAGAATATATGGAAGATAATATCTAGGATTCCTCTTGAGGAACTACCTTCAAGAATTCTATGACTCTCATCTATGATTATCACAATAGGATTTGGTGGTTTTGAATACCATAAAATTCAAACCATTGTGATAGATATTATTCTAAGGAGGGATCAAGATAAAATGATTCGGCAAGACTTTATTAAAGCTAAACTATTGATCAACACCAAATAATTACATGCGGAACATTCTAGAGCTGAGGAAAACCATACTAAAAAGTTTAAGGAACTCAAGGAGAAGATCAAATAAAATATAGTTCATTAGCATCATCTTCAATAGGAATTAGATGTCATTATAGTGGAGCTTGACCAGCTTAATATCTCATTAGGAGAAGTCCAGAAGGATGGTCCAAAAACCAATGAAGATGCTAGAGAAGCACTTCATCATGCTGAAGAGAGCGGAGCTATTCAACTAACTGAGGTTCAACGGGAAAATGATGGGCATCAAGAGGCTATTAACCAAATGATGAGTTATGTAGAAAAGTATTTGTTATTTTTTTTATAAGAGAGACTCCAATTTGTTTATGCTCCTCTGGGAAATTTTTTTAATAAATGAAAATTATTTTGTGTTCAATCATCTATGTTTTCATTTTCACTAGCTACTTTGTTTTCATTAACCATTGGGCATGGAAAGCATAGTTTGGTTTTCCGAGGGTTATTTGGAAAACCTTACAAAATTTGAATCATTTAACTATTTATTACTCAATATTACCTAAATCATACAAAATGTACGTTTAGTGACTTGGGAGTTGACTTTTTATTAGAGTGCGCATTGTGGGTTCTCAATCTGGTAAACACCGTGTCTCTTGATTTTTGCAGTTAAGAGTTATGAATTTTGGACTATAGATGACTACTTTTTAAGGTCGAATAGCTCTAACTATAAATTTTGAAATTAGATCTCAAACAAAACATAGTGACTAAGAATTGCACTAATATTATTTAACTGTTTGCAAGGGGAATCTTGGGTCATGGCTTTTATGGTCACCAAATTTAAAAATTGTATCAACATAAGGGGAGTCTCTTCAAATAAAGAAATTAACATTATTTGAAAAACTCATTATGGGAGTTTTGTTATGCAGTTCCAACTAGGGAATATTCTACATATTCAAATAATGGCATCTTTTGATCGGCATGCCCGTTTTGTAGGAAAATTATGGAAGGCCACCTAAGGGCATTTTCATCATAGTTAGGAAAACGATCTCTTAGAAGTTTGACATTTTACTATTGATAGACAAGAAAAAAAAAATTTGGGTGACTCAAGACCACAGTGGGTGGTTGTTCCAAGGAAAAGAATTTTAATAATGAAAGGGTTGTTTATTCTAACCTGTGTAATGAATAGGAAAAACATTTCTATATAAATTCGGTGTATAATTAAGGGTTAAAATTTATCATAAAGGGAAATTTCAGATATCAAATTGTGTAGTTTTATGTCATGAAGTGAAGACATTGTACTCTGTTGTTTTAAGTCATGCAGTGAGGACATTGTGTGGCTTTAATTTAAGGTCTTTATCTCTAACCAAAGGTATGAGACTTTCCCAATTTCTTAGTAATTTTATTTGAAACATACTGACATATTCATGTATGGATGGGAAAATTTTAAATTGTGATTTGTGAATTTCTAAGTCAGAATAATGATATAGGAAACTGGCTAAAGGCATTAGAGGAAGTCTTTTCCAAGAATGAAGTTACCATTTTTTGACAAACCCGTTATGGGGGTTGTATTATTCATGTACCACTAGGGCATATTATGCATAGCCAAATAGTGGAATCTTTTGATTGATAGGCCTGTTATATAAGAAAATTATGCAAATCCACCTAAGGGCACATGATGCATAGTTAGAAAAAAGAGCTCTTAGAATTTTGATATTTTATTATTGGTAAAATCCAAAGAATGTTTATTGAGATTCATATTTTATGAAGCACATAGTTTGGTTCAAAGATAAAGGTACCTGAATATGGAGATGGTATTTCCTACCAATATTTTCAAATAATTGGAGGAATAGTACTTCTACGAAGGTATAACCCAAATGTAGAATGTATGGTATCTGTAGTTTTAGGTCATACGAATACGACTAGAAATAGAAACTATATATGACATGTGGTCAAGTGATCCAAGGTTATTTCATATTACTTTGAACACATGTGGAGAGATACGTTTAAACCATGGTCTTGATGTCTTTCAGATCGAGAGAAATATAATGGGACAAATATACCTGAATGACTGTTTTAAAATACAGATTCTTGTATATTGTCATCAATGTTTGAAGGGGAAAATGACACTATAACCAAGAACAAAGATACCATCATTTCAAAAACCCATTATTTGGGTTTTATTATGAAGTTCCAATTGGGGAATATATTTCATAGCCATATAGTGGCATCTTTTAACTCACATGCCCCTTATATAGGAAACTTATGCAAGGCCACCTAAGGGCACGTACTGCATAGTCAGGCTAAAGAGTTCTCAGATATTTGAAAGTTTGTCACCAGAAACATTAGAAAAGATTATGAAGATCTAGAAATATTCAGGATTAAGAGTGAGAAATATAGATGGGGGTTATGGTTAATGCACATAAGAAATATTTTAATCAATGTTGTCCATCAGTTTGACATCCTTTACATAGATCTGACTCATATATAAAATGGATACATTCGTTTTTTCCCATTAAATTGACATTGTAATGTGCAGTTTAAATTCAGGTAGAGAGGACATTATACTGTTTAGTTTTAAGTATTGCAGTGAGAACAATGTAATGCGCTATTTTATGTCTTATTGTGAGGACATTATACTGTGTTGTTTTAAGTCATACGGTGGGAACATTGATAGACCCGTAAGAAATTGAGACACCTTATTTATATGAATAATCCTTTACCCAATTCCTAATCCCACATGGTTTATTCTCAGTGTGAGAAACAAGGATAAGTATAGGTTTCTTCTATAACGCAAAAGTGACACAAGTGAAGAATAGGGGTGTTAGATTTCCATGCAGTTTAATATCATGCAATAAGGACAAAGATGAACTTTTGTGAAAAGGAAGACATATTGTAACTGGACAAAGGGATAAAACCCAAGTGTCACTATGTGTCTTGATGGGGGAGAGAATCAATCCATACGTAGTTCTATAAAAATTCATTATCCATGTTTGATTCTTATATAAGTAATAAAGGGGGTTTTTATATCATGGATGGGCCTATGATTGGAGATCTAGGAATCTCTACGTGTCTCATATAGATGAGAATCAAGACATATATAGTTATTTAAACATTAATTTCCCACACCAATCGAGTTTGACATGGAAGATGGGGGGATTTAACACATTCTAGAAGAATGAATAAATTTAAGACACAATATGGTATGAAAATCAAATCATTTATCATTAAAGATCACTCTGTATAGATCGAGATCATATACAGACAATGAAAATGGGAAATAAAAATTTTGTGGTTACAACAGGGCACATGATTAGAGATCTAGGTGTCTCTATGTATCTAATATATTTGAGAATCAATTTGTACATAGTTCTTGAAATGAGGTCCCTATGTAGATCTGATCCATGCATAGGGAACAAAAGGACTCATGTTACACTTAGGAGTATGAATGATGCTTGCATATAGAATCTCATAACATCAAGTAGAGATGATGATAACCGTGTAGTTTAATGTCATTAAATAAGGACAAATATGTTATTCATTTTAACGTCATGCAGCATGGACGCCTATAGTTTTTATGCAGTTTAATGTCTTGCAACTAAGACTTTATAATGAGTAGATTTTATTCTTACAGTGAGGACGGTGGGGGATGTGTAGTTTTCAGTCATACAGTAAGGACAATGGGGGAAGTGTAGTTTTCAGTCGTGTAGTGAGGCTGATGGGGGTTGTTCATTTTTCAGTCTTGTAATGAGGAAGATGGGGGATGTATAGTTTTCAGTCTTCTAGTGAGGATGATGGGGACTATGTAGTTTTTAGTCTTATAATGAGGATGATAGGGGATCTATAGTTTTCAGTCTTTTGGTTAGGATGATGGGGGTTGTGCAGTTTTTAGTCTTATATCAAGGATAATGGGGGATTTGTAGTTTTTAGTCTATCAAGGAGGACTATGGGGTTGTGTTGTTTTTATTATTGTAGCAAGGATGATGGTGTGTAACTACACAAAGTATTTAATCAATAATCTTGAATTGGTTGGAGTTTTAATAATCTCTCCATCCATTTAGATTATGTATAAGCCCAATTTTTGTGGACTTTATGTATGTGATAAGGTCATTCCCACTTTGGATCAGTCTTTGGAGGTTTCCTTCCTTGTATCATTGGATTCCTAAGGACCAATACCAATTCTCCTTGAATAAATGAATGGTGGTGAACTTTCTTATTGAAGGCTCGCACTATTCTATTTTGATAGACTTATAAATGATGCAAAGTATTAAATATTTTCTCGTCTAATCATTCCATCTCATCAAACCATTTCTAAGACCTCTCATCTATAGAAAACTGATCATAGATTGTAACTCTAAGTGAAGGAAATTGCATATCAATTGAAAAACTGCTTTTGTTCTGTATACCAATTAATAAAGAGCTTTCTAGTTGGCAGTACGATTAGTAGTATGATGAGCCCCTAAACCATGAAAATTTATATCAGAATAATATTTCTTATCTTTATACACTACCATCTGGAGTATATTTGATAGTGTCTTATTTAAAGCCTCTATTTGTCCATTCTCCATAGCATGATAATTAGATAAATGGTTGAATTTTATTTATGTGCTCTTTCTATAACTTTTTTACTTTAATAGAACAATAATAGGTTCCATTGTCCACAAATATAGAATGATGGACACCAAATCAGGTAATGATATTAGTTTTGACAAAACTAACAATTCTTTTAGTTTCAAATTCATTGAGAGGAATTGCCTCATCCCATTTAGAGATGAAGTCATTAACAATAATAATATACTTGAACTGCTTATCCATACCAGGAGGATAAGGCGCCACTATATCCATTTCCCTTATAGAAAATGCCCAGGATTATTTTTCTATATGTAAGAACTTCAGGGGTTGATGAATGAAGTTGGAATGCACTTGGTAGGGATGAAATTTCTTAGTAAAATATATTCAATCCTACATCATTTAAGGTCAAAAATATCTAAGCCTTCAGAATTGATCAGAACGCCTATGCATAGATTGGTGTGCACCACAACCTCTTAAATGTGCTTCTTTTAAGACAGTCACAGTTTCTCCTCCATAAATACATATGAAAATGATTCCATCAAATCCTTGTTTGTAAAGGGTCTTCTGGTGGTCTAGATTATCATAATGAGTAAAATTGGTTTCTCATCATCTAATCTATTCTTTTTTCCCTATTTGGTGGAAGTACTCCATTTTGAAGGTATTTCTTGATGGTATTCTCCATCCTATGGTATGACCATATGGCTCATAAATAGGGTTTATTTCATTAATTTTATCCATTGTGGATTGAACAAAATATGAGAACACATGATTATGAGATATGATGATGAATGTATCATCCTGATTTGGATCTTCCAAGGGTGTAGCTACATTATCCCGTGCATCAGATTAGGCATTTTTTTATCATGGGATATAAGACAATGTCGACTCTGAGGGAAATTCATCCATTAACCATCAGACATAATCACAAAAAGGGATTATTTTTTTTCTGATATAATATTCCCCATCAATTTGTTTGATTACCAATTCTGAATCACCTTTAACATTCATGTGATTCACTTGAACCTGAAGTTCCCATTCCAGGCCTGCAATGTGAGCTTAATACTCTGCCTCATTTTTGGTTATACCGTTCGATCATAAGAAGGAATTAGGCAATACTGCCTTATATAGGGAGATAAGTACAAATTTTAACCAAACTTTTTTCGGTTTAGGGTTTTCCATTTTCTTTTATATTGGAATTCTGAAGGCACCATCAAAGTACATCTCTCATATTTGGGGATTAACATGAATATAGAAGACCTCTTCATCAAGAAGTTCAGTATTAAATGATGTATCTTCCTTAAATAGATTCTCAAAAAGGAAATCATCCAAATCATGGAATTTTATTTCCATATGTGGGAAAAACTGGATATAAAACTATTTCAAAATAATTTCCAAACATGTCAAATGACCTGTAATAATAGGACGACTAAAGATAAATTTGACAGGGTTATTGCAAGATACCAATTGGACCTCCTGATGTTGCAGGTAGCGCCTTAATTTAGTAAATAGAATGATTAATTTCAGATAGCATTTTTCAAAACATGAATATCGAGTTTTTTCATCAATCATATTTTGACTGAGATATTAATGGTTTTTTTCATTCCCAACATCATTTTTTTGTGAAGATAAGGCACCCAGTGATCGCTCTAAATATTTCACATAGATAATAAGTGGTCTTACTTCAATAGGTGGAATTAATACTGGTGGAATCAAGGGATATTTTTTGAGGGTATCAAATGCTTCTTGGAATTCTTCAGTCCATTGATTGGTGACTCCCATCATCTTTAATATAGAGAAGGGGAAACACTTTCCTGCCAAATTGGCTATAAAGTTCCAAATATAGGCTATATTTCCTTGGAGTCCTCTTAATTCATTAAAATTTAGAGAATGTGACATTCCAAGGATTGATTGTTTTTTCTCAAGATTAACATTGATACCACAATGCCGTATAACGAAGCTGAGGAACATTGCTGATGTTAACCCAAAATAACATTTCATGGGGATCATCTTCAAACTGTGCTGCTAGAGTTTATTGAATATGGTGTCTAAATCAGCCAATTAATTGGAACATTGTCTGGATTTGACCACCAAATTATCCACATAACATTCAACAAATTTACCTAATAAGGGTTAGAAGATATGTTTCATGACACGTTGATATGTTGAACTTTCATTATTTAAGAAAAAGGGTATTACCTAATAGAAAAACACACCTTGAGAGGCTCTAATGGTTTTAGATTCTTCATCCTCTAGGTCCATATATATTTTATTATACCCATAGTATCATTCCATGATGGAAAGAGCATCATAGCCAACTGTTTCATCAATTAAATACTCTGTGATTAGAACTGGAAAGTCATCTTTAGAACAATGCTGATTAAGATTTATGAAATACATGAAAACTCTAATTTTTACATTCTTCTTTTTTCACTTAGACAATATTGGATAGACATTTGGATTATTTAACATTACTGAAAAAATTATCCCTTATAATTTTATCAACTTCAGCTTCAATTTTAGATCCATGAGTTAGGGGTGTTCTTCTTGCTGTCTGTTTGAATCCTCGATGTTCTTTTGGAAAACCCAAATAATGAGCAGCTACATCTGGATTATGTCCAGGAATTTATGTACAATTCCAAGAAAATATGTCTCAATTTATATTTAGAAATGAAATATATACTTCTTCCTCTTTTGGAGTCATGGCCGCACTAATTAGAGTGGGGCATGGATCTTCTTCTATACCGAGATTTATTTCTCTGAGCTCGTCGACTGTGGTAGAGACAACTTCCTCAAATGATAGAAGAGAATCCTTGTGATCTTTTTCTTATACATCATTATGTGTTACATAATAAATTTCTAATTTCATAGTAGACAATGAAGAAAAACATCATGAGTTATGGGAGGAGTCATAATGTGAACATCTTAAAGAAGAGGTCACCATTTCTGACCCAAATAATGATGAAGGGTCTTCTTGGTGTAATAAATAGAAGATGATGGATTGGGAATCCACATATTTTTCATCCTCTTGAATTGCAAAAAATTCTTCTATAATGATCGATGAAGTATAGGCTTGCTATAGTTCAATATATGAAATGAAAACATCTTCGTCTAAGATTCCATCACAACTTGGTTAATAAAAAATGTCTCCCACATTGTCAGACTTAGTATCCACAATTGACATTATTGAACTTATTGGACAAGTGCTTTGATTTAGCTTTACCATTTTAATTTGATTGATATGTTACTCATAATATGTACTCAAATGTATGAATGGGTTTGATGGGATCATTTCCAGTCCATTTGGAGCATTAATTCTTCTTATCTCCTTTCTCCTAGACCTCATTCCCCTTACATGATAAAACTCTACCTCAATGTATTGAGATTCACACATTTGGAATTGATTCCTGTAACCATACAATGTCCCTATTTGAAAATTGAAACAATATTTGATGAATTAATAGTATGATGAAGGTTTGGTCACATGTTAATGTAGCCAAGGCCTTCCAAGTAGAATATTGAAGGCTGTGTCTGGACAAACAACCATGAAATCAGAATTAGATACAAGATCTCCAAACTGAGTTCTAAGTGTAATCTCACCCAGTGGTTCTTGATCATTCATGTCATATACTTGAAAACATAATGTATATGGAGATAAGTTAGATTCAGTAAGGCCTAATAGATGAAGTGTACGAACAAGAATAAGGTTGACTCTGGAGCCATTATCAGTGAAGGCTTGTCGGATATCTATGTCATTGTACTTTTCAGATAGATACAAGGGTCTAATATTTCCATGTACAACATCATCTAAATATTAATTCATAAAAGATATGACTTCAGAAAACTCTTTTGGATCATTCTCTATACGGTAAACCTCAGCAGTAGAAACGTCTGTTTCAAACTCTTGAGGATTTAACCAAGCCTCAATAAGTTCTTCTTGAAGATATTTTGACAGATTCAAAGCATCCAAAATTGGAAACATGGTCAGTAATTTGGCCAATTTTTTCAAGACATCATACTTTTGGTCTAAAGTTCTGAATTTTCCAGCATGGAAAACCAGTTTTTTAGGTGCCTTGGAATTTGTTTCTTCAGATGTAGATGTAACCTGTGTCAAAGTGGAAGCTATAAATACTCCTGTATTTTGTATATTAGAATGACTAGTTCTATTTAGCTGCTGATAAGATGATGATGTGACTTCTAATCGGCCCCCCAAAATAATCATGTCTGGACTGAACCGGTCTTCCGTGGAAAAATCTCCTTGTTCTTCGTGATCCCACTAAAGGGATCATCCACGAGTTTCTACTATATATACGGTTCGAGAAGGGATAGAGTTAAAATAGTGGCTTCTAGAATACCCATTTCATCCCATGAATCTCCAACCTTGGACTCTTTATTTAGTTCCCTAGTTAGGTACAAGGAACGTAGGATCAATATAATCACAATTACCATTGGTATAAGGATCCGTTAAGTGGATATTGTTGATGGAACCAATCAACAATTCTTCATCTGATGAAGATTCTAATTGAAAAGTTTTTTCTATTTGTTCTATTGGACAGGGTGGTGCCTGTTCTTTTAAAGCATATGGAATGAAATCTTCCAAGGTCGAGAAAAAATATGTCCTTAATAGGAGCTCATCGTCTTCTGACTGCTCACTGTCCTTCTGATCAATTTTCTTTTTTAGGATTGACTTTTTGATGATGGTGGTTTTTCTATGGAATAATTGGTGGAAGACATAATAAATTGTTTCAAATATGTTCATTTAATGACATGAGTTCATTTGATCATTTTTCTGATCACTCAATCATCATATTTATGCACATTTTTACTTTTGACTTCCTATCATAAACCTTCTTCCTTTAGATTAGTATTAGTAGCACATGCTACTTGAGCTAAAGAAATTTTTAGTTTCACATGTCAAGAGTCTACCATTTTTGGTAAGAGGTATTTTAAAACAAAACACTCCAGAATAGGATTCCCCTACATCTAGTGAAAGGGACAATAATTTAGAAGATCTTTATCTCCTTCCTTGTTGGGTTTATTCGGCCTTGGAAACTAAACCAGATTATTTTCTAGAGCTGAGATGAAGTAACTGGGAACTTGTTTATTTATGAAGGAATAAAACATTATCTTTAGTTTTGAAAACTATTTCTTCCTTTTATCTTTTTTATCATCTTCATTAGGAGGTCGTTTCTACTAATGCTATGGAGGAGGATACATTCGATACAATGATGTTTTTGAAGTGGAAGAAGGTACATGTTCATGATTGAGTGTAACTGTAGCATCCTTTTCCATACCTATTCTCCGTCCCATAGCTAATGGAATTACATGAGTTTTATCCTTAGTTTATATAATTTAATTTTCTATTTGTTGAGAAATTAAAGTAAGGTCTTTAAATCCTCCTGTGTATTTCACAAGGATCAGTGGTGTGTGTAACACATCATGCAAATTTTCCACAAACTTTTGTAGAAAATCTTCTTGAGGGAGTTCCAGGCTTAAGAAATATATTAATCTATTCCATTGAGAAATGAAATATAAAACTCATTCATTCTACCTTTCATTGAAATATGTATGATCGAAAAATGTTATCCTATGTAATGTTGAGATGAATTAAATAAGGAATTTCTAAAAAAGATCTTTTGATCGTGTAATTGATAGAGGTTGCAAACATGTATACCATACAAACAATGGTCTTGGTAATGAATGCACAAAACACCAAAGCTTTACTGCTTCTTATTGTTGAGGAGTTCCCATCATGGGATCAAAGTGAGAAACAAAATGTGTTATGTGTAGTTCTATATTTCTTGAACCATTAATTATTGGGAATGTGGTATTCACAAAAATTGGTGGGGGGATGAATCAGATCCACTTATTCAGGGAAAGGTTTCTTTTCTAGAAGAACTGGTGGACAACGTTCCTCTATATATTCCAATTGAGTCATCAATGCCTCAATTGTGCTAAAAAGAATTTGGGGAATATCCAACTGATCTGGAACCTAAGAAGGTACGGTAAATGGATCTTGATTTGGTGGAATGACTGTAAAAACCACTGGTGATGGTGCTGGTGTTTTTTTGATAACCCACAGGAATAGGCTTATTAGGATGTGTTTGGTCTTTCCTTGGAGCTATACCAAATAGAGGGAATTCATTATCTTCATTGGTAGTTGCTAAAAATACTATTTGTTGAGGATATCATATAGGATGTGCTAGTTGAGGACATTCCTAGGGAGTATGTCAAGCATAAATTCTACTTCAAAGTATCTTTGTATTGAGTCTTTTCAAATAATTCATCTCCTCTTCTTACTATGAAAATATTACATTAGGAAAAATATATTGACCTTCTCCAGTGGAAAAGTGACATGCAATATAACTTTTAACTTTCCCCTTTTTAGATTCCTTTCAGAGGGGTGGTAGTTGGTTTTTTGAAGGCATGCCTAGATTCTGAGTAATCCTCTAATTTCAAGTACGTACACCAACATCATTTGCCTTAGTGTGTACTATAATATGGATAATAATTTTTTCTTCTAATTCTCCTAAAATAGACTCATTTTTTTGGGGATCTTCTATAATGGTGTTAATGAAATTTACTAATGAATAATTCATTGATGGTATTCATTAAGTTTCTTTGTAATATTGTATCCATCTATATCTTCCATGAGACTCTTCTCTCTTATATGATAGATTCTTAGAAGCAGTTTGAAGGATAGTAACCCAAATGGAATCCTCTGATAGTTCAGTTGTGTGCGCTCTTTGTTTCTTCTTCCCAAATAAGAAGTAAGAATAATTTTATTGAGGAGGGGATTATAGATGTGAAAAATACCCTATCCCTATAGGTTGGGGATGTTCCTGTTCTTCTTCTTAAAACCATTGAACTTTGTTTAATGAATATAAAATTTTAATGAAATGATCCTGTAGGCTAGTAAGATGTGGTGGTTCTTGAACTACAATGGATGAGATTCACGCAAATTCTCTTATAATATTTGTGAATTTTGTTTTGTACATTAGTTGAATGCATTATCCAAAACCCACTCAAATCACTTGTTTCATACGATCATTGTGCGATTTCAGGCATTTGTGTTATCTGATGTCTAACATAATCTAAGAGGGCGACCTTCTCAAGATTCTTAGATGCTTGATGTAAAAGCAACTCAACAACTTGTTTTCTTTAGGTCTAACTCTAACGAGAGCTAGTTGAGTCTTGTTCTTGAGCATACATTTTATTACATACAAAATCTATTTACTGTAACTTTCCATGGTAAATAACATTGCATGAGTCCATTTTTTGCGGGATTTGATAATTCTGGAGTGTATTGAAATGCAATGATCCATGTAAACCCCATCCTCTAATACAAACAACATATGGGGAATCTTAAATATATTGGTGTAGCCTCTTTATATCATTAAGTCATTCATGTTGAAGTTTTCGCTTCTATTTTTCCTCATTTAGATGTCGGTAAATTGAGATAGATTCCATGCCAATTTGGCGTTTCAACCCTTCTATTAAATTTACATGATTTTGATATTCATCATATGGTAACAATTGGTTTTAAAATGAAAAAGAGTCTTCCATAAGTTGAGGTGTATATCCTGAACGCAATCATCATCAATCAATTCTAGAAAGTTATACTGAGAATTTTCCAAATACCATAACATGACTGGTATTTATTCTTTAGGTAATTGTTTTCTCATGTTTAACATATCCTCATAATCTGTCACTAGATGTTCCTCCAATTGGTTTGACCGAAGTGGATGATCTATACTAGAAGATAAATGACCCAAGGGTGGTCTAGGGAATGATTGTTTCCCTAAGATGTCTTCTAGTTGAGAAAGTGTTCCACCCGTCAATGACAAGGCATCAAACATTAATGGCCTTGTGTTTTCAAGTTCCTCGAGATAGGAGTTCTTTCTCATCAATACATTTTCAACTATAGAACTATATTAACAAAGCGTAATACTACAACAAATATGAATTTAAAAAAGAATACCATCATGGGGATGACAAAAATATTGGATTACAACAAGGGATAAATCCTCTTGCTCCTTGGTCTTCTGGCCACACGGAGGGTTGTCATGGCTCTCATTCAGAGACAGGCTCTATGGATAGACCGAATTATCATGAAGAAATCCTTCATGATGAAGTTTAAAATGGGGAACTTCAGAATAACTACTACTACTCTAATAATTTGGTAATGAGAGGGTAGGATCTTGATTTGTAATACATAAATCTCCGAGGGCTTCAAGAACACCAACATTAAGGGGAGCCAAATTGTAGCTTGACTCTTGATTTTCCCACTATATTTGGTGAGACTTATTCTTGTATGCTCACTTACACTTAGTTTGGATCAATTTATCAGATAAGTGGTTATCATGCGATGGTGTATGTGCCTACCTTAGACTGGTTATTGGAATGGACCGATTACCATAAATTAGAAAGGGTGTATGTTCTTTATCTTGTTGTCCATTTGATATGGGGGAGTATACCCCATGACCCTCCTAGAGTATCATTTTTTAGCGTGCGAAGAAGTCAGTCTCATCTACCAGTATTGAAAGAAAGTCGTCAACCATACTTGATGAAGAATACACAGCAGGCACATATACCTACAAATGTTAATCAAGCCAGACAATAGTATCGTTTGGGAGCATGTGGAGAAGTCAATCAGAAAGCCCCAAAGACAAAATTGGAGCAGACTCAACTCTCTGACCCCACAAATGAGTACTGTCAGAACTTAATGACAGAAAATGGGGGACAGGAGCAGGAACACAAACCTACTCCAAGCATGGAATTGACGTATATTCCCGTTCCAGTAGCTAAAGTCACCAATCACATTCTGACGATGGTGAAATAGCAGAAGCAAATCCCTACTCATATTCTTGATTCCTGCCAGAATATTATAACAGCATCAACAACATCACAGGGTGAGAAATGAAAATTTTTCCCTACCAGTGGAGTGACACATCAACAGATCACTCTGAAACAGATACACCGCTCTGTTGTAGTCCAAGAGGGTTGTGGGGAATACTCCCCCATATCATACAGACAATCAAGTTAGGCACATAAACCCGATTTTAATGGAGATAATCAGCCTTACCTAACTATTTCTCTTGAGAATTCACATACACCTGCCCATAATAACCAATTTTTTCAACAAGTGGTTCCCAAAGTGAGTAAGAAGGTGTCTAAGATAAAGACTCGTTCAGAATAGTCAAGAAATCCAAAGCCAATTTGTAATAAGTCCTTGCTCGACGCTGGAGTTCTTGAAGCCCTTAGACAATTATCTGCTGAAACTCAATATTATACTCTCTCATTTCCCAATAGTGGGAACATTAATTTCGAAGCCCTGCATCAGACACTTCCTCATGAAGTCTTGCTTCATGACAGTTCGGTCGATCATGAAGTATCATCATTAGATTAGAGCCACGATAACCCTCTGTGTGGCTAGAAGATCAAGGAGCAAAAGGTTTCATCTTTTACTGTAACCCACCATGGTGGTCCTCCCCATGATGATGAATTTATCTGCAAAATTCCTCTCCACAGTAGTAATTCGCATTGCATAGAAAATTCTTCAAAGGAAAATTTAGTGAAGAGAAAGCCCTCTTATCTTGAGGCACTTGCAAATGTGAATCCAGTCATGTCTAAGGCACTGCCATTAGTAGGTGAAATAATTTATCATACAAAAGATAGCCCAGGGTGTAGGTCATTATCTAAACCACCCTTGAGACATGAATCTTTTAATTTGGATAATGAATTCTCTACTAATATTGTTGAATCCATGAATCAACAAGGAAGCACCAGCTCTGGTCTAATCATGTAGAAAAATATTTATCAAATGGAAAAGAGGAAATTCTGAATATGAGAAAACAACTGACAAAATGTGAAGTACCATTCATGTTTTGGACTTTGGATGACTCTCAGTATAACATTCCAGAAATGTTGACGGAAAATTATATTCAAAATATTTGTCTCAACATGTGGAAATCTATTTGTCAATTAAAAAATATATATATTATGATGAATATTAAAATCATGTCAAGATAATAGAAGGGTTACAATGCCAAATTGATTTGGAGTCTCTCTCAGTTTCTTGTTATGTGAAGGCTGAAAAGAAGTGGAGAGCTCTTCAGTGTTAATGACTTGGAACACTAAAAAGATTGCACCAGTTAATTTCCAATGCCTCATCTGGTATTCATATCAGGGGATGGGGTGTTCATGGAGCACTAAAATTCACTGTACTCTCCAGCCAACAACGCCTACTGAAAATTATCTCATGCAATGTTATTTCCCATGGCCAGCCACATCCAATTGGATTTGTTTGTAATCAAAGGCTCGCTCAAGAACATTCCTCAACCAGTTCATCTCAAAGTCCAGCATACAAAGAACAAGTTGTCGAATTACTCTTGAATGAGGCAAATGAGAATATCGAACATGCTTCTCGTTTAGAGAATGCACATCATCAAGTGACAGAAGTGTCAGAAATCATGCAACGATATTTTGAGCCAGGTGATTTGAGTGGATGTAGGTCGATGCATCCATCCAATTTCCGAACTAAATTACACAAGATCAGGAGAGATTTTAAGAAAGCCTTAGATGTAGCAACTCAAGAACCACCCCAGCTTTCCAGACTGAGGACTCTTTTAACCCAACCCTTGGAATCAACAAATATGATTCAAGGAGTTGAGCAAGAACAGCAGGAACAGCCCCAGTCCACTAGACTGGGGACTTTTTCAAATCCTCAATATCTTCCTTAGAGAAAGTCAGTCTTCTCTCGATTTGGGAAGAATCCCCAAGAGGAATGAAGAGACGAATTATCAGGATATTCCCTCTAAATTATAGTTCGTCAAGAAGTTGTTGAGGGATCAATTCAACAGAATGTAGTGTCTCATTAGGGACATGGGAGAAGACAATATCGCAGAAATGTCGATTAAAGGGATGTAATGCGTTATGCATCAATAAATGTCATCAATGCCATTATTTCTGATCTTCTAGAACATGAGGCTCACTCAGAGATATCATATGAGGAAGCTCCTTCTCAAGAGGCTGTGCACATAGTGGAAAATGAAGAAGGTGTGCGTACAATAAATCAAAGGCTTACCCAGAATCTAGGCATTCTTTCAAATAACCAACTTCCCCCTCTCAGAAAGGTGTCTAACAAGGTAAAGGAAAGAATAAGGTTACATTACACCCTCCCTCTGGATAAGGCCAATAACTCTCATGAGAGAAAATATTTGCACAACAGGAGAATGAAATGAAGGGATTAAGGACGTTGAATGCAAAACTATTCAAGGTAGCCTTCCTCCTAAGCATGCTGGGGTCAGTCAGCCAAGGGTTTTGTTGCAGATACTGAGATGGATCATGAGTATCCTCACTTACCAGTACACCCTCATAGGTATAATCCTATGGGTCATGCACAACAACAATCGGTGGTGCTACCATCAGTTGTAGTACCAGCCACCACACCTGTCCAAGCTCCATTTATTTCACCTGCTCAGGTCCAATCTCAACTGGATGTTTCTCAAAATTTATTAACTTCCATTGATTCATTAATATCTTGGTTGGAAGCTATGGAGGGAAAGTGTGCACAAATTCAACCAAAAAAAGAGCTTACCCTGATTGGGTTGATGGAATTCCTCCCCCATCAAAATTTTCAAGTACCACATTCCCAATCATTAAGGGTTCAGGAGACCCAGAGAAACACATAACACATTTTCTTCTCGTTGTTATCCTATGATGGGAACCCCTCGGCAAAAAGGAGTAGTTAAGATCAGGTTTTTTGTATATTATTTACAAGGGCCTACTTTTGTCTGGTATACAAGCTTGCAATCTTGGTCAATTACCGGATAGGAGGATCTCCGTCTACGATTCCTTCTTCAATTCAGCTCAAAATTTCCGAAGACAACTTTTTTTATCTTAAAAATTGTAAACCAAGGGAGAATGAAAGGGTTTCAAATTTCATTGCTCGCTGGAATGGATTAACATATTCCCTAAGTTTAGTACTCCCTCAAGAAGAGTTGTTGCCAATCTTTGTGGAAAATTTGCATGATGAATTACGAACACCATTGATCCCTATGAAATACACAGGAGGGTTTCGAGAACTTACTTCATTTGCTCAGTAGATCTAAGACTCTTAAAAAAACTAAGGACAATCCTTGCATAATTCCATCACCTCCAAGAAGGAGAATGGGTAAAGCAGAGACTGCTACAATTACGCTTAAACAAGAACCTGTAACTGCTTCTACTTCAAAACCTTCATATTTTCAAAGGGATTCACCTCCTGAGTGACAACAATAGAGGTAGTTTCATCAAGATGATCAAATAGGTCAATGACAGAAACAATTTGAGGATCTGAAGAGAAAAGTTTATTCTTTCTGAAATGAACAAGTTCCTGGTTACTTCATTTCATCCCTAGAAATTAATTTGGTTCAATTGCTAAGGCCAAAAATGAGAAACAAGGAAGGAGATTAAGACCATACCAACTATAGGCTATTTCCTTAGATGTTGGGGAATCCCATTCATGAGTGTTTTGTCTTCAAAGACATCCTATGAAAGATGGTGGAATAAGGACAAGTCAAACTGAACGGTTCTTCATCTCAGGTAGCATGTGTTACTACTACTAATCCAAAAGAAGAAGGCAAGTGGTCAGAAGTAAAAAAGAAAAAATTCACAAAAATATGATGATTGGATGGTCCGAAAAATGATCAACCGAACTCATTCCATTTTACAGATGTAATTGGAGATACCAATTGTGTCTTCTACTATGAATGCCACAGAAAAACCCTCTTCATCAGAGGAAAAATCCTCAAAAAACGGCATAATTCAGAGAAAAGGGAATAGTCTGAAGAAGATGAGATCAGTCAAATCCCAAGTTTCCTTTGACTCTGGATGATTTTATGCCATCTACTTCAACACCACATGCACCACCCCACCAAACGGAACAGCCTAAATTGGATAATCAGGCAAAATCTTCATCATATGAAGAGTTGATTTTTGGTTCTGTTAATATTATTCACATAACTGATCCTTATTCCAATCACAGTTTCGATCATGATGAGCCCAAATTACCTATATCAAACAGATGAATTAGAGGGAGTTTTAGAGTTCTGGGATATAGAGGAAGACGTGGATATTCCAGAAGCCACTATTCCAATTCTACCCCTGCTAGAACAATGAATGCAGCAGAAACTCGTGGTAGAGCCCTTCAGCAGGATCAACAAGAACAAGCAGGTTCTTCCACACAAGGTAGATTCATTCCTGGTACATTTATTCTAGAATATCGGTTAGAGGTTACACCTTATTCCTCTCAGCAAGTTAATAGACCTAGTTGGTTTAGTCATCAAAAGTAAGGAGTATTTCCAAATCCTACCTCGATACAAGAAGCATATACTTCCAAACCATCAACTTCTAAGGCACCTGCAAAACCACATGTTTCTATTGGGGAACGCAGACCATTGGACCAAAAATATGATTTCTTGAAACATTTTGCCCATGTACCGGCCATGTTATCAATTCTGGATTCCTTAAATCTATCCAAGGATCTTCGGGAGGCACTCATTAAGGCTTTGTCAAGTCCTCAAGAATTCGCAACTAAAATTGTTGCAGCTGAAGTCTACAATGTAGAGAATGATCCTGCAGAATTCCATGCAGTGATATCTTTTACAGATGAAGATGAAGATGATGTTGTGCATGAACATATTAGACCTTTGTATGTATCTAGCAAGTTCAATGGTGTATACATCCGATGATCTTCCATGGATAATGGTTCAGGAGTCAACCACATCCCCATTCATACACATCATCGATTGGGTCTCACGGAATCTGATTTATCTCCTTCTAATTTGAAGTTAGAAGGATATAAAGAACCATTGGGTGAGATTACACTCAGAACGCAGTTTCGAGACCTTGTTTCTAATTTAGATTTCATGGTTGTTGATCACTATATAGCCTTAAATTTTTTTCTTGGAAGACCTTGGCTACATCAACATGCGTCTATCCCTTCAGCATACCATCAATGCCACAAATATTAATTCAATGGTCAAATTGGGACATTGTATGGTGATAAATACCCATTCCAAACATGTTAATCTAAATACATTGAGGTGGAATTCTATCACATGGAGGGAAAGAGGAAATCCACAACCAGGGAGGTTACAAAAGTTAATGCTCCATATAGTTTAGAAAAGATTCTAGTAAATCCATTCATACATGTGAGTACAGATAATGTGTTTCCTATCAGTTAAATTTACAGGATAGACCCAAATCCAAAGACTCTTATGGAAAATTCTATAATGTCAATTACGGTAATCAAGCCAAACAACATGGGAGAAATTGGTGATTCACCATGCAATGGTGAAAGCTCAAATGGATATGTCTTCATTTCATCTACTGAAATTAAGAAATTCAATACTTCACCAACTAGGCCAAAAGAAGTTATAACAATGTCATAGGTGAACGATGATGTCGATTCTCAATCCATCATCTCCTCTTTATTACCCATGGAAGACCCTTCATGATCAATAGGGTCATAAATGGAAGCCTTTTCTTCAATATGTTCAAATTTTATCATCTCTCTTGATCAGGGAAATTATGCTTCATCATATACTATGCAATTAGAAATAGAAGAAGTAACACATGTTGAAGAATAGGAGGAAGATCTCAGGGATACTACTCCTGCATTTGAATATGGTATCTCCACTATTGTGGATGAACTCAGAGAAATAAATCTGGGTACAAAAGAAGATCCACGCCCCATTTTAATTAGTGAGGCCATGAATCTTGAAGAGAAATAAATGTATATTTCATTTTTAAGGAAAAATCAAGATATATTTTCTTGGAATTATAGAAAAATATCAGGGCTTGATCCTGATGTTGGTACTCATCGTTTGGGTTTTCCAGAAGAACGTCGAGGATTCAAACAAGTTGCAAGAAGAACACACCCAACTTATGCTTCCATAATTGAAGCTAAATGGATAAGCTTATCAAAGATAACTTCATCAGAGAAGTTCAATATCAAAAATGGTTGGATAATATTTTCCCTATGAAAAAGAAGAAAGGAAAAATTAGAGTTTTTATTGATTTTAGATATCTTAATTGTCATTGTACCACGGATGATTTTCAAGTTCTGATTACAGAACTATTAATTGATGAAACAACTAGCTATGAAGCACTATCCTTCATGGATTGATATTCTGGATATAATCAAATCTGAATGGCTCTAGATGATGAAGAATCTATAGCTTTGATCCCCTTAGGATGTTTTTTTATATCAGGTAATGCCCTCTGGCCTGAAGAATGATTGTTCAACATATCAGCGTGTCATTAATTGTATCTTCAAACCCATTTTAGGGAAATTTTTTAAATGTTATGTGGATGATTTGGTGGCTATATCCAAACAACGTTCTAATCACTTGTCTGATTTGGAATTCATATTCCACAAACATCGACAACAAAATTTGAAGATGAACCCCTCGAAATGTGCTTTTGGGGTAACCTCAGGAAAATTTCTCAACTTTGTTGTACTCCATCGTGGTATCAAAGTCGATCCTGAGAAGACAAAGACAATCCTTGGTATATCACCTCCACGAAATTTGAAATAGTTGAGAGGAATTCAAGGACACATAGCCTATATTCGATGTTTCATCACCAATTTGGCAGGAAAAAGCTTTCCCCTCACCAAATTGATGAAGAAGGGAGTCACTTACCAGTGGACTGAATAATGTTAAGAAGCATTCAATATTATCAAGAAATATCTCTTTAGTCCACCGGTATTAATGCCACCTGTTAAGGGAAGACTACTTATTCTTTATGTGACAGCTTTAGAGCGATCACTGGGTGCCTTTATTGCCCAGAAGAATGATGTTGGGAATGAAAACAGCCTTTACAATCTCAGTCAGACTATGCATGAAGTAGAAAACTGATATTCAAGTATTGAAAAGTGCTACCTAGCATTAATCATTGCAGTTAAAAAGTTGAGACACTACCTGCAACATCATGAGGTCCATTTGGTATCTCATAATAGCCCTCTCAAATTCATCTTCAGTCTTCCAATGCTTACAGGACGTCTAGCAAGGTGGGCATTTATTTTGAAGCAACTTGATATCTAGTATGTGTCTCAAAAAGGAATAATGGGCCAAGATCTGGCTGATTTCCTTGCTGAACACCCTTCAGTAGAAGAAACATCTTTAGATAATTAACTTCCGGATGGTGAAGTCTTCTATATTCAAGATAGTATTCAAACATGGGAAATGTACTTTGATTGTGCTTCTAGTAGTCCAACAAGGAAGAAAATGGAAGATCCTAAATTCATTAAAGTTGTGTTAGGAATTGTTCTCATTTATCTAGAAAAGGAAATGATACCCTATTTTTTCTTATTGTGGGAAGGCAATACTAATAATGAATTAGAATACCAAGCTCTCATCACAGGATTGGAGTTGGTGCTTTAGGCACAAGTGAATCACTTAAAGGTGAAAGGTGATTCAGACCTGGTAATTAAACAATTCAATGGGGATTATGCAATCAGAAAAGAAGATTTAATCCCTTTGTATGATTAAGTTAGAGAGTTAACGGTGGAATGTCCTTTCGAACCGACATTTTCTTATGTCCCGCGATCAAAAAATGCTCAAGCTGATGCATTGGTTAATATAGCCATAGCTTTGGAAAATCCAGATCAGGATGAGACAATCATCAGTATTTCCCACCATTGTACAATTTCACCTTAGGTTAAAATCAGAATAGAGGAAATCAATTAATGTAGTCCCATTCCTGAACCATATGGTTATACTACATGATGGATGAAACTTATCAGGGAATACCTTCAAAATGAATACTCCCACCTGATAGATCCAGGAAAGAACAAGTCTGGTGATGTGTGGTCAATTTTACTCTTTATTATAGCCTAGATCACTTAGAAAAAATTCTCTACAAAAGGGGTTTTGATGGAATTATCGTCAGATGCATTGATGGTGAAGAGACAATGGTTGTCATGAAAGAAGTGCATGCAGCAGTCTATAGTTCCCACCAGTCTGGACATAGACTATCTGATCAAATTCAAAGGCTTGGATACTTTTGTCCTTTAATGATACAAGATTGTGTTGATTTCAACAAGATGTTTCATTCATGAAAAGTACATGCCAACTTCATTCAACAACCCCCAGAGTTTCTTAATTTAGCTAAATACTCATGGCAATTTTCCACATGGGGAATGGATGTAGTAGGACCTTACCCTTCTGCTACATCCAAGCAGTTTAAATATATTCTTACTGCTAATGACTTCTTTTCCAAATGGGTAGAGGCAATACCTCTCAAAAAAGTCAGTTCTAAAATCATTGTTAGCATCATCTCGTCTAACATCATTACTAGGTTTGGTTTCCCTCATACCATATTGATGGACAATGGCACCAACTTCTATTCATCTGAGGTAAAGAAGTTGTATCAATAGTACAATATCAAATCCAACCATTCATCTCGGTATCATGGAGTGGACAGTGGCCAAATAAAAGCCTTCAACAAGACTCTTTCAAATATATTGTAAAAGACAGTGGATAAAGATAGCAACTCATGGCCTGATAAACTTTTTCATGCTTTATGGTCTTATTGAACCACTACCCACACTGTAATGCGGTAAAATCCATATTCATTGGTATATGGAACGGAAGCAGTCTTGCACATTAATGTTCAATTACCCTCGCTCAGTGGTGCCATTTGTGATGAGTTATCTACATATGAACAATCTTAAAAGAGATTGGATGAATTAGAATAATTAGATTAAAAAAGATGTTTCACCCTGCACCACTTGGAAGCCTATTAGAATCTAATAGCACGAGCTTTCAACAAAAAATTTCGTCTTCATTCATTCATTCAAGGAGAATTGGTATTGGTTCCCAGAACTCCAATGATACCAGGAATGAAGCCTCCAAAGCATGAGCCAAAATGGGATGGATTTTACTCAATACATAAGTTCTACTCCAATGTAGATTATTCTTTAATCTAAATTGATGGAGAACTCATCACTACTCCAACCAATGCCATATTTTTTAAGAAGTATTTTGTATAATACAAATACATCAACATGGTCCATGTATATGAACTTAAACTATTTTTCACTTACGTCCAACATGACGTTAAATTGTGTCGTCCTTGTTTTATGAAGTTAAACTATAAACCCCTCTTTTTTCCTTACTGGATGACATTAAAATGCACATTCCCCCTTACGTCCAATATGACATTAAACTATGATGTCCTAGCTACAAGACGCTAAGCTGTAAAACACTCATTCATCCAACATGACATTAAACTGTATCTTCCTTCTCATGTCCAGCAAGACGTTAAACTGTGTAACCATCGTCCTAGCTATACGATGTTAAACTGTGAAAATGTCCCTAAGTTTTCCAACATGACCTTAAACTGTGTCCCCATTGTCCTCACTAAAAGACATTAAACTGCATAGTTCCCTCTTCATCCAACACGATGTTAAACTATGCATCGTTAAGGTTGTTTCTACCTATTGTTTCCCATACTGAGTATAACTCACATGAGCTTAGAGTAAACTTCAACCATAACACCCTTTTTGGGCCACTAACCATGTGTAAGTCCCAACTCCATTTTTAGGACGTTGTCCTCAAGAACAACTTGATTTGAAATTAATTATTTAATCGAACTACACAGACTTTCATCCTTGCTTTTGAGGCTAGGTACGTAGGCAACCTGCTGAGGTTCAAGCTGAAAACCAATCTCTTCACATCGATTCACTTCCATCTCATACGATGTTGATTCATGAAGCGGCCTCCAGAACCAATATTTTTTTTACATTGGATCACCATCATCCTTGCTATATGACGTTAAACTATTTTCACTTTTTGTCCTGTACAAAAATAAACTACAACATTCTTTGACACCCTCACTTGAGAGAGAATTATTATTTACATTGATCTCCAATCATGTTAGATTCCAAAGACTACATGCATACATGGAAATTCCCAAACCTCTAATCTTCGTTCAAACCATCATTGCACTAAAGTCCCCTTTCACCCTTCACTTCTATGAACCAAATCTATACAAAGTGTATTTCCAGAACTACGTGAGGCTTGATTCCCATCCTTATGGGATACGTAGGAACATTCGAGAATCCTTCAATCCCAGCCCTAAGTCTTTGGTCCTAACCCAAAATTCCACTTTCAGTCCCTTAGCTGAAAGTCCCCTTGTGAAAACATGAATGTGGTATGAAAACCCTGGTCTTCATTCACTTCAAGTTTATAAAACACACATTGTGTATTCCTTATTATGGTCTGAGTTCTATGACCCCAAACTAAGATCTCCTACACTCTCATCCCACATGACGTTAAACTGTATTTGAAGAACTACGTATGACTTGATTCCCATCCTTATGGGATACATAGTGAAGTCTAGAATCTCAATTCAGGACCCAGTCACAACATGATTATGGTTATCATTGGTTGGTGTATCTTCTACATACAATGGACCATGCCCATTTTGATGTATCATACTCCTACACTTAAATACATCCAGATCTCCATAACCCTTTTCTTGACTTCTGGTCACAAAATGTATGATACCCGAGAATTATTTTTCCTGACTATACAGCATGTTACCTTTGGAGGCCTTTTATAAGTAGTATACATAACAGACCTGTCAGCCAAAAGATGCTATTATTTGACTATAAATCCAATGACCTTAGGTGGACCAATATAATTCAACCCCCTAACGGGTTTGTCAAATAGTGGTAACTTCATTCTTGGGAGGAAACCCTCTTTTTTCCTTATTTGTCTTAATGACAATATGTAGGGATTAGAAAAAATAGCCATCCTTAACATATATGTCCCATAATCTTTTTCATGATCTGAAAGTATTCAAGTTTATGGTTTATATTTCCCTTCCCTACGTTGGGTCAGACCTTCGCCGGAGTAACATCCATCCAGTTCTTTAATAATCTTGATTGGAAATATCCTCTCTATATTCAAGTACCTCTCTCCTTATAGAAGACTTTGTGCTTTGGAAAATTTGTATCTCTATAAACTTTCACTGGCTTTTTAGGAATAGAAGGGTAAAATTTCTGGGAGTTCATTTTCCTGACTATGCAGCACATGCCCTTAGGCAACCTTACATGAGTAGTCTACATAATGGACCTATCAGCCCAAAGATGATATTATTTGACTATACAGTCAATGCCCTTAGGTGGACCTACATAATTCAACCCCCTAATGAATTTTTTAAATAATGGTAACTTCACTCTAATGAAATACTTCTTCTTAATTCCTCTTAGCCCTTTTTTTCCAATCATTCCTCAGATTCAAAATTTCTTAAGTTATAGTTTACATGTTTTCCCCCATACTTGAGTGTGGTAATATGTTTTTAGATAAATTATCAAGGAATTTAGTCAATTTTAATCCATTAAATCAAAGCTATTTCAACATTAAACATTATCCTTTTTATGTCTGATGTTCATGGCATTAAACTACCCACAAAAGACAAGGGAACTCTGAACAAAAGTCAAGTCTCAGCTCACTAAACATACATTTTTTATGATTTAGGTAATATTGAGTAATTAAAAGATATGAAGTTTGTAGGGTTATTTTTTATAATCCTAGAAAAAAATAAAAATATTCTTACTAGGCCCATTGGCATAAGTAAAAAAATATTTAAAGCAGGTAGAAAAAGAATGCTGACACAAATGATTGAAGATAAAAGTTTTTTTTTCATTGATTCTCAAGAGTTAGAAGGACATCAAAAAATTGGATTCTCTTCTCTTTTTCACAACAAGAGGCTTTGAACATAACTCTTCATTTGATTTACGGCATCTCGAGCTTCATCAGAAACC
This sequence comes from Viscum album, assembly GCA_963277665.1. Taxonomy (NCBI): domain Eukaryota; kingdom Viridiplantae; phylum Streptophyta; class Magnoliopsida; order Santalales; family Viscaceae; genus Viscum; species Viscum album. Next base: position 1,009,660,222 of record OY728126.1, read on the forward strand.
ACCTAGAATTTATTCATTCAACTGGATACAATAAGAGACGTAGTGATACCATCCCTTCTTGGAACAATTGCAAAATAATGTTCTTGAGTGTGGTTTGAGAAAATTTTCTGCTGATCAAACTATGACTCTGTTTTTGTCCAAGAGACTTGGAAGATGGATACATGGATTTGAGAATGAAGTTTTGGAAGGAATGATCCATTTGGAGATATTACTCTTTTCATATATTGTTTCTAATTTTATGTTAGTTTTATCTCCATCAACCGACAACAGAAAACATATCAGCCCATGGTTTGACAATTTCATATCTGTAAGGGAATGGAATGGAGAAAAATTTTGAAAGTTCACACCATTTTTTATTCTCTTAATGCACAAAATATCTTAAATACAGGAGTAACATTATGGTTGCATCTCGGGCATATATTTCTTTGTATCTGGAACGTTGAATTCATGCAGATGACCCTGGGCATACAGAGCAAAGTAGATGCTCTGTGTAAAATTAATATAATACTTATTCAAGTACATGGCCAAATTTGGTAGTGTGATGTCATATATATCATAGTAATCATGACCAACAATGTTCATCATATCATCAATTCTCTTGGTCTCCAGTTCATCATCCATTCCAATTATTCTAGGAGCCATTTAATCTGCACAATGGTCGAATAATTAACTCTTAAGTTATTTTATGTTACATAAAATTTGTGAAGTAAAGTGAAAAAATGGCTAAGGAATTAAGGTGCGCAAGTAAAATGTTGGCGCACAGGTGTAACTGTGTCGCACATGTTTTGGCGTGCAGGTATTACCGTGAATGTCCAAATAACTTTGTAGAAGTGCGACACGAACAGAAGCAATGAAACCGCGGAAAACAAGTCACTTGCATGATGAGAGCAACCTATGTGGCAAGAGCTCATAAGCATTCAAATCTGGGTGCTTAGTACGAGAATGGGGTGCATATTTATAGGCCAGGCCGCACCCCTGCGCGCCGAAGCCTGCGCGCCACTCACCTGCGTGGCACTACCTACATGCTCAAAACATTCGCACCGCCCTTCCTTGTTTTTTTACCTTACCTCAGAGTAAAATCGTCCTTCCTTGCGGATCCAACTCTGAGGGGGGACTTTTTTTGACACTCATTTTCGTCACAGAGTATAATTACTAAAGAAGAGGAATATCTTATCATAAAGAGAATCATCTTTTAAAGAAACACCAAAAATTGACAAAGTAATGAATAAGGATTCCATTAAGTAAGGGCCGCGCAAGTTTCATCATGGTCACACAAGTATACTTGTGCACCATATATTGGTCGTGCAGGTGACTTGCGCACCCTATTTGATTTCCAACCAAGGTCTTCAGTAGACTATAAATACCCCTTGTGGGCCCCCCCATTTCGAGGATGGAAAATTCCAAATGTCAAATTTTAGCTCCCGGCACCCTAGTCTCTACTTGAAGTTTTCCGAACACATTTAAGGTAAATTTTTACCTAGAATGGATGATATAAAGAGGGGGAACAAGGCCTAAGTGTTGAAATTCACCAACACTTGTGCGCCTCAGTGTCTAACCCTTAAGGTAAAATGGACACACTTGTGCGCCGCCTTATCCCTTTAATAGAACTTGCGCACCACTCTTTTGGAAGCCTCTAGGGATAATACTAAAGGCTTGATCCAAGCCTCACCCAAGTATTACCCTATTGGTTGACCGTCACGCAAGTACATATGTGTCACATAAGTATACTTGCGTGACCAGCACTTGCGCACCCCAACAAGACTTGTGCTCCTGACTCTTTTTGGGTGCCTCTCTTACCTATTCAAATATTTTCTTCAAATCCACCTCTCCTCTTCATTATTTAGCCTTCAAAAACCTCTTCAAAGAAACTTTTGGCATGGTTCTTTTGTTCGATTCCTTATCTAAAAGTAATTATGTGGAATATCTCTCAAAACCTAGTGATTTACATATCTTTATGTCACCAAGGTTAGAGATTCAATTCATTCAACCTCATCCCTTAAGATGAGAAGATCATTAATATGGGAATCCTTCTTAAGAGTAAGACCCAAGTTCCCTAATCTGGGCCTCCTTCTCAAGAGTAAGTCCCAACAATAATTCCCTAACCTGGGACTCCTTTTTATAAGTATGCCCCATATTCTCAAATTATCTAACCTGGGACTCCTTCTCATAAGTAAGCACCAGTACTCAAGTCCCTTTAACCTGGGCCTCATTCTTAGGAGTAATCCCCAGTCATAATTTCTCTTAACCAGTCATAATTTCTTTTTGATTTGGACTTCCTTCTCATTAATAAAACCCAATCATAAGTCCCCTCTAATTTGGAAATCCTTCTCAAGATTAAGTCCTATGTTAAGTATTCAAATCTCCATAAATCATATATACCTTTATGGACCTTGTTCTCAGGCTTCTTTGCTAATGTAAGTCCGGATCTTCATCTATCTGGGCATTCATACATATATAATCCCCACATCATTCCTTGAGACTTCATCTTTCATGGCACAAATTTTCAAGTTTACTGACACCTCTTTTTTCTCACACCGAGAATGACTCACGTGAGCATAGAGTTTAAAAGTATCCACAACACATCTCTTTGGGCCGTTAATCATACATAATCCCCACAATTCTTAACCAAACTACGTGGACTTTGATATCTACCTCAAATGTAGAGTACATAGGAAGCCTTTCTGAGGTTCAACACCATCACCCATTAATTATCATCCTTCCCATATGACGTAAAACTATATCTTAATTCCTGAACTACGTGGGTTCTGATTACTTTTCTAACAACGATACATAGGTATCCCATCTGTGGGTACGATCCCAACTCTGAAATACTCCATGTCCTTCTGAATGATAATAAACTTCAAGTGCCCCGCTGAGTGGATTTAAAACCAGTATGGTTATCATAAAGACCATGATATCTTTATATAATGTGTTTAAGGATACCATTGAATAAGAATCTCTAACAAATACAAGTGATTCTCTATCAATGAATAACCTCAAATACATATAAAATATTCTCTAAATCTCATACATATTAATCATTGATTGTCATATCTTAAGGAAAGTTCATTTTCATACTTGGTAATGTAATAAGCATTCACGAACATAACTTAAGTCTATTAAGAGAGTCACAGAGTAGAAAATAATCCCCCCAAAAAAGGTGTGATGAGACTGACCTCCCATTATCTCGACCAATGCAAATTCTTAAGCCACATTGATCCACAAATAATGAGCACCTACCTTTGGGAAGTAGGTCCAAATAGATATAGAATCATTGGATGTTTCTGGTTCTATGAATAAACCCATTAGAAACTGATTGGAATGTTTGAACCTTAAACAAAACAAGGTCATACCCATTTCTATAGGAAACAGTGTTTCTTGGGTTTTGGGGTTTTTGGGTTGTAATTTTGTTTTAGAGTTTTAAGGTTTATAGTATTTTCTAGGGTTTTAATGTTTGATAGGGTTTTTTGTATTTTTGGTTGTTTTCAGTCTTTTTAGGGGTTTTTGGGTCTTTTTAGTGTTTGTAGGATTTTTAAGCGTTTACTGAGTTCTTTGGGGGGTTAGTTTTTTTTAATGTTTTTACATTTTTTGGGGTTTATATTTATTTTAAGGATTATAATTTTTTTGTGACTTAAGGATTTTTAGCGGGTTTAAAGGGTTTTTAGTGTATTTGGGTTTTTTGGTGTTTTTTATCATATTATGGTTTTTGTGGTTTTTAGGAATCGTTGGAGTTTTAGTGTCTTTAGGAGGTTTTAGGAGTTTTGGTTTTTACAGTTTTAATGGTTTTTGGAGTTTGTGATTTTTAGGGCTTTTAGGGTGCTTAATTTCATTTGGGGTTTTAGTGTCATTCCTGATATTTTCAACTTATTTATGGGTTTAAGTGTTTTCATTATTTTTTAGGTTTTATGGTTTATAGTGATTTTATGGTTAATTGGGTTTTAAGGGGATGTTAGTGTATTATGATTTTGTAGGGTTTTAGGATTTTAGGATTTTTTAGACTTTTAAGAAATTTTTGTGTCTTTTTTTTATTTTAATATTTTTCTGGTTTTAGGGTGTTTAAATGGTATTCAGGGTTTTGGTGGTTTTATGGTATGTTTAGGGTTCTAGGGATTTTCTAGTTTCTTTATAGTCAATTAGGGATATAAAGAGGTTTTAGGATATTTTGGGTTTCTGGGTTTTGTGGTATTTTAAGGGTTTTAGTGCCTTTTTTTGGGATTTCTTGGATTTTTATTGGATAATTGGGTTGTTAGGTTCCTTATAGGATCTTTTGGTATATTTAGGGATTTATGGTTTTTTGGGTGTTGAATACCATGTTTTTGAACTGGACAAAAGCATGAAGCTTTTTCAACCTTTTCGTTGGATAGTCAGGCTAGATTTAAAAGAGTTTCATAACATAATTCTGAGAGTTGTATCATTCCTAAGTGATGTTTTTGGGTATGGGAGAAGGCTTGAGATGTCTGCTCGAGAAGTTTCCGGAGTTCCGGATCGGAATAACTACTTGTTTTAAAACAAAGCATAGGGCACACAGTTTGCGCATGGTCTACCAAACCGTGAGGCACATAGTATTTAACCGTGCGACCATGTTTTAAAAGGGATAGTGGGTTGCACACAGCTTGCACACAGTTTCATTAACCATGTTCCTATCTTTTGAGGGGTGTGTCTTGGAGGCAGTAGACTATGCAAGGTCTGCACATGGTTTGGATAACCATGCAGGCTTCATGATGCCCAGTTTTTAAATATTAAATTTGTTATAATTTAATTAAATTAAATTAAAACTTAATGCAAAAACTAATATCTCTCTTCCCTATCATACAAAATAAACCCAACCCAAGGGTCTCTCCCCTTTGAAGCACAAGTCCCCTCCTTTCCCTCCTCTCCTCACTTTGATTACACTCAAATTTCATTACGAACCCCCTTCGATCATTTAAGGTGACTCTTCTCCTCACATATCCTCCTATTTTCTTTCTATGATTCAGCCTATTCATCACCCAGGATGGTTCGACCAGACCCCATATTGAGGTTTTACTCATTTTTTCCAATTTTCCTAGGGTTCTAGGTCATGAAAATGGTCTCTTGGGCATTGTTATTGTGTGTTCTGGCATCCGCTGCCAATGGCGTGGTAGTTCGAGTAGTATCAGACCGCCAAAAAGGTTTTAGGGTATGGTTTATACCATATTCATTGTTTCTCACCTCATTAAGTAAGATATTTATGTGTCCTTGACTCCCTGTTATTAAATCAGTAGGGCGTTGAGTTGTTATAAGTGTTTCACTTTGTTTTGGTACGTCGCTGAAGTGGATGAATCAGTTAAACCTTGAGGTAGGGTCCCTTTCCAAGTCATAAATCTTTATAAATGCATTAAAAAAGTGTCCTAATATACTTTTGTTATAAATTAAATCATAAAGTGAAGTATTATTCTCAATTCCTCTTAAATGTGAATTTATAATGTATCATGTTTTAAATTCTAAAGATGATAAAATATTTTTTGATAAACAGTATCATGTTTTTATAATAAAATCCCTCCAATGGAGGTGTGCTAAATTCAAGATAAAAAGTAGTGGTTAGACCTTTTTTGGTTGACTTTTCATGTTATAATCATCATTCATGATGTTATGTTGAGATACTTCATTCCTAGGACAAGACCCTAATGACATTAGAAACATTGTGTTTCCATTTTTAAAATTATTACAGGACGGAAGAACCATGTAAGTGATTGTTCCAATTTTTGATTGGAATTACCCATGTAGTTAATTTCTGTTTGTATGGATACATGGATCCCTTTAAATGAAATTGACATGTTTTGGTATACGAAATGATTTGATTCAAATGAATGGTTAATTATTAATTATTGCCCCTAAAAACCATTTAAAAAATTTATTTTCAAATGTTTTGAATACTAATAAAATCTTGGGTGACACATGGGTTCCCAAGTAGGAATTATATAACGGAATCAATTGTTTTTCATATTCATACTTTGGGAGATGCATTGATTCCCATGTAAGAGTTTGATGGATGGAACTGAGTTCATGAGACAAGAATTGGTTCCAAATCTATGGAAACCCTTATCATGCAAAGGGATGGTAGCAGTGTGTACCTTGCACTTTGAAAATGCCTTAATGGTTTTTAATAAATGGTTGAAATGCTACTTGACCTTTACAAAATAATATAAGTTAATGATAGAGCCAATCAATAAATGGTTGAAATGCTACATGACCTATCCACACTAATGGAAGGCAAGGCTTAAACCAATACATAAATGGGGTCAAATATACTTGAACTATCCACAGTAATGGAAGGAAAGGCATGAAATAATAAATAAATGGTGTCAAATCTACGTGACCTATCCACAATAATGGAAGGAATGAAATGAAATAGATGAAACATTACATTAATTCTTTATCAAATAGTAATGTACTGACCTGAGCTCACCTTGAATTCTGAGGGGATAATACCTTGGGTCTTGAGAACCCTATTCCAATTCCAGGATACAGTTTTCTTAGGTTGATACCCACCTAGACTCTATTTCATGTCTATTCCTTGGAAGCATGGTATACTACAGTTTGGTCCCTACTTCTTAAAGGAGAACTCATATATACTCCTTTTATCCAAAATTTACTAGTAGGTGCCATGGTTAAAGACCATCAGGCCCTATTTTTTATTAAACTCATATTACCATGGTTGATCACCTTGGGCTTGGTAGGAAAAATATTATTGAATGCCATAGATTATGCTCCTTGCATTACTCTCTCACCACTTAAATAGACTCAGATACTACTGATTTAACTCTCCGTGAGTTTATGTTACCTTGGTCATTACCCTAGAACTCCATTAATATATATATTTTCTAGGGTTCCTTGTTACATCACAGAGTATTCACTACTTATACAGTCATAGGATTCCTTGGATACACTCTTTGGGTCCAACATTGACAAGTTGGAGCCATGGTTAAAGCCCATTGGGCCCTGTCATTACTTAGCCCCATTTTACCTTGGAGGAAACTCCCTGGACTTGGTATACATCTTAATCACATGTGACTTATGAATAAAATGTTAATACTAAATTAATGAACTGATTACATGTCTAGACACCAGCCGAGCACTGAATCAGGTACTTGGGTATTTAGTTACATTATACTACTTACATTATTTATGCATGCTTGCACCCTATTTAATTAAAAATACACTATTGGGATTGGGTTAGACACCAATGGTGCCGACCTACTACGATTTATATATCACACCCTACTCAGGCCGCCATTGCACTGGGCTACCTGATTAGACCTTTATTATTCATAGAGATTTGTACCCTGCTTGTTGCTTCTTTCTTGTACCTGTAGTAGGAGAAAAGGACCCAGATGGAGCTCAGGATACTCATGCAGATCGAATTTGGGTTTTTTTTTTCTTTTCATTACTTGAGTATGTTATTATACTATAATGAAAGGCATGTTTTATTGTTTACTGTTTTCTGTAATGTATCAATACCATGTCATGCATTCATCTATTGTATAAACAGGCATTGGACACTTTTGTTCTATAATATTAAAATCTCTCTTCCGCTGCTTCATTATGACTATTACTACTTCTGATGTTGATTGTTATTTAATAGGAAATACCAATGCACAAATATGATAGAAGGGTATAGACTCTCCATTTACTAACCATACACCCTCACTACTAGTCAGTAGACTCTAGCATACGGGGAGGCACACCTGAGGTCATGCGGCGATCGGCCTGGCCACCATCTTAGTGGTGAGCTGCATCGGGATGCTACAAAGTGGTATCATAGTTGGTTTTTTCTTTTTTACTTACTATTTTTGGTTGGTAGACAAGATACTATGAATGTTTATGTGCTTGGTTAATAGTCTTTCTTGGTAATGATCAGCTCATATATGGGGAATGACTACGGGTCCAGGGTTGGGATTACTGTTTGTACTATTTTCTATTATAATTGATATTATTTCACCTAGAGTGATTGGTGTAAATTCCACTGCTAATGATATTTGGAATTTTTCAAATTTTACTTGGAATTTTATTGAAATGATGAAACATCCATGCATCATATTAGACACATAAAAATTCGCATGGCATGCATATAGGCCATGCCATGTAGTTGCACTGGTATGTCTCCTACTAAGAATGATTTGGTGCCTTATTAATATTTCACTCTTAGATTTATACAAGTTTAGGTAATACACTATCATTACTTCTACTATTACTTCTTATTATAGCATTCTCATGTGATTAAAATACCATACTTATGTGATTTAAGCTTATTTCTCTATGCTAGATACACATAATGACATGCTATTATAATTGATTTATGAAAATGGATGTAGTTATGAAGGGAGACCATTTTTAGTTATAAGGTGTATGGTCACCTTATAACTGGAAAAAGGTAACTCATGTAATTGAAATTTTGGTAAAAGGATGCTAAATTTAATTTTTAATTGAAGATCAGTTTCGATTAAAGGGATCCAAATGCCGAACTAAAAAGTGCATGGGTGATCTGTAGGTTGGTAGATGGCCACCAATATAATTCGAACATTATGTTGAACCATGTTAAATTCTAAATTGACGTTAGTGCTGATTAATGGGATCCAATTTTATATCCATGGAGTTTATGGTAGCTTCATGAATTGGGAAATGGAATCCCATATTAAATGGAATGGAATGGTGCTTTGTGAAATGATTTTAAATGTGAAATATGTTTAGTGTTTATATGAAGTCAAAAGGGTAAGTTTTAAAAATGAAACTATACCCATGCAGGTCAGTTGGGAAATGAGTTTATGAGATGACCCATTTGTGTGATTGAAATTTTAATGTTTTTTGGCAACTACTATTGGGTTGCAAGATAATGAACCCAGGATGGTTTAAATGGGACCCTCGTAGGTCGCCTTATCTTCTTAAAAAAGATTTTATTTTAATAAGTTTCCTAAAAAATACAGGATGTTAACTAATGTTTGATTTTTTAAAAAATTATGTTTTATAAAACTTTCCTATTTTCCCCTTAGGGAATTAGTTAAAATCAAGTACCTTGTGATTTGTTTTGAAAATGGTACTTGATGTTTTGATTAAATCATTTTCTGATTAGAGATAAAATTTGATTAAATATTAGAGGCTTGAAAATGGAACCTATAATGGGATCCATAGTTTAAAACCCTGAAGTAATGGTAGTTCATACTTCTCCTTAAGTTCACTTGGAATAGAAGAATGAGTACCTTCCAAAGGAATCATTTCCTGTATCAATGCATTCATGATTTGATTTTGATCCTAGTGATTTTTTTCAACATTACCCAGTTTTAGAGTTGACACTTGTTCTTTGTAAGGGGATATCCCATGGTAGGTAACACCCTCATAACAAAAATGTCTTTCTAGTGTGGTGACCTTTCTCACCTTCGGTTCCATTTGAGTTTCATTGTCCCATGTAGGACATTCAGTTTTAAAGTGACACCCTTGTTCATATGGGTATTCTTGTCTTTCTTGACCTTGTTATGGGATCAATCATCGAGTAATGCGCTTTTTCAGAAGGTTCGATGTGCCTTGGGAATGGTCGGATGCTTTGTTGGTTGTTTGACCCTTTTTTTCTTCTTATAAATAGATGACATTGAGTGGTATAATCCAGGATAATGGTCCTATGAGACAATGCATCTCTGAAATAAATCTCAATGTATTGTTGAGTACGGTCTCGGGTCATCTCCTAGTAGAGTGGCTTCAGCATTAAAGGATTAGTTCCATTCCAATATTCAAACTGCCTTTCAAAAGACTTGGTTGTTTTGACTCACCGGTAGCATTGTAATAATCTAGCGCACTTATGAGTGGCTATTTTTCTTCTCTTTCAACCAGGACACTCTTAAGGTGGGTAGTGTCCTGTTGAGTTTTTTAATGTTTCCTTCCAAGTAGAAGGAGAAAAAACTAAGATAACCATTGTAAAATGGTTGGATTTTTCTTGTTTTTATTTGAGCCTTGCAAGTGTTAAATTGATTTGATGCTTGTTGGACAGGACATCTTTGTTTTGGTTCAATTATTTTACCTTCTAGTATCTGGGTGTGTTTGACTGAAAACCCTATCTTAAATCCATTTAGTGTACTCTTCTTAGGAGATAATAATGTACCCTATATTTTCATCATCCTCGATGCACTAAGAGAGCGTTGGTCTTATAATGCACTAAATCTTAAAAGCTGTTGATCTTGTTGGAAGATATTTTTATGAGTTTCATGTTAAAGAGTGGTTCTCATTGAGGCTAGTTAAGTTTTGAGTGACTCATGGGTTCCCATGTAGGAAAAACATGATTGGAATCATGGACTCCCACTGTTTCTTTTGAATTTATCTGTCCTCCAATGCCATACTTTGAGATATTTCAGAAAAGTGGCCCAAATATTTCTCTCTTATTTTAGTTCAATGTTTATGGTTGTAAGCGATTAATTTTAATCATGTTTCAAGGTGAAGGAAATTGTGGTCTAAAGGTTAGTAGTGTCTTCTAAGAGATCTTTCTCTACTATTTCTATTATGTTGATCCGATTTCAACCATATACTTTTGAAAAAATCATGACAGGGGTGTCATAATAACAACCAAGGTTGTTCTTGTATGACAATTCAAATGGTGGAGGTACCATGGCTTAGAATTTCCCTCTTCCTTAAGTTGATACCTATGGTGGTTAGAACAACCGATCGAGTGTTCACCGAGAATTTGACCTGATCATTTCTTTATCTAAATGGGCCTATATAAGATCTATTTCTGTGTTTAATTTGAACCTTAAGAATTAGATCAAGTTGTAAATTCTAAAGTTTATAGTGCATTGCAAATGCCTAAGGTTCATTGGGTATTGGTAACACAATGAAACGGTTTGAAAAAAATTCACAACCCTTGTAGTTCAGGTGGTGTTTACATTGTTACCGAAGGATTCTTGGGGATGAGATGTTTTTAAGGTGGGTATAATGTTGAATCCCATGTTTTTTAATCATAAAAAATGCACGATGCTTTTTGAAATTTTTCATTGAATGGTCATGTTGGATTTAAAATCGATTATTAGAACATAATTCAGAGAGTTGGATCACTCTTAAGTGATGTTTTTTGGAATGGAAGAAGTACTGATATGTTTTTGGTGTGGCTTGAGATGTTTTAGGTGTTTTGGACCCAAAAATTGTTAATTTTTGAAAGATAGTAGAGGGCTCATGGTATACGTATGGTTTGCATAAGCATGCGGCCCACATCGGTTAACTGTGCAACCCTATTTTAAAAGGGACAGTGGCTTGCGCACAACTTGTACAATGTCTCATAAATTGTGCGCCTATCCCGTGTGGGGTGCATCTTGGAGGCAGTAGACTCTGCGTGCATTACACATAGTTTGGAAAAGTGTGCGGGCTTAAGCATGCGTGATGCCCAATTTTTTAATTTTAAATTAGTTTAAATTTAATTTAACTAAATTAAAACTTACAACCCAAAATACTCTCCCTCTCCCCTCTCATACACGACCCACCCATCCCAAGGGTCTCTCCCCTTCGAGGCACATGAACCCTCCTTGGACTCCTACCCTCACTTCAATTTTGCTAGTATTTTTCTCGAATACCCATTGATCATTCATGGTGAGTCTTCTCCCCACATCTCCTCCTGTTTTCTAGTCGTGATTCATCCTATTTATCACCTGGGATGGTTCGACCAAACCCTAGACTGAGGGTTAACTCATTTTTTCTGATTTCACTTTGGTGAAATGTCATGAAAATGGTCTATCAGGCATTGTTCTGGTGTGTTACATAATCTCCCACTGAATAAGAGGTGTCTTGGGTGGTTTCAGTCTGCCGACAAGGTTTCGAGGTAATGTTTATACCTTCCTCTTTGTTTCTAACCTCTTGAATTATGATATTTCTATTTTCTTGACTCCCTTTTATTAAATCTCTAGGGTGTTGAGTTGTTATGGGTGTTCTTACATCGTTTTGGTTAGTCACCCAAGTGGACGGCTTGGTTCCACCATGAATTATGGTCCCTTTCCAAGCCATCAATATTTATAAAAGCATTTATAAAGTTTCTTACTGTATATTTTTTATAAATTTATTCGTACAATGAACTATTATTCTTAATACCTCTTAAATTTTAATTTTGCATGATTCATATTTTAAATTTTAAATATGATAAATGATTTTTTTATAAACAATATCATGTATTTATTATAAAACCCCTCCAATGGAGGTGCACTTCCTTTAAGAAAAAACTAATTGTTAGACCTTTCTTCCATGACTTTTCATGTTTAAAATATTTTTTCATGATGTTATGTGGAGATAGGTCATGCTTAGGACATGACCCTAAAGAAATTATAAAAACTGAGTTTCCCTTTTTAATATGATTAATAGACTGAATCACCATTTAAGTGTTTGGTCCAGTTTTGGATTGGAATTACCCATGTAGGCAACTTCTCTTGGAATGGATATGTGGATCCCTTTAAATGCAATTGAAATGTTTTAGTAAATGGAATGATTTGATCAAATGAATGGTTGATGCTTAATGATTGAACCTCAAAACAATTTAATAAATTGATTTTCAAGTGTTTTTAATACTAGTAAATCCTTTGGTGACATGTGGGTTCCCAAGTAGGAATTCCAAGATGCAATCAATGGGTTTTAATAATCATAACATAGGAGATATATGGATTCCCATTTAGGAATTCCATGGACATAACCGATTTCATGAGACAAATATTGGTTCCTCATACATGTAAACCCTTACCATGCTAAGGGAAGGTAGAAATTTGAAACTTGACCTTTGAAAATGCATGAATGGTTTTTAATAAATTATTGCAATGCTAATTAAACTTTCCAAACTAATGTTAGGAAAGGATAGAACCAATCAATAAATGGTTGCAATGCTACCTGACATCTCCACACTAATGGAAGGAAATGCTTGAACCAATAAATAAATGGTGTCAACTATACATAACATATACACACTAATGGAAGTAAAGGAATGAACCAATAAATAAATGGTGTCAAATATAATTTACCTATCCACACTAATAAAATGAATGACATAAACCAGATGAATCATTACATGACTTCTTTATCAAATAGGAATGGACTGACTCAATCTATCCTTTGATTCTGAGAGAAGAATACCTTGGGTCTTGGGAACCCCATTCCAATTCATGGATACAGTTCTCTTAAGTTGATACCCACCAAGACTGTGTTTCTTTTACATTACTTGGATTCTTGTTATACTACCATGGGGTCCCTTATTTTTACAAGATACCTTTGATACAGTCCTTGGATCTAGAATTGACTAGTAGGTTACAGGGTTAAATTCCATCGATCCATGTCTTTGATTAGCCTCATTTTACCTTGTCTGATCACCTTGCACTCAGCAGGTGACTTATTATGGAATTCCTTGGATAATGCTCTTTGGATTACACTCTTACCCCTTGGATAGACTAAGATACTACTGAGTTATCATTCCATGAGTTTTCATTACCTTGGTCTTTACCCTATAACTACCTCACTAAATATATATCCCAAGTTTAATTTTTTACATCATGGAAACTTAACTACTTATACTATCACATGATGCCTTGGAAACACTCCTTAGTTCCAGAATTGACCAGTAGGTTTCATTGTTGAAGCCCATTGGGCCCGGTCATTACATAGCCTCGTTTTACCTTTTTTGGAAACTACTTGGACTCTTTTTGTGACTCACTCACCTGCGACTTATGAATAAACTAGTAGTAATAAATTAATGAGTTGATTACATGTCCAAACACCAGCTGAGGAAAAAATAAGGTACTTGGGTGTTTAGTTACATTGTACCGCTTACATTATTTATGCATGTTTACACACTATTTAATTTAAAATACACTGTGAGGACTGGGTTATACACTGGTGGTGCTGAACTACTATGATTTATATCTCACACCATACTCAGACCACCATTTCACTGGGGTACCTGTGTAACACCCTGAGCTTCCACGATACGCTTCTCATTCAATAATGCAATAGCATGCATTGTACGCAACTTCGAGCTCTAAAACACCGCGACTAATCAAAGTAGCCATTATGAATAGTAATAACCACTTTTTAAAATATAGAAATCTTATATTTCAAAATGGACTTCGTTTTTGTATTCGTAATATCGAAATTATCCAAATTTGAATTTTTTGTAATTTTCTGAGAACTTCCAATTTTTTATGAATAGTAAAAAATACTTAAAAACAACTTTTTAAAACAAAATAATTTATAGTGATAAATTATACTATTTAGTGGTTTTAAAGTATAATTAGAATATATTTTTACCATTTTGTCCAATGGTGGTCATTAGAATTAATTTAACATTGAAATTGGACATAAACAATTGCCAATCTTTTGATATAAATTGTTTCTTAAAAACACGCTATTTATTGTGACAGCGGGAATTAATTATAAAATTAATTAATAAAACCTATATGTTTTGAATTTTGTAAAATAGACATCATTTTTGAATTCGGAATATCAATTATAGCTTAGGGTGAAATTTTGGCATTGTTATGAAAAACTTCAATTTTTGATGAATAGTGAAACCACTAAGTGGTAGTTAAATAACAGATTTTTCGTTTAAATGAAATATTACCACTTCTGTGATTTGATTTTCAAAAATCCGACATACATGGTTGTCATTAAGAAGTAAAATGTGGTTCAATGAGATTAAAATAATTTTTGGTGAATAGTAACTTTTAAGTTCTTAATCGCGATTAGAGGTAATTAGTGTAGTTTAAGGTAAAAATAATGTTTTAATAATATGAGATGAGCATGACACTTGTCCTACTCCTATTGGATGAGTCATGGCCGACCAAGACAACCCATGGGTCAACTTGGGTACCCCATGGAGCCACTTTAGTTGGAAAATGACATTAATATATATTTATTTAATGTTAGAATTAAATTGACACAAACATGAGTTGTTTTACTAAAATAGTTTTTAAGTGGGGTTACACAAGTCCAAATTTTGATTATAAATATTCATTAGAAATATAAAAAGATTTCCTACATCATAGTATTTTTTTATAATTTTTAGACATTAAATAAATTAAATTATTTATGACATCATTATGATGCAGCGATGACCTCATTATTTAACGATTTTAATAAAATGAAAAGATAATGAAAAATACAAGGCTTACACTTGTCCAAAGACTATTGGATGGGTATATTTCGAACCCTTATCACCATATCCACGACCTATATATGTTTGGGACCTTTATAAACCGAAAAGCATTGTATAATTGAATAACATTTCATTACTTTCCAAAAGTGCCCCTCCTCTCCACTTATAAAAGGCCCCCACCTCTCCCACCTCATTTATACTTTAAAGCCATTTGGCTCGGCCAACCTCTGCCCAAATACTCTCCCAACTTCCCCCTCTTACTCCTAGAAGCCTCACTTTGGTCATAACTCTTCCCAAGGAAGCCTTTGGCTCAAATCAAAAAGAGTTACCCGATTTTGAGGTAATGTCTTCTCTAATGTTGTTTTGTTTTATTTTTCTTCTCCAACCCCCTAAACTCTTTTTATTCATTTATTTTGTAACAACACCAGTATCCTCAATATACTTGTATGTTGTTATAAGAATTATTCTAGCTACACTTACACACACCTACATATAATGGTTAAAGAACATACGGTTTCTGTGGATGGCGAATTTCTGCCTCACGAAACGATGATTGTTCAACACTCATATAACACCTTAAAAGGTGTCCATTAAGATGACACTATATTTATATATGATATAAAATATGTTTATGTTTTACTTATGCTTCTGTATTTCTCATTTATGGCATACTTTATGATTTCCATTATGGGTAAAACACGATAATTTCATTTTAGGAAGTGCGGACTACCGCCCCCTCAAAGTGATTTGAATTGTTAATGCCATATGTGGGATGTATAAAGGATGGATTAAATGGTATTATACACTATATTATACTTTAATTCTATTATAAATTTATATCATTATGATTTCATTCCATTAAATACGAAATATAAATGAAAGTAGCGTTCATGCGTACGTACGGCTTACCGTCTCCATGAACGGTGCATTTCATTTCTTACCTCTAAATGTTACGTGACATTATGAATGAATGTATATACTGTATATATGATATATATGATATCTACATCATGAATATAATTCTGGATATAATGGATATTTCACCACATGAACAACTTGTAATTATAAGAAGTTTATTTTTGACTCAAGTACCAAAGATCGACAAAACGACCGTTATTAACTTAAATAATTAAATAATGTTCATAACATGGTAATAAGGGATATAAAAGGAATAATGAACATGGAAAAGGTTCTTAAGTAAATAGAAATTAACTCTAGTTTATTATTCAGGAGGTTAAAGAACGGTCGAGTCAGGACAAGACGCAAGGTAAGGGAATTTCATAACCCAACTTCCATTCTTTGGGTTAATCTCCTACTTTAAAATTATGTCATGATATTATTATGTCATATATTGTATTTATACTTTCTTTATGTGTAGATATGGTGAATACACATAATAGATATATTTTATTTAAAAATGATCTTTTTAAGGGACATCGTCTCAATCTCCATTCATTGAGGCATATTTTGTTTTATACACAAATTTCTTTTGTACAGTGTATAAACCCCTTTGACTTTTTACATTTATTCAAAAGAGATATTTTTATATGAAGCATTTTACTAAACGACAAAAAGGGAATGGTTTTCTTTCCGTACTTATGGGGTGACAATGACTTCTCCGCCGCCGTGACCATTATTTGAGTTTCGGCTTCCTCTACAAGCCATCATTTTTTTTAATGAAAAATAAATACAATGTTTTAACTTTCTTTTATTTTGGTATTGAAAATGGTTTTGAAAGCGTTTTTATTATAACAATATGTTGTATTGATATCTTGTGATTGAAATGTGGAAATGTTATGTTTCCTTTATGCATGTTTTATGTGATACGATTATGTTATGGTTTATGATATGTTTAAACCTATTCATATGAGGAATGTATTGGAATTAATAAGTGACGAGTGGAGCCCGCTATAGCTCCTCGATGCATCGGTAGGTCTCATGAGACAACTAGACGTGGAATTGGCCGAGGCCCTTTCCCAATTTGATTTATGGTTTTGGCCGAGGCCTTAATCATTTTAGACGTCTTGGCCGAGGCCTTGACAAAATGTTTCAGAATGTCCGGCATTATACATTCCCTCATTATGAAAGGGGTTATTGATATTGCATGTGATTATTCGACCAGTAGAATATCCATGTGAAGAAGTGAATGGCATTATCTCATTTTACTTTTGCCATATTATGTTTATGTTCAAGTTTAAAAGGCTTTTGTTTTAGTTACACATTGTCTTAAATTTTTATGTTTATTTATGAAAGCTTCCGCAATATTGTTATCCTTACTGAGCATCTAAGCTCACCCCTTTCAATGTTTTAATATTTTCCAGGATGTGAAGAAGTATTTTATGAATGACCTACAGGGGTAGTCAGAAAGGGATATGATTGTGGACTATGAAGACCATGTTATTGTAGTTTGTTTACTTTTTGATGTAATGAAAGACTTATGAATGTATCTAGTGTTTCCAAGGATACTAAACTAATCGGTCTTTCGAGACATGATCTTTTGTGATCATGCCAATGTTACGAAGTAATGCACCGACTCTGGGTTGCTGGGGTCGGGGGTGTTACAGTTGGTATCAGAGGCAGTTTAGTACTAACCTTGGAAGCTAGATTTAGATAAACTCCGATTAGAGCACATAGCCCAAAGATAGACTTTGAGGATTAGTATATAAGAACTTCCTAGAATTTTGGTATTATAGAGATGTTATGAGTTTTCCGAGCAATACATCCCTTTCTGGATACGAGCAGGTAGAGGCGGCTCTGGCACAGATGTACCTAGGGGTAAAACCCGAAAACACCGCTTTGAGCTAGACTCGAACGGGAACTGGTGCACGACAACGGGCCTTGCTGCACTCTTGGTTACGACACTCCTGGGGGATATGCTTTGGATAATTCTCATTTTCTTTATAAACCACTATGAAGGGTTATGAGTATATACTTCCTCAAAGAAAACATTTTTATGGATTATATCCATAAATAGTTCAATTTATGTTAAGTATTTTACAAGTATGGAATTATGTATTTTGATTCATAAACTAATCTAGTTTATGCCATTGTTTAGAAATGGCACCTAGTGGAAGGAATGGAAACCGTATCAATTCACGAACTCCGTGTAGGGATTTCCCTCCTGCTCAAGATAATTATTGTGGATCTGGAGATACAACTGGTGCTGATCAACTTATTACCATACTGGGAAAACTCACTCAGGTTATGAATAATAACCTTACCCATATGGAGCACCCTGATCCGTAACGTGGATGATCAATGCTAGACCGTTTCATGAGGCAACAACCACCAACCTTCAATGGGAGTACAAATCCTATAGTAGCTGAGCAATGGATAAATTCCTTAGAGAAAATATTCCATGCCTTGGGGAGTAGTGAAAGGGAGAAGGTTGTCATGGCAGTTTACCGCCTCACTGGAGATGCCGATCAGTGGTGGTCGCTGATTCAAAACACAAAGGAAGATGATGACGTATCGAATATGGAATGGAGGGAGTTCAAAGAGATTTTCTTAGAAAAATACTTTCCTCGTGACCATCGAGCAGATATGGAAAGGCAATTTCTGAATTTGAGGCAGAAGGAGGATGAGAATGTCGCAATGTATGAGGATAACTTTACAAGGTTAGCGAGGCATGCTGCCGATTATATACGTAACCCAAGGAGTAAGATTGATCGTTTCTTTGATGGGTTAAAACCATTTCTCCATCGAGCTTTAGTATCACAATCCTTCTCATCATACGAAGATATTGTCTCGTGTGCTATCAAGACTGAAAAGGAATTCTCTAAGTCTTATGACAACAAAGTAAAGCAAGAGAAGAAGAGAACGGTGGAACAAGAGACAAATAATGGGAAAAAGGGAAAGAAGGATTTTCCATTATGTGATAATTGTGGAAAGAATCACCCTGGTACTTGCCTAAAAGGAATGGGAGTTTGTTATAAATGTGGAGAAAAGGGTCACTAGGCTCGTGATTGCAAGGGAAAGAAAGAGGCTGTCAAAGTTGAATTCTAAAATTGTAGGGAAACAGGGCATTATGCAAATGAATGTCCTAAGCGTCAAGGAAACTTACCTTAGAAAAGCCCAAGGGATCAAGGACAATCTTATGCTGTTACTACAGTTGAAGCATAATAACTAATGTATTGGTGCTTTTGGACTCATGGATTATATTTTGGTTATTAGAATAATGTGATATATATATAAGGATTGTACTGCAGTACTTGTTGATTTCAGTAAGGTTTTAATATGATGAAGGTAATTATATTTTTAGTATGTGACAATAAGAGAAACTTTACTTTGTTTGGGGAATCTGATAAATTGATTTTGGAATTAAGAGACCTTTTAGAGAAAGTCTGGACAGAGGTATTTTGGATAACTATAAAGGTTGGAATGGATTAAGTTGAACCATGGATAGTATTGTTTAAGGTTAAAGCATTTCTGAAGATTATTTTTGGAATATTATAATACTATAGTTTTAGGAAAAGGACAACCTGCAGGGTGGGGAATAACCCGTCGCGTCGGACAAAGCTGCAGGAATCGAACCCACAACCATAGTGCGACAAGCCTTTATTTCCTACCACTAGCCTACAGGAAGTCCCTGGTTATTACAAAATAATTTTACTAATCTAAATGGTATGTGTTAACATTTGGAACCTTATACAATTAGGATAAGTATAATATTTTTGAGTTCTATTATCTTTTTGAGTGAAAGATGAGTTGAAGGTTGAAACTCTAATTGTCAAGCATAAATATATATATACCTATCTCTTATTCAATGAATAAATTAATTCTTAAGCTTTAGTAAAGGGATATTAAAACAAAAAAAATGTGTTATCCTAATACCTTATGTCTTGTTGAACTGATGATATTTTAAATCAACATAGATTGAAGGCTTTGAGGCCCTCAATTTGACAGTTGATTGTGATTGACGACCTCAATCACTCCCTATAAATATTTACGTTTTTCCTCCAATTATATGTCCCTAATTTCCACCAATGTTCTCCTAATCGAGATCACAATTGGGTAGTGACTTTTTCATTTCCCTTTCCCTCTTATTAAGGCTAAATTTTATTAACCTTATTTCCGATGTGGGTTTTCCTCAAAGGTATTTTCTCTTTTCAACCTTTTATTTTCAAAGAAAAATTTCAAATTGCGAGGACGCAATTTATTGAAGGAGGGGAGAATGTAACACCCCGAGCTTTCACAATACGCTTCTCATTCAATAATGCAATAGTTTGCATTGTACGCAACTTCGAGCTCTAAAACACCACGACTAATCAAAGTAGCCGTTATGAATAGTAATAACCACTTTTTAAAATATAGAAATTTTATATTTCAAAATGGACTTCATTTTTGTATTCGTAATATCGATATTATCCAAATTTGAATTTTTTGTAATTTTCTGAGAACTTCAAATTTTTTATGAATAGTGAAAAATACTTAAAAACAACTTTTTTAAACAAAATAATTTATAGTGATAAATTATACTATTTAGTGGTTTTAAAGTATAATTAGAATATATTTTTACCATTTTTTCCAATGGTGGTCATTAGAATTAATTTAACATTGAAATTGGACATAAACAATTGCCAATCTTTTGATATAAATTGTTTCTTAAAAACACGCTATTTGTTGTGACAGCGGGAATTAATTATAAAATTAATTAATGCAACCTATATGTTTTTAATTTTTTAAAATAGACATCATTTTTGAATTCGGAATATCAATTATAGCTTAGGGTGAAATTTTGGCATTGTTTTGAAAAACTTCAATTTTTGATGAATAGTGAAACCACTAAGTGGTAGTTAAATAACTGATTTTTCGTTTAAATGAAATATTTCCACTTCTGTGATTTGTTTTTCAAAAATCCGACATACATGGTTGTCATTAAGAAGTAAAATGTGGTTCAATGAGATTAAAATAATTTTTTGGTGAATAGTAACTTTTAATTTCTTAATCGCGATTAGAGGTAATTAGTGTAGTTTAAGGTAAAAATAATGTTTTAATAATATGAGATGAGCATGAAACTTGTCCTACTCCAATTGGATGAGTCATGGCCGACCAAGAAAACCCATGGGTCATCTTGGGGACCCCATGGAGCCACTTTAGTTGGAAAATGACATTAATATATATTTATTTAATGTTAGAATTAAATTGACACAAACATGAGTTGTTTTACTAAAACAGTTTTTAAGTGGGGTTAAACAAGTCCAAATTTTGATTATAAATATTAATTAGAAATCTAAAACGATTTCCTACATCATAGTATTTTTTTTATAATTTTTAGACATTAAATAAATTAAATTATTTATGACATCATTATGATGCAGTGATGACCTCATTATTTAATGATTTTAATAAAATGAAAAGATAATGAAAAATCCAAGGCTTACACTTGTCCAAAGACTATTGGATGGGTATATTTCGAACCCTTATCACCTTATCCACGAATTATATAAGTGTGGGAACTTTAGAAACCGAAAAGAATTGTATAATTGAATAACATTTCATTACATTCCAAAAGTGCCCCTCCTCTCCACTTATAAAAGGCCCCCACCTCTCCCACCTCATTTACACTTTCAAGCCATTTGGCTCGGCCAACCTCTGCCCAAATACTCTCCCAACTTCCCCCTCTTACTCCTAGAAGCCTCACTTTGGTCAGAACTCTTCCCAAGGAAGCCTTTGGCTCAAATCAAAAAGAGTTACCCGATTTTGAGGTAATATCTTCTCTAATGTTGTTTTGTTTTATTTTTCTTCTCCAACCCCCTAAACACTTTTTATTCATTTCTTTTGTAACAACAACAGTATCCTAAATATACTAGGATGCTTTTATAAGAAGGATTCTAGCTACACTTACACACACCTACATCTAATGGTTAAAGAACATACGGTTTCTGTGGATGGCGAATTTCTGCCTCACGAAACGATGATTGTTCAACACTCATATAAAACCTTCAATGGTGGCCATTAAGATGACACTATATTTATATATGATATAAAATATGTTTATGTTTTACTTATGCTTCTGTATTTCTCATTTATGGCATACTTTATGATTTCCATTATGGGTAAAACACGATAATTTCATTTTAGGAAGTGCGGACTACCGCCCCCTCAAAGTGATTTGAATCGTTAATTCCATATGTGGGATGTATAAAGGATGGATTAAATGGTATTATACACTATATTATACTGTAATTATATTATAAATTTATATCATTATGATTTCATTCCATTAAATACGAAATATAAATGAAAGTAGCGCTCATGCGTACGTACGGCTTACCGTCTCCATGAACGGTGCATTTCATTTCTTACCTCTAAATGTTACGTGACATTATGAATGAATGTATATACTGTATATATTATATATATGATATCTACATCATGAATATAATTCTGGATATAATGGATATTTCACCACATGAACAACTTGTAATTATATGAAGTTTATTTTTGACTCAAGTACCAAAGATCGACAAAACGACCGTTATTAACTTAAATAAATAAATAATGTTCATAACATGGTAATAAGGGATATAAAAGGAATAATGAACATGGAAAAGGTTCTTAAGTAAATATAAATTAACTCTAGTTTATTATTCAGGAGGTTAAAGAACGGTCGAGTCAGTACAAGACGCAAGGTAAGGGAATTTCATAACCCAACTTCCATTCTTTGGGTTAATCTCCTACTTTAAAATTATGTCATGATATTATTATGTCATATATTTTATTTATACTTTCTTTATGTGTACATATGGTGAATACACATAATAGATATATTTTATTAAAAAATGATCTTTTTAAGGGACTTCGTCTCAATCTCCATTCATTGAGGCATATTTTGTTTTATACACAAATTTCTTTTGTACAGTGTATAAACCCCTTTGACTTTTTACATTTATTAAAAAGGAATCTTTTTATACGAAGCGTTTTACTAAATGACAAAAAGGGAATGTTTTTCTTTCCGTACTTATGCGGCGACAATGACTTCTCCGCCGCC
Source organism: Viscum album (assembly GCA_963277665.1). Lineage (NCBI taxonomy): Eukaryota > Viridiplantae > Streptophyta > Magnoliopsida > Santalales > Viscaceae > Viscum > Viscum album. The sequence goes on from OY728126.1 coordinate 1,009,683,330, forward strand.
GTGACCATTATTTGAGTTTCGGCTTCCTCTACAAGCCATCATTTTTTTTAATGAAAAAAAATACAATGTTTTAACTTTCTTTTATTTTAGTATTGAAAATGGTTTTCAAAGAGTTTTTATTATATCAATATGTTGTATTGATATCTTGTGATTGAAATGTGGAAATGTTATGTTTCCTTTATGCATGTTTTATGTGATACGATTATGTTATGGTTTATGATATGTTTAAACCTATTCATATGAGGAATGTATTGGACTTAATAAGTGACGGGTGGAGCCCTCTATAGCTCCTCGATGCATCGGTAGGTCTCATGAGACAACTAGACGTGGAATTGGCCGAGGCCCTTTCCCAATTTGATTTATGGTTTTGGCCGAGGCCTTAATCATTTTAGACGTCTTGGCCGAGGCCTTGACAAAATGTTTCAGAATGTCCGGCATTATACATTCCCTCATTATGAAAGTGGTTATTGATATTGCATGTGATTATTCAACCAGTAGAATATCTATGTGAAGAAGTGAATGGCATTATCTCATTTTACTTTTTCCATATTATGTTTACGTTCATGTTTAAAAGGCTTTTTTTTTAGTTAAACATTGCCTTAAATTTTTATGTTTATTTATGAAAGCTTCTACAATATTGTTATCCTTACTGAGCATCTGAGCTCACCCCTTTCAATGTTTTAATATTTTCCAGGATGTGAAGAAGTATTTTATGAATGACCTACAGGGGTAGTCAGAAAGGGATATGATTGTGGACTATGAAGACCATGTTATTGTAGTTTGTTTACTTTTTGATGTAATGAAAGACTTATGAATGTATCTAGTGTTTCCAAGGCTACTAAACTAATCGGTCTTTCGAGACTTGATCTTTTGTGATCATGCCAATGTTACGAAGTAATGCACCGACTCTGGGTTGCTGGGGTCGGGGGTGTTACAACCTGAGTAAGCCTTTCTTTTTCATAGTGTTTTGTACCTTGCTTATTATGGTTTTCTTGTACCTATAATAGGAGCAAAGGACTGAGCATGATTTTTGGTATCTTATGGAGATAGAATTTGGGATTTTTGTTATTTTCATTACTTGAGCCCTTCATTTTATTGTTTTGGAAGGCATGTTTTACTATTTAATATTTTCCATAATGTATCAATACCATGCCATGATTTTATCTATTATATAAACTCGCACTGGCCACTTTTGTTCAATAATATAAAAATCACTCTTCTGCTACTTTATTATCACTCTTACTGCTTTCTATCTTGATTATTATTTACTCTGTAATACTATTGCGCAACTATAATAAGAGGTTTCAATCTCCCCACTAACTATCATACACCCTCTCTACTATTCGGCAGCCTCTAGAATACGGGGAGGCATGCCTATGGTCATTTGGTGATCGGTCTGACCACTGTCTTAGTGGTGATACAGGTTGGGATGTTACATTGGTTTCTAATGGTTTTAGGGATTTTTCGGTATTTAGGGTGTAAAAGTGTTTTTATGGATCTTTTAGGGGGTTTATGGTTTTTAGTGTTTTTCCAATTTTTAGGGTCTCTTCAATTTTTAGGGTTTTTTGGTCCTTTTAGGTTTTTTTAGGGTCCTTTAGGGTTTTAGGTTAGTTTATCAGTTTGTAGGGGTTTTAGACTATTTCATTATTTTAGGGATTTTTATGGGTTCTCAAGTATTTTATTTTTTTTATATTCTTGTAGGGATTTTTTGGGTTATTTATTGTGTTTTAGGGTTTTTGGTGTTGGGTTTTGGATTTATGCTGTAGAGTTTTTTTTAAGGTGTAGAGTATTAGTTTTAGGGTGTAGGATTTATGGTTTTGGGTGTTGGGTTTTTGGTTTACAGTGTAGGTTTTAGGGTTTACAGTTTATGGTGTAGGTTAAAGTGTTTAGTGTGTAGGTTTTTGGGTTTTTAGTGCAGGGCATCGATTTTCATGTGTTGGGTGTAGGGTTTAAGATATAGGGTTCATGGTATAGTCAATAGGGTGTAGGGAATATGGTTTAGGGATTAATGTTTTATAGGGTTTTTAGTGTTTTTTTACCTTTAATATATTTCATGATATTAATGGGTTTGAGAGATTTTAGGGGGTGTTAGGGTTTTCGAGTATTTTAATGTTTTTAATGGTTTTTATAGTTTTTATTTTTTTAGGGCTATTTGGGTTTTGAGGGTTTTTCTGGGTTTTTTAGGTTTTTAGGTGTTTTTTGGGTTTTAGGGGCTTTTAGTGGGATTATTTGTTTTTAAGGGTGGTTAAAAAATTAATTATTTTTTTGGTTTTTTGTGGTTTAGGGTTTTTATTTTTTTATGGGGGGTGGTATGAGGTTTTTTAGGTTTTAGAATTTTTAGTCTTATTTTATTTTTTATGTTTTTCTGTTTTTTTAGTTTTTTATGGGATTTATGGTTTTTAGGGGTTTCAATTGTTTTTAGGGGTTTTAGTAGATTTTACAGGTTTTAGGGCCTTTTATGATTTTTATTTTTTAGGGTGTTTATGGGTATTGTTGTGTCCCTTAGGATTTTCAAGGTTTTTAGATATATTTTAGGGTTTTAGGGTTTTTAGGGTCCTTTATGGTATTTTAGTGTATTAAGATTCTTAGGGGGGGTTGTGTTTTTTAGTTTCCTTTAGAGAATCTCTTGTTTAGAGTGTCTTTTTGGGTTTTTAATTTTTTTATTTATTTTTGCTTTTCTATGTTCTTTTAGGTTTTTGAAAAAAAAATTATATATTTTTTTATTTTTGGGGTTTTAGGGACTTTATGGGTTTTATGGTTTTATGGTCATATTGGGGGTTTTGGTGTGTTTTTATTAACTTTTAAGTTTGGTATGTTCCTTATAGGGGTTTTATGGTTTTTTAAGGAATATGTAGAAACATGTAGTTTCATTTTAGGGGTTTTCTTTATTTTTTGTGAGTTTTGTCATTTTAAGGGTTTTTAATGTTTTTTAGAATTTCTTGGGGGTTTTAGGGTTTTTAACAATTATTAGGGTTTTTAGGTTATTCATGGTCCTTATATGGATTTTAAGTCTTTTTGGTGTTTTAGAGTCCATAGGGGTTTTACAGGGGGTGTTGTATTTTTAGTGGTTTTGGGGTTATTATGGTTTTATAGGGTTTCAAGGGTTTTTAGGTTTTTAGGGTTTTTATGGGGTCTTAGGATTTTTTCCATTTTATGGATTTTGTTGGGTTTTTAGGGTTTTTAGTGTTATTATGGTTGTAGTTTTTTTTTTGGATTTTATGGGGTTTAGGAGTTTAAGGAGTTTTTGTTTTATAGGTTTCAGGGTACTTTTAGCATGTTTGGGGTTTTTTATTATTTTTGGGTCATTTTTGGGATTTTAGACCTTTTAGGGGCTTTAGGTTTTTTTGGTGGTTTTAAGGGTTCCCATTGTTCTTAGGGATCATTAGGGTTTTTTTGGTTTTAATATTTTTAGCATTTTTCAGGGTTTATATGGTTTTAGGGACTTTTAGGGTTTTATTGGTGTTTTAGGGCCTTGTTAGTGTTATTTGTGATTTTAGGGTCTTTTCTGTTTTTACGGGTTTTTTGGTTTTATCATCCTTTAGGGGGTTTAGGGGTTTTTATAATTTCATTGGGGGTTTTAGGGATTATAGAGTTTATTAAGGGTTTTTTGGGGTTTTAGAGGTTTTAGAGATTTTAGAGGTTTAGTATATTTAGTGTTTTGAGGGTTTTATGGTTTGGGGTCTTTAAGATTTCTATTAGTTTTTTAGGTTTTTTGGGGTTTTTAGGGTTTTTAGGTTTTTATGGTTTTAATTGGTTTTAGTGTATTTTATGTTTTCCTAGATCACATAGTGGCAAGGACTATGCGTGACCAGACTAGTCATGGCCCCCCAAAATATATATAAAGTTAAAAAGACAAGAAAAAAAGGTAGGGTGTGTCAAGTGACCCACACCAAAGTCCAAAACCCCACACAAAAAAGTCCAAAAGACCCAAAAGACAAAAGGAAATATAGCTACAGACCAATTTCACCTTCCCAAAAATGGTCTCTATCCAATCCATAGCCCGAGGAAGCATATGAGTCCACCGACTCACATTCATAAGATTCATATTTCTTGAGGAAGGCTGCACAATACTTCCTGAGTTCCACATCGTGCTTCGCTTTTCCAGCCCAGTCTTCCCTACCATGGGCATCACTTTCACATTTGTCGGCCTTGGAGGAGGCTCTAGTAGCCATTAGCCTAGGAAGGGAGGAATAGTATGTCTTTGGCCTCTATTTCACTAGAGGGTCACTCATCACCTTGACCTTTCTATGATCTACATCAGTTGGTACAACCATGTCGCCCTGCCTGCCACATTCAGAAACAGACTGTAGATTTCTATTCTAATTGTAGCCAGAGATACCAGAAAGACCCATCACCACTTGCTCCCTCTTGATCCTAGACATGCTGGCATGCATACATTCATTCTAGGCCCCAAAAATTTCTCATAGCCTTATGTATTTATCATTCACATCCTCAAGAAAGACCACTGGTTGCAGATCTGTCTTTTCGAAGATATCTTTTAGTTGGTTTAAGGGGTTTTAAGGTCTTTTTGAAGGAATTCAGTTTTTGGGGTATGTTTGGGTTTTTATATATTTTAGGGGCGTTTATGTTGTTTAGAGGTTCTTAATGGGTTTTTAGTGTTTTAGGGGTTTTAGTTGTTATAGTTTTTCTTATGGTTTTTAGGGTAATTTGGGGTTTGTGGTTTAGGTTACAAGGTTTAAGGAGTAGGGTTTATGGTTTTGGGTTTATGGTTTAGTGTGTAGGGGGGGTGTTTAGTGTGTAGGGTTTGGGGTTTAGATTGTAGGTTTTAGGGTTTAGATAATAGGGCTTGGGTTTATGGTGTAGGGTATAAGGTTATGGGTGTGGGGATTCAGGTTTTTGGTGTAGGGTATATAGTTTTGGGTGTTTGGTTTTGGGTTTTGGGTTTATGGTATAGGGTTTTCGTTGTTTAGTGTGTTTATGGGTTTTCAATTTATTGTTGGGTTTTTTGTTTTTTTAGTGTTTGTAAAGGTTTTCTATGATTTTTTTTTTTGTTTTTAGTGTGTTTATGTATTTAATGGTTTTTATGATTTTTAGGATTTTTATGGCTTTAAGTGGATTTTATATTATTTATGTGTTTAAGGGTTTTAATGCGTTTTTGTGATTTTTAGTGGTTTTAATGGTTGTTATGGTTTGGGGCGTTTATGTATTTAAATGAATTTTTTGTAGAGTTTTTAGAGTTTTTGGGTTTAATGGGTTTTGTAGTTATAACTCTTGTGGTATTTAATGTTTTTATGATTTTAGTGTTTCTTAGGGGTTTTTAGGATTTTTCAAGTTTTTAGGGTTTTTAGGTTTTTAGGTATTTTTATTTATTTTATTACTTGTTATGGTTTTGGGGGTATTTAGTTTTTTATGGTTTTATGGGTTTTAGATATTTTTAGGATTTTAGAGGCATTAGGATTTTATGTGGTTTTTGGGTTTTTCTCCAATTTTTTTTTGGGGTTTTGGATTTTTCCAATTTTTTTAGGGGTTTAATGGGTCTTTATGATATTAAGTGTTTTAAAAAAAATTAATTGTTTTTATGGATTTTTATTTTTTAGGTTCTTTTACGTGTTTTTATTATTTTTAGGGATTTTTTTAGAGGTATTTTATATTTTTACGGACCCTTATGATTTTTCAAGTATTTAGGGATTCTTATGGTTTTAACCATCTTTTAGGTTTTTATGGGTTTTAAATGTCTTTTGGGGTTTTTTAGTATTTTATGATCTTTTTTCATTGTTTCATGGTTGTTAGTGTATTTTTTTAGTGTTTGTAGTGTTTTTATGGTTTTATAGACTTTTGGGTTTTTATGGGATTTTTTTTGGGTTTTAGAGCGTTTTAGAGTGTTTTAGGGTCTTTTAGGATTTGTATTGTTTTTTTTTCTTTTAGGAGTTTTAGGGGTTTTAGTATTTTTTTAAGATTTTTAAGGAGGTTTAGTAATTTAGAGTTTTTTTCTTTAGTTTTTTTTAGGATTGTAGGGGTTCAAGAGTTTTTTTTTAGGTTTATTTTTGTTTTTATGGCTCTTTTGGGTTTTTAGTTTGGGGTTTTTATGATTTTAGGAATTTTTTGTCTTTTAGGCGGTTGATGAATATTTAAGGTTTTTATGTTTTTTTTGGATTTATGGGTTTTAATTGATTATCTTTTTTTAGGGTTTTATTGGTTTTATGGGTTAAATGGGTTATAATGTATTTAAAAGAGGTTTTGAGGTCTTTATATTTTCATGGGTTTTTAGAGTTTTAGGGTTTTGGGGGGTTTTAGTGTTTTTAGGGTATTTTAATTTTTTTAGTGTTCTACAGGTATTTTTAGGGTTTTGGAGGGGGGTTATTTATTTTATTTTTTTGGGGGTCTTCATAGATTTTTATGGGTATTTATGGTTTTAGTGTTTTTATAGGATTTTAGGGGTTTTAGGGTCGTAGGGTTTATTAGGGTTTTAGGGTTTTTTAGAATTTTTAATGGGGTTTAGGGGATTTTTGAATTATTATTGTCTTTTTAAGGTTTTACATAGTTGTTAGGGGTTTTTAGGTTTCTAAAAGGTTTCAACGATTTTTAAGGGACTGGAGGGTTAGGTGTTTTTGGGGTTTTTGGGATTTGAAGGGTTTTAGGTCCAACTTGTGCTTTAATTGTCTTTTAGGCTCTTTTAGTTTTTTTAAGTTTTTATGGTCTTTTAGGGTTTCAAGGGGTTTTAGGGTTGCTGATATTTTTAGGGGTTTTAGTGCCTTTTTTAGTTTTTAGTTTTTTAAGTTCGTTTTAGGGTTTTCTGAGTTTATACACTTGTTATGGGTTTTAGGGTTTTTAGGGTTTTTTGGAGGTTAAGAGTTTTTTATTATTTATCTTTTTTATGGGGTGTTTGGACTTTTTAGATTATTTAGGGTTTGGAGGGGATTTTTTGATTTTGGTGTTTTTATTGGTTTTTAGTTATTTAGGGTTATTTGGGGTTTTATGGTTATTATGGGTTTTGAGGGTCTTTTAAGGGATTTTAGGGTTTTTATATTTTTAGGAGTTTTTTGTGATTTGAGGGTCTTTAGTGTTTATTGTATTCTTAGAGTTCTTATGGTTTTTAGGGGGTGTAGGGGTTTTATGGTATCATATAGGGTTTTGGGTTTTTTAGGACCTTCAGGGGTATTTTAGAGTGTTTTAGGGTATGTTGGTATTTTTGATTTTCAAATATTTTATTGTTTTATTATTTTTTAGAGATTTTATGGGTTTTATTTTTTGTATATGTTTTATGGGTTTTTGTATCTTTTTGAATTTTTAATATTTTTTGGGATTTATTTAGGGTTTTAGGGTTTTTTATTGTTTTCATGAATTTTAGGGGTTATTTAGGGTTTACAGGTTTTTAGAGTTCTTTTAGGTGTCTTTATAATATTTATGGTTCTTTTAGGGTGTATGGTTATTTTTGGATTTTTACAGTTTTAGGTGATTATTAGGGTTCTATAGGGTTTTTTTGGGTTTTTAGATTGTTGTTAGAATTTTTAGTTAGTTTAGTGGGTTTAGGTTTGTTATGAGGTTTTAATAGTTTTAAGGGATTTATGGTTTTACGGTTTTAGGTTTTTTTTTATTTTTTACAGATTTTTTGGGCTTTTAGGGTTCTAGATAGTTTTAAAATATTTAGTGGTTTTAGGGATTATATGGTTTTTATGGGTTTTTAGAGTATTATACTACTATTAGGTGTTTTTATGTATTTATTGTTTAATTAGTTTTAGTGTTTGTTTTTCATTTTAGGATATTTAGTGTAATTTTTATTTTTCAGAGGTTGTATGGTCTTCTAGGGTTTTTAGTATTTTTTAGGGTTTAGGGTTTATTTTTAAGAATTAAGGTATAGGGTATAGGGTATAGCATATAAGGGGTTGGGTGTAGGGTGTAGGGTTTATGGTTTAGAGTGTAGTGTATGGGGTTTAGGGTGTAGGGTTATGAGTTTAAGTTGTAGGGTCTAGAGGTTATCCTGTAGGGTTTTCGGTTTAGAGTGTAGGGTATCATGTTTGGACTATATGGTTTAGATAATAAGGTGTAGGTTATTATGTTTAGAGTATACTGTTTAGGGTTTTGAGTGTAGGGTATAAAATTTTTGGTGTAGAATTTAGAGCCTAGGGTGTAGCGTATAGGGTTTAGTTTTTAGGTTTTAGGGATTATGATTTATGGTTTTGGGTAATGGGTAATGGGTTTGGGGTTTAGGGTTTAGGTTTTAGGGTTTAGGGTATATGGTTTAGGGTGTAGGGTTTCAGATTTAGGGTGTATAGTATAAGATTTTGGGTATTGGGTTTAGGGTTTATGGTAAAGCGTATAATATTTTGGTTTTTGGTTTTAACTTCTAGGTTATAAGGGTTAGGGTGTAGGGTTTATACTTTAGGGTGTAGGGTATATGGTTTAGGGTGCGAGGATTATGGTTTGGTGTTTATGTAAAAAGGTTTAGGGTGTATGTTTTAGCATTTACGGTGTAGCATAATGAATTGGTATTTAACTGTTTAGTGTTTAGGGTGTATGGATTATGGTTTAGGGTGTAGTGTGTTGGGTTTATGGTGCAGGGTTTAGGGTTTTTGGAGTATGGTACAGGGTATAGGGTGTAACGTATTGGTTTTAGGTTGTACGGTTTAGGGTTTTGGTCATAGGGTTAAGGGACTATGGTTTAAGTTATAGGGTGTTTTCTATAGGGTGTAGGGTGTAGGGTTTAGGGTGTAGGTTATAGGGTTTAAGTTGTAGTGTTTTGGGTTTAGAGCATAAGTTATATGGTTTAGGGTGTAGGGTTTATGGTGTAGGGTGTATGGTTTATGGTTCATGGTATATGATATAGGGATTTGGGTGTAGGGTTTAGTTTTTAGGGTGTAGGTTATCAGGCTTAGTGTCTTGGGTATTGGGTTTAGTGACTAGGGTATACGGTTTAGGGTGTATGGTAAAGGGTTTAGGGTCTAGGGTATAGAGTTTAGTGTCAAGGTTATGGGGTTTTGTGTGTATGGTTTATGGTTTATGGTGTTTTTATAGGGTATTTGTGTATTGTATAGGGTATTTTTTATAGTGTGTATGGTTCATGTTTTATGGTTTAGGGTGTTGGTTATAGGGTTTAGTGTATGGGGTATAGTGTCTATGGTTATGGGTATCAGGTGTATGGTTTAGGGGTTTTGGTGTATGGTATGGGATTATGGTGTATAGGTTATGGTGTAGGGTATATGGTATATGGTGTGGGGTTTAGTGTTTATGGTGTAGGGTACTTAGTTGGGGGTTAAAGGTTTAAGGTATAATCTAGAAGGTTTTATGTTTAGTTTATATGGTTTAGGGCTTAGGGTTTATGTTCTATGTTCAGGGTTCAGGGTTTAGGGTATAGGTTGTAAAATTTAGGGTGTAGGGTTTAGGTTATAGGGAGAAGGGTTTAGTATTTTGGGTGTAGGGTGTTGGGTTTTTGGTCTCCAAGATGTATGTGACCCTACCAGTAAAATTGCACCCAAGACCGTTAGGGTGGATTAGGGTGTGGGGTTTGGTCCACATAAAGGCTTCCAACGTATCCCAGTTACTTTGGAATTGAAGTCCACGTAGTTCATGAAATTGGGTGTTACACCTTAGGGGAGGCCCAAAAGCGGTCATGATTGGGTCTTACAGGGAGATATTTTCCATTTTAGGGGACATGTTTGGGTATTATACCAAATACGAGGCCCTTTTAGAATGATTTTGGAGATTAAATTTATGGATAAGGCTCGATTAATTTGAATTTGGGGATTATATCTGGGGAGAAGAACCCATTGAGTTGAATTTGGGGCTTATATTTGTGTATAATGCCCAATTGAGTAGAATTTGGGTCATATATCCCTGGATAAGGCCAAATTGTGTTGAAGTTGGGGCTTATATTCATGGAGAAGGACCAAATAAGTTGAATTAGGGGCTTATATTAGTGGGGAAGGCCCAAATGAGTTGGTGTTGGGGACTATATCTGTGGAGAATGACCAATTGAGTTTAATTTGGGGATTATATCCATGGAGAAGGCTAAATTGAGTTACCTAGAGATCATGCATATATAGTGATCACCACCCACCTATAAGCCTACGTGATTCATGCTCAGTTTGAGAAATAAGAGGATATAATGAATCTGAAGATAACCTATCCTGCTACATAAATTGATCGATGTTGTTGGATCACAAAGGGATATAGATAGGGTTTTGAGAGTTCCCATATCCTATCTTGTTCTCATATCCTATATAGTTATCTTTGGAGATATACCTTGATACGTCCCTGGTTAAGGAGAAGAGGTGAAAGAAAGTCACCTCCCACAAGAAATTCTAGGGTCTTACCTAATGACAAAGTTCCCTAGAACTAGATCTAGGAGAGGGGGGATTATTTTACACTAGCCCCCATCAAAGGGTTGGGAAATCAGTTTATGTGAACCCCGAGTACAGTGAGGTTTTCATGGGTATCCCAAGTCATAACTCGCATTATCGTTGGAATGTAATCAAGGGGGATTTTTGAGAGCCCACTCTTTGGAAAATATTACCCATGTGACTCCTCTTACCAAAGATATGTAAACTCAAAAGGGAATGAAAATGTGCCTACTTATTTTTTCATAATTTTCTAGTAGCTTTTGAACAGGCCTTAGTTTTATTCCATTGTACTGATTCGTGAAGGGGTTATCAGTTGAGATAATGATACGAAGGAAGGGGTTATTGGAGAACGAGAGTGGAATTGTCTAGGATATTGATTTCACATATCATGTTATTACACCATATGGGCTTCCCTCTAAAGAGCATGGTGCTTTGAGGGAAAGGGATCCTTTCAAGTACAGTTTTAGTATGATGATTTGAATTTGGTTGTCATGGAACATTTCTATATGGGAAAATGTTACATTTAAATGGAATAGTTCTATGAGGGATTGAGTTCCCCCCACATAGTGATTAGCTATAGTGGGAATGGTTCCTGCCATGTAGCATAGTGCTACGTGGGATCATGTTCCTCCCATGTAGTGATTTTTTACATTGCGTAGGGTTCAACCCCCATAGATTTTCACAATGTGAGCCACCTGGTTGGAAAGGGGCCATTGGTTCCAGACCTCATAGGAAGTATTCCAACAAAACCATGTTGAGTTCGTGGAATATAAATCAGTTATTATTTTTATCTTCATTAATTCTATGTGGTGGGTTTTACTAGCGAGGATTCATTTGATGACTATATATTTCATGAAGTAATAAATATATCCTTATATCATCCTATTGATTCCTCTATCCCTTATTTGGTTCCCCTAAAGTTCTATTTTTAAATAAGTGGTGGTAAGACATATTGACGTGGTTGGTAGTTTGTGATGAGGGTGTGATCCCTCCTTCGCAAAATCACATGAGAGATACCCGACCCACATTGACTTAGTCAGTGGGCGCACATTGTAGTAATTTTTGGGATGATAATAACCACCTCCATACCATTAATGAAATTATTTAATTCTTGTGGATTCATATATATTTCATTTCCCATGATTTATTTTTGTTTGTGGGAGAGAATATTTTTCAAGGTGGATATCTTGACCTCCATGATGCATAAGAATTTTTTTTATTTCTGGGGACTAGTTTCACCACCCTTATCTCATGAACTATTTATTTTGCGATAAACTCGTGAAGTGTATCATCCTATGGAGTGGTGATTCGTAAAGTATTTATGCATCAAGGAATTATTTCATCCATCAAAATTTCTTATCAATTAACTTTTTTCTTCAATATCCCATGAATTCATTTCCTTACTATTCCAATTTATAAGGGATAACTTCAATTTAATTTTATTTTTTTAGCACACACAAAAATCCCCCCATTAGAATGTTTTTTTATCAAGAGATGAAGAATAGGATATTACGATGTAAAAGCGGTGCTAATTTGAATGACATATCAGATAATGCTCTAATTTTTGTCTATGACAAGGGACTCAGCAAGCATACTTTGATTGTATCTCGGTTTATGTGTAATTCCCTATGATCTTCGTGTCTTTTATGTTATCAGCATAATATTTTCCTAAGAACTTTGTGATATGGGAACAGTGGCCATAACTTAAATTTTCTATAGGCCTCCCTTTGTTGGTTATCAACCTAACAAGATTTATGTCTCTTTGATTTTTTATTGCTCAATATTTTGGATAAACCATGAAATCTATAGCTCTAGAGAGTTGATACTTTAATTTTAACCAGTGTTCCCTTTACAGGTTTTCATCTTGGTGAGTTTTTTTATCATTTCATGGCTAGTGTAAAGACTTGAAAACTTAGAAGAACATTACAGTTGTATTAGGTCCAATATCATTGACCTTTAAAGATGCTTTAGGTCAAAAAAAAATTACCCTGATTTTCGGGGTGAGAACCCCAATATGTTTTATTTTCCAAGAACATCCTCATAGTTTGTAGAAATGAAATTAATGAGGGATTTTTCATGACCCTAGTGTTAGGAGTTTTGGATTCGAAACATGATATGGGAGAAAGTACATGAGGAGTGATCATAATAATGGTTTCCATCAAGATGTTTATAGGGGCATACAGGGGTAGGAAAATCTTCTCATAAGGATGAATTTATATTTAGTCACCATCATTTTTTGGTGTAAAACTTATACAGATACACCAAGGAAAAATATTCAGTGTTAAAAAAGGGATTCCCTAGGGCATTGAATCTCCATCTCCGATGGACATGTGATATTATGGGAGGTTAATATTTTTGTTGTTTTTGTTTTTTAAAGAGACCATGGAAGGTGGATCATGTGTGATGTCCGAAAATCATAATGGAATCTATATCAACATTGGATGGGGGGGCACTCCAACATAGATTGGACTTGTCTAAATGAGGGTTTAAGAATAGCATAGTTTATTTTTGTGAGATCAATACATTTTTGGTGTATTATAATGTCTCGCTATAAGGAAAATTAGAATTTACCACTCTATTCTGAAAAATGGAGTAAAATATTCGTCATTTTCAAGGAAACATAAATCAAGAATGTTCTATCATATTCTTGTATAAATGGAAAGAAGGGGTGTAAAATGAAATATTGGGGGTTTTGAATCCAATATGTGATATGGGACATAAACATCACTGGGCATATGAAGGCAAAAAAGTCATATCCCGAGGATGAGTTTTTCAATAGTTGACATGTTTTTTTGGAAAACATATATATAGCCACCGGATCATATTGTGCATAGTCAAACATAGGTTTCCCCAAGACACTGGTCCTCTATCTCCATTGGTCAGGGACGACTATGGGGATTGACACCATTTTAGATACCATGTTTTTTCTGTAAAATTAGGGTTCTTGAAAATTAAAGGGTCAATTCAAGTCACAATTTTCCAGGAAAGGAATAGAGATGCTCTCCTACTGGAGGTGTGATGGGATTTTATATGAAGTTCTGACCCATTCATAGGGAAGGGACATCATCAATGCAGTTTAATGACTTGCAGTGAGGACACATGCTTATGGTTGGGGCATTTTTATGTTGTATTCATGCTCAAAAATGGGGTGATGCTCATATTGGATTTTCCAGCATAGATCTATTTCATGTATTGGAACATGGGTTGGAGAACATTATTTGGTGTGTATAGAAATTTATCATGTCAATATGGCCCATACACTAGGAAGGAGCCTTTTTGGAAAAATCATGGTGGATGAAAGATGCGACGGGAAATTTCTTCTCAGATGAGGGCATCATGATGGTTTTTTGTAGTTTATTGTAGTATGACTAGGATGGTTGCAACATAGTTTAAAGTCATGTTGTGAGGATGCAGTGAAAGGGTTTCAGTGGGATGTTCATGGAATGTCTTCTTTGACCTGATATGAATGTGGACCTAAGAGGGTCTATGTCATACCACACACTCTTAAATTAAACATGGGACATGATGCCAAAAGGTCAAATGGATTTTTGGCTAGGAAAAATGATGAAATTTATGGACATTACTATGTATTTACTATGGGTGGGAGTTGATCCATATATAATTCTTTATAAAACACCCTGTATTGGTTTTCTATATATACAATGAGAGAGGAACATTTAAATGGGTGGTGTTTGGACACATATGTAGGATATCGGTGTCATAATGTATCTGGTGTTGACAAAAATGAAGATGTATATAGTTCTTGAGAAACCATACAGTATAAAATCATGTAGTAAGGACATCTTTTCATAGGAACCATGATTGAAATGGAGACTAATTAGGTTTGTTTGTTCTGACATGATTCAGAAATGAAGGTTGTAGAAATATTAAACCATGATCTATGTGATTCTCGAATTAAGAAGAATGATACAGGGCATGGAATCCATTAGGTCATAAGGAGGTAGGAAAATCCTTTCGTAAGGAAAATTCTTCTTTTGGTTTCCAATCCATTTTGGAGGGAAAATTATGCAGATCCACGAGGACATATTGTTCATAGTAAAACAATGTGATTCCCAAGGCACTGATCTCCCACTTCTGATGGACATTGGAGGATTACGAATATCCAAAAATTCCAGGGGAATAGATTCTGATAAATGTAAAGGATATCTTTAGACACATAAAAAACATATAGACCACAATTTTCCATGAAGTATGAATCACCTTACTATAATTTTATTCATAAAACGGGGTATTTTGATTCATTGATAGATCATTAATGTGGAATTCTGATTTGAAACCTTCTGTATAGATCTGTATTTATATGTAGAAATGGGGGAGTTTTTTTTTTGATTTTTTCCTTCATGATTGGGTCTACGGTTCATGGCCAAGGAATCACTACATATCCCATTGAAACAAGAATCAAGCCTCATTTATATCTTAATATTTCCTTATCCATATCAGGTTTGTACACAAGAGGAATTTTGTGATCTTTTGTTGCAACTGGAACATGATTTAGAATACAAGAGAAACTACGTATCATGTGAGGGAAAGAATCAAGAAAAATGTTGTTATCGATGGGGTGTCTCTCTACATAGGGAAGGTCCATATGAAAGGAGTGGGGTCATTTATTCTTGAGGTGGTCTAACAAATAGGTAATGTTTGGGAGTCCCCAGCCCTGACATCTATTTTATGTAGGGGAGGGGTCATTTTATGCATTTTGTGCTGGGCTCAGAATATAAGGATAAGACATCACTATATATCCTATAGAATAAGAATCAATTTATACATTGTTATTTATTGTAATTATCCCCTCATAGGTCTAGACCATATTCATGGAGGAGACATTTTCACCTCTGGTGTGGCTGGGCCAAGATTTAAAATATTGGTATCACTATGTGTCTTGTTTGAAAAAGAATCAAGATTTATGATGTTCTTGAAGTTCCATGCACTAGTCTAGCCCATGTATATAGGAAAGGGTGAATTATTAACCATTATTTTGGTGTGGATAATCAGTGATGTAGAATTTGTGTGTCACTACATATCATGGAATGAAAGGAATCTAGTCATACATATTTCATTGAAAATGAGACTTCTTATGTTGATCTAGATCACATATAGGAGTGAGGGTACTTCAATTTTATCCCACCTATATCATGATCATGTGTGGAAATTTATTGATTGATGTAATGATCACTATTAAATTTATCATCTTGTGGTGAGTAAATTTATCTCCCAACCTGAAGAGAAGAAGAATATTGTATTCTACAGTTTAATTTCATGTGATCCGGATGATTTCTATGAAGTTTATTGTCTTGAGATTAAGACATTGGAAGTTGTGTAGTTTAACATCATGTGGTAAAGACACTGGTGGATATGCAATTTAATGCCATGTGGTATGAACATTACGTCTTATAGTTTAATGTCTTTTGATGGGGACATTAAATCCTGCAGTTTCACATCCTTCAAAGTGTAAATTTTTTCACCCAACATGAATAGAAGGGGAATACTATATCCTTCAGTTTGATGTCATGAAACTAGTACGATTTCCATTTAGTTTATTATATTTCAATTAGGATATTGGTGGTCATTCAGTTTAACATTATGTGGTAAGGGAATTACATCCTAAATTTTAACGTATTGTGATCAGAACATTACATAATGTAATTTAACATCTTTTGATCAAGACATTACATATTGTATTTAATATCTTGAAATCATGAAATTAAATCCTATTGTTTAGCATCATGTGATTAGGACATTAAATCATATAGTTTAACATCTTGCGATCAGTACATTACATCTAGCAGTTTAACATCTTACGATTAGGACATTACATCCTGTAGTTAAACTTCCTTGAATCAGGATATTCATCATGTATTTTAACATCATGTGATCAATAAGTTCATACATTTTAACATCGTGTTATCTGGAATTTCATAATGTAGTTTAACATCATGAAAATACAAAATTCATCATGCAGTTTAATGTAACGTGATTAGGATATTTTTCATGTAGTTTAATGTCATGTAATCTATACTTTTATCATACATTGGATACATGAAATATTTAATCAAGAAACATTCATTGGTAGATTCTATAATGATCTATCCATTCATTGAAATTATGTAATATTATCTATTTGAGTAGAATTTGTGAACAAAATATAGTCCATCCCATTTTGGTTCCAATTTTGGGTGTTTCTTTCAGAGTATCATCGGTGTATGAAAAACAAACATCATTTCTCCTTCGAGGAAAAACTTTTTGTTGAAGGCACATGCAATCTGGTTCGGATAAATCTCTAAATGACGCAAGGTATGAAATCTATTTTCATTGTGTCTCCCCAGTTCATCCAGCCATTTCTGTGATTTCTCATCTCTAGATAGTTGATCACATATGGAAACATGGAGTGATGGAAATTGAACTTCTATGAGAAAGACTGCCTCTATCCCATATACTAATGAGTATGGGGTTTCTTGAGTGGTAGTGTATGTCATGGACTGGTAGGCCCAGAGAGCATTGAGGTATTGTTTTTCTTGTATTTCATATCATAATATACCATATTTTGGAGTATATTGGATATGGTATTATTGAAATCCTCTATCTATCTATTATTTGTTTCATGATAGTGGGATGAATGGTTGGTCTTGATATCGTACTCCTTGTATAATTTCTCCAACTCATTAGAATAGAAATTGGCACCATTTTCAATCAGTATGGTGTTTTGGACAAAAAATCTAGTGATTATGTTGGATTTTACAAAGCTATAGGGTTTCTTCCCCCGACTTATTTGATGGGTATAACATCTTACTATTTAGAAAAGAAGTTTATTTCTATGAGAATATATTTGAACTGTTCGGACAATGTAGGAGCATATAGTCCCATGCTTTCTAATCCTTATATGGACAATGGCTAGAATTAAAGGGATATTTGAAGTCACTCTAGGGGTTGGTGGATGAAATTAGCATGAACATGGAAGGAATGCAACTTATAGATGAATTTAGTGCAGTCCTATGTCATAGTGTGCCGGTAGTATCTAAGACTTCATATTTGATTGGAATGCATGGATCCTGATTGATGTGCACTACAGGACCCATTTTGTACCTATTTCATGAAGGTAATGGTCTCTTCTCCATAAATGAACATGAAATTGATCCCATCAAGGGAACACATATAGGGGACCTTTTGTTTATTTTTATCATCATATAGAAAAAAATTAATCACTTGTATCATAATTTTCTCCATCCCAACTCTATCTAGTGAGAACTATCTATTTTAGAGATGGTCCATAATGGGAGTCATATAGTTGGTGGTAAGACCATGAGGTTCAACAACCTAGCTAATCTCATCAATTTACTAAATTTTGGCCTAAATGAATAGTGATACCTTCTAGTGGTATACAATGCTTGTGATCATTTCATCCTGACCTGGATCGTCTAGTGTTGTGGATGAATTTTCTTATGCATCAGCTTGTACATTTTTTAGTCGGGGGACATGATTCAATGTTTGTTCTGAGGGAAATTCTACCATTAGTCCTCAGATGTGGTCTATAAATTGTATTTTTTTCCTTTTAGATTGAATACTCTTCATTGACCTACTGGATGACCATTTTTGAATCACCTTTTATCTTAATGTGTTTTACTAGTACATGAAGTTCCATCTCAATCCTTGAAATGATATCTTGTTATTCTTATTCATTATTCATGCACCCCTATAATAGTTGGAATGTGTATGTTGGGACATCCTTTGCTGGATATATTAGTACAACTCTGAGGCCCACTTTTTTTTAACATGGTATCTTCCATCCTTTTCCACATCAGGCTTCTAGATGAATTGTCAAAATGAATCTCCCATATTTAAGGGTCTTATTTAAAATAAAAAACCTCTTCATCGAGTAGTTTGACAACTAATGGATTCATATCTATCAAGGGATGTTCTTCTATGAAATATTTTAATGGATAGTCTTTTATGGCTTTCTAAGGCCCAAACTGGAAGTCAATCCATTGTAGTATGACCACCCATTGTGATAGGCATCTAGTTAACATTGGAAGAGTGAGAATGTACTTGATCAAGTTTCTATGAGAGATCAAATGAACCTCATGATTCTTCAGGTAGTGCCTAAATTTTTGTATTTCAAATATCAATTCCATATAGATCTTTTTAAAACATTGGTAATGAGTCTTAGTGTAAATCTTCGTTTGGTTGAGATAATAAAGGTTTTTTTCACTACCAGTGTCATTTTTGTATTCATGGAAGGCACCTATGGATCATTCCAATGTAGTCACATACAAAATTACTATTCTTCCTTAAGTTTCTGGAATTACCACATAAAAACTTAATAGATACTTCTTAATATTATCAAATTATTTCTTTAAATCATCATTCCATTGATAATCAACCCTTATTTTCATCAACCTAGTAAATGGAATATATTTTCCTACAAGATTGGCTATGAAGAATTGGATGTAGGCCATGATTCCTTAATGTCCTCTCAAATCTGTGACGTTGTGAGGGGATGGCGTGCCAAGGATATACTTTTTGTTATTGGGGTCAACATTGTTGTTATGATGGCGTATGACAAAGCGGAGGAATTTTCATAAGTTAACACCGAAAGCACATATTATGGGGTTCATTTTTAGATTGTTTTGTCTCAGTTTGTTGAAGATTGTTTCAAGGTATGATTGGTGGTCTGAGAAATGTCATGATTTAACCACCTTGTAATCAACATATCATTCAACGTGCTTTCACAAGAAGTGTTTGAAGATGCGATGCATGGAATGCTGATATGTGGTGCCAGAATTCTTCAAAATAGAGGGAATTACATGGTATAATAATACTCAATGGGGAGCCTTGAAGGTTTTCATTTCTTCATCATCTAATACATTTAGATTTTATTGTATCCAAAGTAACCATACATGAAAGAAAAAGCATGATATCAGATAATTGCATCAATTAATAGTTCTTTGATTGGGACTAGAACATAATATTTCATAATGTAAAATTTTAGATCTCTAAAATCATTGAAAACATTTATTTTTAAATTAATCATTTTGATGTAGAAAATATTATCCACCCAGATAGGATATTGGACCTCCCAAAAGAAGTTGGATCTAACGATTTTGTTAACCTCAGCATCAATTTTGGAAACATGTGTTAGGTGTGTCATTCTAGAAATATGTTTATAGCCCTGACAATCTTATGGAAATCCTAGGCAATGAGTTTCCACCTCGAGATCGATGAATATAATTTATTTCTTGTTCTAGGAAAATACAACTTCTTTTTTATCTTTGTAAACATGTATATACCTCTTTTTCTTCTAAATACGTGGATTCGCTAATCAGGGTGGGTAGTGGATCTTCTTTTATACCCAATTTTATATCATTTAGTTCATTAATGGGTGTATAAAAATGATCCTCTAATTATGGAGTGGATTCCATAATGTCCTCCTCCTCCACATCTTCATCTGCACTGTCTTGTTCCTCTCTTTCTAATGCAGAAACAATTATAGAGATAATGTCTTCATAATGTGGAGATGAGTCAAGATCTTGGTATTTGAAAGATGAAGTATCTTCTTCTGAACAGAATAAAAGTGGGGAATTTTCTAAAGAGGATGGAGTGAAAGATATAGGGATGTATTCTTAATCTTCTTCCGCAATGAGTGGTGCATGCTTTTCCTTGAAATTTGAGGATTTATTGAGGGCCTTTCCATTGGAGAATTCACTATTATTTTGAGGGTCATTTGAGTTTTCAACACTATTACACTTGCTGAACATGACCATAATCAGGATGACTATTGAATATGAATCCGAGTTAGGAATCACATGTCGATCATGTTAGATGGAAAGTATGTATTCTTTAACAAGCTGTTTAAAAGGGATAGATGGGACCATCTCTCAATGGTTTTGCATGATAACCCAATTAATACCATCAACTAAGGGTTTCATCCCTTTCAAATCATAGAATCCTGCATCGATATAATGTGAATTACATGATTCAAATGGAACCTTTTCAGTTTGAAACATCCCATATTTTCTAGTAGTGCACTATTTTATGTTTTGGTGGTAGGATTAAAGAATTACTACGTGCTTATGCAACAAAGGACTTCAAAGAAAGACATTAAAGGTGGTTTTTTTCTAACCAACCTGAAATTTGGAATCCACAATGAGGTCTGAAAACCATGTTTTGAACTTGATTTGGCTTATTGGTTTCTACACAATTTTTTCATATCCCAATGAGTTTGTGGCAGAGGTCAAATTATCCTCATTGCAGCATAGTCGACAAAGCATTCTCACTGGGATGAGATTGACTCTAGATCCATTTTAATGAATAATTTCCAAATATCACTACCATTTATCATAAAAGACACATATAATGGATTGATGTATCCCTATATAATGGCTTCTTAATCTTGATCTATGAAGGAGATAACCACCTGGCATTATGCAGGGTTGTTCCCTGAATGATATAATTCACTGGTGGCCACTTCATCTTCAAAATCTCAGGGGCATAGAAATGTTTTTATATGTTCTTACCTAAGGTTGGTTGATGGATTCATGGAATCTAGGTTTGACAACATGGATGGGTCCATGGATATATATTTTAGGATAATATTCTTTATCTAAAGTTCACTGCTTCCTAGTGTGAAGATGCTCATTCATAGGCGCATTAGTGGATTGAGCATTGGTTGTTGATGGATCGACCCCTAAGATAGTATCTGTAAGTGCTTTTGTTATCTATGGATCAGGTCGGGTAGGTCTTCTTGCACTCCAAAGGAGTTTAGGAAACTTCTCATCTCTTATGGAAATTCTAGAATGATCGGGCACTAGTGGATCCCTTCCGATGAAGGGGGATTTCCTTGTTCTTGTTAGGTCCACTAAAGGGATCTCCTATGAGTTTCTATAACATTGATTGTTCCAGCAGGAGTGCATCCATAAGCCTAATTTCTACAATGGATATGTCTTCCTTGGTATCCCTGGATTCTATGGCCTTTTACATTGTCTCCCTAATTAGGTTAGAGAAACTTGAATTCATAGACATATTCATTGTTAGAGAAGGGGTCCATTATGTGAATGGCATTATTGAGAATAAATCAACTCTCCTTCTAATGACAGCTCGACATGACTGGATACTTATGGTGGTGTTGTTTGATGGGATAATACCCATTCATTATGATCTAAAGGAATATAATCTGAGATGTTCAAATTGAATTTTTTACTTAACAAGAGTCCATCTTCCTGCGCTATCTCCTTTCCATTTTGGTCAAACTTCTTCCTCTAAAGTCAACTTATAGTGGGTTGTGGGTACAAGGATGTCAGTTGTGTTGTAGTAAGAGAATATTGAGGGTACATGTAGTTTCCATAACTATTATTAGTGAATACCATTATCTTAGTTGAATGTTTTCCTAGTCATACAACTATCCAATTTTTTATCCCTTCTAATAACAACTTCATTCTACTTCCCTCCTTCATCAGAGAAAGCATTGAAAACATATGCCACTTGTGCTAGTGGTGGGCCTAGTTTGACATCCCATTATTCTATCATTATTTGTAGGAGTTCCATTAAGACAAAAATTTCTAGAATAGTGTGTCGAATTATCAGGTGTAAGGGATAATAATTTGGTCAGTCATTAAGAATAACTTCATTATCTCTCATTAGCTTGGGTAGATAGAGTAAATTGGAGTTCATGGTGGCTATAAAATAGACCTAGACTTGATTGTTTCATAACAAGTATGTGTTATTCCTTCGTTCTATGAACTAATTTTTCATGGGTCCTCTTAGAAGATATTTTCTAGATGGAGGATACATTTGGAACTCAGGGGTCCTTATATGATATGGTGCAGGCGTCAGAGTTGGGGTAGGAAAAGAGTCTGGCCTATGTGTGATTGAGGCTGCATTATCTTTTACTGGTCTTTTTATGGGGACCGATGGGAATACCTTAGAATTGAGATCAGCCCATTGTAAGGAGTCCTCTATGCATTTGGAAATTTCTGAGAAATCCCAAAACCCACTCGTATATTTTTCTAGGAATATTTGAGTTTGTATCTCATCGTGGAGGTTATTGATGCACATATCAAGTATATCATCCTGGGGAAGAGGTCAATTCAAATAGTATGTCAGCCCTTTTCATCTAGAAATGAAATATGATACTTCATTACTCTTTGGCTTCTTGTAGTTAATGAGGTAACTAACTATAATATATGGTAGCATTGAGCTGAATATGAAAAGGAACTATTTTTGGAGATTCTCCCATCCAATGATTGACTGTGGTAGAAAACTATTATACCATACAAAGGTAGAACATTGGAGAGTTCTGAAAAATAATCTGAGTTCTACACATTCTTTTTTCTCTAGGGTTACCATTATGGGATCGTAATAAGAATTTTAATGAATCAGATGTTGTTTTTAATAACCTAATCTATTGAAAATTGGGAACACGATGTTCCAAAAATTTAGTGGTGGAAGAGTATTACTCACCCAATTGGGGTAGGGTCTCTACTCTAGCTGTAACAGAGCGTTCCATACTTCAATGGATTTGGATCAATTTTTGAATGACCCAGTAGTATTAATCATCCCTTGATGTGTGTCCTATTGAACCTGACCTTGGGAGAGCACATTAGGGTGATGATTGGATGTTCTGGATTTGTAGGTACTTATGGAGGATATACGACCAGGGGCATCATTGGAGGATTTTCGTGTACCCTTAATGGTTGTTTCGATAATGATGGGAAGTATTGATATCAATCCATGACTTGGTCCAGATAGTTTGATGGCCTAGGTGCTATGTTGGGTGGATGTATTTGACTTACTTTATATTTCAGGATAAACTCTTCCAGTTGAGGTATACTCTAATGTAATTCAGCATTGATTGGCCTCAACTCTATCATTTTTTCATTCTACTGAGCGAATATTTCACCAAGTATAGGGAGATTATTTTCAATGGAAGGATGTGGTGGGTCATGTGCGACCCTTCTATTTTTCTTCACTCAGTTAAAGATTCTTAGAGAAGGTGATGGTTGACTGATCGAGGGAATCACAAAAATTTCGGACGTCCCTACGGTTCCATGTAATAACACCCTCATTATTAGTGTGGAACAGATTATGGGAAAGACTGTCATCTTCTTATTCTTCCTCATTTAAATCATTTTCAATGTAATTTTTGGGATTTAAATCAATAATGTTTTATACTTCGTTACAAATTGTGGGTGGCATACTAGCTGCTGAAGGTAAATCTCATCTTTATCCCTTATTGGATTTCCTTATACCATTCTAGTATCATCCTCATGATTCTAGGAAAATGTTAACATTAAGGGAACCTCTATATGACCTTGATGTACGCATGACATGTAGAGGGAATTATTCATGAGGCCGAATGGAATGGGGGACCTCTCTATTTTCTATCCTTCCTAATCATGAAAAATACTGATTTCCATTGGGTGGGTGGTTGATGTAAAAATTCCCCCAGCCTTGTGCCATGTGGTTGCTCCCATTTTATTTTTTTCATTACCATGACCAGATTTGATAGTCTTATAGGGGAATTTTGTGTTAACAATTCCACTAGCCCCTGTGAGTTGGGGTTGATCCCATACTACGATGGTCGTTGTTGCTATCCCCGTTTACTTGATCTTGTACATTCCAATTTGGGTGTGTCCTGGATATGTTGATCAATGTGCATATAAATTATTTTCTTCTTAGGACACTAGAAATTCAAGGTAATTTAAATCAAATAGTTATGAAGAAATATAAATGTTCTTAGTTTCCTAATTCATGAGTTTTTTCAATTGCCATTTCTCAATGATCCTAACATTTTTAATGCATAATCATGGTCAGTTCTTGTTGATTATACCGCCTTTCTTGAAGAGAGATTTCATTTGATAAAAATCTTGGGAAAATGAAATTACATGATGCTATTTCTAATGGGTTCTAATGAATTTGATGTGGGGTAAAATGAAAATCTCGGTTCTCTTCCCATCCCCTGAAATGAACACCAGATGGTCCACCACTAATAAGACGACAAAATTTCTACCACACATTGGGAAAAGTTATCTTAAGATCATTATTTCACCTATATTATTGTGGTCACAACATATATATAATATATTCCATGTAGATTTGATGATAAATCTCTTCCAATAATTTGGCATGCTTTGTGTACCCATCACAATGAAATAATTTTTTGTTCTACTAGTAGAAAGTTATCCAGAGATTGAGATGAATGTTTTGTATTCATTCATCTAACAGCGGTCTTGGTATGTCAAATTTAGAATTGTACGTGGTCCCAAACATAACTTGTATGTCATCTATGGATAATTGTCTTCTCAATAGAAACATATCATTTTGTTCTTCTTCCAAGGACTCCTCCACTAGATATGACCAACATGAATGATTATTTATGATTTTATCATGAGTAGTGGGGAAGGTAAGTATATCATTGATATGGGAATGGTATGGAGGTGGATCAGAGGATGATCATATCCCTGGTCCATATACTGGTTGAGAAACAATTTCACTTGTTATTGATAGGGTAATTGACAGACCTAAACCTATCTTTCTTATCACCTCAGCATATGATGGATTTATTGAATTGGATTTAAAAATGGGAGGACCTTCTTGACAATTTTTAACATGACTATGGGGAGGACCATTATAGTTGTTGCTATAATGGCGAGGACTATCATGCTAGTTTGATGTCTGATTTCCATGATAATATTTTTAGTGTATACCATGGGGAGGAACATCAATGAGGATGAAAGCAAGAGTTGGTCCTTCTAACTGAATTGATACATCACCATGGGGAGGACCTTCATAGTTAATTCTACCATGGAAAGGACTACCATCATAGTTTGTTGTCCAACTGCAAGGAGAATGTCTATAACATATACCCTATATAGGAACATCAGGGAGGATGACAGCGAGGGAATTTCCTTCTTGTTGATCGATATTATGGTGATGAGGAGGTTTAATGTGATTCTCATAAAGATACAGGATCTTATAATTGATCATTTGTTTCCTGTGAAGTAAGCCCTTATGGTGTATTCTCTGAGGAGGACCATCAGAATTGCTGCTAATAATATTTTGTGGAGGACCTTCGTAATTGCTTCAACCACTTCTATAATTTGGTAATAGATTGGTAGGATCTTGATCATCTAGTGATATGTGTTTGATAGAATCAATAATTATATCTTCCAATCATGTAAGTTCATGAATATGATATTTATTTTCCATTTTCCTTTGGCATGATATATTTTTGGGTGCTTCATTGTGGGAAATTGGGGAAACTTTGTATGGGTGATAACTTTCACATACAGGCAACTCTTCGAGTGAATATTGCGATTCTGTAGGGATACACCAAAAATCATCCTATGTTATAGCAAGGATATATTCATACCCTGGAGTATCCAAGATGGGGGGCCAATGTCCCATGGTTTGAAAAGGTTTTTTTCCTGATCAAGTGGTCTATTTATTTATCAATATGGATGATGACCCTCCTGGAAGGGAGCAGGGATGCATTTCTTCTCCAGAGTGACCATCCTATTGTGTGTATGAGTCCCCCAACTTAGAGATGTGGGATTGTGTTTCCATATCCACACTCATTCAACGAACACGATTATATCTTGGTAATTTTGTAGGATGTGTTCAAGAATTGATGGTTAATACTCCATAATTTCTAAGATGTGTTGAGATGCATCCTTAGATGGAACAAGAATAAATTCCCATTATAATGTTGGAGCATGAGTGTTTTCCTGATCTGGTCCTCCATATTCTTCCAGTGGATACTAAAAGTTCTCCCATGTGGGGGAAAAGGAATGAGTCATCCCCATATTTATATCTAGGATATTCTACACATTTTCTTTGGTTTCCATCATATTTGACTAATGGGATTCATATTCAGGAGGATGTATTTTCATCTTCCTATTTTCCACTATATTTTTTTGATGGGTTTGTTATGCATCAATAGTAATTTGAGTCTACCTATATTTTACTATATTTGATTTAATCCATGGGGTGGGATTTCCCTGTACTTATTTGATGCCCTATTTTGATGATGCGGTTCATATTCACGAGATAGGATTTGCATCTTTTCATAGTTGTTTCCATCCTATTTGGTTCATGGACTTCATTTTCATCCACAAAAATTTGAGTCTACCTGTATTTGGTTACTACTATATTTGATTAGTGGGATTCAAATTCACAAGAAGGGAGTTTCATCTATTTATTTTCCTCCCCATTTATATGACATACTTCAAAGGTGGTAGTAATAATTTTTACATATTCATAGTCAATTGTCCTTTTATCTAGTTAATAGACTTCATTTTCATTGGCATAGGATTTCATCAGCCTATAATTTTTCTCCCCTTCTAAAGGGTGGGTTTGGTGAGCATTAAAATGAATTTCTGATTTATATTAGTGTGTCACCATAATTAAATGGTGGGATTCATAAGTGGGAGAATGAATATACATCTTCTCATAACTTTTTGTCATATTTTTACGATATATTTCATCCTCTTGAATAAGGGTGATGACTTGTTTCTAATCATATGTTCATCACACTTTTCATGAGACCTAGTGTTTTAGTTTTCATTTACCATCAACAGAAATCCTCTTAATAGTGAGGATAGTGGGTCGCATGCTGTTGTCAAAAATGTCTTTTGGAAGAGGCCCTTGAGAAGGACCCCGATGCAGAAGGTAAAAAGTCAATGGTGTCAACTTCATCCACCTCTATGGGGTAAGGGTGGTACTCATTACCAAATTCCAGGAATCAGATCCTAAATTGAATGGATACAAATAGTGGATCTAATTGGTGTTGGACCACTGGCTACTACTGAGTGGGTGGTTGGTAGGGTTTCATTAACTGAAGTCCTGTCTTTCTGCATCAAGAGTTAGGAGAGTACCATTCTGATGGTAATCTCGGATCATTGCATTGGAGACCCAGTGTTGGAGGCATTGGGTGGGAGAGGGATTCCTCTACATCATGGAGGTCTCATACGGTGCTTTGGTTGACATGTGTGTCTATGATAACTTCAAGGATGACGGTGTATTGAAGGAATCTCTATTGATTGAATGAAATATGCATGACAATTATAGGAAACCAAAAGTCAACAACGTTGCATCTCATAACCACATGAGAAATTGATGATCTTGCATGGCCCTCTACCTTCTTGTATGTAGAAGGGGCCTGAAGCAGGGTAACACTACCACCTTCATTAAGGATTAATGTCTGGTTCACAATTTTTATCACTTGAAGACGAGAACAAAATGGGCTGATAGATTATAACCCAATTATTTTATTTCTAGAGTTAATTCAGGCTGGGTTTTCTATTTTGTTTCTTTTTAAGGAATTTTGGTTTCATGGGAACTTGATTGCAGGGGGTTGAATGGTGTTCAATCACTAGCATTAAATATAGTGTCACTAGACTATCTTTAATGGGTTTTGTTTGTGCATCCAGAAACGTCCAATGACTCTTATGTCCATGATTCACAGACCTACTTTCCCAGGGCATGCACTTGTTGGGTAACATGGAAAATGAAACATTAGAACTCACATTGGTTGAGAGGATGGGAATTTGATATCATTACACCCATTGGGGTTATTACTTCCAATATTGGGATTCTCTTATAGATATAAACCATGTTCATATGTTCAAAAATCCTTGGTTCATTCCCAAGATTGTCTCTTAATTACCCCTATGTCGTGACTGATTGTGAATACACATGAGTTCAGAATCATCTATATGTATCCTAGGTTCACCTTCAATAGAAGGATTTTTATGTATTTTAGGTTCTCCATCAATGTTGAGAATTAGGGGAAAAATTATAGATTCTTTGGTCATTTTTTTGGGATGATGCTAGTCTTAACCTAAATGATGGGGCATTCTAGAGTTTTTCGTCCAATCGGAGGTTGAAAGTTACTTTGATGTTTGGAATAAACCCATGAAATGTTATTCCTACATATACTCATCAGAGGAATAAAAACCCATGTAATTCTGTTCCAATCAACTAAACATTTCACCTTTTATGGTCCTGTCACAAGGAAACATCCATGCATCTTATCTTCATATGGTGGCAATGCTCAAAACTAAGGTGCCTAGTCAAGACTGGTATGGGGTTATGTCAAGGTGGCACGAGGCACTCATAAGAGAGGTAGTCTTCCAAGATGAATGTTACCCTACAGATAATATTGAATTGGGGAATATTAGAGTGTATTTGGGTGTTGGGTTTGGACCTCATAGAGGCTTCCTACATATCCCAATTAGCTGGGAATCAAATCCCACATAGTTTTTGAAATTGGGGATTACATCATAGTGGAAGCCTAAAGGAGGAATGATTGGGGATTATGAGTAGATAATTCCCATTTGACAGTATCTAATTGGGTCCTATACCAAATAGGAGGCCCATCAGGTTTGAATTTTTTTCTTACATATTCTGGGAATTCCCAATTAATTGATGTTGGGGATTATATCTATATATATGGACAAATTGTGTTGAATTTGAGGCATATAACTATGTATAAGGTCCAAATGAGTTGATATTGGGGATTATATTCATAGGGAGGGCCCAATTGATTTTAATATGGGGTTGATATCTGTTTACAAGGCCAAATTGAGTGGATTTTGGGTCTTATATCTATAGATAAGGCCCAATTGAGTTGATGCTTGGGATTGTATCTATTGATAAGGCTTAATTAAGTTACATTGATATCATGTAGATGTTGTGATCATTGACAACGTCTAAGACCATGTGAGTCATGCTGAGTGTGAGAAACAAAAGGAGGTAGTGGATATGAATATTTCACGTCCTCCTCCATCCATTTATGGATGATGCTAAAGCCCAAAGGGATAGATATAGAGGGATTTTGAGTGTTCCCAAATCCTCCCTTGTTTTCATATCTTGGATAGTCATCTTTTGGGATATATACAGATACATCTTGGGCTGAGGCGAATAGGGGAAAGAGTGTTTCCTCATAAAAGATCAGCTAGGGGCTTACCTCCGGATGAGATCCATGAAACTGGTTCTAGGAGAAGATGGAGTATTCAACATTGGACCTTATTGAAGTAAAGGATGGGGGTTCCTCAAAACCCCATGAATGGTGCGGTTCACATGGGTATAAATAGGTTAGAACTCACAATACCATGAGAATGTAATATTGCAGTCATTCCTTGAGTCTTATATTAATAAATGATTTCCCACATGACTCTACAAACCATGGGTAAGTAAACTCAAAGTGGATTCTTATGTGCCTAATAATTTATCATAAATTTCTAGTGACTTTGGAAGAGGCCTTGGCCTGGTTCCAATGGACTAATTCCTGGAGGGTCTGTCACTGGAGTTGATGATATAATGGAAGGTATTTATTGGAGCTCGATAGTGGAATACCCTAGGATACACCGTTACATATTAAATGTTATTACACAGTACAGGATTCATCTATAGAGTGTGGTACTCTATAGGGAATGGGGTCATCAACATACCATTATAGTATAAAGACATATGTTTTCTCCACGTATCACTTTTCTATATGTGGATAGGTTCAATCGGCATAGAATGGTGAAATTCTAGATCGAGTCCCTCCCATATTGTAATTTTCTACACAGGGTTAGTTTCTTGCCACATAGCATGATGCTACACGAGATCGAGTTCTCCCAACGTGGTGATTTTCTATGTGGGGTAAGGTTTTTCCCAAACATATTTTTATTATGCAGGAAACCTAGTTTAAAAGGGGACATTGGTTGTATGCCTCACAAGAAGTATGGCCACAAAGGATGATTAGTTTGTGGACTTCCAATCGATTGTCTTTTTTTATCTTCATTAATGCAATGTGTTGGTTTTTACATACCAGAAATCATTGAAGAGTCCATATTTTTTGGAGCTATCAATCTATCCTTCTATTGACCTATTGATTCCTCCATCCATCTTTGGTTCCCCTTTGGTTCTGCTTATATAGAATCTATGGAATGGGATATCGGCATGGTTGGTGGTCTTTGTTGAGGCTGTGATCCATCTTTTTCAAAGCCCATGAGAGATACAAGTCCAGCAGATGACTTAGTCAATGGGGTCATGGGATTGTCATTTGTAGGATAGAAATAACCAACATATTCCCATGAATTAATTCATTTCATTCATGTGGAGTCTTAGATATTTCCCTTCCTGTGAACTATTTTATTTCATTATAGAGCATCATTTTATGGGACGATATCTCTCCCTCCTTACCATACATGATTTTGTTTCATTTGTGGGGACTGAAATCACCACTCTCATTGCAAAAACCATTTAGTTCATGTTCTCCTCATGAATTAGATCATCATATGATGTGGATATCTGAGAAGTATTTACACATCATGGGAGCCATTCTTCTTTCTCAATTTTAGCTACTTCAAACATTGTGTTCTTCAATCCTCCTTTAATTTTTTTCCTTCATTTTCCAATTATGAAGGGATTACTTTTATTTCATTTGTATATTTTTCTATACCCAATAGGATTTTATATGTTGTTATATTTTATAGGGTTATTTGGGTTTTGTGATTTTTGGGGGGTTTAAAGGTATTTCAGTGTTTTAGGGTTTTAAGGGTGTTTTAGGGTTTCAAATGTTTTTTTGTTTTTTTCATGGTTTTTCTAGTTTTTAAGGGTTTTTGGAAATTTTTTGTTTTAAAAAATATTTAAAGGGTTTTAGGGATCCTTATGGATTTTAGGAGTTTCTAGGTATTTTGTGGTATTTTTGGTTTGGAATATATTTTAGAGTATTTTGGGTTTTGTACAATTTCTAGGGGTTTATAGGTATTTTTTTATTTTTAATGTATTTAAGGGATTTTTAAATATTTTTTGGTTTAGGGGTTTTAAGGGGTTTTACAGAGTTCTAGAGGTTTGGGTTGTTTTATTGTTTTTGGGGATTAGTGGTTTTTTGGTTTTTTGGGGTTTTTTGAGTATTTAGGGGTTTTTAGGATTTTTTTTGGATTTTAAAGGGTTGTAGAGTTTTTAAGTGGTTTAGGATTTCTATAATTTTTATGATTTATGGGTTTTAAAAAGATTTTAGGGTTTCTTGGGTTTTTAGGTGCTTGGGGCTTTTTGGGGTTTTAAGGGTTTTTAGGTCAGCTTGGGTTTTTGTACTATTTTTAAGGTCTTTTAGTGTGTTATAAGGTATTAATGTCATTTATAATTTTTAGATTTTTAGTGTTTTAGTAGTTTAAAGGTCCATTATGTTTTTATCGGTTTTAGGATTTATTTTTGGATTTAAAAGGGATTTAAGGTTTTTATAGTATTTCATGTTTTTATGGGTTTAGGGTTTTTTATATTTTTAGGGGTTTTAGGGGGTTTAGGGTTAGGGATTTCTAGGTATTTTTGTCAGTTTTTTTATTTTTAAGTTCTTTTATGGTGGTTTTCATGGTTTTTAGGATTTGTTTTGGATTTAGGGGGCTTTTAAGGATTTTAATGTATTAGTGTTGTTAGGGTTTTTATAAGTTTTTATGGTTTTTTGGGATTTTAGGGTATTTAGGAGCTTTATGGTTTATATGAGTTTTTTTGGGTTTTTTTATATTTTTATGTGTTTTAGATTTTTTAGGATATTTTTTGGGTTTCAATTGTATTTTAGGGTTCCATAGGGTCTTAAGGATTTAGAAATTTTTGTGGGTTTAAGATATTTGGGTATTTAGGTTAATAAAGATTTTATTGTTTTTTGGGGTTTCTAGGGTATTATGTTCTTTATTGTTTTTATGGTTTTTAAGTGTTTTCAATGATTTCAGTGAATTTTAGGGGTTTTAGTGTTTTTAGGGTTTTTAATAGGTTTTACGTTTTTAGGGTAATTTTTGGGATTTTGGGTTTTTATATTTTTTATGGATTTTTACGGTTATTTTAAGGTTTTAATTTTTTTTTTGTATTTTCGTGGGTTTTGGGGTTTTAGGGTATTTTTGTGTTTTTAGTGTACTTAGTGTTTTGTTCGGTTTTTAGGGTTTGTTAGTGGTTTTAAGGTGTTTTAAGGGGTGGTTAGTGTTTTTAGAGAGTTGTATGTTTTTTAATGTTTTGATAATTTTTACAGTGCTCAAGGATTTCTTAGTGTTTCAAAGTGTTTGTATGCTTTTTAGTATTTTATTAAGGGTTTTATATTTATTATTTGTTTTCATAGATTTTAGGGGGTTTTAGTGATTTCATGGATTTTAGGTATTTTAGGTATTGTAGGTTGTTTAATATTTTTTTAATAGATTTTATGGGTTTTATGGTTTTTATTGTTTTTTGGATTTTCTGGTTTTTAGGTTTTGTGGGGTTTTAGGGATTTTTTGGAATTTTGGGGTTTTTATGTTGTTTAGGGTTGACTTAGGGTTATTATGGGTTTTTAGTGTTTTAGAGTTGTTAGGGGGTTTAGGTTGTTTTATGGTGTCTTATGATTTTACAAATTTTTTATGGTTTTTAAGGATTTTTAGAGTTTATGTTTTTTAGAGTTTTTAGTGGTTTTAGTGATTTTGTGGTTTTTAATGGTTTATAGGATGTTTTGGGGTTTTATAGTGTATTTTGAATCTTTTATAGTTTTAAAAGGTGTTTTAGGGTATTTATTGATTTTTTATTCTTTAGGGATCTTTAAGTGGGTTTTATGGCTTTCTAGGTATTTTTGTGTTTTAATGTGTTTTAGTGTCTTTTAGGATTTTATAAGGATTTTAGGTGTTCTTATAGTTTTAATGGATTTACATGTTTTTTTGGGGTTTGTATGGGGTTTTACGGTTTTTAAGTGTTTTTAGAGATTCTGAAATTGTGGGGGGGTTTTTTAGTTTTTAGTGTTTTTTGGGGTTCTGAGGGTTTTTTTTTTTTTTTACATGTTTTAAAAATGTTTTGGGTTTTTAATGATTTGGGGTGGGGTTAAGGTTTCTTATGGTTTTAAATTTATTTTTGGTGGTTTAATGTTTTTTTATTTTATGGGATTTTGTAAATTTTAGAGAATTTAATGGGTTTTATAGTTATTTTTATAGTTTTAAAGGGCTTTTAGGTTTTTTCATTGTATTTTATGATTTTATGTTTTTAGTGGTTTTGGTTTTTTTGGTGATTAAGGTTTTTTTTAATATCATTTAGGGCATTTATATATCTTTTTTTCCATTTACGGGTTGTATGGTTTTATTTTCTTTTAGTTTTTTAGGGGTTTAGGGGTTTTACGATTTTTTCTGCCCTTTAAAGGTTTTTTGATTTTTTGGGGTTTTAGGGGTTTTAGAATCATTGGGGTTCTTCTGGATTTTAGGGCTTTCCTAGTGTATTCTGTATTTTTCAGTTTTTTTGGTTTTTAGTCTTTTAAGGGGTTTTAAGAATTTAGGGTTTTTGGGGTTTTTGAGATTTATGGTTTTTTGGAGGTTTCATATTTTTCTTGATTTTAGGGGTTTCATGGTTTTTAGGGTTTTTATTTTTTTTTAATGGTTTTCATGGGGTTTATTGGTTTTGTAGGTTTTAATTGGTTTAATTGATTTTTATAGTTTTCTGAGTTTTAGTAGTTTTGAAACGTTTTTAAATTTTAAGTTGTTTTTACATTTCTTTGGGACATTTAGGCTTCTTAGGGTATGAGGGTCTTTTAGGTTGTTTAGGATATTTAGTATTGAATGGGTTTTCATATTTTTAAGGTTATTTATGTTTGTTTATTTTTTTAGAATCTTGATGTTATTTAGGTATGTCAGGGGGTTTTGGGGTTTTTTAGATTTTAATGATTCTTTGGGTCTTTTTGGGTGTTTTATGGTTTTAGTGTTTTTAAATATTATTTTTCATTTTTTGAATTTTTAGTTTTTTTATTTTGTTTATGGTTTTAATGGGATTTATGGTTTTTAGTATCTTTATGGTTTTTTAGTGTTTCTTTTGTTTTTTAGGGTTTTGGTTTGTTTTTTGTTTTTTTCATATTTGTTTTGGGGTTTTAGGGATTTTTGTTTTTTAGGGTTTTGGGGTTCATTGGGTGTTTTATGGTTTTATATGTGTTTTAGATCATTTTATTGTTTTTTACAGTTTGGAAGTGTTTTTAAGGGTTTTTAGTGTTCTAAAGGGTTTTAGGGGATTTATGGTTTGTAAGGATTATTAAGGGGTGGTTAGGAATTTCAAGGTGTTTAGGGTTTTTTTGTGTCTTGTTGGGTATTTAGGTATTTTTTGGGTTTTTAGGGATGTAAGGGTTTTCTTATGGTTTCATGTGGTTTTAGTGTTTTTTAATGATTTTCTTTTGTATTATTAGGTTTTGGGAGTTTTTCGAGTTTTTTTATTCATTGTTTTTAATTTTTTATGAATTTAAAAGACTTTAAGATTTTTAGGAATTCAATGGTTCTTATTGTATTATATTGTTTTTGGGCTATTTTATATTTTACCAGCTTTTAGTGGTGTTAGGTATGTTTGAGGTTTTTTATGAGGTTTTTTTATTTTTTATGAAATTTGTGGTTTTAGGGTTGTTTTTTAGTGCATTTTAAGGATTCTTATGGTTTAAATGGTTTTTTTAGTTTTCAGAGGGGATTTTAGGATTTTAGAGTCTTTGGAGATTTTTGGTGGGATTTTTGGTATTTTGTGTTTTTTGGGTTTTTTGGGTTTTCAGGGTGATTATGTTTTATTGTTTTTTATGGGTTTCTAGGAGTTTTACTATCTTGTAGCTGTTTTATAGTGTTTCTAAGGTCTCTAAGGGTTTTTCAGTTTTTAGGTTCTTTAAGGGGTTTTGAATTTTTATGGCCATTGAGTGGTTTTGGGGGGGGTTTGGCTCTTTAGGGATTTAAAATGGTTTTTAGGGTTTTAGAGTTTTTTACGATTTTAGGGGATTTAGTTTTTATAGGGTTTTTTGGATTTTCTTGGGTTTTTAGATGTTTACGGGGTTTTACATATTTTCAGGGTTTTAAGGGGTTTCCTGGGATTTTAGGTGTTTTTGGTTTTGAAAGATATATAGGGTTTTAGGAGTTTTAGTGATTTTTATTTGTCTTTAGGGTCTTTAAGGAGTTTTTTGGTTTTTAGAATTATTTTACGGATTTTATAGTTTTTAGGGGTTTATGGGTATTAGGGTTTTTAAGTGTTTTAGGGTTTCAAGGAGGGGGATTTAGAGTTTGAGGGTATTTAATGTTTTAAGGGTTTTTGGTTTTTGTAGAGATTTTAGGGTTTTAAGGGATTTTGGGTTTTGGGGGGGGGTGTTAGGACAATTTTCAATTATTCAGGTGTCTTAGGATTTTATTTTATTTTTGTGTGAGGGTTTGTTAGTGTTTCTAGTGGTTTTAGGATTGTTTAGGGTTTTGGGACTTTTTGGGTTTTGGGTGGTTTTAGGGTATTTAAGGATTTTTTTATTATTTTAGGGGCTTTATTTGTTTTTAGGATCTTTTAGGTATTTAAAAGTTTTCAGTGACTTTTTGTGTTTTTTGTGTTTTAGGGGTTTTTACTGTTTTTAGTTGTTTTAGGTGTTTTTAGGGTTTTTTAGTGTTTTAGTGTTTTTAATGTTTCTAGGTATTTTTAGTGTTTCTAGGGTTTGAATGGTTTATAGGGGTTTTAGGGGTTTTAATGTATTTTAGGGGTTTTTA
Organism: Viscum album; assembly: GCA_963277665.1. Lineage (NCBI taxonomy): Eukaryota > Viridiplantae > Streptophyta > Magnoliopsida > Santalales > Viscaceae > Viscum > Viscum album. Next base: position 1,009,719,112 of record OY728126.1, read on the forward strand.
CGGGGTTTTGGGTTTTTAAGATATTTAGATGATTTATCAGTTTTTAGTGTTTTAGTCAGTTTTTTTAGTTTTACCTTTGATAGGGTTTTATGTTTTTTGTGGCTTTTTTTTTTGTTTTTTCGTGGGTATTGGGGTTTTATAGCCTTTTTAGGGGGTTCAGGTGTTTTATAATTTTCATATGTTTTTAGTGTTCTTATGGTTCATTAGGGGTTTTATGGGTTTTAGTGTTTTTATGTGGATTTAAATTTTTTTGGGTTTATTTTGGGTATTTGTTAATTTTTAAGGGTCTCTTTGGGTTGTATGGGTGTTTTAGTGTGTTTAAGGTTTATTCTGGATTTTTAGAGTTTTAGGGTTTTTTGATGTTTTTAAGGGTCATTAGTGTTTTGAGTTTCATTTTAGGGTTTTTAGTGTTATTAGTGTTTCAGTTTTTATAGCTTTTAGGGATATTAGGGTTGTTTTATATTATTTAGTGCTTTATGGTTTTTTGGTTATTTTATTGTGTTTTAGGGATATTTTAGTATCTTTTTTGAAGTTTTTATGGTTTTTTGGTGTTTTAGGAATTTATAAGGGTTTTAATATTTCTGAGGGATTATTTTAGGGTTTTTAGGGAGTCTTAGGGGTTTTAATAGTATTTATAATTTTTTGGGAGTATGGATATTTGTACGGTCTTGCGGGTTTTTTGTGTTTCTTAGGGTATATTTGTATTTTTAGATTTTTCATGTTTTCTTGGGAGTTTTATATTTTTTTGGGTTTTGGGGGATTTTTGGGATTTTTGGGTTTTTGGGGTTTTTATGGATTTTATGGATTATAGTGTATTTTTGAGTTTTTAGGGTTTTTTAGCAATTTTAGGATTTTTAATCATTTTCTGGGTTTTAAGTTGTTTTAGTGGTTTAAATTTTATTGGTTTTTTAGGGTTATTAGGGTTTTTTCTTATTTCTCAAGGGTCTTTATGGTTTTTAGGTTTACTATGTGTTTTTATATTTTTTAGGGTACTTAGATATTTTAGATTGTTTAAGGGGGTTTTGGGTATATTATGGGTTTTATAGGGTTTTAATTGTCATTTATTGTTTTAAATGGTTTTTAGGAAAGGAAGATGCGAGGGACGGGCTATTCCTGACCCCCCCCCCCCCAAATTTTTAGAAAGAAAAAAGAGACACATCAGACAAGGGAGTGGAGGGGTCAAACGACCCACACCCAAAAACCCTTAACGACCCAAGACAAAAGACCCCAAAAAAGAAAAATCAAGAACAAAAATAAAACACACAAAGAAAAGAAGCCACCACCATTATCCAGCAACCAGCTGCTCACAGCTAACCAACGACCAGCATCCAAACTCGAACAACAAACAACATCTAGCAGCAGCATGACCATAAACCGCAGCTTCAGCACCTCCCATCTGAGAAACAACCAGCATCCAGAACCACCAGCATCCCACATCATAGAACCCCCAGCATCCAAGATCATAGAACCATCAGTATCAAAATCACAATCCTCACCATCACCAACATTCAGCAGCTCAACACCAAGCAGCAACCAGCATCCAATCTCACAAAGAACAAAATCCATCACATTCACACCAAAACAAGAAACTACCAACAGCACATAACCTTCATCCAGAGCAGGAACAATCACACAACTCAAACAACTCTTCCAGCAACCCAGAAGTTGCAACACCTAACCAAAACGCAGCACCTCAATACAAGCCCAGCGAACAACACCAACATCAGCCCATAGCAGAAGCATCCACCACCATAAGAAGATCCATAACAGAAGGATCCAACCATAGACTTCAGCAGTAAATTTGAGGCCAAAAAAACCACTTTGGCACCGTCGGAAAGAAAGGACCAAAACCATAACGCTGCAAAACATAAACTGGCCAGTACCAGAAGCATGAAACAAAGATCGGGCAGAGGAATAAACCTGGAGCTTAATCGGGGAATGAGAATGAGCAAATTTGAAAACCCAGAAACCTGAATCAAACACGATACCACTGACCATCCACGACTTCTACATCCAACAAGAAACAACGGAACACCAGCGGAACCACCGAAATTCTCCCAGGCACAGCTCCGCCAACAGATGGGAAGCATGCAACAACGAAATCTGAGAAAGCCAGACCCCCACAAAATGTCTTGGAGGAGGCCAGGAACCACGCCGCTGAGGAAGTCTCATCCACCGTTGATATCTTCGAAACCGTTGACCCATCCATGGAGGAATCGTCTCAGCAACCGCAATCTGGATCTTCTACGTAGACCAATCACCTGCAGATCTAGAAAGAGCGTGATCCGGCGCATCCCCAGAAAGCCAGCACCACGCCTTCCTGATCAACCAGAGAAGCCACAGAAATCCTTCCAATTCCAGATCTGCAGCACCACGCACTCTATCTGCACCTTTAACCACGTGAGACAATAAAGAAAATCCTCCACCATCCCAAACAAAGAGTCGCAACACCGCATTTGAATCCATCCTGCACCATAGTCGAACCCATCTGGCGAGCCAAAGTTGAAGATCCACACCGTCGACGAAACCCCACGCCTGGCCAGATCTCCACTCAAACCACACAGATCTGAGACAGAAAAGCCCAAAACCAGCAGTAGCCTCTAGATTTATGGGTTTTAATGTTTTTTTGGGTCTTCTATGGTTTTTATGTTTTTTCATGTCTGTTAGGGTTTTTCGAGTTTCAGGGTCTTTTAAGTGGTTATAGTTAATTAGTGTATTTAGGGGTTTAATTTTTTTGTATATTTTTTTGGTTATTAATGTTTTTATAAGTTTCAAGGGTTTGTTATTTTATTTAATGTTTTTTATTTATTTTAGGGTTTTAGGGGTTTTTTTAATGTGTTTAAGGATTTTTAGGATCAGTTGGGTTTTAATGGGTTTCATTGTTTTTTAGGGTTTTAAGGGATTTCTACCCATTTTAGGGTTTTAAGGGATTTTGGGTAATTATTATTTTCTAGATTTATTTTATTTTTAGAGATTTTATATGTTTTTTTGGTTTTTAATGGGTTTTTAGGATTTTTTTGTTTTAATGTCTTTAGTTTTTTATGTTTTTTTTTGATTTTAATGAATATTTAGGGGTTTGGGGTTTTTACCATTTAATATTTTTTTGGAATTTTTGTGTGTTTTAAGAGATTTTAAATATGTTTTAGGGTTTTAGGATTGTTTAGGGTTTTTAGATTTTTTGATTTCATAAGGTGATTTTATTTCCTTTTAGGTTTTTCAGGGATTTTATTATAGAATTTGGTATTTTCGGGTTTTAATGTCTGTAGGGTTTTTGTGGACTTTTGGGTTTTATGTTTTTTTTATATTTCAGAGTTTTTAGGAACATTTAGGGGTTTTATTTGTTTTTATGATTTTAGTGGTTCTTGGGGTTTTATAGATTTTTAGGGGTATTACGACTTTTTATGGTGTTTGGTGATTTTTTGTATTTTTAGGGGTTTTTGTGTTTTTAGTATTTTTGGGATATTATATATTTTTTATCTTCTTAAGGTATTTTTCGGTTTTTGGGTTTTTAGGGGGTCTCAGAGTGTATTATGTTTTTCTAGGGTTTTAATGATTTTAAGGGTTTGAAGGGTATTTAGAGGTTTCTAGGGTTTTTATGGTATTTTATGGTTTTATAAGTGTTTTATGAGTTTTTAGAGTGTTTAGGGTTTTCATAGGGCAGTTAAGATCTTTCTAGTTATTTACAGGGTTCTAATAGGTTTTCGTTCATTTTAGGATTTTTACTTGTTTTTAGGATTTTTATGGGGTTTTTTGGGATTTCAATGTTCTTTTATGGGGTTTAGGGTTTTTTGTATTTTTTAGGGGGGTTATGTTTTTTAGGATTTTTATGGATTTGTTTGTAATTTTTGGATTTATTTAAAGGATTTAGGATTTCTAATTCTTTTATAGGGGTTGGGGGTTTTAGGATTTTTTGGGTTTTTTAGATTTTAAGGGGTTTTAAGGTATTTTAGGGTTTTAAAAGTTATTAAAAGCTTTTAGTTGTTTTTAGGGATTTCTAGAGTTCTTAATGTTATTATAGTTTCTTTATGGTTTATATAGGTTTTATTTTTTGGGGTATTTTATGATTTTTTGTGTTTTACGATTTTAGGTTTCTTAGGGTTTTTCGGGTTTTATTAGGGTTTTAAGGGGTTTATGGGGCGGGTTTGGGGGTTTATGGTTTCATAATGGATTGAATTTATTTTTAGGTTTTATCATATCTTTATAGAGTTTTCTAGAGTTCAGTATGGTTTTATGGTTTTACTGTTTGTTGAGTATTTAAATGAATTTTTACAGTTTTACGTGTTTTATGGTTTTATGGGGGGTTTTTAGGTTTTATGGGTTTAAGTCTTTTATAATGGTTTCTTGTGGTTTTTTTATTTTTCTAGTAATTCCTTAGGGTTTTTTGGTTTTTTTGTGGGATTTTAGGGTTTTTAGTGTTATTAGGGTTTCTGGTGTGTTTAGAGTTTTTTTAGATTTTAGGATTTTTACTAATTTTAGGGGGTTTAGGTTTTAAATGTATTGTTTCTTTTTTTGGTTTTAAGTTTCTTTTTTAAATTTTTTAGGGGTCTATATTTTTAAGGGGTCATAGGGGGGGTTTGGAGTTTTTATGTTCTTTTAGCTTTCTGGGGTTTTAGGGTGTTTTAGGGTTTTTATATGTTTCTAGTTTTTGTGGGGGTTTTGAATTTTAAGTGGTTTTTTGGGTTTTTTTCGTTCTTCAAAACTTTTAGAGGTTTTTAGGATTTATGGTAATTTTTGTGTTCTTATGGGGTTTATGGTTTTTTTCTAGGTTGTTTTGGGTTTTTTGGTGTTTAAGCAGTTTTCTGGGTTTTTTGCGTTTTTTGATATTTTAGAGTTTTTAAAGATTTAGGGTTTTATGTTTTTATGGATTTTTAGGTGTTTTTGGTATTTTGGGTCTTTATGAGCTTTATAGGGTATTTAGTTCCTTTTTGGTTTTTAGATTCAATTAGGGTTTTTTGTGTTTTTTTGGTCCATTTAGGTTTTTCGTGATTTTATGTCCTTTTTCGGGTTTTAAGGGATTTTGGGTCTTTTAGGGTTTTAAAAAAAATCAGGGTCTTCTAGCTATATTTTAGGGTGATTGGGTATTTTTAGTTTTTAAGGGTTTTCAAGGGATTTCATGGTTTTTAGGGTTGTTAGTGTTTCTATGGGTTATAGGGGTGTTTAGGTTTTTTAGGGTTTTATGATATTTATGTATTTTAGGGTTTTATGATTTTTTATTGCCTCTTAGGGAAAGAAACATGTCAGGAAATGCTATTCCTGCCCCCCATAATTTATTAAATGAAATGAAAATTAGAAAAGGGTGGGGTGGGGTCAAAAACCCACACCGAAAAACCCTAGACCCCTAAGACACAAAAACCCCAAAAGACCCGAAAAGCTGAATAGAAATACAAAGGAACTAAAAATAAATGTATCCATCCCCATATGGGTCCCATCAGCACCATAACCAGAGGAATCATCCCACTCCACCAAATCCCATTCATATGATTCATATTGCTTTAGGAATGTAGTGTAATACTCATTGATATGTTGCTTCTCCACATTCCGTTGCGCCTTGACAGAACGACCTCCCATGCCCGAGGAAACCTCATTAGCTTTGCAAGAGGATCACATGGACATAGTCCTTGGAAAAGTAGAATAGTCATTTGTCGACTTCTTTTTTTGAGGATCTAAAGAGACCCCTATAGATTTGTTCTCCTTCCCATATGGAATTGCTAGTTATAGCAAGGCCCTCTTATTAATGATCATATCCATATTTTGATTATTCCTTCTACCATACTCATGGAAAAAATATTGATTAGGGATGAAAGAGGATTCTCGATTTAGGGAACATTCAGAACAAACCCAACACTGTGGAATTCTAGGAACCACCAAGGCATTTTCCTCAATAGCGAGATAAGGAGGGGACACCACACCAGCCAGGGCAAGATGCAATTTTGCCTCCTCCTTAGGCAGCTTTCTTACTTTCCCCTCGAAAGAAGGCACATTCTTAACAATGCCAAAACTATAGTGAACAATCCCCTCCTTCTCCCTTTTCCCCTTCTCACCAGCACCATCCAAGCACCCAATGATGTTCCACATCAGCTCAAATTCACTGTCAATAATTGCCACACTCCCTCCACCACACCCAGCAGCGACAACTTGCACCACACTTTGCTACTGTAGGGAAATTCTCGCACTACCAGCATCAACAACTGGAGACCCTTGCCCCTCCTCCTCATGCAACATCCCTTCAAATCAGTTATGGCCTCTTAAGGGATTTAAGGGTTCTTTTGGATTTTGGGGCTCTATTAGGGTTTTATTTTTTTTAGGTTTTTTGGCCGCTTACGGGTGGTATGGGGTTTTAGAGTTCTAGGTTTTGGTTGTTTTTAATTTTTTTTGGGGGACTTATAACGGTGTTGAGTGTTTTAATGGGTTTTTATTGTTTTATAGATTTTTTGGGTTTTTAGGAGTTTTTTTATTTTTTATTTTTCGGTTTTTTAAGAATTTTTATGGATGTTTGGGTTTTTTAATGATTTAGGGTTTTATGGATTTTAGGGTCTCTAAGTTTTTTTAGGTTTATATGGAGTTTTTTTTTATTTTTTACAGTTTTTAGGGATTTTAGTTATTTATCAATTTAAAGGTATTTTAGGGGTTTTAGGGGGTTTAGAAAAATTTAGATTTTTTTTGGGTTTCACAATTTTTATTTTTTCTAAGGTTTTCTTGAGTTCTTACAGATTTTAGGGCTTGTAGTGTTTTATAGTTATTAGGGGGTGTATATGTTTTTTTGGGTTTCTTATGGTTTTTTGTTGAATTTAGTGTTCTAGTCGGTCTTTTATGGTTTTTAGGGATTTTGGAATTTTTATGGGTTTTAGGGTATTTGTGGTCTTTTGGTTTTTAGGGTATTAAAGGTTTTCTGGGGTTTAATAGTTTTTATGGTCTTTTAATGTTTTATAGTTTTTAGGGCCCTTATGGGTTTTTATTATTTTTATTTATTTTAGGTTTTTAGTTTCTTTAAGGGTTTATTATTATTTTAGGAACTTTTTGGGGTTTTAAAGTGATTTATAGGTATTTGGAGTTTTTTTCATGGATTTAATGTTTTTTTGGGTTTTTAGGGTCTCTTAGGTTTTTTTAGGGATTTAGCATCTTTATTAGTTTTAGGTATAAGGATTCATTCATATATTTCAATGTTTTAATTGTTTTTTAGGTTATTTTTTGTTTTTATGGTGTTTAGTTAACTTTATGGTTTTTACTGTTTTAGTGAACTTTGGGTGTTTGGGGGTTTTTAGTTACTTTTTTTTTGGATTTAGGGGTTTTCTCTATCCTTTAGGGATTTTATGAGTTATACAGTTTTAGGGTTTTCAAATTAGTTTAGAGGTTTTAGGATATGTTGGGGTTTTTAATATTTTTAGTGTTATTAGTGTCTTTTAGGGTATTAAAGTTTTTACAATCTTTTAGGGGTCTTTATTATTATTGGGTCATTTGGGTTTTTCTGGTTTTCACAGAATTTTACGCCTTTTATGATATCTGGGGTATTTTAGGGTCTTATAGTTATTTAAGGATCATTTAGGTGTTTTATGGTTTTTGTTTCATTTATAGGTTTTCAGAATTTTTTTGTTATTTATCACTTTTAGGGTATATTTGTGTTTTTAGGAATTTCTAAAAATTCTAGAGTTTTTTAGAGTTTTTATTATTTTTTAGAGTTTATTTGGTATTTTTCAGTTTTTATGTGTTTTATGGTCCTTAAGGTGTTCAAGGGTATTTCGACATTTTAGTTTTTATGGTTTTATGAGTTTTTAAGAATTTTATGGTTTTGGGGGGTTTTAAAGATTAAAAGGGTTTTATGTTTTTTAATAGTTATAAGGGTTTTTTGTATATTTTAAGTGTTTTTTAGGTTTTAATGATTTTCTAAAGGGTATTAGGTGTTCCAAGATTCTTCTGGGTTTTTTTGATTTCATGTGTTTTTTAGGCTTTTTAGGTTATTATGATTTTTCGATTTTTTGGGACATTAGGGGTTTTTGGGGATTTATGAGTTTTTTTCTTTTTAGGGGTTTTAAGGTTTTCTAGGGGTGTTTATGGGTTTTATGTGATTAAAGAAATTTCTATTGTTTTTTGGTATGTAAGAGGTTTTAGGGTTTTTATTAATTTTATGGTTTTTTGGGTTTTTGGGTTCTTTAATGGTTTTTATGGACTTTTAGTGGGTTTATAGGGTTTTATTGTATTAGAGAGGTTTTATGGGGGTTTTGGAGATTTTTTGGGTTTTTTGGGTTTTAGGGTTTAATTTTTTTTGACTTTTAAGAGTTTCTGATGGTTTTTAGGGTTTTTAGGGTTTTTAGTTGTCATCGATTTTTTAGGTTTTTTACGGATTTAAGGGGGTTTTATATGTTTATAGTGTTTTAGTGTTTTAGGGTGTTCTATTACTTTTTAGGGGTTTAAGGTTTTTATGTGCTTTAGGGGTTTGTAGGGGATTAAGGTTTTTAGGGTATTTTTTGTTTTTAGGGGTTTTATGAGTTTTAGAGGATTTCTGGTTTTATGGGTTTTAGTGTTTTTTTTAGTTTTTATAGGGCCTTAATGTTTAATAATATTTTAGTGTTTTCATATTTTTTAAGGTCTTCAAGGGTTTTAGGGTTTTTTGGTTCATCTATGTGATTTTATAATTTTTAGGATTTTTGAAAGTTTTTTGGATTTATTAAGATTTTGTGGGATATCAATATTTTACGGGTTTTTTTTACGATATTTGGATTTTATGGGTTTTATATGTTTTAGTAATTTTATGATTTTTAGGGTTTTTGAGGGTTTTTTGAGGTGTTTTTACTAATTTTATGGATATTTTGGATGTTTCTAGTGTTTATAAGGGTATTTTGGGTTTTAAGGATTTATAGTGTTTTAGGGTGTTTTAGGGGTTTAGGGTTTTTAGGGAGGTCATAGGGTTTTTTGGGATTTTGACGATTTTTTAGGGATTTAGGGGTTTATGTCCATTTTGTTTTTTTATGGTTTTAAGGCCTTTATTGATTTGGTTTTTTGGGTCTTTTATGGGTTTTCAAAGTTTTAGGGTTTTTTATGGTTCTAAGTATTTTTAGAGTTTTTAGTGTTTTATGATCTTTAGGGGGTTTAGATTTTTTTTGGGATTTTATGGTTTTTAGGGGTTTAAGGTGTTTGAGTAATTTCAGGGTTTTCTGTGATTTTTAGGTAGGCTTTTTTGGGTTTTTTGGTTTTTAGGCATTTTTGGGTGTTTAGGGTTTTTAGGATTTTTAGATTTTTAGATTTTCTGGGTTTTAGGTTTTTAGCACTAGTTTAAGGCACTTTGGGTATTTTATAGTTTTAAATGTTTTTAGGGTGTTTGAGTTTTTAGTATTTTTATGGTATTTTATGGTTATTAGTATTGTTTTAGGTTTTTTTATTGGTTTTTATGGCTTATTGGAATTTTAGAGTGTGTTTTGGTGTTTGGAGTATTATGGGGTCAAACTGTTTTTTGATTTTTAGGATGCTTAATGGTTTTATGTATTTGTCAAGGTTTTCTGGTCTTATAGGATTTTAATGGTAATTTAAGGATTTTTATGGATATTTAATTTTTTTAGTGTTTTTAGGGTTTTTTTGTTTTTTAGGGTTTTTAGGGTTTTATGGATTTTAGGGAATTAATGGTTTCATGAGTTTTATGATTTTACATGTTTTTAGTGTTTTCATTATTTTATAGGGTTTTAGGGGGGGTTTGAGTTTTTTTTTGGGGGGGGGGGGGTTAAGCATTAAAATGTACTTTTATGGTTTTTGGGTTTTTGGGTTTTTAGGGTTTTTAGGGTTTTGGGTTGTTTTAGGGTTTTAGGGTTATTGGGTACTGAAAACATTATAAATGGAAATAAAATTACTCCCTTATGTTAGAAAAAGTAAGGAAAAAAATTTGATGAAAGAATCAAAGAATATGGATGAAGAAGCATGAATCAACAAAGGAAAAGAGTATAGATCGTAAAGGGAAACCATACTTCGCAAACTGCCACATTTCATATGGTCCATCCATGAACTGTCCATCAACCAAATGGTTCACAGAAAGAAAATGGCAGCCCCGGATCCCCATTAACGTCATCATTCGTGGAATGGAGGTGGATAATTTTTTCCCAATGTAGAATTTTATACAGAATCGGATAGTTCACGGGTGATGTGAAGTAGTTGAAATCCCACGAATGATGTTTTTAATAGGACAAATGTTGTGATTTCTGCCTCTTTGAACCACATCTCCCGTAAGCCTCTATTGACTGATTCATCCATGGGTTGACTGATTTTTCCTCGTGCTTCAGCAAAAGGTGTTGTGCAAACCTGCTTACACATCCCTTTCGTTATTCCATTAATGTACCCTGAAGGGGGACGAAGAGAGGCATTGAGTGACTTTGGGAGAATGGATTTCAAAGATTTTGTGGCACAAAGGAAGAATATAATTATTAAATATGGGATCCTTTGACAATTCCCAACATGTAAAGCCTGTTGCATACCATGAAAGAATAAAATATAATAAGAATTGACAAACTGCGAACCCAACATCCTTCGTAGATTAATTTCCTAAAAAGTGAATGACCAAATCCCCTTCTTCAAATTAGCACCCTGCGTAGTGAAATGATATGTGGGAGAATCCCTACACTATGTAAAAAATTGCTATGCAGATGGAACTCTATCTCGTGTACCACCACATTACGTGGCCAGGACTTCATTCTACAAACCACCATGGTAAACGACCTGAACATAGCCCTACATAGAAAAATACTACATGGTGGAAATGGTTATGTGTACAAAAATGTTACATGGGCCAAATTTAGGTCCACATACCACTATGTTACATAGACATCCCCTTCACCCGCATAGCAACACATTATGAGAAGGAACCCCATCATGCATGAGAAAATGGTACACTGAATGTGAGTATTCTTGTCATTCCCCGCTCTAGCTCCAATCAATTCCTTCCATTCCCATCGTGTCATCAGTAGTTCCTCCTTAATATAGTCTATCAACATTAGGACAAGGCCTCTCCCAATTCCACCTAACTAGTATGATAAAACCTTAGGGTGCATTAGCACGCCCTTCTGAGTTTACATTCCCATGGTAAGTGGAGTCACCTGGGTAATCCCCAAAATGGTGAGGAACCCATGAAAGTCCATTGGATTACATTCCCATGGTAACTCAGCATCCAACATGGCAATATTTACGTGTACGTCCCCATTCTAGGGATAATGGGTAATCATTGGGCATTCCCTTCGATGAGGGTCAGTGATATAAAAGAGAAATCACGCTTTCATTTCCCTTTGATGAAAATAAATATTCCTACCCTTCCCAAAAAAAATTCAAGGCATTACTCTTATAGTATGCCCCTTATATGGAAGGAGGTGGTGCTCTCTCCCTGGCATCTTCTGCCACCATACTCCCCTTTTCCCATTAGAGGAGAAGATAACATGTTTAGTTTGTTTAAACTACCACGTTCTCCTGTTTCTCACACCGAGCATCAATCACGTGTGCTTAAAGGATAGTGATGATCACAAAATCCACGCAATAAACTGATGGACCTCCTAGAAGCTATAATCCCCAATCCAAACTAGTTCTCTCAAATGGTCCTCCTCTTTGGTGTAAACCCCAACAGAAATAAACTACAAGGCCTCTGATTCCCACCATAATTGGGATACATAGGATTCTTCTCTAAGGCTTGAGCTCAAAGTGTATCATCCTCCATGTATAACCCAAATCGTGAGCCCCAACTCACCAAGGACTTAATTACAGTGTAAGTCCCGCCTCTAATTTAAAACAGCCCTCCTCACAGATGCAAGCCCCAAATCATGCCTCTTATATGGGAATACTCTATGTGTAAGCCCCATTATACCAAAATACGATAGATTTGATTCCCTATCAACTAGGATACGTAGAAAACCTTTATGAGGTCCAAACCAATACCTAATACATCCCAATCCATATTACCAATAGAGTCACCCATTACCCTGAAGACTACATAGCTTTTGGATACCTTTTTCTACATTGATGTAAGTCCCACACTAAGAATTGACTAGGAACCTTCCTACAAGATGTCCCTGTCACATGACGTTAAACTATATGAATAGGCCCTCATCACATGACCTTCAATGTTTATGTTTCCAAAAAAGTGGAACCAAACTACCCAAACTATAATTCCTCTCAAAAGGATATGTAGTAAGATCGTCTTATGAGTTCGACCCCAACATAAAAATAGTCTCTGTGCCCCCTGAATGATGATAGACTTCAGATCACCTCATAATATGGCTTAAATAATCATTTTCATAGCAAAAGATCTTATAATATCTAATGTTTTCGAAAAAGGGTAACATTAATGAATAACCTCAGATATATAAGGATTTCTTCATCAATATATAACATTACATACGTGTAGATGATTCTGAAACCATACATATTTCTGATTGATGTTAGGACAAAGGGGTAATCCACATACATGTTAATAGTAATGAACCAAGGATTCACAAACATATTAACTTTTCTTAAATATATAAGAGAGCCCCAGAACATGAAATAATTCCTGCAAAAAGGGTGTGATGAGCCCGAATTCCCATCCTCTCGACCAATGTGAGTTCTAAAGTGTCATTGTCCATTTCAATCAACAAGAACCTACCGTTGGAAATAAGTTTCATCAATCATGGATAAGAGGGTTTTGGGTGTTTCTAGTTCCATGAATAAACCCATTGGAGACCATCCAAGAACATCATACCCAACATGGGATGATTGAACAGACACTTAACCAAATGCAATCACCTACTAAAACCACTCAATTGTGGATCATCATTCATGACACAAAAAAGAAGGGTACTATGCCCAGTCCTAATGGGACCATCTAATTTAGCCCACTAAAAAGGGGTATGATGCACCTCAGGGTGAAAAAGAATGGTGAACCTTACATGAATCCATAACCATGGTGGCGGGTTACCCTACCTCAATCCCATTTCTCACCCAAATGGAAGAGGGACTGTCAAGATTATCAATAACACATGTTATCATGAGATTCTACATTGAATGGGGTTTGTTGTTTTTATATGTTATATATTTCAGGCATTACATAGATATTCATTCTATTTAATAGAATCCCGATAGTTTTCTCAGACATGACCATCCACAACAACACAGGCAGTTGGGTCCTCAACAAAGAACATGAAACCATCACCCAGAGAGCTTCTTCAACACTGGGTCTCAAATACACTAATCTGATTGTACCACGAGAAAAGTACCCTCCCCACCCTATAGGCTTCAAGGAAGGCCCTCAAAAAATGGAATCCCCACCAATCACTCACCCAATACTGACTGGTGGTCCAGAACTGGGCATCTCCACTTTCTATCCACAACCATTTTGGAATCCTATCCTCGGAATGTGACAATGAGCACCTCCATTATAATAGGGAGGCATATAATGTTCACAAGGGTGATTTCATCACATGTCCTCCAACGTCTCACAAAAGATACCCTAATGGAGGACATCCCCATCACTGATGTGCGACCCAGTATACATGTGCTAAAGAGGATATCACATCAAGGTGCCATGTTGCAATTTAACAGTCCCAGGCCCCTCGAACAACCCGCTTGGGGTACCAAGCATATAATCAAGATAATGTCATGACCCTAGTTCCAGAGGAGGAGATCCTCTATACAAACATGGAGGCAGGATACAAGAAGGTATGAAATCATACCCCTTCTTCTGAATCCCACCACAAATATACTATTATATATTGAGAGAAATCACCAATTACCACTAATGTTCGATGATCCCTCTGCACAAATATAAAGACATGTTTTAGGAATATTCAAATCCCTATTTATGAAAATGAAGTCCACCATATAAATAGGTTAGAACACTATATGCATTCACACAACACTTCAAATACACAATAATACCATCATTAACATATGGTGGAAAGCATATATGATTACAGTCAAATTACACCAAATGTGTAATAATTTTGTCATCAAAATAAGGTCTCGAGCTATAGGAAGATGTACATCCCTACCAATGAATATGGATCCCACCAATCAAACACTATGTAAATAAAATAGCAGGGTCAAATTCCTGCCTACGACAAGAAATCCCACAAGTCAAATATGGTAATAAGAAAATATATACAGAGTCAAATTCCTAAAAATATATATCAATCCCCTGAAAAAAAATATAGAAGAAAACATGAAAAAAAATTCCTTCTCGCAAAATTAAATCCCACCAGTCCAATACGGTGGAAACCAGAGAATGTTGCTAGCATATTTTGGCTGCAAGTTAAAAGAAGACTTGTTCCTCTTCCCTGACACAAGAAAAATGCCAATACCCTCTAGCGACATAAGAAGCACTAGAGAAGTTACAAATTCTTACTCTGACATTGAAATGGGAACTTATACCCATTGTGGACAGAGATTTAACCCAGTACATCTTGGAAATTTTGTAGGATCAAATATCGATTTCAAATCATATCCCTTATACCTATCAAGACATCATCACACCTGCAGAAAAAGTGAGGAGTTGGGCCCACGACCTCGTCTCCCAGAGTGGGGTGATTAATCCACAAAATAATATAGTCATCATGGATAATATATTCATCCCTTATTCATTCTAGGAGGGTCAATGACCATATTCTCTGATACTAGGACAACCGGATTGGGAATAAAAACATGTTCCAACAGGGGCATCCACCCAACATGGTGGCCACTCCGGGGTAAGAATATATCTCTGTAAGAACTCAATATTATTGCTATCTTATCCCAACATCATCATGGGGTCCAAAATAACATGGGACTATATATGAATGTCATTACCAACAGTAGGGGACCCCCATTTCCTGCAAGAGAGCACATAAAGTTGAACGGTGCCAAAGACAGCTTGAAAAATGGAGAGAACATTCATGATTCTACTCTAATAGAAGCTGAAGTTATTAATGACATCAAACATTTATCAATATAATGTCAAGATCAGATTGATCCATCCCTGAATTATGGAAGAGGAAGTAGTTTCTGTGAAGGTCCTCCCTGTAATTTTATTACCAGAATCTATGAACGTCCTCCTCAGAGAACCCACGGGGGGCATACATCATGGGCAATAATCTATTGATAAATAGAGCTTGTATCTTAATGTGTATCATAGTATCCTTCCCTTTGACTAGAAGATCAATCATCATAAAGTTACTCCCCTTAAAATATTCCTCCTTTTTCATCCTCCCTATGGTATACGCAGTTAAAATATTCCCTATAGTCAGACATCAATCAATGATGGTATCGCTCATTATCATAGCAGTCACACCAAAGGCCCACCATGCAGTGATATTAATCAATAATAAAGTCCCTCCCTCATTGCAGTTCATCCTAAAGGTCCACTCTAGGAGGCACATTGAAGATATTCTCACTGAAGTGGGATATCAAGTCATCATTGTTGTCCTTTCCATGATAGTAGTCATTGCGAAGTTTCACCCCGCAATGACAACCAATAATAACATAGTCCACCCATTTCTATAGTCTGCTCTAAAGTCCATACCCATGGTATACACCATGTAAAATATTTCTATGGTTAGACACTAAGATATGATGGTATCCCTTTCCACAATAGCATCGACTGCAAAGGTCCACCCCACAGTCAAAAGTCACACTGACAGGAAGGTCCTCCCACTATCTGGTCAAATATGAGAAAGCCCTCATATTATAATGCACTTGTAAGGATGGACTCTGATAATTTAGAAACCATGTCTATGACACTTGACATCCATTATCAGCCAAAAGGTGGCTGGAGGCCATGCTCATCCTCTAATCCACCCCTACCCCATTCATACATCAATGAAATCCCTTATGGCCCTACTACATATGATGAATTCATAAAAAACATCCAGGTTGGGGACAACTAGTAGAGGAATCCCTGGAAAAAGAAAAACATAATGTGTTTCATGTGAGAAGAAAACTAGTCAGGTATGACATAAAAGTTATATTTTGGCCCAAATCCACATCTCATTTCAACATTCCAAGAGATTTGTCAGATGAATGTATTCAAAACATTCATCTTAATATCTGGAAAACTCTCTGCCTGTTGAAAATGAAATTACTGCCCTATTATGGGTATGCCAACTATGTTAATGTATTGGGGGAGCTTTGTTAGCAAATTGGCCTTGAATCACTTCTGTCTTAATGACGTCCCAATCATAGAGGTGAATAAAAGGCCTCGAACTGGCCTACCTCCATGAGCATCACAAGTTGAATTTTCACATTGGTGACCCCCTATCTGCTGTTCATTTCCAAGGGTGGGGAAAATTTAAGGCTCTACACATCACCCCATGTTCCATCCAAGATAACCCACTAGAGGTGAAATCTTTCAATTTTATCATCCAAAGATGGAACTCAAATGAACTCCTTGCTCAAAAAATCTAAAATGATCAATAAGAACCGCCATTGATTAAGTCACAAAAGCGTCAGGCCCGTAGAGAGAAATCTATCTAAAAAATCCAAAACCAGGCGACTGAGAACATTTAGTAGGCTTCTCCCCTAAGGGAAGATAATCCCATATCACTGATCATGTCACCAGAATTAATTAATTCACATTCAGATCTGGCACCATATCTGTCTCACGACTACATGTGAATGAGAGAGATCAAAAAAGAGAAAATAATATTAGTAACTATTGAAGTACGAGATCAACCCCATCATATAGGGATGTGAGAATTTTTAACGCAAAATTCCCCTGTAAAAACAACAAATCTTGGCCAAGACACATCAACAAAATAACAAGAGAAACCCAAGCCCGTAAAGTTGGGGGATTTTTTTCTCAACCACCCTCCCAATAGAAGTAAGACTTTTCCAGCATGGGTAGGCTAATGAATTGAGAGGTTACCCATTCTATCCCATCTCATGACTCATATCCCTTGGAATGAAGACATATGGCCCAGACATTTCAAGGATCCATTTAAGTTACCTTGAATCAAGAAACATGAAGATGGCCCCAAAATGGAAGGGTATGATCCCACAAAGGATGCAATAATATCTACTACCATTTATCACCTATCATGCCACCCCCAATGCGGTATGTATTAAATAACTTCCTGGATTTCAATCCCATAGACCAAATTTAAAATGATTAGAATATTGAGGATTCTTGAGAAGATGGCTCCCTCAAGGTGGTAGTCCACAATGAGCCTAAAGGTGTGCATACCCAATACCAGAGAGCCACTCTAAAATTGGGAAATCCTTTAGACAATTGATAATTACCTACATTACAAGTCACCAATAACCATAAGAATAAGAACAAGGTCATACATGGCCTGCCTCCACCTCCTCATGAAAGCATGCATATGATGATCATGGATAAATTCTCTCGACTGGAGGAAGAAATGAAAAAGCTAAGGAGAATCAAGGATGAGCTTCTTCAAGTGATATTTCCCACTGTATATGTTCATCTGGAAGAGATTCAACATACACTCACAAAATATGTTCCTCTACCACATGGACTCCTTCTATAAAATGAATCAAGGCCCAAATTCTCATCCAATCCATCACTAGGACCATAAATATATTTGAATCAAACCACATATGGATATCAATATTTCCCTCCATTGAGGAAGAAACTAAAGAGGATCTAAAAAAATATACAAAGGATTCCCCTGATGGGTTACCCACTTCATGTACCAGTAGAACTGACATACCCAATCTTGCCTCATACTGTACCCACCGAAGCTCAACTACAACAAGAAAAAAATCAATGGCTCATGAACACCATCGATTCAATGGAAGATTTATTGGAAGCTATGGAATGGTGGTGTGCTCCGATATAACTAGAATGGAAACCATACCCCAATTTGGTGAGTAATTTCCCACCGTAAAATTTTTTTTGGAACCGATTATTCCAAATATTCATCAGTATAGGTGATCTAGAACAACATCTGATGCACTACTCATCTTAATGCGATCCCATGATCAGAAACCCAAAACAACATTAGGTAGTGAAGTTTAGATTCTTCATGTGAACTCTGGATGGTTCATCCTTTGTGTGGTACACCAATTGTCCAACAAACTCAATAACATTGTGAGAGGATCTATGGAGATAGTTCATGTTCCTATTAAGATTGAAATTTCCAAAGAAAATAGTATGTGACTCATGAAATACAAATATCTAGAAAATTAGAAGGTTTCAGACAACATTTTCAACTGGAAAGGTCAAAATTACTCCTTGAGTTGGCCACTCCCCCAAGATGAGATTCTCTCTATGTGCATCGACCATATCCATGATGAGTTGCAAACACCACTCATTCTGGTGAAAATATATAAGTGGGAATTGGGATTTATCTGTGATCACAAAATGAATAGAATATTACTTACAGTGGACTAATCTCATGTCCCCGGTAGCCCCATTAGCTCCATTAAAAAGAGTTTGAGGAGCTGAAGTGGCTTTTATTACGCTTAAGCCACCCCCTGGACCATATCTAGCTCCAAATCCCGCACTAAAACATATGGTTCCCCTTGGATGTCAACAGATGCCCCTGCCTCACCAAGATGAGTGAAGGGGAACCCGGAAAAATAAATTCGATGAATGAATGAACAAAGTTTACTTGTTCTAAGGTGATGATGTTCATGGATACTTCATAGCTTCCATGAATTGAAACTTTCTTAGGCTATAAGAGATGAAGAGGGATGATGAAGTATGTCTTGACAACCAACTAGATTATTTTCCATTCCACCATTTACTAGGAAAAAACATTCTGGAGTGTTTCATCTTCAAAGACCTTCTACAATGAATGAGAGATTCATGGAAAGTTAATATGGTTCCACCACCATCACAAGTTGCATATGTTTCCACTACCAACTCAGATAGAGGAGGGGAGTGGAAAATAGTCATTATTAAAAAGTTATAGAAGTTCTATATTCTATTTAATTGGAAGAAGGTTCATTGATACCAAGGCATAATCCAAGCACATTTGATGCAATTTATTGTTCTCCCAACAAATTATGATGCATCATTATTGACATTCTAGACCCTATAATCATCCAAATGTCATCCATCCAAAAATAGGTCTGACAGTAATGGAAGAAAGAATGTTCAAGAATATGAACTGGAACCAAGGACAAAGTAGGATTTGACACTCTTAGATTTCATGCCAACAGATCTAAAAATAGGGGAACTTCCCTGCCAATTGGAATAACGGGAACAACCACATCAAATAGAACAACAGGAACCACCTTACCAAATTGTAGCACCATAGGCAGATGGTGTGGTAGAGTAATCATCCGACGTGGAACTAGTTTTTGGCTCCAGTATTGTCATCCACTAAATGGATCCTTTATCCAAAGATGAATATGTTTATGAACCCAATTTCCCATCACCCAATTGGGGAGCTGAAGGAAGAGGCCGCAGGATTCAGGAATATCAAGGGAGATATAATTGTGGAAGAATCCAAGCTTACTGTCACACCCATACTCAGACCATCAACATTGCAGAAACTCATGGAAGATATTTCCAACAGACCCAACAGGATCATGGAAACTCTCCCACAGTAGTAGAAATCCACTCTGGTCTAATATTTCTGGAATATCCCTTTGGTTAAGAACAAGTGACTAATTTCCTTTTGTATCTGGGAAGACCTGGCTAGCCCAATCCATAATGGATGGAATCTCCTCCATCTCTAGTCCCTAGGGCCAACCTATTATCATCAAATACTGAAGATTCTAATGATATTTTGAAATAACATCCCCAATATTGGAAGCATTGGAATTTAGATTAGAAATATGATATTCTGAAGTAGGTAGCCTTGGTACCTTCCAAAATATCAATCATGGATGCACTGAATCTGTTAGTAGATCTCTGAGAAGCACTCATAGAAGCTTTGTTGTGTCCCCATGTGTTTGAATCCAAGGTAGTCATCATTGAATTATACCGGAAGGAGAAAAATCCTGATGATTTCCTTGTAGTTATCCCCTTATGAATCAATATGAAGATTCCATCATGCAAGGGAACATAAAACGCATATATTTTTTTGGAAGGATAAATGATTTTAATGTCTGTAAAGTCTTCTTTGAAAATGGCTCAAGAGTCAATCTCCTCTCAGTAACAACACTTCATCAGCTAGGCTGCAGTGAAGATGATATTATTCCTTGCACCACAACTTTGTTGGGCTATGAAAAGAGAGTGTAGAAGCCACTGGACCGAATCAACCTCAAATCATGGCTTGGTGACCTCATAGACAACTCAAAATTTTAGGTGGTTTGAAAAATTAGGACTTTCAATGTTTTTTAGGAAATCCAAGGATACATTAGTACATAGAACATCCCTCGTTATATAATAAGTGCATCAAATATTGCATTAATGAATAGAGTGGAACATCTCACACTAATAAATCCCCATTTGATTCCTACAAGTCACACTATATCGATGAAGGGTTTTATGTGATGAAAGGGTAAAACCATCAATCAATGAAATTGATTGGGTTACCACCCCAAATGGGTTGAAAATTGATCCTTATGACCCCTTCAAGTAGCTCTACAAGGAATATGTTCTTCCCATCAATCAATTTGAGTGTACAAGTCCATATTTAGACAAGTACTTAGTAGTCCTGTTGATTTTGACCATGGTTACCAAGCCTGATAGTTTTGAAAAGCCATGGGTTCCTAAGATAAGGGTGAATGATCATATAAAAATTGGATTGAACTGCACTTAGAGAACCAAATAATCCATACCTCTCTCACTAAGTCATAAGAGAAATAAGACATTTTTCATTCCCTTGATATATATTCTCTAGAATATTCCTCTTTGTCAGTAGAATCAGAAGAAGTCACATCAGCCTCTAAATGCCAAAAATTTACTTTTATCTCACCTCTAGAGATCTCATAAAAATAATTGTTTCTCCATCATATTGGGAATAATATGAGGAATAAGAGGAAGAAAAGACCTCAATGATTCCCCTCTATCATTTGAGGAATGTTTCTCTTCCACCATTGATGAACTAAAGGGAATAAACCTAGGTACCGAAGAAGACTTGTTCCCCACTTTGATTAGTGCGGAAATGTATTCGAAAGAGTAATAGGTTTAAACCTCCTTACTAAATAATAATCTACATGTTTTCACCTAAATCTATAGGGAAATTCCATGCACCAATCCTGAGGTGGCCACTCATCACTTGGGCCTACCATAAGACTATCATGTTTACAAGAAGCCCCCCAAATGGACGCATCTAACACATGCATCAAATATAGAAGCTGAAGATGACAAGATCATTCAATAAAAATTCATTCAGGATGATAAATATCCAATTTGGATGGAAAAAATAATCCCCCGTTAAAATAAGAACCAAAAAATAAAATATTGTTTCAACTTCACAGATCTCAATCGGCATTTCCCAAAAAGAAGACCTCCTTGTCCCAATCACATAATTTTCGATCAATGTGGCTACTAGATATGAGGATCTATCATTCATGGATGTCTATACAGGTTATAATAAAATCAAAATGTATAAATAATATAAATAATCCACTGCCTTCAGGACCCCTTGGGGTATTCTACTATAGGGGTGATTCCCTTTGGTTTGAAGAATGATGGTGCCACATACCAACGCGCCATGCATCTCATATTCATTTCAATACCTTTAATGTTCATGTAATTATATATTTATTACATGGTGGTTAAATATTGACAATTCGTTGTCGAACTGACAGATCTTGAAACAGTCTTCAACAAATTTTGATAGCAGAATCGAAAAACAAACCCCCTAAAATGTGTTTTCAGTGTCACCTAATGAAATTTCTTGAGCTTCTTTGTATGTCGTCATGGCTTAGAAATCGACCATAATAAGATAAAGGATATCCTTGGAATGTCACATCCTCGCAACCACATTGATTTAGGACAACTTCAATGATATTTTTCATATATGTGGTGCTTTATAGCTAACCATTATGGAAATTTTTTTCCCATCAATAGGTTGATGAAAAAGGGGGTTTAATACAAAAGGATGGATGATAGTTAGGAATCATTAAAAAATATCAAGAAATATTTTTCATACCACTAGAGATAATTATTTCTATTGATGGAAGGATACTTAATCTATATGTTACTACTTTTGAAAAATCCCTAGGCACCTTCCTTGCACAGAAGAATGACTCTGGAATCAAAAATATCTATTATTATCTCAGTTGGACCATGATTGATATTGAGAACGGGTATTCAAATTTTTAGAAGATATTCTAGGACCTAAATTTTGTATCCGTGAAGCTGAGGCACAATCTACATCACCGTGAGATCGATTTGGTATATTATATCAACCCGCTCATGTATATCCTTAGTTGTCCAATGTTGACTAGTCACCTGTCGAGGTGGGTGGTCATCCTACTAGAATTTGATATATGGTTTGTACCTCAGAAAACCATAGAAGTATAGGTATTTTTAGATTTCTTGGTAGAACACAGCTTAGAAGAAATAACCCCATTGATTTATAATTTACTATATGAATAATAGTTCTCTATTTAGAAGGAATTCCAAGCATGTGTGATGCATTTAGACAATGCATCCAGAAGTCCGATAGGAAAAATAATAGAAGATACCAAGCTCAAAAATGTGGTTCTAGGATTCATACTAATATATTTGGAAAATAAAATCTTTCTTAACTCCTTCCTATGATTAGAGGGGTGCACAAACAATGAAGTAGAGTATTAGGATCTCATCTAAGGCCTAGAGCCCGCACTTCAAGCACAATACAAACACCTAAAAATAAGAGGTTACTTGGATCTGGTCATCAAGAAATTTAATAGTGGATGTTCATTTAATAAAGGGGATATAATTATTTTTATAAACCATGTTTGATAAATGATGGCATAGTTCCCATCAGATCCAACATTGACTTGTGTCCCCCAGTCGCAAAATGCACTGGCTGATGCATTAGAAAATGCAACCACAACTCTGGCTGACCCATACCAACATAAAATAGTCCTTAAAATTTCCCACCATAGAATGTTTTTACCAATTTTTTGGTCCATGATGGAAGAAATTAAGGAGATAAGTCTAATATCTGAGTCATATGGGCTTACCACCGGCAGGATGACTCCAATCGCATATTGCCTTCAAAAGTAAGTACTCCCACTAGATAGGGTTGGAAGAGAGAGAATATGGAGATGAGAAATCCACTTCGTGTTGTACGATAGAACCAATCAGACAAATGTTCTTTACTGGTAGGGACATTATGGGATCTTTCTTGGACACATTGAAAAGGAATAGAATTTTTTCGTCCAGAAAGAAGTGCAAGCTGGAGCATGTGGTGCACATCAATAAGGATCCAATCTCCCCAATCAATTTGAAATCATGAATACTATTGGCCCACTATGATGCGGGATTGTGCACATAATCACCAAAAGGTTCAATTCATGTCTGGTTCATACTAATTTAATCTACTATCCCCCAGAGATACTTCAAATAGCCAAGTACTCTTGGCCATTTTTCATATGAGTGATGAACGCCTGTTTCCTTGAAAAATGGGGATAACCTTGTTTGTTTTAAGGTTCAAAAATTCCAATTGGTTTCTAACAAGTTTGTTCATAGAACTGGAAACATCCAATGATTCTATATCCATTTGGACCTACCTTCCAAAGGTAGGTGCTCATTAGTTGTGGGCCGATGAGGCTTAAGAATTTGAATTTGTTGAGAGGATGGGAGGTCCGACTCATCACACCTTTTTAAGGGGAATTATTGTCTACTCTGGGACTCTCTTTATATATTTAACTTATGTTCGTGAATCCTTATTAAATTACCAACTATGAAAATGATATTTCCTTAAATTTTGACAATAAAGGATTGGTATGTAAGAGATTTAGAGAATCTTTTATATGTATTTGAGGTTATTCATCGATAGAGAATCATTTGTATTTGTTTATAGATTCCTCATCAATGGTATCCTTCAACACATTATATAAAGATCTCTTGGTCTTTATGATAACCATACTGGTTTTAAATCCACTCTGTGGGGCAGTTGAAGTTTATTGTCGTTTAGATTGAAATGGATTATTTCAGATTTGGGATCATACCCGAAGATGGGCTACCTACGTATCCTTGTTAGAAAAGGAATCAGAACCCACATTGTTTGGGAATTAAGATATAGTTTAACGTCTTATGGGATGGATAAGAATTAATGGGTGATAGGCTTTAACCATAGAAAGGGTTCCTACGTACTCTACTTTTATGGTAGAGATCCAAGTCCACGTAGTTTGGTTGGGAATTGTGGGGCTTACGTATTATTAACGACCCAATGAGATGTGTCATAGTTACTTTTACACTTTAAACTCACGTGAGTCATGATCAGTGTGAGAAACAAGAGGTATCAGTGAACATAATGATTTGTGCCACAAAAGATGTAGTCACAAGGAATGATGTGGGGCTTACATACATATGACTGCCCAGATAGATGAATATCGGGACTTACATTAGTGAAGAAGCCCTGGAACAGGGTCCATAAAGGTATATGTGCATTATAGATATTTGGATACTCTAACTTGGGTCTTACTTCTGAGGAAGATTCCCAAATTAGTAGGGGACTTGTGATTGGGTTTTATGCCTGAGAAGGATGCCCAAATCAAAAGAAGTTAAGACTGGTTAAGAGAAATTATGACTGGGGATTATTCCTGAGAAGGAGGCCTAGGTTAAGGGAATTTGGAATTTGGGACTTAATCGTAGGAAGGATTCCCATATTAAGGGAACATGAACTAGGGCTTACTCCTGAAAAGGATGACCAGGTTAGGGAATTATGACTGGGGCTTACTTCTGAAAAGGAAACACAGGTTAGGGAATTATGATTGGGACTTACTCCTGAGATGGAGGCCCAATGTTTAAGGAGATTTAGGACCTGGGGCTTACTCCTAAGGAGGATGCCCAATTTAGGGAACTTGTGTCTTACTCCTAAGAAGGATTCCCAAATTAGGGAACTTGGGGCTTACTCCGAAGAAGGATTCCCAAATTAAAGGGCTTAATCCTAAAGAGAATGCCCAAATTAGGTAACTTAGGGATTACTCCTAAGAAGAAGGCACGAATTAAAGATCTTATCATCTTAAAGAATGAGGTTGAATGAATGAAATATCTAAACTTAGTGATGTAAATACAATTAAATCGCTAGGTTTTGAGATATGATCCACAGAATTCCTTTCATATAAGGAATCTAAAAAAGGAACCATGTAATAAATCACTTTGAAAAGGGTTTCGAAGGATGAATCTTGAAGAGGAGAGGTGGATTCGAAGAAAATAGTTGAATAATAAGGAGGGGTGCCCAAAAAAAGACGCAGGCGTGCAAGTCTTCTTGGGGCGTGCAAGTATTGGTCGTGCAGGTATACTTGCACGACACATGTATACTTGCGCGACGACCAACCCATAGGGTAATACTTTGGCGACGCTTGAATCAAGCCCTTCGTTTTATCCCTAAAGGCTTCCAAAAGAGTGGCGCGCAAGTTCCATTGAAGGGATAAGGAGGCACACAAGTGTGGCCATTTTCCCTTGAGGGTTAGACACTTAGTCACACAATTATTGATGAATTTCAACACTTAGGATTTGTTCCCCCTCTTTAGGTCTTCCATTCTAGGTAAGAAATTACCTTAGAAGTGTTTGGAAGACTTCATGTAGAGACTAGGGTGCCGGGAGATTAAATCTGAATTTTGGAATTTTTCATCCCGGAAATGGGGTGCCCACAAGGGGTATTTATAGGCTACTGAAGACCATGATAGAAAATAAAATAGGGCACACAAGTCACCTACACACCCAATATATGGCACACAATTATACTTTCACGACCATGATAAAACTTGTGCAGCCTTTACTTAATAGAATCCTTGTTCATACCTTTGCCAATTTCTGATGTTTCTTCAAATGATGAATATCCTTATGCCAAGGTATTCTTTTTCCTTAGTCATTAGACTCTGTGATTAAAAGGAGCATCAATAAAAGTCCCCCACAGAGGTGGATCCGAAAGGAAGGAGGATTTGTCTATGAGGTAAAGAATAAAACCAAGGAAGGGTGGCACAAAAGGATTGAACGCACAGGTAGCGGCATGCAGGTGAGAGTCGCGCAGGCTTAGGTGCGCAGGGGTGTGACCTGGCCTATAAATATGTGCCCCATTCTCGCGCTAAGCACTCGGCTTTGAACGCTTCTGAGATCTCTCCACACAGGTTGCTCTCGTCGCACAAGTGACTTATTTTCCATGGTTTCATTGCTTCTATTCGTGTCGCGCTTCTGCATAGGTATCTGGACTTGTGTGGTATTACATGCACGCCAAAACTTGCCCTACACAGTTACACTTGTGCACCAACATTGGAATTGCACATCGTAATTCCTTAGAAATTTTTTCACTTTTCATCATAATTTTTATGAAAAACCAACTTACTTAAGAGTTAATTATTCAACCTTTATGCATATTAAATGGATCCTAGAAGAATTGGAACAACTGATGAACTAGAGAGAAAGTGAATTATTGATATGATGAACATTATTGGCCATGATTACTATGATATCTGTGATAACACTCTTCTAGATTTGGCCAAGTACTAGAAGAAGTGTCATCTTGACTTTCCATAGAGCATCTACTTGCCTCTGTATGGGCATGGTCATCTGCAAGAAGTCAACATTCCAGAAGCAAAGAACTATCTCCTACATTCTTGGTTTTAGACTTACACCAATTTTACATCACCAAATGTCTCAATGGGAGGATAATTTGTAAATACTAGAACAGTGGAGAAGGCCTATATAATGCATCCTAGCCCTTATGACTCATATCTGAATCCTCACAAGCCTGAGTTAAAACCACATTGTTATCCTTCAATTTTCCAAAATTCTCAGATAGATCAATCCAAAGGCAGGAAGAATAGTTGGGACTTTTGTCTTGGAGGAGGTGTGAAGCCAAAATGGATGTAATCATATTGGGTGTGACAAACTTGTGCAAAGTTTTTCAAGAATTTGAAAGGAGCTGCAATATTTGAAGCCATCTGGGCTGGGCAGACATATATCTATAAGAATGATGAGTTTGTGCCGAAGCTAATCAGCCACTAGAGCCAAAAAACCAAATCATTTTATCTGACTCATGAAGAAGTAGGAATCAGTTTTTGGGATTTCTACAAGATCTTTGGGGCTCAAATTTTGGGCGATATGTATGATGAATTCATCCCTCCTAGGGAAACGTGGAATGATTCGGAGAAGACTTCATCTTTGGCTCGGGAATTATTGAAAAGTTTATACAAGATCAAGAATTCCAAGTCCTAAAAAACTCATTATAGAAAGGATATTCATGCGGAGGAGTGGATGGATATGTTTCTTAAAAAGAAGGAGGTTAAGGGGACCACCTATACTCATCCTACTAGCTACCCCAGAACAGAGAAGAGGGGTGATTTTGGCACATTCTGGCCAACCCTAGAAGCAGGAGACTTTGAGAAGTGGGGATATGAAGTGGATCAGAGAATCCCAAAAAAGACCCATCTGGCAGGCTTCTTAGCCTTATGGCTCAGTGTTTATCTTCTGCCAGTCATAGATTCAAAGGGAGGTGTCAGGCCAGGGACCTTCGTTGTGGCAGCCAATTAGGCTGAGAAGAAAATCTTTGGGTTGGCCACCTCAATTTTGGGAAAGATTCACAGGAGCTTAATTAATGTCTTTATAGGTAAGTCTCATTTGAGAATAGTGGGACCATTCCATGTTTTGTGGGGATTGATCACCACTCATTTCATGACATATGTTGTAAAGAACGGAGTATAGGTTCCTAGAAGATCTTTCAGGCCATCATTGCAGGAATATTCTAGAATTTCTCCGTTATCTCTCAACATCTATGATATAAAGGTGAGGATGATCATGTTCAAGGAATTAAATTTCTTTCCTTATGGAAACCCGCCAACTGGTTGGTTTGTTGATGATGGAGCAATCATCCTGGAATTGAGGTCAAATATGCTGGATTACAGAGATGGTGTATTGGCCACCAGGACTGACAGAGTGATTATATGCAAGGCCTATGCTCCATACAGATTTTCACACAATTCAAGTGTCTGTAGAAGACTGTTGTGTCCCCTCCTGTGCATGTCAGGTCAGTGCATCATCTGATGGTTTCCCAAAAACTATGGTTATTGACTCTATAGAGAAGACTGGGGCAGTTTTTGATCTACCAGTTGACAAAGCGGTGAGTAACTTGACTACATGGTATGCCAAGAACTGGAAAGCATCATACCCTGAAGGGGTGCTAAATCATATTGTTCATAAGGTGGGGAAAAGAAAAGATCTGTAGAGAATGAAACCCTTCTTCTGGAAGGTGACTCTTCCCCACCTTGATCTGATTCACCAGATTCCTCACCCAAGGTTGACTCACTAGATTCCCAAGATGGGGATGATGTCACACCTCGACACGCGCGGTTATTTTATTTTATGATTTCATTGAATTTAAATTATATTGCTGTGGTTCGTGTTCAGTATCGGACCAGGTTTTTGAGTTTTTGTTAAAAAGTGCGCTTTTTGACGCGACGTCGTTGGGCACGTGAGCGGAGCATGTTTTGGAAGCCCCACGCGTCCCTGCCCGGTGTATTCTTGCGCATCCCATTGTGTTTTTATCATTATGATTATTTTTATCATTATTATTTTTATTATTATCTTATAAATAAATAATAAATGAAGTTGTAAATGTTGCGGATAATAGTATAATTATTATTAAATATGCTTTGTCATTAATCTTTATTATTGTTATTATTATTATTGTAATTTACTATTATTATGATTTGTTTGTTTTCTTTCACTTAATTCTATTTTTCTTTTATCATTTCTTTTTTTTTCTTATTCCTCTAACCCTAGCCCCCCCTCTTTATATATATATATTTCTTCTTCCTCCCCGCGGGAGCCGCCACCCCCCCCCCCACTCTTTTTTCTCTCTTTCTCTCCCCCTCTCGGTCTTCTTGTTGCACCACCAGCAGCGGCCTCCGCCTCCCTCCCAGCCTTGCTGCGCACCCCTCCGGAGCTCCCCCCTTCCCCGAACCTGGTGCCGCGCACGGCCCCCCGACCTGCTCTCCTCTCTGTCCGCCGCCGCACTCAGCCCAGCACCCTGCCTGCCCCCTGCCTCCATCTGTTGCAGCAACAGCACCCACGCACCCAGCCAGCCCGCGCGAGCCCCCTGCCGGCCTTCTTCCGGCGCCCGGCAAGCTTCCGCCGCGCCTCCGACCAGACCTCTCCTCCTCCCGCATGTAGCAGCCCGCTCAGTCTCCTCAAAAACCAGCGCCACCTTCCTCGTTCTCGCACTCAGTAGCGACTCCTCCCTTGCATCCCGCATCCAGCCGGCACCTCCTCTTGCAGCGTGGCCCGACCGCACTCCTCCTGGTGCAGCGCCTCCTCCCTGCCGGCGCACCTGCCTCCAGACCCGCCCCCCCCCTCCTTCTTTCTTTTCTTCCTCTCTTCTTCTCCTCCTCTTCTTCTCTTCTTCTCCTTCTCTTCTTCTTCTTTTCCTCTTCTCTCCTTCTTCTTTCCTTTCTTTTCCTTCCTCTTCTTCTCCGTTCTGGCGCCCTGTTCGGCCGCAGGTCTGTTTTTTTTTCTTTATTTTTTTTATTATTTATTTTAGTTTATTATTTTAAGTTATCTAATTAAATATTATGTTTTCTTTTGTTATTATTATTAATAGGTTAGTTATTATATCATTATTGTAAATATTAATATTTTAATATTGTAATTATAATAATAATAATAATATTAATATTATATTATTATTGTTATTATTGTTATTATTATTATATTATTATTATTATTATTGTTATTTTTACTTTTATTATTAGTATAATTATTCTTAATATTCTTATTATGGTTGCTATTATTATTACTATTATTATTATTACCATTATTTTGTTATTATTACTTTTATTCTTATTATAATAATTATTATTATTTTGTTGTCACTATTATTATTATTATTATTAATGTTATTATTATTAATTTTTATTGTTACTATTATCATTATTATAATTATTATTCGTATTATTATTATTGTTCTTATCATTCATATTATTATTGTCATTATTATTATTAAAATTATTATTATTATTATTTTTATTGTTATTGTCATTTTTATTTTACTAGTATTCTTATTATTAATAATATTTTTTATTATTATTATTATTATTATTATTATTATTATTTTGTTATTATTATTATTATTATTATTATTGTTATTTTTATTGTTATTTTTATTATTATTAATCCTATTATTCTTATTATTGTTATTATTATTATTATTATTATTAATACTATTATTGATATTATTATTACAATTATTATTATTATTATTATTATTATTATTATTATTATCTTCAACATTGTACCCTTTTTGGTTCATGGATTTTAATTGATGGTGAGTTTTTATTTATTGGTTTAGGATTTTTAGGACCCGCGCAGGGCGTTTCCGAGTGAGCGACATCGCTGCGCCTTGTTTCCGAGGTTCCGTCGACGCCGCGCTTTAGTTTCAAGGTGAGCGCTTCTTCCCGCCGCTTGGTTTCGCAGGCTCTGGTGAGTTTTTGGTTGTGTCTAAGTCCTTGAAATTGTTTATGCAGAGTATTAGACTTTGTCACGTAGTCTCAGACACACGCCGTGTCATCGCGCCTTGCTTCCAAAGTCATTTTTCCGTCGCACTTGGTTTTGAGGTAGGTTCCCTTTGCACTGCTTTTAAAATTTAAGTTATATTATTTCATGCTGTTTGCGCACCCTAATTGTTCAAAATCAACATTTTAATTAATTGTAATAAATATGAGATAATATACGATAATTAATTTTTAATAAGATGGTTAATTTTTAAATGGTTATTTAATGTCAAAAGGAGTCGTTTATTTTATACACGACACATGAAACATCCTTTTGACGAGCGGACACCCAATAATGAAAGAATGACCATTTGGCTTTTAAACATAATTCACGGAATGTAAAACAGAGTTCCAGTTTAATGAGAAATGATTTCTTTTGAAGCATGAACAAATACTTTGGTTCGTTTGAGAAATTGCCCGGTTGGCTCTTAAGGATTATTTGGAAAAAGAAAATGGTTTGGTCTGGTTTATAAAAATATTGTTGGCCTGTGACTTAGTGTTTTGGATTCTTTAAATAGTTTTAAACTGGTTTTGGTAGTGATTGTGAATTATATTAAATGCCCGTTCGGCACTTTATGGAAAGCAATGAAAATGTTTTTATAAAAACCCTCTTAGGACGACTATCATGCCTTGGTTGCAATTGATTGTTTGGGAGGCCGCGCTTAGAGGCTCCCAGGTACTTGAGTAGTAAAAGGCATGAGGTTGTTCCACGGAGTGGCTCGGGTGATGCCTGTTGTGCTTTATATATATATATATGTATGTGATTGGATGCTCGGTTGGCATTAGTTGGCTCACCCGTTTTTTTTCAAACACTTGAGACATGGGAATCTGGCATACTGAGAGAATATTCTAAGAACGATTGCTGCACTGGTAGGTTATGGTACTGACCAGTGGCCCATAGTAGGTGGATATATTGGGTTTATTACTATGGGATTTGCCCTCGACCTGCCTGTGAGTGGATGGTCGAGCGTTTTGTGCGTTTTGATTTCATCGTGACATGTCAATAAGGATGATTTCTCATGTATTGGTGTCTTCTGGTTTATTCTCGATCTCCTAGTTTCACCCATGTCTATTCAGCTTTTGTAGCTTGCAGTAATGATTATGATGCTCACGTGTATACTTACATTGCCCTTGCTGTATGTTTTACTTTGTGCATTCTGGCATATTGTTTTCCTTGGAAACTGATAAATTGCTTTTTAATGGGTTTCTAAAAATTGTTTTCAAATGGAAGTGTTTAATCCCTTTTGTTCAAATTTGAAAATTTAAACATCACTTTCCCCTTTTCCTGAAATGTCATTGGCACTAATGAAATGAACACGAATTTGGAAAATGGCTAAGGGAAATGGTTCGTACGTTGTTTTTAAGTAGAATATTATTAAAAACATACTTTTATAGATTGTAGTTCAAACTTGAAATGATGTTTCTTTTATTTTAAAGGTAGTGCATTGGGAATAGATATCGGGCTAGCCTACTGAGTTTTAATACTCACGCCTATAGTTCTTTTCTGTTTTTAGTGTTTGTGCAGGCCATAGCTTGAGTGCGCTCGCCTAGGGCGACGCTTGATCGTTGAGTCGGAGAGCGACCCGCGAGGTCGCACGGAGTTTGTTCACACGTCGTGTTTGGTTAGTTTGTTTCTTGTTTGTTCCTGTTTATTCACTTTATCTGGTTTATCTTTTCTGCGCTGCTCTGTATTATTTTCACTGTCTTATTTATTTATATTGGGCGAAATCGTTTCCATAGCCTCTGTTGATGCCCTGGCGCTTGTCGCCAGCCCGGGAGGATCGGGAACGCCTCTCGGGCCATGTCGCGGACCGGCTCGGGTGACCGGTTCAGGGTCGACCCGGGTTGGTTCGGGACAAAATGGTATCAGAGGAGGTTTGCTCTTAGCAGACCTCACTTTTCAGAGCGCCCTTTGTTATTTGGGATGTCAAGGTAGAAGGAGTAGGATTGTCGGGACTTGAGGGGTAGGTGCGAGAAGAGCGTCGCGAACTCTTGCCCGTACCGATCCTCAGGTTTCCAGGGGAAGTCCGGTTTAATTTTTTTGTTTGGGTTTTTATGGAAATGTTTTGCGATTGGGATACGACAAAGGGAGTTGGGCCACTAGTCCTCCTAACCCGCACGGCCTGGCAAGCCATGCAGAGCTAGGGGCATGGTCCAAGAAGGCTCTCTGTGTTAGTGACGTGTTTGGCATATGGCCGCCAACCATATGGTCAAGTCACCCACTGACACTAGTCCCCTGTTTGAGTTGTTTTGTGTTTCCCTTGATTTTTGAAAGTGGTTTGAATCAGAAAAGTTGGTGTTGAAAAACAAATGTGTTGTTTGAAATGACATGTTTAATTTGTGGATTGTTTTAAAAGAAGTGGTATGAATAAATTGTTTTTGGAAAATGAAGTTGCTCTGTTTTGGCCTTGGTGTTCCGATGAGTACTCACATGCATTTTGGTATGTTGGAAATGTGGATGGATTTCTGGTATGGTGGATGGATGCCCTGGGTGGCACGGATACATGCATGTGAGTGAGGCTCTAAAGAATACCAATGGCGAAGGTTTAACCCACTAAGCTTGTTCTAAATTAAAGATGTTTTCAAAGAGAAAATTTTTTATGTTACGATAACTTTTTTTCTCGGGTTTTGAGCTTGTCACCTATGCAGTGTTTGATTTTGAGGTTGTATTCATTCATTGAGTTGGCGTTGATTGGGTTTTTGACCTTTCCTTGTCCAGCGGTTATCCCTTTGAAGCTTCGATGGGTGATCGTAGTGCGGTCGATCAACCTAAGGATTTTATGATTGAGTTTCGGAAGTTGGATCCACCTCTCTTTTATGGTCAAGAAGAAACTTATGTGGCAGAGGAGTGGATGCGGAAGATTGAAAGGGACTTTAGCCTCATTGAGTTGCCCGAGTCGTTGAAGGTCAAGTTTGCGACCTTCATGCTTGAAGGTTCACCATGGATGTGGTGGAAGTCAGTGTCTCGGAACAAGCCTCGTCAAGAGATTACTTGGGAGTTTTTCAAGGCCTCGTTCATTCGTCAATATTTCTCTGAGGAAGATAGGGTGAGAAAGGGGATGGAAATATGTTGTCTGCAGCAGGGCGACAGATCCGTGTCGGAATATTTCCAGCGCTTTGTGGAGCTAGTACCTTATGATTCAGAGTATGCCACAAATGACCCCGTGAAGGCTCGACGCTTCGAGGCGGGTCTCCGCCCTGATTTACAGTCGAAGGTTTCAGAGTCCAACCTAACTTCTTTTGTCGATGTGGAAAGACAAGCTTTTCGTGTCGAAGCTGCGATGGTAGGAGTGCTCGATGTAGTTCTCCCTCCTTCGATCCCTATGAGCACTGGTGAAGATTTTGGAAAGGAGATGAGTAAGCAAATGGAAGTGGATGGATCAGGTCATGGAATCAAGAGGCCTCGAGATCTTTCATCAACCTCTTCGGAGCGAGAGATTATTGTGTGTTATCAGTGTGGCAAGCGGGGTCACAAGAAGTCATCGTGCCCAAGCGCTCCGAAGCCCTCCCAGGCGTGTGGACGTCTGGGTCACTTGCGACGATTTTGTCGGGGCGTTGCAAGGAAGCGTCGCAGAGGAAGTTCTCAGAAGTAATGTGTTGTAGGGTCTTTGTTCAAAGTTTCTAGTGTTAGTTTCCTTTCAGTGTAAGTGATCTATATCGTGGCCTATGTATGGGTGTTGTTTTGGGTTTGAAATGTATGAGAACTTCATGGGTCTTTTGACGAACCTCGTCTTTCAATGCTGGTGTGTTTTAATTTTAAAATCTTGTCCTTAAATCTGTCAGATCAAAAGATGTATGTATCTCATTGGGATTATCAGAACCTGACTGCGAGGCAGAAGATGCTTCATCCATCAGAGCTCCAACCAAAAGGTCTCGGAGTGAAGCCGGCGCGTAGTCAGGAACCCCCGGGGGAAAATTTTAAAGAGTCTGGTTAAAGTCGTGCCTCTAACGTCGTGGTGTGATAGTTTTGGTATTGTTGCTCTAGCTTCTCTGTCGTTGTAGTTCTCTCTTGTCGCAAAGTGCGCGATGGACTTATCCCTCGTGTAACGTCGGGAATTGTGCCTATTGGATGTAAGTTGCTGATCAGTGACTTTGCGTGGGCCACTGATGTAAATCAGTTGCGGCCCTGGTTTGTGTCCATCCCGAAGTGATGGCTCATGAGTAGTCGTACATCGTCGTTTTAGTGACTTGATCCTTGGGCCCACCCTCCCCGCCCATGGGGTTAGGGTTTTAGTTGCGCAAAGTATCCTTTTAAGCTTCTATCCCTTTTGGACGTGAGTAAGTGGTTTAAAGGTCCTTGCTGTGTTCTTTCTAGCTGGAGTAAGGTCTCGTGCATGTCTAAGCTGGTTTCCCGTTTGGTCGTTAGTTGGGCGGTTCTTTATGGTGGGGAGACCCACCATGAGTCTCTTTGGGTTTTCTCTTAAATCGTTATTGAATGCTAGTTGAGTTCTTATGGTGGGGAGACCGTTCAGGCCTCCCCTCTGTTGGTGATTTACTTTGGGCAATGAGGTTCAGTCCCGCTGGTGGTCGTTGTGGAATCCTTGGTTAAGAGGTCGGATCGTGTTCTGTGAAATCCTTAGGTGTTGATCGATCGACTGGTTGGTGTTGTGGCTTTCCGGGGGCGGAAAGCGTTATGGTGGGGAGAATTGTCACACCCCGACACGCGCGGTTATTTTATTTTATGATTTCATTGAATTTAAATTATATTGCTGCGGTTCGTGTTCAGTATCGGACCAGGTTTTTGAGTTTTTGTTAAAAAGTACGCTTTTTGACGCGACGTCGTTGGGCGCGTGAGCGGAGCCTGTTTTGGAAGCCTCGCGCGTCCCTGCCCGGTGTATTCTTGCGCATCCCGTTGTGTTTTTATCATTATGATTATTTTTATCATTATTATTTTTATTATTATCTTATAAATAAATAATAAATGAAGTTGTAAATGTTGCGGATAATAGTATAATTATTATTAAATATGCTTTGTCATTAATCTTTATTATTGTTATTATTATTATTGTAATTTACTATTATTATGATTTGTTTGTTTTCTTTCACTTAATTTTATTTTTCTTTTATCATTTCTTTTTTTTTCTTATTCCTCTAACCCTAGCCCCCCCTCTTTATATATATATTTTTCTTCTTCCTCCCCGCGGGAGCCGCCACCCCCCCCCCCACTCTTTTTTCTCTCTTTCTCTCCCCCTCTCGGTCTTCTTGTTGCACCACTAGCAGCGGCCTCCGCCTCCCTCCCAGCCTTGCTGCGCACCCCTCCGGAGCTCCCCCCTTCCCCGAACCTGGTGCAGCGCACGGCCCCCCGACCTGCTCTCCTCTCTGTCCGCCGCCGCACTCAGCCCAGCACCCTGCCTGCCCCCTGCCTCCATCCGTTGCAGCAACAACACCCACGCACCCAGCCAGCCCGCGCGAGCCCCCTGCCGGCCTTCTTCCGGCGCCCGGCAAGCTTCCGCCGCGCCTCCGACCAGACCTCTCCTCCTCCCGCATGTAGCAGCCCGCTCAGCCTCCTCAAAAACCAGCGCCACCTTCCTCGTTCTCGCACTCAGTAGCGACTCCTCCCTTGCGTCCCGCATCCAGCCGGCACCTCCTCTTGCAGCGTGGCCCGACCGCACTCCTCCTGGTGCAGCGCCTCCTCCCTGCCGGCGCACCTGCCTCCAGACCCGCGCCCCCCCCTCCTTCTTTCTTTTCTTCCTCTCTTCTTCTCCTCCTCTTCTTCTCTTCTTCTCCTTCTCTTCTTCTTCTTTTCCTCTTCTCTCCGTCTTCTTTCCTTTCTTTTCCTTCCTCTTCTTCTCTGTTCCGGCGCCCTGTTCGGCCGCAGGTCTGTTTTTTTTTCTTTATTTTTTTTATTATTTATTTTAGTTTATTATTTTAAGTTATCTAATTAAATATTATGTTTTCTTTTGTTATTATTATTAATAGGTTAGTTATTATATCATTATTGTAAATATTAATATTTTAATATTGTAATTATAATAATAATAATAATAATAATATTATATTATTATTGTTATTATTGTTATTATTATTATATTATTATTATTATTATTGTTATTTTTACTTTTATTATTAGTATAATTATTCTTAATATTCTTATTATGGTTGCTATTATTATTACTATTATTATTATTACCATTATTTTGTTATTATTACTTTTATTCTTATTATAATAATTATTATTATTTTGTTGTCACTATTATTATTATTATTAATGTTATTATTATTAATTTTTATTGTTACTATTATCATTATTATAATTATTATTCGTATTATTATTATTGTTCTTATCATTCATATTATTATTGTCATTATTATTATTAAAATTATTATTATTATTATTTTTATTATTATTGTCATTTTTATTTTACTAGTATTCTTATTATTAATAATATTATTATTATTTATTATTATTATTATTATTATTATTATTTTGTTATTATTATTATTATTATTATTATTGTTATTTTTATTGTTATTATTATTATTATTAATCCTATTATTCTTATTATTGTTATTATTATTATTATTATTATTAATACTATTATTGATATTATTATTACAATTATTATTATTATTATTATTATTATTATTATTATTATTATTATCTTCATCATTGTACCCTTTTTGGTTCATGGATTTTAATTGATGGTGAGTTTTTATTTATTGGTTTAGGATTTTTAGGACCCGCGCAGGGCGTTTCCGAGTGAGCGACATCGCTGCGCCTTGTTTCTGAGGTTCCGTCGACGCCGCGCTTTAGTTTCAAGGTGAGCGCTTCTTCCCGCCGCTTGGTTTCGCAGGCTCTGGTGAGTTTTTGGTTGTGTCTAAGTCCTTGAAATTGTTTATGCAGAGTATTAGACTTTGTCACGTAGTCTTGGACACACGCCGTGTCATCGCGCCTTGCTTCCAAAGTCATTTTGCCGTCGCACTTGGTTTTGAGGTAGGTTCCCTTTGCACTGCTTTTAAAATTTAAGTTATATTATTTCATGCTGTTTGCGCACCCTAATTGTTCAAAATCAACATTTTAATTAATTGTAATAAATATGAGATAATATACGATAATTAATTTTTAATAAGATGGTTAATTTTTAAATGGTTATTTAATGTCAAAAGGAGCCGTTTATTTTATACACGACACATGAAACATCCTTTTGACGAGCGGACACCCAATAATGAAAGAATGCCCGTTTGGATTTTAAACATAATTCACGGAATGTAAAACAGAGTTCCAGTTTAATGATAAATGATTTCTTTTGAAGCATGAACAAATACTTTGGTTCGTTTGAGAAATTGTCCGGTTGGCTCTTAAGGATTATTTGGAAAAAGAAAATGGTTTGGTCTGGTTTATAAAAATATTGTTGGCCTGTGACGTAGTGTTTTGGATTCTTTAAATAGTTTTAAACTGGTTTTGGTAGTGATTGTGAATTATATTAAATGCCCGTTCGGCACTTTATGGAAAGCGATGAAAATGTTTTTATAAAAACCCTCTTAGGACGACTATCATGACTTGGTTGCAATTGATTGTTTGGGAGGCTGCGCTTAGAGGCTCCCGGGTACTTGAGTAGTAAAAGGCATGAGGTTGTTCCACGGAGTGGCTCGGGTGATGCCTGTTGTTCTTTATATATATATATGTATGTGATTGGATGCTCGGTTGGCATTAGTTGGCTCACCCCTTTTTTTTCAAACACTTGAGACATGGGAATCTGGCATATTGAGAGAATATTCTAAGAACGATTTCTGCACTGGTAGGTTATGGTACTGACCAGTGGCCCATAGTAGGTGGATATATTGGGTTTATTACTATGGGATTTGCCCTCGACCTGCCTGTGAGTGGATGGTCGAGTGTTTTGTGCGTTTTGATTTCATCGTGACATGTCAATAAGGATGATTTCTCATGTATTGGTGTCTTCTGGTTTATTCTCGATCTCCTAGGTTCACCCATGTCTATTCAGCTTTTGTAGCTTGCAGTAATGATTATGATGCTCACGTGTATACTTACATTGCCCTTGCTGTATGTTTTACTTTGTGCATTCTGGCATATTGTTTTCCTTGGAAACTGATAAATTGCTTTTTAATGGGTTTCTAAAAATTGTTTTCAAATGGAAGTGTTTAATCCCTTTTGTTCAAATTTGAAAATTTAAACATCACTTTCCCCTTTTCCTGAAATGTCATTGGCACTAATGAAATGAACACGAATTTGGAAAATGGCTAAGGTCAATGGTTCGTACTTTGTTTTTAAGTAGAATATTATTAAAAACATACTTTTATAGATTGTAGTTCAAACTTGAAATGATGTTTCTTTTATTTTAAAGGTAGTGCATTGGGAATAGATATCGGGCTAGCCTACTGAGTTTTAATACTCACGCCTATAGTTATTTTCTGTTTTTAGTGTTTGTGCAGGCCATAGCTTGAGTGCGCTCGCCTAGGGCGACGCTTGATAGTTGAGTCGGAGAGCGACCCGCGAGGTCGGACGGAGTTTGTTCGCACGTCGTGTTTGGTTAGTTTGTTTCTTGTTTGTTCCTGTTTAGTCACTTTATCTGGTTTATCTTTTCTGCGCTGCTCTGTATTATTTTCGCTGTCTTATTTATTTATATTGGGCGAAATCGGTCCCATAGCCTCTGTTGATGCCCTGGCGCTTGTCGCCAGCCCGGGAGGATCGAGAACGCCTCTCGGGCCATGTCGCGGACCGGCTCGGGTGACCGGTTCAGGGTCGACCCGGGTTGGTTCGTGACAGATGATGAGGCGCGACATGTGTCAAAGAGACCTCGTGCCAGATATAATCCTCCTGTCAGAATCAAGAGACCAACTCCATCAACTCCTAGTGAGTTACTTCATTGGGGGAAATTTAATCACCATTACTTTATAGAGCAACACGTATTATTTTCTTATCCTTTTTATATTGTTGCAGGAGCTGGGATGAAGCTAAAGTCTATGATTATAGGACCCCCCTCAAATCCTTCTGGTACACATGTTGAATATCTATGACTACAGGATATCCAGACATGGTGATGTTTATATTGCAATGCAAAAAAACTGCCTGGCTAGATCTGTTGCGAGGGGCTACACATCCCTAGAATAGGGAATCATCAGGCCTCTACAGACATATGTTACAAGGATAACCCCGATGAAGTGAGGGCCTACATCAGAGAGATGGATATGCTCATATATTCCACCAATGATTCCATTCCTGTCACCATGTGGGTGAAGGAAATGGTAGATTGTGGTGCCACTGAGGCGACTGGTGCTTCCGGAAATGAGGAGTGGCATGATTATGTGTCTCCTGAATACGTAAGCTTCTTTCCTTATTTTCTTTGCCACTTGATTCCAGTAAAAGCTTTTTTACTCAAGGAAATTACTTTATTAATCCTACATCTTGCAATGAAAGGAACTGCTAAGGTTCCTTCACCACAGTATAGCCCTGGTGGTACTGCCATCGGGGCTACTTAAACTCTTTGCAAGCCGGGTGAAATATCTCCAGGCTAGAAATCCATAGATGATGAGTTTGACATATCTCTTCATTCCCCAATTCCTGTATTTGGATATTATGACTTCATCACTACCAAAAATCCAAAGAAGCAAAGGCATCGAAGGATGAAGTCCACAGCTAAACGCTTAATAAGTAGTGGTAAGTCCTTCAAAAAGTCACAAGTCTTAACCCATGAAAAATATTTCTCATAATTCATGGGATTGCAGGGGCTTCTTCCATTTCACCTTTGAGGGAGAGCATTTACCATCCTCTGAGGACGACAGGGGGTACTGGTGAATAGTCACAAGTTCATGCTGACATGGCTGCTCTTGAAGAAGAGACAATATCTGTTCCTAGTATCGCTCCTGCTGTTGTTTCAAGGAGAGAATAGGCTACTTCTGGTAAATTAACACTGATTCATAAGATGTTGAATGAAAACATTAATTGACTTCTATTCCATGATACTTAAGGTTCAACCCCTGCACTAGATCATTTGGTGTCCACTGCAACTGATGTCGTAATTTTATCAGAAGAAGCTGTCTGGGGTCAAAGACCACAGGATGAAGGTCGCCAATAAGACACATCAAATGCTCCCACCGGAGAGTCTAACCATGAATCTAAGGTATCGTTTGATGAAATGATGAAACATGGTGCATATTTTGAAGACCTTTTAGATGATGTTAAATTACCATGTGATTTAGAAGATTTTGGACGTGAGTGTTATACTTCGTCCTATTAAAATAACTTCTTATTACATCTCTGACCATGATTGGTAAAAAATGTGTAGTTCCATATGATCAAGCTAATGAACTGACAATTTTTGAAGGGGGTATGGACAACCCTACTATTGCAGAGACACTAGCTCAAGTGGAGCTAAACCCAGTAGAGCTTCTTGAAACTCATCCTGAAAATCCTGTTGATGCTAGGAAAGACGGGGAGGATACTTCTCCATCTTCTGATATACCATTGGGTAAGAGATAGCAATATTTGTGGCAATACTTAATTTTCAAGACAACCTAATCAACTTTTTTCATCCTTCGAAACTAACCAAAAACTTTCAATTGACTATGCATGGACATCAATTTCAGTGGCTAGATCTGGAGGTGAAGCCCCAGCCTCCACCCCAACAGGAATAGAATGTTGAATAACAGGGGTCGGGGGGGAAGGAGAAAAACATGGCACTTCTCTAAGTGCATTAATCCTGAATTATATTCCCCCCTGTGACAGTGATTTTGAATCAGACCCAGAGGTAAAAAAGGTACTTTAATTTCCATGACACAAGGCTTAGAAGAACATATGGAAGATCATATCTGAAGTGCCTCTTGAAGAGCTATATTCGAAGATACCATGATTGTCATCCCTGTTCGTCATGTTGGGACTCGGCGGTTTTTGATATTAAGAGATCCATGCCGTAGTGAAAAAGTCATTTTAAGAAGGCAGCAGGAGCAGAGGTATCATCAAGACCTGACCAGAGTAAGGCTATCGGCCAATATCAGCGAATTTGACGCTATGGTGTCCCAAGATGAGATTGATCATGCTTCCATGTTGAAGGAGCTGAAGCATAAGATCAAGGAGAAAGTTGTCCAGTAGATACACCTTCAGCAACATCTATATTATTTTACTGGGGAACTTGACCAGCTTAACAATTCACTAAAAGGAGTTTAAATGAATGGTATGACAGCCATTGAAGAATCCAAGAAATCACTCCATCAAGTTGAAAAGAGTGAAGTTGGTCGAGTGCATGAGCTTCAAGTAGCTGCTGATGAACCTCGAGATGTCATAAATCAAATGAAGAGTTATGATGATAACCTATTATAATTCAGGGAAAAGAAAAGAGAATCCAATCTGTAGATATCCTTCTAACTCTTTTGCATCAAATGAAAAACACTTTCATCTTCAATCATTTGTGCATGCCTTCTTTTGTTAGCTACATTAAATTTTTACCTAAGCCAATTGTCCTAGTAAGCATAGTTTGATTTTTTATAGGATTATAAAAATAACCCTAAGACTTTGAATCTTTTAATTGCTCAATATTTCCTAAATCATACAAAAATATATATTTAGTGAGCTAGGACTTGACTTTTTGTTCAGATTTCCCTTGTCTTTTGTGGGCAGTTTAAATTCATGCACATCGGACATAAAAAGGATAATTTTTAAGGTCGAAATAGCTTTGACCAAATGGATTAAAATTGACTCAATTCCTTGATAATTTATCTGAAAATATATTACCACAATCAAGTATGGGGGAAAACATGTAATCTATAACTTAAGAAATTTTGAATCTGAGGAATGATATGAAAAAAAGGGCTAAGAGGCATTAGAAGAAGTATTTCCAAAGAGTTAAAGTTGCCATTATTTAACAAACCCGTTATGGGGTTGAATTATGCAGGTCAACCTAAGTGAATTGGCTACATAGTCAAATAATATCATCTTTTGGCTGATCGGTCTGTTATGTAGACTACTTATGCATGGCCTCCTAAGGGCATGTGATGCATAGTCAGGAAAAAGAACTCTAAAAAAATTTACTTTTCAATTGATAAAAAATCCAGTGAAAGATTATGGAGATTCAAATTTTTTAAAGCACAGAGTCTGCTATATGGAGAGAGGTACTTGAATATATAGAGGATATTTACAATCAATATTATCAAAGAACTGGATGAATGTTACTCCTACGAAGGTATGAACTTAATGTATAGAAGGGAAATATAAACCATAAACTTAAATACTTTTAGATCATTAAAAATTGTATGGGACAAATATGTTAAGGATGGCTATTTTTGTGGATCCCTACATATTGTCATTACGACAAATAAGGACAAAAGAGGTTTTCCTCCCAAGAATAAAGTTACCACTATTTCACAAACCTGTTAGGGGGTTGAATTATGCAAGGCCACCTAAGGGAATTGGTTGCATAGTCAAATAATAGTATCTTTTGGCTGACTGGTTTGTTATATAGACTACTTATGAA
Organism: Viscum album; assembly: GCA_963277665.1. Classification (NCBI taxonomy): domain Eukaryota; kingdom Viridiplantae; phylum Streptophyta; class Magnoliopsida; order Santalales; family Viscaceae; genus Viscum; species Viscum album. Next base: position 1,009,762,077 of record OY728126.1, read on the forward strand.
AGGCTTCCTAAGGGAACGTGTTTCATAGTCAGGCAAAAGAATTCTTGGGTGTCATACATTTTGTGACCAGAACTCAAGAAAGGGTTATATAGATCTAGAAGTATTTATGGTTAGAAGTATGATACATAAAATTGGGAATTTTCCAATGCATTTAGAAGATACACAGACCAATGCTAACCATAATCATGTTCTGATTGGGTCCTGAATTGAGATGCTGGACTTCACTACGTATCCCATAAGGATGGGAATCAAGTCATACATAGTTCTTGAAATATAGTTTAATGTCATGTGGGATTAGAGTGTAAGAGATCTTAGTTTAGGGTCATATAATTCCGACCATAATAAGGAATACACAGTGTTTGTTTTATAAACTTGATGTGAATGAAGACCAGGTTTTTCATACCACATTCATGTTTTCACAAGGGGACTTTTTAGCTAAGGGGATGAAAGTGGAATTTGGGGTTAGGTCCAAAGAGTTGGGGCTGGATTCGAAGGATGCTCAAATGATCCTATGTATCCCATAACTATGGGAATCAAGCCGCACAAAGTTCTTGAAATACACTTTGTACAGATTTGGTTCGTACAAGTGAAGGGTGAATGGGGACTTTAGTGCAATGATGGTTCGACTGAAGATTAATGGTTCGGTCATTGCTATGTATGCACATAGTCTTTGGAATATAACATGTTGGAAGATCAATGTAAAAAATGATCCCCCCTCAGGTGAGGGTGTCAAAGAATGTTGTAGTTTATTGTCGTACAAGACAAAAAAGAATGAATAGTTTAATGTCATATTGTAAGGAAAATGGTGAACTAATGTAAAAAAATATTGGTTCTGGGGGTGTCTTCATGAATCAACATCATATGATATGAAGGTGAACCGATGTGAAGAGATTGGTTTTGGGCTTGAACCTCTGGATTTTTCCTACGTACCCAGCCTAGAAGGAAAAGATCAAATTCCTTGTAGTTCTATTAAAGAATGAATTGGTGATCAATTTGTTCTTGAGGAAAACGACCTAAAATATGGTATCGGGACTTACACAAGGTTTGAGGCCCAGAGAGGGTGTTATGGTTGAATTTTACTCTAAGCTCACATGAGTCATAATCGGTGTGAGAAACAAGAGGTAGCAAAAACCTTAATGATGCATAGTTTAACATCATGTTGTACGAAGAGGGGAAATGCAATTTAATGTCTTGCAGTGACGAAAATGGAGACACATTTTAATGTCATGTTGGATAATTTAGGGACTTTTTCACAGTTTAACGTCATGTGGGACTAAGAGGTGCACAATTTAATGTCGTATAGCTGGGATGATGGATAGGCAATTTAATGTCTTGTTGGACGTAAGAGGGATAATACAGTTTAACGTCATGTTTGACGAATTATTTTTGTACAGTTTAGCGTCATGTAGCATGGACATCATTGTTTAATTTCATGTTAGCTGTAAGGGGGATTGTGTAGTTTAATTTAATGTTGTAAGGACAAAAGAGGGGCTGTATAGTTTAACGTCAAATAGCAAGGACGACACAGTTTAATGTCATGTTGGACGTAAGTGAAAATAGTTTAAAGTCATATGCATGTAATATGGTGATGTATTTGTATTATAAAAAATAATTCTTCAAAAATATGTCATTGTTTGGAGTAGTGATGAGTTATCAATCCAATGAGATTAAAGAATAAGCTCTATTGGAGTAGACCTTATGTATTGAGTACGGTCCTTCCTATTTTGGATCCAGCTTTAGAGGTTTCTTTCCTGGTATCATTGGAGTTCTGAGAACCAATACCAATTCTCCCTGAATGAATTAATGAATATGAACTTTTTTGTTGAATTCTCTTGCTCTTCGATTCTAATAGACTTCTAAGTGGTGTAGGGTGCACAATAATTTTTCATTTAATCATTTTAATTCATCTAATCACTTTTTAGATTGCTCATATGTAGATGACTGATCACAAATATCTACCCTGAGTGAGGGTAATTGAACATCAATGGGAAAGACTCCTTCCGTTCCATATACCAATGAATATGGATTTGACCGTGTTGAAGTGCGGGTGGTGGTCTGATAATCCCCTAAAGCATGAAAAAGTTTATCAGGACATGATTTCTTATCTTTATCCACTATCTTTTCTAGTATGTTTGAAATAGTCTTGTTAAAGGCTTCTATTTTTCAATTGGCCACTTCATGATACCAAGATGAATGATTGGATTTGATGTTGTATTCTTGATTCAACTTCCTTACCATGGATGAGAAAAAATTGGTGTCATTTTCCGTCAATATTGTATGAGGGACACCAAATCTGGTAATGATGTTAGACATGATGAAGCTAACAATGCTTTTAGAACTGACTTCTTTGAGAGGTATTTCCTTTTCCCCTTTGGAAAAGAAGTTAGTAGCAGAAAGAATATACTTAAACTACTTGGATGTAGCCGAAGGATAAGGTCCTACTACATCTATTCTCCATGTGGAAAATGGCCATGGGTATTTAGTTGTATGTAGCAACTCTGGGGTTGATGAATGAAGTTGGAATGTACTTTTCAAGAATGACACTTCTTAGTGAAATCAACACAATCTTGTATCATTGAAGTCCAAAATTATCCAAGCCTTTGAACTTGATCAGATAGTATATGTCCAAATTGGTGGGCACCACAAACTTCTGCATGTACTTATTTCATGACAACCATTGTCTATTCACCATCAATGCATTTGAAGAGAACTCCATCAAGACCTATTTTGTAAAGGATTTTTTCTAGGTGCTCTGGTCTATCATAATGAGTAAAATTGACCACACATCATTAGACTTGTTCTTTCCCAGCTCTATCAGGTGGGAGTGTTCCATTTTGAAGGTATTCCCTGATAGGTGTCATCCATCCCGTAGTATGACCATAGGGTTCAAAATGGGACTAAATTCATTGATTTCCTCTATTTTGGTTTGAACATTAGGTGAAATTGTATAACAGTGGGCAATACTGATGATTGTCTCATCCCGATTTGGATCTGCCAATGTTGTGGCTATATTATCCAGTGCATCTTCTTGGGAATATTGTGATCACGGGACAAGAAAATGTCAGTTCCGAAGGAAATTCTGCCATTAACTCTCTGATTCAATCATACAAAGGGATTAAATATTCTTTTCTGATTGCATAATTCTCATTGACTTGTTTGATTACCATGTTTTGAATCACCTTTCAATTTTAAGTGATTCACTGGTGCTTGAAGCACCAACTCTAATCCTACAATGAGAGGTTGATATTATGCTTCATTATTTTTACCGCCTTCCCGCATTAAGAAGGAATAGGCTAGAACTACCTTTTCTGGAGAAATGAGAACAATTCCTCACCCTACTTTGTTGAATTTTGGATCTTCCATTTTCTTCCCTGTTGGACTTCTAGAAGAACCATTAAAGTACATTTCCCATTTTTGAAGATTATCTTGAATATAGAAGACTTCCTCATCAGGAAGTTCAGTATCTAAAGATGTATCTTCTATTGAATGATGTTCAGCAATGAAATCATCCAGATCTTGGCCCTTTATTGCCTTTTGAGACACATAATGGATATCAAATTGCTGCAAAATAACTGCCCACCTTGCTAAATGTCTTGTAAGCATTGGACGACTAAGGATGAATTTGAGCGGATTATTGCGAGATACCAAATGGACCTCATAATGTTGCAGACACTGTCTCAACTTTTTAACTACAAAGATTAATGCTAGGAAACACTTTTCAATACATTAATATCGGGTTTCTGCTTGAAGCATAGTCTGATTGAGAAAATAAATGCTGTTTTCATTCCCAGTATCATTATTTTGGGTAAGGAAGACTCCCAATGATCACTCTAAAGCTATCACATAATGAATAAGTTGTCTTCCTTCAACATGTGTCATTAACACTGGTGGACTTAAGAGATATTTCTTGAGAATATTGAATGCTTATTGACATTATTTTGTCCACTAGTAAGTGACTCCCTTCTTCATAAATTTAGTGAAGGGTAAACTTTTTCTTGCTGGATTGGCGATGAAAAATTGAATATAAGATATGTGTCCTTGAAGTCCTCTCAATTATTTCAAATTTCAAGGTGGTGACATACCATGAATTGACTTTGTCTTCTCATGATCGACTTCGATACCACGATGGCGTACAATAAAGCCAAGAAATTTTCTTGAGGTTACCCCAAAAGCACATTTCAAGGGGGTCATCTTCAAATTGTGTTGTTGAAGTTTGTGGAATATGACTTCCAAGTCACACAATTGATTAGAACATTGTTTGTATTTAACCACCAAATCATCCACATAACGTTCACCAAATTTCCCTAAAAGGGGTTTGATGATACGGTGCATGGAACACTGATATGTTGCGCCTGCATTCTTCAGGCCAAAGGGCATTAACCAATAGCAAAACACACCCTGAGGGGCTCTAAAAGTTGTAGATTCTTCATCTTCTGAATCCATTTGGATTTGATTATACTCAGAATATCCATCCATGAAGAAAAGTGCTTCGTAGACAACTGTTGCATCAATTAAGAGTTCTGTGATTGGAACTGGAATATCATCCTTAGGACAATGCCGATTAAGATCTCTGAAATCAATGAAAACTCGAAATTTTTCCATTTTTCTTTTTCACAGGGACAATATTAGCCAACCAATTGGGATATTGAACTTCTCTGATGATGTTAGCTTTGATAAGCTTATCCACTTTAGCTTCAATTCTGGAAGCATAAGTTGGTTGTGTTCTTCTTGCGGCTTGCTTAAATCCTCTATGTTCTTATGGAAAACCCAAATGATGAGTAGAAACATCAGGATCAAGCCTTGTCATTTCTATATAATTCCAAGAACATATATCTTGATTTTTCATTAAAAATGAAATATACATTTCTTTCACTTCTAGAGTCATGGCTGCACTAATTAAAGTGGGGAATGGATCTTTTTTTGTACCTAGATTTATTTCTCTGAGTTCATCCACAGTGGTAGAGATACCTTCTTCAAATGCTGGAGGAGCATCTCTATGATCTTCCTCTTCTTCTTCAAAACGTGTTATCTCTTCTGTTTCTACTTGCATAGTAGATGATGAAGCATAATTTCCATGATCAGGAGAGATGTTAAAATTTGAACATCTTGCAGAAGGATCTTTCATTTCTGACCCTTTTGATGATGAAGGGTTTTCCTTGGGTAAAGAGGAGATGATGGATTGATAATCTACATCATCGTTCACCTCTAACATAGCTATAACTTCTTTCGGCCTAGTTGGCGATGTATAGAATTTTTGAATTTCAGCGGATGAAATGAATACATCTCCATTTGAGCTTTCATCATTTCTTGGTGAATCACCAATTTCTCCCATACTATCTGGCTTGATTTCCATAATTTAAATTATGGATGTTTCAATAAGAGTATGTGGATTTGGGTCTATCTTGTCAATTTAGTGAAAGGAAACACATAATCTGTACTCACATGTATGAATGGATTTACTAGAATCTTTTCCAAACCATATGGAGCATTAAATTTGGTAACCTCCCTTATTGTGGATTTCCCATTTTCCTCTATGTGATAGACTTCTTCCTCAATGTATTGAGATTCACATGTTTCGAATGGGGATTTATCACCATGCAATGTCCCAATTTGACCATTGAAAAAATATTTGAGACATTGATGGTATGATGAAGGGATAGCTGCATGTTGATGTAGCCAAGGTCTTCCAAGAAAAATATTGAAGGTCGTGTCATGACAAACAACCATGAAATCTGAATTGGATAAAATATCTCTGAATTGAGTTTTGAGTGTGATCATGCCCAGAGGTTCCTGTTCTTTTTTATCATATCCTTGCAAAATAAAATTAGGAGATAAATTATATTCGGTGATTCTCAATCGACGAAGTGTAGGAATGGGGATGAGGTTGACTCCTGAACCATTATCAATGAAGGGTCTTTGGATGTCCACATCATTGACCTTTCCAGATAAGTACAAAGGTCTAATATGTACATGAACAACATAATCATCATCATCATCTATAAAAGATATCACTGCATGGAATTCTGTAAGATCATTATCTACATGGTAGACTTTAGATGTAGCAATTTCAGTTGCGAATTCCTAAGGACTTGACAAAGCCTCAATGAGTGCCTCCCAAAGATCCTTTGATAAATTCATGGAATCCAGAATTGATAACTTGGCCGGTACTTGGGTGAAATGTTTCAAGATATCATATTTTTGATCCAAAGGTCTGTGTTTCCCAATATTAACATGTGTTTTCATAGGTACCTTAGATGTTGATGCTTTGGAAGTAGATGCTTCTTGTATCAGGGTAGGATTTGGAAATACTCCTGGCATTGGAAGATTAGACTGGATAGGTTTATTTACTTGCTGAGAGGAAGAAGGTTTAACTTCCAATTGATACTCTAAAATAACTGTACCAGGACTAAATATGCCTTGCATGGAAGAACATTATTTTTCTTGTTGAGCCCTCTGAAGGGCTCTACCTAGAGTTTCTACTGCATACACTATTCTAGTAGGGGTAGAATTGGAATAGTGGCTTCTGGGATATGCACGTCTTCATCTGTATCCCAGAACTCTAGAACTCCCTCTAATTCCACTGTTTGATACAGGGAATTCAGGCTCATCATGATCGAAACTGTGATTGGCATAAGGATCTGTTAAGTGAATCTTATTAAAAGAACCAAAAACCAACTCTTCATCGGATGAAGATTCCTCCTGATTAGCTAATTTAGGATGTGCCATTTGGTGGGGCGGTTCCTGTGGATTTGAAGTAGATGGAATAAAATCTGCCAGAGTCAAAGACAACATGGGCTTTGACATGATCTCATCTTCTTCTAAATGTTCCTCTTTATTTGAATTATGTTGTTTCTTTGAGGATTTTTATTTTGCTAAAAGATATTTTTCTATGGAATTCATAACAGAAGACACAATTGGTTTCTTCAATTGCATTCATAAAATGGCATGATTTTGGTTGATCATTTTTCTGACCGTCTAATCATCATATTTCTGTGCATTTTTTATTTTGAATTCTTTTCACTCACCTTATTCATCTATATTTGTAGCAGTAACACATTCTACATGAGTGGAAGAACCTTTAAGTTTGACTTATCCTTGGTCCACCATCTATTTCAAGTGGTCTTTTAAGACAAAACACTCTTGAATGGGATGCCCCAACATCTGATGAAATGGGAAATAGTTGGGATGGTCTTCATCTGCTTCCTTATTCGTCCTTTTAGGCCTTTGCAACTAAACCAAATTATTTTTCAAAGCCAAAATGAATTAACCAAGAACTTGTTCATTTTGGAAAGAATAAACATTGCTCTTCAGATCCTAAAATTGTTTCTGTCTTTGATATCTTTGATCATATTGATGAAACAACCTCTGGTGTTGATGCTCAGAAGGTAGAGCCTTTCGATAAGATGAAGGTTTTGAAGTATAATCAGGTATAGGTGCTTGTTTAAGCATAACTATAGCAGTATCTACATTACCCATTCTCCTTCCTGGAGATGATGGAATTACATGAGTTTTATACTTAGTTTTTTTAAAAGAGTCTTCTAACTGCTCAGCGATCGAAGTAACGTCTCGAACCCTCCTTTTCATTTCACAGGGATCAACAGTGTGTGAAATTCATCACGAAAATTTTCCACACAGATTGGAAACAACTCTTCATGAGGGAGTTCTAAGATTAAAGAATATGGTAATCCCTTCCAGCGAGAAATGAAATCTGAAACCCTTTTATTCTCCCTTTTCATACAATTTTTAAGATCAAAAACTATTTTTTTTTTGGAAATGCTGCGCTGAATTGAAGAAGGAATCGTTGACAGAGATCCTCCCATCTGGTAATTGACCAGGATTGCAAGCTTGTATACCAGACAAAAGCAGGCCCTTGTAATGACTGTACAAAACACCTGAGCTTAACTGGTTCTTGTTGCTTAGGGGTTCCCATCATAAGATTGCATCGAGAAATAAAAGGAGTTAAGTGTTTCTCTGGGTCTTGTGAACCATTAATTATTGGGAATGTGGTACTTGAAAAATTTGATGGGGGAGGAATTTCATCAACCCAGTCAGGGTAAGCCCTCTTCTCCAATTGAATTTTTTCACGCTTTCCCTCCATAGCTCCCAACTGAGTTGTTAATGACTCAATGGTAGTCATTAACTTTTGAGAAACATATAGCTAAGCTTGGAACTAAGAAGGTGCAATAACTGGAGCTTAGACAGGTGTTGTGGATGGTAATTCAACTGATGGTAGTACCACTGATTGTTGTTGCGCATGTCCCATAGGACTAGAACTATGAGGGTGTACTGGTAAAAGAGGACACTCTTGATCAATCTTAGTAGCTGCAAAAAATTCTCTTGGTTAACTTCCTCCAGCACGCATAGTAAGAAGACTACCTTGAAGTATTTCTTCATTCAACCTCCTTTTAATTCATTCATCTCTTCCTCTTATAGTGAAAATCTTTGCTATAGTGACAGTGATTGGCCTTCTACAGAGGGAGGGTCTAATATAACCTGATTCTTTACTTTCCCCTTGTTGGATGCCTTTCAAAGAGGGGGAAGTTGGTTATTTGAAGGAATAACTAGATTCTAGGTAAGACGTTGATTTCATGGATGCACACCTTCTTCATTTGCCTCTGTGTGCACAGCCTCTTGAGCTGGAACTTCTTCATATGATCCATCTGAGTGAGACACATGTTCAGGAGGATCAGAAACAATGGAATTGAGGAGATTTATTGATGCATAATGTATTTCATCCCTTCTATCGACATTTCTGCGATATTTTCTTCTTTCATGTCCCTGATGATACACTGCCTTCAGTTGAGTTGATCCCTCAGGAACTTCTCGATGAACTGTAATTTGGAGGGAGTCTCCTGATAATTCGTCTCTTCATTCCTCTTGGGGATTCATCCCTAATAAAGAGAAGATTTACTTTCTCTGAGGAAGAGATAGAGGATTTGAAAAAGTCCTCAGTCAGGTGGACTGGGGCTATTTCTACAATTTCTACTGAACTCCTCGAATCCAATTTGTTGATTCCGAGGGTTGGGAAAAAATATTCCCCAGTCTAGAAAGCTGGGGTGGTTCTTGAGCTGCTACAACTGAGACTTTCTTAAAATATTTTCTAATCTTGTGGACTTTAGTCCGGAAATTGGCTGGATGCATCAACCTACATCCACTCAAATCACATGGCTCAAAAGACCGTTGGATGATTTCTGAAACTTCTGTCACTTGATGATGTGCACGCTCTAAACAAGAACCCTGGTCGATATTCTCATTTGCCTGATGCAAGAGGAATTCGACAACTTTTTCTCTGTATGTCTGACTTTGAGGAGAAGTAGTTGAGGCCTGCTATTTAGTGAGCCTTTGAATACAAACAAAGCCAATTGGTTGTGTCCGGCCATGGGAAATAACATTGCATGAGACCATTTTTGGCAGGATTTGTTGGCTTGAGAGTATAGTGAAATGTAGTGTTCCATGGACTCCCCATCCCCTGATATGAATATCAGGTGGGGCATTAGAAATTAACTAGTGGAACCTTTTTAGTGTGTCACGGCATAAACGCTGAAGGGCTCTCTGCTGCTTTTCAGCCTTCAAATATCATGAAAATGAGAGATATTCCAAATAAATTTGTCATTGTAACCTTTCTATTATCTTGAAATCATTTTAATATTCATCATAAGATAATATTTTCTTTTTCAATTGACAAATATTTTTCCACATGTTGAGACGAATATCGTGAATACAATCTTCCGTCAACATTTCTGGAATGTCATACTGAGAGTCAGCCAAAGGCCAAAACATGACGGTTAATTCACCTTTCTCTAGTTGTTTTCTCATATTCAGTATTTCCACTTTATAATTTGATAAAGATTCTTCCATCTGATTAGACCAGAGCCAGTTCTTCCTTGTTGCTTCATTGAATTCAACAAGATTGGTATAGAATTCATTTACTAAATTATAAGATGAATGACTCAGGGGTGGTTTGGAGAATGACCTACACCCGAGGATATCTTCTGGTTGAGAAAGTATTTCACTTGCTATTGGTAATGCATAAGACATGACTGGATTCACATTTTTATGTTCCTCAACATAAGAGGTCTTTCTCGGTACCAAAATGCCCTTTAAAAAATTTTCCAGGCAATGCAAATTACTACTTCAGAGAGGACATTCACAGCTAAATTCATAATCATGGGGAGGACCACCATGGGGGGTTACAACAAAATATGAAACCTTTTCCTCCTTGATCTTCTGGCCACATAGAGGGTTATTGTGGCTCTCATCTGAAGATGATACTTAGAGATTGACTGAAATGTCATGAAGAAAGCCTTCATGAGGAAGTGTCTGATGCAGACCATCAGAATAAATGTTCCCATTATTGGGAAATGAGAGAGTAGAATCTTGAGTTCCAATAGATAATTTTTTGAGGGCTTCAAGAACTCTAACGTCGAGCAAGGACTTAATACAAATTGGATCTTTATTTCTTTACTGTGTTAAACGGGTCTTTTTCTTAGACACATTCTTACTCACTTTGGGAACCACATGTTGATGAATGTGGTTATTATGGGCAGGTGTATGTGCCTACTCAGGAGAAATAGTCAGGTTAGGAAGATTATCTCCATTCAAATCTGGTGTATGTGCCTGACTTGATTGTCCGTATGATATAGTGGATTATGCCCCACAACCCTCATGGATTGGAACAGTGGTGTGTGTCTGTTCTAGAGTGATCTGTTGATGTGTCACTCCACTGGTAAGGACAGATTTTCATTTCTTTCCCTGTGATGCTTCAGAATCTGGTATAATATTCTGGCAGGCATCCAGAATATGACCAGGGATTTGCTTCATCTCTTTCACCATTGTCAGAATGTGCTTGGTGACATCAGCTGCCAAATCGGGAATATATGTCCATTATGTACTTTGAGTAGGTGTGTGTTCCTACTCCTACCCTTCTTTTCCTGTCAGTGAGTTCTAACAGTACTCATGTGTGGGGGCAGAGAGTTGAGTCTACTCCAATTTTGTCGTCGGGGCTTTCCGAATGACTTCTTGCATGCTACCAAATGAGACTATTGGTAGGCTTGATTAGCATTGGCATGTGTATGTTCCTTCTGTGTATTCTTTGTCATGTATGGTTGATGAATTTCCTTTAATACTGGCATACTAGACTGCTGACATAATTATTGATTGTAAACAGGTGTATGTCCCTACTTATCAGTTGCCACCATATTATATTTGTGAAATTATTTGGTTGTAGTCAGACGAGCCTGCTGACTAGATAATGAGATATAAAAAGGTGTATATGTCTTCCTATAATACTCTGATGGAATTTCATGACAGGATTGGCACGTTACTTTCAGATGGGTCTAATGGGCAGTAACATCAGGACGGACGGGTGTATATGCCCGCTCATTATTTACCATCATGTTGGCTTGATGAACTTCTCTGGAGGGGAAGAAGTAAGAACCTGCTTCCTGTTGACTATATTTCACCTCTGGCGGTTTGTATTACATGCTTGGGACTGAGGAACTAGATCTGAACCCCTGAAGGCAATACCCTTATCATGTTGAGGGAGAACATCCGCATGATTTTGGCAGTGATTGATGATGGGATCCCTCGGTAAGGACTCATGTCTCCTAGAATTAAGGCCTTGAGTGACCTTCTCATTCACCTCCTCATAAAATGAGAGGGACTAGTGATTGCGTTCTGGGGATAATGATCCGAAACTGTTAGAGATGGTGGTTGGCACCACCTACTTCCTGATCACTGGTCATCGTTTTCCGAACAACCAGGGTGAATTATTGACTTGGAGGGCCTGTCGAGCAGCCTCCATAGTCGGAATGGTACCGTGTTGACAGTATTACTTAACCAGTACATTTCAGACCCAGTGTTGATGACGCTCAGTAGGTGACGTTGTCCTCATAGAGGATGAAGATCCAGCAGGAGTAGCAGTAGATGCATTAACAGGTTTGAACATTATCGAAGCCATTTCTATAACATAGAAGATCTTGGAAAAGAGTGAATGTTTGATATAATATACATAATCATGATAATCTCGGCCACTAAATCTTTTGTATGTGCACATATGTTATTGATTGATTTGTTGGCCCTCACATTAAGTTAAATAAGGTCCTAACAAGTAAGCAAAACATCATTTCACATGGATAAGGATTCGAGTCGGTTTCACCATTTTTTTGTTTCCTCTTGAAATGTGGATGACCTTGTTTTGTTTAAGGTTCAAACATTCCAATAAGTTTCTAGTGGGTTTGATCATTGAACCAGAAGCATCCAATGATTCTATATCCATTTGGACCTACTTTCCAAAAGTAGGTTCTAATTAGTTGTGGATCAATGAGGCTTAAGAGTTTGCATTGGTCGAGAGGATGGGAGGTCAGACTCATTACACCTTTTTGGGGAGAATTATAGTCTACTCTGGGACTCTCTTTATAGATTTATGTTATGTTCGTGAATCCATATTAAATTACCAATTATGAAAATGAGATTTCCTTAAATTTTGATAATCAATGATTGGTATGTATGAGATTTAGAGAATCTTTTATATGTATTTGTGGTTCTTCATCAATAGAGAATCATCTGTATTTGTTTATTTATTCTTAGTCAATGGTATCATTCAACACATTATATAAAGATCTATTGGTCATTATGATAACCATACTGGTTTTAAATCCACTCAGAAGGGCACTAGAAGTTTATTGTCTTTCCGAAGGACATGGATTATTTAAGAGTTGGGATCGTACCCGCAGATAGGCTACATAAGTATCCTTGTTATAAAAGGAATCAGAACCCACGTAGTTCGAGAATTAAGATATATTTTAATTTCATATGGTATGGGTGAGAATTAATGGGTGATGGGCTTGAACCACAGAAAGGCTTCCAACTTACTCTACTTTTTAGGTAGAGATCAATGTCCATGTAGTTTGGTTGGGAATTGTGTGGCTTACGTATGATTAAAATACAAAAGAGATGTGTCATGGTTACTTTTACAATCTAATCTCACGTGATTCATGCTCGGTGTGAGAAAAAAGAGGTATCAGTAATCCTAATGATTTGTGCCACAAAAGATGCAGTCACCAGGAGTGATTTGGGGATTATATACATATGACTGCCCAGATAGATGAAGATCAGGACTTACTTTTGAGAATAATCCCAGGAACAAGGTCCATAAAGGTATATGTGCTTTATGGAGATTTGGATACTCTAACTTGGGGCTTACTCCAGAGGCAGATTCCCAAATTAAGAGGGGACTTGTGACTGGGTTTTATTTCTGACAAGGCAGCCCAAATAAAAAGAAGTCCAGTCTGGTTAAGAGTAATTATGACTGGGGCTTATTTCTGTTAAGGAGGCCCAGGTTAAGGGAATTTGTAATTTGTGACTTACTCCTAGGGAGGATTCCCATATTAAGGGAACTTGAAATGGGGCTTAATCCTGAAAAGGAGGCCCAGATTAAGTAATTATGACTAGGGATTACTCCTGAAAAGGAAGCCCAGGTTAGGAAATAATGATTGGGACCTACTCCTGAGAAGGAGGCCCAATGTGTTAGGAGATTTAGGACTTGGAGCTTACTCTTAAAGAGGATGTACAAATTAGGGAACTTGGGGATTACTCCTAAGAAGGATGCCCAAATTAGGGAACTTGGGGTTTAATCCTAAGAAGGATTCCCAAATTAAAGGTATAACTCTTAAAGAGGATGTCCAAATTAAGGAACTTGGGGCTTACTCCTATGAAGGATTCCCAAATTAAAGATCTTCTCATATTAAAGGATGATGTTGAATGAATAAAATCTCTAACCTTAGTGATGTAAATACATATAAATCACTAGGTTTGGAGAGATTTTCCACAAAATTCATTTCAGATAAGGAATACAACAAAGGAACCATGTCATAAATCACTTTGAAAAGGGATTTAAAGGCTGAATCTTGAATAGGAGAGGTGGATTCGAAGAAAAGAGTTGAATAAGCAGGAGGGGCACCCAAAAAAAGAGGCAGGCATGCAAGTCTTCTTGGGGCGCGCATGTATCGGTCACGCAGGTATACGTGCATGACACATGTATACTTGCACGATGGACAAAACATAGGGTAATACTTGGGCGAGGCTTGGATCAAGCCCTTAGTATTGTCCCTAATGGCTTCCAAACGAGTGGCGCATAAGTTCAGATGAAGGGATAAGGCGGCATGCATGTGTGTCCATTTTCCCTTAGGGGTTAGACACATAGGCGTGAAAGTATTGGTGAATTTCAACACTTAGGCCTTATTCCCCATCTTTAGGTCTTCCATTCTAGGTAATAAATTACCTTAGAAGTGTTTGAAAGACTTCAAGTAGAGACTATGGTGCCGGGAGCTTAAATATGACTTCTGGAATTTTTCGTCTCTGAAATGGGGGGGGGCACAAGGGGTATTTATAGGCTACTAAGGACCTTGGATGAAAATAAAATATGGCACGCAAGTCACCTATGCACCCAATATATGGTGTGCAATTATACTTGTGCGACCATGATGAAACTTGCGCAGCCTTTACTTAATGGAATCCTTTTTCATGCCTATGTAAATTTTTTATGTTTCTTCAAAGGATGAATCTCATTATGATAACATATTACCATTATTTAGTAGTTAGACTCTATGACAAAAAGGAGCATCAAAAACGTCATGGGACACTATCCTCCCACTATATATAATTAATTCAATTATATTATCATAGATGTCAACTTCATTTTTAAGTGGTCATAAGCTTCACCACTCATAGAGGTGGGATAAAGAATAATTTTTAGATTTGTGAAAGATAACATCATTTCCACATTTTATGTCCCTCACACAATATTTAAAGATAAAGACACCTACTAAATTGGATAAGATATATCATGAGTATGGAATCAAGGATAACAATTCATCCCATTATCATGTGGAGGAAAACTGAGCATAAGAGGCCTTCACCAAGACTCAATCCAATATACTATAGAAGAAAGAAATCAAGAACTAGAAATCATGGCTGGACAAGCTCCTCCATGCTCCATGGGTTTTTCAGACCACGATCTGTACCACCACTCAAGAGACCCCATATACTTTGGTATATGGGACAAAATTGGTTCTACCTATTGAAGTATAACTACCCTCACTCTGAATTTCCATCTATGATCATCTATTTATAAATGAAAAATCCCATAAATGGCTTGATGAGTTTGAGTGATTGGATGAGAAAAGATTTCACTCCCTACACCATTTGGATGTTTACCAAAACCGGATTCCATGAGCCTTCAAAAAAAATGGTTCTCCTATAATCTTTTCTCAAAGGAGAAATGGTGTTGGTCCTCAAAAACCTGATAACACTTGGGAAGAAACCAATGAAATTGAAACCAAAATAGAAAGGACCATACATTATTCATAGGGTCAACTCCAATAAAGCATATCTGCTGATTTCAATGAATGGAAAACAGACCATAGCTCCACCCAATGAATGGTTCTTGGAGAAATAATTTTTATAATCATACAAAATTCGTCTTCATCGTATGATGTTAAACTGCATGGAGAAAACTTCTTGATTTTATGAAATTAAATACCAGGATACAACAGGTCTTTCTATCTGTATGGGTGATCTGTCATCCCAACCACATGTTTCTAAACTGTGTGGAGTTCATCTTATATTCAAAACAATAATCTGTATAAAATCATTTTCATCCTTCTTTTATGATGTTAAACTACTTAGAACCACCTTACTCACCGCATACTATTAAACTACATGGTAATCATTTCATTAAGTCCAATGATTCACCGCACATGTGTCAGATCTATGTGAGAGAAATACAATGTTCCCTTGATCCTATGAGAGATTAATATTAACATGAGAACTCTTTTTCTCCAGAACATCATGTGTCTTTATTCATTCTCTTGTAGGATACACAGTGACACCTAGATTCCACATCCTAGTCCATCCCCCATCAATCAAAAAAATACCCCTGGTGTATGGGTCAAACACGTGTAGGGGGAATTCCCTAACTAAATATTGATTGATTCCTTCCCTTTTAGGATATATATTGATGCCTAGATTCCTAATCCTTGTCTTTCTGCCATCCATAAAAAAATACCCCCTATGTATGGGTTAGACCAGCATAAGGGAAATTCTAGAACTACAGGTGGCTATATTCTTTCATTTGAAGGATACATAGTGACGCCCAGATTCCACATCCAGGTCCAACAAACATTCATTAAAAAATGCTCCAAACCCCATGCGTGTGTGTTAGACTGGTATAGGGGAAAGTCTATAACTACATGTGGCTCGATTTTTTCCCTTTCAAGATATGTAGTGATGACTAGATTCCATATCCTAGTCCTAACACTATCAAAACTTCCCCTCTCTCTATGTAAGGATTAATCCTAGAGAGGGAAAAAAATTCTAGAACTACATGTGGCTTGATTCCTTCCCTTTTAGGATTTGTAGTGACACACATATTCCACATATTAGTCCAGCATCCACTCAAAAAATGGCCCCCTATGTATGGTTCAGACCATCACTAGGGGTATTCTTGGAACTATGTCTGATTCTCATCCCCATGAAGAGGCATAGGGGCAGCCAGATATCCAATCTGGGCCTATCCTCAACAAAAGTCCAGAAAGATAAAATTCCCCCACTCTTCATTATGTTATGCCCACATGAGTGAATACACCTATACAACCCCTTGTTTATCACATTGAGAATAGCTCACATGAGATTAGGGGTTTTTTAGGGAGTTACCTACATTGTCAAAGCATATCAACATGCAGTAGGGTTACAATGGTCCCAGTGGGAAAACCTAAAAAGACATGATAGGGTCCTCCCCACTATATTGAGGATACCAAAAGTCCTTAACGCAAGAAGTTAAAATAAATGGTACCTCTAGAACTATGTGTGGATTTATTCCTATTTTCATAGGATACATAGTGATGATTGAATATCATATCTTGTGTCCAGCCTTGAAAAATGAAGAAAAAGAGATAAATGTCCCCAATCTCATACATGTAAATTCAGATCAATGAAGGACACTCCAAATATTGATTTATTTAGAAAGGATTTTTCAAATATCATTCCACCTACATACGAGTCGGTTCTATTTAGGGGATTATATATTTCAAAGATAATCATGAACATGACATTTCCTAATACCTGGATACCTCTTTCCCATCAACCAAACTCCATGCCCCGGGAAATCTCAGATCCCCAAGATCATCCATGGCCATCAAGAATGAATGTTTAGTGTCCTTTGGGCAAATTTGTTTAACTATGCACAAAATTTCATGGTTTTCTTTCATATGATTCCCACAAAAACATCATATCGAACGAAGGAAAATTTCTCCTCAGGAGGGGAATTTTCTACATCCATACGCCCATTGGCTCATAAGCCCCATGTCATTTCTTATATTCCAAGAGAACATAGAGTCATGGTTTATACTTTCTCCCTCCCTCATGTCTGAGGTACCCTATAATATCATTTCCCAATTAGCACATATTTTCTCATGGTTTCTATGAGAATTTTTTCATGCCCTTTATACATGATGTTAAAATAAACGGTCCAGCCAGACCAATGTATGGATTGATTCTTTATCAGATAGGGAATGTAGTGATGCACAGATTCATTGATCCAGTCCCAGAAATAGAACCCATAAAAATATCCCCTCCTTAAGTCAAAATATGGAACTCCCAAATAGTATTCATTTGAGGGGACATCTTAGGGGAAATCAAATGTATCCTATTCATGTCGGGCAACAATGTCCTCACTGCATGACAATAAACCATGTGGCATCAATTTATTCACCATATGAATATAAAATAAATGGAATCAATTTCCTCATTACATGTCAATAAACTGCATGGCATTAATTTTAGTGAATGCCACTTGGAGTAAGTCCCTTTGATGTCGGGTGAAGGTTCTCTCACCCCGACCACTTCCATCGTCATCCTTAACCTTTTCTATCAGCCGATAAGAGAACATGCATGGTTTATTGAATCTCCCACATCAAATAATTTGTCACATTGATCATGAATCATGTGGGCTTAGAGGAGAGTAATGATCACAACATCTGCATAATACACATATGGGCCACCTAAAAGGTGTAATCCCCAATGAAATATATTTTTTCTCAAATGGGCATCCTCCTAGGTGTAATCCCCAATATAAATTAACAAAAAGACCATTAAATCCCACTATAATTTGGATAATTAGGATTCTTATTTTGGCATGAGATGAACATGTATCCTCATCCATGTCTTACCCCATCCATGAACCTCAACTCATCAACTCTTAATTTATGGTGTACGTCCCAACTCTGGTTTAAAAGGGACTTCCCCACTGATGCAAGACTCAAATCCTATATCCTTTATGGTAAGCTTAAATGTGTAAGCCCCATCATACCAAACTACAAGGGATTTGATTCCCAACCAAATCATATACGTAGGTATAATCCTTGAGTTCCAAACTAGACCGTCATGTTTTTTGAGCTGTATTTCTGGTAGGGTCACCATTTACCCTGATGACTACATCACTTCTGGGTACCTTGGGCCGCCTTGACATAATTACCCCACCATGGATTTACTGGACACCTTCTTCCTATAATTCCTTGTTTCATGATGTTAAAGTACACTAATGGGTTCTCATCACATGAAATTAAAAGGTTATGTGTCTAGTGAAGTGGAATTAGACTATATGGGTTATGAATCCCCTCACGAGGACATGTTGGAAGCACATCTTATGGGTTCGACCCCAAAATAAAAAGCAGTCCCCCCCCCCCACTATATGATGATAAACTCTAAAGTTCACCATTATATGGCTTAAATCATAGTTTTCTCAGTAAAAGACCAGATAATATCTAATGTTTCCATAGAAAGGTAACATTGATGATGAACCTTAGATACATATAGATGATTCAAACCCACACATATTTCTGATTGACCTTGTGAATTAGAGGTAATTTTCAAAAGAATTATTATGAATTAACCAAGGATTCATGAACATATGAACATTTATTATATCTATAATAGAGTCACATAACGAATAATAATTTCCCCCAAAATGACGTGATGAGCCCGACTTCTCATCCTCTCAACCAATGTGAGTCCCCAAGTTTTGTTGTCCAAATCATCCAAAGAGCACCTTCCATTGGGAAGAATGTACATGAATCATTTATAAGAGGGTAGTTCTTTGTTTCTGGGTCCACAAATAAACCCCTTTGAGACCATTCAAGAACATCGTACCCAACTTGGACCGATTGCACAAACACTTAACCCCCTACAATCACTCATTGTGACCACTCAACTATGGAACCTCCTTCATAACATAAAAATAATGTTATTATACCCAGTCTCAGTAGGGCCATATTATTTATCCCACCAAAAAGTGATATGATGCCCCTTGGGCCGAAATAAGGATTTTTAGTGCTTTTTATAGTTTTTAGTTTATAGGGATTTTAAGGATTTTATGATATTTTTGGGGTTTTTAGGTATCCTTATGGGTTTTATTGTTTTAATGGGTATTTTTGGGGGTTTTAGGTTTTTATGGGTTGTAGGTTCATGTTTGGATTTTTTAGGTTTTTAGGGGTATTGGATTTTTTATGCTATATAGCTTATTTTGAGGGTTTTAGTGTTTTTTGGATCTTTTTTGGTTTTTAGTGCACATATAATTTTAAGTGTCCCATTGGTATTTTTTTCCTTTAAATTGATAGATTTTAGTTCTTTTTTGGGTTTTTAGTCTTTAGTGTGTTTTAGTGTTTTAGGGTTTTATGGTTTTTTTGTGCTCTTATGGGTTTTAGTGTTTATAGTGTCATTCATGGTCTTTAAGATTTTTTATGTTTTTTATTGTTTTTATAGTTTTAAGGGATTTATTTGTTTCTTTTATTGGTTATCTACTGCTCTTTTTGGGTTTTATAGGAATATAAGGATTTTAGGGATTTTATGCTTCTTTTTTTGTTTTAATGGCATTAGGGTATTCTATGGATGTCTTGGGTTACCAGTGTTATAGGGGTTTTAGGATTTTGTAGGCTTTTCAGTTTTTTTTAACATTTTTAGTGGTGTTGATGGGTTTCTATTTATTCTGTGTTTTGTAGGGTTTTATGAATATTTATAGTGATTTCTGTTTTGTAGTGTTTTTAAATTTTTTTGGTTGTTTTATGATTTTTATTTTTTTTATGGATTTTAGGATCATTTACTGTTTTTGTGGTTGTTTGAAGTATTTTAAGGGTTTTTCTGTTTTTTTGGGTCTTTTATGGAATTTTAGGGGTTTTAGAGTCTTTGTGGGGTTTTTTTGACTTTTTAGGTCATTTTAGGAATTTTAGGGTTTTAAGGGTGTATTTTAAGGTTTTCGGCACTTTTTTTGGATTTGACATACTTTTAGGGTCTTTTGGGTTTTTAATATGGTTTAATGGTTTTTAGGGTTTTAGTGTAATTTAGGGTCTCTATGGTTTTATTGGTATTTTAGGGATTTTGTTTTTTTATGTATTTTTAGGTCTTTTATAGCCTTAGTGGTTTTATTGTGATTTTTATGGTTTTTACGGGTTTTAGGGGTTTCATGTTTTTATGGTTTTTAGGTTTCCAATGGGTTTTAGGATTTTTAGGATTGTTTAAGGGGATTGAGGGTTTTTAGAGTTTTTAGATTGTTTTATGTTTTTAGAGACTTCTATGCTCTTTTATGGATTTTAGTGTTTTTAGCATTTTAGTGTTTTTAGATATTTTTTAACATTTTTGGGTCTCTAAGGGGTTTATATTTAATGGGTTTATTGTTTTTTTGGGTTTTAGTGTTTTTAGGGGTTTTGTGTTCTTATTATTTTTAAGGTTTTGCCAGATTTTATTGATATATTTTTTTTAATAGGGGTTATAGAATATTTTGGGGTTTTAATGTGTATTTTTATGGTGTTTTAATTTTTATGTCATTTTTTAGTGGTTTTAGGATTTTTCATTATTTTTTAAGTGTTTAGGATTTTTTAATATTCTTATGGTATTTAATTTTTTAGGGGGTTTTGGGTTTTTTATGGTTTGTAGTGGTTTTTATGGGTTTTATGGGTTTTGGGGTTTTGGGGGTCTTTTTTGGGGTTTGTTATTTTTAAGGTATTTTTTATGATTTTATTGAGGGTTTATTTTTCGTGTCTTTTAATGGTTTTTAGTGTTCCATGGTATATTTTTTGGCTTGGGGGGGTTTTATGGGGTTTGGGGTTTTAGGGTTTTTTAGTTCTTTTGGTGTTTTAGGGATTTTTAGGGTTCTATTATGTTTTTGGGAATTTTATTTATTTTAAGGGGTTTAAGGGTTTCAAGGGATTTTGGGGTTTTTTTGGGGTTTAAAGGGTTTATGGGTATTTAGGGTATTTTAGTTTCTTTTGGTTTTTAAGGGTCATTTAGGTGTTTTGGGGTTTTAGGGTCTTTTAGGATTATCAGGGATTTTAGTGTATTCTATGGAATTTTAGTGGTTTAAAGGATTTTATGTTTTTTTTGGGTTTTTTGGTTATTTAAGGTTTTTAGTGTAATTTATGGTTTAGGGTATATAGTTTAGGGTTTATAGAGTATGGTTTAGTCTTTAAGGGGAATTTTATTTGGCTTAGGGTTTTTTCTTTAAGGTTTATGTTGTAGGGTGTGGGGTTTAGGGTTTGGGTTTTAGAGTTTAGGGTGCATGGAATAAGGTTGAGGGCGTAGGAGTATGGGTTCAGGGTGTAGGGTTTAGGGTTTAGGGTGTAGTGAATATAGTTTAGGGTGTAAG
This sequence comes from Viscum album, assembly GCA_963277665.1. Classification (NCBI taxonomy): domain Eukaryota; kingdom Viridiplantae; phylum Streptophyta; class Magnoliopsida; order Santalales; family Viscaceae; genus Viscum; species Viscum album. Next base: position 1,009,783,771 of record OY728126.1, read on the forward strand.
GTATAAGGTATAGTGTTTAGGGTTTATGATACAGGTTTTAGTGATTTTAGGATTTTAATGGTTCTTAGGGTATTATAGATTAATGGGGTTTTAAGTGTTTTTAGGGTTATTAGTTTTTTTAGTATTTATTGGATTTTTATAGATTTTTAGGGGTTATAGGGTTTTCATATATTTTAGGGTTTTCTTTGGGTTTTTTGGGGTTATAGGGGCTTTTGTGTTTTTCTATGTTTTTGGGTTTTATGGGTTTATTTTTATTTTTATGTGGTTTTAAGAGTTCTCGAGATTCTATGTATTTTATAGTTTTAAGGTTTTTATGGGTTTTAGGGTTTTTATGGGGGGTTGTCGTTTTCTATGATTTTATGGTTTTATTTGGTTATTATGGTTTTTAGCGGTTCTCTATTTTTAGAGTTTTAAGGTTTTTAGGGGTTCGGGGTTCTTTGTTTTAGGGTTTTTTGGGTTTTTTGGGTTTTTATGGTTTTTTTATATTTATAGAGGTTTCAATGTTTTATAGGGTGTTTGTGGATTTTTGGATTTTTAGGATTTGTATTAATTTTTTATTGGTGTTATGAATTTTTGGTTGTTTTGGTTTTTAGGTTTTTTAGGAGTTTTGGGTGTTTTAAGGGTATTTTAGAAATTTTTAATGTATTATATAAACTTTTATTGTTTTATGGGTTCTATTATTTTTTAGGGTATTAATATTTTGGGGGTTTTAATGTTTTTTGGGTTGTTGGGGGTTTTAGTGTTTTTCTGATTTTTAAGGGTTTTATGGTTTTTTAGGTTTTTGGGTTATTTTTTGGGGTTTTATGGTTTTTTTATTCTTTAAGGTTTTTAGGTTTCTTAGTGTTTTTATGGTTTTTGGGGGTTTTATTGATTATAGTGTTTTTAGGGGTTATTATTACTTTTATGGTTCTTAGAACATTTTGTTTTTTTTATTTTATTTAGGGTTTTTATGGTTTTTATATTTTTTAGAATTTTGGTGATTTAGGGTGTCTTTGTGACTTTTAGGGTTCTTTAATGTATTTTATGTTCTCTTATGGTTTTTAGGGGGTGTTAGGATTTAGATGTTTGGGGGGGGGGGGGGGTTAGGGTTTCTTAGTGTTTTTAGGGTGTTGGGGGGTTTTAATGGTTTTCTGGTTTATTAGGGTTTTAGAAGTTTTTATGTTTTAGGGGTTTTTAATGTTATTTTATCATTTTTTGGTTTATTTTAGAGTTTTTAGAGTTCATTTAATATTTTAATAATTATTTTCGGCTTCTTTTGGATTTAAAGTATTTTTAGGTTTTTATGGGGTTTTTTGCATTTTATAGGATTTTTAGGGTCGTTTAGTGTTTTCGGGGTTTTAGTGTTCAGAAAAATCTGAAAATGGATGGAAATTACTCCCACTAAATTGATGAAGGAATAAGAAGTAGGATTGATTGAAAATTTGAGAAAATGTTAAAGAAATAGAATTTAGCAGAGGACCAATGGTGTCAGTGTACTGATTTATGGGAATGGAACATGGATTGTATTGCTCAAGAACCGAACAGTAGGTGGACAACCATGGAAATGATGTACCAAGAGACATTGTCCAGTAAACGAAGCCCTTCACGTAATAAATGAAGGATGAAATTGTGACCCTGCGAACCACATAATTGGTGGAATGGAGGTGGGGAAATTCCACCTATGAACCACGTCATTGTAAAAATGGAGGTGGAAAAATTAAACCCACGAACCATGGCCCCATGAACCACATCATTTGAAAAAATGTGATGGAGAGGCCCACACATGCACACCATCTCCACAATCTCAGTTTGTATATGAGGTGAGGCCAGCAGCGTCCCACTAACTGTGTCTTTCGTGGGATCAAAGTGATGATTTTCCATCGTCGAGAACCACTATGCCCCACAAACTGCAGCCCCACGAACCTCATACCTACTCACCTAAACACCACAAACCTTGGTTGATCGATTCATCCATGGGTCGAGAAAATTCTCATGGGCTTCAAAAAATTGTACTGTGTGACCTAAAGATGTAGATTCCCTAGCACTCTATAAAAGGGACCATAAGGGAAACTAAGAAAACATGATTTTTAAGTGCAGATTTTTTGAGAGCTTGATATTTACGAATGGAAAATTTAAATGGAAAATGATCAACAAAGTACGGAACTGCAAACATTTTTTATAAGGTAAAAAACATTTTACAAACCATAAAATGAAGGAAGGATAATAATATGGGAAAACCCATGAACCTAATTGGAGAACATCAAACCATACTCCCATCCCAGATGGACTTCTTATGAACAGCATGACTAATTCCCCTTCCTCAATCTGGTGTACCAAATAGAACATCTCTATGTGAACAAAACCCTACCCTGCATTGAGATCCACTACACTAAGGGAGACCATCGCCGTGTACCACCATGGTGTGCATACAGAACCTGATCCGACATACCACTAGGGTATATAGATTGTATCAAGGTTAGTGTATGACCTAAGTACACATATGGAATCTAGGTATGCGTACCACCTCAGTATATTGATGGTCCCCTCCATCTACATGGGCATTACACCAGGTGGTGGGTACCCTACCCCTCATGAAAAAATGGTATGTGTAATGGGGTACCTTTGGGTTTTCTACCTTTCAGTCCTCATCATTCCCTTCCATTTACATCCCATCCTCTTATCCCTCTACTAACCAGCCTTTCGGTACTAGGACAAAGCCTCTATAGAAGCTTCTGAACCCATATGAAAAAACAATTGGGTGCACCAATGCATCTTTTTGAGTTTACCTACCCATGGTAAGCAGAGTCATTTGGGTAGTCCTTGCAAAGGCGATGCATTATGAAATGTAGCCGTAGCTCTAGCTAATCCAGATCAGAATGAAATAGTCATCATCATTTCCCACCGCTATATGTTTTTACCATATGTTCAAGAAACGATGGAAGAAATCAATGAAATTTGTCCCACATTCATGTTGTATTTTCATTCTGCCAATTAGATGTCACCCATTATAGACTATCTTCCAAAGGGATTAATCCCACCTGATAGGGATGGAATAGAATAGATCTGAAGACGTGTAGTCAATTTCTTGCTATATAATGGCACAAACCGGCAAATGGTTCATTATAAGTGAGGCCTTGATGGATTATTTCTTAGGTGAATTCATGGAGAAAAGACCACTGCTGTTATGAAAGAAGTGCATGCCAGAACATGTGGGGCACACCAATAAACATCCAAACTCTCCCATAAAATTTGAAGTCTTGGATACTATTTGCCCATAATGATATAGGATTGCGTCGATTTCACCAAAAGTTCCCTTCCTACCAAGTCCATGCCAATTTCATCCATCAAACCCTTGTGTTTATTAACATAGTTTTGTACTCCTAAACACTCTCTATATGAGGAATGGACATCATAAAACCATATCATACTTCCACGACTTGATAATTCATGTTTATTCTCACAGTAATTGACTTCTTTTTCATATAGGAAGAAGATGCACCCCTTAATAAATTTATAGAAAAACCATTTTCATCTGTTTGAAATACAATATAATCCCCAAGTTTTATGTCTCTCACAAAATACTAATGGAGAACGACACAAATTTTTTCTCTATTGAAATGGTAAAACTCTTACTAGAGTATGGAATAAAATCCAACCAATCATCCCACAACCATACATTTTCCAATTGAATGATTTAGGATTTCATAAAAACCATCTTCAACATACTCCAAAAGATGGTAGACATGGATAAGAAATTGTGGATTGATAAGATCCTCCATTATCTTTGGTATTACTAGACCACAAGCCTCACCACCACTAAAGAAACGTCGTATTCATTATTATACAAGAAATATGTGGTTCTAAAAATAGAAATTTAATTTCCATCACTCTTCTTCACTTCCTATGATCAACTATCTGCAGATGAGGAATCCCCAAAATTGTGTGATGAGCTGGAGTGGTTGGATGGGAAAAAATTTACACACATTTCACAAATTCGAAGTCTACCATATTTTTCTTACATGACCCTTAAATATGAATGTTCACCGCAGATCATTCCTCGAAGGAGAAATGGTATTGATCCTTAGAACCACAATGATAATCGGGAAGAATCCTCCAAGTTTTGAGGAAAAATGGGAAGAACCATATGCTATACATAAAGTTTACATTAATAGATCATATTCTCTGATTATTGGTAGCTCACCACTGCTGCCACAAATGCATGGTTCATAATGAAATATTTCTTTAAACAAAAAAGCATAGAAAGATGTTATTTACACATGATGATAAACTCTATAGAAGATGTCCTTTCCACATGAAGTTATGTTTTACATAAGAAGTCCTTTCCACAAGACATTAAACTAAAAAAAATTCATCCTAATCACATGATAATAATCTGCATGATAAATTCATCCATATTGCATGATGTTAAACTACATTAAATCCCAATCTTATCAGTAAGCCTTTTATCTTTATAGCGTCATATTCATCCATGTTGTATGATGTTCAACATTTAAACATCTTCTTTCTTACCTCCTAACATTAAACTCCCTGGTGATCAATTTTTCTAATATAATTACTTGTTTTGAAAAAATCATATTGATGTGAGGGAAAGGTAAAAAGTTCCCCTCTTTTTGTGTATGGGTCAGAACGACATAGAGTGTGTATCTTAGAACAACTTACGACTTGATTCCCATTCCTCAATGGGGTATGTAGTGACACCAGGATTCAAAATCATGGTTCACTAAGTAGTCAATGTCAACGATTCCCCTCTCCCTGCATACAGTTCAAACTTCTATAGGTAAATTCATGATTCCTATCCACATGATGTTAAACTTCATGGCCAAAGACGTCCATTACACACAATTTAAATCGATACGGATGATGTCCTAATCACATGAAAATAAACTACATGGTGAATTAATCCATTTTTCACGATATTAATCTACTCGTCATTTTCATCAATGTTTCATGATTTTTTAAAATACTTAGCATATTATTCCTTACTGAAGGACGTTAAACTGCATGGCCCCAACAATGTTCTCACCCGAGGGGACATTGACTCCTGCATCGGTGACCTACCATGCCAGGAAACAAAACAATGTACGAAATTATTCCCATATACTTATGGGATACATGGTGATTCTTAGATTCTTCCTCCTGGTCTAGCCGCCATCAAAAAAGTACCCCCCCCCCCCCCCCCCCGTCATGAACACGGGTCAGGCTGGTAGGGGGAAAATATTATCTTAGAACAATGTATGACTTCTTTCCCATATGCCGATGGGATACGTAGAGATGCCTCGATCCCAAATCTTGTCCCATCAACCAAATGGTATCAAAATGCCTATATTATACTCTCAACTGCCTCTACATCATGAGAAGAGACCCTGAATATAGTTGGTTTCTCACATCTAGCATAGATCACGTGAGCTTAGAAATGGTTGTAAGGGTTTCTCCGATATGAAAAGAGGATACACGTATGCTACAGGCCCATTAAAAAATGGTTAAAAATTACCAATATATGTGTATGAGCCAAACCAATACAGGGAGGAATCTCGATAACTATGTGTGTCTTGATTTGTACCCTAGCAGTATACATAGTGATTCTTGGATTCTTCATCCTGGTCTAGCCACCACCCAAATAAATGTCTCCTTTCCCTATGAAAAGGTCAGACAAATGCATAGAGTTTCATCCTAAGAGAAACATATGGGTTCATTCAAGCCCCTTCAGGATACGTAAGCAATACCTGGATCATCAAACATAGGCTTGGCTACAAAAAATCATTGAAGGAAAATTCCCCCATCCTTCTTCATGATACCCTTGTGTGGTAGATTAATCCCTTTCCATCCCTTGATTCTCACACTAAGTAATACTAATATGAAATTAAGAGTCATGATAGAGGATTCCTCGCATGATTATCAACTCACTACTGGCCAAAGTCCTTACAATAAGATGTAAAACTATAGGGTGCCCTGAGAAAACCATGTGGCTTGATTAACACTCTCGTACGATATGTAGTGATCCCTAGATTCTTTTTCTGGGTCTAGCCACCACCTAAAAATAAAAAATTCTCTCTTCTATGCTTATGGATCATACATATTCATGGAATTTACTTCAATAACTACACATGGATTGATTACTTCCCTTACAGGATACGTAGTGGCACATTGACCCTATGTCTTGGTCCAGTCACCACATGATAAAAATTCCCCACTCTTTCTGCACTGGTCAGACTGGCATAGAGATTTTTCAAGAACTATGTATTTCTTTATTACTATCCTCACAAGATACGTAGTGATGACCATATCCTCCATCCTAGTCCAACAACCACTCAAAAACTACTACTTTCTAATGCATGGGTCATACGGGCATAGGAAACATGTTTTTTGACACTACGTAGACTTTTATTTCCAACTAACTGGGATACATTGGAATCCTCCATGAGGATCATGTCCGACACCTCACTCACCTCATCCTTTTCATGTTGATTCACTCTAGTCCTAATCACATGATGTTAAAATTCATGGCCAGTGAAGTCCTAATCAAACGACATTAAACTATATGATATTTCAATAACTATGTGTGGATTGATTCTTATTATAAAGAGATACATATCAACAATTCATCTAGAAATCCAAGGTCTATCCACATAGAAAAAAAACAAAGAAAGAAATTACCCAAACCCCTACAAGTGAAATCAAAATAGATGCAATGGATTTAAAATTTGAATTCATACACATATAAAGTGTAAATATACCATGATTACCTTTACATATGAATCATATCTATGTAGGGGATATTTTACCTAAAAAATAATCATGGTATGGATATTTGTTATATACCCATAAATCCCCTTGTCATTCATCAAAATCCATGCTCTGAGAAATATCAGATAACCATAATCACCCACGACTATCCAAAATGGATAGCTGGTGTCAAGAAGACACCTTTATTTGACTATTCAATAATTCCTTGGTGGCTCTGCATGTGTTTCCCACAAAAAATGGTTGTCCACTAAATGAAAAATTTTCCTCAGGATAGGTTGTTCCTACTTCTATATTCCCACTAGCTCTGTGGCCTCCCATCATCCCTACTGACTTGAGGGATCTCAGAATCATGGATTACACCTTATTCCCCCACTCATGTCTGGGGGAATACAAGAAATATCTCATCCTGATTATCTCATATTTACTCATGATCCCTTAAATATTTTGTACCTGAATCATGAAAATAAAACTATGTTTTCCACATCATTTCCATAAGACTTAAAACTTTATGGACCCAAAATATCTAGCTCATTCACATCATGTCACCCATGTACTCACCATATTACTTTAAACTGTGTGGCCCATCAATACTCTTTTCATTGATCCTGTAATCCCAAGGTGGTTTAGTGATACCCTTTATTCCCCTTATTTCTCACACAGAGGATAAGTCCTGTGAGCTTAGGAATTTCAGAAGCAGACTCCCCACAAAGCCAGGGTGAATCAATCTATAATGACTAACCCTACTAGCATGAAATTGAAAGGAATATTAGTGTTTCCCCCTATATATTTGGAAACCTAATGTCATAACCATGTGGTATAAAAATTCATGGTACCCCAAACATGAAAAAAAATCCCCTCCCCTACCTATGTATTGAACCTTGGTAGGGTGTCTTGTCTTTTGGTTTTTGGATCTCCAAACCAGGGCCCAACCCCAATTAGGGAATAAAAAATCCTCACCCCATGTATGAGTCAGATATATATAGGGGAGTTCTGAATTATATGAATAAATCATGGCCTGAAAGATTCTAATGTATCCAGACACACTTCCACTATGTCTCAAACTCCGTGCTTCGAGTGATCACATAGCTTCATTATCATCCACAACCATGAGAAATGGATGGCCAGTGTCCTACAACCATCTTTTCTTGGCTTTCCAAAAAATGCCCTGGTGGATCTTCATATATTTCCTACAAAAATGGACTATCAACCAAGGGAGAATTGATCCTCAGGAGAGGTCTGTCCTACTTCTGTATACCTAATGGCTTCTACACCCCATGTCATTCTTCCTAATCCAATAACCATTGAAACTATGGTCTAGAAATTATTTCACGCTCATGTCCTGGACATGGCTTAACATTCTATCCCAATTATCCTTTAGATACTTGGGGAATCTATATCAACATCCTAATAGCATGACATTTAAACTGCATGATACTCGATATCTGGTATTCAACCTTAGGTTGAGTCACATCAAAGGGTATTTTCCCTCATGACCTTGGATAATAAATATATCTTTATTGGAATGTATGACACACACCCTGCGTCATAGGGGAATCTATATCCAAAAAAACAATGCCCCATCCATATGCATAAATCACATCAACATAGGAATTAAATTTAAAAGAACTAAGTACAACTAGTTTCTTGTCACCACAGGATACACAATTCAATAAAAATCTCATATGTTAGATCCAGACATGAAACACAAGTGTCCCGTCATAGATTTCAAAAGGATCATACCGACATAAGGAAACAACTCATATAGATATAATAAAATTTCCTCCAGTTATTCCAAATATTCCTCAACAATTTCAACCTGAAATGACCACCTTTCATTATCAGAAACACCTATAAACACACTAGACATTGTGTCTATAAAGGAAGAAATTCCCATAAAAAAATATGGTCATAAAAAATAGATAGATAGTTTCTTGTGGACACCTTCATATGACTATTCACACAATGCCCCAACAGCTCTGCATATGCTTCCCTTAAAAAATGGCCTATCAACCAATGGAAAATTCATCTTCAAGAGAGGCTTTTCCTATCCCCATACGCATCTATGAAGTCTACATCACACCTCTTTCCCCAGTTTCGGAAACCCTTAGATTATAGTTTACATCTTTCCCCCCTCATTCATGTAGGTGATATAACATTGTTGGTCAAAATAATATGGAAAAATTACTGATTGTGAAACATTAAACTACACCATGCCCTATCCATCCTTTTCAAACATCAAATTCTTGTGGGAGAGGTTTCTAAACAAGAACCAATATCAATGCCCCCATAATATTATAAATAGTTACCATAATATTCCACTCACTGTGGGCCTCAATAGAAAAACAAATCCAAAATTCTTTGAAAATATTCTGGCAATCGTAAATGGACTACTAGTATCTTGATGACACCTTTGGATGACTATGCACACAATGCCTCAGTGGCTTTGCATATGTTTCCCACAAAAAATGACTTATCATACAAGAGAAAATTGTTGCTCAATAGAGGTCTTTCTCACTTATGTACACCACATGGCTTCAATGCCATATATTATTTCCCATATCCAGAAAATCACAATCCAAGAACTAGAAAAAATCCTTCATCCATGTCTGAATGTTTCTTATAAATTCTTGGTTAATTCGTCCTAAATTGGGTCCCTTTCCACACAATTCATGGTCTATGTTTTTCAATCTAAAACATAATCAATGATAGTATAATTTGGAATACTCTAAACATCTAATGATAAAGTTACAACACTCACTAGGGTTAAAACCTGCAATGGGAACCCTATAAAAATGTCGAGTACCAGATCACAAAACCTATACTAAATATGGTTTAAGAAAAAATCAATCAATCAATGAAAAAAATCCTAAATATTTTCAAAACTTATTAGGTCAAAAAACCGAAATGGTTTACTAATAAAAAGTCAAGTTATACCCGCTAAACCAACACCAAAATAGATTTAGGTAAAAATAAGGGTGATAATGAAAAAGGGAAAAATTTTGTAGGGGTTTCATGAAAACCTAGAAGGATTCAAACAATTCTTTTTGAACCCCTCCACTCAAGAAAAAAATTGGGCATGATTTGATTATTTTATTTATCTTAGATTATGATTCAAATCAATATCCAATTGATATTATATTTTAAGATGTAGTTGGTCAAAAATGATTAATATTGTAGCAAAAGGTAAAATAGGATCACTAGAAATAAAAATGCTTCTATTTTATCAAAATAAGTGAGAATGGGGGGAATATCCACAATTTGGAGTCTCTCCCAATGTCAAAACCAATGTGGTGCATGGAATCCTAATGGATTACAATGAGGCCCGAATTTCTCTTTCCAACTGATCGATAACTACGTAACAAGGGATGGTATGGTCTTCTTCTAATGTATCCATATGTTCAGATTGATCTTAAACCATTTGGAATAATCACTTCATAATAGTCTGAATGTCTCGCCCTTGATATTTGATAGCCCCATAATTAGTACTTGATGATGCCAGTTGCACTTTTAGTATGGCCAGGCGATCCTCCCACTCGCATAGTTCCTCCATATGGGAAATCACCCAGTCCAGAGCACTAGATTCATTAGCCTATAGATGATGAAACTAGTTATTAAATCTCAGAAGGTCTAAACTTGCTAGTGAGAAGTGTTGAATCGAGTGAGGTCAGCTTTTTTAGGAGAAAGATCCTATCAAGCTATAACAATTTGGGGTACAAAGAGATGTAGGTATCGGTAATCAAAGACGCCTAAAACCATATTGAAAAACAATCATTGAAATTTATCTTCCTCATTCGAAAAGAATTTTAGGGGAGTTTCCACAATGAGAGTATGGATTTTACACCATGCCTGTTTTTGAACAGATCGATATCTCCTAATGGAATCATAATATTGATCCTCCTCCACTGCGACAAGTACATAATGGGGATGCATCATTCCGGAAGAAGTAATAACCCTGATATAGTTCACCTATGTAGGGTTATTTCCCTCCTAATAGATTTTTCAGACTCTGGGACTAAATGAGGGGGGATGGTAGCAATTTCAGGAACAGTTGGTGATGTCCCACCCAGACCACCTTCAATAAGACTATGGACCACATCCTCTAATGATATGAAATCTATGTCTCTTTATATTGAGATGGGTTGTTTGGGATAATCCTCTTAAAAAGTCATGTGATAGCTGTTATAATTCTTTATCACCATATGTAGGGGAATATATAGTGAAACTATCATGATTGGGATAGGATCAGAAATAGCCAACCTTATTTGAACTCATCGAATTGGAATTCTTAACACCCTATCAGGGTAGAATGATACCCACAATTTCATGTACTCTAATGATAGGTACATTGATGATAATGTGAAATAAATCATAACTTCCACATTATTATCCTCCTACATCATGGCTAGCCACAATTAGTAAAGAATCACAGGAAGAGACACCCTCTTAACCGGAGTAGCAAGGAGAGGTGCGACATGTTGAAGGCATCCAAATTTCCTAGAAACCCAATATGGGGTTTAAGTTTCACATATTTTTACAATATATATGTGAGAAGTTAAAATTTCATCCCAAATCACAATGATATAAGAAATATCTTCAGATTTTCCCCTTCTATTATCCATCATGAATCCATGGGGTGCAAAGCAAGGTGCAAAAGAAAACTAAGAAACTCCACATAATATATTGATTTCATTATCTACACCCAATGATTTGGGAAAGATGGTAAAAATGTTGAGAAGAGACAGGTTAAAGTCAAGATGAGTGACACTCGGAGTATGCCAATACTCGTAGTAGGAGAAATCCTCTGCTATCTTGCCATACAAAAATGAAATGACCCGCTTAGACGATGTGGGGGTTTCCCTTCCCATTTCATCCCCAACTGTTCATAGATTCAGGTGAGGGTAGAAACAACCATGTTAATGGGTTGCCCGTCTACCAATGTGGATTCCATAATTTGATTAAAATACCTAACAATAATATAATCATAATGAGAGGGGAAGATCCATCCAATCAAAAACATAGCAAATAATCTTTCCAATTTTATTTTGCGAGGTACGTCTGAACAAATTATGTACCCCTAGGTTGTGGATTGACCTTCCTTGTCAGTGGAATACTATAAGCCTAATATTATATGTGATTATTGAGTCAGGTGAGTCTAACTATGGCAAACCCTCATCCTAGGACTGTCCACCTATAATAATAGTCTGATCTAATATTCTAATTAAATAAGGGAACAAGAATGGATGTGTTTATTGACTAATCCATCTTCCATGAATAATAAATTCCTTTCCAACAGAGAAACATGTTCTACATTCACTTGGTAGTAGACTGCTAGAAGAAACTCATCATAGATGTATCCTAGAATGGGAAGCCCTCATAGTGGCTGGATGTTCCATAGACCAATCCCCACCTCCCCATGCAATAGGTGGAAAGTATTAGTGTGTGAACACCAATGGATATGTAGTCCATGCATCATCTCACCTGGTGAATAGATTTCAAATTCAAAAACCCATACTACCTGTTACATGTTTACTACTTCCAACTGGCCAGGGGATTCCAAGAAAACAAAATGCACCCATAATGCCCAAGCCCCCTCGTCATAGAATCATCCCTTGGATCGCAAGTCCCATTTAGTTCTCCACCTTCTATTGGGGTTCTCTCAAGAAATATAGATAATAGATGGGTAATCCCGGATGACCAAACTCAAAGAAGTGTTACGATGATAATGATTACTCTGATTCTACACATATCCTTCAATGTGAACACATTTTCTTGACAAAAATTAGACACCAGTTCTCCCATTGAAGAAATATTTTCCTGATCACACCCTTGGGCTTGACATGAGGTAAATAATAGGAGTACAGTGATGGGACAATGTTTGGGGAATGGCATTTAGGATGAAAAAATTGTAAAGAGATAGATGGATATATAGAGGATAGGTGATGAGCTCTAGATATAAAAGGTATTTGAGAATAACCTCTTGAGGAATGATGTAGGAACAAAGGTTTTATTCAGAATTATCAACCACAGCTACCTTCCTCTTGGTTGATTCTATAGAGATAAGAAGAAGAGGCCTCTCATCCTATATTCAAAGTACCATGAAAAGGGTTAGAAAAAAAATGTTTGGTAAAAAGAAGAAAAATTGAAAAAGGTATACAAGAAGTCGTCAAAATGATGCTTCGGTACTAAACACTAGTAATGGTTTTTGGAATGTGTTCCCTATGAACAAGAGTTTTGAAAAATAATCAACCAGATGTTGGTTTGAAAAGCGATTTCTAGAAAACCAAATGGTTTGTGGACTATGTGAACTGCGTACTGAGCCTTGCTACATAGTCATTTGAAGTGATGATCTAAAATTATATTTTTGAACTTTAATGTTCAGTTAACCAAATTAATAATTTTTCATGAAGTAGGAAAACCACATAGTGTCTTGCTACACTTTAGTTGAAAAATACATTTTATGTTTTCAAAGCTTGTTTTCTGGGTTCAAAGGTTGATTCGCAGATTAGAATAACCATGAAGTGTTCATAGTTTTTAGAATGTGAAGAACAGTTCACGGACAATAGATTTTAAGAAGGAAATGGTTCATGGAAGTAGGGAATTATAATAACAGATTGTAGAGAATTTTTTTCCATGATGTACAATAAATGACAAAATATTTGGGCCCCCTATATATAGGTGTGGTCCCCCCAACGGGTCAAACTTTCTACAGAAAACTAGATCAGTTGAGAATAGCTTTATACATCAAAATAGCCTCCTCATCATCCTAATAAAAACTCATTCTTATGGGCAGAAGTTGTAGGGTCTTGGAAACTCCTAAAATGGAAGGAAAATACTCCCAAAATTTTTATTATGGAATAATACACAGGTTCGATTGACAGAAAGGGATTAATATTGAAGAAATATAATTTAGAAATGGACTAATGTGGTCTGCATACTGATTTATGGGAATGGTATTCAAATGGTATTTCCTAAAAACTGAACGGTACACGGACAACCCACAAAATGATGACCCGCAAGGCATTGGTGAGAGAACCAAGCAATTCGTGGAACAAATGAATGATGGAACTGAGACCCCGTAAACCAAATAATTGGTGAAATGGATGTGGAAAAATTCCACCCATGTACCACAACCCCATGAAACACATCATTGGAGAAAACATGAAGAAGAGGTATGCCCCCACACACCATCTCAGAAAACATAGTTCAAAGAGAAGGTGAGGTTAGTAGTGTCCCACGAACTGCATCATTCACAAAATCAAAGCAGTGATTTCCACCTTCATGATCCTCTATCGTTGCGAACTGTAGCTTCAAAAACTGCATCTCCATGAACCTTATCCCAAAAAACCTCAGTTGAAAGATTGGTCCACAGGCCAAGAATCATTTTTGTGAGAGTCCACCAATGGTTTCATGTGACCCAAAGATACATCTTCCCCAACACTCTATAAAAGGGACCACAAAGGTAATTGAAGAAAGTGGATTTTTAAGTAAGGATTTTCTATGAGCTTGATGTTTACAGACAAAATAATTCAAAGGAAAACAATCAACAAAGTAAAAAACCATAAATGGATTCAAGATAGTATAAACATGCTAAGAAACATAAAATTAAGGAAGGATACTAATATTGGAAAAACTGAGAACATAATTGGCGAGTTGAGAAGCATACTTCCTTCGTAGATGAACTTCCTATGAACCTAAGAAAGAATTCCCCTTATTCAATTTGGTGTATCAGATAGCACATATCTATTTAGATGAACCCTTTCCCCATGTAGTGATCAACTTCATAGATGAACTCCATCACTGTGTACCACCACAAAATGTGGACAGAACTTGAGGCTGCGTACCACCATGGTACACTGACCACATCCAGTTATGCGTACCACCTTGGTATGTGGATGGAATTTAGGTCCATGTACCACCTCAATTTTCATACATTCCCTCTACCCACATATAATTAATGCATGCCAAGGGTACCCCACACCACAAGAATAAATTTTATGTGTAATAGGGTACCTTCAAGATCTCTACCTTTTGGTCCCAATCACACCCTTCCATTTCAATCCCATCCTCTGAATCTTCTTTGTTAAACAGTCTATCAACATCATGTTGAAGACACTTCCAAAGTCGCCTAACCCTTATGATAAAACAACAAGGTTCATCAATGAGTCCTTTTGAGTTTACATACCCAAGGTAAGAGGAGTCGCATGGGTAATCCTTGAAAGGGTGTGGACACCTGGAATGTCATTAATTATAAATTCTCATGGTAAACCGAGGCCCGACCATAGAATACTCATTTAAACCACCCCATTATAGAGATCAAGGGTAATCAATATATTTTCCATTCAATGAGACTCAGAGACAAGCCAATGGGATCATGATAGTTTTTACCATTGAAAAGAAGAAATGATTCTCCCCTTTACCAAAAATCATTTCATAGAACTCTCCCTAAGGTAAGCCCTAACCATTCCATAGGAGTTTCACACTTTCTCCCCTCAGGCTCATCCTAAGATATGTCTAGATATATGACCAAATGTGGATATCTATTATATCAACATGGGATAGGAAATTGGCACATTCAAAGCCCCTCTATCTCTCCCTTTGGTCTCCAGTACCATATATTATCCGATGATGTGGGACATGCAATCCTCAAATCTGTTGTCTCCTCTTATTTCTCACACCAAGCATGACTCACGTGGGATCATAGCTTGGCAGTGGTCATTACACATGCTTGACCCAAAAAACACGGGCCTTCTCTTAGGTGTAATCCCTAATTAATCCTCAAAATAATCGTGATTTTTGATCCTCATAATTGTTCCAGAAAAGAGGCCTATGTTATGTTATAAGGCCTAACATAAAATAAACATTGACAACTCTTATTCCTACTCTAAACAAAATATGAAGGATTTTTGTCTAAGTGTAATTTCATGGGTTCGGAAGCCACTCAACTGCTGCCCCGTACCTTATTGGCCACATGGCCTCAAGCACATTTCTCCAAACGCCAGAGGCTGCCAACTAGCAGAGAGGGCCTAGGGTGTGATAGTAGGGAAACTATTCCCTCATTGGTAGAGTGTAACATAGCGTAATAAATTATAAAAATTCTATAATCATTAAACAGCACGCAACTTATGTAAATAATGCAAGACTGTAAGGTTAAGATAACCAGAAAGCATAAAATATCAAAATGATGTATCATGTTACATGTTCTAAGGAAGAATTAAAATAAGATAGACTACAATTAAGTACAATACAATACTAAGGTATAAAAATACAAAATGAAACACAGAAACTTTTCAAACCTTAGATTGGTCCCTTACTCTTCTACTCCTAAGAATAAATCAAACACCTATATGAGGAGACTATCCCTTATCGACACCTACAACAATATAGAATTTTTGGGTAAAAAAACAAGACCCAAATAGGGTGTGAGAAATAAATCTCAGTAAGAAACCACCTAAGGTCTGTGCCAATCTGTCAGTGATTATATGCCGCAATGGTATATAATAATGAAATACAGCAAACTAGTAGGTACTCAAAAGTAAAAAATTCTACATGTACTAGTATTATGATATAGAGTTCACTATGTTCATTAGAAATTAATTTACCTGAATTATTTAAGTCTCAAAATTCGCCCTCAGCCCGACATTCCCCGCAACAATGTAAGAACACCCGATGTATCAGAAGACCTTCTAACAAGTAAGTGGAGACTGAATGCAATATTAGGATTTGGATTGGTAGACATGTCATAATTCATTTTGTTCCATCATTTATGTATAACATGATCCCATTCATGATATTCCTATTTTTGAATTCAAGTTTCACTACAGGTGTAATTATACCAACATCCTACGTGTATGTTCTCATTGGTCCTACTAGGGATACCTGATTATCACTCTCTTTGTAGGTATATGTTCAAGTGAGTCCATCCTATATGGTCTTATGAGGGAGACCCATGTTATCACTCTCTGTGTAATATAATATTATTTCAATTTAGTCTATCCCTGGAAGTCCAACTAGGGAGCCCAATTGTTCCTAATGACATATAAATAAAAAAACCCTCAAGCCTATCCATGTAATTCTAAACTGAACCCATGTATCACCCAAGGTGCAAGGTACAATAGTCACGTGATTACTTTCATGGCTTTCTATGACTAACACATGTATCACCAAATGATATTCACCATTTACTAATAAAAATTTAATAAAATTCTCCAACCTTCCTAACCAAGTAAAATCACTGCATGGAAAAAGGGGGAAAAATAATCACAAAGCCATAATATAAAATACTTACAATTATAATGAAATTTCAATTCCAAATAGTAATGAAATTATTTTTTAAACAACCATAAAAGGGAAATGATGGCATGCCCATAGACATCCTAGGGTGAAATGGAAAAATAAATTATCCAACGGAAGGACACCCACGGGGTGGACTTAACCAAAAAATGAAGCTAAACAAGCTTTAATTCATTGAATTCTTTTCCTAAACAACATTAAGTAATAATAACGATAAAATTACATTCAAGGTGACACCCCCAACATGGGCATGTGGCACAATGACACATATAAACATCTTGACAATTATGGAGAGGAAAGAGACCACCTACCTCATCATAGTAAAAATCTCCTTATCTAGCCTCAACTTCCAATTAAAGCTAGAATAGTGGAGATCTATGAAAAGGGATATTTACTAAACCTTAAATAACATAGTTGATAACTAAAATCACCACGAAAATCTCAATAGAAATCGATATCTTACCAATTAGGTTTAAACGAGACCAACAGTGATTAATTCGGCGTTCGGATGATCAACCGAGAAGAAGTTGAAGTTAAGGTGATCCTCTTGAGACCCCCCCCTGTGATCCCATAGTCAAGTTTGAATAAAAGAGAGAGTAATTATTTTTTAATTGAAAAACACAAGTACATGGCATTTAAGTCCATATATAGGGTGTGTATATAATTTTATTATTCATTTGGAGGCTGACTTCCACCGACTTACTTTCCTTGTCCTATTGACATTACTACATGGCGTGTACCAAGAAGTAGATGGAATCTAGTTGGATTTTCTTCTTTTCCTTACTAAAAAACCCACACTCCATGTATTCCTTTCATACACGGCCAAACTACATGGTGTGTACTTAGAATTACATGGCATGTAACTCTGAATCATCCTACGTGATAGTATAATTATCGTACTTATCACGTTTTCCCTTGTTCTCACAAAAATACTCAATGAAAAAATAATAAAAGAAACCATACCTGAATAAGAAGAATTTTGTTCTTACAAATAACCCCCCTTAATGAAATTTTTCCCGGAATTTCCCTTCCAAGTGTGGTGAAAGAAAATTCTTGATAATAACTCTGGCCACTGAGCACGTATGTTGGTCTCCCTCTCCCAAGTCTCTTCCTATACTCAGCCATGCTACCATAGAACCGGTACAAGAGGAACTGACTAGCCTTGGAGAACCTTCCTTCTCCTATCAACTATACGAATCAGATGATCCTAAAAGGATGCATCGACCTAATGTTAAAACTTCTCAGGTTGAAAAATGTGAGACAGGTCTGAGTGATAGAGGCGTAGCCGAGATACATGGAATACATTGTTCATGGCTCAATACCAATGAGGTAATTATAATAGATAGGAAGCCAACCTAACTCGCTCCAGAATATCAATCGGGATGACATATCACGGTGAAATTTTACACTATCTCTTGATCCTCTTGTGTCCCAACCTCGATGCGACATGTATGAAAACTTAATCACTAACCTCGAACTCCAAAGGTCATCTGTGGTGATTGGCATTTGAATTTTGATGAGACTACGCAGTTTCAATCCATCTCTTATTTAAGTGGACATATTCAGAAGTCTCCTGCAAGAGATTTGGTCCCAACATAGTTTCCTCACCTTCCTCTAGACAACACAGATGTGATCTGCATGACCTTTAATACAAAACCTCATATGGCACCATATGAATAGTAGTTGGAAGCAATTATTATAGGAGAAATCAACCAAAGGTATATGATTCTCCCAAGATACCTCAAAGTCTAGGACATGTGTATGAAACAAGTACTCCAGATCCTATATCGTACGCTCAAACTGGCCATCAGTATGAGGGTGGTATGTTGTGTTTAGAAGCACCTATATACCTAAAAATCTTTGAGAAATCTACCAGAAATGAGATGTAATGTGGGTGCCCTATATGAAATGATAGAACAAGGAACCCCCTGATTTTATACCACCTTTCTAATATACAGCTTTCCAAACTCATTAACAACGAAGGTCTCCTTGATTGGCAGGGAGGGAACGAACTTCATATGCCTATCAACTACAACCCACAAAACGTTGTTGCATCTAGGTGACCTTGGTAACCCCATCACAAAATACATTTTGAAAAATTCCATTTTCACTCACAAATGGGTAGTTTTTGTAAAAGGCTAGCCAACAATTGATGTTATTCCTTCACTTGCAAATAGGTGGAACACCTCGTAAAAAAACCAACTACTTCTTTCTTTATACCTGGCCACCAGTACCAACTATGAATGTCATGGTACATCTTGGTGACTTTAGGATGCACTACCCAAGCCGAATCATGAAAATCATGCATCATCTGTGCCTATATATCCCCTAGAACACACAAATATCCATGGATATATATAACTTTGTCATCTCTTATCGTCCATCTAGGAGGAGGGTCCTCACCTAAGACACTCTCTCGTAGAACTAGGCCTTCAAAATCATGTAGTTTTCTCATCCTCACTTTTTCTAGTAGAGTAGAGGTAATAACTAAACATTAAATATAAGTCTTCCCCTAACTTTTATAACCCTCTAAATGCATCTCATAAAACAAAGCAATAAGCATCCACTCACCACTGGCCTCCGGCATAGCTTGTATCTGAGTCCTCCTACATAGTGCATTAGCCACTACATTTAGTTTTCCTAGAGTATAGGAAATCTAAAAATCTAACTAATGATGGTATTGCACCCACCTTCACTATATTAAATTCAAATCATGCTGAATAAAGATGCATTTGAGAGTTTTTTGGTCTGTTGTACTCTACAAAAGATTCTCCCAATAAATAATGTCTCCAAAAATGCAAAGCATGAACAAATATAGATCACTCGAAATCATGAATCAATTAATTCCTATCATGTGGCATCAAATTCTAAGACCCATATGCAACAACTCAATCCCCCTTCACAAGCATTCCTCCTAGCCTAATACCTGATGTGTCACAATACATAGTGTAACTCTTTCTCAACTATGGAATGATCTGAATTAGTTCTTCATTCAAATGTCCCTTCATCTCCTAAAAGGATTCATCACAATAATATGACAACTAAAACTTTACACCTTTCTTAGTGAATCCCTTCACAGTCACTACTAAGCATGAGAATTCCTATATAAAATTCTTGTAGTAGCTAGATTACCCCCAAAAACTCCAAACCTCAAAAACGTTCTTGGGCGGCTCCCGGGTAACTACTGCTTTCACCTTAATTGGGTCCACTAATACTCCAAACTCTGAGATGACCTTACCCATAAAGTGAATCAGATCCATCCAAAAGATTCATTTTGCGATATTAGTATATAACTAATGATCTATTAGTGTATTAATAATGATCTCAATATGTTTTTCATGGTTATGTAGATTGTGCGAATACACCAAGACATTTTCAATGAAAACTACCAAAAAATAATATAGGTAAGGATGGAATAGTAGGTTTGTCAATTCCATGAAAACTTCATGTATGTTTGTGAGACCAAATGTAATAACTATGTACTCATAGAGACCATACCTGCAATGAAAGGCTGTATGAGGTATGTCTACAGATCGAACATGTACTCGATGATATCCTTACCTAAATTAAATCTTTGAGAACACTCGATATCCTCAAATATGATCAAATAAATCATCTGTATATGGAAAAGGATATCAGTTTTTAACTATCAACTAGTTCAGTTTCTGATAGTCCACTCATAGCCTTAGGGTACTGTCCACCTTTTTCATGAAAAGACCTGTGAACCCCAAGGAGAAGTACAGGGACAGATAAAACCCTTAGCTTCCAGATCTTCCAAGTGCCTCTTGAGCACTTGAAACTCCATCATAGACTAATGAGTAATGGATAACGGTGTAGAACCTATCACTAAATCGATAGTGAACACCACCTCTATGACTGGAGGTAAGCTAGAAAAATAATCCAGAAAAACATTCCTAAAATGTTCAACCACTGGAGGGAAATCCTCTTAACATGTTCCCTTGTCATCTAGATATAATCTCACAATCTAAGACGTAATCTTTCCCAGCCCATAATGCTCGGGTCTAGCTCGGCTCACCTGAACATCCCATTCTCCCTTATGTAGAACCTCTATGTCCTTTGGTGATGTGAAACTCACCCTGTGGCAATAGAAATCAATAAAAGATCAAAAAGAAACCAACCAGTCCATTCTGAGAATGACCTTAAGGCTTGTCATCTCTAAGACATAGAGGTTCCATAGAATGTGACACCCGCCAATCTCAAGGGGAACTCCATTCACTGATGCACACCTACTGCTTTAATCCGTAACAGAGTGTCCAATATTATAATTTAAAAAGAAATATAAACATAGATCCCATGACTTTCCACAGTGGCCAATGATATAAAGCTATGTGTCTAACCAATATCAAAAAGTGTATAAGATAAAACAGAGGTGACTAAGATAGTACCTATGATAATAGAAGGTCTAGAATTCTTCTTCTAATAGGTTTGTTACACTACATAAGTCTGACCTACACCATGGTCCTAAGACACCATTTAGCTACCCTGAGATGACCTGCCCAATAGTTTCTGAGATCCTCAGGTCTGGATACCATTACCGTGACCAACGCCTTGGCCTGAACGCTCCAACATATTCCAATTTCCATACTAGTGATAATATACTAACAATACTCATGCACATGGAGTCTTTACATAACCTCTCTCACTATCCTGTAGTGAAAACATAAAACAGAAGGGTTGTAGATGGCCCATATTTCCACAAGATCAGCACTCAACTGGGTCCTTCAGAAACAGTTGCCTCGTGATCCCCGACTTACCACACTAGTAGCACCTCACCTGTTTACTGAAATAAAGTTTCTGAATCCTACTATCACTATGAGAGAACTATAGAATATGCTTCTTCTATCTAATTGAGATAGTACTAGAAATTGGTGCTGAACTGCCAGGGCTCACACCACTAGATTCTCACAGATTATTCTTAGTGATCAGTGCATGATGCACAATATTAGAGATTGAATGCAACTTGAATACATTCACCTATGATCAGATGATGAACCAGAGACCATCCTCGAATTTTTTAGCTTTTGATACATCATCACCCATTAGAATAAGTGCCAAATGTTGAATCTTATTAAACATGGAATAATAGTACATAACTGATAGTATTCTCTGCTCCAAGTGCATGAACTCTTGCACTCGGTCGACTCTTAGTGTCTCAGGAATATAATAATAATATAAGGCCACGTGAAATTATTCATATTTCATATCCCGATGAAGCCCTGATTGATTGTTAAAATACCACTATCTCTTGGAATAATCACGCAACATATGTGGCATGAGCTTGAACCTCTTCTTTTGAGTAATCTCTAGATTCTTTAATATAGTCATCAATGATTCCAGCCATGATTCCACATCCTATGGTCTGCTATCACCTAAAAAAATATGCAGATGATGCTACTGGAATATACATGTCAGCTCTGCAAAAGATGTGGCAGCCTATGGTGCTCCCTAAAAGGTCCGCATGAACCTCAAAAAGCCTTCAAGAAACTGTTCATATGCACCTACATCTAGTATAATGGTAGGTGTTGCAGCTGGCACAACTGGAGGATCCATTGGTAGCCTGTGGCCTACCATTTCTAGAGTATCATCATTGCTGCTCTCCTAGTGTACGAATCATGGTCTTCATGGCGTAATAACACTACAATGTCCAAAACACACCTTAGTTCAAGATCATTATCAAAATTTCCCATTTAGAAGTTCCAAAAAAATATGGGAAAACCCTCAATGTTTGGAAAAAAGAGACTATATGGTGTGTAAAAAGATTACAAGGTGTGTACCCATATGTTGTCACATGGTTGTGTTCTACCGCCGATCTGGGTGTGTTTCAACCCCAAGTACACAGTGTGTTCCATGATTACTCATCATGTACATAGGTCTATCCTCATGGACATGTACTCCCACATGGTCAAGTCCACGCAGGTTCCTCCTCGATAGGCTACAAAGTGTGTACCAAAAGTACCCGGTGTGTTTTGATAAAAAAATCAACAGGCTGTGTTTTCTCATACACGGCCCGTTACATTGTCATATACTAAAAGCATTTACACGTTGTACATGAAGTGTTCTTTTTAAAACATGGAACATCATATTCCCCAAATTGGAAGAACACGTGGAATTTTTGGCTAAACTACACACCATTTATTATGGGTTTCTCAGGACATAATCTCCAGATTTCTCATACAACACTTGTTCTATAGAAAACCCAACTAGTGGTAAGGAAAATTATGATCCGTGAGGGCCCATACTCTACAAAAATCAATGTTTGGGACCCAATCATGACATATCACAAAACAATTCTATAAAAAGTTCTTCCAATTTTAACCATATCTGAAGCAAGTTCATTTAACATCAACATTCCATCAATGCATCATTTACCAATTCATTAGGGCCCATACTCCTTATGGATTTAAAGATGACATCACACCATTATTTATTACACCCAGAAAACACAATAGTAGACACAAATATCACATCAACTATAAAAACATCTTTCAATAGATAATCTATCATATATGGTATGCCATAATGCATGCCATGTGATTCTAACAAGTGTCCATACGATGAATGAGATTTAATACCCTCATCTCTTCAGATTAAAACAAAATAGAACCCCAAAAATCATAATGATAATAGTACAAAAAAGGTTCCTCACCTAATGGTGAAATTGAATCAACTGTAATAGCTAAAAATTCAAAAACACAATTTGATTAGAGGAAATTTGGATATTTCCTTTACACGGGGTAACTACTCTAGGGAAGAGGTAATTACCAAATTCTATATTATTTATACACCTTTATAATGGTTCCTAACAGTAATGAAATTAGAAAATAAACCCTCTGATATAACATTGTAAAGTTCTGGGTCTGGAAGAAACTCAATTGGTGCCCCGTACCGAGTTTTCCAAATGGCCTCAAGTACATTTACCCAAATGCCAGAGGCTTTCGACTAGTTGTGAGGGACAAGAGTGTGATAGTGGGGAAATTATCCCCTCATTAGTAGAGTGTAACATAATAGAATAAATAATAACAATAGCGGAAGGAGTAAACAATATGAAATCGATGTAAAAAACAGAAGACTAGAAGGTAAAGATAACTAGAAATCATAACATATTAGAATGATGTAGGATGTTACATGTTCCAAGGAAGAAGTGAAAAAAAAGATAAACTTTAATCAAGTACAATTCAATACTAAGGTATAACAATAAAAAATGAAACATAACAGCATCAGAAGACTTGAATTCGTCCCTTTCTCTCCTTCTCTAAATAAGTATTCAAGTACCCATATAAAGAGCCATGACCCTATCGACACCTGAATCAATAATGTTTTTTAGTCCCAAAAAACATGACCCAAACATGTTGCGAGAAATAATACCCAGTAGGTAACCATGTCACGTCTATGCCAATTTGTTAGTGATTATATGCAACAATTTTTTATAGTAATTAAATGAATCAAACTAGTAAGTAATCAGAAGTAAACAATCATTCAAGTGCTGGTATTCATTTATAGAGTTCACTATGTTCATTAGTAATTCATTTACCTGAGGAATTTATGTCTCGGAATTCATCCTATGCCTGACATTACCAATAGTAAAGTAAGAACAAAAGAAGTCTTATAAGACATTATAACAAGTAAGTGGAGACTGAATCCAATATTTTGGTTTGGATTAGAATACATGTCACAATTTATTTCATTACATCATTTAAGTATAACCTGGGTCCGTTCATTATATTCCTAAGTGGTAATTCAAGTATCACTATAGGTG
Organism: Viscum album; assembly: GCA_963277665.1. NCBI lineage: Eukaryota > Viridiplantae > Streptophyta > Magnoliopsida > Santalales > Viscaceae > Viscum > Viscum album. The sequence goes on from OY728126.1 coordinate 1,009,808,582, forward strand.
TAATTATACTAACATCCTATGAGTCCATTCTCATCAGTCCTTCTAGGTAGCCCTGAGTATCACCCTTGATGTTGGTATAAGTTCATGTGAGTCCATCCTCAGTGGTCCTACTAGAGAGCCCCAATGTATCACTCTATGTGTAATATAATATTATGTCAATTTAGTCTAACCTTGGAGGTCCTACTAGGGATCCCAAGTTTTACTAATGATGTATAAATAAAAATCTCCTCATGTTCGTCCATGGATGAAATCATGAGGACTATTGAACATGTCTCTAAACTCGGACTCGTACGCCTAACCTGATGGATGGGGAATACATATTATTCACCGATATATTTGAAGGGGTATGTTCAGATGATTTCCAGACTATTTGGGGTTCTGACCCAATCAATACAATTACTCAGGGGTTGCTTCTATTCCCCATTATAGAATCTCACATCGATATAATTTGACTCATAGGATTCAAATGGGGATTTATTAGTGCATAACATACCAAATTTTTCTTTGATGTAGTATTTGATGCACTCATAGTTTGACAACAGATCTACTACATGTTGGTGCAACAAGGTCCTTCCTAGTATGATGTTGAAGGCTATTTTTTGACATATGAATAGAATTTTTGAGTTACCCACAAGGTTCTAAAAATTAGTCTTGAACTTTATTTCACCCCATTTCTTCTATTATAATTTTTCATTGCCTTGGAGTGTTATGTAGGAAGGTAATTTATTATCCTCATTTCAACCTTACTAGTGAACTGTTCGCACTCGAATGAGATTAAATCTGGATCCATTATCAATAAATACTTTTCAGATATCAACATTGTTTATCATTTCAGAAACATAAAAAGGCTTGAAGTTTCCCTAGATAATGGAATCTTCATGTTGATTCATTAAGGAGATAACTATGTAGAATTCTATAGGATTAGTTTATATCCAATAGAAATTGGTGGTGGTGACTTCAGCTTCAAATCCCTAGGGTCTTAGTAGATCTTCTATGAGTGCTTCTATAAGGACACTTGACACACTCATATATTCTAGGATTGATATTTGGGCTGACATTAAGGAATATTGCATTAGAATATCATACTTTTGGTATAATGATAGGCACTTCCCCATGTGAGGATGCTCTTTCATAGGTGCTTTAGGGGAATGAGAATTAGAAGAAGATAGATTGGCTCTTGGGATAGGAACTGGAGGGGCTTATGTTCTTTGTAGGTTAGGCCTGGCAGGTTTTCCCATGCGCCGAGGGAAATTGGAAACTTGTTATTCTGCTAATGGGTACTCCAGAATGATTGGGCTAGATTGAATTCTGGCTAGTACTGGGGTATTTTCCTACTCCTATTGGGTCTTATACAGTTTTATTCCCAGATTTTCTACAACATTGACTATTTGAGAGGGGGTGAAGCTAGAAGATAGGTTTCTACCATGGATGCATCATCCTTAGTATGCCTGGCTTCTGAACCTCTTTTTCCAGTTACTCTACTGAGAATGGGTTACTCTAGTTTATATTCATATTCATCATTAGAGAATGGATCCATAAAGTGAATCTCATTAATGGATCAAAAAAAATATCATCTCTTAATGATGACTTTTCCTGGTTGTCTTCTTCTAGTGGTTTCATTTGGTGGGGTGGTGCCCAGTATTTTAGATCTAATGGCATAAAACCTGAGAGGGTAAAGTATAATTTTGTCCATTACATACTTTAATCTTCCTACACTTGCTCATTTCCTTTCTTTTCAGACAGTTTTATATGTGGTCATCTTTGGGATGGATGTGCGGCCGTGGATGTCACATGTGTTGAAGTATAATCAACTAGATGTATATTTGGTTTCTTTAGCTCTTCTTAAATAAATCCTATAGTTTGGTACATTGTATTTTGAATCATCAAGCTATCATATTTTTTTCTATCTTGCAGACAACTTCTTTCCATTCATCTCTCTCATTAGGGGCAGTAGTGGAAACGTATTCTCATTATATTGGTGGTGGACCCAATTTTACTTTCCAAGAATCTATAATATTTTACAGGTGGAATTTTAAGATGTGGCACTCATGGATAGTGTGTCTCTATATCCGGTGGAAGCGACAATAATCTAGATGATCATCGAGACCCAAATCATCAACCCTTTTTTTCTCTGATAGATGAAGCAGATTGTAGTTCACTCAGTGTATAAAATTTTCATGAATTGACCATCTCATAAAGAGTAAAGATTATTTCTTAATTCCACAAATTGATTTTTCATGGGTCCCCTCTACTCGTCTTGTCGATGTGGAGGTTGAGGTTGATGTCTAGAGAGTCCATCATGATTCAGTGTAGGCCTTGGAGATGACGTTAGTATAGGTGGTGGCTGAAGTGTAACGAAAGCCACCTCAACTCTTACCACCCTTTTTTCGAGGCTCGGTGGAGCTTCCCTAGACATGATATTTTTTTGCTGTAATAAAACTTATATTATTTTGTAAATGGTAAAGAAATATCAAAACCCACTTGTGTATTTCACCTGGATGAGTGGTTCTTGTAGCTCTTTGTGGATGTTATCAATGCATATTGTGATAATCTCATCATAGGAGAGTGGTCAGTTCAAAGACTAGGTAAACCCTTTCCATATGACAATGAAATATTAGACTCTATCATTCTACCACTATTTTATGTTCATGAGGTTTCTGACAATAGTCTTCAACATTTTTGATCTTAATTGGAAATGTAATTGCCATTGGAGATCCTCCCACCCTATTATCGATGAAGCTCAAAAACTAGTGTACCATACAATGATTGAGCCTTATAGAGTTTATAAAAAACATATAAGTTTAACTATGTCTTGATACTTTGGGGTTCCCATCATGGGATCTCAATACTATTCTTAATTCCTTGTATGTTTTTATAGGTCACATGAACCATTAAATATAGGGAACACATGGTTCTTGAAATTTAGTGGTGGCAGAACGTCACTCACCCAGTTAGGTTAAGTCTTCTATTCTAGTTTTATCAGATAATTTCATCCTTCCATGGCTTCCAATCGATCTTATAATGACATGATGGTATTAATAATCCCTTGATGTTTGTCCTGTTGAACCCGAGAATGAGATGGTGCAACATAGGGAAACTTTTTCTTGTTGGAAGAACTGGTATTTGAGGTGGATACCTGACTGGGGGTGTCCATTGTGTATTTTCATGTACCAATTTTGGTTTTTTCCTCAATGGGATAATTCTTGATATCCTTATTGGAATAGATTTTTTATGACTGATGGCTTGAGTGTCGTGTTTGATGAACATCCTAGCCTTGCTTCATTTTCTGGGATAAACCTTTATGGCTAAGGTACACTTGTTAGTGGGGTGCATTGAGGATCTACTAGGGGAACATAAGGATCATATTCCATAGGACAGATTCCTTGGATCATCTCATCATTGATTCACCTAAACTATTTCATTTATTCCTCTTACTGAGTTAATCTTTCCTCGAGCGTGAGAGAATAATTATCATTGAGAGGAGTAGGTGGGTTGTACGCGACCTTGTTTTTTAGATTCTCATTATTATATATTCACAAATAATTTAATGAGGTTTTATCCAAGGGAGTTCCCAAATTTATGTTGTCCCTCTGGTTCCATGTACACACACATTCAAGATCAGTGTGGATCAGATTCTAGGTGGAATCATCCTCTACCTTTTCTTCTTCATTTGCATCTTTTTTTTTGTGATCTGAGTGATTTACATCCATGATGTTCACTGATGTATAATTCATTTTAGGTTGCGTACCATCTATTGAATGATCAGAGAGATTTTTGACTCCTTTTATGGATCTTATACTTCTATTTCCAGAATCGTTTTGAGCTTCCTGGGCTAAATTATCTTAGTGGGAACATTTATATAATCTTGTGGTGTTCCCCCCTTATTGGGGATATGTATCACGAGTTGATATGGAATGGGTGACCTCTCCACTTGCCTTCCTTCCCATGCAAGAAAAGAATGATGTCCATCAGGTGGATTATTGAGGTAAAAATTTCCCCATTTTAGTGGGATGGGGTTACTCCCTTTCCATTGTTTTGATGCCTCATCCTAGTATTTTTGGTCTTAAAGGGGTATTTTGAGTTAGAAATTCCCCCATCCCTATGGGTTGGGGTTTATCTTGTATTGTGGAAAGTGATGTTTTAATGCCTCTTTCCTAATAAATTGCATTCCCTATTTGGGTGGTACCTCGATACGGTGACATGTCTTCATGTGAGTTATTTGATTTCAAGGAAATTAGTAGTTCTTGGTGATTGGATTCCCCTAGATGAGAATCCTACTGAATGTTCTCGATAACCTGATTCAGGTGTTTTTCAAGGGATTTACCTCATCAAGCCTCACACTTTTGTGAATTTCTCATAGAAGGCTCCAGTCTTGAATACCTATTCTCATGAATAGGGAATTATTTTGATAACCTCTATGGGATGATGACATTACAGGATGCCATTTCTGATGGGTTCTGCTGCACATGATGTGCAGTGAAGTGCAATGCTCCATACTCCCAATACCCGTACAAGAATATCAGACGAGGTGTCCCAGATTATATGATGAAACATAAGCATCGAATTGAGGTAGGATAGTTCAAGATCTTTTTCCCACCTCTATGATTGTTCTCATCATGCAGATGTAAGGGCTTCTAATTCAATTTGATGGTTGAGATCTTCGATTATTTCGACATGATATGCATACAAATCATAGGGTAATAATTTTTTTCAGGTGGTGTAGGGTTTTATAGATATTTACCGAATGTTATGTATTAATTCCACTAAAAAATTCCTTCGTATATTGAATTATGAAGTGGATGTGGGAAAAATATAACTTGTATGTCATCCATGGATCTCATGATCTGTCAATTCTTTCCCATAAAGTAAGGCTCTATAGTATGTCCTCTATGAAGGGCCTTCAGAGCTACTGGTAATAATTTTGTTGGGAGGACCTTCACAACTATTATGGCCTCTTCTAAAATTTTGTAACATATTGAAAGGATCTTGGGCCTCTATTGATATGTGTTTTATGGAATCAATAACTCCATCTTCTAGAAGAGCTACATCATGCATGTGCTTCTCATTTTCCAATTTCATTTGGTGCATTTAATTTTTGGGTACTCTCATATGGGTGAATGGGGTCACCTTTTTTTGGTTACGACCTTAATATATGGGTTCATGTTCGACTGGCCCCCATTATTCTGCCAGGATATGCCAACAAACATATAGTTTTTTGGGAGGGATATATTCCTGCCTTCAAGCAGCCACCACAATATACAATTTTCACCCAATTGTAACATGTATTTGTTCCTAATATGATTACCCATTTATCCCTGAATATGTTTGACGACCATCCCAGGATAGAGCAAGGATGTAAGTCTAATCTAGAGTAACCACCTTATTTCATGGATTAGTCACCCACTTGGGTATATGGGATTGTGGGCCCAACTCCTTGCTATTGTAATGGGCATTATTACATCTTGAAATGTATAAAGGATGTGATCAAGAATTTATGTTTGATACTCTATCATTTCTAGTATGTGTTGAGAGAGGTATTTTTCTAGAATAGGTATTTATTCCCATTCCAATGTCAAGGAAGGAATACATTCTTGGTTCGGTCCTCCATGTTCTGCTAGTGGGCACTAGTGGTTCTCCTGTGTCAGGGTAGAGGAATGATTCTACCCCTAATTTATGGCTACTATATTCCATTTTTTTCTCTGTTTATCATTGTATTTAACTGATGAGATTTATATTTGTGAACAATAATTTGTGTCTTCTCATTTTCCACTTTATTTTTTTTATGACGGGCTTGACATGTATCCCCCTGAATTCAACTATGATTATATTTTTAGGCCATCATATTTGACTGGTGGGCATCATTTTCAATATTAAGGATATATACCTACACATAGTCTTCCTCCCTATTTGGATGATGGTATTCATGTGCATTAATAGGTATTTTTATCTACCAATGTTTTACCTCCCTACATGCGCAATGGCTCGGGAGAGAAGTAGATGAAATTTTTACTTGCTCAGTAGTTGCCTATGTATTTTCATGGATGAAATCAGAAAGAGTGGGAATATATGTCTTCTCATAGTAGGCCAATGTATTTTCATGACAGATATCTTCCTTAGGAAACAAGGTAATGACATGTTCCTAGTTAGCTATTTGATTCCCTTGGTGGGCTGTCTGGGGGAAATGTGTCCTTCTACCTTCAATAAAGACCCTAAGAGTTGTATTCTACTCAAAGTGAGGATACTAGAAAACATTGCAATCGAGGTGACGTCTTCTGATAGGGGTCCTTGAGTGGGACCACTATGTAGTAGGGATAAAGTAATTGGTGATGTATTTATATTCTTCCCTAAGATTGGAGAGATACTTTTTGTCATGTTTCAGGGATAGGCTCCTGAAATGATTAGAGATGGCTGGTGGAGAAATCCGGTTTTGGATAGCCAGCCGTTACTGGGTGGGTAGCTCATGGGATTTCACTGACTAAATGGCCTATCTTTTTTCCTCCATTGTTGGTAGATTATTGTTCTAATGGTACTACCGGATCCATGCATATCAAGCCCATCACTAGAGATACTGGGTGGGGGACATATTTCTTTGCTTCATGCAGGACTCGTCTAGTGCATTGGTTGACATGTGAATCTATGAGAACATCTGGGATGCCATTGTATGGAAGGAATATCAGAAAAAATCATGAAATATATGTGATAAGTTATACAAAAAACCCGATCATTGTAACTTCTCATGAACTCATGTGTAAGGCTTTATGTTTCTTGAAGATCTTCTTTTATTGAATGTGAAAGGGGACTTGTCTAATAGTTCCTTCAATTGTGTATTCTAGTTTTAAGAATCACTATTTCTAGGAAGTTTCCATTGGATTTATTCATGGAACTGAAAACACACAATAATTCTTTATCCAAATGGGATCTGTATTCCAAAGGCAAGAGTTCATTATGTTTGAACTTCATGATACCTAGGAATGTGCATTGGTTGAGAGGATGGGGGGTTGGACTCATCAAACCATTTTGGGGGAAATTATTGTCTACTCTAGGACTCTCTTTATAAATTTAAGATATTTTCATGAATCCTTGTTAATTTACCTAGTATAACATAATTTTCCCATGTAATTTTTAATCACTTATTAACATGTTTAAAATTTAAAGTCATCTGTATGTATTAGAGGTTATTCATTAACAGAGATATCTATATGTATCTGAGGTTCTACATAAATAGTATCCTCTCATATACTATTTAGAGACTCTTTTAGTCATCACTATTATGATTCTTGTTTTTAAGCCACTCAGTGTGGTACTCTAGAATTTATTTTCATCCTGGGAGAAAATGGATTGTTTTGATATTGGGATCATGCCCACAAAATTGGCTACCTACGTATCCTTGTGAAATGAATCAGAACCTTCATAGTTTAGTTCCACTTAAAGGAGAAAAATCATACCTTTTTAAGGTCATGTGATAAAGACCTATCCATGTAGTTTAATGTTATGTAGTAAGGACATCTAAGGGAAAGGTGCTTAGTCAAAGTTTGGTGTGGGACTTATGCTGAAGTATCCTAAGGAACTTGGAAATGATATGCATTTCCATGTAATATTAGACCCTATTGGGAATATGGACCAAGGAGAATAGGATTGATTTTAAGTGTTGGGTTTGGACCACAACTTGGCGTCCTACTTATCCCATGTGGAAGGGAATCAAATCCCACGTAGTTCAATGAGTCTCATAGAAGAGTATAGTTATTTCAGAGAAATGTGTTTGGGATAACTTCCATAAAAGGATGCCTTGAGGATTTGGGGGCATAATTTTGGGCTTATTCATAAGGAGGATTCCCATATTAGAATAATTAGTGTTGGTTTCTTGAATAGGATATACAATGAGCTTGGGCCATGAGAAAAATCCTTACATATCCCAATTATGATAGGAATTCGAGTTATCATAGTTCATTAATTTTTGAAAATGTCATGATCATGAAAAATATCTAAAACCATGTGATTAATGCTCAGTGTGAGAAAAAAGAGGATTTAAAAGATTCAATAATGGAAGAAACAATCTTCCTCATCTGCTGGTGGAAGAGGGATCACCTATAGTGGAAATGGTGGAAAAGGTTTAGTCGACCCGAGAAATGGGCTAGGTGACCAACCTTCCCTCTCTTCAATTTACATTGGACCAGGGTCTAATGAAAGGATGGAGTGAAGGTGAAGTAAGTAATGAGGAGAAAGGCTACAACCTTCTACTTGAAAGGTTAGGGGCTTACACTAGGATGACTACCCTTGGGGATCTTAGTAGGGGAGGGAAATTTCTATTTTTCTTTCATGGAAAATAAAGTGTTAACCATAACACCCCAACCGAAGACCTGAGGTTCTAGGTTTTAGAGATGAGAAGGGGAGGTCAGAACCCCAGACCCAATCCTCCAAACCAAGAACTCCCCAACACTTTTCCTGGGAGAAAGTTAACACGTGACTGTAGATATACAAACCCACAAACACTTCATGAATCCTATCCCATTTGTGAAAAAATGTGGGAAACCTCTGACTATATAAATAGAAACCCAAATAAGAGACACAAAGTTGTTCCTTTATCAATGGTTTGATAAGTCTAGAGTTTTTGGGGGAGGTCCCAATAGAATCCCTTTCAGAAAACGGAGACAATGAAAAAGAAGCTTTTCCATGAATGGGTTGGAGAAGGACTTGATGGCTTGTAGACTGAAAAGAGTAGGTGAATCAAACAGGGGGAACCAAGTAGGTTCTAGAGTGAAATTATGATCACTCAAGTAGGTCTTGGGAACCAGATGTTCACTTATGTGATGAAGAACTTTGATGACGATACTTGGGTGAGAGTTGACTCAAGCCTTCAAGAGTATTCATAGGTATTTCCAAAAGTGAGGTGCTCAAGTTTCTATGAAAGAAATAGGTGGTGCACAAGCGTTTTTGATTTTGGGAGGTTGGTCACATTATACACGAAGGTTTTATGAATTTCAAACACTAAAAGGACGTATTTCCGATGATCCTCCATTAAATTCTCCACTCTAGCTGTTAAAGAACTACCTTGAAAGTTTCGTAAGTCTTGTGCGAAGCACTAGGGCAACCAGAGCAGTAATTAGGCTTCATGGAAATTCGTTCATACAAATGAAGTCACCAATGGTCTCTATATAGGAAAAAATTGGACCTTAGGTGAAATAAAATTGGGTGTGAAAGTAGCATGTGTTCCATATGGGGGCACACAAGTACGTTGCACACCGATTACCACTTTGTCTGACTAGGGATATTCAATGCCCATGCCTTCGAAAATATTGATTTTATTCGTGTTTTTTCTCCTCTTTTTTCTAAGGAATTACCCTTTTCATTTTTTAGACTCTGTGATGGAATAGAGTGTCAAAAAAAATCAACCCCTCAAAATTGGATCCGTAATGAAAAGTGTATCCTATACTGAGGTAATGTAATAAATAATAAAAAAATAGCATACTGGGGTTTGATATTTTTAAACGCAAAAGGAAATTGGTCATGAAAGTTGGTACTGCATAGTATCCTAGCGTGAAGGGTGACATGAATCACTTATATATAGTGGCAACACTTCAGTGAAAATTCTCCTAACTTTTTTGGAATTTTATCTTTTAGTGCACAAGATCTTTGTCACTCAGAAATATCTGTTTAATCGCACTTCTACCATATGTTTTCGATTTGCGCTCTATAACTAGGGTGTCACACTTGCACGTCAACTTACACTTGTGGGACATGTTTTTGACTAGTTTTCCATAATTACTTTGTTGATTTTTTTCAATTATTTTGTCCAAATTTAAAAAATGAACTTACTTTAAAGATGATTTTTTATCTTTATGAGGGTTCAATGGCTCCCAAAACATCAGAACCACTGATGAAAAATCTAGTAAAAGGATTGATAACATGATGAACATTTTAAGTCATGACTAATATGACGTATGTGATACCACACTTCCAAACATGAAAAAATATATGATGAAATATCACTTAAACATTCCCAGATGAAATTATTTTCCTCTGTACAGCTATGTTCATCTATAGGATGTAAATATTTCATACCTGAATAAATATTTCCCACTCTCTGGGTTTCAATATTATACCAAGATCTAATCTGCCAATGTTTCTGTTTCATGTTCATTTTCTATTGTTGGGACAGTATAAAAATCTCATATCATGCATCACAGCCATTGTGCTCCAGATTTGAAACCACACACACTTGAGATGCGGCCACAATATTATTCATCTGTCTTTTTAAATTCTATGATGGATCAATCCAAAGGATAGAAGACAATATGGGATTTCTACCCATGAGACGGTGTAAAACCTATAGGGATGTGGGCATATTGGTTGGACCAGATGTGTGTAGAATTTACAAAAAACTTAAAAGGTTTTGGGATTTATGAGGTTATCTATGTTGGGAAAACCTATGTGTATAAAAATGAAGATTTTGTTCTAGATTTACTAATCCAATGGATCCCAGAAACTAACTCCTTCCATTTAACACATGGAGAGGTATGCATTAACCAGTGGGATTTATACAAGATTTCTGGAACTCCAATCCTTGTATATATGTACGATGAGTTCATTCCTCCCAAGGTGACATGGAATGACTAAGAGAAGACACCAGATTTGGTTCATGAGTAACAAACTCAAGAACACAACCAACACAAAGTACCACACAATATGGGATATTAATCTATAGGAATTGATGGAAATATTCATGGTAAAGAAGAATGAAAAGGGTTCCACCTGCACTCGTCTGACCATCTCTCCAAAGGTAGATAAAAGAGGTACACCTGATAGGTTTTGGCTAATATTGGAAAAAGGAGAGTTTGACATATGGTGATGTGAAGTAAATTCAAATATTCCTACAAAGACACATTTAGATGGTTTCCTGGAAATTTGGCTCAACATGTATTGGTTACTAGTCTGAGATTCCTAATGAGGTGTGAGGCCATAAACTTTTGTCATTGCAACCAAGCTAGCTGAGAGAAGGATGGTAGGGTTGGCCACTCATGTTTTGTAATATATTCATAGGATCATAGTACATATTTACAAAGGGAAGTATTCTTTTAGAATAGTGGTACCATTCTAGGTGTTATGGGAGTAGATCCATACTCATTTCAAAACTTATGATGTACAACCTGGGGTACAGGTCTTTGGAAGTTCTTTTAGACCATCTATTTAGGATTTCTCTTGTATTTAACACTTGTCTCTTAATTATTATGTTATCAAGGTAATGTTGAGTTTGTTTAAAGAATTTCATTTGTTTCATTATGGGAATATTCCTATGGGGTGATTCTTTGATGATGGTATGGGTAGTACAGAGCTAAGGGCATAAATGTTAGCTTACAGGTATGGTGTGTTAGACACCGGGATTGAAGGAGAAATCATATGTGAGACCTATGCTCCTTATATATTTGTGCGTTAATTCAAATGTCTGCAAAAAAATATTTTATCCCCCATGTGCATGTCAGATTAAAGCAACATCTGATGGTTTCCTGAAAAATATGGTTGCTGACATATGTGGAAAAAACTAGGCCATAAATAATTTACCTGTTAATGAAGCAGTAAGCAGATTGACTCTCTAGTATTCCAAAAATTGGGTCGCATCTTACCCTAAATGGTTATTAAACCATGTTTTCCCTCATATGGGGGTAAAAATAAGTAGCTGGGGGAACCCCTTCATTTGAACGGTAATTCTTCTTCCTTAGGGCCCGACTCACTAGAGTCTTGGGGTGGAGGTGATGAGGCTCCAAATTCAATGAAGAAGCCCTGTGCTAGATATAATCCACATTCTATAGTTAAGATATCCACCCCATCAATCCCTACTGCGGTTGTACCAAAGAGATCTATTTTCCATCATTCAAAAGAGCGACATGTCCATTTTTTCATCCCCCATCTATGACTACAGAAGTTAGAATGAAGCTTAAATACAAGGATACAAGATCATCTTCACAACCCTCAGGTCTGTACTCTGAATATTTAGGACTAAAGGTTGTTCAAACATGGAAAAGTTTATATTTTAATGTTGAAGCCATGTGGATGGATCTTTTTAAAGGGATACATATTACAGGAGTTGGAGATCTATGAGCTTTTTCTAATATTCTATTTTAAGGAAAATCCTAATGAAGTGAGAACTTACATCCAAGAGATGTAAATTCTCATATATGAAACTAATGAATCAATTACCACCATGAAGGGGGGAAGTAAATGATAGATAATTGTACCATTAAAGATATTGGACCTTTGTTAGATGAAGAATTGTTTGATTTTTTGGATTCTAAAGATGTAAGATTTATTTTTTTTATCACATTGTATTTTTATTTTCAATTTGAATTTAGTCATGGCTTTGTTAGTCAAGGATAATATAATCTTAACTTGCAGCTGGTCAAAGGAAAATCAATCATAGTTCCATCGCCACAATATATCTCTAGTGGCACTGCTCTTGGAGCTAATGGATCACCCCATGAATCGGGAGAAATATATTCAGGCTAATAGTCCATAGAGGATGGGATGGAATGGATATTTCCCTCTCTAATACCTATATTTGGAGATGATGATGAAAGTACTCCTAAGAAGGAGAAGAGATAAAAGAATCAATGAATTAAATACATGGTTGAATCCTTTCTCAGTAGTGGTAATTCTTTCTGATAATCATGAATTTCAGCCTTATTCATAAAAATGTGTTTATACTTTGTCAAATTTCATGGGCTTATTATGTTTCTTAATTAACAAAAAATACTGATAATATTCAAGGAACCATGGAGGGTGCTGCTGAATAGGCACAAATTCCTGCTAACCTGGTGGTTCATAAAGAGGCATCAAGGTCAAAGGAACCAATATCTATTCCTAGCACTACTCATGTCCCTTCTATCATAAGAGAGAAGGCCTCTGGTAAATCAATAATTCTTTATAGGACATCAAATTTAACAACAACTGACTTCAATATTGTGGTACTTTAGGTTCATCACATGCACCAGAACATCTGAAAACAACTGATACTGACCCCATAACTATTGCTAAAGAAGATATTCAGGTTCAATGGTTGTCGGAGGAAGTTTGTGAAGCAAACATGCCATGTCCTCCAATGCGTGAGATTAACTTGGTATCTAGGATATAATTGGATGATATGATGAACCTTGGAATGTATTTTAAAGAAGTATTAGAACATGTTAATATACCAAATTCTTTATAAGATTTTGATGTTCCTTTTATATAATCAACTGGATGTGAGTTTTCATTATTCATCTTATTAATAATATTATAATTAAATTTATATCCATGGTTGGTTTAAATATTTAGTATCATCTAAAGAACCTATTTCTGTGACAATTATTGAAGGAATTATTGACACTAATGTCAATCCCATCATTGTAGAGACATTGGATCAGGTGAATCTTGAGATAGTAGATCCTCCTGATACTCGTTCTGAGAATCTTGAGACAATAAAAGAGATAATTCCCCACCCAGAGACATCAAAAAAATCTATTGAAACTGAAAATATTGGGGAGGACTCTTCTCAAGATGATGACCTACTGTTATGTAAGAGATACTGATATTGTGATTGTACTCACTTTTTTAATCCATTGAAACTAACCATAACCATAATCCTTAATTAACTATATAGTGCTGTTGACCTTGATGGCTAGGTCTGGAGGTGAATCATATGCCTCATCTTAATAAGTATTAAATGGAGAAGCATCCATCACCAGGGAAGGATCAAAACTGTAACACCCCGAGATTTTATGAAAAATATTATTTTTAATTTCATTAATGTCTTGTGTTGTACGCTACACCAAAAGGAGCTTGCACATCACACATCCTTGATTTTCCTTGAATTAAATGCAATCACGACCTTCCTCGATAGCGTGTGTAGTACGCAATACCGAGTTTCACTAAACAACGATATGCTATTAAAATATTATTAAAACTAGCCATTATGAATAGTAATAACAACTTTTTGAAATTTAATAAATTTTATTTTTTAAAATGGACTTAATTTTTGGATTCAGAATATCGAAATTAGCTTAGGGAGAAATTTTGGTACATTTCGTATAACTTTCATTTTCTGATGAATAGTGAAAATTACTAAATTTTAATTAAACACAACATTTTTAATAGAAATTATTAATAGTGATAAATTATTAATATGAGTGGTTTTAAAGTATATTTAGAATATATTTTTACAATTTAATACAATTTTGTTTATTAGATGTAATTCTACATTTAAACCAGACATAAACAAATGTCAATCTTTTGATAGTTATTATCTCTTAAGAACATGCTATTTGTTTTGAGGACGAGAATTAATTTTTAAATTAATTAATGCAACTGATATGTTTTTAATTTGGTAAAATAGATATCATTTTTGAGTTCATAATATCAAATATATCTTAGGCCCAATTTTTGGTATTTTTCTGGAAACTTTCATTTTTTGATGAATAGTGAAACTGCTAAGTGGTACTTAAGAAAAATGAATTTTTCATAAAACTTAATTTTACCGCTTCTGTGAGTGGAATTACAAAAATCCGAGTGACACGGTTGATGTTAGTAAGTAAAATGTGGTTCAATGAGATGAAAATAATCTTTGATGAATAGTAACTTTTTACTTTTTTTTACCACGATTAAAAGTAAATAGGGTAATTAAGGGTAAAAATGTTATTATTATTACCCTAAAACATGTCCTAATTCTATTGAATAAGTGTAATTCGACCAAAAACAACCTTAGGAATAATATATGATCATTTAGGACAACTTGGATAAGATTAGGACATTTATTATTAATTTATTTAAAGAAGGGTTAAAATAGTTAAAATCAAAGTTTAATAAGTAAATAATTTTTAATATAGGGTTATACATAAGATAAATTCGACTATAAATACTCATTAAAAATATAATACGATTTCCTACATAATGGTATTTTATTTGTAATTTTTAGACATTATATTATTTAATTTATTTATGACACAAAGACGATGTAGTAATTATCTTATTAATAAAATTTTCACATAATTGATGTTATAAATACCCAAATAAATGTAATTTGAGACTTTTCATGAATTACACTAATTTTATAGGTTTATATGACATGTTAGTATAGATTTAATGAACTTTTTTTGAACTAATAATTCTGTTATGATTTTCACAAAAATCAATTACTAAATAGTGTCAAAATTGACATAAAATAGTTTTTAAAAAAAATATTATATTATTAATTGTTATTTTATTCCTAAAAATATAAGGTTCAGCCAAATGACTTAGATATGGTTATATATATTAATAATAAAAAACTTGGGGTTCATTTGGATTGTTATAGTAAGTTTATTAACCTTATAGTGTAAGAACACAAGAAGACACAGTAAAAGTAAAATTATTTAACTTAATGTTAAATCTAAATGATAAGGTCAAAATAGGAACCTAAACTTGTATAAATTCTATTTGATGAGATTATTTAGACCCATTTCCACCTTATCTTATAAATAAATCAAATTGGAGCTATTTAAAACCGAATTTGGCTTTATAATAAAATAATAATTTTAGTTATTCCAAAGGTGCCCCTCTCCTCCCTTATAAAAGGGCACCCCCTCCCTCTCTTCCTCACACCACGTTGAGCCTTCAAGATAAACCGAACCCTACCAAATTCTCTTCTCCACTTCCCTAGTAACACCCTAGAGGTTCTGGGCTTCCTCCAAGACCAATTTTAGTGCCCTAAAAGGAGATCTCAAAGAGGCGCTTCAAAGAAGAGGTAATTTCCGTTACAGATTCTTTCAACTTTATTTCTTCTTCCACTTATTATTCTTAGGTTGTTTCATTATGAAGTAATAACATCAGTATCAATCATATACTGATATTTTATTATAAGTATTAAACAACCCTATTTCACCATCTATCCATCCTACGGAAAATGAAATCACCGCGTGTGCGTACATACGGAATACCGTCTCCACGCCGTGGTGAAATCTATTTTCCACCACCACCTTAATTGGATGGGTATAATGGCGTAAATAATTATTTTAAAGTGATATTGATACTGAAATAGTATACATACACTCCAATAAAGTCCCACGATAATGAGAACGATATCATCGCTCGTGCGTACGTACGGACTACCATCTCCACGACGCGATGAGATTCATTCTCCACTATAACCATTCATGAATGATTATAAAGTATATATAATAAGTAATCATGAAATATATGACATAATAATGATACTGTATTTATGTGTATATATATGTATGTCATCTACTTAATTCTATTCAACTCAATAAGGAAACGAAAACAGCGTTCATGTGTACGTACGGCCTACCGTCTCCATGAACGGTGTATTTCTTTCCATTTCATGATTTATTATGTATATGTATATTCTGAATATATATTATATATAAATCATGTTTTATATTCTGGAATTAAGTAATCTTGATCTAAGTAATCATATGAATAATTACAAGTCAAAACACGGATGACAAATGAAACAATTTTACCCAAAACGCTCTTTAACATGGAATTTACAAAAGAACGGGTAATATAAAGTCATAAGTGAACCATATATGATATCATAACAATGAGTATGATTCTAGAATAAGTCAATGACATTATTTAAATCATTATACAGGAGGTTCGGACACTTACGAAGCAAATCGGACCTAAGGTAAGGGAAATATCACAATCTCATTTTTATCCGAGATTGTTTATACTTTATTATTTACTAGGGTGTATTTTATCATCCACATCCATGTTTCCTAAATATGTAATATTATTTCCATCCACATACAATTGTTTAAATCCAATTTTACCCTTCGGTGAGTTTTTACTAAAGGATATGAAAGGAATCTTTTGTCTTTTTTCGTACAAGGTACTTTTTGACTTTTCCAACAAAAGTACGAAGAATGTTTTTTAACTTATACGGCCTGAATGGATTTTTAAAACATTATTTCTAAGAAGCTTCCTTTACAATTTTTCAAGTTTATTTTTAATCAAATTCTTTTAGTTTATAATTGTATGACATGTTAAGAATGGAAAAGTGTTTTTGAAGCAGAAAGGATATTTTCCTCAAGAATGGAGTTCAAGTGTTTTATCAGAATTATTTTCCATCTAAGATAATAAAGGGATCTGTTTCTATCACTATTATTACATTTATTTGATTATGTTGTGATGGAATTATATTTTTATGATTTCCTTTATCTTATGTTAATTGTTTTATGATGTCACTATGTTTAAGATTCCCATTTTTATTACATGGGTTATGCTATGATGTATGGTTTCTGATTTTGTGGAAAACATAAGAATGGTATCATTATGAGATGGGTGGGACCTATATCTCCCTCCAATGCATTGGGTAATGATTTCATATCTCATCAGATAGACATGGCTGGAACGGTAGGTTATACCGGTTCAGTAAAACAGGACTGAAACGAGGAGTGAACTCGGTTCAGAAATGGACTTTGTCCACTAATATAGTCTTGGGAATGAGTCTTGACTAATAATAAATGATTCTCTATGATTATGTGTGTATGACACAATGTTTCATGTTTTATGTTATGATAATTGGGATTACATTTCACTACTATGATTTATCCCATGTTATGATATTATGATCTCTTTTGCAGGTTAAGATTTCCAAAATGTTATGTTCTTATGAATATGATGTGATTGATATTTAATTTTTTTACCCTTACTGAGCATTTTATCTCAACCTTTTATGTTTTCTTTTCCCCTGGATATAAAGAAAGGTTTTAGGTAAAAAAAAGGAAGATCTTTAAGGGATATTTTGAAGATCATCCACCACGATTAGAAGATTATATTCTGAGTTTCCAAAGACACTAAACTATTACAATCCTTGTGTGTGTGTTTTTGTTATGTACTAATTATTCCGCAAAAGTAATGTAATGTCCATGTACGTTAAGCTTCGGGTCTCTACATTTGGTATCAGAGGAAATGTTTAGTCAACCTTTGGAAACTAGGATGTGAAAACGTTAGTGAGATCCCTAGAGATATGTCTAAGGTATGTCTAGGGATGTCTCTAAGGTTAAGTATACGTATAGGTTATAGTCCTAGAATTGCACTAACAATCTTAGAATTTAACCTAAGATGTTAGATATTGAGGGTACTCCCCCTTTATTATGTTGTTTTCCCTAGCATGATTTTTTCATCTCACAATATTCTTTTTGGGTTTTAGACATTGGCTGGAACCCGAAGGAACCGTGTTGATCAATGCAATAAACAATGCAATGATTGTCCTCCTGAATAAACAAATGTTATGGGAGATGTAGTGAAAAATCTTATTGCTGTACTTAAACAAGCTATGAATCATTCTGGACTTCCAAATGATTAGAGAAGGGAACAATATTCTATTGATTCCTTCATGAGGCAGCGCCCACCTTCTTTCAGTGGGTCTTCTGATCCACTTGTTGCTGAACAATGGATCAGTACCACTGAAAAGATATTTTCAGTTCTTCAATGTTCTGAAAATGATAAAGTCATCTTAGTAGTATATCGTTCGGAAGGTGAAGCTGATCAATGGTGTAATTTTATCAAGAATTCAAGGCAAAGAGATGAAATTGATTCCATGGAATGAGACGATTTCAAGAACTTATTTTTCAATAAGTACTTCCCTCTTATTCTTAGAACAATGATGGAGAAGGAGTTTCTGGAACTAAATCAAATGGATGATGAATCTGTTGGTGTATACGAAGTGAATTTTACAAGGCTTGCAAGGTATGCATCTGGATTTATCATCCAACTTGAAAGTAAATTTGATCGATTCTTCAGTGGCTTAAAACCAAATCTTCGAAGGGCATTATCTATAAGAGACTTCAGTAGCTATGAAGAAATTGTGCGTTGTGCTATCAAGGTAGAAATGGAAGTTGTTGTTACTTATCCATCTCATAGTTTTGACATGAAACGAAAGATGGAGTTCAAGGAGAAATTTCAGAATAATGGTAAAAAGAAGATGAATGTTTCCTTATGCTAAAAGTGTATAAAGAAGCATGGTGGAGATTTTTTTAAAGGGACAAGTAAATGTTTCAAATGTGGAAAGGAAGGTCATCGAGCATTTGAATGCCGCAATGATGGGAAGAAGATTTCTAATGATGAAAACAAAGGAAGGGATACACAGAATGAACCTACTATACTTCAATGCTTCATGTGCAAGGAAATGGGGCATTATGCTATAAATTCCCTAATCCAAGGGTTAGTGATGATCGACATGAGAAACCACTTATGGAAAAGGACAAAGGGAAGTCACATGCAATCACCATTGGAGATGTTGATTATGATAACGATGTGGTGGAATGATTAAGTGTTTATGTAATGGGATTCCAAAATAAAGTTGTATATAGTATCGTGGAATATTGGAATATTTATGTATTGGTCTATTGTGGTTTTCAATAATTTTATGTTACCGGTAACCATGGAAAGTGATTGAGATATTTTTGGAAAAAATATGATATGCGCATAATGAAGGGAAAACGAGAAAATGAAATATTTGACAGTATTCATGAGCTCATGATTGATATAAGGTCTAAGTGATATCATGGTTTGAGTATAAAGAATTTTGAGGATTTTTGTATGTGGAAAGTGTTAACTTTTAACTGTATTCATGTTTTCACTAGGGTTCAATGGAGAATACATGATTATGGCCTTTGAATGTTTGGAATGTGACCAAAAAGACATATCTTATGATATATGGGGATCAACGATGGTATTAAATATCTGGTAATCATTTTCACTATATTATGAGAGTGGACCACAGTATTATGGATAAGCCTAAAGATTGGAATGGATTATGTTGGACATAAGTTAGTATTGCTTAAGGATAGAAGTTTTTTTTCAATATTATTGATGGGATGTTATAGTAATATAGGCTTTAGAAAAAGGACAACCTGCAGGACGGGCGACAGCCCATCGCGTCGGACAAGGCTGTAGGAATCGAACCCACAACCAAAGTGCGACTGGCCTTTATCGCCTACCAATGGCCTACAGGAAGTCCCTGTTTAGTAGAAACTAGTTTTATTATATTAATAAGTATGATATATGAAGTATAATTCCATTTTAGGAACCATATATGATTAATCTCACTATAGATGGACTTATGTATTTTTTTTTGATAACTTTTCTAACCATTTGATTGAGACAGATTGAATGACACATCATTCTATCACATGATCTGCTAATACATCACGAATGACAAATTCAACTTCATTTATTTAAGAGATGAAGTGGAAATTTTCCAAATAACGACCAACGGTGAGACTATACCGAAATCACGAAATTATTTCTTCTAATTCCAATTTCATCAACTTTTGGGAAACGATCTTGAAAACCAAAAATGTTGTCCTAGTGCTCTTATATCTGATGAATCATATGGTACCTTAGATCTTCACAAATTTATGGCTTTGTGATTGTTGTCTTTTTCATATCCATGTTCTCTTCCACTCTCTATCAGAACATGATGGTTAGATTTCTCTTCCATATCCTTATTTTCTCCTATGTGGAAACCCAGTGATTAGTTTATTTGTGTAACCGTTACATTTCATACTTTTGTTTTTAAATATTGTTTTTGGTATTCCTTTTTACAATGTGGGTTTCTATCAAAGAAACTTTCGAATAGTAAACTATTTATAACCCCGATGAATTTCGAGGGCGAAATTCATTTTAAGGGGGGTAGAATGTAACACCCCAAGATTTTATGAAAAATATTCTTTTTAATTTCATTAATGTATTCTGTTCTACACCAAAAAGATCTTTCACAACACACATCCTTGATTTTCCTTTAATTAAACGCAATCGCGACCTTCCTCGATAGCGTGTGTAGTACGCAATACTGAGTTTCACTAGACAACGATATGCTATTAAAATATTATTAAAACTAGCAGTTATGAATAGTAATAACCACTTTTTGAAATTTTGTAAATTTTATTTTTTAAAATGGACTTCATTTTTGGATTCGGAATATCAAAATTAGCTTAGGTAGAAATTTTGGTACATTTTGGATAACTTTCATTTTCTGATGAATAATGAAAATTACTAAATTTTAATTAAAAACAACCTTTTTAATCGAAATAATTAATAGTGATAAATTATTAATTTGAGTGGTTTTAAAGTATATTTAGAATATATTTTTACAATTTAATACAATGTTGGTCATTTGATGTAATTCTACATTTAAACCAGACATAAACAAATGTCAATCTTTTGATAGTTATTATCTCTTAAGAACACGCTATTTGTTTTGACGACGGGAATTAATTTTTAAATTAATTAATGAAACTGATATGTTTTTAATTTGGTAAAATAGACATCATTTTTGAGTTCATAATATCAAATATATATTAGCCCTAATTTTTGGTATTTTTCTGGAAACTTTCATTTTTTGATGAATAGTGAAACCACTAAGTGGTAGTTAAGAAAAATGAATTTTTCATAAAACATAATTTTACCGCTTCTGTGAGTGGAATTTCAAAAATCTAAGAGACACAGTTGATGTTAGTAAGTAAAATTTGGTTCAATGAGATGAAAATAGTTTTTGGTGAATAGTAACTTTTGACTTTTTTTTACCACGGTTAAAAGTAAATAGAGAAATTAAGGGTAAAAATGTTATTATTATTACCCTAAAACATGTCCTAATTCTACTGGATAAGTGTAATTCGACCAAAAACATCCTTAGGAATAAAATATGATCATTTAGTCCCACTTGGATTAGATTAGGACATTTATTATTAATTTATTTAAAGAAGGGTTAAAATAGTTAAAATCAAAGTTTAATAAGTAAATCATTTTTAATATAAGGTTATGCATAAGATAAATTAGACTATAAATACTCATTAGAAAAATAAAACGATTTCCTACATAATTTTATTTTATTTGTAATTTTTAGAAATTAAATAATTTAATTTATTTATGACACAAAGATGATGCAGTAATTATCTTATTAATGAAATATTGACATAATTTATGGTATAAATACACAAATAATTGTAATTGAAGACTTTTTATGAATTCCACTAATTTTATAGGTTAATATGACATGTTAGTATATATTTAATTAACTTTTTTAGAACTAATCATTCTATTATGATTTTCAAAAAAATCAATTAC
This sequence comes from Viscum album, assembly GCA_963277665.1. Classification (NCBI taxonomy): domain Eukaryota; kingdom Viridiplantae; phylum Streptophyta; class Magnoliopsida; order Santalales; family Viscaceae; genus Viscum; species Viscum album. Next base: position 1,009,830,683 of record OY728126.1, read on the forward strand.
TAAATAGTGTCAAAATTGAAAAAAAAAATAGTTTTTAAAACAAATATTATATTATTAATTGTTATTTTATTCCTAAAAATCTAAGGTTCAGCCAAATAACTTAGATAAGGTTATATATATTAATAATAAAAAACTTGGGGTTCATTTGGATTGTTATAGTAAGTTTATTAACCTTATAGTGTAAGAACACAAGAAGACACGATAAAAGTAAAATTATTTAACTTAATGTTAAATCTAAATGATAAGGTCAAAATAGGAACCTAAACTTGTCTAAATTCTATTGGATGAGAGTATTTCGACCCATCCCCACCTTGACTTAAAAATAAATCAATTTGGATCTATTTAAAACCGAATTTGGCTTTGTAATAAAATAATATTTTTAGTTATTCCAAAGGTGCCCCTCTCCTCCCTTATAAAAGGGCACCCCCTCCCTCTCTTCCTCACACCATTTTGATCCTTCAAGCTCGTCCAACCCCTACAAAATTCTCTTCTCCACTTCCCTATCAACATCCTAGAGGTTTTGGTCTTCCTCCAAGACCAATTTTAGTGCCTTAAAAGGAGATCTCAAAGAGGCGCTTCAAAGAAGAGGTAATTTCCGTTACCGATTCTTTCACCTTTATTTCTTCTTCCAATTATTCTTCTTAGGTTGTTTAATTATGAATTAATAACATCAGTATCAATAATATACTGATATGTTATTATAAGTATGAAACAACCCTATTTCACCATCTATCCATCGTATGGAATATGAAATCACCGCGCGTGCATACGTACGGAATACCGTCTCCACGCCGTGGTGAAATCTATTTTCCACCACCACCTTACTTGGATGGGTATAATGGTGTAAATAATTATTTTAAAGTGATATTTATTCTTAAATAGTATACATACACTCCAATATAGTCCCATGATCATGATAATGATATCATTGCTCATGCGTACGTACGGACTACTGTCACCACGACGCGATGAGATTCATTCTCCACTTTAACCATTCATGAATGATTATAAAGTATATATAATAAATAATCATGAAATATATGACATAATAATGATACTATATTTATGTGTATATATATGTATGTCATCTACTTAAATCTATTTAACTCAATAAGGAAACGAAAACAACGTTCATGCGTATGTACGGCCTACCGTCTCCACGAACGGTGTATTTATTTCCATTTACTGATTTATTATATATATATGTATATTATGAATATATATTATATATAAATCATGTATTATATTCTGTAATTAATTAATCATGATCTAAGTAATCTTATGAATAACTACAAGTCAAAACCCGGATGACAAATGAAACAATTTTACCCAAAACGCTCTTTAACATGGAATTTACAAAAGAACGGGTAATATAAAGTCATAAGTGAACCATATATGATATCATAACAATGAGTATGATTCTGGAATAAGTCAATGAAATTATTTAAATAATTATACAGGAGGTTCGGACACTTATGAAGCAAATCGGACCTAAGGTAAGGGAAATATCACAATCTCATTTTTATCCGAGATTGTTTATACTTTAGAATTTACTGGGGTGTATTTTATCATCCACATCCATGTTTCCTCAATATGTAATATTATTTCCATCCACATAAAATTTTTTAAATCCAATTTTACCCTTCGGTGAGTTTTTAGTAAAGGATATGAAAGGAATCTTTTGTCGTTTTTCGTACGAGGTACTTTTTGACTTTTCTGACAAAAGTACGAAGAATGTTTTTTTAACATATACGGCCTGAATGGATTTTTAAAACATTATTTCCAAGAAGATTCCTTTACATGTTTTCAAGTTTATTTTAAATCAACTTATTTTAGTTTATAATTGTATGACATGTTATGAAAGGAAAAGTGTTTTTGAAGCAGAAAGTATATTTTCCTCAAGAATGGAGTTCAAGTGATTTATCAAAATTATTTTCCATATAAGATAATAAAGGGATCTGTTTCAATCACTATTATTACATTTATTTGATTATATTGTGATGGAATTATATTTTTATACATTCCTTTATCTTATATGAATTTTTTTATGATGTCACGATGTTTAAGATTCCCATTTTTATTACATGGGTTATGCTATGATGTATGGTTTATGATTTTGTGGAACACATAAGAATGGTATCATTATGAGATGGGTGGGACCTATATCTCCCTCCAATTCATTGCGTAAAGATTTTATATCTCATGAGATAGACATGGCTGGAACGGTAGGTTATACCATTTCAGTGAAATAGGACTGAAACGAGGAGTGAACTCGGTTCAAAAATAGACTTTGTCCACTAAGATAGTCTAGGAAATGAGTCTTGACTAATAAGAAATGATTCTCTATGATTATGATTGTATGCCACAAAGTTTCATGTTTTATGTTATGATTATTGGGATTACATTTCACTACTATGATTTATCCCATGTTATGATATTATGATCTCTTTTGCAGGTTAAGATTTCCAAAATGTTATGTTCTAATGAATATGATGTGATTGATATTTCTTTTGTTTACCCTTACTAAGCATTTGAGCTCACCCTTTTATGTTTTTGTTTCCCCAGGATATAAAGAAAGGTTTTAGGTAAAAAAAAAGAAGATCTTTATGGGAGATGTTGAAGATCTTTCACCACGATTAGAAGATTATATTCCGAGTTTCCAAATACACTAAACTATTACGATCCTTATGTGTGTGTTTTTGTTATGTACTAAGTATTCCGCAAAAGTAATGTAATGTCAATGTACGTTAAGCTTCGGGTCTCTAGAAGAACAGTGAAATTCTTTAAGTTCATTAATCCTATAATATGTCCCTACTTATGACAGTCACTCTTAATCATACCCAGAACTGCAAAAGGCCCTTCATCTTCCACATCACAAAGCGTGGTAGAATATATGGAAGATATTATATGAAATTACCCTTAAATAATTTCCATCAATAATTCCACAACATTCATCTCTATTTATCATGCTAGGATTGGGTGGTTTTGAATACAGTGAAATTCATACCGTAGTGAAAGAGATTATCCGAAATACGGAGCAGGAGCAGAAGCTTCCAAAAGACGTGATAAATGAAAAACATTTGATCAGCACTGACAAATTCTAAGAGGCTTTGTCTTAAACTCAAGATAATAAAACTAAAAAGTTAAAGGAACTAAATAATAAGATTAATGAAAAGATTGTTCAGTAGCTGTGTCTTCAACAAGAATTAGATATCATTATAGGGGAGCTTGACTAGCTTCATAACTCATTTGGAGATGTCCATAAGGATGGTGAAAAATCCATTAAAAATGCTAAATAAGAACTCATTCATGATGAAAATAACAATGCTAGTCAGCTAAAAAAACTTTTATGGGTAGCTGATGGGGCTCAAGAGTTTTTTAAACAAATGAGAAGTTACATATAAAAACTTTTGTTATTTCTTACAAAAGAGAGACTCAGATTTGTGGATGCTCTTATGTGAAATTTTACTTAAAAATGAAAATAAAATTTCATCTTCAACAATATGTGTTTTCATTAGTGATATTATCATTGTATTGGACCAATCCAATGGTCATAGTAAGTGTAGATTGATATTTCTAGAGTTATACAAACAACCCCACCAAATTTCTATCTTTTGACTTATTATTAATCAATATTACCTAAATCATACAAAATGTACATTAGTGAGATGGGATTTGACTTTGGTTCAGAGTGACATTTGTGGCTTCCCAATCTTGTGAGTAACACGTCACATGTTTGTTATAAATTCAGATTCATTCATGTTGGACTATAAAGAGATAATGTTTATGGTCTAATAGCTTTGACCATAAATTTTGAATTTAGATCCCAAACAAAAACTCATTGGCTGAGAATTGCTCCAATATTATTTTAAATATTTCCAAGGGGAATCATGATCCATGATTTTTATTATCACCAAATCTAAAACTTGTTTAAACATAAGATAAGTATCTTCCAAGAAAGGAGATACCATTATTTGAAAAATCCATTATGAGAATTGTGATATGTAGGGCCAACTAGGGAATTTGTTTCATAGTCAAATAGTAGAATCTTTTGACTGATATTCCTATTATGTAGGAAACTTATGCAAATAAACCTATAGGAATTTACATCATATTCAAGCAAAATATATCTTAGTAGTTTAACATTTTACTCTTGATAGAAAAGACAAAATATGATTTGGGTGACTCTAGACCACAGTGGGTGGTTCTTCCATGAAAGGAAATTTTAAGAATAATGGGTTATCTTTTACAACATATTTAATGAATTTTAAAACCATTTATATAAAAATTTTATGTATGAGTACTGGTTAAAATTTATCAGAAAGAAGAATTTATGATATTATACTATGCAGTTTTAAGTCATAGAATGATGACATTGTACCGTGAAGTTTTGATTCATGCAGTGAGGAAATTATATGGAATTAATTTATGGTCTTTAGATTTTACCAAAGTTATGAGACTACCAATTTCCTTATAATTTGTTTTGAAACGTATTACCATATTCAGGTATGGAAGGAAAAATTGTAAATTGGGAATTGGGAATTTCTGGATCTGAAGAATGATATGGGAAAAGGTCTAAAGGAATTAGTGGAAGTATTTTCCAAGAATGAAGTTACCATTACTTGAAAAAACAATAATGGGGGTTGTATTATGCGGGGACAACTAAGGATTGGGCTACATACTCAAATAGTAGAATCTTTTGACTAAAAGGCCAGTTATGTAGGAAAAATATGTAAGGCCACCAAAGGGCACAAACTGCATAGTCAGGAAAAATAGCTCTTAGAAGTATTACATTCTATTGCTAAAAGGTGAAGAATGTTTATAGAGATTCAAATTTTTCAAAGCATAGAGTTTGGTTTATGATGAAAGGTACCTGAATATGGAGAGGTTATTTCCAATAATGATTTCCATAGAATTGGTGGAATAGGATTTCTATGAAGGTCTAACCTAATCATAGGAAGTATGGTGTCTATACTTTTTGGTCATACAACTCGAAAAAGTAATGGAAACAGTATATGATATGTGGTCAAATGATCCAAGGTTATTTCATATTTCTTTGAACACATGGATAGGGAGATGTGTAAACCATGTTCTTGAATTATTTCAGATCGAGAGAAATATAATGGAAAAAATATACATGAATGGATTATTTAAAATTAATATTCTTGTATATTGTCTTCAAAGATTAAATGGGACAAAGAAAATATAATCAAGAACAAAATTACCATCATTTGACAAACCCTTTATGGGGGTTGTATTATACAGGGCCAGCTGGGGAATATGATGCATATCCAAATAGTGGCATTTTTTGAATGACATACCCATTATGTAGGAAACTTATTCAAGGACACCTAAGGACATGTAATGTATAGTCAGGCAAAAGAGATCTCTGATATTAGAAACTGTGTCACCAGATACCGCAAGAATGATTATGAAGATCAAAAAATATTCAAGATTAAAACTGTGAAAAATGGGAGGGGGTAATACTCATTGCATATGAGAAATATTTGAATAAATATTGGACATTATTTTGATGTCCATTACATAGATCTAATTGATATATAAAGTGGGGACATTCTCATTTCCTTGGTGGGTTCTCTTAGAAGATATCTTAAAATTCAAAAACAACCTACATAGATTTTTTACTGTATACAATATAGGGTGGAAAAATGTTTCCCCATGTTTTGGAATACAATTTAAGGCATAGTCATCACCACGTAACTCAATGGGATGAGAGTCAATCCACACGTAGTTCTCAAAAGGACCGTATAGTTTATCGTCATGTGGTGAGGATGTATGTTGTGCCTTTTAAGGTCTTGCAACCATGACACTTTATAACCTTAAAAGGTATTGAGACACCTTATTTATACAAGGATTAATTTTAATTAATTTCAAATCACATGTGATCTATGCTCAGTGTGAGAAACAAGGACAAGTAAAGGTTTCTTTTGTAACACAAAGGTGACACAAGTAAAGAATAGGGGTATTGTGATTTAGTGATGGATGATCTAGGGCATATAACTCGGGCTCACTATGTATGTTGTTGGAGAAATATACATGCCAATCGTATTTATTATATTTCCATCTAGTTTAGTGTCATGTGGTATGGAAGAAGATGAAACGATGTGAAAATAAATTCATGTTTTAGATGGACCATGGAATAAAACCCAAGTGTCACTATGTGTCTTGCAGGGGCCAATAATCAAACCATATGTAATTATTTAATATTCCCTATGTGGGTTTGATTCTTATATAATGTATAAAGTGGTTCTTTTATATCGTTCCTGGGCCAATGATTGGAAATCTAGGTATCTCTATGTGTCTCATATATATGAGAATCAAGCCGTATGTATTTCATGAAACAATCATTTCCCACACCAATCATGTTTGATATGGGATACCGGGGATTGTGAAATGTTCTGGAAGAACGGTTTAACTTAATACACAAAATGGTATAAAGATAAAACCATGTATCATCAGGGAACACTCTGTATAGATCTGATTCAAATGAAAGAGGAGAAAATAAAATAAAAAAAATGATGTTGTGGCTGGGCCCAATATTGGGGATCCAAAAATCTCTATGTACTTCAAATATATGAGAATCAAGTCACAAGTAGTTCTTGAAATGAGGTTCCTACACGGATATGATTCAGACAATGTAAATAAAGGGACTCATCTACCACTGAAGAGTACCAATGATGTTAATGATTCTTGCAAATAGAAACTTCTAACGTCAAGTAGAGAAGATGTTAACTGTACAGTTTAATGCAGTTTATTGAGGATAAATTATGTCGTGTTGTTTAACGTCATGCGACAAGGACAATGATTCTATGCATTTTATCATCGTGTATCATGAAAAATTATGGTTGTTATGCAGTTAAACATCTTGAGATGAGAACCATGTGATGTGCAGTAGTAAGTCATGCAGTGAGGACATAGTGTGCAATTATACAAAGTATTTATTTAAGAGTCTCTCATTGGTTAGAGTTGTGATAAGCTCTCAATACATTGAGATTAAGGAATAAGATCTATTTTAGTAGACCTTATGTATGGAATAAGGTCCTTTCCACTTTGGATCAATATTTGGATGTTTTATTCCTGGTATCATTAGTGTCCTAAAGACCAATACTAATTCTCCTTGAAGAAATGAACAGAGGAGAACTTTCTTGTTAAAGTCTCATGCTATTCTATTCTGATATTCTTCTAAATGATGAAAAGTATGAAATCATTTTTCAACTAATCGTTCCATCTCAACATACCATTTTATAGACTTATAATCTATAGACAACTGATTTCATCTTGTAATTGTGAGTGAAGGCAATATAATTTCTATTGCAAAAACTACTTTTATTCTGTACACCATTGAATAAGGGGTTGCCTGGGTGGTAGTGTGGGTGGTAGTTTGATAAGGCCATAAAGCATGAAAAAGTTTATCATTCCATGATTTTTATCTTTATCCACCATCTTTTTGAAGTATATTTTATAGGGGATTATTGAAGGCCTCTATCTATCCATTGGCCTCTGCATGATAGTAGATGAATGGTTGGAATTGATATTGTGATTTTTATATATCTTCTTTATATCAACAGAAGAGAAATTGGTTCCATTCTCCATCAATATAGTATATGGGACACCAAATATGGTGATGATGTTAGTTTTAAAAAAAACTAAAAATTATTTTTCCTCATAATTCTTTGATAGGTATTGCCTTAGACCATTTGGATACAAAGTTAGTAGTAGTAAGAATACACTTGAACTACTTAGCCGTAGCTAGGGGATAAGTCTCTACTATATCCATTCCCCATGTGGAAAATGGCCAGAAGTATTTAGCTATATGTAAAAACCCCGGGGGTTGATGAATTAATTTGGCATGGACAAGGTAGGGATGAAATTTCTTAGTGAAATCTATGCAATCATGTTCCATTGAAGGACAAAATTATATATGACTTCAGATTTGATCAGAAAGCATATTCACAGATTGGTGAGCACCACAATCTCTAGAATAAACTTCTTTCATGACACCTATAGTTTCTTCTCCATCAATAAACATGAAGGGGATTCCATAAAATCCTCACAAAGAGATTCAATCTTGTTTTCTAATGGAATAATCTCCATTAATTTTTTTGATTATGTTCTTTGAATCACCATTCACTTTCAAGTGGTTCACTTGTACCTGAAGTGCCAATTCCAAGCCTGTAACGAGAGCCTGATATTCTACCTCATTGTTGGTTCCTCCTTCCGACAATAGGAAGGAATAAAGAAACACTACCTTTTCTGGGGAGATAAGTATAATTATTAACCCAACTTTTTCGAGTTTATGATTTTCCATTATCTTCCCTGTTGGATTTATAGAGGCACCAACAATGTACATTTCCCTTTTTTGGGAATTATCTGGAATAGAGAAGACATATTCAACAGAATGTTTGGTATTTAATGATGTATCTTCCATAGATGGGTGTTCAGCAAGGATTTCGGCCAGAGCATGGCCCTTTATATCCTTATGAGGCACAAAATATATATGAAACTATTGAAAAATAAGTACCCACCATTCCAAATACCCTGTATGAATCAAACAAATGAGGATAAATATTCGCGGGTTATTACGAGACCTCATTTGGACCTTGTGATGTTGTAGTTAGTGCCTCAATTTCTAAACTACAAAGATTAATGCTAGGATGCACTTTTCGATACATGAATACAGAATTTCTACATCAAGCACATTACTACTGAGATATTAAAGTCTGTTTTCCTTCCCAGTATCATTCATTTGGGAAAAAATTACACCCAGTGATCACTCTAAAGATGTTACATAGATAATAAGTGGTCCACCTTCAATTGGTGGCATTAATACTGGGGGTATAAATATATATTTCTTAAGTGTATCAAATGATTCTGGGCAGTCTTTAGTCAATTTATAGGTGACTCCCTTCTTCGTTAATCTGGTGAAGGGAAAACACTTGCCTTCCAAATTGGTGATAATGCGCAAAATATAGGACAAGTGTCCATGGATTCCTCTTAATTATTCCAAATTTCTAAGAGGTGACATGCTAAGGATTGATTTTTTTCTCAAGAACAACTTTGATTCTACAATGGCATACAAAAAAGCCAAGGAACTTCCCTAAGGATAACCTGAAAGCACATTTGAAGGGGTTCATCTTCAAATTGTGTTGTTGAAGTTTATTGAATATAGTATCCAGATCAGCCAAGTGATTGAAACATTGTCTATATTTAACCACCAAATCATCCAAATAACATTCAAAAAATTTCCCCAATAAGGGTTTTAATATATGGTGCAACGCATGTTGATACGTTTCACCTACATTTATTATGCCAAAGGTAATTACTGAATAGAAAAACATACCTTGAGGGGATCTGAAGGATATATATTCTTTATCATCATCGTCCATGTAGACTTGATTATACCCAGAGTAACCATACATAAAGGAAAGTGCTTCAAAGATATTTTTTTCATCAATTAAAAGCTTTGTGATCGGAACATGAAAGTCATATTTAGGACAATGATATTCATGATCTTTGAAATCAATGAAAACATAGATTTCCCCATTCTACTTTTTCACTAGGAAAATGTTGTCCATCCATTTGGAATACTGAACCTCCCTGACAAGGTTAGCCTTTATAATCTTATTAACTTCAGCTTCAATTTTTGAGGCATGATTTGGGTGTGTTCTTCTTGCTGCCTTCTCGAATCCTCAATGTTCTTTTAGAAAAACCAAATGATGAGTAACTATATTGGAATTACTTCCTAGAATTTCTATATAACTCCATGAAAATATATCTCTATGTTTCATTAGAAATGAAGTATATGTCTCTTTTTCTTCAGAAATCATGGCCACCCTAATTAGAGTGGGGTATGGATATTATTTTGTACCATGATGTATTTCTCTGTGCCCATGCACAGTGGTAGAGACACCTTCCTCAAATTCTTGAGGAGCATCCCTAAGATCTTCCTCTTCATCTTTTTTATGGGTTACTTATTCTATTTCTACTTTCATAGTAGATAACAAAGAAAAACATATAGATTTAAGGGAGGAGTAAGTATTTGAACATCTTAAAGAAGAGGCCACCATTTCTAACCCCTACTAATGATGAAGGGTCTTCTTGGGGTAATAAAGAGGAGATAATGGATTGAGAATAAACATCCTTTTCTTCTTTTAGTATTGATACAAATTCTTCTAATCTGATTAATGAACTGGAGGCTATATAATGTTCAGTGGATGAAATGAAGACATCTCCATTTTAGATTTCACCAATTCTTGGTGAATCAACTATTACTAACATGTTGTGAGGCCAGATTGCTACAATTTATTTTATGGAAGTTACTAGATGATGCTAGGATTTGGGTTTACCCTATCAATTTGATCTATAGGTAACACATAATATGTACTCAAATGTATGGATGGGTTTGCATGGATATTTTCCTAGCCAATCAGAGCATTGATTCTGGCTACTTCCTTTTTCGTTGACTTTATTCCCTTTGTGTGATAAAACTTTTCCTCGATGTATTAAGATTCACACATTTTGAATGGATCCTTGTCCTCATTCAATGTACCCATTTTACTATTGAAATAGTACTTGAGACATTGGTGGTATGAAGAAGTTATGGCCAAATGTGGATGTATCCAAGGCCATCTAAGCAGAATGTTGAAGGCTTTGTCTGGACAAACAACCATGAAATCTAAATTAGACACAAGATTCCCAAACTGAGATCTGATTGTAATCCCTCCCAAAGGTTTTTCTCATTATTTTCATATCCTTGAAACCTTAATTTTGATGGAGATAAGTCATATTCAGTAAGGCCTAATTAAATAAGTGTATGAATAGGAATTAAATTGACTCCTGATCCATTTTAAATAAAGGCTTGTTGTATGTCTATGTCATTGACCCTTACAAATAGATACAGGGGTATGATATGTCCATACATGAAATCAGGTTCATTTTCATCTGTAAAAGATATAACTACATGATTTTTTCCTGGATCATACTCTATAAGATAAACCTCAGGAGTAGAAACGTCAGTTTAAAACTCTTGAGGACTTGACAAAGCCTCAATAAGTTATTTTCCAAGATATTTTGACAGATTAGAGGCATCCAAAATTGAAAATTCTGCTAGTAAATAGGCCATATATTTCAAAACATCATAATTTTGGTATAGAGATCTGTGTTTCCCAACATAGAGATGCTGTTTTTCAGGTGCCTCGGAAATTGATGCTTCTAAAGTAGATGTACCCTATGTCGGAGAACTAGAAATACTCCAAGGTTTGGTAGATTAGACTGACTAGATCTTTCTATTTTTTATGAGGAAGATGATGTGACCTCTAATCAGTCCCCCAAAATAATCATGTCCGGACAGAACCTGTCATTCATGAAAGAATCTCCTTGTTCTTGTTGTGCCTGCTGAAGGGATCTCCCACGAGTTTCCACAGCATATATGGTTCGAGCAGTGGTAGAGTAAAAATAGTGGATTCTAGAATACCCACGTCTTCCCCAGTATCCTCAACATTAGCCTGTTTCTCTAGTTCCCCAGTCAGATACAATGAACTTAGTCTGATTATAATCAAAATCACCATTGGAATAAGAATCCGTTAAGTGAATCACATTGACAGAACCAAATATAAATTCTTCATCTGATAGAGATTCTTCTTGATAGGTCAGTTCTGGTTGCGCTGTTTGGTGGGGTAGTGCTTTCCTTTTGAAATATATTGCATGAAATCAGCCAGAGTCAAGGGAATCTTTGGTCTTGACATGATCTCAACACCTTCTGACTACTCTTTACCCTTTTTATCATGTCTCTTATTTGCGTATTGATCTTTTGATGAAGGTGGTTTTTCTATGGTGGGTTTGGAAGAAGGCAAGTTCAGTTTTTTCTATTGTGTTTGTATATTGTCATGAGATTGGTTGATCATTTTCTTAATCATCCAATCATCATATTTCTGGGAAATTATAACTTTTTTACTTTTTGTCTTTCTCCTTATTTCTCTACATTAATAGTAGAAAAACATGCTACTTGGGATGAAGAACTATTCTTTTTTAGTTATCCATAGACAACCATTTTTTCAGGAGGTATTTGAAAACCAAACACTCCTAAATAAACATAGTTGTTTAACTCCTCAAACTATTTCCACCTTTGATCTATTTGATCATCTTGAAGAGGTGGTCATTGTGGTTAATTACCAGGAGGTGAAGCCCTTCGATATGATGAAGGTTTTGCAGTCGAAGTAGGTATTGGTAATTTCTTATGTATAATTATAGCAGCATATAGTATCCCTATTATCCTTCCCATAACTGATGGAATTACATGAGTTTTAGCTTTATTTTCCATAATGGAATCTATTATCTATTGAGAAATTAATGAAATGTCTCAAAACCCACTTGGGTATTTCACAGGGTTTAGTGGTGTGTGTAACTCATCACACAGATTTCCTGCACAAATTGGAATCACATTTTCTTTAGGGAGTGCTAGATTTAAGGAATATGTTAATCATTTACATCGAGTAATGAAATATAAAACTCTTTAATTCTCCCTTTTCATTCAATTTTTATGATCAAAAACCATTGAATTTGGTAGCATTGAGATTAATTGAAGAAGAATTTTTGACAAAGATCTCCCCATCTAGTAATTGATCGAGATTGAAAACCTGTATACTATAAAAAAGATGGTCCCTGTAATGACTGCAAAAAACACATATGCTTTACTACTTATTGTTTTTAGGAGTTCCCAGCATGGGATCACAACAATAAATGAACTATGTAAAGTGTTATTTTGGATCTCCCAAACCATTAAAGATTGGGAATGTGGTATTAAAAAAATTTAGTAGGGGAGGGATCAGATCCACCCAATCAGGGTAAGATTTATTTTCCAACTGAATTGGCACACATCGTTCTTCCATAGATTGTGTTCATAAGAACTTGGGGAATTTTCAAATGAGCTAGGACCTGTACCGGTACAACCATTGGAGATCGAACTGGTGAAATGACTAGAAAAACACATGGGGGTGGTGCTGGTATTTTCCTTAGATAAACCAAGAGAATAGGCCTATAAGGATATATTTGATCCTTCCCTAGTTGTGTAACCAATGGAGGTAAATCATTATCCACATATTTATTTACCACAAATACTCTTTTCTAAGGAGATCCTACAGGTTTTTACGTTGATGATCTTCATGAGGAGTATGTATTGTAGAAATGTTGCTTCAAAGTAACTCTGTATTGAGTCTTTTCAACTCTTTCATCTCCTCTTATTGATGTGAATGTCTTTATTCAAGGGAAAGAGATAGACCTTCTCCAGTGAAAAAATGAGATGATATATGACTTTTACCTTCCCCCTTGTTAAATTCCTTACAGATGAGTGGGAGTTTTTTATTGGAGGGCATACTTAGATTCTGGGTACACCTCTGTTTTTGAGTACACACACCTTTTTCATTTGATTCACTGTGTACTTTATTATGGATAGAAACATCATATTATGATTACCCTAAAATTGAATCATTTTCTGGAGTATATTCTACAATGGTGTTAAGGAAATTTACAGACCCATAATACATTTATAGAATTCTGTCAGTTTTTTTGTAAGATTGTATTCTTCTATATCATCCATGGGATTATGTTATCCAATATGGTGAATTTCCGAGAATTTTTTGGAAGATAGTTACTTGAAGGGAATCATTGGATAGTTCATTTGAGCACTCTATTTATGGCTTCATCCCTAATCAAGAAAAAAATGAATTCCATTGAGGAGGGGATTTTAGATGTGAAAAATCCCCCAACCCTGCAGGCTTGGGTTGTTCCTGTTATTTTTCTACAAACCTTTGAACTATGTTTATTGAATTCCAAGGTTGAATTAATCAAGCCTCCAGCCATGTAGGATGGGGTGGATATTGAACTACTATAGAAAATATTTGCGTAGCTACTCTTCTGACTTTTAGAATTTTGGTTTGGAAATTAGCTGGGTGCATTATCCAACAACCACTCAAATCCTATATTTCAGAAGATTATTGTGCTATTTCAGACATTTGCATAATTTGATGACTGATGTCTTCTAAACAGGAGGCCTGCAAAAGATTCTTAGATGCTTGATGCAAAATTATCTCAACAGCTTGTTTTCTTTGGGCCTCGCTCAAATGAGATCTAGTTGATGCCTATTCTTGTGCATTCATTTGATTACATACAAATTCTATTGATTGTAGCCAACCATGGGAAATAACATTCCATGAGACCTCTTTTGGTGGGATTTTCTGATTCTGGAATGCTATCAAATGAAATGCTCCATGTGCACCCCATCCTCTGATACGAACACAAGATGGGGTGTTAGAAATTAACTAGCGTAGGCTCTTTAGAGCATTCAGGCATGCACTCTAAAGGGTTCTCTACTGCTTTTCAACCTTTGGATGTTGGTAAACTGAGATAGAAACCAATTCAATTTGGTGTTGTAACCCTTATATCACCTTTTCATGATTTTTATATTCATCATACAGTAATACATTGGTTTTCAAATGATGAAGAGTATTTTATAAGTTGAGGCAGACATCATTTATGCAATCTTCTGCCATCAATTCTAGAATATTATATTTATAATTTTACAATGGCCAGAACAAGATTGGTATTTCTCTTTTATCCATTTCTTTTCTCATGTTTAACATATCTTCATCATCTTTCACTAGATGTTTCTCCACTCGGTCTGTCCAAGGTGGGCACTTCATGATTGTTTTATTAAAAACAGTGGGATCAGATGCTTTATCCTCTACTGTATTAGAAGACAAATGACCCAATGGAGGTTCGGATAATGACTATTCCCTTAAGATATATTCTGGTTGGGAAATTATTTTTCCTATTAATGACAAGGATTCATACATGACTGTCCTTATGTTGGAATGTTCCTGAAGATAAGAGGGATATCTCATTACTACATGATCAATTATAGAATCATTTTGAAAATGAGACATACTAATTTAGAGAGAACTTTCTAAGTGAATTTCATCATGAGGAGGACCAACATGGTGGATTACATCATGTGATAAATCCTTTTTCTCCTTCGCCTTTTGGCCACATGGAGGGTTTCCATGGATCTCTTCTAGAGATAATCTCTCCAGATTAACCGAATTTTGACGAAGAAATCCTTCATGATGAAGTGTTTGATTGAGAACTTTAGAATTACTACTACAACTCCCATAATTTGGGAATGAGAGGGTTAGATATTGAGTTTCAATAGATGAATTTCTGGGTGCTTCAAGATCTCTAACATTAAGGGGAGCCAAATTGAAGCATTACTCTTGATTTTCCAACTGTGTTTGGAGATATTTCTTCTTAGATTCTCTCTTACACTTAGTTGGGTCCTTCTACTAGGAGAATTGGTTATCATGTGTTGGTGTATGTGCCTGCCTTAGAGTGGTTATAAGAATGAGTCGATTACCTCCAATTTGAAAGGGTGTATGTTTCAGATCCAGTTGTCTATATGATATTGGGGATTATACCCCATGACCCTCATAGACTAGAACATAGGTATGTATCTTATCCATTATACAATGCTGATGTTTCATCCTAGATATGGGTACAATTTTATGTGTCTCTTCCTCAGGAACTGTTGAAGTTATTATTATGATATCCTGGAAAGATTCTAGAATATGGAAAGGAATGTTTGTCTTCCCATTCACCATTGATAAGATGTGTTTGGTGACTTCAGCGATTGAAATAGGAATATAAGTCCATTTCATATCTCGATTAGGTGTATGTTCCTACTATTTTCCTCCTTTTTCTTTCAATGGATATTGACAGTACTCGTGTATGGGGGCAGTGAGTCAGGTCATCCCCAGATTCGTCATTAGAGCTTTCCAGTTAACTTCTCCAGGTAATCCCACATGTGACTGTTGGTAGGCTTGATTAAAACTGTTAGGTGGATATGTCTTCTGGTTTTTTTCCATCAATAAAGGTGGATAGACTTCCTTCAATACTAACATATGATACCGCTGGAAGAATTGGAGATTGTAAGAAAGTGTATGTTCCTGTTAACCAGTTCCACAACATTTGATTAGATGGCCTCTTTAAATGAAGTCATACTTGCCATCTAACTGGATAATAATATGTAAATAGGTGTATGTTCCTATTCATGGTACTCATTCGGATTATCTTGGCGGGATTAGTGGGTTGCTAACAAACGAGTCTGTTGGGTTGTGGAATTGGGACAGACGGTTGTATGTGCCCGCTCATTGTTCACTATCAAGTTAGGGTGATGGAATTATCCAAAGTGGGAAGAGGTATGAACCTACTACCTACTAACCGAACATTATCCCTGGTGGTTTTTCTTGTATGTCCAGGTCTGAAGGAGTTGGGCCGAATGTCCATAGGAAATACCCCCATCATGTTGGGGGTTCACTGCCATGCGATTCTGCTGGCGGTAATTGTTGGTGAGAATCCTCAGGAATGACCCCTACGTCCTTGAATTAAGGCCTTTAGTGACCTCGTGTTCCACCAAAATTTAGTATGGGTGTAACACCCCAAGCTTCCACGGTACTTTTCCCTTTGAATAATGCAATGGCGTGCATTGTACGCAACTTCGAGATTCTAACACACCACAACCAATCAAACTAGCCGTTATGAATAGTAATTCCTACTTTTTGAAATTTTATAAATTTTATCATTTGAAATGGAATTCATTTTTAGATTCAGAATATAGAATTTATCCTAACGTGAAAATTTGGAACTTTTCGGATAACATTTATATTTTGATGAATAGTGAAAATTATTAAATTTTAATTAAAAACAACTTTTTTAGTTGAAATGATTTATATTTATAAATTATGAATTTTAGTGGTTTTAAAGTATATTTAGAATATATTTTTACCATTTAATACAATTTTGTTCATTGTACATAATTTTACAATTAAACCGGACATAAACCAGTGTCAATCTTTTGATAGTTATTATCTCTTAAAAACACGTTTTTTGTTTTAACAACGGGAATTAATTTTAAATTAATTTCTGCCACTTCTGTGTTTTTAATTTGCAAAAATGGATTCCATATTTGGAATCAGGATGTTAAAATTGTGTAAATAGTTAACTTTTATTTTCAGACATTTTGAATAATTATTTCGGTAAATATTTTATTTACCATGGTTAAAGGGTAAATCTGGTAAATAAGGGTTAAAAAATAATATTATAATAATAACAAAGTACCCTAAAACATGTCCTAACCTTATTGGTTGATACATTTACGACCATTGGCATATTTGGGTCGAATTTTGGACCCCATGGAGCAACTTGTAAGTGATAATGACAATTTATATTAATTAAGTTAAAATAAATACAAAAATGACATAAGCATATATCTTTTAGAAAAACAATTTTTACATAAGGTTATATATGTGTGATTTTAGATTTTAAATATTCATTAGAAAGCTAAACATATTTTCTACATAATAATATTTTATTTACAATTTTTAAACAATAAACAATTTAATATATTTATGACACAATGATGATGCAGTAATTACCATAATAGTGAAAAATTAAAATAATTGATATTTTAATTACCCAAATAAATATAATTTGAGACTTTTTATGAATTAAACTAATATTATAGGTTAATATGACATGTTATGATTGAATTAATTAACTTTTTTATAAGTAATAATTCTGTTATGTGTTTTACAAAAATCAATTATCGAATAGTGTCAAAATTGACATAAAAGAGTTTTTAAAACAAATATTATATTATTAATTGATATTCAATTCCTAAAAATATATGGTTCGGCCAAGAGACTTATATCATGATAGGTGTATCATTAATGGACCACTTGGGGGTCGCTTGTATGTATATAGCATGTTTATTAAACATATAATATAAAAATACAAAGAGACATTGTAAAAGTGAAACTAATTAACTAAGAGTTAATACTTAAAGATAAGGTTAATATATTGCCCCAAACCTATCTAAATTATATTTTTTGAATGGTTTTCCACACATACCAACCTTAAACATTAAATAATCCACATTGGAGTCATTAGAAACCGAATACGAATTTATTATAAAATAATATTTCTAGCTTTTCCAAAGGTGCCCCTCACCCCTCTTATAAAAGGGTACTCCCCCTTCTCATTAATTCACACCATCAAAGCCATTTGGATCGACCAAAATGTGCCCAAATACTCTCTCAACTTCCCTAAATTCATTCTACATGCCTTCCCTTAGTTATAAATCCAACCTAAGGAGCCCTTTTGATCAGATCAAAAGGAAGAACCCGAAGAAGAGGTAATGATTTCACCACCCCTTTTCAAGTTCCTTTCTTCTTCCACTTCTTCTATATTTGTTATTACCATTATAAAATAATAACTACAGTATATTATATATACTTTGATGTTATTATAAACATTTTACAACCATATTTCAGTATCTTATCCGTCCTTTGAATGACATGTCACCATACGTGCGTACGTACGGCTTACCGTCTCCACGTCGTGGTGTAATTGTTATTCAAAACATTATTATTTGGATGGTTATTATAATGACGTGTAATTCATGTAAATAAGAAATATAACATGATAATGATTCTGTATATATGATATAACATCCAATTAAATATTATTTTAATATCAAAATAATGACATTGTCGCTCGTATGTACGGACGGACTACCATCTCCACGAACGCAATGAGATTAATTCTCCATCATATCCATTCAAGTATAATTATCATTTGATTATTAAAAATAATATTTAAGGACTAGATATAATTCTGGATATGAATAACATACAACCTATCCATGAAAAACATGGCTTATGTAACAAAACATATAAAAGAAAACGAGTAAGTTAACACCTGAAACGACGATAATACTAAGATATTATTAACAAATCAATGTTAAAAGATCATTTAGGATATAATATTAATGTATATGATTCTTGTATAATTTAATAACAATTTTTTCACCATTATACAGGAGGTTAAGCTACCCCCAACCAAGGAAAAGTACACGGTAAGGGGATTCTTATATCACTTTTGATTCCGTGAGAATTCCATTTTCACCCCTTTTTTATTACATGTGGTGTGTGTAATCCCCATGTTTGTCTTCATTGTGTAATATACATTAATTCATGTATATTTACATCATAATTTTATTATCCTTCTTTCTTGGGTGTATGTTTTGTATGTTACCAAATCAACAAGGGAATTTGAAATTTCAATTTCCACTCATCCGGCTTTACGCATACTTCATTGATTATTTTACTCCAAGATTATGTGTGGAATCACTATTCATTTGATTATGTCATAATTTCCAGTCCCCTTTCTATTGAGATAATTTTTATACACATAATCACTCCGTTGATAGATTCTCAAGTCGTCGGTATGAACTTGATAACAGTAATTTTAACTCAATATCCATTTGTTGAGTTAAATATCCAATTCATTGGTGTTGTTTTTACAAGAATATGTGTGAATGTCATCTGATTGATTTAAAATAAATATCCAATCTTATTAAGTGTATTTATATTTGTCACACATTATTATGTCATTGATTTATCCTTAACCTAAAGATATGGTCTTTATAAGAGAATTCATCTCAATTTACATTCCATTGAGACTTCTTTGTTGTTATAAACCATATCACTTTCATATGGTGTATATAATGTACTTTGACATAGTATATCATGAATCCATTTATTCTCATGATATTATAATGTTTTTATTACCTCAATTATTTGTATTCAAGTGTATCTCTTTTGGTTGGTAACTCTACCTAAAATATCATTTTAAAATGTTCTATAGATTTATCATTCTAAATCTTTCTCATTAATGTCCATGTTTTAAAAATGGATTAATGATTTATCTATATGGACATTAATGTTTTCAAATAAAAATTCCTTTTAAATGTTTCAAAGTGGTATGGGACACTTCGATTCAAAAATCTATTTTTAAATGGCTTCTTGAAAAATAGTGTGACTTTTAAATGATTTCAAGAAAATGGGGGATATTTCTCTCTAATAGTTTTGACGATTATTTTCATCTATGTCATTATCCTTCATTATTCTTGATTGAGATTAATCTGATACAATACAATCTTCCTTATTGTATCGAATGAGTCATGTTTGACTTTGGATGTGCTATTTTTATTCCATTCATGGTTTGTCGATTAAGTATTGACATTTCGTATGCTAGTTTAATACGAATGTTTATGTCATATTTCAAACATTTCATATGAGGAATGAATTGGACTTAGTAAGTGATGGGTGGAGCCCACTATAGCACCTCGATGCATCGATAGGTCTCATGAGACAAACTAGTATCTTGGAAAAAGGCCTTGAAAAAATCTTAATTGTAGTCTTGGCATGAGTCCTTGGCTATGTGGTTATGATAGTCTGGAGTTATGCATTCCATCATTATGAAAGTGGTTATTGATATTGCATGTGATTATTCGATTAGTATAATATCAATGTGAATAAGTAAATGGAATTATTTCATTTTATTTTTTCCATTCTATTTTGAAGTTCATGTTTAAATGGATTTTGTTTTAGTTATACATTGCTTTAAATGTTTATTCATATTTATGAAAGTTTTTGCTATATTGTTATCCTTACTAGGCATTTGTGCTCACCCCTTTTTTATGTTTTATTTTTCCTAGGATGTGAAGAAGTAATTTTTGAATGACCTATAGGGATAGTATGAGGGGATAAGAGTGTGGACTTTGGAGACTATATTGTTGTAGTTTTCTTTTTATGATGTAATGTAAACTTTATGTAGTTATTCCAAGGATACTAAACTAATCTGTCTTTCGAGACATGATCTTTCTTGTGATCATGCCAATGTTTCGTAATAATGCACTGACTCTGGGTAACTGGGGTTGGGGTGTTATAATTGGTATGAGAGGGAAGTTTAGTACAATCCTTGGAATCTAGATTTAGATAAACTCTGATTAGAGCACGTATACCTAAGATGAACATTGAGGATTAGTATAGAAGAACTTCCTAGAATTTTGGTATTGTAGAGATTTTGTGAGTTTTCCAATAAATACATCCCTGTCTGGATATGAGCAGGTAGAGGTGGCTCTGGCACAGATGTACCTTGGGGTAAAACCCGAAAAAAAAAACGCTTTGAGATGGACTCGAACGAGAAGTGGTGCACGACAACGGGCCTTGCTGCACTCTTGGTTACAAAACTCCAGGGGGATATGCTTAGGATAATTTACATTTTCTTTACAAACTGATTTGAAGTATTATATATATAAGAAGAGAGTAAATGACCTTGGTTAATCCTAATGTTTTTCAAATTGAGAATATGGTGACATGTTAATCTCTAAATGATTTTTTGACTACTGTTACTCAAACAATTCTTTCTAGTTTTAGTCAATGGATGGATTCCAAGGAAGTCATAATGAATTTGAGAATGATTTACAAGGTGGGAACGGTGGTGGCAATGAGCAACAGAATGGAATGTTGATAGGCGTAAAAGATATCGGCTTTATGACAAATCAATTTTCTGAAAATATGATCAAAAATATATATATTAACCAATTACCTGACTCAACAAAGAAGAGAAAGGTGATGAATGACAAGAGCTCCAGCACTGGAGACCATAGAGAAAGGAATCCTCAATTTCCATCATGCAAGAAATGTGGAAGGAGACACCCAGTAAAGTGTCTCAATGGGACAAAGAAATGCTTTACGTGCGGGAATGAAGGACATAAAGTGAATAATTACCAAAGAAAAATTAATAGTACTATGGAAGAATATAAAAATGGTCCTAATAATCCATTTACAATCATTTGCTATAAATGTAGGGGACTTGGCCATTACCCGAGTGAATGAACTATTCTATAGGATATTTTCTTGGTCAAAGAAGAATCTATGTGAGAATAAATGGTTTGAGAAATGTTTAAAAAGTATTAGTGCTCCTTATTGATGGGTTTACTTTGGAATAATTTTCTCTGGTATTTTTAACCCTGTAGTTTTCCATTTGAGAATGATATTTGAGGAAGAATTATCTTTTCTCGGGTGGATATAGTTATAAATAACCATTTGGTTTTATATGATCATTGGGTTTGAGGGAATTATAATTTATTATAATTTGGGATGAAAATGAAATGTATGAGATAAGATTTGTGGCTAAATTATGTTATGGTTATTTTGAGGAATTTATCTCATTTTGGTAATGTTATAAAATATAGTTTTTGAAAAAGGACAACACGCAGACCGTGTGACAACCCGTCGCGTCGGACAAACTTGTGGGAATCGAACCCACAACCAAGGTGCGATTGGGATTTATCACCTACCACTAGACTACATGAAGTCCCTAGATAGTGTGACTATTATTTTTTAGTTAAATTATTTCATTGATAAATAATAATTTGATTTGGGATCTTATGACATATCAAATGAATACCCATAGTATAGGAAAATGATTTGGTGATTAAGTGATAAATATTATATTGGAAGTTGTTCACTTTTTTTAAAACACTATATGCCCAAGGAAAATAGAATAGTATGGGATTTCATTTGAGGAGTAATGCTGGATTTTTATCTATGTTTTTATTGTGGATTTATACTGATTTGGGTTATTTATTGAAATAATTAAGTTAATTACTTTTAAGTATGTGACTTTAAGAGTAATTAATGTCATTTGGAGATACAATTTAACGTGGAAGACTACATTCTTATATGTTTTGGGTTTCAATATTATTTTGGATTATATTGAAGGATTTTAAAGACAATTGATTAATGAATGGTATTTATTTAGCTTTGTGGTATTGATGGTTTAATTTTAGAAAATTATGATTAGTGTTTTTTTCCCTAATGGAATATCCATTTGGGGGATCATCAGATATTATACTAACCATTTGGGTTTTATTAATCTCTAAAGACAAGTTAAATATATATTTTATCCTACGTGGATCATGTATTTCTATAGAAGATTATTCTAGCTCTTCCATTGTGACCAAGTCTTCTTGAATAGACATTTTTAAAAAAAATGATTTTGTAGTAAAAATTTATTAAAGAATGAAACTCTACTTAAAAAGTAAGTATATATCTTTATTTTCTTAGTCAATATCATAAATTAATTCCTCATCCTTATATAATGTAACTTAAAACAAAAAAAAATGTTTTCTGTTTACTTTTCCTACAGGGAGACTAATGACCGTTTGTCCCAACACAAGTTTGTGATTTTCTTATTGTTAACTTTCTCCTGATCATGTTTTCTATCCCTCTCCATCAGCACTTAACACTTAGTTTATCTTCCATATCCATGTTTTCCTACATGGAATCCTAGTATGGGTTATCTTGGGTAACCTTTATACCTCTCTTCCTTTCTTTTAAAGTGATAGTTTTATTGACTCTTTTTCTGATGTGGGACTTTCCATTATATTCTCAATCCAAATTTTAAAAAAAATTAGAGGATTCAATTTATTGAAGGAGGGGTGAATGTAACACCCCAAGCTTCCATTGTAAATTTCCCTATGAATAATGCAATGGCGTGCATTGTACGCAACTTCGAGATTCTAACACACCACAACCAATCAAACTAGCCGTTATGAATAGTAATACATAAATTTTATAAATTTTATCTCTTGAAATGGACTTCATTTTTGGATTCGGAATATTGAATTTATCCTAGGGTGAAATTTTAGAACTTTTCGGATAACATTTATATTTTGATGAAAAGTGAAAAATTATAAATTTTAATTAAAAACATCTTTTTTAATAGAAATAATATATTTTGATAAATTATGAATTTTAGTGGTTTTAAAGTATATTTAGAAAATATTTTTACCATTTAATACAATTTTGGTCATTTTACATAATTTTACAATTAAATCGTACATAAACCAGTGTCAATCTTTTGATAGTTATTATCTCTTAAAAACACGCTTTCTGTTTTAACAACGGGAATTAATTTTAAATTAATTTCGGCCAATTATATGTTTTGAATTAGGAAAAATGGATTCCATATTTTGAATCAGGATGTTCAAATTGTGTAAATAGGTAACTTTTATTTTTAGACATTTTGAATAATTACTTTGGTAAATATTTTATTTACCATGGTTAAAGGGTAAATCCGGTAAATAAGGGTTAAAAAATAATATTATAATAATAAAAAAGTTCCATAAAACATGTACTAACCTTATTGGATGATACATTTCTGACCATGTGAATCTTTGGGTCGATTTTCAGACCCCATGGAGCCACTTGTAAGTGATAATGACACTTTATATTAATTAAGTTAAAATAAATACAAAAATGATAGAAGCATATATCTTTTAGAAAAACATTTTTTACATAGGGTTATATATGTTGGCTTTTAGATTATAAATATTTATTATAAAGATAAAAATATTTCATACCTAATGATATTTTATTTATAATTTTTAGAAAATAAATAATTTAATTTATTTATGACACAATGATGATGCAATAATTACCATAATAGTGAAAAACTAAAATAATTGATATTATAATTACCCAAATAAATACAATTTGACACTTTTTATGAATTAAACTAATTTTATCGGTTAATATGACATGTTAGGATTGACTTTATTATCTTTTTTCGAAGTAATCATTCTGTTATGATTTTCACAAAAATCAATTATTGAAAAGTGACAAAATTGACATAAAATATTTTTTAAAACAAATATTATATTATTAATTGATATTAAATTCCTAAAAATATAAGGTTTGTCAATGAGAATTATATAATGATAGTTGTATCATTAATGGACCACTTAGGGGTCTCTTGGATGTATATAGTATGTTTATTAACCATATAATATAAAAATACAATGAGACATTGTAAAAGTGAAACTAATTAACTAAGAGATAATACTTAAAGATAAGGTTAATATATTGACAGAAAACTATCTAAATTATATTGGTTGAGTTGTTTTCGACCCATACCAACCTTAAACTTTCAATAATCCACTTTAGAGCCATTATAAATCGAATATGAATTTACTATAAAATAATATTTCTAGCTTTTACAAAGGTGCCCCTCACCCCTCTTATAAAAGGGTACTCCCACTTCTCATTGATTCACACCTTAAAAGCCATTTGGCTCGGGAAAATGCTGCTCAAATACTCTCTAAACTTTCCTCACTTCTTTCTAGATGCCTTACTTTAGTCATAAATCCAACCTAAGGAGCCCTTTTGATCAAATCAATATTAAGAACCCGAAGAAGAGGGAATGATTTCACCACCACTTTTCATGTTCCTTTCTTCTTCCACTTCTTTTATCTTTGTTATTACCATTATAAAATAATAAATCCAGTATATAATATATACTTTTATGTTATTTTAAACATGGTACAACCATATTTCAGTATTCTATCCATCTTTTGAATGACATGTCACCATACGTGCGTACGTACGGCTTACCGTCTCCACGTCGTGGTGTAATTATTATTCAACCATTATTATTTGGATGGTTATAATAATGATGTGCAATTCATTTAAATAAGAAATATAACATGATAATTATTCTGTATATATGGTATACCATCCAATTAAATATTATATTAATATCAAAAGAATGATATTGTCGCTCGTGCGTACGTACGGACTATCTTCTCCACGAACGCGATGAGATTCATCCTCCATCATATCCATTCAAGTATAATTCTCATTTGATGATTTAAAATAATGTTTAAGGACTTGATATAATTCTGGATATGAATAAGATACAACCTATCCATGAAAAACACGACTTATGTAACAAAACATATAAAAGAAAATGAGTAAGTTAACACCCAAAACAACGATAATACTAAGATATTATTAACAAATCAATGTTAAAAGATCATATATGATATCATATTAATGTCTATTATTCTATTATAATTTAATAAAAATTATTTCACCATTATACAGGAGTTTAACCTACCCCCAACCAAGGAAAAGTACAAGGTATGGGGTTTCTTATCTCACTTTTGATTCTATGAGAATTCCATTGTTCACCACTTTTTTATTACATGTTGTGTGTGTACTGCCCATGTTTGTATTCATTGTGTAATATACATTAATTGATTTATATTTACATCATCACTGTATGATCCTTCTTTCATGAGTGTATGTTTTGTATGTTACCTAATCAATAAGGGAATTTGGAATTTCAATTTCCACTCATTCAGCTTTACGCATACTTCATTGATTATTTTACTCCAAGATTATGTTTGGAATCACTATTCATTTGATTATGTCATAATTTCCACTCCCCTTTCTGTGGATATAATTTTTATACACATAATCACTCCATTGATAAATTCTCAAGTCATCAGTATGAACTTGATAAGAGTAATTTTAACTCAATCTCCATTTGTCGAGTTAAATATCCAATTCATTAGTGTTGTTTTTACAAGAATATGTGTGAATGTCATCTGATTGATTTACACTAAATATCCAATCATATTGAGTGTATTTATATTTTTCACACATAATTATGTCGTTGATTTATCCTTAAGCTAATGATATGGTCTTTATAAGAGAATTCATCTCAATTTACATTCCATTGAGACTTCTTTGTTGTTATACACCAAATCACTTTCATATGGTGTATATAATGTACTTTGACATAGTATATCAAGAATCCCTATATTCTCATGATATTATAACGTTTTGATTACCTCAATTATTCGTATTCAAGTGTCTCTCTTTTGGTTAGTAACTCTAACTAAAATATCATTTTAAAATGTTTTAAAGATTTATCATTCTAAATATTTCTCATTAATGTCCATGTTTTAAAAATGGTTTATGGATTTATCTATATGGACATTAATGTTCTCAAATAAAAATTCCTTTTAAAAGTTTCAATGTGGTATGGGACACTTTTATTCAAAAATATATTTTTAAATGGCTTCCTGAAAAATAGTGTGACTTTTATATGATTTCAAGAAAAAGGGTGATATTTCTCTCTAATAGTTTTGACAATCATTTTCTTCTATGTCAATATCCTTCATTATTATTGATTGAGATTAATCTGATACAATACAATATTCCATATTGTATCGAATGAGTTATGTTTGAATGTGGATGTCCTATTTTTATATCATTCATGGTTTGTCGATTAAGTATTGACATTTTGTATGCTAGTTTAATATGAATGTTTATATCATATTTCAAACTTTTCATATGAGGAATGCATTGGACTTAGTACGTTACGGGTGGAGCCCTCTATAGCTCCTCGATGCATCGGTATGTCTCATGAGACAAACTAGTGTCTTGGCACAAGGCCTTGGCAAAATCTTAATTGTAGTCTTGGCACGAGGCCTTGGCTATGTGGTTATGACAGTCTGGAATTTTGTATTCCATCATTATGAAAGTGGTTATTGATATTTCATGTGATTATTCGATTAGTCGAATATCCATGTGAATAAGTAAATGTCATTATTACATTTAATTTTTTCCATGCTTTGTTGAAGTTCAAGTTTAAAAGGCTTTTTTTAGTTTTACACTGCCTTAAATGTTTATTCTTATTTATGAATGTTTTCGCTATATTGTTTTTCTTACTGAGCATTTGAGCCCACCCCTTTTTATGTCGTATTTTTCCCAGTATGTGAATAAGTAATTTATGAATGACCTATAGGGATAGTATGAGGGGATAAGAGTGTGGACTATAGAGACTATATTGTTGTAGTTTTCATTTTATGATGTAATGTAATCTTTATCTAGTTAATCAAGGCTACTAAACTAATCAGTTTTTTTGAGACTTGATCTTTATTGTGATCATGCCAATGTTACGTAATAATGCACCGACTCTGGGTAACTGGGGTCAGGGCGTTATAGTTGGTATTATAGGGAGGTTTAGTACAAACCATAGAAGCTATATTTAGATAAACTATGATTAGAGCACGTAGACCTAAGATGAACTTTGAGGATTAGTATAGAATAACATTCTAGAATTTTGGTATTGTAGAGATTTTGTGAGTTTTTTGAGAAATACATCTCTGTCTAGATACGAGAAGGTAGATGCGGCTCTGGCACAGATGTACCTAGGGGTAAAACCTGAAAACACCGCTTTGAGCTGGAATCGAACGGGAATTGGTGCACGACAACGAGCCTTGCGGCACTCTTGGTTACGACACTCCAGGGGGATATTCTAAGGATAATTTACATTTTCTTTACAAACTGATTTGAAGTATTATATATATAATATGAGAGTAAATGACCATGGTTAATCCTAATGTGTTTCAAATTGAGAATATGGTGGTATGTTAAACTCTTAATGATTTTATGACTATTGTTACTGACACAATGATTTCTGGTTTTAGTCAATGGCTGGATTCCAAGGAAGTCATAGTGACTTTGAGAATGATGTACAAGGTTGGAACGGTGGTGGCAATGAGCAACAAAATGGAATGTTGATAGGCATAAAAGATATCGTCTTTATGCCAAATAAATTTTCCAAAAATAAGATCAACAATATATATATTAACCAATTCCTGGACTCAACAAATAAGAGAAAGGTTATGAATCATAAGATCTTCAATAGTGGAGACCATAGAGAAAGAAATACTCAATTTCCATCATGCATGAAATGTGGAAGGAGCCACCAAGGAATGTGCCTCAATGTGACAAAGAAATGCTTTACGTGCAGGAAGGAAGGACATAAAGTGAAGAATTACTAAAGAAAAATGAAGAGTGTTGTGGAAGAAGATAAAAATTGTTCCAATTATCCATTTACAGTCATTTGCCATAAATGTAGGGGACCTGGCCATTACCCAAGTGAATGCCATATTCTATAGGATATTTTCTTGGTCAAAGAAGAAGCTATGTGGGAATAAATGGTTGGACAAATGTTTAAAGAGTATTAGTTCTCCTTGTTTATGGGTTTACTTTAGAATAATTTTATATTGTATTTTTAACTCTGCAGTTTTTCTATGTGAGAATCAAATTTTAGGAAGAATTATTTATTCTCTTGAGGATATAGTTATAAATAACCATTTTGTTTTATATGATCGTTGGGTTTGAGGAAATTAAAGTTATTATAATTTTTTATGAAAATGCAATGTATGAGATAAGATTTTTTGTAAAATTATGTTATGGTTATTTTGAGGAATTTATCTCATTTTGGTAATGTTATAAAATATAGTTTTTGAAAAAGGACAACACAAAGACCATGTGACAACCCGTCGCGTTGGACAAAGCTGTAGGAATCGAACCCACAACCAAAGTGTGATTGAGATTTATCGCCTACCACTGGACTATGTGAAGTCCCTGGATAGTGTGACTATTGTTTTTTAGTTAAATGATTTTATTGATCAATAATAATTTGATTAGGGATCTTATGTCTTATCAAATGAATACCCTAAGTATGGGAAAATGAGTTGGTGATTAAGTGATAAATATTATTTTAGAAGTTGTTCGCTTTGTTGTGAACACTAGATGCCCAAGGAAAATAGAATATTATGGGATTTCATTTGAGGAGTAATGGTGGATTTTTATCTATGTTTTTATTCTAGATTTATAGTGATTTGTGTTATTATGGAAATGATTAGGTTAATTACTTTTAAGTATGTGATTTTAAGAGTAATTAATGTCATTTGGAGATACAATTTTACATGGAAGACTACATTCTTATAATTATTGGGTTTCAATATTAGTTTGGATTATATTGAAGGATTTTAAGGACAATTGATTATTTAATGGTATTTATTTAACTTTGTGGTATTAATGGTTTAATTTTAGAAAATTAAGATTAGTGTTTTTTTTCTCTAATGGAATATCCATTTGGGGGATCATCAGATATTATACTAACCATTTTGGTTTTGATTAATCTCTACAGACAAGGTAAATATATAGTTTATCCTACGTGGGTCATGTATTTCTATAGAAGTTTATTCTAGCTCTTTCATTATGACCAAGTCTTCTTGAATACTCATTGTTGAAAAAAATGAGTTTGTACTAAAAATTTATTAAAGAATGATACTCTACTTAAAAAGTAAGTATATCTCTTTATGTTCTTAGTAAATATCATAAATTAATTCCTCTTCCTTATGTAATGTAACTTAAAACAAAAAAAAATGTTGTCTATTTACTTTTCCTACTGGGACAGTAATGATCATTTGTCCCAACACAAGTTAGTGATTTTCTTATTGTTAAATTTATCCTGATCATGATTTCTATCCCTCTCCATCAGAACGTAACACTTAGTTTATCGTCCATTTCCATGTTTTCCTATATGGAATCCTAGTATGGGTTATCTTGGGTGAACATTATACCTCTCTTCCTTTCTTTTAAAGTGATAGTTTTATTGACTCATTTTCCGATGTGGGAATTTCCATTATATTCTCAAGACCAATTTTAAAAAAATTGTGAGGATGCAATTTATTGTAGGAGGGGAGAATGTAACACCCCAATCTTCCATGGTACGTTTCCATTTGAATAATGCAATGGTGTGCATTGTACGCAACTTCAAGATGTTAACACACCACAACCAATCAAACTAGCCGTTATGAATAGTAATACCTAATTTTTGAAATTTTATAAATTTTATCTTTCGAAATGGACTTCATTTTTTGATTCTTAATATCAAATTTAGCCTAGCGTGAAATTTTGGAACTTTTCGGATAACATTTATATTTTGATTAATAGTGAAAATTACTAAATTTTAATTAAAAACAACTTTTTAAATCGAAATAATATATATTGAAAAATTATGAATTTTATTGGTTTTAAAGTATATTTAGAATATATTTTTACCATTTAATAAAATTTTGGTCATTGTACATAATTTTACAATTAAACCAGACATAAACCAGTGTCAATATTTTGATAGTTATTATCTCTTAAAAACATGGTTTTTTGTTTTAACAACGTGAATTAATTTTAAATTAATTTCTGCCACTTCTATGTTTTGAATTTGGAAAAATGGATTTCATATTTGTAATCATGATGTTCAAATTGTGTAAATAGGTAACTTTTATTTATAGACATTTTGAATAATTACTTAGGTAAATATTTTATTTACCATAGTTAAAGGGTAAATCCGGTAAGTAAGGGTTAAAAATAATATTATAATAATACAAAAGTACCCTAAAACATGTCCTAACCTTATTAGTTGATACATGTACGACCATGGGCATCTTTGGATCGATTTTTGGACCCCATGGAGCCACTTGTAAGTGATAATGACACTTTATATTAATTAAGTTACAATAAATACAAAAATAACATAAGCATATATCTTTTAGAAAAACATTTTTTTATATGGTTATATATGTTGTATTTTGGATTATAAATATTCATTAGAAAAATAAAAATATTTACTACATAATTATATTTTATTTATAATTTTTAGACAATAAATAATTTAATTTATTTATGATACAATGATGATGAAGTATTACTATAATAGTGAAAAATTATAATAATTGATATTATCATTACCCAAATAAATATAATTTGAAACTTTTTATCAATTATGATAATTTTATAGGTTAATATGACATGTTAGGATTGACTTAATTAACCTTTTTTGAAGTATTCATTCAGTTATGATTTTCACAAAAATCAATAATTGAATAGTGTAAAAATTGACATAAAAGTGTTTTTAAAACAAATATTATATTATTAATTGATATTGAATACCTAAAAATATAAGGTTCAGCCAAGAGACTTATATAATAATAGGTGTATCATTAATATACCACTTGGGTGTCTCTTGGATGTATATAGTAAGTTTATTAACCATATAATATAAAAATACAAAGAGACATTGTAAAAGTGAAACTAATTAACTAAGAGTTAATACTTAAAGATAAGGTTAATATATTGACCCAAACCTGTATAAATTCTATTGGTTGAGTGGTTTTAAACCCATCCCCACCTTAAACTTTAAATAATACACTTTTGAGCCATTAGAAACCGAATATGAATTTATTATAAAATAATATTTCTAGCTTTTCCAAAGGTGCCCCTCACCCCTCTTATAAAATGGTACTCCCCCTTTTCATTAATTCACACCTTCAAAGCCATTTGGATCAGCAAAAATCTGACCAAATACTCTCTAATAATCCCTTAATTCATCCTAGAGGCCTTACTTTAGTCAGAAATCCAACCTAAAGATCCCTTGTGATCAAATAAAAAGGATGAACCTGAAGAAGAGGTAATGATTTCACCACCACTTTTCAAGTTCCTTTCTTCTTCCACTTCTTCTATATTTGTTATTACCATTATAAATTAATAACTCCAGTATATTATATATACTTTGATTTTATTATAAACATGTTACAACCATATTTTAGTATTATATCCATCCTTTGAATGACATGTCACCATACGTGCGTACGTACGGCTTACCGTCTCCACATCGTGGTGTAATTGTTATTCAAAACATTATTATTTGGATGGTTATAATAATGATTTGTAATTCATATAAATAATAAATATAACATGATAATGATTATGTATATATGATATAACATCCAGGTAAATATTATTTTAATATCAAAAGAATGATATTGTCGCTCGTGCGTACGTACGGACTACAGTCTCCACGAACGCGATGAGATTCATTCTCCATCGTATCCATTCAAGTATAATTATCATTTGATGATTTAAAATAATGTTTAATGACTTTATATCATTGTGTATATTAATAATATACAACCTATCCATGACAAACATGTCTTATGTAACAAAACATATAAAAGAAAACGAGTAAGTTAACACCCGAAACAACGATAATACTAAGATATTATTAACAAATCAATGTCAAAAGATCATATATGATATCTCATTAATGTATATGATTATTTTATAATTTAATAACAATTATTTCACCATTATAAAGGAGTTTAACCTACCCCAACCAAGGAAAAGTACATGGTAAGGGGTTTCTTATCTCACTTTTGATTCCGTGAGAATTCCATTATTCACCACTTTTTTATTACATGTGGTGTGTGTACTGCCCATGTTTGTATTAATTATGTAATATACATTAATTAATGTATATTTACATCATCATTGTAGGATCCTTCTTTCATGGTTTTATGTTTTGTATGTTACCAAATCAATAAGGGAATTTAAAATTTCAATTTCCACTCATTCGGCTTTACGCATACTTCATTGATTATTTTACTCCAAGATTATGTGTGGAATCACTATTCATTTGAATATGTCATAATTTCCACTCCCCTTTCTGTGTATATAATTTTTATACACATAATAACTCCATTTAAAATTATCAAGTCATCGTTATGAACTTGATAAGAGTAATTTTAACTAAATATCCATTTTTTGAGTTAAATATACAATTCATTAGTTTTGTTTTTACAAGAATATGTGTGAATGTCATCTGATTGATTTACACTAAATATCCAATAATATTGAGTGCATTTATATTTGTCACACATAATTATGTCGTTGATTTATCCTTAACCTAAGGATATGGTATTTATAATAGAATTCATCTCAATTTACATTCCATTGAGACTTATTTGTTGTTATACACCAAATCACTTTCATATGGTGTATATAATGTACTTTGACATAGTATATCATGAATCCCTTTATTCTCATGATATTATAACATTTTTATTACCTCAATTATTTGTATTCAACTGTCTCTCATTTGGTTAGTAACTCTAACTAAAATATCATTTTAAAATGTTTTAAAGATTTATCATTATAAATCTTTCTCATTAATATCCATGTTTTAAAAATGGTTTAAGGATTTATATATATGTACATTAATATTTTCAAATCAAAATTCCTTTTAAAAGTTTCAATGTGGTATGGGACACTTTGATTCAAAAATCTATTTTTAAATGGCTTCTTGACAAATAGTGTGACTTCTAAATGATTTCAAGAAAAAGGGGGATATTTCTATCTAATAGTTTTGAAAATTATTTTCATCTTTGTCAATATCCTTCATTATTGATGATTGAGATTAATCTGATACAATACAATATTCCATATTTTATTGAATGAGTTATGTTTGACTGTGGATGTGCTATTTTTATACCATTCATGGTTTGTCGATTAAGTATTGACATTTCGTATGATAGTTTAATATGAATGTTTATGTCATATTTCAAAATTTTCATATTAAGAATGTATTGAACTTAGTAAGTGATGGGTGGAGCTCGCCATAGCTCCTCGATGCATGGGTAGGTCTCATGAGACAAAATAGTGTCTTGGCACAAGGCCTTAGAATAATCTAAATTGTAGTATTGGCATGAGGCCTTGGCTATGTGGTTATGATAGTATGGCATTATGCATTCCATCATTATGAAAGTGGTTATTGATATTGCATGTGATTATTTGATTAGTAGAATATCCATGTGAATAAGTAAATGGAATTATTTCATTTTATTTTTTCCATGCTATGTTGAAGTTCAATTTTAAAAGGCTTTTGTTTTAGTTATACTTTTCCTTAAATGTTTATTCTTATTTATGAATGTTTCTACTATATTGTTATCCTTACTGGGAATTTTTGCTCACCCCTTTTTATGTTTTATTTTTCCCAGGATATGAAGAAGTTATTTATGAATGACCTGTAGGGATAGTATGAGGGGATAAGAGTGTGGAATATGGAGACTATATTGTTGTAGTTTTCATTTTATGATGTAATGTAAAATTTTTCGAGTTATTCCATGCATACTAAACTTATCGGTCTTTCGAGACTTGATCTTTCTTGCGATCATGCCAATGTTATGTAATAATGCACTGACTCTAGGTAACTGGGGTCGGGGCGTTACAATGGGAGGGACTAGTTGTTGCGTTCTAGGTATAAGGAACAGAAATGGTTGAAGATGGTGGTTGGCACCGTCTGCTTCTTGATCATCGGTCATTATTGGACATACGATCGAGTATTGTTATTAACCTGGAGAGCATGTCGGGTAGCCTCTATGTTTGGGATTGTACCGTATTGATGGTAATCCCTTACCATCACGTTGGAAACCCAGCATTGAAGATGTTGAGTGGGTGATGGCATCCTTCCCGTTGATGAGGATCCATCTTGAGTAGCGGTTGGTATGTTCACCAATATCATCTTGAAGAAATCCATTTTGGACCGAAGGGAGTTATGAGAAAAAACATGAAAACAAAAATAATCTCCATTAATTTGACATATTTTAGATGGGTACATGCATGATTGATTCCATTTTCGGGCCTTACATTATCAATGGCTAGGGTACTATCATGTGGGTAACATTATTAACATGGTTAAGAATTCACATCAGGTTCACCATTTTTATTGCATCTTTCCTTGAAATGGGTGTTCTAGGTTTATGAATCATTATTTTCAGGCTGTTTCCATTGGATTCATTCATGGATCTAAACACACCTAACAATTCTTTATCCAAAAGGGGTCTACATTCCAAAGGTAGTCGTTCATTATGTTTGAACATTACGATACTTAGGAATGTGTGTTGGTCGAAAGGATGGTAGGTTAGAATCATCACACCCTTTTGTAAGAAATTATTGTCTACTTTGGTAATCTTCATATAAATTTAAGATATTTTCATTAATCCTTATTGATTTAAAATGTATAACATATGTTTCCCCTGCAATTTTCAATCACATATTAACTTACGTAAAATTTAGAATCATCTGTATATATTTGAGGTTCTTTATTAATGGAGATATCTGTATGTATTCGAGGTTCTCCATCAATGGTATCCTCTCATATACGATTATATATTATTATAATCATCGCTATGATGATAATGATTTTTAAGCCACTCATTGGGGCACTCTGGAATTTATTATCATCTGGGGAGATGATGGTTTGTTTTTATATTGGGATTGTACCCACAAAATCGGATACCTATGTATCCTTGTAAATGAAATTAGAACCCTCATAGTTCAGTTCCACTTAACAGGACACATAAAACCTTTTATGGTTATGTGATAAGGACCTTTCAATATAGTTTAATGTCATGTGGGAGGGAAATCTAAGAGAAAGGTGTTTAGTAAATGTTTTGTATGGGACTTATGCTGAAGCATCCCAAGGAACATGGAAAAGGATATGGGCTTCCATATTAGATTAAACAGTATTGGTAATATTTCCACATGAGAATAGGGTTGATTTTAAGTGTTGGGTTTGGACCTCAAAGAGGATTCCTACGTATCCCATGTGGATGGGAATCAAATCCCATGTAGTTTGATGAGTCCCAGAGGAGAGTATAGTACTTTGAGAGAAATGAGTTATGGATTAAATCTTGAAAAGGATGACTTGATGATTTTGGGGTTTAATTTGGGGCTTATTCTTAAGGAGGGTTCCTAGATTTGGGGAATTTGGGTTGGATTCCTAAAGAGGATATCTAGTGACCTCGAGCCCTGGGAAGGCTTTCTATGTATCCCAATTATTATAGGAATCACAATTCACATAGTTCATTAATTTTTGAAAATGTTGTTATCCAAGAAAATCTATAAGCCCACATGAGTTATAATCAGTATGAGAAACAAGAGGATTTCAAAGATTCATCATAGGCACCCACAATTTTCCTCCTCTACCGGTAGACATGGTCGAGCCGACCCGAGAAGAGAGTGAGGCGACGAACCTTTCCTATATTCAATTTACATTGGACAAGGTTCCAATGAAAGGAAGGATTGAAGGTGAAGGATGTAGAGAAGGGAAAGAATAAAACCCCCTACTTGAAAGGTTATGATCTTAAACCTCTATGGATGCCCTCGTGTATCTCAGTAGTGGATAGAGATTTCCCTTTTCATGCATGGAAGAGCATGTGTAAACCATACCTTCCCTACGAGAGACCTGAGGTTCTGGGTTTTTTAGATGAGAATGGGTGGTCAGAACCCAAACCCCAATCCTCAAAACTGGGATCTTCCCAAACATTTTCCTGGGAGAAAGGTCCATGTGACTACGAATATAATAAAACAAATACACTTTATGAATCCTAACCCCTTTTTGAAACAAATGTGGGAAACCTATGACTATGGAAATCCAAATCCAAATAGGAGACACGAAGATGTGTCTTTCCCAAAGGGTTGATAAGCTATGATGTTTTTGTGGAAGTCTCAACATAATCCCTTTCAGGAAAGGTATCCAATTAAGAATAATCCTTGCCATTAATGGCTTTGAGGAGTGATTCGTGGCTTGTATACTAAAGAAAGTAGGTGAATCAAAGAGGGGAGCCCAAGTAGGTACTAGCGTGCAAGTAGTCTTGGGTGACCAATGTTCATTTAAGCAACAAACAACTTGGTTGATAATACTTAAGAGAGAATTGACTAAATCCACCAAGAGTATTCATAGGTATTCCCAAAAATGGGGAGCTCATGTTCTTGTGAAAGGAATAGGTGGCACATAAGTGTTTATAATTTAGGGAGGTTTGGAGCTTTAAGCACACAAGTGTTATGGATTTAATTCACTAAAAGACTTAATTCCTATGATACACCTTTAAATACTACTCTCTTTGTGTTAAAGAACTACCTTGAATGTTTTTGAAGACTTGGGCGAAGTACTATGGTGACCAAAGCAGCAATTGGGCTTCAGGGAAATCCATCTGTACAAATGAACGCCCAAAGTGTCTATTTACAGGAAAAAATAGGACCCTTAGTGAAATGAAATTCGGAAAACAAGTAGGTTGTTCACCATATGGGGGTGTGCAAGTAAGTTTCGTCCTGAAAACCCCTTGGTCCGACTAGGTCAATTCAAAGCTCATGCCTTGGAAAATATTAATTTTCGTCATGTGTTTTCTCCTCTTTTTTCTAGGTAATTTACCATAGTCATTTTTTAGACAATGTGATAGAATAGAGTGTCAACAAGGAGTATTTAAGATTTTAAGGGGTTTTAGGGTCTTCTTTTGTTATATAATATTTTTAGGGTTGTTTACAGTTTTAGTGGTTTTAAGTATTTTTTCGGGTATTATGGATTTTTAGGTTTTGCTTTTTGAGGTTATTCTTAGTTTTTATTTTGTTTTAGGGTTTTAATGTTTTTGAGGGTTTTAGGTGTTTTTAATCCAAATGGCCCAAATGAATTCTATTTTTCATCATTTTTTGATAATCCCTCTATTTAAGGGATGAATTGGAATGCATACATCCCCTTTTTTGTGAATTTTTACTATTTTTAGGTCATTTATGGTTTTTTAGTTTTCCCTATATTTTTGTTTTTATGGGTTTTTATGGGTTTTTATGGATTTTTAGTGGGTTATTAGGGTCATTAGAGTTCTTAGGGTTATTTTATGGTTTTTATTACTTTAAGGGTTTTTAGTTTCATTTTCAATTTTTTGGTCTTTAGGTTTTTTAAAATTTTAGGCGAATTTATGGGTTTTTATTTGTTTATAGTGTCTGTATTTTTTAGGGTATGTTAGGTTCTTTAGAGTTTTTAGGGTTTTATATGATTTTCTAGGGTTATGCGGTTTTTTGAGATTTAGTGTTTTCAGACGTTTTAGGATTTCTTGGCGTTTTAGGGGTTTTAATGTTTTATGGTATTTTGGGGTTTTCCAATATTTCTATGTTTTATTCCTTAAATGGTTTTAATTTTTTTTATGATTTGAGGATTTTAATGTTTTTATGGAGTTTATGTTTTTATAGTATTTATAGATTTATCAATTTGTTTGGGTTTTTAGGTTTTTAATTAATTTAGGGGTTTTAAGATATGGTTTTTTTTATCTTATTATGGATTTTAGGGTATTTAAGGCTTTCTAGTATTTTAGGGTTTTTATGTATGTCATTTTTTAAAATTTTGAGGTGTTTTGTGGGTTTTATGATTTTTTAGGGGTTTTAAGGATTTTTGGGATTTTTGGGGGTTATGTGTTTTAGGGGTATTAGGGACTTTATTTTGTTTTTTATGTATTTTCAAGGGTTTTAGGGGATTATGTGTTTCAGATTTTTTAGGGGTTTTAGGGTATATTTTTTGGTTTTTGGGTTTTCGAGGGTTTTAGTGTTTTTAGTGTTTTTAGGGTTTTTCTGTTTTTTACATTCTTTAAGTTTTTATTAGTTATTAAGGTTCTTGAGGTTTATTATGGGGGTTTTTAAGTTCTTAGGATTTTTAGTTTTTTTAGGCTGTTTATTGTGGTTTTGTATTTTTAGGGGTTTTTAGTGGTTTTGGGGTTTCGTATGGTTTTTTAGGTTTTTAGTCTCTTTTAATGTTTTTCGAGTTTTAGTATTTTTATGGTTATTTTAGATTTTTTAGATTTTTTATGTTTTTTAGGGGCCTTAGGATCTTTTAGAGTTGTTTAATAGTTTTTAGGTCCAATAATGGGTTTTTAGGGATTTTATAGTCTTATAGGGTTTTCAAGGGTTTAAGAGTTTTTTGAGTTTTTATTGTATTTAAAGCCATATAGGTGGTTTTATGATCATTTAGGGTTTTAGTGTATTCTATATCATTTTTGGATTTTTGAAGGGATTTATGATTTTTTAGGTTTTTTTGGTTTTTAGTGTTTTTAGGGTTTTTTATTGTTTGTTAACATTTTTTTGTTTTTCTTTTGTTTTTTGGATTTTATTGATTTTTAAAGACTACTATTGTTTTTAGGGATTTTTGGGTTTTTAGTGTTTTTAGGGTTGATAAATTTTTAGGGTCGTTTAGGAGTTTTAGAATCATTTAGGGTTTTTAAGGGTTTATGGTTTTTAAATATTTTTTTGATTGTTAGGGTTTTATGATTTTTTGGATATTTTCATGGATTGATGTGTTTTTGGAGTCCTTTATCTTTTTAGGGATTTTAGGTTCCTTTATGGACGCTATGGTATTTTTGGTGTTAGTTGGGGTTTTTAGGGATGTTTGGGGGTTTTAAGAGATTTTACTATTTTTTAGGGCTCCATTGGGTATTTAGAGTCCTTTATGTCTTTATGGTGTTTTAGAGTATTTTAGTGGTTTTCGAGTTTGTACAGTCCTTTGTGTGTTTTTTTGGGGTTTTATAGTATTTTAGGGGTTTTATGTAATTTTATGATATTTTAGGGTTTTTTTAGGGTTATTTGGGCCTTTTAAATGTTTTTTAGTTTTTTATGTCTTTTAGGTTTTATGGTTTTAAGGGGTTTTATCATCTTTTAGGGTTTATATGGTCTTAGGGTTTTGATGATTTTTAGGGGTTTTACGGTTTTATTGTTTTTAGGGATTTTAGGGGTTTATGTATTTTAGGGTATTAAGGGATTTAGGCTTCTAGGGTTTTCATATTTTTATGTTTTTTGTGGATTTTAGTGTTTTTAAATTGTTTTTAGGGTCATTTAGGAGGTTTTAGGTTTCTTATTATCTTTAATGTTTTTAGTGTTTTTAGTGTTTTTAGGTTTTTGATGAGGTTTTAGTGGTTTTAGTGCGTTTGGGAGGTTCTTAGTATTTTGGTGGTTTCTAGGGATTTTATGTTGTTTGGGGATTTTTTAGTTTTTTTAGTGTTTTTAGGGGCATTATGGGGTTTTCGGTGTCTATCTATTTTTTGATATTTAGTGGGTTTTTATGTGTCATAATGGATTTTAATATTTTTATTTTTTTAGGGGTTTGGGGTGTTTAGTAATTTTTAGGTATTTAAAAGGTTTTTTATGGGGGTTTTCGTGATTTTTAATGTTTTATGTGTTTTAGAGGTTCTTAGGGTTTTCATTAATTTTTACAGTTTTTTGGATTTTTATGGTTTTAGGGGTTCTATGTTATTTTTGAATTTTTAGAATCCTTCAAAGGGTTTTTAGATTATTTTAGTGTTTTTAGAGGTTTTTAGGGTTTTTTAGGCTTTCAAGGTTTGTTTGTTTTTATGATGTGTAAGGGGTTTTAGGGTTTTTATAGAGTTTATTTGTTTTTAGGACATTTTAATGTTTTAGGGTTTTTAGGGTATTTTATGGTTTTTGATTTTTTAGGTTCTTTTTGGTGTTTTTAAGGGTTTATGGGTTTTATATGTTTTTAGGTTTTTTAGGATCTTTAGGGGGGTTGAGGGGGTTTTATAGAGTTTATATTATTTGTATGGGATTTTAGTGTTTTTTTAGGTTTTAAGGTTTTATAAGGATTCATGGGTTTTTTTTGGGTATTTTGTGTTTTATGGTATAATATTTTTTAGAGTTTTAGTGCGTTTAGGTGTTTTAAGTGTGTTTAAAAGTTTTCAAGGGTTATATGGTTTTTAGGGTTTTTAGGGTTTAAGGCCTTTTTGGAATTTTGGGAATGTTTTTGTTTTTTCAAGATTCTATTCTTTTTGGGATCCTTATGATTTTTTTGGTTTTATGGTTTTTAAGGTTTTATGGGGTTTCTAGGTTTTATAATGGTTTATAGTTTTTAGTGGTTTTATGTTTTTTTGGTATTTTATGGTTTTCATTATTATTTTATGGCATTCATATTTTTATGATTTATAGGGTTTAGGTGTTTTATGGTTTTGTTAAGTTATTAGGTATTTATTTGTATTTTTAGAGTTTATAGTTTTTTCAAGAATTTTAGGGTTTTTATGTTGTGCAGGGGTTTATAGGATCTTTTAGGTAATATAATGTTTTCAGGGTATTAAGAAAATTTAAGTATTTTTGGTTCATTTAGTGTTTTTAGATATTTTATGGTCTTTAGGGGGGGGTTTACGGGATTGTACGGGTTTATAGGGCTTGGAGGGGGTTTTAGGGTTTTATTTTGTGTTTTTTTTTTGATTTTTTAGGTTTTTAGGGTTTTTACGAATTTTAGCATTTTCTAAAGGGGTTTAATCTATTTTAAGGGGTTTGGGGTATTGGTGGTTTTTAAGGGATTTTATGGTTTTTAGTGTTTTGGGGGTTATTTGGGTTTCTGAGAAATTTTAAGGTTTTCTTTGGTTTTTATGTTTTTATTCATTTTTTGGATTTTAGGTATTTTTATATCCTTTAATGGGTTTTAGGGTTTTAGTTTTTTTCAAGGCATTTAGGTTTTTTATAGTTTTATTTGGTTTTTTGGTTTTTTTTATTATTTGTTTCTTAGGGTTTTAAAGGTTTTTAGGGGGTTTTTATGTTTTTAGGGATATTAATAGATTTTAGGGTTTTAGGGTTTTAAAGGGATTTAGAGGTATTTGAGGGGTTTAAAGGTATTTAGGGTTTTCAGTTTTGTTTGGGGTTTTATGTTATTATGGTTTTTAATTTGTTGGGTTTTTAGAGTTTTATGGTTCATTTTATTTTTTTATGATTTTTATGTTTTTACATATTTTTATGGTTTTAGGGATGTAGGGACTTTTTTGGGTTTTAGGGTTTTTAGGGTTTCTTAGGGTATTTAGTATTTTCAGTTTTTTATTGACTTTTTTGGGTTTTAGGTTTTCAAAGGGGTTTAGTATTTTTACAGATCTTCATGGGATTTTTACGTGTTTATATGGTTTTTAGCAGTTTATGGTTTAAAGAGTTTTTATTTTTTTTTGTGATTTTTAGGGTTTTAATTTTTTTGGGCGCTTTTAGGATATCATAAGAGTTTTAGGGTTTTTATATATTTCTGAGTTTTTATGTTTATCAATATTTTCGGTTTTCGGTTTTTAGGTTATCTTGGTTTCTTTAGGTTTTTATTAGGGGTTTTATGTTTTCTTAGTTTTTTAGGGTGTCTAAGGATTTTTAGGGCCTTTTAGGGTTTAGAGTGTGTTTTTGAATTTTTTAGGGTTTATAAGGGTTTTATGGTCATTTAGGGTTCTATAGGAGGTTTTAGAGTCTTTTATCATTTTAGAGTCTTTTAGGGGTTTTATGGTTCTTAATGTGTTTTTAGAATTTTTAGGGAATTTTAATGTTTTTTTTGGATTTTATGTTAATTAAGGGTTTTAGAGTTTTTATGGGGGTTTATGTTTTTTAGTGCCTTTAAGGGTTTTTGGGGATTTTAGGATTTTTTATGATTTTTAGGGTTTTAGGTTTTTAAGGGTATTTATAGAATTTAAGAATTCTTAGGGACTGTTTATTGGGGTTTTGGAATCATAAGGTTTTGGGGGGTTTTAGGCGGGGTTTGTGTCTTTAAGGGGTTTTCTATGATCTTCATGGAATTGACTGGTTTTAGGGTTTTGGTGGGTTTTATGGTTTTTGGTGATTTTAGATTTTTTTAGTTTTTAAAGATTTTTTGGATTTCAAAGGTTTTAATGCTTTTATGTCTTTTTACAAGGTGTTTATATTTCATTATGGTTTTAGGATTTTTAGTTTTTTAGGGTTTGAGGGTTTGGGGGGGGGGTTAGGGTTTTTTAAGGATTTTTATAGTTTCAAATAATTTTTCGTTTTTCAGATATTAAGGGGTTTATAAATTTTTTATGGGATTTACTTTTATTTTAGGTTTTTTATAATGTTTATAAGGGTCTCTGAGGAGTTTATGGTCCTTTATGGGTTTTAGGGTGGATATGGTCTTTTAGGGGGAGTTATCATTTTTAGAGTTTTATATGGTTTTATTGGGGTTATAATGGTTTTTAGGTTTTAAGTTGTTATATGGGTTTTTAACATTTTAGGGGGTTTTAGGTGTTTTAAGGTGTTTTAATTTTTTGTTAATGTTTTTAGGTTTTTATCTGTTTATTGGGTTTTCAAGGTTTTTAAAATCCTATTAGTTTTTTCATAGGTCTTTTATGTTTT
Source organism: Viscum album (assembly GCA_963277665.1). Lineage (NCBI taxonomy): Eukaryota > Viridiplantae > Streptophyta > Magnoliopsida > Santalales > Viscaceae > Viscum > Viscum album. The sequence goes on from OY728126.1 coordinate 1,009,874,086, forward strand.
TAGGGGATTTAGGGTGTTTATGATATTTAGGGTTTTTAATATTTTATGGGTATTAAGGGTTTTCTTGATTTTAGTGTTTTTAGATTTTTTGTTTTTATTAGAGTATTTTTTTGGTTTCAGAGGGTTTATATATATTTTTGGGATTTTAATGGGTTTTATGAGTTTTTAGATATTTTACGCTCTTTTGGGGTTTAGATTTTTTATACGGATTTTAATGATTTTTATGGTTTTTAATGACATTTACGAGTTTTAGGGATTGTCTTGTTTTTTTATGGTTCTTGTGTGCGGTATGGTTTAAAAAAAATTAGGTATTTTCTGGGTGTTTTAGAGTTTCATAGGTTTTATTAAGGATTTTTAGGGTTTTAATACCGAAAAAACGAATTTTAGTAGTTTTTAGTGATTGTTTTCAATACTATCTCTAAATGTGATTTTTTATTTTTTATTTTTTGTGGTTATTTATCAAATATAAAGATAAATTCATGGGAATAAGTGAGATATTAAATATTTAGTTATGATTTATTATTAATAATTAATAATGAATATTTATAATAACATATTTTTTCATTATTTATAATTTTAAATAATTAAAAATTTAAATTTTTAATTATTTATAATTAATAGATAATAATTATTTGAATGTTAAACTAATAATTGGATAAGTTGATAATCAAACTTTAGTATCATATAACTATAACATGTGATTTGTTCATTCGTTTTAGATCTACAACCATTCTAATTGAAACATAGGTAATGAGCTCTAACAAAATTACATAATAATTTGGTAATGATTAATAGAATGAAATTTTTTATAGTTTTAACATAAGTTGAAAACTGAACTTCTATATCAAACGTCATAAAATTTTGATCCATGTTCCTTTTTTGGATATACCACATATCAAATTGAATCATTTGATGTGTTCTATGTTATGTTAATTTTGAATACTAGGGCCACTGTTTTTTGAAGGTTAAAAACGGTTTGGAAGGTCTCCAAAACTGATTTTTTTTGTTTCAAATACTCTTATTTTTTAAATTCAATGAGATTTAAACATATTATAAGAGTGTCTTGATATTTTTGTTAGGTCATCTATGATTTTTTTTACAGATTTACATTCCTATTGATTTGTTGGAATTAAAATTGTGGTGGTTTTCCTTGTTTTGGTGATTTATTATCTACTATATATATTCTTATTCATTTCAATAAATTTATGTATATTAATATATAATTTATATATATTTGACAATACTTATATAAAATTATCTATAATTATAAATATATATATAGATATTTATATGTATTGAGGATTATTTTTCTATATTTATATTCATTTGTAAATATTTATACCTATTTATGTTCATATATTTTTATATCTTAGATGGTTATATATGTATAATTTTATATTTACTTGTGTTTATATATATTTTTATATTAAAATAAAATTATATATGTGTGTGCATTAATATAATGTTTTTTAACATAAATGTGTGTTTGTTTATATTTATGTAAATTTTGGCATTTTTGTATATATATGTATTTGTCCATTTATTATTTATTATTTATTATTTATTACTTATTATTTATTATTTATTAAATTTTTATTACTTATTTTTATATATTGAGTTGTTATTTATTGTTAAATTATGGCTAACTTATTATTTTATATTTTTTATATATTATTACACAATATTTATATTTTATTTTAAAATTTTAATTTATTATTAATTTATTATTTAATTTTTATTTATAATATATTTATAATTGATGAATTATTTATTATTTATTATTTATTATTTATTATTTATTATTTATCTTATTATTCATTCATTATTTATTATTATTTATTCACTACATATTAATTATTTATTTTTAATTATATGTTTATTTATTATTTATTTATGACAAATTTACTTTATGTTTATTTATTTTTCATTATTAAATTATTTTCTATTTTTAGTTAATTTACTGTTTGTTTAGTATTTTTTTGTTTTTAATGGTTTTAGATTTTTTAAGGTTGTTTAAGGATTATAAGGTTTTGTTAAGGGTTTTAGCAGGGTTTAAGGGTCTTTAGGGATTTTAAGTTTTATAGGGTTCATAGTGTGTTTCGGTGGTATGGTTTTTAGTGCCTTATGGGATTTTTAGGGATTTTAACTGTTTTATTGTTTTTTAATGGCTTTTAAAGATTTTTATGTTTTTATGTTTTTTTTTGTTTTTAAAGATTTTACAGTTTCTATGTGTTTTCAGAGTTCTGTGGGTTTTAAGAGTTTATAGAATTTTAAGGGGTTTTTAGGGTTTTTAAGGGTATTATAGGAAATTTATATTTTTAGCAGTTTAGGGGTTTTTACAGTTTTCATTGTTTTTTGGGATTTCATTTTATTTTATTTTATGAGTTTTAATGGGTTTTAAATTTTTTTTGGGGTTTATTCGTTTTTTTAAGATTAAAGGGTTTTAAATATTATGAGGGTTTAAAGGGTTTTCTTGGGTTTTTAAGGTTTTGGTGTTTGAGTGGGGTCTTATGCAGTTTTAGGGGTTAAGGAGTTTTCATGTTTTAGGGTTTTAAAGGGTTTTGGTGTTTTGGAGGGTTTATGGGGGTTTAGTGATTTTTAGTTTATTTAGGTATTTTGGGTATTTTGGATTTTTTGGTGTTTTGAGTTTTTTATGTGTTTTAGGGTGTTTTTTTAAATTTTATACGATTTCTTATTATTTTTTATATTTTTATGTATTTTTTTTATTTTTAGTGTTTTTTGTTTTTTAGGGTTTCTATGGTTTCTAGGGTTTTGATGGGTTCTTTGTTTTTTTCCTTTTTAGAGTTTTTTTATGATTTTTTGGGGTTTAGAGGGTCTTAAGGGTTTTATCAATTTTTGGGATTTTAGGGGTTTTTCATTTTTTTAGTATTTTTGGTGTTTTAGGGTGTTTTGGGGTTTTAGATTTTTTTGGGTTTTTAGTGTTTTATTTGTGATTTTAGGGTAATGAGGGTTGTTTGGGTTTTACAGTTTCATGTTTTTATTTTTTTTGGTATTATATGGATTTTTTGTATTTAGGGTCGTTTAGTTCATGTAATGGTTTTAATGCTTTTAGTGTTTTAGGGTTTTATCGTCTTTTTAGGGTTTTTATGTATTTTAGGGGTTTTATGTTTTTTTTGGATTTTAGGGTTATTTATGAGTTTTAGTATTTTTATAGTTCTTAGTGACTTTTAGTGTAATTTTTTATGGTTTTAGAGATTTTTTTTTGATTTTAGGATCTTTTAGGGTTTTAGGGTTTTTTCGATCTTTTAGGTTGTTTTGGCTTTTAAGGGTATTTTTGGGTGTTCTTGGATTTTCAGTTTTTAGGGTCATTTAGGGTACTTTTTCTGATTTTTGTTATCCTTTACTATATTTTCAATGTTTTAGGGGCTTTTAGGTTTTTTTGGTTTTAGGGTCCCTTAAGGTTTTTAGTGGTTCTATGGTCTATTAGGATGTTTAGTGTTTTTAAGGCCCATTAGAGTATTTTTATGTTTTTAGTGGTTTTTAGGTTTTTGAAGGGTTATTTAGGGGTTTAAGTGTCATTTATGTGTTTTAGGGTCTTTATGGTCCATTGGGTGTTTTTAGGTGTTCTGGGAGTGTTTTTTATATTTATTGTTTATTTTATGGCATTTTAGGGGTTTAGGTATTTTAGTGTCATATAGGGGTTTTTGATTTTTTAATTTGTTTAAGGTTTTTGGGGAGTTTTAGTGTATTTTAGATTTTTTATGGGTTTAGGGTCTTTTGGTGACTTTTTAGGGATTTTTTGGTCGTTTAGATTCATTTAGGTTTTTAGGTTTGTTTATGGTTTTTGGGATTTTAGGGGATTTCTGATGTACTTTTGGAGGAATTTGGGCTATTTTTTGCTTTTAGTGATTTTTAATGTCTTCGGGTGCTTTGGATTTTCTTTTTTTAAAGGATTTTAGTATTTTTGTATTTTTATGATCTTAAAGATTGATGTGTTTTTTGGATTTTAAAGGGGTTTTAGACATTTTAGGGTTTTTATGGTCTTTAGGGTTTTAAATATTTTAAGGGAATTTTAGTTTTTTATGGTTTTTCGTGGTTTGTAGGGTTTTAGATGGTTTACGGTTTTAATTGTTTCTTTTGGGTTTTAGGTTTATTAGGGTTTTTATATTTTATGAATTTTTAGGGGTCTTATGGTTTTAACCATTTTATGGGGTTTTTGGGGTTTTAGGATTTTTATGGGTTACTAGGGATTTTAGGTTTTCTTTTTGTTTTTGCAATGATTTTTAGGGTTTTAGGTTTTTTAAGGTATTTTTTCATTTTGGTAGGGCTTTATGGTTTTAGTGAATTCTTATGATTTTAAGGATTTTAGGGTATTTAGAAATTTTATCTTTTTAGGTGTTTTGGGGGATTTTGGAATTTTTTAGATTTTCAATGTTTTTAGGGTTTTTACTGGATTTAGGGTTTTAGGAGTTTTAGGAGGATTAATGGTTTTTAATGGTTTTTAAGCATGTTTTATGGATTATATATTTTTAGGGTTTTTAGAGGTTTTAGGGTCTGGGGGTTTTTAGGGTTTTTTGTTTTTTATGGGTTTTAGGGTATTTGTTGGTTTTTAAGATTTTTTTTCATTTTTAGGTTTTTTGGGGCTTTTGGATTTTATGGGGTTTTTAGGTACTTAGGGTCTTATGGGGATTTTTATGGTTTATTAGGGTCATTTATGGGGTTTGGGGGGGGGGTTAGTATATTTTTGGGGTTTTTAGGTACTTAGGGTCTTATTGGGATTTTTATGGTTTATTAGGGTCATTTATGGGGTTTGTGGGGGGGGGGGGGGGTAGTTTATTTTTGGTGTTTTTTTTGTTTTCATGTTTTTTAATATTTTTTGGATATTTTAGGTTCTTTAGGGTTTTTAGGGATTTAGGGGTTTGTAGAATTATTTTATGGTTTTTTGGGTTTGGGGGGTATTTATTGCGTTTTTAGGGTTCTTTTAGGGTTTTTGGGGTTTTTGGGGGTCTTATATTCTTTTAGGGTTTCATGATAATTTTAGGGGTTTTATAGTTTTTAAGGTGTTTTGTAGGTTTTTAGTGTTTTTAATGTATTTATATTTTTTGGGGGTTTTACAGTCTTTTAGTTGTTTTCTTTTGTGTTTTAAGGATTTTAATGTATTTAAATATTTTAAGTTCTTTTGGGTTTTTAGAGGTTTTTAGGGTATTCTAGAATTATTAAGGTTTTAGAGGATTTTCAATGTTTTTAGGTTTTCCATGGATTTAATGGTTTTTAGTGTTTTAAGGGTTTTTTGAGTTTTTAGGGTTTTTAGATTAATAGGTTTTGGCAGCTTTTAGGGGTTTTGAGAATTTTTTATATTTTGTAGGGGTTTAGGGTTTTATGGTTTTTTGGGTTTTTTGGGATTTTATGGTTTTTAGGTGTATTCAAGAGTTTTGAGGTTTTTTAGTCTTTTGGGGTTTTAAGGGTTTTATGGCATTTTAAGAGAGTTTTAGGGTTTTACAGTGTTTTCATGTTTTTCAGGGTTTTAGGGTTTATAATGGTTAGTATGGTTTTAAGGGTTTTTAGGAGTATTTATGTTTTTACGGGTTTTTTGGGTTTCTAATAGTTTGTGGTTTTTAGGTTTTTAAGGGGGTGTTGGTATTTTTGGAACGTTTTAGGGTTTTTTGTGTTTCTAGGGGTTTTAGTGATTCTTTGAGTTCTTATGATTTTTATGATTTTTAAGATTTTCAGGGGTTTTAGGTGTTTTTAGGGAATTGTTTGTGGTTTTAGGGTTGTTAGGGTTTTAGTTTCTATTAATTTTTTCAATAGGAATTTAGTGTTCTTACAATTTTCAACGTGTCATTATATTTTAATGGGTTCTAGTATCTTTTGAATTTGTACAGTTTTTACGAATTTGAGGTACATTTAGGTTTTTAGGCTCTTTTAAATGGTTTTAGGGTCTTTTAGGGGTTTAGGGTTTTTAGTGTTTTTTACGGTTGTGTTGGGGATTTAGGGTACGCCTAGGTTTTAAGTGGTTTTTGGATCCTCTAGTGTTTTATGGTTTCTAGGGTCCCTTTTAGTTTTTAGGGATTACTGGTTCCTTTAGTTTTTCAACAGTTTTTTATGGGGGTGGGGTTTTTGTGTTTTTAGGGTTTCTAGGGTTTTTCTGTGTTTTGGGGTATTTATCGGGTTTTAAATATTCTTGGTTTCCTTTAGTGATTCTGAGGGTATTTTATGTTTTTATGGGGTTTTAAGGTCTTTTAATGTTTTTTTAGGGTTTTTAAAGACGTTAGGTTTTTTATGGTTTTTAAGTATTTTTTAGGTTTTTATGTTTTTTTGGAGGGGGGGGGGGGGGTTATCTATTTTATATAATTTTAGGGTCATTTATGGAAGCATAGAGTCTTTATGGGATATTATTGGTTTTAAGGGTGTCATGACTTTTTGGGTTTTTGGGGTTTTTGGGATTTTACGGACTATTGATCTTTGTAGGGACTTTTCCAATTTCTATAGTTTTAGTGTCCCTTAAGGGTTTTTGCATTATTTAGGGTCCTTTATGTTTATATGGGTTTTTAAATTTTTTTAGAGTTTTTAGGTTCCTTTAGTTTTTCATAGGGATTTTATTTTCTTTTTTAGGGTTTTTATGGTCTTTTAGTTGTTTTAGGGTATTTAGAGATCATAAGGGGTTTTTAAAGGGGTATTAGAGTCTTTAAGGGTTTTAGGGTATTTTATGGTTATTTAGGGGCTTCTTAGGTTTATTGTGGTCCTTTCAGGATTTATTAATATTTTATGGTATTTTAGGGGTTTTAGGGTTGTCTGGATCTTTTTTTTCCTTTTAGGGATTTTTATTATTTTTAGTGGTTTTGGGGTCTTTTAGTATTTTTAGTGTATTTTAGGTATTTTGGGGTTTTTATTTCCTTTAGGTTTTATAATATTTTTATAATATTTTATAGTTTTATAGTATTTTATGGTCTTTTAGGGTTTTATTAGGGTATTTAGAATCTAATGTGTTATTAGGATCACTTATGGGTTTTAGGGTCATTTAGGGGTTTTAGGGTTTTTTTGGGGGTTTAGGTATTTTTTATGATTTATTTTTTGGTTTAATGGGTTTTATGGGATTTGTAGGGTTCTATGGTTATTATGGTTTTAGAGTTTTTTGTGTTTTTAGAGTTTTTATAGGTGTAAGGGTTTAGAATTATTGGGGTTTTATGTGGGTTTTTAGGGGCTTACGGTTTTAAAAGGGGGTTTATGGTTTTTAGTATTTTTATGGTTTTAGGGTTTTTAGGGTTATTAGGGTTTTTGGTTATTGGGGATTTGTATTTTATTTGTTTTTTAGAGTTTTAATAGGTTTAAATGGGGATTTTGGGTTTTTGGGGTTTATAGTGATATGGGTTTTGGGTTTTGGAGTTTTTGTGATTTCTTGGTTTTAATGTTTTTTAGTATTTTTAGGGGATTTAAGGGTTTTTATGGGTTTTGGAATTTAATGTGGTTTGTTGGGATTCTATATATTTTTAATGTTTTTCTAAGTGTTTTTTGGTTTCTGGGTTTTTTCAGGTTATTTTTAATGGTTTTTATGTTTTTTGGTTTTTAGGTTATTTTTTGTTTTTTTTATAATTTATGGTGTTATAGGGGTTTTTTGGATTCTTTTATTTTTTTTATGAATTTTAGGGTATTTGGGGATTTTTAAGGTTTTTAGGGTTTTAGTGTTTTTAAGTTTTTCAATTTTTTTAGTATTTTTAGGTGGTTTAATGTTTTTAGGGTTTTCTATGGGATTTTACAAATTTTTAGGGTCTTTTATGGTTTCTGGAGTCTTTTATTGGGTTTTACATGTTTATGTATTTTTACAGTTTTAGGGTTTTTGTTTTTTTATTTTTTTTAAGTTTTTATGTTTATTTTTGTTTTAGGTATTTTAATGTATTTGTAGTTTTTTAGGGTTTTTGTGTTTTTTGTATTTTTTGGGTATTAAGGGTTTTCATGGTTTTTAAGGTTTTAGGGCGTAGATGGTGTTTACAGGGTTTTAGTGCTTTCTAGTGTTTTAGAGTTTTTAAGGGGTTTTATGGTTTTCAGAGTTCTTATTGTGTGGGATTTTTATGGGTTTTTTTGGGTTTTATGGGTTTTTGGGTGTTAGGGATGTTTAAGTGGATTATTATTTTTAGTTTTTATAGTGGGTTTTATGATTATTTTAGGGTTTTTTGAGTTTTTTGAGTTTTTTGAGTGTTTTATGTTTTTAGTGTATTTTTGTTCATTTTAGAGTTTGTTTTGGGACTTTTAGCTTTTTAGGGTCCTTTGGGGTTTTAATAGTTTTCAAGGTTTTAGGGTTATTTTTTTTTTGTTTTATGGTTTAATGTGTTTTTAGGGATTTTTATTTGGTATTTGTAATTTTTAAAGTTATGTGGTTTTTCTGTTTCTTTATAGTGTTAAGGATTTTGATGGAGTTTTATCGGTTAAAGCTATTTTAAAGGGATTTTTATGAATATTTGGGTATTTTAGGCTATTTTGGGGCTATTTTGGGGTTTTAGGGTCTTTGTGTTTTTAATAACTTTTAAGGATTAAATTGTTTTTAGGGTTTTTTTGGGTTTTTAGGGGGTTTAGTGTTTTTTTGGGTATTTAGGGGTTTCATGGGTTTTTATGGTTGTTATAATTTTATAGGGTTTTAGGGTTTTTTATGGTTTTTTGGGTTTTATAATATTTTTTAGGGTTTTGGGAGGGTTTAGGGTCTTTGAATGTTTTTCAATTTTTATGTGTTAGGATCCTTTCTGGTTTTTTAGGGTTTTAGGGTTTATTTTGGAGTTTTTAAGGGTTATAAGATTTTAGGGTATTTAGTTATTTTAGGGGTTTTTTTTCATTTTTAGGTTTTTTATGTTTCAGGGTTTTTAGTGCCGTAAAGGGTTTTTAGTTTTTTTTTTGGATTTTTGGGGTTTTAGGGTTTTTATGGTTTTTAGTGTATTATGGACTTTAGGGTTTTTAAGGGCGTTTCTTTGGTGTATTTTAGTTTTTTACTTTTTAGGGTATTTTATACATTTCAAGGGTTGTTGGGGTGTTATGTTGGTATTTTGGTTTTAAGGGACTTTTGGGGATTTAAGGGTTTTTATAGAATTTTAGGGTTTCTATAGTTTATATGTTTTTATTTTATATTAGGCGTTTTAGGTTTTAAGGGTTTATATAATCTTTTTATCAATAGGGTTTATGATTTAGGTTTTAGGGTTTAAGGTACAAGGTTTAGGATTGGGGTGTATATTTTATCTTTTAGGGTGTAAGGGATAGGGTTTAGAGTGTGTGGTTTAGGTTTTTGTGTTTAACGAATAGGGAAATGGGTTTAGCATGAAGGATTTTGGGTTTTCGGTGTATGTTATTGGGTTTTGGGTGTATGTTATTGGTTTTTGGTTGTATGGTTTACGGTTTAGGATGTAGGTAAATGGTTTAGGGTGTAGGGTTCAAGGTTCAGGGTGTACTGTATATGGTTTATGTGTTTTTTATTAATGTTAAGTTTTTTTAGGATTTTATGGTCTGTATGGATTTTAGGGGTTTTAGGGGGTTTTGGGGTCTTAGGGGTTTTAGGATTTTAGGGGTTTTAGTATTTTAAGGGTTTGTAAGGTTTTTATGGTTTTTAGGGGGGTTTAAGGGTTACTTAGGGTTTTTTGGGTTTTGGGAAGTTTTAGGGTTTTTAATGGGGATGTAGGGGTTTTTGAATTAATAGGATTTATTTGTGGCTTTAATGAATTCTAGGGGTTTTAAGAATTAGATGTTTTATGGGGTTTTAGGATGTTTAGGTGTTTTATAATCAATAGATTGTTATGGGTTTTTAGGATTCTTTATGGTATTTAGGTTTTTTTAAAACATTTTTATGTAGTTTTTTGGGGTTTTAGGGTTTTTAGGGTTTTTTGAGTTTTTGAGTGTTTTGGGTGTGTTGAGGGGGCTTTTACCATTTTTATTGTTTAAATGGTTTTTTGGATTTTAAATTTTTATGCTTTTTTGGGTTTTTAGGGGTTGTTATGTTTTTTAAGGTTTTCTGAGGATTTTATATATTTTTCATTTAATGTTATAGGAATTTTTAAGGAGTTTTTAGGTTTTTTGGGATTTTAGGTTTTTTGGATGTTTTTTTCTTTTAAGATATTTTAAGGTCTTTGATGGTTATAGGGTTTCTCAGATATTTAGTGTATTTAGTGATTTTAAATTTTTATGTGTTTTTTGGGTTTTTAGATTTTTAGTGTTTTTTCTTGTTTTTAGTGGTTTTAGAGTGCTTTTGTGTTTTTCTAGGGTTATATTACGGGTTTTAGGGTTGTTTTTGTATTTTTAGTGTTCTTTTATAGTTTTTATGGTGTATTGGATTTTTCATGGTTTTTAGAATTTTTAGGATTTTGTAGGGTTTGGAAGTTTTTATGGTTTTTTTGTGTTTTTTATGATTTTTAAGATTTTTCGGCATTTTAATGGTTGTAGTGTTTCATTATTGTATTTAGGGTTTATGTTATTATTTTAAGTTTAGGGTTTTTATGGGTTTTATGATTTTAGGGGGTTTTTGGGTTTTATACTTATATTGGTGTTTTAGGGTTTTTAGGGTAATAAATATTTTAGGGGTTTCAGGGTTTCCTTAGGGTTTTAGTTTTTTTTATGTTTTTTAGAATTTTAGGATTAATTTGGATTTTGGGTTTTTATGGTTTTATATTTTTTAGTGTTTTAGGGGATTTTTTGTGATTTTTATTGTTTTTAAGAGTTTTAGGGTGTCTAGATTTTTAGAGTTTTTTTATTGTTTTTGGGATTTATGGTTTCTTAGGTTTTTAGCGTTTTTTGGGTGTTTAGGGGGTTTTAGTGATTTTTTTTTGTTTTTTAGGATTTTTAATAGTTTTAGGTTTTTATATATTTTAAAGGGATACTTAGTTTTTTTTTGTTATTTTTCTATGTTATGGTTTTTAAGGGGATTTTAGTATTTATTTAGGGTTTTTGAGAAATTTTTAGGGGTTTTATGGGTTTTATAGACATTAGGAGTTTTATGGATTTTAGAGTTTTTAGGTATTTTGGGTATTTTAGAGTTTATAGGGGTTTTAGGAAAATTTGTCCCCGGTCCAAGCATGCCTGGTCCTCCAAAAAATTAATAGAAAATAAAAGACAAAGTGTTATAAGGAGGGTTTACAAACATGAGAATTTAGTTCACCGTTCATATCAGAGTCCATGTAGGGCGTACAAAAAAAGTAGTGCGACAAAGGACCACAATGAGATCCTTTATTCAATTTCCTTTTTGGATAGTGTGTATGCCACCATGTTTAGCTTCTTATAATATTGTGTTACATTCATAGTGATAGTCTGTGAGAGTATGATACATTCAATCTAAGGAGTCACTAAGGAACTATCCTGGATTTTTTCTTGAGGGCATCCACCACTAGAATCTAGTTTGATTCAATCCAAAGAAACATCCACCTGAATTGAGTTGTAAAACTGACTCCCTTCATTATTTCCCAAATATTATATTCATAAGCACATATGCTTCTAATAAAGTGGTAAAATAATCCATTCACAAAGACTATGTATGTATGGAAGACCCCCACCACACCCCGAGGTGTCAGGTGCTCTCATAGCCACACCATCTAGGTTATCCTTGATCCATGATGTAATCAGGGGATCCATCAGATAAATTTTAGAACCTGTGTATTTTTCCCTACCATAATATCCAAGAAAGAAAAAGAGTATGATATCATTGATATTATATTCCATCGCACATATTTTTAGGGAAGACAATACAAGTAATTCCTTGTGGATTATCATGACTCCACCATGTAATGAGAAAGGCTGGCGATTTAAGGCCACCACATTACAAGGAGTCCAGATGTTGTTAACCATTACAACAACATTTTAAAATATCAGATTATGCATCTATTGGTTGTAATTCATCTCTACTAGGCTACTGATCTGATCAACTATTGATTCTTGTGCACTACATGTAAACCCAAACATCTACTGTAGGTGAGCCCCCAATTTAGCACCGGACCTGCGTTCAATGAAGGTGTGTTGGGTGTTCTCCACAGATCGAAGATAGAGATAGAAATTATAAGACAAATTCCAATTGGATTACTTTTTCTGCTCTTGAGTAAGCATTATGTTCCACCAAAGTTTTCACATCAGTGGGTGGTTTGCAAGTGGAATGAGTGGTACCATGAATTTTGAAATCCAAGATAAAGATACCATGCCTTATGGACATTACATCCAATAGATTTATCGTTGTTATAGTTCTAAATGTTTTCATGGGCATTTAGGGGATTTGGGTTTTTATTATTTTTTGAGATTTATTGGTTTTTAGGGTTTTTAGGGGGTTTTAGGAAATTATAATTTTTATGGATATTGAGGGTTTGAAGGGTTTTTATGATTTTTTGGGGGTTTTATGTTTTTAGGGTTTTTATAGTCATGGGGTGTTTAATATTTTTAGGGTTTTTGATGTGTTTTAGGTTTTTTAGTGTCTTTAAGTGTTTTTGGGTTTTTAGGATTTTTAGGGTTTTTATCATTTTCTGTATTTTTAGGTTCTTTTAACAGTGGTTTATGGTTTTGGTTTTTTTTTAGATTTAGGTTTTTTAGGATTTACTTATGATTTTAATTTTTTAATGTGTATTACGTTGTTTTGGTTTTTTTGGGTTTTTAGGTTCATTTTAGGGAATATAGGGTGTTTTTAGGGGTTTGGGGTTTTTTAGTTTTTTGAGTTTTTATCACATTTTTAGGGTTTTAGGGGGTTTTAGGGCATGGAAGATTCGAGGGTCAGGATATTCCCGACCCCCCCCCCCCTAAATTTATTAAAAAAAGACACAGCAGACAAGGGAGGGGAGGGGTCAAACGACCCACACCCAAAAACCCTTTACAACGCCAACCCAAAGACCCCAAAAAAAGAATGATCAAAAGGAAACTAAAGAAGAAAAATAAAATAGATCAGAAACTTCACCACCAAAATCTGAAACAGAAGTCACACCATAAGGGCAACCATCCGCACCATATCCAGAGGCTGCATCATCAAAGCAGGAGTCAGAGTCATCCCAACCTGACTCATTATCCTCATTAAGTTTGAGGAGCGTCAGAAAATTCTCCCTTTATTTTCTTTGTTTTGGGGATTGCGGGTGATCTCGATATTTAAGGGTTTTTAAAGGGGATTTAGTGTTTTTAAGGGGTTTAGGGTTTTTAATGGTTTTTTATTTTTAGAGTATTTTAGGTATTTTGTGATTTTATGGGTTTTCTAGGGTTTTTTGGGGTTTTTAAGGTAATTAGTTTTTTTAGAGATTAAATGTATTTTTAGTGATTTTAGGGTTTTGTTGAGTTTTTTTGGGCATTTTTACGGTTTTTAGGTTTTTAGGGTTCATTCATGGGTTTTAGGGTTTTTTCTATTTTTAGGGTTTTGGTGTTTTTTTTTGTAATTTATGCGTATTTATGCTTTTTTTAGGGTTTTATGTATTTATTGGTTTTTTGATTTTTGATTTTTTTTAGTGTTTTTGGTAGTTTTAGTGGTTTTTAAGTTATTTAGGGTTTTATGGTGTTTTATAGTTTTATGGGTTTTTAGGTTTTCAAGGGTTTTTAGGTTTTCAAGGGTTTTAGGGTTTTAGGGTTTTTTTTGGATTTTTATGGTTTTTAGGGTTTATGTAGTTTTAAGTGGTATTATGGTTTTTTTGGGGGGGGGATCTAAACGACTTTTGGGGTTTTAGTGGTTTTTAGTGTTTTCAGGTGTTTTAAATGATTTTAGGGTTTCTTAGGGTTTAAATGTTATTAGGGGTTTTGGGCTTTTAGGGATTTTTGGTTTGTTTATGGTTTTTAGGATTTTTTATATTTGTAATGTTTTTTACGGTTTTTTGGGTTTTGGGGTCTTGTATGGTTTTAAGGGTTTTTTATAGTTTTTTAGGGTTTTCAGAGTATTTAGGGTCTTTAAGAGTTTTAGGGGTTTAGGGGTTTTAGGGTTTTAAGGTTCCTTAATGGATTAAAGGGTATTTAAGGACCTTTATATGTTTTTAGTATCTTTATGGGTTTTAGGGTTATCATAGTTTTAATGGTTTAAAGGGGTTTTAATGTTTTTTTGTGTTTTTGGGTTTTTTGATATTATTTTTTGAGTATATTTACTGTTTTTTGGTATTTAGGGTTTTTAAGGGTTTTTATGTTTTTTAGGGGTGTTTACGGTTTTAGTGTTTTTTGATTTTTAAGAGTTTTTATAGTTTTTAGTATATTTTAGGGTTTAAATTGGTTTTATGTATTTATTATGGTTTTTAGGGTCTTTTAATATTTTTATGGTTTTATGGATTTTTGTGTTTTTATGGATTCTAGGGTTTTTAGTGTTTTATGGTCGTTTGGGTTGTTTGGTGGTTTTTATGGCCGTTTAGTGGGTTTTATTGTCTCTTTTTGTATTTAGCATGTTATAGGGGTATAAATTGGTTTTTGGTGTCTTTTAGTGCTGTTTAAGAGTTTTTTTGGGTTCATTTGGGTTATTTTAGGGTTTTGGTGTCCATTTGTGGTTTTAGGTTTTTTAGGGTCATTTTGTGTTTATAGGATTTTTATTTTCCTTATAATGTTTAGGGTTGTTATAGTTCTTTAGGGTTTTATTTGTGTTTCATGTTCTTTTATAGTTTTTATGTTATGTATGGTATTTTATTGGTTGTAACAAATTTAGATACATTTATGGTGTTTTAATTTATTATATGTCTTTCTAGGGGTATCTTAGACTTATTTAGGTTCTTTTATTTGTTATTACAGTATTGGTATCATTAATGGAGTTTGAGGGTAATCTAGACATTTAGGGTTTTATGGTGTTTATGGATTTTTATGGTTTTTAGGGTTTTAGTGTTTTTTGGGGATTTTGGGTTTTTATGGTGGTTGTTTCCTCTAGAAATGGGGATAACCATTTTTGTTTAAGGTTCAAACATTCCAATCGTGTTCTAATAGGTTTATTCGTAGAACCGGAAACATCCAATGATTCTATATCCATTTGGACCTACTTTCCAAAGGTAGGTGCTCATTAGTTGTGGACCGATGAGACTTAGGAATTTTCATTGGTTGAGTGGATGGGAGGTCGGACTCATCACACCTTTTTAGGGGAATTATTGTCTACTACGGGACTCTCTATATATATTTAAGTTATGTTCGTGAATCCTTATTACACTACCAAGTATGAAAAAGATCATTCTTGACAATCAATGATTAACATGTATGAGATTTAGAGAATCTTATATATGTATTTGAGGTTCTTCATTGATAGAGAATCATCTGTATTTGTTAGAGATTCGTAGTCAATGGTATCCTTCAAAACATTATATAAAGGTCTCTTGGTCATTATGATAACCATGCTGGTTTTAAAGCCACTCAGTGGGGCACTTGAAGTTTCTTGTTGTTCAGAAGAACAAGGAGTATTTCAGAGTTGGGATCGTACCCGCAAATAGGCTACCTACATATATTTGTTAGAAAAGGAATCAGAACCCATGTAGTTCGGGAATTAAGATATAGTTTAACGTCATATGGGACAGATGAGAATTATTGGGTGATGGGCTTGAACCATAGAAAGGCTTAAAATGTACTCTACATTTAGGGTAGAGATCAAAGTCCACGTAGCTCGATTATGAATTGTGGGGCATACCTATGATTAACGGACCAAAGAGATGTGTCGTGGTTACTTTTACGCTCTAAGATCACGTGATCATGCTCGGTGTGAGAAACAAGGGGTATCAGTAAACCTGAAAATTTGTGCCATGAAAGATGCGGTCATAAGGAATGATATGGGGCTTATGTATGTATGATTTCGCAAATAGATAAAGATCAAGAATTAATTTAGATAAAAATACCGCGAACAAAGTCCATAATGGTATATGTGCATTATGGAGATTTGGATACTCAAACTTGGGGCTTACTCTTAAGGAGGACACCCAAATTAGGAAGGGACTTGTGATTGGTTTTTATTCCTAAGAAGGAATCCCAAATCAAAAGAAGTTAAGACTAGTTAAGATAAATTATGACTGGGGATTACTCCTGAGATGGAGGCCTAGGTTAATGGGATTGGAGAACTCGGGCTTACTCTTGAGAAGGAGGCCCAGGTTATGGGAATTTGAGAACTGAGGCTAAATCCTGAGAAGGAGGCCCAGGTTAAGGGGATTTGGTATTTGGGGCTTACTCCTAAGAAGGATGCCCATATTTGGGAACTTGTACTGGGGCTTAAACCTAAAAAGGAGTCCCAGGTTATAATATTATGACTAGGGCTTACTCCTGAAAAGGAGGCCCAGGTTAGGAAATTATGACTGGGGCTTACTCCTGAAAAGGAGGCCCAGGATAGGAAATTATGACTCGGGCTTACTCCTGAAAAAAAGGCCCAGTTTAAGGGAATTGTGACTGGAGCTTACTCCTGAAAAGGAGGCTCAGAAATAGGGGACTTGGGGCTTACTCCTAATGAGGATGCACATATTTTGGAATTTGAGATTGGTACTTACTCCTGAGAATGAGGCTCATTTGTTAAGAAGACTTGAGATTGAGGACTTATTCTTGAGAAGGAGGACTAATTTAATAGAATTTATGAGTGGGGCCTACTCCCAAAGAAGATTCAAAAATTAGAGAAATTATGACTGGGGATTACTCCTGAAAAGAAGGCCCAGGTTAGGGAACTTCTCATCTTAATGGATGAGTTTGAATGAAATCTCTCACCTTAGTGATTTAAAGATATATAAATCACTATGTTTTTAGAGATGTTCCGCAAAATTCCTTTCAGATAAGGATACCAAAAAAGGAACCATTCCATAAATTGTTTTGAAGATGGTTCTAAAGGCTAAATCTTGAAGAGGAGAGGTGGATTTGAAGAAAGAAAGTGAATAGGCAGGAGGGCACCCAAAAAGGGAGAGGCGTGCAATTCCTGCGTGGGCGCGCAAGTCATGGTCGCGCAGGTATACTTGCATGATTCATGGGTACTTGTGCAACGGTGAACCCTTAGGATAATACTTGGGTGAGACTTAGCTCAAGCCTTAGTATTATCCCTAAAGACTTTTAAATGAGTGGCGTGCAAGTTCTATTGAAGGAATAAGGCGATGCACAAGTGTGGCCATTTTCTTTAAGGGATGGCCACTTAGGCACGCAGGTGTTGATGAATTTCAACACTTAGGCCTTGTTACTCCTCTTTAGACCATCCATTCTAGGTTAATAAATTACCTTATAAGTGTTCGAAAGGCTTTGAGAAGAGACTATGGTGCCGGGAGATCAAATCTGATTTTCTGTATTTTTCCTCTCCAAAATGGGGGGCCTATAAGTGGTATTTATAGCCCTTTGAAGACTTTGGGAAAAAATAACATAGGGTGCCCAAGTCACCTGCACGACCAATATGAGGCATGCAAGTATACTTGTGCGACCATAATAAAACTTATGCAACCCAAGTGTAAACAAATCCATGTTCATTCCTTTTCAATTTTTGATGTTTCTTAAAATAATGAATCACTTTGTGTTAAGGTATTTCCCTTTTTCAGTCATTAGATTTTTTGACGGAATGGAGCGTCAACAAAATTTTTTGTTTCCTCTAGAAATGGGGATGACCTTGTTTGTTTAAGGTTTGAACATTCCAATTGGTTTTTAATGTGTTTATTCATATAACCGGAAACATCCAATGATTCTATATCCATTTAGACCAACTTTACAATGGTAGGTTCTCATTAGTTGTGGACCGATGAGGCTTAAGAATTTGTATTGGTCTGGGGATGGGAGGTCAGACTCATCACCCTTTTTTAAGGGGATTTATGGTCTAATCTGGGACTCTCTTTATAGATTTGAGTTATGTTCATGAATCCTTATTACACTACCAAGTATGAAAATGGTCTTTCTTGACAATCAATTATTAACATATGTGAGATATAGAGAATCTTTTATATATATTTGAGGTTCTTCATCGATATAGAATAATCTGTATTTGTTAGAGATTCTTACTCAATGGTATCCTTCAACACATTATATAAATATATCTTGGTCATTATGATAACCATTCTGGTTTTGAATCCACTCAGCGGGGCACTTGAAATTTATTTTCGTTCAGAAGGAAATGGAGTATTTCAGATTTGGGATCATACCCGCAGATGGTCTACCTATGTATCCTTGCTTAGAAAAGGAATCAGATCCCACATAGTTTGGTAATTAAAATATAGTTTAATGCCATATGGGATAGATTAGAATTAATGGATGATGGGATTGAACCTCAGAAAGGCATCCTACGTACTCCAGTTTTAAGGTAGAGATGAAATTGCATGAAGTTCGATAGGGAATTGTGGGGCTTACGTATGATTAATTGCCTAAAGAGATGTGTTGTGGTTACTTTTACACTCTAACATCACGTGTGTAACAGCCCAAGATTTTATAAAAAAATATTCTTTTTAATTTTATTAATGTCTTTTGTTGTACGCTACACCAAAAGGAGCTTGCACAACACACATCCTTGACTTGCCTTGCATTACACGCAATCGCGACCTTCCTCGATAGCGTGTGTAGTACGCAATACCGAGTTTCACTAAACAACGATATGCTATAAAAATATTATTAAAACTAGCCGTTATGAATAGTAATAACCACTTTTTGAAATCCAGTAAATCTTATTTTTCAAAATGAACTTTATTTTTGGATTCAGAGTATCGAATTTAGCCTAAGGTGAAATTTTGGTACTTTCCGGATAACTTTCATATTCTGATGAATAGTGAAAATTACTAAATTATAATTAAAAAACAACTTTTTTAATCGAAATAATTAATAGTGATAAATTATTAATTGGAGTGGTTTTAAAGTATATTTAGAATATATTTTTACAATTTAATACAATGTTGTACATTGGATGTAATTTCACATTTAAACCAGTTATAAACAAGTGTCAATCTTTTGATAGATATTGTTTCTTAAAAACACGCTATTTGTTTTAACAGCGGGATTTAATAATAAAATTAATTAATGCAATTTCTATGTTATGAATTTGGTAAAATAGACTTCATTTTTGAATTCGGAATATGAAATATAGCTTAGGATGAAATTTTGGCATTTTTCTGAAAACTTTCAATTTTTGATGAATAGTGAAACCACTAAGTGGTAGGTTAAAAACTAAATTTTGCATAAAACTTAATTTTACCGCTTCTGTGAATGGAATTTCAAAAATCCGACAGACACGGTTAATATCAAGGACTAAAATGTGGTTCAATGAGATGAAAATAATTTTTGGTGAATAGTAACTTTTTACTTTTTTTTACCACGGTTAATAGTAAATAGGGTAACTAAGGGTAAATATGATATTACTATTACCCTAACACATGTACTAATTCTATTGGATAAGTGTAATTCGACCAAAAACAACCTTATGAATATAATACGACCATTTAGGCCCACTTGTATTAGATTAGGACATTTATTATTAATTTATTTAAAGAAGGGTTAAGATAGTTAAAATCAAAGTTTAATAAGTAAATCGTTTTTAATATGGGGTTATACATAAGATAAATTCGACTATAAATATTCATTAGAAATCTAAAAAGATTTCCTACATAATGGTATTTTATTTATAATTTTTAGATATTAAATAATTTAATTTATTTATGACACAATGATGATGCAGTAATTATCTTATTAATGAAATATTGACATAATTGATGTTATAAACACCAAAATAAATGTAATTTGAGACTTTTTATGAATTCAACTAATTTTCTAGGTTACTATGATATATTAGTGTTGATTTAATAAACTTGGTTCGAACATATAATTCTGTTATGACTTTCACAAAAATCATATATCAAATAGTGTCAAAATTGACACAAAATAGTTTTTAAATCAAATATTATATTATTAATTGTTATTTTATTCTTAAAAATCTAAGGTTCGGTCAAATGACTTAGATAAGGATATATATATTAATAATAAACAATTTGGGGTTCGTTTGGCATGTTATAGTAAGTGTATTAACCATATAGTGAAAGAAAACAAAAAGACACGGTAAAAGTTAAATTATTTAACTTAGAGTTAAATCTAATTGATAAGGTTAAAATAATAACCTAAACTTGTCTAAATCTTATTGGTTGATAGGATTTAGACCCATACCCACTTTAGCTTCGAAATAAGACCCTTTGGAACCATTATAAACCGATTTTGACTTTAATATAAAATAATATTTTGAGATATTCCTAAGGTGCCCCTCTCCTCCCTTATAAAAGGACACCTCCTCCCTCTCCTCCTCACACCAATTTGAGCACTCAAGCTCGGCCAACCCCTGCCAAAATCTCTTCTCCACTTCCCTAGAAACATCCTAGAGGTTCTGGTCTTCCTCAAAGACCAATTTTAGTGCCCTAAGAGGAGGTCTCAAAGAGGCACTTCAAAGAAGAGGTAATTACCGTTACCAATTCTTTCATCTTTATTTCTTCTTCCACTTCTTCTTCTTAGGTTGTTTCATTATGAAGTAATAACATCAGTATCACTCATATACTGATATGTTATTATAAGTATGAAACAACCCTATTTCACCATCTATCCATCCTACGGAAAAAGAAATCACCGCGCGTGCGTACGTACGGAATACCGTCTCCACGCCGTGGTGTAATCTATTTTCCACCACCACCTTACATGGATGGGTATAATGGTGTAAAGAATAACTATACATAGTTATTAAAACATCATATTGATTCTGATATATTGTATAATCCACTCCAATTCAATTCAATATTTATAGAGATGATATCATCGCTCGTGCGTACGTACGGACTACCGTCTCCACGACGCGATGAGATTCATTCTCCATGTTAACCATTTAAGAATGATTATAAAGTATATATAAGAAATAATAATGAAATATATGACATTATAAAGCTACTGGATTTATGTATATATATACATATTTATGTCATCTACTTACTTCCATTTCAAGACAATAAGGAAAGGAAAACAGCGTTCATGCGTACGTACGGACTACCGTCTCCATGAACGGTGTTTTTCATTTTATTTATCTACCTATTATATATATATATATATATATACTGAATATATATGATATATAAATCATATTTTATATTCTGGAAGTAAGTAAATCATGATATAAGTAATGATGATGTCAAGAACAACAAGTCAAAACACCTACGATAAATGAAACGATTTTACCCAAAACGCTTCTTTAACATGGAATTTACAAAAGAACGGGTAATATAATGTCATAAGTGAACCATATATGATATCATAACAATGAATATGATTCTGTAATAAGTCAATAACATGATTTAAATCATTATACAGGAGGTTCGGACACTTACAAAGCAAGTCGGACCTAAGGTAAGGGAAATATCACAATCTCATTTTTATCCGAGATTGTTTATTCGTAAGTATTTACTGGGGTGTATTTTATCATCCACATCCATGTTCCCTCAATATGTAATATTGTTTCCATCCACTTGAAATAGTTTAAATCCAATTTTACCCTTAGTTGAGTTTTTAGTAAAGAATATGAAAGGAATCTTTTGTCGTTTTTCCGTACGAGGTACTTTTTGACTTTTCCGACAAAAGTACGAAGAATGTTTTTTTTTAACTTATACGTCATGAATGGATTTTTAAAACATTATTTCCAAGAATCTTCCTTTACAAGTTTACAAGTTTATTTTTAATCAACTTCTTTTATTTTAAAATTGTATGACATGTTAAGAACGGAAAAGTATTTTTGAAGAAGAAAGGATATTTTCCTCAAGAATTCATTTCAAGTGTTTTATCAAAATTATTTTCCATCTAAGATAATAAAGGGTTCTATTTTTATCCCTATTATTACATTGATTTGATTATGTTGTGATGGAATTATTTTTATGAATTCCTTTATCTTATATGAATTGTTTTATGATGTCATGATGTTTAAGAATCCCATTTTTGTTACATGGGTTATGAAATGATTTATGGTTTATGATTTTGTGGCACACATAAGAATGGTATCATTAAGAGATGGGTGGGACCTATATCTCCCTCCAATGCATTGGGTAAAGATTTTATATCTCATGAGATAGACATGGCTGGAATGGTAGGTTATACCGGTTCAGTGAAACAGGACTGAAACGAGGATTACTCGATTCAGAAAGGGACTTTGTCCACTAAGATAGTCTTGGCAATGAGTCTTGACTAACAAGAAATGATTCTCTATGATTATGTGTGTATGCCACAATGAGTAATGTTTTAAGTTATGATTTCATTTCACTACTATGATTTATCCCATGTTATGAAATTATGCTCTCTTTTGCAGGTTAAGATTTCCAAAAATGTTATGTTCTTATGAAAATTATGTGATTGATATTTCTTTTGTTTACCCTTACTGAGCATTTGAGCTCACCCTTTTATGTTTCCTTTTCCCCAGGATATAAAGAAAGGTTTTTAGGTAAAAAAAAGAAGATCTTTATGGGAGATATTGAAGATCTTTCACCACGATTAGAAGATTTTATTCCGAGTTTCCAAAGACACTAAACTATTACGGTCCTTGTGTGTGTGTTTTTGTTATGTACTAAGTATTCCGCAAATGTAATGTAATGTCCATGTACGATAAGCTTCGGGTCTCTACAACGTGAGTCATACTCAATGTGAGGAATAAAAGGTATCAGTAAACCTGAAAATTTATGCCATTAAATATGCGATCACAAGGAATGTTATGGGGCTTATATATGTATGATTTCCCAAATAGATAAATATCAGGACATACATTAGAGAAGAAGCTCGAGAAAAATATCCATAAAGGTATATTTGCTTTATAGAGATTTGGATAGTCTAACTTATGCCTTACTCCTGAGAAGGATGCACAAATTATGAAGCGATTTTCTATTGGGTTTTATTCTTGAGAAGTAAGACCAAATCAAAAGAAGTTAAGATTGGTTATGAGAAATTATGACTGGGGCTTACTCCAGAGAAGGAGGCCCAGGTTAAAGGTACTTGAGAACTGGGGCTTACTCTTGAGAAGGAGGCCCAGGTTAAGGGAATTTGATATCTGGGGCTTACTCCTGAGAAGGAGGCCCATGTTATGAGAATTTGAGATTAGGGGCTTAATCCTAAGGAGGATGCCCATATTTGGGAACATGGACTGGGGATTACTACTAAAAAGGAGGCTTAGGTTAGGAAATTATGACTGGGGCTTTTGAAAAGGAGGCCCAGGTTAAGAAATTATGACTGGGGCTTACTCTTGAAAATGAGGCCCGGGTTAAGGGAATTATGACTAGGGCTTACTCCTGAAAAAGAGGCCCAGAAATATGGGACTTGGGGCTTAATACTAAGGAGGATTCCCATATTTGGGAATTTGAGATTGGGACCTACTCCTGAGAAGGAGGCCCATTTGTTAAGGAGACTTGATATTTAGGGCTTATTCCTGAGAAGGAGGCCTATGTTAATGGAATATATGAGTGGGGATTACTCCTAAGGAAGATGCCCAAATTAGAGAAATTATGACTAGGGCTTACTCCTGAAAAGAAGGCCCATGTTAGGTAACTTCTCATCTTAAAGGATGAGGTTGAATGAAATCTCTCACCTTAGTGATTTAATGATATATAAATCACTAGGTTTTGAGAGATGTTCCATAGAATTCCTTTCAGATAAGGAAACCAACAAAAGAACCATTCGATAAATGGTTTAGAAGATGGTTCTAAATGCTAAATCTTGAAAAGGAGAGGTGGATTTGAAGAAATCAAGTGAATAGGCAGGAGGTGCACCCAAAAAGAGAGAGGCGCACAAGTCCTGCATGGGAATGAAAGTCATGGTCGCGAAAGTATACTTGTGTGACACATGGGTACATGTGCGAAGGTCAACCCTTAGGGTAATAATTGGGTGAGACTTAGCTCAAGCCTTTAGTATTATCCCAAAAGTCAATTAAATGAGTGGCGTGCAAGTTATATTGAAGGAATAAGGCGGCACGCAAGTGTGGACATTTTCTTTAAAGGGCTGGCCACATAGGCGCGTAGGTGTTGATGAATTTCAACACTTTGGCCTTGTTACGCCTCTTAATATCTTCCAATCTAGGTAATAAATTACCTTATAAGTGTTCGGAAGGCTTTGAGAATAGACTAGGGCACCGGGAGCTCAAATCTATGTTTCTGGATTTTTCGTCCCTGAAATGGGGGCCCACAAGGGGTATTTATAGGTTGTTCAAGACCATGAGTGAAAATAACTTAGGGCACGCAAGTCACCTGTGAAACCAATATGAGGCATGCAAGTATACTTGCGCGGCCATGATAAAACTTGTGCAACCCAAGTGTAATCAAATGCATATTCATGCCTTTGTTAATTTTTGATGTTTCTTCAAAGGATGAATCTCTTTGTGGTAAGGTATTTCCCTTTTTCAGTTGTTAGATTCTGTGATGGGAAGGAGCATCAACAAAATTCCTCCCTCAGAGTTGGATCCGAATGAAATGAGAATTTGACTTTGAGGTAAAGAAGAAGACCAAGGAAGGGCGGCACGGGATGACCTTGTTTGTTTAGGGTTCAAACATTCCAATCGGTTTCTAACGGGTTTATTCGTAGAACCGGAAACATCCAATGATTCTATATCTTTTTGGACCAACATTACAAAGGTAGGTGATCATTATGTGTGGACCGAAGAGTCTTAAGAATTTTCATTGGTCGAGAGGATGGGAGGTGAGACTCGTCAAACCTTTTTTAGGGGAATTATTGTCTACTCCGGAACTCTCTTTATAGATTTAAGTTTTGTTTGTGAATCCTTACTACACTACCAAGTATGAAAATGATATTTCCTGACAATAAATGATTAATTTTTATGATATTTAGAGAATATTTTATATGTATTTGATGTTCTTCATCGATAGAGAATCATCTGTATTTTTTAGAGATTCTTAGTCAATGGTATCCTTCAACACATTATATAAAGATATCTTGGTCATTATGATAACCATACTAGTTTTAAAGACACTCTGTAGGTCACTTGATGTTTATTGTCATTCAGAAGGACATGGAGTATTTCAGAGTTGGGATCATACCTATAGATGAGCTGACAACGTATCTGTGTTAGAAAAGGAATCAGAACCCACATAGTTTGGTAATTAAGATTTAGTTTAATGTCATATCAGACAGATGAGAATTAATGGGGGATAGGCTTGAACCTTATAAAGGCTTCCTATATACTCTACTTTAAAAGTAGAGATCAAATTCCACATGGTTCGATTAAAAATTATGGGGCTTCCGTATGATTAACGGCCCAAAGAGATGTTTTGTGGTTACTTTTATGCTCTAAGTTCATGTGAGTCATGCTTGGTGTGAGAAACAAGGGGTATCAGTAAACCTGAAAATTTGTGCCATGAAAGATGCAGTCATAAGGAATGATATGGGACTTATGTATGTATGATTTCCAAAATAGATAAAGATAAGTACTTACTTTAGAGAAGAATCTCGAGAACAAAGTCTATAAAGGTATATGTAATTTATGGAGATTTGGATACTCCAACTTGGGGATTACTCCTGTGGAGGATGCCCAAATTAAGAAGGGACTTGTGATTGGGTTTTATTTTTGAGAAAGAATCCCAAATCAAAAGAATTTAAGACTGGTTAAGAAAAATTATGACTGGGGATTACTCCTAAGAAGGAGGCCTAGGTTAAAGGGACTTGAGAACTGGGGATTACTCATCAGAAGGAAGCCCAGGATAAGGTAATTTGAGAACTGAGGCTTTCTCTTGAAAAGGAGTCCTAAGTTAAGGGAATTTGGGATTTGGGGCTTACTCATAAGGTGGATGCCCATATTTGGGCACTTGAACTGGGGATTAATCCTAAAAAGGGGACCCAGATTAGGAAATTATGACTGGGACATACTCTTAAAAAGGAGGCTCGGGATAGTAAATTATGAATGGGGCTTACTCTTGAAAAGGAGGACCAGGTTAGGAAATTATGACTAGGGCTAACTCTTGAAAAGGAGGCCTAGGTTAAGGGAATTATGACTGGGGCTTACTCCTGAAAAGGAGGCCTAGAAATAGGGGACTTGGGGCTTACTCTTATAGAGGATGCCCATATTTGGAAATTTAAGATTGGGACTTACTCCTGAGAAGGAGGCCCATTTGTTAAGGAGACTTGAGGATTAGGACTTATTCCTGAGAAGGAGGCCTAAGTTAATGGAATTTATGAGTGGGTCTTACTCTTAAGGAATATTCCTAAATTAAAGAAATTTTGACTGGGGCTTACTCCTGAAAAGAAGGCCCAGGTTAGGGAACTTCTCATCTTAAAGGATGAGGTTGAATGAAATCTCTCACCTTAGTGATTTAAGGATATATGAATCACTATGTTTTGAGATATGTTCCACAGAATTCCTTTCAGATAAATAACCAACAAAATAACCATGCCATAAATGGTTTTGAAGATGGTTTTGAAGGCTAAATCTTGAAGAGGAGAGGTGGATTTGAAGAAATCAAGTGAATAGGAAAGAGTGGTACCCAAAAAATAGAGAGGCACACAAGTTCTATGTGGGCGTGCAAGTCATGGTCACACAAGTATACTTTTGAGACACATGGGTACTTGCGCAACGGTCAACCCTAAGGGTAATACTTGGGCGAGACATAGCTCAAGCCCTTAGTTTTATCCCTAAAGGCTTTTAAATGAGTGGAACACAAGTTATATTGAAGGAATAAGGTTCCACGCACGTGTGGCCATTTTCCATAAGGGTTGGACACTTAGGCGTGTAGGTGTTGGTGAATTTAAACACTTAGGCCTTATTCCCCATCATTAGACCTTCCATTCTAGGTAAGAAATTACCTTAGAAGTGTTCAAAATGATTTTAGAAGAGACTAGGGTGCCGAGAGCTCAAATCTCAGTTTTTAGATTTTTCATCCCTGAAATGGGGGGCCCACAGGGATTATTTATAAGCCTTTTAAGACCTTGGGTGAAAATAAATTAGGGCGCGTAAGTCACCTGTGTGACCAATATGAGGCGTGAAAGAATACTTGTGCGGCCATGATAAAACTTGTGTGACCCAAGTTTAAACAAATCATTGTTCATGACTTTGTCAATTTTTTATGTTTCTTCAAAGGATGAATCACTTTGTGTTAAGGTATTTCCCTTTTTCAGTCATTAGATTCTGTGATTGAAAGGAGCATCAACAAAAGTCCCCCCTCAGATTTGTATATGAAAGGAATGAGGATGTGACTCTGAGTTAAAGAATATGACCAAGGAAGGGAGGTGCGCAAGTTTTGAGCACGCAGGTGAGAGGCGCGCAAATGGAATCATGCAGGTGCGAGCCACGTAGGCTTCAGCGCACATGGGTGTGTCCTGGCCAATAAATATGTGCCTCATTCTCGTGAAAATCACTCGGATTTCAAACTTTCAATATCTCACCACACAAGTTGCCTTCGTTGTGTAGGTTGCCGATTTTCTGCGGTTTCATTGCTTCTTTTCTATTTCAAGCTGTTGTAGAGGTATTTTGACCTACACGGTGATACTCATGTTCCAAAACCTGCATGACATAGTTACACCTACGCGCCGACTTTGGACTTGCACGCCTTAATGCCTTAGCAATTTTTTTGAATTTCTTCACAAATTTTTTAAAAAATTAACTTACATCAAAGTTAATTATTCGACCTCTGTGAAGATTCAATGGCCCCTAGAATAATTAGAATGGCTGATGAACTAGATATCCAGCGGATTGATGACATGATGAATGTTGTTGTCCATGATTACTATGATATCTGCATTAGCACTCTTCCAGAATTGGCCAAGATCTTGAAGAAGTATCATCGTGACTTTCCACAGAGCATCTACTTGCCTCTATATGGCCATGGTCATCTGCAAGGAGTCAATGTTCTAGATGCAAAGAATTATATGCCAGAGATGCAGCCGCCCTGTTACTCCTCTATTTTGGTTATGTTGTGCATTAAGAGAAGCAACAATGGTGTGAACAATAAAATTTTTCCTTCATGCTATTTCCTTGCAGATATGAAAAAGGAAAACCATGGGCTGAAATGTTTTCTGCTTCCGGTTGATGGAGAAAAGACTATCATGACATTAGAAACAATATATGAAAAGAGTACTCTCTCCAAATGGATCTTTACTTCCAATTCTCCATTCTAAAATCCATGTATCCATATTCCAAGCCTCTTGGATGGAAACAGAGTCACTGTTTGATCAGTAGAAAATTTTATCAAACCACACTCAAGAACATTCTTTTACAATTGTTCCAATAAGAGCTGGTATCACTGCATCTCTTATTGTATCTAGTTGAATGAATGAATTCCAGGTGGTTTCTGATGAATCTTAGGATGTCGTAAATCAAATTAAGATTTATGTTGATAGTCTCTTGTAATTCTTGGAAAAGAGAAAAGAATCCAATATATGGATATCCTTCTAACTCTTGTGCATCAATGAAAAACACTTTCATCTTCAATCATTTGTGCATGCCTTCTTTTGCTTCCTGCTTTAAATTTTTACCTAAGCGAATGGACCTAGTAACCATAGTTTTATTTTTTACTAGGATTATTATAAATAACCCTAAAAATATTGAATCTTTTTAATTGCTCAATATTACCTAAATCATAAAAAGTATATGTTTAATGAGCTGGGACTTGATTTTTTGTTCAGAGTTCCCTTTTCTTTTGTGGGCAGTTTAAATTCATGCACGTCGTACATAAAAAGGCTAATGTTTAAGGTCGAAATAGCTTTGACCAAATGAATTAAAATTGACTAAATTCTTTGATAATTTATCTGAAAACATATAACCAGACTAAAGTATCAGGGAAAACATGTAAACTATGACTTCCGAAATTTTGAATCTAAGGAATGATACGAAAAAGGGCTAAAAGTAATTAGAAGAAGTATTTCCCAATAATGAAGTTACAACTATTTAACAAACCCGTTAGGGGGTTGAATTATGCAGGGCTGCCTAAGGGCATTGGCTGCATAGTCAAATAATAGAATCTTTTGGCTGAAAGGTCTGTTATGTAGACTACTTATGCAAGGCCGCCTAAGGGCACATGCTATATAGTCAGGAAAAATAAAACTAAGAAATTTACTTTTCTACTGCAAAAATCTAGTGGAAGTTTATGGAGATTCAAAATTTCCAAAGCACAGAGTCTGTTGTATGGAAATAAGTACTTTAATATGGAGATGGTATTTCCAATCAATATTATCAAAGAATTGGATGAATGACACTCATATAGAGGTTTGACCCAAACGTAGGGAACGGAAATATAAACCATAGACATGAATACTTTTAGATCATTAAAAAAATAACATGGGAAAAATATGTTAAGGATGTCTATTTTTTGTGTATCCCTACATATTTTTGTTATGAAAAAAAAGGAAAAAAGAGGTTTTCTTCCCATGAATGAAGTTACCATTATTTAAAAAACCTGTTAGAGGGTTGAATTATGCAGGGCCACATTTGGAGATTGGCTACATTGTCAAATAATAGTATATTTTGGCTGACAAGTCTGTTATGTAGACTGTTTATACAAGGCCACCAAAGGGAACGTGCTGCATAGTCCGAAAAAAGAACTCTTAGGTATCAGACATTTTGTGACCAGATGTCAAGAAAAGGGTTATGGAGATCATGAAGTGTTTAAGGTTAGGAGTATGACACATAAAAATTGTTATTGTTCAATAAATTTAGAGATACACAGACCAATGCTAACCATAATCATGTTGTGGTTGGGTCCTGTATTAAGGTGTTGGACTTCACTACATATCCCATAAGGATGGGAATCAAGCCAAATGTAGTTCTTGAAATATATTTTAACGTCATGTGGGACGAGAGTGTATGAAATCTTAATTTAGGGTCATAGAGCTCAGACCATAATAGAGAACACACATTGTGTGTTTTATAAACCTAATGAGAATGTAGACCAAGGTTTTCATACCACATTCATGTATTTACAGGGGTACTTTTCAGTCAAGGGACTGAAAGTGAAATTTGGGGTTAGACCCAAATACATGGGGTAGGATTTGAGGGATACTCAAACATTCCTACGTATCCCATAAGGATATGAATCTAGTCGCACATAGTTATAGAAATACCCTTTGTACAGATTTGGTTCGTACAAGTGAAGGGTGAAAGAGGGAATTTAGTGCAATGACAGATTGACCCAAGATAAAAGTTTCGGTCATTTCCATTTATGCACATAGTCTTGGGACTATAACATTATTAGAAATTAATGTAAATAATTATTCTCTCTCAGTTGAGGGTGTTAAAGAATGTTGTAGTTTATTATCATATAGGACAAAAAGTGCGAATAGTTTAACGTCATATAGAAAGGATGATGGTGAACCAAGGTAAAAAGTATTCGTTCTAGGGATGATTCACATATCAACATCATATGAGATGGAGGTGAACCGTTGTGAAGAGATTGGTTTTGGGCTTGAACCTCATGAAGTTGCCTAAATACCCATCCTATAAGGTAAGGATAAAAGTCAGTGTAGTTCAATTAAAGAATGAATTGGTGATCAAGTTGTTCTTGAATACAACGACCTAAAAAATGGTGTCGGGACATACACATGGTTAGCGGTCCAGAGATGGTGTTATGGTTGAATTTTAGTCTAAGATCACGTGATTCATACTTGGTGTGAGAAAGAAGAGGTCACAACAACCTTAATGATGCACAGTTTAATGTCATGTAGGACATATGAAGAGACTATGCAGTTTAAAGTCTTATAGTGAGGACTATTGGTGATGCACATTTTAGTGTCATGTAGCAAGGAAAAAATATAGTTTAACATCATGTAGGATGTATTAAGGGACTTTGTTCATTTTTCTTCATGTATAACGAATGAGCAGTACAGTTTAACGTCATGTAAGACAAATATAAGGACACAATTTAACGTCATGTTGGACGTGAACACAGTTTTGCATCATGTTGGACAATAAGGGTGTTGTACAGTTTAGCATCTTATAGATAAGACGATGGGGACAATACAGTTTAACATCATATTGGACGAAAGGGGGACTGTGCAGTTTAATGTCATGCAATAAGGAAAAAGAGGACACAGTTTAACATCATGTTGGACGTATTAGGGACTTTTTTATAGTTTAATGTCATGTTAGATGATGGAATAGTTTAACGTCATGTTCGAAAATGGAACAGTTTAACGTCATGTTAGACGATGGTGAGAACAGTTTATGGTCATATGCATGGACCATCGATTCTGTAGTTTAACGTCTTACTAGACGTAAGGGACTTCTGTAAAGTTTAGCGTCATGTAGCTATGACGTCACAGTTTAACGTCATGTTGGATGAAAGGGAAAATAGTTTATGGTCATATGCATGGACCATCGATTCTACAGTTTAACATCTTGGTGGACGTAAGGGACTTCTGTATAGTTTAGCGTCATGTAAATAGGACATCACATTTTAACATCATGTTGGACGAAAGAGAAAATAGTTCAAGTTCATATGCATGGACAATGAATTCTACAGTTTAATGTCTTGCTAGACGTATGGGACTTATTTATAGTTTAGCGTCATGTATCTAGGACGTCATAGTATAACGTCATGTTGGACGAAAGGGAAAATAGTTTAAGGTCATATGCATGGACCATGAGATGTATCTGTATTATACAAAATACTTCTTCAGAAATCTGGCATTGGTTGGATTTGTGATGAGTTCTCCATCCATTGATATTTAAGAATAAGCTCCATTAGAGTAGACCTTGTGTATTGAATAAGGACCTTCCCACTTTGGCTCAAGCATGGGATGTTTCATTCCTAGTATCATTGGAGTTCTGAGAACCAATACCAACTCTACCAGAATTAATGAATGTAGACAAACTTTTTTGTTGAAAGCTCGTGCTATTCGATTCTGATAGACTTCCAAGTGGTGCAAGGTGCAAAATCTTTTCTCGTCTAATTTTTCCAATTCATCCAATCACTTTTGAGATTTTTCATCTATAGATGACTGATCACAAATGTCTACCCTATGTGAGGGTAATTGAAACTCAATGGGAAAGACTACATATGTTCCATATACTAATGAATATGGAGTTTATCGCGTTGCAGTGCGGGTGGTGGTCTGATAATCCCATAAAGCATGAAAGAGTTTATCATGCCATGATTTCTTATCTTTATCCACCATCTTTTTCATTATATTAGAAAGTGTCTTGTTGAAGGCTTCTATTTGGCTATTAGCCACTGCTTGATACCAAGAGGAATGGTTGGATTTGATGATGTATTCTTGATACAACTTCCTTACCTCGGATGAATAGAAGTTGGTGTCATTGTCCATCAATATGGTATGAGGGACACCAAATCTGGTAATTATGTTAGACTTGATGAAGCTAAAAATGGTTTTATAAATAAATTCTTTGATATTTATTGGCTCTTCCCATTTAGAAATTAAGTTAGTAGTAGTAAGAATGTACTTAAACTGCTTGGTTGTAGCTGAAGGATAAAGTCCTACTACATCCATTCCCCATGCGGCAAATGGCCATGAGTATTTAGCTATATGAAGCAACTCTGGGGGTTGATGAATGAAGTAGGTATGTACATGGAAATAATGAAACTTCTTTGTGAAATCAACACAATCTTGTGTCATTGAAGGACAAAAGTATCCAAGCCTTTAAATTTGATCAGATAGTCTATGTCTAGACTAGTGGGCACCACAGACTCCTGCATGCACTTCTTTTATGGCAACCATTGTCTCTTCACAGTCAATGCATCTGAAGAGAATTCCATAAAAACCTCTTTTTTATAGAATTTTCTCTAGGTGATCTGGTTTATCATAAAGAGTAAAACTGACCACACATTGCCGAATTTGTTCTCTCCCAGCTCTATCAGGTGGAAGTGTTCCATTTTGAAGGTATTCCATGATTGGTGTAATCCATCCTATAGTTTTACCATATAGTTTAGGAATGAGATTAATTTTATTGATGTCCTCTGTTCTGATTTGAACATAAGGTGAAATTGTACAATGATGGGAAATACTGATGATTGGCTTGTCCTGATTTGGATCTTCCAAAGCTGTGGCTATATTAGCCAGTGCATCAGCTTGGTCATTTTGTGATCTCAGGACATAATAAAATGTCAGTTCCGACGGGAATTCCTCTATTAACTCTCTGACGTAATCATACAAAGGGATTAGTTCTTCTTTTCTGATTGCATAATCCTCATTGACTATTTTGATTACCAGGTCTGAATCACCTTTCACCTTTAAGTGATTCACTTGTGCTTGAAGCGCCAACACTAATCATATGATGAGAGCTTGATATTCTGCTTCATTATTTGTACCATCTCCAAAAAATGAGTAGGAATAAGGTAGAAAAGACTTTTCTGGGCAAATAATTACTATTCCTAATCCAACTTTTCTGAATTTAGGATCTTCCATTATCTTTCTTGTTGGATTTCTGGAAGCACCATCAAAATATATTTCACATGTTTGAATATTAACTTGAATAGAAAAGACTTCTTCACTAGGAAGTTCAATATCTAAGGTTGTATCTTCTACTAAAGAATGTTCAGCAAGGAAATCAGCCAGAGCTTGACCTTTTATTTCCTTTTGATACACATAATGGATATCAAATTGCAGAAAAATAACATCCCACCTTGCTAGACGTCCTATAAGCATTGGACGACTAAGGATTAATTTGAGCGATTTATTGTGAGATACCAATTGGACCTCATGATGTTGCATGTAGTGTCTCACTTTTTGAACCACCAAGATTAATGCTTGGCAGAACTTCTCAATATTTGAATATTGGGTTTCTAAGCATAGTCTGACTAAGATAGTAGAGGGTGTTTTCATTCCCAACATCATTCTTCTGGGCAAGTAAGGCACACAATGATCGCTCTAATGCTATCACATAGAGGATAAGTGGACTTCCTTCAATAGGTGGCATTAATACAAGTGGACTCAAGAGATATTTCTTAAGAATATCAAATACCTCTTGACATTCTTCAGTCCACTAGTAAGTGACTCCCTTCTTCATCATTTTGGTGAAGGGTAAAATTTTTCCTACCAGATTGGCGATGAAATGCCGAATATAGGCTTAGTGTCCTTGAAGTCCTCTCAATTATTTCAAATTCCGAGGAGGTGACATACCTAGGATAGACATTTTCTTCTCAGGATCGACTTTGATACCATGATGGCATATAAAAAAGCGGAGAAATTTTCCTTAGGTTACCCCAAAATCACATTTCAAGGGGTTCATCTTCAAATTATGTTGTCAAAGTTTGTGGAATATGACTTCCAAGTAAGCCAAGTGATTAGAAAGTTGTTTAGATTTAACCACTAAATTTTCCACATAACATTCAACAAATTTCCCTAAAAAGGATTTGAAGATATGGTGCATGGCACATTGATATGTTGCACCTGCATTCTTCAGGCCAAATGGAATTACCTGATAGCAAAACACACCCTAAGGGGCTCTGAAGGCTTTATATTCTTCATCTTCTGGAGCCATTCAGATTTGATTATACCTGGAATATCCATCCATGAAATAAAGTGCTTCATAGCCAACAGTTTCATCAATCCATAGTTCTGTAATTGGAACTGGAAAATCATCCTTAGGACAATGCCGATTAAGATCTTTGAAATCAATGAAAACTCTAATTTGTCCATTATTCATTTTCATCAGGAAAATACTAGCCAACCACTTGGGATATTGAACTTCTCTAATGAAGTTAGCTTTGATAAGGTTATCCACTTCATCTTCAATTTTGGAAGTATAAATTGGGTGTGTTCTTCTTGTGGCTTGCATAAATCTTCGATGTTCTTCTTACAAACCCAAATGATGAGCGGAAACATCCGGATCAAGACCATGCATTTATGTATAGTTCCAAGAAAATATATCTCGATTTTGATTTAGAAATTAAATTTACATTTCTTGCTCTTCAATACTCATGGTTGTACTAATTAAATGGGGGCGTGGATGTTCTTTTGTACCTAGATTTATTTCTCTGAGTTCATCCCCAGTGGTAGAGATACCCTCTTTAAATGCTCAAGGAGATCCCTGATATCTTCCTCTTCTTCTTCAACATGTGTTACTTCTTCTGTTTCTATTTGCATAGTAGATGATGAAGCATAATTTTTATGATTAGGAGAGATATTAAAATTTGAACATCTTGATGAAGATGATTCCATCTCTGGCCCTATTGATGATGAAGGGTCTTCCTTGGTTAATAAAGAAGAGATGATGGATTGAGGATCGACATCATCATTCACCTCTGATATTGCTATAACTTATTCTGGCATGGGTGATGAAGTATAGGCTTGCTGGATTTCAGCAGATGAAATGAAGACATCTCCATTTGAACTTTCATCATTTCTTGGCGAATAACCAATTTCTCCCTTGATTTCTGGCTTGATTTCCATAATTGACATTATGTAAGATTCCATAAGAGTATTCGAATTCGGGTCTATCCTGTCAATTTGACTGATAGGAAACACATAATCAGTACTCACATGTGTGAGTGGGTTTAGAGGAATCTTTTCCAAACCATATGGAGCTTTAACCATGGTAAAATTCCTTATTGTGGATTTTTCCTTACCCTTCATGTGATATAATTCCACCTTAATGTATTGAGATTCACATGTTTTGAATGGGACTTTATCACCATAAAATGTCCCAATTTGACCATCAAAACAATATTTGAGACATTGATGGTATGATTATGGGATAGCCTCATTTTGATGTAGCCAAGGTCTTCCGAGAAAAACATTGAAGGCTGTATTGTGATAAAAAACCATGAAATCTGAATTGGATACAAGGACTCCAAACTGAGTTCTGATTGTAATCTCACCCAGTGGTTCTTGTTCATTTTTATCATATCCTTGCAACATTAGAGTAGAAAAAGATAAGTCAGATTTTGTGAGGCCCAATCGACGAAGTGTATGAATGGGGATAAGGTTGACTCCTAAACCATTATCAATGAAATCTCTTTATATGTCTACACCATTGAACTTTCCAGATAAGTAAAAAGGTATGATATGTACATGCACGCCATCATCTTCATCTTCATCTATAAAAGATATCACTGCATTTAATTCTACAGGATTATTCTCTACATGATGGACTTCAACCACAACAATTTCAGTTTCGAACTTCTGAGGACCTGAAAAAACCTCAATAAGTGCCTCCCGAAGATCCTTGGATAGATTCAAGGCATCCAGAATTGATAACTTGGTTGGTACTTGGGCCAAATGTTTCAAAACATTATATTTGTTATCCAAAGTTCTGCATTTTCCAACAAGAACATGTGGTTTTTCAGGTGCCTTAGAGGTTGATGCTTTAGAAGTATATGCTTCTTGTATTGGGGTAGGAGTTGAAAATACATCTAGATTTGGAATATTAGACAAAATAGGTCTATTTACATTTTGAGAGGAAGAAGGTGGAACCTCTAACCGATCCTCCAAAATAATTGTACCAGGACTGAATCTGCTATTGGTGGAAGAATTTTCTTGTTCTTGTTGAGCCCGCTGAAAGGCTCTGCCATGAGTATCTACTGCATACATAGTTCTAGTAGGGGTAGATTTGGAATAGTGGTTTCCAGGATATCCACATATTCCTTTGTATCATAGACCTCTATAACTCCCTCTATTTCCCCTGTTTGATATAGGGAACTCAGGCTCATCAAGATCGAAGCTATGACTGGCATAAGGATCAGTTAAAATGAATCATGTTAATAGAACCCAAGATCCACTCCTCATCTGATGAAGATTTTTCCTGATTATGCCATTTAGGTTGTACTGTTTGGTGGGGCGGTGCTCGTGGATTTGACGAATATGGCATAAAATCTGATAGAGTCAAAGACAATTTGGGCTTTGACACGATATCATCTCCTTCTGATTGTTCCTCTTTCTTTGAATTATGTCATTTCATTGAGGATTTTACCTCTGATGAATAGGGTTTTGTTGTGGAATTCATAGAAGAAGACAAAATTAGTTTCTTCAATTTCATTTGCAAAATGGCATGAGTTCAGTTGATCACTTTTCTTACCATCAAATCGTCATATTTCTACAGATTTTTTTTGACTTCTTGCCACTCGCCTTCTTCCTCTGGATTTGTAGCAGTAACACATGCTACCTGAGCTAAAGAAGCTTTCAATTTGACTTGTCCTGAGTCCACCATTTTTTGCATGAGGTATTTGATGACAAAACACTCATGAATGGGATTCCCCAACATCTAATTAAATGGGAAATAATTGGGACAACCTTTATCTTCTTCCTTGTTCGGTCTATTGGGCCTCGACAATTGAACCAAATTATTTTCCAGAGCCGAAATGAAGTAACCAAGAACTTGTTCTTTTTGTAAATAGTAAAATATTTCATTAAGATCCTCAAATTGTTTTCATCTTTGATCTCTATGATTATCTTGATGAAATGGCCTTTGTTGTTGATGCTCATGAGGTGGATCCCTTTGAGAAGATGAAGGCCTTGAAGTAGAAGTAGGTACATGTGCTTGTTTAAGCATAACTGTAGTTGTCTCTTCTTTACCCATTCTCCTTCCTGGAGCTGATGGAATTACACAAGCTTTATCCTTAGTCTTTATAAGAGAGTCTTCAATCTATTGGGCGATTGAAGTAAGGTATCTAAACCCTCCTGTGTATTTCACAGGGATCAAAGGCGTGCGTAATTCATCATATATATTTTCCACACATATTGGAAACATATCTTCTTGAGGGAGTGCAAAGATCAAGAAATATGTTAATCCCTTCCAGCGAGCAATGAAATCTGAAACTCTTTCATTCCACCTTTTATTACAATTTTTAAGATAAAAAACTGTTGTCTTTGGAAAAGTTGATCTAAATTGAAGAAGGAATCATTGAAGAAGATCCTCCCACCCGATAATTGACTGGGATTACAAGCTTACATACCAGACAAAAGCAATCCATTATAATGACTGTACAAAACACCTGAGCATAACAACTTCTGGTTGTTTAGGGGTTCCCATCATATGATCGCAATGAGAAAAAAATGTGTTAAGTGTTGCTATGGGTCTCCCTAACCATTAAATATTGGGCATGTGGTACTTTAAAAATTTTATGGGGGAGGAATTTCATCAACCCATTCAGGGTAGGCTCTCTTTTCTAGTTGAACCGGTGCACACATTGATTCCATAGCTTCCAACCGAGTTGTTAATGACTCAATGGTAGTCATTAATTTTTGAGAAATATATGGTTGAGCTTGGACCTGAGTAGGTGAAATAAATGGATCTTGGGTAGGTGTGGTGGCTGGTACTATAACTGATGGTAGCACCACTGATTGTTGATGTGCATGACCCATAGGACATGACCTGTGAGGGTGTACCGGTAAATGAGGATACTCTTGATCCATCTGAGTAGCCGCAACAAATTCCCTTGACTGACTAACTCCAGCACGCTTATGAGGAAGACTACCTTGAAGTAGTTATATATTCAACCTATTTAAGTCCTTCATTTCCTCGTCCTGTTGTGAAAATATTTGCTCTAGTGAGAGAGATTAGCCTTCTCCATAGGAAGGGTGGAATGTAGGCTGATTCTTTACTTTCCCCTTTTTGGATGCCTTTTAGAGAGGGGGAAGTTTATTACTAGAAGGAATACCAAAATTATGGGTAAGCCTTTGATTCTAGGTATGCACACCTTCTTCATTTTCCTATGTGTGCACAACCTCTTGAGAAGGAATTTCCTCATCTGATCCTTCTAAATGAGCCTCATGTTCTGGAGGATCAGCAACAACAGCATTGATGAAATTTATTGATGCATAAAACATTGCATCTCTTCTATCAGCATTTCTGCGATATTATCTTCTTCCATATCCCTGATGAGACACTATCTTTCATTGATTTGATCCCTTGGGAACTTATTTACAAACCATAATTTGGAGGGAGTCTCCTAATAATTCTGATTTTTGTTCCACTTAGGGATTCTTCCCTAATCGAGAGAAGACTGACTTTATCAGAGGAAGAGATTGAGGATTTGAAAAAGTATCCAGTCCTATAAAATGGGTCTGTTCCTACTGTTTCTCCTCAACTCCTTGAATCCTATTTTTTGATTCCAAGGGTTGGGTTAAAAGAGTCCCAGTATGGAAAGATGGGGTGGCTCTTGAGCTGCTACATCTGAGACTTTCTTAAAATATCTTCTGATCTTGTGGACTTTAGTCCAGAAATTAGCTGGATGCATCAACCTACATCCACTCAAATCACCTGGTTCAAATGAACATTGGATGATTTCTGACACTCCTGTCACTTGATGATGTGCTCTCTCTAAATGAAAAGCTTGTTTGATATTCTCATTTGACTGATGTAAAATTAATTCAACAACTTGTTCTCTGTATTCATGATTTTGAGAAGAACTAGTTGAGGCATGTTCTTGAGCAAGCCTTTGATTACAAACAAATATAATTCGCTGTGGCCGACCATGGGTAATAACATTTCTAGAGACCACTTTCGGTGGGATTTGTTGACTGGATATTACAGTGAAATACAGTGCTCATGAATAGCCCATCCCCTGATATGAATACTAGATGAGGCATTGGCAATTAATTGGCACAGCCTTCTTAGTGCGCCAATTCATGAATGCTGAAGGGCTCTCTACTGCTTTTCAGCCTTCAGATATCGAGAAACTGAGAGAGAGGCCTAATCATTTTGGCATTGTAACCCTTCTATTATCTTGACATGATTTTCATATTCATCATAAGATAATATTTTCTTTTTCAATTGAGAAATAGTTTTCCACATTTTGAGATGAATATCATGAATACAATCTTCCGTCAACATCTCTGGAATGTCATATTGAGTGTCATTCAAAGGCTAAAACATGACTTGAACTTCACCTTTAGTCAGTTGTTTTCTCATATTTAGTACTTCCTATTTATCGTTCAATGAATATTCTTCTAACTGATTAGACCATAGATGGTGCTTCGTTGTTGCTTCATCAGATTCAACATTATTGGTAGAGAATTAATTTACCAAATTAGAATAGGCATGACTCAGGGGTGGTTTGGAGAATGACCTACATCCTGGGCTATCTTCTGGTTGAGAAAGTATTTCACCTACTAGCGGTAAATCATCAGACATGACGGACTTCACATTTTCATGTGCCTCAAGAAAATAGGTCTTCCTCGTCACTACATTTTCCATTGGAGAATTTTCCAGGAAATGTGAATTAGTACTGCAGAGAGGACTTTTCAGCTAAATTCATCATTATGGGGAGGACCACCATGATGGGTTACAGAAAAATATGAAATATTTTTCGCCTTAGTCTTCTGGCCATGCAGAGGGTTTTCGTGGCTCTCATCTAAAGATGATACATCTAGATCTACCGAACTGTCATGAAGCAAGACATCATGAGGAAGTGTCTTATGCAGACCTTTGGAATTAATGTTCCCATTATTGGGAAATGAGAGAGTAGAATATTGAGTTGTAACAGATAATTATCTGAGTGCATGATGAACTCGAGAATCGAGAAAGGCCTTTTTACATATTGGCTCTTGATTTATTGACTGTGATTGATGGGTCTTTTTATTATATGCCTTCTTACTCACTTTGGGAACCACTTGTTGATGAAAGTGGTTACTATGGGCAGGTGTATGTGCCAGATCAGGAGAAATAGTCAGGTTAGGATGATTATCTCCACTCAAATCAGGTGTATGTGCCTGACTTGGTTGTCTGTATGACATGGGGGAGTATGCCCCACAACCCTCTTGGACTGGAACAGAGGTGTGTGTCTATTCCTGAGTGAATTGTTGATGTGTCACTCCACTGGTAGGGATATATTTTCATTTCATTCCCTGGGATACTACTGAAGCTGTTATAATATCTTGGCAGGCATCCAGAATATGAGAAGGGATTTTCTTCTGCTATTTCACCATTGTTAGAATCTGTTTGGTGACTTTAGCTGCTGGAATGGGGATATATGTCTATTCCGTGCTTGGAGTAGGTGTCTGTTCCTGCTCCTGTCCTATTTTTCCTATCAGTGAATTCTGACAGTACTCATGTGTGAGGGAAGAGAGTTGAGTCTGCCTTCTGTTTGTCAGTGGGGCTTTCCAATTGACTTCTCTGAGAACTACCAAATGAGACTGTTGATAGGCTTGATCAATACGAGCAAATGTATGTTCCTACTGATTACACTACTCCGAACGTGGTTGATGAACTCTCTTCAATACTGACATACGAGACTACTGGTAGGATTGATGAGTGTAAGCAGGCGTATGTACCTGTTTACCACCTGTCGACACATTGGGTTGATGGGATTCATTGTATGTAGTCAGATGATCCTGCTGACTAGCTGATGATTTATAAACAGGTGTATGTTCCTGTCTATAGTACTCCGCTAAAATTGCCTGGTGGGAATGGTGTATT
This sequence comes from Viscum album, assembly GCA_963277665.1. Lineage (NCBI taxonomy): Eukaryota > Viridiplantae > Streptophyta > Magnoliopsida > Santalales > Viscaceae > Viscum > Viscum album. The sequence goes on from OY728126.1 coordinate 1,009,915,223, forward strand.
GCTGCCAGACGAGTCCTCTGGACAGTGGAATTAAAACGGACGGGTGTGTGTGCCCGCTCGCTGCTTTCCACCAAGTAAGGTTGGTGGACTTCTCCGCAAATGCCAGAGATAAGAACCTACTCACTTTTGACTGGTCGTCGCCTATGGCGGTTCGTCTTGCCTACTCGGGTTTGAGGAACCTAAGTTGAATTCCTAGAGATTACACCCTCATCATGGTGAGGGCGCACTGTCTCACGTGTTTGACAGAATGTTTTGGTGGGAGCCCATGAGAAGGACTCTTGTTTCCTTGATTTAAGGCCTTGTGTAACCTTCTCGTTCACCTCCCCATAATATGGGAGGGAATGGTGATTGTGTTCCGGGGATAATGACCCGCAATGGTTGAAAACGGTGGTTGGCACCACCTGCTTCTGGATCGCTGGCCATCGCTGTCCGGATGACCAGGGTGAAATATTGACTTGGAGGGCTCGTCGAGTGTCCTCTAGAGTCGGAATGGTACTGTGATGATGGTATTCCCTAAACAGTACATTTGATACCGATCGTTGAAGATACCGAGTAGGTGATTTAGTTCTCAGTGCGGACGATGATCCAGTTGGAGTAGCAGCAGATGTATTCACAGTAGAGGCATTCACAGGTGCGAACATAAGATAAGCCATTTTAGTAACGCAGAAGATCTTGGAAAAGAGTTCCTATTTGATATAACATACATAATCAAGAAAATTTCATCCATTATATCTTTTGGGTGAGAATATATGTTATTTATTTCTTTGTTGGCCCTCTCATCGAGATTAAATAGGGGCCTAACAAAAAAGAAAAACATCATTTTAACTTGGTTAAGGATTCACGTCGGGTTCAACATTTTTTCTTTCTTATAGAAATGGGGATGAACTTTTTTTAAGGTTCAAACATTCCAATAATTTTCTAATGGGTTTATTCATAAAACAAGAAACATCCAATGATTCTATATCCATTTGGACCTACTTTCCAAAGGTAGGTGCTCATTAGTTGTGGACCAATGAGGATTAAGAATTTGCATTGGTCGAGAGGATGGGATGTTAGACTCATCACACCTTTTTAGGGGAATTATTGTCTATTCCTTGACTCTTTATAGATTTAAGTTATGTTCGTGAATCCTTATTACACTACCAAGTATGAAAATGATCTTTCCTGACAATCAATGATTAACATGTATGAGATTTGGAGAATCTTTTATATGTATTTGAGGTTCTTCATTGATAGAGAATAATTTTTATTTGTTAGAGATTCTTATTCAATGGTATCCTTCAACACATTATATAAATATATCTTGGTCATTATGATAACCATACTGTTTTTAAATCCACTCAGTAGGGCACTTGAAGTTTATTGTCGTTCAGAAGGACATGGTGTAATTTAGAGTTGGGATCGTACCCGCAGATGGGATACCTACGTATCCTTGTTAGAAAAGGAATCAGTACCCATGTAGTTCGGGAATTAATCTATAGTTTAACGTCATATGGGATGGATGAGAATTAATGGGTGATGGGATTGAACCTTAGAAAGGCTTCCTACATACTCTACTTTTAAGGTAGAGATCAAAGTCCACATAGTTCGATTAAGAATTTTGGGGCTTACGTATGATTACCATCCCAAAGAGATGTGTCATGGTTACTTTTACGCTCTAAGATCACGTGAGTCATGCTCGGTGTGAGAAACAAAGGGTATCAGTAAACATGACAATTTGTTCCACGAAATATGTGGTCATAAAGAATGATATGAGGCTTATGTATGTATGATTTCTCAAATAGATAAATATCAGAACATACATTAGAGAAGAATCCTGAGAACAAAGTCCATAAAGGTATATGTTCTTTATGGAGATTTGGATACTATAACATAAGTCTTACTCCTGAGGAGGATTCCCAAATTAGGAAGGGACATGTGATTGGGTTTTAATCCTAATAATGAAGCCCAAATAAAAATAAGTTAAGACTGGTTAAGAGAAATTATGATTGCGGATTACTCCTGAGAAAGAGGCCCAGGTTAAAGGGACTTGAGAACTGGGGCTTACTCTTGAGATGGAGTCCCATGTTATGGGAATTTGAGAACTGGGGCTTACTCATGAGAAGGAGGCCCATGTTAAGGGAATTTGGGATTTGGGGCTTACTCTTAAGGAGGATGCACATATTTGGGAACGTGGACTGTGGATTACTTCTGAAAAGGAGGCCCTGGTTAGGAAATTATGACTGGGGCTTACTCATGAAAAGGAGGCCTAGGTTAGGAAATTATGACTGGGGCTTACTCTTGAAAAGGAGGCCCAGGTTATGAAATTATGACTTCGGCTTACACCTAAAATGGAGACCTAGGTTAAGGGAATTATGATTGTGGCTTACTCCTGAAAAGGAGGCCCAGAAATAGGGTACCTTGGGCTTACTCTTAAGGTGGATTCCCATATTTGGTAATTTGAGATTGGGACTTACTCCTGAGTATGAGGCCCATTTGTTAAGGAGACATGAAATTTAGGACTTATTCCTAAGAAGGAGGCCTAAGTTAATGGAATTTATGAGTGGGGATTACTCCTAAGGAAGATGCCAAAATTAGAGAAATTATGACTGGGGATTACTCCTGAAAAGATGTCCCAGGTTAGGGAACTTATCATCATAAAGTATGAGGTTGAATGAAATCTCTCACCATAGTGATTAAAAGATATATAAATCACTATGTTTTGAGAGGTGTTCCACATAATTCCTTTCAGATAAGAAAACCAACAAAGGAAACATGCCACAAATGGTTTTGAAGATGGTTCTAAAGGATAAATCTTGAAGAGGAGAGGTGGATTTGATGAAAGAAAGTGAATAGGTAGGAGGGGCACCCAAAAAAAGAGAGGCGCACAAGTCCTGCATGGGCACGCAAGTCATGGTCGCGCAAGTATACTTGCACGACACATGGGTACTTGTGTGATGGTCAACCCTTAGGGTAATACTTGGGTGATACTTAGCTCAAGCCCTTAGTATTATACCTAGAGACTTTTAAATGAGTGGCGCACATGTTCTATTGAAGGAATAAGGCAGTGCACATGTGTGGCCATTTTCCTTAAGGGATGGCCACTTAGGGGTGCCTACAAGGAGTATTTATATTCCATTGAATACCTTGTGTGAAAATAACTTAGGGCGCGCAAGTCACCTGAAAGAACAATATGACGCGCGCAAGTATACTTGTGAGGCCATGATAAAACGTGCGCGACCCAAGTGTAAACAAATCTAGGTTCATGCCTTTGTAAATTTTTAATATTTCTTCAAATGATGAATTACTTTGTGTTAGGGTATTAACCTTTTTCAGTCATTAGATTATGTGACGAAAAGGAACATCAACAATGGTTTTTTGGTTTTTTGTGTTTTTGAGTCCTTTACTGGGGTTTTGGGTTCTTAGGGGTTTTAGGGGTTTTCGGGGATTTGGGTTATTTAGAGTTTTTATGGTTTTGAAGGGATTTTGGGGTTTTGGGTGATTTTTAGTTTAAGGGGTTTTATGGATTACATATTTTAACAGTTTTGGGGGGTTTTTAGGTGGTTTTAGGATTTTTTAGGTTTGTTAATGTTTTTTCATGTTTAGGGTTATTAGCATTTTTAGAGCATTTAAATGTTTTTATGGGTTTTGAAGGTTTTTAAGTGTTTTGAGCTTTTCATTGTTTCTATGGTTTTTAGGGGGTTTTGGGTTTTTTGGTTTTTCTGATATTAGGATTTTTCAGTGTTTTAAATGATTTTTAGGTTTTTCCAGTTTTTTGGGTTGTCTCGGGGTTTTGGGGTTTCAAATGGTATTTTTAATGTTCTAATGTTCTGTAATTTTCCATGATTTTTATAGGTTTTATATTTTAGGGGTTTTATAGTTTTATGTATTTTTTTGGTTTCTTTTAATTTTTACAAGTTTTAGGTTTTTTGGGTGTTTATGGGTTTTTATGGTTTTTTATGGGTTTTTATGGGTTTTGATGGTTTTTATGGATTTTAGGGGTTTTAGAAATTATTTATGTTTTTAGGGTTTTTAATGTTTTTTTGGGTTTTATGTTTTATAAGGCTTTTAGGGTTTTTATGGGTTTCTAGTGTTTAAGGTTTTTTGTGGTATTTAAGGTTTTTATATTTTTTTCTGCAGTTTTTAGGTTTTTATAGATATTTTAAGGTGTTTAAGGGAGTTTTTTATTTTAGTATTCTAAATGGAATTTTGAGTATTTTAGTGTTTAAAGGGGTTTAGGGTATTTTATGGTTTTAAGGGGTTTTATGTTGTTTTATGAACTTTTGGGGTTTTAGTGGTTTTAGGAGTTTATAGGGATTTTCAGGGGTTTTGTGGAATTAATGGTCATTTAGTATATTAAGGTTCATTAAGGTTTTTTTGGTGTCTTGGTTTTTTTGGGTTTAAGGTGCTTTCTGTTTTTTTATGATTTTTTAGTTTTGTAGGGCATTTTATAGTTTTTATGGTTTTATGGCTTTGGGTTTTTTATTAGGTATTGTTTTTTTAGTGTTTTATGATTTTATGGATTTTATTTTTTTTAATTGTATTCAGGGTTCTATGGGGTTTTAGGGGTTTTAGGTGTTTTAGTGGTTTTATTGTTATTCAGATTTTTAAAAAAATTTAGATTTTATAAATTTTTGTTGTCTTTTAGTGGTTTTTGGGGGTTTAAAGCGTTTTTATGGTTATTAGTGGTTTAAAAGGGTTTTCTGGGGTTTTCATTATCTTTTAGATGTCTTTTGGGATTTTATGGGGTTTTAGGGGTATTAATGGTTTTGGGGGGTTTCGGGGTTTTTAGTACTATTTACATGGATTTTAGGGTTTTTAGTGTTTTTTAAATTTTATTTGGTTTTGGGTTTTTAATGTTTTCAACTATTCTAGGGTTTTATGGTTTTTTAGTGTTTTAGGGTTTTAATATTGCATAAGGGGTTTTGGGGTGTTTTTTTATTAATAAGGTTTTAGTGTCTTTTAGTAATTTTTAGGGTTTTAGGGTTTTTAATGGTTTTAGAGTTTTTATGGTTTCTTATGGGTTTTTAGAGTATCCTTCGTGTTTTATAGACTTTAGTGAGTTTTTAAGGTTTTAGGGTCTTTTTGGATATTTTTGGGATTTTTATATTTATATGTTTTTATGGTTATTTATGTTATTTAGGGGAATGTAGTTTTTTAGGTTTTCATGGAGATTTTATGTTTCTAGGGGTTAAGGGTTATTATTTATTTAATGATTTTTATGTTAATCTTGTGTTTTAATGTTTTTAGGGTCTTTAGGGTATTTAGGGTGTTTTGTGGATTTTAGGATTTTTTAGCATTTTTTGAAATATTTTTAATATTTTTAATGTTTTATGGTTTTAATAGATTCTATAAATTTTAGGGTTTGGGGTTTTAAGGGTTTTTAAGGGGTGTTTGCTGTTTTTAGTATTTTTATATATTTAGGGTTTTTTGGGTTTTTTGTGTTTTTAGTTTTTTATGTGTTTTCTTATTTTTTAGCTTTCTTATGGTTTTTATGGTTTTTTTCTAAGGGTTTTTATGATTTTGGTGTTTGTTGGGTTTTTAGGGTTATTTTTGATATTTTTAATAATTTTAGTGGTTTTATGGTTTCAAAGGACTTTTAGATATTTTATGGGTTTTTGGGTTCATCATGGTTTTTTAGAGTTTTTTTATGATTTTTTTGTTTTAGGGAGATTTGTGTTTTTAAGGGTTTTTAGAACTGTTTTAGTGTTTTTGGGTTTTTATGGTGGTTTTTGGATATTAGGTTTTAGGATTTTTATGTGGTTTTAAGGTTGTTTAAGTCATTTAAGAGTCATTTATGTGTTTTATACAGTTTTAGGGTCTTTTCATTTTTTACAGATTTTAATCGGTTTAAGGTTTATGGGTTTTGGAGAGGTTTTTTTGGGACTTAACATTTTTAGGGTTGTTATGGTATTTTGGGTTTTTGGGTTACTTATTGATTTTTGTGGTTTTTGAGGTTTTAAGGGTTTTAGGGTTGTTTGGGTTTTTTACAGTTATTAGGGGGATTTTTTGTTTTAGGGAAGATTTATGATTTTGATCATTTGAAGGGGTATTTTGATCATTTTTAAAGGGTAATAGGAAGTTATTAATATTTTTACGATTTTGTTTGTTTGTTTTTAGTGTATTTTAGATATTTTAGGGGGGATAGGGGTTTTCAGATATGGGGGGCTTGAGTATTTAGGTTTTCAATGTTATTCATGGTTTTTAGGTTTTTTAATGATATTAGGGGTTTAACGTTTTATTATTATTATGGGGTGTTAGGGTTTTTATGGTTTGAAGAGTTTTTTGGGTTTTTTTGAGTTTTGAGTTTTTAGGGTTTTTCGGTTTGGGGGGGGGGCTATTGTTTATTGGGGGTCTAAGGGTTTTTTTTGGTTTAAGTGTTTTTGGATTTTTAGGTTTTTAGGATTTTAGGGATTTTGGGGTTTTAAGTGGATAATTAATGGTTTAAAGGTATTTAAGGTTTTCAAAATTTTTAGAGTTTTTAGAGGCTTTAAGGGTTTTTTGGGTATTTGGATTTTTATGGTTTTTTTAGTTTTTTGGATTTTTTAGGTGTTTATGGTGTGTTATGGGTTTTATGGGTATTAATTATTTTTAGTGTATTTAGGATATTTTAGGGTTTTTATGTTTTTTACGGTTTTAGTGTTTTTTAAAAGTTCTTAGGATTTTTATGGTCTTTTAGTGTTTTGGGTTGTTTTATGGTCTTTTAGAGTTGTTTTAAGGGGTTTAGGTCCATTTAGGGATTTTCTATGGTTTTATGATTTTTTGTGTTTTTTGTGTTTTTTGGTTTTATGGTTTCATTGTTGTTTTTTTGAGGGTTTTTTGTGTTTTATAGGTTTTTAAGGGTTTTAGGTTTTATTTGCGTCTTTTTGGGGTTTTTAGGTGTTTTAATGTTTTTTATTGGTGTTAGGGTATTTAAATGATTTTAGGGTTTTAGGGTCTTTTAGAGGATTTAAGAATTTTAGTTCTATTTAGTGTTTTAAGGGTTTTTTACTATATTTTTGAGGTTTTTGGTTCTTTTAGGGTATTTTCAGGTTGTTATTATCATTTAGGGGTATTAAGATTCTTTATTCATTTTTTGGAATTATACTGTTTTTAGGGTTTTAGTGTGTTTTGGGGGTTTTTAGGTTTTGTGGAATTTTATGGTCTTGTAGGTTTTTCTTTGGATTTTTAGGGTCTTTTTGGGTTTTGGGGGTTTTAGGGTCTTTTATAGTTTTTGCTGTTTTATGGTCTTTAGGGGGGTTTATTTGTTTTAATGGGGTTTTGAGGGTTTAGTGTTTTAGGGTTTTTTTCTAGTTTTTATGATTTTTAGTGTTCATCATAGGTTATCGGGGGTTTAAACAATTTTTTTTTGGTTTTGTAGGGTCAATAGTGTTTTTGAGGCCTTTTTGGGTTTTAGGGATTTTATGGTTTTTAGGGTTTTTTGAATTTTTATTGGTTTTATGGAATTATGGGTTTTCTAGGGTTCTAAATTTTTTAAGGATATAGATGTTTTAGATTTATTAAGGAGTTTTTATGGTTATTATTATTATTATTATGTTTTTTTGGGTTTTAGCGGGTTTTATAGTTTTATGTGTATTTAGTGTTTTTAGGGTTTTAATGTTTTTATTGTTATTATCATTATATATATTTAGGGTTTTTATGATTTTTTAGTTCATTAGTTTTTTTTTGGAATTTCTCATCTTTTAAGTAGTTTTTTGTTTTTTGTTCTTTATTGTTTTTTTTTGTTTTTAGGGTTTTCTAGGGTTTTGGGGTTTTTTTATATTTTTAGAGTTTTTATGGGTTTAAAATGTTTTTTGGATTTTTAGGGGGTTATACTATTTTAAGATTATTTATTGGCATCTTTAGTGGTTTTAGTTGATTTTAGGGTTTTTATGGTTTATGGGCTTTTAGTATTTCTCTTGGGTTTTTCTTCCTTTTTAAGGGTTTTTAGTGGGTTTTATGTTTTTAAATTTTTTTGCTGGTTTTTTTGGAATTTCATTTATATTACAGTGTTTTATAATTTTTAGGGTTTTAGTGTTTCTATTGTGTTTATATTTTAAAGTGTTTTATGATTTTTAGTGTTTTAAGGGTTCGATGCCTTTTAGAACATTTAGGGGTGTTTGTAATTTTTTGGTTTTTAGGGGTTTTAGGGGTTTAGAGGTTTCTATAGCTAATTTAGGAGTTGTTTGAGGAGTTTTGGGTTTTTGGGTTCTTAATTTTTTTTGAATTGTTTAGCATTTTGGGGGTTCCTAAAATCCTTCATGTATTTTCATGGTTTCTAGTGCTTTAGGAATTTTGGGTTTTTTTGCGGCTGTTATGATTGTTTAGATTTTTAGGGTTCTTTAATGCTTCTATGGTTTTTATAGTTTTAAGTGGATTCTGGTTTTTATACTTTTTATGGTATTTATTTTTTTTCCACTTTTTTGTTAGCCTTTTAGTGTTTTAATGTTTTTTTATTACTTTAGGGTTTTATATTTTTTATAGGTTTTATGGTATTTTAGTGATGGTTTATGTTTTTAAGGATTTATTGTTATTTTAGTGGTGTTATGGGGTATTTCAGTATCTTATAGTGTTTAGGGGTTTACTGTTTTTAATGGTTTTAGTGTTTTTATGGTTTTTGGGGTTTCAAAATTTATAAATGATTTTTAGGTGTATTAACTATTTACTGTTTTATGGTTTATAATTCATTCGAGGGTTTTAGGTTTTTATGGTGTTATGGTTTTTAGGGGTTTTGGGTTTTTTGATGGTTTTTAGGGGTTTTAGATTATTAAGTTATTTTAGGTTTTTTATAGAGTTTCAGGGGTTTTATGTTTTTTTGTGGGTTTAAATATTTTTTATATGTTTAGGATTTTTATGTGTTTTAGGGTTTTTATGAATTTTAGGGTTTGAAGGGTTTTTAATGTTTATAGGTTTTGTTGTTGTTAGGGTTTTAAGGGTTTTAGGTTTTTACTACTTTAAGACTTTTATGGGGGTTTAATTTTTTATGTATTTTCAATGGTTTTAAGTATTTTAAGGGTTGTAGTGCCTCATTGTATTTAGGTTTGTTTGGGGGGTTTAGGTTTTTTAGTGTTTTTTATGGTTTTTCGGTTTTTTTTTGTGTTTTAGTTTTTTTTGGGTTTTAGTGGTTTTAGATTATTTTCAGGTTTTTAGGGATTCTAGGTTTTGTTTATGGTATTTATGGGGTTTTATGATTTTCCATATTTTTTTATCATTTGTAGGGTTTTATGGATTTTACCAGTTTTTTGGGGTTATAGGGGTTTTGTAAGGGTTTTATGGTTTTTAATACTATTAAGGGGTTTTTAAAATATTTAAGGTTTTAATGTTTTAATAATTTTTTAGGATTTTTGGGATTTTCTGGTTTTAAATGGTATTTAGGATTTTTAGGGGTTTTAGGGTTTTTTTGCCTTTTGGGTTTTTATGGTTTTAATGTTTTGAGGGTATTTATGGTGTTTTTGGGTTTTTAGGGACTTCTTGGATTTTTATTGAGTATCTTAGGGTCTTTTAGGAGTTTTTCGGTAGTTAAGATATTTTTGGGTTTTTAGGGGTTTTAGGAAACAGAAGTTTTTATGGGTTTTATGGTATTTTAGTGTTTTTAAGGGGTCTAAGGGTTTTTTGTTTTTTTATGGGTTTTTACTGTTTTATATGTTTTAGGGCCATTAAATGTTTTTAGGGATTAATTATTTTCAGGGGATTTGGGGTTTTAGGGTTATTAGTGGTTGCTTAGGGGTTTTTGGGGCCTTATAGGTTTTCAAGGTTTTTATGGTTTTTATGGTTCATATGGGTTTTAAAGGTTTTTAGGGTTTTTAGTGTTTTTAGGATTTTTATAGGGTTTCAGGGTGTTTATAGATTTTAGAGTTTTTTATTTGTAGTGTTTTTAGTGTTTTTAGTGTTTATCTGGGGTTTTAGGATTTTTTGTATTTAGGGTTTGTAATTTTTTTGTTTTAAAGGGTTTTATGGTGTTTAAGGATTGTAAAGAAATTTTATGGATCTTTTATGGGTTTCTCTATTTTTGGGGTTCAATGTTCTTTAATGGTTTTTAGTTTTTTTGGGGTTTTGTTCTAGTTTTATGCTCTTTTAGGGGCCTTAGGGATATTTTGGTCATTATAGGGTTTTAGGGTTTTTATGGGATTTAATGTTTTTTGTGTTTTTGGTTTTATATGGGTTTTTCATTTTCTACTTTATTTATCGGTTTTTTGTGGGTTTTATTGGTTTTAGGGTTTTTTATGTTTTTTTGTTTTAGTGGCTTTAAGTATTTCATGGGTTTTTGGGGTTTTTGGGTTTTCAAGGGCTTTGAAGGTCTTTAAGTTGTTTTAGTATTTTCCAGGGGTTTTAGTAATTTTAAGGTTGTTAAGGGTTTTTTATGTTTATAGTTATTATTAGGGACTATTATATTTTGAGTGTTTTTTTTACGGTTTTTTTGTTTTTTAGGATTTTCAGTTTTTTGGGGTTTTTATGTGTTTTTAGAAGGTTTTAGGGTTTTTTACATTTTTTAGGTGTTTTAGAATTTTATTTGGGTTTAAGGTTCTTTTAGAATTTTATGTTTTTTAGTGTTTTTTTATTTTAAATGTTTTTTGGGGTTTTTTGGGTTTTAGGTAATTTTACAGGTTTTAGGGTTTTTTTGATTTTTGGGTATATTTGCGCCTTTTAAAAAAATTTCATTTTTTATGTGTTTTAGGGGTTTTTAGGTTTTTTTATTGTTATTTTTTTGGTTTTTTTGGTTTTTTGGGTTTCACTATGAGGAAAATGAATTTATTTACTATTAAACCACCATTAAATATTTTATAAAAAAATATTTAATATTGGTTATTTAGAATCAATTTTAAAAAATTAAAGAAATATCTTTTTTATTTTTAAAATATTTTTTTCTATATTTGAAAACTACAACTAAATAATATTTTTTAGTTATTTTTATTATTAATTTGGGGAATTTATAGAAATTTCCCAAAGATAGCGGCAGTTTTAAAAAAACTACTACCAAATTAAAAAAATAATATTAAATGTTTTTTATTTAATTATGATTATTTATTAGTTTTTATTTTTTATTTTTTTATCATTTATGTTGTATTATTTATAATTTTAATATAATATAAAATTTAAATTATTTATTATTTATAACTAGTATTTAGTAATTTTTTGAAAGATTAATTAATTCTCATAATAGATAAAAATTAGAATTTAGCATCAAATGACCATAACTTTTGATTTGAGTGTCTATTTTTACCCCACAACAAAAAAAATGAAGCTAATGAAATGTGTTAAAATTATATTATCTAATAATTTTGTTGTAGTTATTTGAATAAAATTTATTACAACTTCAAGAAAATTCAAAAAATAATACTTCAAATTCAAACAGGCATAACTTTTGATCTGGATATTTGTTTGCTCTCGATGATAAATAAAATTGAATCATGAATGAGGGATATGTTGTTTTGATTAGTATAACCATATAAACATTTTTTCGAGGTCAAACAAGGGTCACAAGTCCTTTAAAAGTAATTTTTGTTGTCGAATACCATGATTTTTGATCCATTATGCCTTTGGGTCATTTAAGGGTTACCTCACCAAGTTGAAAATAGGGAATTATTCATTTCATACAAAAGGTTTCCTTAACGACTACTTTTTAAATAAATACTTATATATATATATATATATATATATATATTAATCAGTATTTATTTAAAATTATATAAAATTGTATCAATGTATGGATATTTATATGATTATATGAATATTTATCAATATTTATATACATTTGAAAATATTTATATGTATTTATATTTATATATTTTTACATCTTATATGGTTGTATATATATAGATATTTATATTTACAAGTGTTTATATATATAATTATATTATTATAATAAATAGTTGGGTATTTATATATTTTTGTGTAACATAAATGTATGTATATATATACATAAATTTAATTATATACAATTCTATTTATAAATATTTAAATTCTTTTATTATTTATTATTTATTAATTATTAATTTATTTTGTATTTATTTATAATTTATTATATATTGATTTATAATTTATAATTATATTATTGTTAGGTTACTATTTAAAATTTATTATATGTTATTACTTATTATTATTAATTTAATATAAATTAATTAATTATTATTTATTCTCTACATATTTATTATTTTTTATCTATTATATATAGATTTATTATATATTTACTACTTATTTATTTGTTAATTTTTATTTTTCATTATTAATTAATTTTTTAATTATTATAAAGTCATTATTAATTTTTATTTATTAATTTTTAGGGTTTTAGGGGTTTTAGGTTATTTTAGGGCTTTTAAGGTTTTAAGTGTTCTCCATGTGTGTAAGGGACTTTTTACGGTTCTTTAATTTTTATAAGATTTTTACAATGTTTATGTTTTTTGGGGTTTTACATTTTTATGGGATTTTAGTTTTGTGGGGTTTTTAGGGTTTTCATGGTTTTATAGGATTTTAAGGGGTTTTAAATGTATTTAGGTATAAATTTTTTTTAGGGTTTGGTGGTTTCTATGGTTTTTAGTTTTTTTGGAGTTTTAGGGTTTTTGTGTTTTTAGGTATTTTATTGTTTTTCTAGTGTCCAATTTTTATGGTTTTTACCGATTTTTGGGTTTTTTATCTTTTCTGGGTATTTTGTTTTTTGTCTTCAATAGTTCATGGGTTTTTTGGATTCATAGGTTTTTTTAAAAAAAATTAGTTTTTGGGTTTTTTATTTTTTTGGGGTTATAGTGTTTTTAGGGTTTAGGGTTTAGGGTTTATTGTGTTTATAGTTTTTTGATGGGTTTTATAGGTTTTTAAAGTTATTTTATTAATTTTTTGGGTTTTAGGGGTTTTATTATTTTTATTTCCTGGTGTTTTTAATGTTTTCTATGATTATTGGGTTTTATGGTTTTTAGTAATTTTTGGTTTTTGGGGTTTATTACTTTTGCTGGTTTTTAGTGTTTTTAGGGTTTTATGGGATTTATAGCTTATACAGTTCTACAATTTTTTAGGGTTTGTGTTTTTAGGGTTTTTATTATTTTTATGATTTTAGGAATTTTTGTGGGTTTTTTGAGTTTTAGGGTTTTTAAGGTTTATATGTGTTTTATGGTTGTTTGAGTTTTTTAGGAGTTTTGGGGTTTTTAGTTTCTTTTCGGGTTTTTGGTTCTCTTTTACCTTTTAGGATATTTTATGTTTTTATGTAATTTTTGGGCCTTTGGGTTTTTATGGTTTTATGGTGTATTTTAGTTTTATTAGAGGTTTTTAGGGGATTTTATGGGTTTTTAATTTTTAGTGTTGTTTTGGAATTTGTTAGGTTTTTTAGGGTTTTCAAAAGTTTTAGGGGTTTTAGGGTTCTTTAGGTTTTTCGTGTTTTTAGGGTTATTTCATTCTGGTTTTCGGCCACGAAATGCCCAACGGCTCTGTATCCAATGATTGATGGAACTGATTTCCAAAGGCAGGTGTTCTCCAGATGGTCTGACCTGCGACTCTTAAGAACACACATTGGTCGAGAGGATGAGAAGTCGGGCTCATCGCACCCTTTTTAGGGGGGGAGGGATTATTGCCTATCCCAGGACTCTCTTATAGATTTAATATGTATTCATATGTTCGCGAATCTTTGGTTTATACCCAAACATATTATCCACGGATTTAACCTTGATGGGAAATGGTCAACTGGATGCAGGGGTTCAGAATCATTTATGCCCGAGTTTTACCATCCCTTGTTGGATTAATGACCCCAAAGGGATGGAACTCGCTTGAGGCGGCACCAGGAGTGGCGCGATGAACCGATATGGAGATGATCGGATCGAACGGTTGTTGGACTTGAACCCCCATGGAGGCTTCCTATTTAGCCTGTCTAGGAGACAGGGATCAAATTCCACGTAGTTTTCTTAGGTGTCGGAGATCCGACGCGAAAAGATACCAGGTGATCCGATGGGTGGTGGGCTTGAACCTCAAGGAGGCTTCCTACTTACCTTGTCTAGGAGGCAGGGGTCAAAGTCCACGTAGTTCACATAGGTTTGGGGATTATGCTCTGAGGCAACCCAGAATGATGGATTGAGGTTTACACTATGAGGAGGCCCAGAGTAATGGATTGGGGATTACACTCTAAGGAGGCCCATAATGATGGATGTCATGGTCGATGCTTACTCTAAGCCCACATGAGTCGTGCTCGGTGTGAGAAACAAAAGGCAGTAGGGACCAGAGGATCACGTCGTGAAAGGTGCATCCCTGAGAAGCGGAGTGGGGCTTACGCATGGAGCGGCCCAGAATGATGAATTGGGGCTTACACTCTGAGGAGGCCCATAATGTCGGGGCTTACTCCGAGATGGATGCCCGGGGTGTCTTTCTCATATCTGGCCATGAGGGTGTCCCAAACCACTGGTGGGTCGAGGAACATAATTGAGGTCCAACACCTATGTGCAAGTGCACAAGCAGGATAACGTCAAGGGCGTTGGATTCAGTCCAAACAAAGGGAAATGAAAAGTGTGAATTACAGGCCTGATATTCGGAATATAATTAGGGCGGCATGGTGATGCATGATAACTGTTGACCATGTTCGAATCACAACATTCATATCATGTTAGCCTGGAATGGGGACGAACAAATGAGGGTCGACAGCTGACCATGTTCAAAACACAGGACCTATCTCGAAGTGTTGTCCAAATTCATCCGGGGCGTTGGCCCAGGACGGTAGGTTAGCCGATGCGGCATGAGGCCAGGCCATTAGGGGTTCCCTTCAGACATGAATGTGGATGAAGATCTGAATAAAGGACACGCAGATCATGGGGCAGAGTGATGGAATGTTTGAATGGATTCTAGCACTCTTGAAATTATACCACTGTAAACATGGCATGAGGCATATTATGTTTAGGTCATAAGGATTACTATAGTTTAAAGTCATGTTGATAGGAATGTTTCCATACAGTTTAACGCCATGTGGTCAGGACGAGGGACATACAGTTTAACGACATGTGGTCAGGATGATGGCCATACAATTTAAGGTCGTGTCGTCAGGACGACTAGGTAGGAGATACCTAGAAATGGTTGGTGTGGGACTTAAGCAAGGGTTTCCCTTTCTGGATGAACATAGAAAAGGGAGCTAGGAAATGGGGATTAAATGAGAGTCATGAAGAGTATCTCGACTCATGGAATTTATAGGACGGATGTTGGGGCAGCAGAAGGGTGCACTGGAAATTCCTAATATCCCGGCCCGAAAATCTCACGGTGAGACTGTCCATTTTTCATGGGGGTCAGTGACGGTAGCCAAGGGACCGGCCTGAAGGGGCGGGACCGCAGCCTAGCACTGAGCCTGAGCAGGGGGTGGGGGCGCAGCCCCCGCGGTATGGACCAGCGAGTGCATGGGGTTTTCTGCATGGGGTTGGCTGCGAAGGAGCTGTCCGTGAAGGACTGGCCCTGAGGGACTGGCTATGGAGGAGCTGTATGTGGTTCACAGTTTAGTTGTCGAAAAAGGGTGTCTGCAAAGGAGCTGGCCGTGAGGGAGTAGGCCGTGAAGGAGGCTGTCCGCGAAGGGTGCTGTCCATGGTGGAGATGGTCGTTCGCGAAGGGTGTTGGCAAAGGGGACAGCGCCCGTCCTACTTGGCGCCTACGGAGGGGTTCCGCCTCCATTTCGCGAACGTCACTGGTCCCAGGAGGAGATGGCTATCCCTGAAGGAGATGGTCGTCCGTGAAGGAGATGGCCACTACGGGCTAGCTATGGAGGACCTATCCACATGTGGTTCATGGACTGGTTTCTCCTCTTCGTGGAAGGGCGCATCTGCGGATGGTCGCGGACCGTTGGGAGCGATTTCTCCAGTGTCTCCCCATTTGTTTTCACTGGTCATTCCTCCATGTCTTTTTGGTGCCCCTCGGTGAATATTTATTGAGTCACGAGGATGCAATATTGATGGGCTCCAACACATTTTGCGGAAGCCCATGAAGGAAGCCCCATACCCGTGAACGACTCGGTCAACTGATATCTTTGGAACCGAGATCTACGGAATTAGTCCGCGGAGGTGCACCACTCTGCCTCTATCCTGCGAATTACAGTAGTCCACGGAGGGGGCGGCTCGTGGTGGTGGACCGGTCTGGCATCCATCCTACCTTGCGACCGCGGAGGCTCTCCGCCTCCATTTCGAGAATGAAAATGGTTTGTAGAGGGGTGCCTCGCAGGGCCTGGCCACGTTGTCCTTCCTTGGGACCAGTTCGCAGACCAGTCTTGTTTGTTCCCCTTCTTTGATTATTTTCCCCATTTCTTTGGGGGATTTGGGTAGAATCTCCTTTGCGGATTTTTCAGGACCCTACAAGGGTCCTCTATTATTTTTAGTTATTTTATGATAATTTAAATTAATTTATGGGTTTTAGGATGTTTTAAGGGTTTTAGAGTGTTTTAGGGATTTTATGTCCCTTTAGGGGTTTTAGGGCTCTGTAGTGTTTTTCAGGGATTTTTGTATTTTTAGGTGTTTTTAGGGATTTTAGAGACTTTTATGTTTTTTTATAGAGTTTTATCAATATAAAACGATATTTTTATAAAAAATATTTAAATCAAGAAACTATATCCTGATCTAGGAATGTTTTTGGGTAGCTTTTATTAGAAGGGAAAGAGTTTTCTTGGACAATTCCTTATTGGTATGTTTCTGTATGAAGGTGCTTTTTCAGATAGGGCCTTCCATGAAACATAATTTAATAAGGATATTTCTAAGAAATCTCCTTCCTCAATAATGTTTCATGGAAGGATTTTTTCATAAAACCACCTTCATCAAAAATATTCATGGATGATTATTTTGAGAAAAGTCCCCTTCATTCTAATTTATTTAGAAAATATTTTTTTATTTATATAATAATAGAAAAATAAAAAAAATATTATTTAACATTTTTTGTATCGGTATTAATTTTAATTCTAGTATTCCAATAAATATTAAAGAAAAAATCCCTCAAGCGCCCCTTTTATAAGGTTGAATCTCTCTATATAATTATGGATATATTGTGTGGGGTAAAAACACATCTTTTCCCAAAATAAATGAATAATTTATATTATAAAATAACACATTAATGATAAAAAACAATTAATCATTACACATTTTTGAATAATTAATTATAATTAGATAATGTAATTGTAATTAATTAAAAATATAATTAAATTGTTATTTAAAAAAATTAGTTATACTTAATAATCTAATTAATTATAATAATAGATTAATATAATTATTATTTTAATAATAATAGTGTAATTAACAAATAAATATAATTTAATTTCTAAAAGATAATAATAATCGTTTATTATTATTATTATTATGAATAATAGTATTAATAAACAAAAATAATAATGTCAAGTAAATTCAGATATATAATATTTATGAATAGTAATATTTTCGTTATTAATAATTAAAGATGACCACATATCGACTCCAATTCAAAAAAAAATGCTTGTACACAAGGACTTGAACATGAATAAGGAAATAATGATAATAAGAAAGTCTTGATAATCAATCCATTATAATAAAGTCATGATAATAAATTATTATTATTATTATTATTATAGTAATTACCCACAAGTCTATGGATCCCAAAATAAAAGATAATAATGTCATGATGATTATTAAAACATAATAATGTCATGATATTTATGTAATGATAATAAATTCATGATAGTAAAGTCATGGTGATTATTATGAATGATGTAATATACCATGATTTTTACTAATGATGAATATAATCATTTTTTATAAAAATATTATTAATTATTAATATAATATTAATAATTTTGAAATTAAAAATATTAAAAATATTTATTATTATTATTATTATAAATAATTAAATCATATTATAAATTTTCAATTATTTATATATTATATATTATTATTATTAGGTTATATATTATTATTGATACTTAATATTTTCAATTTATTATTTTTATGAATTGTTTAAACTATACAATATGCCATTAATTCTTGTCATATGTTTCATTTAAAATCTAATTATAATTTATTTGTTTTAAAATATATTAATTTATATAATTATTTTAAATTTTAATGGTTATTTTTTAAAACCACAATGCTTTATATCATATATATTCTTTTCTATCTATTATTTTGAAAAAAAAAATTATTTTCAACTATTTCTTATACATTTAGTCTATTTTTAATTTTTCATTTAGATTTTATTTATAGTTTATATTTTATAAGATTTCAAACCGTCCTTCATGAAATATAATAATATTATTATGTATCAAGTTGGTAAAGTTTAATGGTTTTAAAATATACATTATAAGTACAAAAATATTGAAACACAAAAGGTATTCTAAACATATAAATAAATAGTTCAAAATTACAATGAATTTAAAATGTTTTATTTAAATTAATTAATTTATTTGTTATTAATATTTTTGATTAAAAACAGAACATTAACACTTTAAAATAATTATGCACATTATTTTTATTAACTATCACATTATTATTTTAATTATATTATGTAATTATTATAAACATTTAAAAATATAATTAGTATTTGTGAATGAATATATTAATAATATAATTTAATAATGAAATTATTATATTAAAAATTTATAATTAATTATTTTATTAAAGTAAAAAAGTTATTAATAAATAGTGTTTGCTTCCACATAAATTAATTATTCTTTAGTATATTTATGAAATTATTTTCATTTTCATCATTTTTTAGATATTTTTTTTCTATTTTTTATTCACTTATATTACACTTGTAGTTTATATCTTATAATATTTAATATCCCACAACTTGAAACATAAGAAAACTTATTAAATTAAAAATAGTTAACATTAAAATATTATAAAATAAAAAACTATCAATAAAATCTAAATAAAACATATAACATAGGCCAAACATATAAAAAATAGTTTAGAATAACTATAATTTCATTAATATAATGAACAAAAAATAATTTACAAAGAAAAACATAGTTTATTAAAAAGCTTTTATTTTCACTAAGAAAAATTCAATCGCATAAAATATCATATAAGTAAAATCAATAAGAAATTAAAATAAATTAATGTTAAAAAATAAAAATAAAGAAAAAAATTAATTTATGCAAATATTGTTATGTGTAAAAAAAATATAATAAAAATGATAGGTTTTTAGAAATAAATATTTGTGTCATTAAATTTATATTTCATTAATTTTTTTAACTTTCGTTCAATTATTTTTTATATGATGTGTCCCTATTTCAAATTTTATTTAACTTAGTGACATTGAAAGAGTAAAAATTATAAAGAATAAATACAATCTAAATGATATTTGACACATTAACTAAACATATATAAAATAATTGAAAATAATTAAAATTTCATAAATATAAATAAAAAAATCTAATTAACAGGGAAATTTTTTTTTGTTTAAAATCATAATAATTACACATCAAAGTTTTCAGGAATAATTATTATTAATTGTAATATTATTAATTTCATTATTATGTTTTGTTAAAAATTATATTATTATTGAATATTATTAACTACATTATTAATTAATATTAATTATATAACTAGTTATTTAAAATAATTACAATAATAAATATGAATAATAATGTAAATAATATATTTATAAATTTATCTCCCTACATGAAGCTACGTCTTAGTGTCACTTGCATGGTGGCCATCAGAGGCATGAACCAATGGACATATCAGTCTAGGGTTTCCTTGGGATTATGTCCATTCAGGCTCATAGTTTTTTTGGGGGAATTTTTTCTTTTGATCCTTCTGGTTTATATTTTCTATCGATAGACCTTCGAATCGTGCTGCATTTAGGATGATTTTTAATATAATGTATTCCTTACCAGCTTTTATGTGGTTTATTTTTTTATTTTCTTAATAAAGTGGCATCAAAAAAAGCAACATAAAAAATTATAAATAATCATTAAGTCAAAATGTATTTATGAAAATATTTATATTTAACAAAAAATACTAATAATAACATTTTTCTAATTTACTTGATAATAAATAAGAAAATATTAACTATTTTACTAAAAATATAATTTTCTATTTATAATACTATTAATATTGTCATTTTTATATTTAAAGTATTTAATTTATTAATAATTGTATTTAAAACAACTATATAAATAATTTTTATTATTCATACATTTTATAAACAAAGAAAATACATTACAATAAATAAAACATCATTTATTAATTATACTTCATAATAATAATATTATTAATTATCAAAAAATATTTTAAAATATCAAATTAGTTATATTATTAATTAATGTTTTTATATTCATTATTAGAAATTATTTATTATTTGTAATCCCCAATCCTCATCATTTGTATATTCTACAAATTATTATTAAATGGTTTTTTATTTTCAATTATGTTATTGATTTAATACTAAAAATAGTTTTTATTTATTATAGTTATAACAACATTAATGAAATTATTATTAATAATTGCTTTTAATTTATTAATTAAAATTATATAATTATACAATTATAATTCTTTATTTAAAATATGTTATCATTAATCGCTATTTCTCATTAATATGTCTTTATAAATAATATTTTATTCAATAAATGATAGGAATTTTGTGTATGAATCCCGCAAAAAAATTTTGAAAAAAAATCAAGGATATGAACTTTATAAAAGGGAAACATTAGTAGAATCGTATATAATTTTATCAGAAAACATTAATTAAAGTAATATCAAATATAAAATTATAAAAATATTATTTAATTATATGTACAAAAAAACATTATGTATTTAATAAAATAGATGTGAGGTTTATTTTCAAGAAATATCCATTGATGAATTTTTTTAGTAAGGTTTCATCTCAAAAATTCTAGTCATTGAGAAATTTTCAAAGAAGGAATTTTCTAAGACAATGCATTCCTTATAGAAATCTCAAAGAATGTGATGCCTCAGAAAACAATTTATTTAAAATAATTAAACAAAATCAATGTCTTTTACATCACCCACCCTTATACCAGACCACCCCCAAGTATCATGTTTAGATTGGTATATTGTTTATCAGTCTACATATTTTTTGATGTAGTTTTTTATTTTTATTGTTAGAATTTTTTTTGATTTTTTGGAGATTTAGTTTCCATTATTTTTTTGTGTTTTTAGAGTCTTTAAAGGTTTTTGGGTAATTTTATGTTCTTTTAGGGTTTTGGGGGTTTTAGTTTTTTTAGACTCTTTTAGGGGGTTTTAGTGGTTTTAGGTAATTTTATTGATTTTAAGGAATTTAGGTTCATTTAGTGTCTTTTTATTTTTAGGGTCTTTTGGGTTTTTAGTGTTTTTAAAGTCATTAGGGTTTTTAATGTTTTATTTTATTATATCTATTTATTGTTTTTTATAGTCTTTTATTTTTTTTAGGTTTTTGGGGTATTTAGTGTTTTTAGGTATAATAATGATTTTTCGGGGTTTATAGGGTTTTTACTCTTTTTAGGGTTTTTAGTATACTTTATTCTTTTTAGTGTTTTGGGGATTTTCAGAGGTTTTATGTGGTTTTATGTTTTTTATAAATTTAATATGGTTTTGTATTTTTATGTAATTCAAGGGGTTTGGGGTTTTAAGGATTTTAATGTGTTTTGTAGGGTTTTTATGAATTTTTATTAGTTAAAGGTTTTAAAATATTTTTAATGTTATTAATATTACTCAGGTATTTTAGGTTATTTATGGTATTTAGGGTATTTAGGTTATTTAGGGTATTTTAGTGGTTTATGGATTTTAATAGTTTTTAGGGGCATAGTGCTTTAAAAGGATTTTATTGGTTTTTTATGATTTTTATTATTTTGGTGGTGTTTTTGTTATTTTAGGGGTTTTAGGGTCTATAGGGGCGGGGGGGGGGTTATGGTTTTATGTTTTTATGGGTATTACGATTTTTATGTATTTTTTATGAGGTTTTAGGGGGTTTTAGGGTTTTATGGTTTTTTTAGGTTTTTTAGGGGTGTAGTTTTTTATGGTTTTCAGTTATTTTTCGGTTCTAGGTGTTTTAGGATTTTTTGTGGTTTTTAGTGTTTTAGGGTTTTATGAGTTTTAGTGTTTTCCAATGGTTTTATTGGTTTTGGAGTTTTATTATGGATTTTCGGGGTTTTATATTTTTAGGTGTTTTAGGGCTTTTGAGGATTTAGTGTTTTTGAGATTTTAGTGTTTTTTCAGAATTGTAGGGTTTTAGGGTTTCTTAGGAGTTTTAGGGAGTCTAGGGATATTTAGGGTCTTTATAGTTTTACAGTAATTTTTAGGGGTTTTCCTTATATCATTAGGGGTTTTGGGTGTTTTAGGATTTTTAAGTATTTGTTGTGATTTTTAGGGTTTCTATGGATTTTAGGGTTTGTTGAGGTTTCTAATTATTTTTAGGGGATTTATAGTTTTTAGGGTGAAAATGGTTTTAAGTGTATTCTTGTGTTATTGTTGGGTTTTTAGGGTCTTTTAGGGTATTTAGTGTCCTTTAGAATATTTTTCTAGGTTTTTATGGTTTATAGGGGTTGTATGGTTTCATTGGTTTTTAGCGGTGTTATGGTTTTGGGGGTTGTCATGGTGTCTATGGTTTTTATGGGTTATCAGTGTTTTTTAGGTTTTGGGTTTTAATTTTTTTAGGGGTTTAATGGTTTTAGGTGTTTACAGTGTTTTAGGGTTTTTAGGGTTTTTACAGTTTTTAGGGGTTTATGGTTTTTAAAAGTGTTTATGGTTTTTGTGGGGTTTAGGGTTTTTTAGTTTTTGAAGTGTTTTTGGGTGTTTATGGTAGTTTATGGGGTTTTATGGGTCTTTTAGAGGGTTTATCAAAATTTATGGTTTTTAGAGTTTTTAGGGACATTTAGTGTTTTACTGTTTTTATTATTTTAGGATTTTTATGGTTTTCATGTTTTTACTATGTTATTTGTTCTTATGGTTTAGGATTTTATTTTTTATTATGGTTTTTAGGGTTTTTAGGGTTTTACGATTTTTAAGGGTTTTATGTTTTTTTGGATATTCTAGTTTTATAGATTTTTTTTGTTTTTTGCGGTTTTTAGTAACTTTTATGGTATTAAGTTTTTTATGGTGTTTTAGGATTATTTGGGGTTTTTAGGGTTTCAATGTTTTGTGGATTTAGGGTATTTTATGATTTTTTTTGGGTTTTTAGGGCTTTTTAGTGATTCTAGTGCATTTATAATCTTTTAGGATTTTTAGGTTGTTTTAGGGGGCTTTGTAACACCAAAATATTTCATAGTACATTATTTTTTCAAATTAAGTTATTAACTTTCACTACACACAACACCGAGTTCAAGCGCACATCGACATACCAAACTAGCCATTCAAAAGAGGTTACGAATTGTATTAATTGAATTTTTAATTTTATATAATCCTTTTAATTTTAGAAACCATATAATGAGTTTCTTAGACATAATATAAGAACAAATTCAATTTTTCAGAAAAATAAGTATTTTCCAAAAAAAATCAATTTTACCACCTTTTAATGGAGAACCATTTTTGAATCAAATAATTGAAACTTTTATATATTCAATTTTGAAAAATAAACTTCGTCTTTATAATCGGTACATAAAAATTTATTTTCAATAAATTTGTGGCATCTTTCTAATAACTTTCATATTCAGGTGAATAGTAAAAAATATTAAATTTTAACTGAAAACAACTTTTTTAATCAAAATACTTTATAGTACTAAATTATAAATTTGAGTGGTTTTTATATGTCATTATATTATATTTCTATCATTTAATAAAATGTTGGTCATTGGATGTAATTTCACATTTAAACTAGATATAAACATGTGTAAATCTTTTGACAGTTATTATTTCTTAAAAACATGCCTTTTGTTATGATAGTGGGAATTAATTTTAAATTAATTTCTGTCACTTTTGTGTTTATAATATGGAAAAATGGACGACATATTTGGTATCAGGAGGTCCAAATAATGTAAATAGGTAACTTTTATTTTTAGACATTATGAATAATTCGGTAAATATTTTATTTACCATGGTTAAAAGGTAATTCATGTAAATATTGGTAAAGAAATAATATTAAAATAATATTAAATTACCCTAAAACGGGTCCAAACCCTATTAGATGATACATTTTGGACCATGGTCATCCTTGGGTTGATTTTGGGACCACTTGAAGCCACTTGAGAGTGATAATGACACTTTATATTAATTAATATAAGGTAAAGGCAAAAATTACATAAACATATATCTTTTAGTAAAAAAAATTTTACATGGTGTTATATAAGTAATCCTTTCAAATATAAATATTCAATACAAATCTAAAAATATGTCATACATAATGGTAGTTTATTTATAATTTTTTGACATTGAATAATTAAATTTATTTATGACACAATGATGATGTAGTGTTTTCCTTATTAATGAAAGAATCAATTAAATGGTATTATAAATGATAAAATAAATATAATTTGATTACTTTGATGCCATGGACGAATTTTATAGGTTACTATGGAGTTTTAGGATTGATTAAATAAACTTATTTTGATTTAATAAAATTTTATGACTTTAACAAAAATAAAATATTAAACAGTGTCAAAATTGACATAAAAGAGTTTTTAAAACAAATATTATATTATTAATTGATATAATATTCATAAATATCTAATGTTCGGCCAAAACAATTATACGATGATAGTTATGTCATTAATGATCCACTTTGGGTTCTCTTGGCATTTTATAGTATGTTTATTAACTAAATAATATAAAAATACAAAGAGACATGGTAAATGTCAAACTAATTAACTAAGAGTAAAATCTAAAAGACAAGGTTAATATAGTCACCCAAACCTTTCTAAAACCTATTTTTTTAGTTTTCTTCGACCTATCCACACCTTATCCTCGAATGAAATCATTTTTGAGCCATTAGAAACTGAATATGAACTTATAATAAAATAATATTTTAAGTTTTCCTAAGGTTCCCCTCACTCCTTTTATAAAAGGGAACTCCCACTTCTCTAAAATTCACACCTTCAAAGCCTTTTGGTTCAGGCAACCCCTTACCAAATATCATCTCAACTTCCCTCAATTTATCCTAGAGGCTATCCTGTAGTCATAAATCCAACCAAATGAGCCCTTTTTTATCAAATCAAAAGGAAGAACCCAAATGAGAGGTTATAATTTCACCACCCTCTTTCAAGTTCATTCTTCATCCACTTCCTCTTTCTTTGTTTATTCCATTATAAAATAATAACTAAAATATATTCTATATACTATGATGTTATTATAAATATGGTACAACCATATTCATTATTCTATCCATCCTTTGAATGACATGTCACCATACGTGCGTACGTACGACTTACCGTCTCCACGTCATTGTGTAATTGTTATTCAATACCTTATTATTTGGATCAGTATAAAAATTATGTGTAATTGATGTAAATAATAAATATAACATGATAATTATTCTTTATATTTGATATACCATTC
Organism: Viscum album; assembly: GCA_963277665.1. Lineage (NCBI taxonomy): Eukaryota > Viridiplantae > Streptophyta > Magnoliopsida > Santalales > Viscaceae > Viscum > Viscum album. The sequence goes on from OY728126.1 coordinate 1,009,940,572, forward strand.
AATTATATATTATTTTAATATCAAAATAATGATATCTTCTCTCGTGCGTACGTACGGATTACCGTCTCCACGAACGCAATTTGATTCATTCCCCATCATATCCATTCAAGAATAATTTTAATTTTATGATTAAAAATAATTTTTAAAGACTTGATATAATTCTAGATATTAATAATATACATACCATCTATACCAAATATGACTCACATAACCATGACTATAAAGGAAAATGAATCCGTTAACACCCAAAATGATGATAATACTAAGATATTATTAACAAAGTAATATCAAAAGATCATATATGATATTATTTTAATGTATATGATTATTGTATAATTTAAAAACAAATATTTCACCAGTATAATGGAGTTTAACCTACCCTAAACCAATGAAAAGTACCAGGTAAGTGTTAATTTCACAATCGATTTATTATCTGAGGTTTTTTTACATAAGTATATAATGGGACATATTTTTTATCCATGTCCATGTTTCATAAAAGGGATTTCAAAGGTATTATTTTAAGGGACTTTTTACTAAAACATTATTTTAAATGTTTTAATGATTTATCTTTATAACCCCTTTTAATTAATGTCCATGATTTCAAAATGATTTTTAAGGATTTATTTATATGGACATGAATGATTTGAAATGATAATTATTTTCAAGAATTTTAAAGTGGTATGGGAAAAATTGTTTCAAAAATATATTTTAAATGACATCCTTTATAAATTTTGAGACTTTTAAATGATTTCCTAAAAAAGGGGTATTTTCATCAAATCATTTTACTGATCATTTTCATCTATGTCAACATCTTTGATTGATCTTAAACTTTTTTGAAGTTGATTTATTATGATACAAATCTCCCATATTGTATTGAAGGTTTTGTGACATGTATGACTTTGGAAGTGTTCTTTTTTATACCATTCATGGTTTATGGTTAAAGTATTAACATTTCCTATGTTATTTTTATTACGAATGTTTATGTTCTGTTTTAACCTTTTTATATGAGGAATGTATTGTACTTAGTAAGTGACGTGTGGAGCCCGCTATAGCTCCTTGATGCATCGGTATGTCTCATGAGACAATTATATGTGTAATTGGTCGAGGCGTTTCCCAATTTGATATATGGTTTTGGCCGAGACCTTAATCATTTTTAGACATCTTGGCCGAGGCCTTGACAAAATGTTTTAGAATGACTGTCATTATGCATTCCTTCATTATGAAATCAGTTATGACATGTGATTATTCAACTAGTAGAATATCCATGTTCATGGTTATATGGTAATGTTTGATTTATTTTTACCACATTATGTTCAAGTTTATGTATAAAAGGCTGTAGTTTTTATTACACATCTTTCCTTAAATGTTTATAGCTTCTGCTAAATTATTTACTCTTACTGAGCATCTAAGATCACCCCTTTCCTATGTTTTATTTTCCTAGGATTTCCAAAATTTGTATTATGATTTTTATGCAGGGTTAAGATAATGGTAATTATGGTGTTCTCAAAGGAATATTTATGTTGTGTTTTATGTTAGAAATTGTAATGTAATGTTCATGTATGTAATCTATTTTCCAAGACTACTACACTGATATGTCCTTCGGGACTTGATTCCTTGTAATCATACCAATGTATTAAAATAATGCACTGACTCTAGGTAACTGGGGTCGGGGCATTACAGTTGATATCCGAAGAAGTTTAGTACAAACTTTGGAAATTAGATTTAGATAAACCCTGATTAGAGCACATATACCTAAGATAGACTCTGAGGATTAGTATAGAATAACTTCCTAGAGTTTTGTAATTATAGATATTTTGTGAGTTTTATAGGAAATACATCCCTGTCTGGATACGAGTAGGTAGAGGTGGCTCTGGCACAGATATACCTAGGGGTAAAACCTGAAAACACCGATTTGAGCTAGACTCGAACGGGAACTGGTGCACAGCAACGGGCCTTGCTTCACTATTAGTTACGACACTCCTGGGGGATATGCTTGGGGTAATTCACATTTTCATTACAAGCCATTATGAATGATATAGGAGTAAATAATTCCTCAAAGAAAACAATTTTATGATTATATCCATAAAATTTTCAATTTAAATTAGGTTTTTTACAAGTTTGGAATTATGAATTGTGATTCATAAACCAACAAAGTGTATTCCATTGTTTAGAAATGACACCCAATAGAAGGAATGAGAACTCCAGCAATACATATGATCCAAAGAGTAAGAAGGATCATATCTTTAAGGGTATCAATCCAATGGACTCCCACATATTCTCATCATATGAATAAATAGTATCATGAGTTAACAAGATAAGTAAATAATTCTATGAGTCCTATGGAATTCAAGGGAATAAAGATAATAAAATGATGGAAGAGAGAAATATGGATAAAGGGAAGAGGGTAAAGAAGGATTTTCCCATATGTGATTACTGTGCAAAGAATCACCTTGGTAAATACTTGAAGGGAATGTGAGTTTGATATAATTGTCGAGAAAAATGACATCAATTACGTGATTTCAAGGATAATAAAAATGTTTCAAATGTAAGAGCTTCATCTGCAATGATTTGGGACACTATATGAATCAATGTTCAGATCATTAGAGTATTCACCAAATGATGCTAATGAATAATAATCAAGCTATGATACTACCACAGATAAAGAAGAATGACTAGTGTTCTTAAGTTGTTATTAAATAAATGTTTCATTTGAGTGTTGTCTCAATGATGTACTGGTTATATAAATTATGGAAATAAATAAGGATTGTACTGCAATACTATTTCATTTAATATATGAGGTTATATTGTATTATGAAAAGTTACTCAACAGCAAGTTAATTTTTTTTTAAAATACATGGTTGAAGGAAAGGTATTCCAAAATATGGTCCTGATACTGAGGTAGTAATTTTTGAATAAGAGATGGTTGATTTGGATAAATTATATTGGATATTCTTGACTACCTTGGCACTGATTAATTGTTTGTTTATTTCATCATTGTTGGGGTATTCAAAATTTTTGGATATAAGGAAGATATCTAGGATTCTATAAGGAATAAGGGATCATGAATGTAATCAATAAGGTTTTATGGTAATTCAGGGTGTTATCGTGTTTTAAAAGAACACATGATGAAGGTATTCACATGTTATTACGTGAAAAAATGGATCTTCATTGTGTTTAAATTACTTAAAAATTTTCGACTGTGAGTTTCGATAGAAGTATTCTAGATAAGTCTAAAGGTTGGAATTGATTAAGTTTGACATTGGATACAATTATTAAGGTTAAATCATTTCTTGAGATTATTTTTTGATTACCATGAAAAGGACATCCCGGAGGGTGAGCGACAACCCGTCGCGTCCGACAAGGTTGTGAGAATCGAACCCGCAACCGAAGGGTGACAAGGGTGCATCACCTACCACTTGCCTATGTGATATCCAGGATTGTATAATTTAGTTTCTTTTTAAAATTTCTGATAGGTGAATTATATATTCAATATTTTTGGAACCCGATACGATTAGGATAAATAGAATATTTTTTTGAAATCTGTTTGAATGAAAGATTAGTTTGTGGTAGGAATTAGTTGAAGGATGAAACTCTACTTTTCAAGTATAGATTTGTTTTCCTCTTCTTATATGGATAAATTAATTCTTAAACTTTAGGTAAGGGATCTTAAAAACAAAAATGTGTTATCCTAATACCTTATGTTTTGTTGAACCGATGGTATTTTAAATCATCATAGATTAATGGGTTTGAGGTCCTGAATTTTGCACTTGTTTGTGATCAATACCTCAATTACTCCCTATAAGTATAAATTTTATCATTCAATAATGTGTCTTTAATTTCTACCAATGTTTTTCTAATTGAGATAATAATTTAGTGCTTACTTTTTCATTTCCCTTTCCCTCTTATTAAGACTAAATTTTATTAACCCAATTTCTGATGTGAGTTTTCCACAAAGATTTTTTTAAATTTTTAAAATTTTATTATCGAAGAACAATTTCAAATTGTGAGGATGAAATTTGTTAAAGGAGGGGAAAATGTAACACCCCAATATTTCACAGTATGTTATTTCTTCAAAGTAATTCAATAACTATCACTACACACAACACTGAGTTCAAGCACACAACGACTTACCAATCTAGTCGTTCAAAAGCGGTTATGAATAGTATTAACTGAATTTTTAATTTTATATAATCATTATAATTTTATAATCCATATTATGATTTTCTTAGAAATAATATAAGAAAAAATTTATTTTTTTCAGATAAATGATGTATTTTTCAAAAAAATGCAATTTTACCACCTTTTAATGGAGAACCCATTTTAAATCCAATATTTGACACTTTTATATATTAAATTTGGAAAAATAAACTTCTTCTTTATAATAAGACATAAAAATTTAGTTTTGATAAATTTTTGGTGTCTTTCTGACAACTTTCATATTTGGGTGAATAGGGAAAATTATTAAATTTTAACTTAAAACAACTTTTTTAATCAAAATATTTTATAGTACTAATTTATAAATTTGAGTGGTTTTAATATGTAATTAGATTATATTTTTATCGTTTCATATAATTTAGTTAATTTGATTTAATTTCACATTTAAACTAGACATAAACAAGTGTCAATCTTTTGACAGTTATTATTTCTTAAAAACAAGCTTTTTGTTTTGATAGGATGAATTAATTTTAAATTAATTTTTGCCACTTATGTGTTTGGAATTTTGAAAAATGGATTCCATATTTGGGATCAGGAGATCCAAATTGTGTAAATAGGTATCTTTTATTTTTAGACATTATGAATAATTACTTCGGTAAATATTTTATTTACAATGGTTAAAGGGTAAATCCGGTAAATATAAGTAAAGAAATAAGATAAAAATAATTTTAAATTACCCTAATAAGTGTCCTAAACCTATTGGATGATACTTTTCGGACAATGGGAATCCTTGGGTCGATTTTGGGACCACTTAGAGCCACTTGAGAGTGATAATGACAATTTATATTAATTAATTTAAGGTAAAGGAAAAAATGACACAAACATATATCTTTTAGTAAAACAATTTTTTCAAGTAGTTATATAAGTTATCTTTTCGATTATAAATATTAATTAGAAAGATAAAAATATTTCCTATATAATCATATTTTATTTATAATTTTTTGACACTGAAAAATTATATTTATTTATGACACAATGATGATGCAGTGTTTTCCTTATTAATGATAGAATCAAATAAATGGTATTATAAATGTTAAAATAAATATAATTTCAATTTTTTGATTCCATAAAATAATTTTATAGGAAACTATGGAATGTTATTATTTATTGAACAAATTTATTTTTAATTAATAAAGTTTTTATGACTTTAACAAAATTCAATTATTAAATAGTGTCAAAATTGACATAAAATTGTTTTGAAAACAAATATTATATTATTAATTGATATAATATTCCTAAAAATATAAGGATCATCCAAAAGTGTAACGCCCCGACCCCAGCTACCAAGAGTCGGTGCATTACTTCGTAACATTGGCATGATCACAAAAGATCAAGTCTCGAAAGACCGTTTAGTTTAGTAGCCTTGGAAACACTAGATACATTCATAAATGTTACATTACATCACAAAGTGAAAAACTATAATAACATAGTCTCCATAGTCCACACTTCTATCCTCTTCAGACTATCCCTGCAGGTCATTCATAAAATACTTCTTCACATCCTGGAAAATATTAAAACATTGAAAGGGGTGAGCTCGGATGCTCATTAAGGTTAACAATATAGCGAAAGCTTTCATAAATAAACATTAACATTTAGGGCAATGTATAACTAAAACAAAAGCCTTTTAAACTTGAACTTCAACATAGTATGGCAAAAGTAAAATGAGATAATGTCATTCACTTCTTCACATGGATATTCTACTGGTCGAATAATCACATGCCATATCAATAACCACTTTCATAATGAGGGAATGTATAATGCCAGACATTCTGAAACACTTTGTCAAGGCCTCGGCCAAGACGTCTAAAATGATTAAGGCCTCGGCCAAAACCATAAATAAAATTGGGAAAGGGCCTCGGCCGATTCCACATCTAGTTGTCTCATGAGACCTACCGATGCATCGAGGAGCTATAGCGGGCTCCACCCGTCACTTATTAAGTCCAATACATTCCTCATATGAATAGGTTTAAACATATCATAAACCATAACATAATCATATCACATAAAACATGCATAAAGGAAACATAACATTTCCACATTTCAATCACAAGATATCAATACAACACATTGATATAATAAAAACGCTTTCAAAACCATTTTCAATACCAAAATAAAAGAAAGTTAAAACTTTTTATTTATTTTTCATTAAAAAAAATGATGGCTTGTAGAGGAAGCCGAAACTCAAATAATGGTCACGGCGGCGGAGAAGTCGTTGTCGCCGCATAAGTACGGAAGGAAAAACATTCCCTTTTTTCGTTTAGCAAAACGCTTCTTATAAAAAAAATTCCTTTTGAATAAACGTAAAAGTCAAAGGGTTTTATACACCGTATAAAAGAAGGTTGTGTATAAAACCATATATGCCTCAATGAAAGGGGATTGAGACGAAGTCCTTAAAAGATCATTTTTAAATAAAATATATCTATTATGTGTATTCACTATATATACACAATAATGAAAGTATAAATACAATATACAACATAATAATATCATGACATAATTTGAAGTAGGAGATTAACCGAAAGAATGGAAGTTGGGTTATGAAATTCCCTTACCTTGCGTCCTGTCCTGACTCGACCGTTCTTTAACCTCCTCAAAATCGGGTAACTCTTTTTGATTTGAGAAAAAGGCTTACTTGGGAAGAGTTCTTCCCAAATTGAGGCTTCTAGGAGTAATAGGGGGAAGTTGGGAGAGTATTTGGGCAGAGGTTGGCCGAGCCAAATGGCTTGAAGATGTGAATAAGTTGGGAGAGGTGGGGGCCTTTTATAAGTGGAGAGGAGGGGCTCTTTTGGAAAGATTGAAATGTTACATTATTACACAATGATTTTTGGATTATAAAGGTCCCACACTTATATAATTCGTGGCTAAGGTGATAAGGGTTCTAAATCTACCCATCCAATAGTCTTTGGACAAGTGTAAGCCTTGGATTTTACATTATCTTTTCATTTTATTAAAATCGTTAAATAATGAGATCATCGCTGCATCATAATGATGTCATAAATAATTTAATTTATTTATTGTCTAAAAATTATAAAAAAATACTATGATGTAGGAAATCTTTTTAGATTTCTAATTAATATTTATAGTCAAAATTTGGACTTGTGTAACCCCACTTAAAAACTGTTTTAGTAAAACGACTCATTTTGTGTCAATTTAATTTTAACATTAAATAAATATATATTAATGTCATTTTCCAACCAAAGTGGCTCCATGGGGTCCCCAAGTTGACTCATGGGTTGTCTTGGTCGGCCATGACTCATCCAATAGGAGTAGGACAAGTTTCAAGCTCATATCATATTATTAAAACATTGTTTTTACCGTAAACTACACTAATTACCTCTAATCGCGATTAAGAACTTAAAAGTTACTATTCACCAAAAAATTATTTTAATCTCATTGAACCACATTTTACTTCTTAATGACAACCATGTATGTCGGATTTTTGAAAATCAAATCACAGAAGTGGTAATATTTCATTTAAACGAAAAATCAGTTATTTAACTACCACTTAGTGGTTTCACTATTCATCAAAAATTGATGTTTTTCAGAACAATGCCAAAATTTGACCCTAAGCTATAATTGAGATTCCGAATTCAAAAATGATGTCTATTTTAAAAAATTCCAAACATATAAGTTGCATTAATTAATTTTATAATTAATTCCCGCTGTCACAACAAATAGCGTTTTTTAAGAAACAATTTATATCAAAAGATTGACAATTGTTTATGTCCAATTTCAATGTTAAATTAATTCTAATGACCACCATTGGATAAAATGGTAAAAATATATTCTAATTATACTTTAAAACCACTAAATAGTATAATTTATCACTATAAATTATTTTGAATAAAAAAGTTGTTTTTAAGTATTTTTCACAATTCATAAAAAATTAGAAGTTCTCAGAAAAATACCAAAAATTCAACATAGGCTAATTTCGATATTCCGAATCCAAAAATGAAGTCCATTTTGATAAATAAAATTTATAAAATTTCAAAAAGTTGGTATTACTATTCAAAACGGCTAGTTTAATTAGTTGTGGGGTGCGTTAGAGCTCGAGGTTGCGTACAACACACGCTATTGCATTATTTAATAAGAAGCGTATCTTAGAAGCTCGGGGTGTTACTTTCTCCCCTCCTTCAATAAATTGCGTCCTCGCAATTTGAAATTTTTCTTTGAAAATAAAAGTTTGAAAAGATAAAATACCTTTGAGGAAAACCCACATCGGAAATAAGATTAATAAAATTTTGCCTTAATAAGAGGGAAAGGGAAATAAAAAAGTCACCACCCAATTATGATCTCGATTAGGAGAACATTGGTGGCAATTAGAGACATATAATTAGAGGAAAACGTAAATATTTGTAGGGAGTGATTGAGGTCATCAATCACAATCAACTGTCAAATTGAGGGCCTCAAAGCCTTCAATCTATGTTGATTTAAAATATCATCAGTTCAACAAGACATAAGGTATTAGGATAACACATTTTTTTGTTTTAATATCCCTTTACTAAAGTTTAAGAATTAATTTATTCATTGAATAAGAGATAGGTATATATATATTTATGCTTGACAATTAGAGTTTCAACCTTCAACTCATCTTTCACTCAAAAAGATAATAGAACTCAAAAATATTATACTTATCCTAATTTTATAAGGTTCCAAATGTTAACACATACCATTTAGATTAGTAAAATTATTTTGTAATAACCAGGGACTTCCTGTAGGCTAGTGGTAGGAAATAACGGCCTGTCGCACTATGATTGTGGGTTCGATTCCTGCAGCTTTGTCCGACGCGACGGGTTATGCCCCACCCTGCAGGTTGTCATTTTCCTAAAACTATAGTATCATAATATTCCAAAAATAATCTTCATAAATTTTTTAAAGTTAAACAATAATATCCAAATATCAACTTAACCACTCCAACCTTTATAGTTATCCAAAATACCTCTGTCCAGACTTTCTCTAAAATGTCTCTTAATTCCAAAATCAATTTATCAGATTCCCCAAAAAAAGTAAAGTTTCTCTTATTGTCACATAGTAAAAATATAATTACTTTCATCATATTAAAACCTTACTGAAATCAACAAGTACTGCAGTACAATCCTTATATATATATATCACATTATTCTAATAACCAAAATATAATCCATGAGTCCAAAAGCACCAATACATTAGTTATTCTGCTTCAACTGTAGTAACACCATAAGATTGTCCTTGATCCCTTGACCTTTTCTGAGGTAAGTTTCCCTGATGCTTAGCAAATTCATTTGCATAATGACCCATTTCTCTACAATTATAGCATTCAACTTTGATAGCCTCTTTCTTTCCCTTGCAATCACGAGCCTGGTGACCCTTTTCTCCACATTTATAACAAACTCCCATTCCTTTTAGACAAGTACCAGGGTGATTCTTCCCACAATTATTACATAATGGAAAATCCTTCTTTCCCTTTTTCCCTTTCTCTGTCTCTCGTTCCACCGTTCTCTTCTTCTCTTGCTTTACTTTGTTGTCATAAGACTTAGAGAATTCCTTTTCTGTCTTGATAGCACACGAGACAATATCTTCGTATGATGAGAAGGATTGTGATACTAAAGATCGATGGAGAAATGGTTTTAACCCATCAAAGAAACGATCAATCTTACTCCTTGTGTTACGTATATAATCGGTAGCATGCCTCGCTAACCTTGTAAAGTTAGCCTCATACTTTGCGACATTCTCATCCTCCTTCTTCCTCAGACTCAGAAATTGCCTTTCCTTATCTGCTCGATGGTCACGAGGAAAGTATTTTTCTAAGAAAAGATCTTTAAACTCACTCCATTCCATATTCGATACATCATCATCTTCCTTTGTGTTTTGAATCAGCGACCACCACTGATCGGCATCTCCAGTGAGGCGGTAAACTGCCATGACAACCTTCTCCCTTTCACTACTCCCCAAGGCATGGAATATTTTCTCTAAGGAATTTATCCACTGCTCAGCTAATATAGGATTTGTACTCCCATTGAAGGATGGTGGTTGTTGCCTCATGAAGCGGTCTAACATTGATCCTCCACGTTGCAGATCAGGGTGCTCCATACGAGTAAGGTTATTATTCATAACCTGCGTGAGTTGTCCCAGTACGGTGAGAAGCTGATTAGCACCAGTTGTATCACTAGCTCCACCATAATTATCTTGAGCAGGAGGGCAATCCCTACACGGAGTGCGTGCATTGATACAGTTTCCATTCCTTCCACTAGGCGCCATTTCTAAACAATGGCATAAACTATATTAGTTTATGAAATAAAATACATAATTCCATATTTGTAAAATACTTTACATAAATTGAACTATTTATGGATATAATCCATAAAAATGTTTTCTTTGAGAAAGTATATACTCATAACCCTTCATAGGGGTTTATAAAGAAAATGAGAATTATCCAAAGCATATCCCCCGAGAGTGTCGTAACCAAGAGTATAGCAAGGCCCGTTGTCATGCACCAGTTCCCGTTCGAGTCTAGCTCAAAGCGGTGTTTTCGGGTTTTACCCCTAGGTACATCTGTGCCAGAGCCGCCTCTACCTGCTCGTATCCAGACAGGGATGTATTGCTCGGAAAACTCATAACATCTCTATAATACGAAAATTATAGGAAGTTCTTCTATACTAATCCTCAAAGTCTATCTTCGGGCTATGTGCTCTAATCAGAGTTTATCTAAATCTAGCTTCCAAGGTTAATACTAAACTGCCTCTAATATCAACTATAACGCCCCGACCCCAGCTACCCAGAGTCGGTGCATTACTTCGTAACATTGGCATGATCACAAAAGATCAAGTCTCGAAAGACCGTTTAGTTTAGTAGCCTTGGAAACACTAGATACATTCATAAATGTTACATTACATCACAAAGTGAAAAACTATAATAACATAGTCTCCATAGTCCACACTTCTATCCTCTTCGGACTATCCCTGCAGGTCATTCATTAAATACTTCTTCACATCCTGGAAAATATTAAAACATTGAAAGGGGTGAGCTCGGATGCTCAGTAATGTTAACAATATAGCAGAAGCATTCATAAATAAACATTAACATTTAGGGCAATGTATAACTAAAACAAAAGCCTTTTGAACTTGAACTTCAACATAGTATGGCAAAAGTAAAATGAGATAATGCCATTCACTTCGTCACATGGATATTCTACTGGTCGAATAATCACATGCAATATCAATAACCACTTTCATAATGAGGGAATGTATAATGCCAGACATTCTGAAACACTTTGTCAAGGCCTCGACCAAGACGTCTAAAATGATTAAGGCCTCGGCCAAAACCATAAATCAAATTGGGAAAGGGCCTCGGCCAATTCCACGTCTAGTTGTCTCATGAGACCTACCGATGCATCGAGGAGCTATAGCGGGCTCCACCCATCACTTATTAAGTCCAATACATTCCTCATATGAATAGGTTTAAACATATCACAAACCATAACATAATCGTATCACATAAAACATGCATAAAGGAAACATAACATTTCCACATTTCAATCACAAGATATCAATACAACACATTGATATAATAAAAACGCTTTCAAAACCATTTTCAATACCAAAATAAAATAAAGTTAAAACTTTGTATTTATTTTTCATTAAAAAATGATGGCTTGTAGAGGAAGCCGAAACTCAAATAATGGTCACGGCGGAGGAGAAGTCGTTGTCGCCGCATAAGTACGGAAAGAAAAACATTCACTTTTTTCGTTTAGAAAAACGCTTCGTATAAAAAAAATTCCTTTTGAATAAACGTAAAAGTCAAAGGGGTTTATACACCGTATAAAAGAAGGTTGTGTATAAAACCAAATATGCCTCAATGAAAGGGGATTGAGACGAAGTCCTTAAAAGATCATTTTTAAATAAAATATATCTATTATGTGTATTCACTATATGTACACAATAAAGAAAGTATAAATACAATATACAACATAATAATATCATGACATAATTTGAATTAGGAGATTAACCCAAAGAATGGAAGTTGGGTTATGAAATTCCATTACCTTGCGTCCTGTCCTGACTCGACCGTTCTTTAACCTCCTCAAAATCGGGTAACTCATTTTGATTTGAGCCAATGGCTTCCTTGGGAAGAGTTCTGCCCAAAGTGAGGCTTCTAGGAGTAATAGGGGTAAGTTGGGAGAGTATTTGGGCAGAGGTTGGCCGAGCCAAATGGCTTCAAGGTGTGAATAAGGTGGGAGAGGTGGGGGCCTTTTATATGTGGAGAGGAGGGGCTCTTTTGGAAAGATTGAAATGTTACATTATTACACAATGATTTTCGGATTCTAAAGGTCCCACACTTATATAATTCGTGGCTAAGGTGATAAGGGTTTGAAATCTACCCATCCAATAGTCTTTGTACAAGTGTAAGCCTTGGATTTTACATTATCTTTTCATTTTATTAAAATCGATAAATAATGAGATCATCGCTGCATCCTAATGATGTAATAAATAATTTAATTTATTTAATGTCTAAAAATTATAAAAAAAATACTATGATGTAGGAAATCTTTTTATCTTTCCAATGAATATTTATAGTCAAAATTTGGACTTGTGTAACCCCAATTAAAAACTGTTTTAGTAAAACGACTCATGTTTGTGTCAATTTAATTTTAACATTAAATAAATATATATTAATGTCATTTTCCAACCAAAGTGGATCCATGGGGTCCCCAATTTGACTCATGGGTTTTCTTGGTCGGCCATGACTCATCCAATAGGAGTAGGACAAGTTTCAAGCTCATATCATATTATTAAAACATTGTTTTTACCTTAAACTACACTAATTACCTCTAATCGCGATTAAGAACTTAAAAGTTACTATTTACCAAAAAATTATTTTAATCTCATTGAACCACATTTTACTTCTTAATGACAACCATGTATGTCGGATTTTTGAAAATCAAATCACAGAAGTGGTAATATTTCATTTAAACGAAAAATCAGTTATTTAACTACCACTTAGTGGTTTCACTATTCATCAAAAATTGAAGTTTTTCAGAACAATGCCAAAATTTCACCCTAAGCTATAATTGATATTCCGAATTCAAAAATGATGTCTATTTTACAAAATTCCAAACATATAAGTTGCATTAATTAATTTTATAATTAATTCCCGCTGTCACAACAAATAGCGTGTTTTAAGAAACAATTTATATCAAAAGATTGACAATTGTTTATGTCCAATTTCAGTGTTAAATTAATTCTAATGACCACCATTGGATAAAATGGTAAAAATATATTCTAATTATACTTTAAAACCACTAAATAGTATAATTTATCACTATAAATTATTTTGATTAAAAAAGTGGTTTTTATGTATTTTTCACAATTCATAAAAAATTAGAAGTTCTCAGAAAAATACCAAAAATTCAACATAGGCTAATTTCGATATTCCGAATCCAAAAATGAAGTCCATTTTGATAAATAAAATTTATAAAATTTCAAAAAGTAGGTATTACTATTCACAATGGTTAGTTTAATTAGTTGTGGTGTGCGTTAGAGCTCGAGGTTGTGTGCAACACACGCTATTGCATTATTGAATGAGAAGCGTATCTTGGAAGCTCGGGGTGTTACATTCTCCCCTCCTTCAATAAATTGCGTCCTCGCAATTTGAAATTTTTCTTTGAAAATAAAAGGTTGAAAAGATAAAATATCTTTGAGGAAAACCCACATCGGAAACAAGATTAATAAAATTTTGCCTTAATAAGAGGGAAAGGGAAATGAAAAAGTCACCACCCAATTATGATCTCGATTAGGAGAACATTGGTGGAAATTAGAGACATATAATTGGAGGAAAACGTAAATATTTGTAGGGAGTGATTGAGGTCATCAATCACAATCAACTATCAAATTGAGGGCCTCAAAACCTTCAATCTATGTTGATTTATAATATCATTAGTTCAACAAGACATAAGGTATTAGGATAACACATTTTTTTGTATTAATATCCCTTTACTAAATTTTAAGAATTAATTTATTCATTGAATAAGAGATAGGTATATATATATTTATGCTTGACAATTAGAGTTTCAACCTTCAACTCATCTTTCACTCAAAAAGATAATAGTACTCAAAAATATTATACTTATCCTAATTGTATAAGGTTCCAAATGTTAACACATACCATTTAGATTAGTAAAATTATTTTGTAATAACCAGGTACTTCCTGTAGGCTAGTGGTAGGAAATAAAGGCCTATCACACTATGATTGTGGGTTCGATTCCTGCAGCTTTGTCCGACGCGACGGGTTATGCCCCACCCTGTAGGTTGTCCTTTTCCTAAAACTATACTATCATAATATTCCAAAAATAATCTTCATAAATTTTTTAACCTTAAACAATAATATCCAAAGATCAACTTAATCCACTCCAACCTTTATAGTTATCGAAAATACCTCTGTCCAGACGTTCTCTAAAATGTCTCTTAATTCCAAAATCAATTTATCAAATTCCCCAAAAAAAGTAAAGTTTCTCTTATTGTCACATAGTAAAAATATAATTACCTTCATCATATTAAAACCTTACTGAAATCAACAAGTACTGCAGTACAATCCTTATATATATATATATCACATTATTCTAATAACCAAAATATAATCCATGAGTCCAAAAGCACCAATACATTAGTTATTTTGCTACAACTGTAGTAACAGCATAAGATTGTCCTTGATCCCTTGACCTTTTCAGAGGTAAGTTTCCCTGACGCTTAGGACATTCATTTGCATAATGACCCATTTCTCTACAATTATAGCATTCAACTTTGATAGCCTCTTTCTTTCCCTTGCAATCACGAGCCTGGTGACCCTTTTCTCCACATTTATAACAAACTCCCATTCCTTTTAGACAAGTACCAGGGTGATTCTTCCCACAATTATCACATAATGGAAAATCCTTCTTTCCCTTTTTCCCTTTATCTGTATCTTGTTCCACCGTTCTCTTCTTCTCTTGCTTTACTTTGTTGTCATAAGACTTAGAGAATTCCTTTTCTGTCTTGATAGCACACGAGACAATATCTTCGTATGATGAGAAGGATTTTGATACTAAAGATCGATGGAGAAATGGTTTTAACCCATCAAAGAAACGATCAATATTACTCCTTGGGTTACGTATATAATCGGTAGCATGCCTCGCTAACCTTGTAAAGTTATCCTCATACTTTGCGACATTCTCATCCTCCTTCTGCCTCAGACTCAGAAATTGCCTTTCCATATCTGCTCGATGGTCACGAGGAAAGTATTTTTCTAAGAAAAGCTCTTTAAACTCCCTCCATTCCATATTCGATACGTCATCATCTTCCTTTGTGTTTTGAATCAGCGATCACCACTGATCGGCATCTCAAGTGAGGCGGTAAACTTCCATGACAACCTTCTCCCTTTCACTACTCCCCAAGGCATGGAATATTTTCTCTAAGGAATTTATCCACTGCTCAGCTACTATAGGATTTGTACTCCCATTGAAGGTTGGTGGTTTTTGCCTCATGAAGTGGTCTAACATTGATCCTCCACGTTGCGGATCAGGGTGCTCCATACGAGTAAGGTTATTATTCATAACCTGCATGAGTTGTCCCAGTACGGTGAGAAGCTGATCAGCACCAGTTGTATCACTAGCTCCACCATAATTATCTTGAGCAGGAGGGAAATCCCTACACGGAGTGCGTGCATTGATACAGTTTCCATTCCTTCCACTAGGTGCCATTTCTAAACAATGGCATAAACTAGATTAGTTTATGAAATAAAATACATAATTCCATATTTGTAAAATACTTTACATAAATTGAAATATTTATGGATATAATCCATAAAAATGTTTTCTTTGAGGAAGTATATACTCATAACCCTTCATAGGGGTTTATAAAGAAAATGAGAATTATCCAAAGCATATCCCCCGAGAGTGTCGTAACCAAGAGTACAGCAAGGCCCGTTGTCATGCACCAGTTCCCGTTCGAGTCTAGCTCAAAGCGGTGTTTTCGGGTTTTACCCCTAGGTACATCTGTGCCAGAGCCGCCTCTACCTGCTCGTATCTAGACAGGGATGTATTTCTTGGAAAACTCATAACATCTATATAATACGAAAATTCTAGGAAGTTCTTATATACTAATCCTCAAAGTCTATCTTCGGGCTATGTGCTCTAATCAGGGTTTATCTAAATCTAGCTTCCAAGGTTAGTACTAAACTGCCTCTAATACCAACTATAACGCCCCGACCCCAGCTACCCAGAGTCGGTGCATTACTTCGTAACATTGTCATGATCACAAAAGATCAAGTCTCGAAAGACCGTTTAGTTTAGTAGCCTTGGAAACACTAGATACATTCATAAATGTTACATTACATCACAAAGTGAAAAACTATAATAACATAGTCTCCATAGTCCACACTTCTATCCTCTTCGGACTATCCCTGCAGGTCATTCATTAAATACTTCTTCACATCCTGGAAAATATTAAAACATTGAAAGGGGTGAGCTCGGATGCTCAGTAATGTTAACAATATAGCAGAAGCTTTCATAAATAAACATCAACATTTAGGGCAATGTATAACTAAAACAAAATCCTTTTAAACTTGAACTTCAACATAGTATGGCAAAAGTAAAATGAGATAATGCCATTCACTTCTTCACATGGATATTCTACTGGTCGAATAATCACATGTAATATCAATAACCACTTTCATAATGAGGGAATGTATAATGCCAGACATTCTGAAACACTTTGTCAAGGCCTCGGCCAAGACATCTAAAATGATTAAGGCCTCGGCCAAAACCATAAATCAAATTGGGAAAGGGCCTCGGCCAATTCCACGTCTAGTTGTCTCATGAGACCTACCGATGCATCGAGGAGCTATAGCGGGCTCCACCCGTCACTTATTAAGTCCAATACATTCCTCATATGAATAGGTTTAAACATATCATAAACCATAACATAATCGTATCACATAAAACATGCATAAAGGAAACATAACATTTCCACATTTCAATCACAAGATATAAATACAACACATTGATATAATAAAAACGCTTTCAAAACCATTTTCAATACCAAAATAAAAGAAAGTTAAAACTTTTTATTTATTTTTCATTAAAAAAAATGATGGCTTGTAGAGGAAGCCGAAACTCAAATAATGGGAACGGCGGCGGAGAAGTCGTTGTCGCCGCATAAGTACGGAAAGAAAAACATTCTCTTTTTTCGTTTAGCAAAACGCTTCGTATAAAAAAAATTCCTTTTGAATAAACGTAAAAGTAAAAGGGGTTTATACACCGTATAAAAGAAGGTTGTGTATAAAACCAAATATGCCTCAATGAAAGGGGATTGAGACGAAGTCCTTAAAAGATCATTTTTAAATAAAATATATCTATTATGTGTATTCACTATATGTACACAATAAAGAAAGTATAAATACAATATACAACATAATAATATCATGACATAATTTGAAGTAGGAGATTAACCCAAAGAATGGAAGTTGGGTTATGAAATTCCCTTACCTTGCGTCCTGTCCTGACTCGACCGTTCTTTAACCTCCTCAAAATCGGGTAACTCTTTTTGATTTGAGCCAAAGGATTCCTTGGGAAGAGTTCTGCCCAAAGTGAGGCTTCTAGGAGTAATAGGGGAAGTTGGGAGAGTATTTGGGCAGAGGTTGGCCGAGCCAAATGGCTTGAAGGTGTGAATAAGGTGGGAGAGGTGGGGGCCTTTTATAAGTGGAGAGGAGGGGCTCTTTTGAAAGATTGAAATGTTACATTATTACACAATTCTTTTCGGATTATAAAGGTCCTGCACTTATATAATTAGTGGCTAAGGTGATAAGGGTTCGAAATCTACCCATCCAATAGTCTTTGGACAAGTGTAAGCCTTGGATTTTACATTATCATTTCATTTTATTAAAATCGTTAAATAATGAGGTCATCACTGCATCCTAATGATGTCATAAATAATTTAATTTATTTAATGTCTAAAAATTATAAAAAAAATACTATGATGTAGGAAATATTTTTATCTTTCTAATGAATATTTATAGTCAAAATTTGGACTTGTGTAACCCCACTTAAAAACTGTTTTAGTAAAACGACTTATGTTTGTGTCAATTTAATTTTAACATTAAATAAATATATATTAATGTCATTTTCCAACCAAAGTGGCTCCATGGGGTCCCCAAGTTGACTCATGGGTTTTCTTGGTCGGCCATGACTCATCCAATAGGAGTAGGACAAGTTTCAAGCTCATATCATATTATTAAAACATTGTTTTTACCTTAAACTACACTAATTACCTCTAATCGCGATTAAGAACTTAAAAGTTACTATTCACCAAAAAATTATTTTAATCTCATTGAACCACATTTTACTTCTTAATGACAACCATATATGTCGGATTTTTGAAAATCAAATCACAGAAGTGGTAATATTTCATTTAAACGAAAAATCAGTTATTTAACTACCACTTAGTGGTTTCACTATTCATCAAAAATTGAAGTTTTTCAGAACAATGCCAAAATTTCACCCTAAGCTATAATTGATATTCCGAATTCAAAAATGATGTATATTTTAAAAAATTACAAACATATAAGTTGAATTAATTAATTTTATAATTAATTCCCGCTGTCACAACAAATAGCGTGTTTTAAGAAACAATTTATATCAAAAGATTGACAATTGTTTATGTCCAATTTCAATGTTAAATTAATTCTAATGACCACCATTGGATAAAATGGTAAAAATATATTCTAATTATACTTTAAAACCACTAAATAGTATAATTTATCACTATAAATTATTTTGATTAAAAAAGTTATTTTTAAGTATTTTTCACAATTCATAAAAAATTAGAAGTTCTTAGAAAAACACCAAAACTTCAACATAGGCTAATTTCGATATTCCGAATCCAAAAATGAAGTCCATTTTGATAAATAAAATTTATAAAATTTCAAAAAGTAGGTATTACTATTCACAACGGCTAGTTTAATTAGTTGTGGTGTGCGTTAGAGCTCGAGGTTGCGTACAACACACGCTATTGCATTATTGAATGAGAAGCATATCGTGGAAGCTCGGGGTGTTACAAAAAGACTTATATTATGATATATATGTCATTAATGAACCACTTGGGATTCTCTTGGTAGTTTATAGTAAGTTTATTATCCAAATAATATAAAAATACAATGAGACATGGTAAATGTCAAACTAATTAACTAAGAGTTAAATATAAAAGATAAGGTTAATATAGTGACTCAAACCTGTGTAAAACCTATTTTTTGAGTGTATTTAGACCCATCCTCACATTAACCTCGAAATAAATCAGTTTTGAGCCATTATAAACCTAATATTAATTTATTGTAAAATAATATTTTAAGTTTTTCCTAAGGTTCCCCTCACCCATCTTATAAAAGGGAACTCCCCCTTCTCACAAATTCATACCTTAAAAGACTTCTGGTTAGGATAAAACCTGCCCAAATATCCTCTCAACTTCCCTCAATTCATCCTATAGGCATTACTTTAGTCAGAAATCCACCCTAAGGATTCATTTTTTGATCATATAAAAAGGAAGAACCCGAAGAAGAGGTAATAATTTCACCACCCTCTTTCAAGTTCTTTCTTCTTCCACTACCTCTTTCTTTGTTATTTACATTCTAAAATGCTAAATACAGTATCTTCTATATACTATGATGTTATTATAAATATTTTACAACCATATTCATTATTTTATCCATCCTTTGAATGACATGTCACCATCCGTGCGTATGTACGGCTTACCGTCTCCATGTCTTGGTGTAATTGTTATTAAATACCTTATTATTTTGATGGGTATAATAATGATGTGTAATTGATTTAAAAAATAAACATAACATGATAACGATTCTTTATATATGATATAACATTCAATTATATATTATTTTAATATCAAAATAATTATAGTGTCGCTCCTGCGTACATAGGGATTACCGCCTCCACGAACGCGATGAGATTCATTCCCCGTCATATCCATTCAAGACTAATTTTAATTTTATGATTAAAATAATGTTGTAAGACTTGATATAATTATGGATATGAATAATTTACATCCCATCCATAACAAATATGACTCACATAATAATTAATATAAAGTTAAACAAATCTGTTAACACCAGAAATGATGATAAAACTAAGATATTATTAACAAATCAATATAAAAAGATCATATATGATATCATATTAATGTATATGATTATTGTATAATTTAATAACAATTATTTCACCATTATACAGGAGGTTAACCTACCCTTGACCAAGTAAATGTTCATGGTAAGGGTTAATTTCACAATCTCTTTATTATCAAAGGTTCTTTTACGTAAGTATCTACTGGGACTTATTTATTATCCATGTACATGTTTCATAAAAGGGTTTTAAAGGGGATTATTTTTAAGGGACTGTTTACTAAAATATCATTTTAAATGTTTTAAAGATTTATCTTACTAAACCATTTTAATTATTGTCCATGATTTCAAAATGATTTTTAAGGATTTATTTATATGGACATGAATTCTTTGAAATGATAATTCATTTGAAAAGTTTCAAAGTGGTATGGGACACTTTGATTCAAAAATATCTTTTAAATTACTTCCTTTATAAATTGTGAGACTTTTAAATGATTTCATTAAAAAGGGGTATTTTAATCAAATTAGTTTACTGGTAATTTTCATCTATGTCAACATCCTTTGATGGATTTTAAACTTGTTTGAAATTGATTTATTATTGTACAAATATTCCATATTGTATTTAAGTTTTTGTGATATGTTTGAATGTGAATGTGTTATTTTTATACCATTCATGGTTTATAGTTAAAGTATTAATATTTCATATGCTAGTTTTGATATGAATGTTTATGTTATATTTCAACCTTTTCATATGAGGAATGTATTGGACTTAGTAAGTTACTGGTGGAGCCCGCTATAGATCCTAGATGGATCGGTAGGTCTCATGATACAATTAGACATGGAATTTTCCGTGGCCTTTCCCAATTTGATATATGGTTTTGGCCGAGGCCTTATTCATTTTTAGACATCTTGGTCGAGTCCTTGACAAAATGTTTCAGAATGTCTCGAATTATGCATTCCCTCATTATGAAATAAGTTATTACATGTTATTATTAGACTAGTAGAATATCCATGTGCATGTTTATATAGTAAGTTTTTATTTATTTTTACCATATTATGTTCATGATTATGTTTAAAAGGATGTTGTTTTTATTACACATATTGTATTAAAAGTTTATAGCTTTTGCTAAATTATTTACCCTTACTGAGCATCTATGCTCACCCCTTTCTTATGTTTTATTTTCCCAGGATTTCCAAGATGTGTATTATGATTGTTATGTAGGGTTAATCAATAGGGAATAATTGTGTTCTCAAAGGATTATTTATACTGTGTTCAATGTTAGAAAGTGTAATGTAACGTTTATGTATGTAATCTATTTTCCAAAACTGCTAAACTGATCGATCCTTCAAGACATGATTCCTTGTAATCATACCAATGTATTAAAATAATTCACCAAATATGGGTAACTGGGGTTGGGGCATTACATGTTTTATTTTATTTTAGGTTTTTTTTTGTTTTAAAGTCTTTTATGGTAATTTTAAGTTTTTTTGGTTTTTAGTGACTTCTAGGGTTTTAGTGTGGTTATTGTGTTTTAAGGTTTTCAGGGGGTATTAGTATTTTGAATTTTTTTTCAGGTGTTTTATGGTATTTGGAATCTTTTATGGTTGTCTAGGATCCTTTAGTTTTTTAAGGGCTTTGGGGTCTTTTAGGTTTTTAGGGGGTTTTATGATCCTTTTGGATTTTTAGAGTACATTATGGGATATAGGGAATTTATAGTCTTTTTTGGTTTAAATGTATTTTATGGTCATTTAGGATTTTCTATGATGCATATTTTTTGTGTCTTTTAGGGTGATTGTTTAGGGAGTTTTATGGTTTTATGATTTTTAGGGACATCCAAGGCTTTTTAGTGATTTTGGTGTGTTTAGGGTTTTAGGGGTTTTTAGGGTCTTTTATTGTTTCTAGTGTATTTTTGGGACTTTTAGGGGTTTTGGGATTTCTGGGTTTTTAGGCATTTTATGGGTTTTTAGGGTCCTTTTTGTGACCGTGAAATGTTTTCCATGCACTTCTCTGCAAAATAACCTCAACAGGGCTCAAAAATTTCGCGGTTCGACTCGGCATTTTTCATCGGGGTCAGTGACAGTAGCAAAGGAACTGGCCCAATGGACTAGGGTCGCAGCCCGACACTGATCCCGAGAATGGCTACGAGGGCGCAACCCCCACAGTATGAAGTTATTATTTTTTTTAAGTCCCCAAAGTGGCACACTTTTCTATCCAAAACACTGTCGGTGTGCAAGGTACTTGCACGCCCAAACTCCTTTTGCGCAAGGTCCAATTTGTTTCTATAAATAGACCCTTGGGGTCTTCATTTGTACATATGAATTTTTTGGAAGCCCAATTGCAACTCTGGTTTCCCTAGTGCTCCCAAGTCTTCCTGAACTTTTAAGGTTGTTCTTCATCACCTTGAGCAGAGGATTTAAATGAGAATCATTGGACTTAAGTCCTTTTAGTGTTTGTAGACCATAACACTTGCACGCCTAAAGCGCCCAACCTCCATAAATCAGAAACACTTTCACTCCACCTATTACTTTCATAGGGACTAGAGCTCCCCATTTCATGGATTACCTTTGAATACTCTTGAAGGCTTGAGCCAAGTCTCACCCACGTATTACCATACAGGGTTTTCATCACTTAAGTGAATATCAAGTCACTCAACTCTACTTGCGCTCCCATACTTGTGTGCCCTTATCTACTTGAGTGCCCCTTTTTGACCCACTTACTCTCTTTAATTTAAAAGCCACAGAGCCTTCATCAGAGCCATTCATGGAAAGGATTCTTCTCTCTTGGCTCCCTTGTCTAAAAGGGATTATGTTGAGACCTCCACCAAAACCTCCTAACTTATCAAACCTTTGGGAAAGGAACATCAGTGTGTCTCCTATTTGGGTTTGTATTTAAACTGTCATAGGTTTCCCACATATGTTTCACAAATGGGTTAGGGTTCATAGAGTGTCTATGGGATTGTATATCCATAGTCACATGGACCTTTCTCCTAGGAACAATGTTGGGATGCTCCTTGTTTGGAGGGGGGTTTGGGTCCTAGCCTCTCCCTTCTCAAAGAGATGACACAAAACCTCAGTTCTCTAGTAGGGGAAGGTACAAATCATACCTACCTTTTCTTTTAAATAAATGATTAGTCTCCCTCCACTAATAGGATCAATATGGGCAGCCATCCTTGTGTAATCCCCTAAAAATCATCCATTCCTCCATACATTGGACCCCTATCGAATGTAAATAGAACAGAGTGAAGGATCATCACCTCACCCTCTTCCATAGTCTCCTCACCCTGGTCTACTCTCGCGGTCATAGGTGGGCCCCCTTCCATCAGTAGAAGTGGAAAAGTGTGGATTATTTTTTTAAATATTTGTCATTCTCTTATTTCTCAGACATAGCATGAATCACCAGGGTTTAGAGATTTTTCATGGTCACAATATATTAAAAATTGAATGAACTATGAGAATTATGATTCCCACCATAATTGGGATATGTAGGAAGCCCTCTTAGGGCTCTATCTCACTAGATTTCCTCTTCCGAAATCCAACCCTAATTCCCATAATTTGGGAATCCTCCTTAGGAATAAGCCCAAAATTAAATCCTCAAATCACCAGGGCAATATTTTCATAAAGTAATCCCAAAATCATTTATCTTGAAGGACTATACTATCCTATGAGACTTATTGAACTACGTGTGCCTTCATTCCCATCTATATTGGATACGTAGTAAGCCTCATTGAGGTTCAAACCCAATACCTGAAATCAACCTTGTTCTCCTTATGTTGTATTCCCAACTAGGTCTCATCCTACTTGGAAACCCATATGCTTTCCAGGACTAAGCACCTTCTACCTAGATATCCATACCACATGACATTAAACTTTATGTCTAGGTACTTATCACATGACCTTAAAAGGTATTATGTGTCCCATTCAGTGGTATCTAACTACAAGGTTTATGATTCCTTTTACAAGGATACATAGGTAGACCATTTTTTGTGCACGATCCCATGATCAAACAAAAACTTCATATCCCTAGATGATAATAAATTCTAGAGTTCCCCATTAAGTGGCTTAAAACCAGTATCATCATAATGCAGATTAAAAGAATATCTATGTAGTATATGAAAGGATACCATTTGTAGGAGTACCTCTAATATATATGGATAACTCCATTAATGAAGAATGTTGAATACATACGAAGGATTTTAAACTTTTAACATACTAAATAAGTGATTGAAAATGCCAAGGGAAACTTATGATATACTTGGTGAATTAATAAGGAATCACGGAAATATCTTAAATTATATATAGAGTCTCAGATTAGACAATAATTCCCCCAAAAGGGTGTGATGAGTCTGACCTCCAATCCTCTCGACCAATGCACGTTCTTAAGTATAGTGAAGTTCAAACCTAATGAATTCCTGACTTTGGAAAGTATATCCCCTTCGGATAAATAACTATTTGGTGTTTCTTGTTCCATAAATAAATTCAATTGAGGCCACCTAGAAGTAGGGATTCTTAAAAATAGAATACATGTTTCAAACAATAAAAGTACTTATGTCCCCTGATCCTCATTCAAATCCTCCACTCTAGGTGTTAAAGAACTACCTTGAATGTTTTGGAAGACTTGGGAGAAGCACTATGGTGACAAGAGCAGCAATTGGGCTACAAAAAAATTAGTCCATACATATGAAGTTCCTAAGGGTCTATTTATATGCAAAAATAGGACCCTGGGTGAAATGAAAATGGGTACCCAAGTAGGTTGCGCACTAAATGGGGTGTGCATTTAGGTTGTACATTGATGACCCCTTGGTCTGGCCAAAAAAATTCAAAGCTCATGCCATTATAAATCTTGATTTTATTCATGCTTTTCTCTTCTTTTTTCTAAAGAATACCCCTTATTATTTTTTTTGACTCTCTGACAGAACAATGTGTCAACAAAAGCCCCCCCCCTTATAATTGGACTGGGATTGAAAATAGGATCATATACTGAGGTAAAGTAATGAATAAAAAAAGAGGGTATTAGGGAGAGGAGGGTAACTGGTTGTGCTAGTTGGTGGCACACTGGATCCTGGCATGCAGGGTGACTTGCATTACATATATATAGAGGCTTCACTTCCAGCAAAATTCTCCTGACTTCTGGTATTTTAGCTCTCGACATGCAAGCTCTTTCATACTCAGACACTTCTGTCTAGTCATTCTTCTGCCGTATTTTTTCGATTTGAACTCTATAACTAGGGAGTCACACTAGTGAGCCAAGTTTTATAATTTCACCCCTTAATTACTTTGTCAGTTTTTTCAAATATTATGTCAAAATGTTAAAAATGAACTTACATTAAAGATGATTTTTTACCTTTATGAACATGCAATTTCACCCAAAATAATCAGAACTGCTGATGAACTGGATAGTAAGAGTATTGATGACCATATAAACGTTTTTGATCATGACTATTATGACTTCTCTAACACCACACTTCTAGAATTAGAAAGATATCTGAAGAAATATCACATCAACTTTCCTCGAAGAAATTACTTTCCCCTATATAGCTTTGTTCATCCATAAGAAGTCAATATTTCATACCCAAAAAACTATGTCCCACTCTCTTGGTTTCAAGATTATACCAACTTCTCATCTACCAAAATTTCTATGTGTAGGTTCATTTACAAATGCTGGGATAGAAGAAAAATCTCATATCATGCATCACAGCCCATGTGTTCTAGATTTGAAACCACACATACCCAAGCTGTAGCCACACTGTTATTCATCGTTCTTTCAAACTTCTCAGATGGATCTATCCAAAGGCAAGAATAAAATTTGTGTTTTCAACCCTATAGGAGGTGTAAAAACCACATGGATGTCAGCAAATTGGGTGCGCATGACGTGTGAAGAATTTATAGAAGAATTAAAAGGTGTCGGATTTATAAGGTTCTATGGGTTGGGAAAACCTATGTGTACAATAATGATAATTTTTTTTCCATAGTTACTAAGCTGATGGAACCCAAAAACTAACTCCTTCCATTTAACACGTGGATAAATTTGCATTAACTTGTGGGATTTCTACATAATTTCTAGAGCTCTAATCCATATAGATATGAACGATGAGTTTATTCCCCCCAAGGTGGCATGGAATGACTCGAATAAGGCACCATATTTTGTTCATGAGTTGATGAAAATATTTAACAAAATCAAGAAAATATCCACCATGATGTCCCATCCAAGATGGATATTTATCCAGAGGAATGGATGGAAATATTCTTAGTAATGAAAAAGGAAAAGGTCCCACCTGCACTTGTCTGAGCAGTGGTCCAAAGGCAGAGAAAAGGGGTACACCTGAAACTTTTTGGCGTATACTAAAAATTATGTTTTGAAAAGTGGGGATATGAATTCAATTCAATTATTCCTATGAAGACTCGTTTGAAAGGTTTCATGTCCTTGTGGATCTGCGTGTACTTGTTACCAGTCTGAGATTCCAAAGGAGGCATGAGGCCAGGAACTTTTGTTATTGTGGCCAAGCTAGCTAATAGAAGGATATCCAGATTGGCCACTCCTATTTTGGAAAAGATTCATAGGATCTTGCAGCATATATACAGAGTTAGGTCTCCTTTTAGAATAGAGGGACCATTCTTGGGGTTATGGGGATGGATCTCTACTCACATCAGAACATTTGTTGTATAATGTACGATATAGGTATTTGGATGTTATTTCTAACCATCTGTTCAGACTTTCTCTGGTATTTCTTCCATGTCTTTGAATGGATACGAAATTAAGGGAAGGTTGATTATGTTTAAGGAATTTCATTTCTTTTATTTTGAGAATCCTTCTATGGAGAGATCCATTGATGATTGGATGGATAGTTTAGAGATAAGGGTATACATGTTATCTTGTAGGGATAGCATATTGGACACCAGTATTGACGAAGAAATCATATGAGGGGCCTATAATACTTATATAGTTGCACATAAATTGAAATGTCTATAACAAAATATTGTATCCCCTAGGAAAATGTCAAATTAGAGCAACATCTGATGGTTTCCTAACAAATTTGGTTGCTGAAACTTGTGGAGAGACTAGGGAAATATTTAATTTACCTATATCAAAGGATGTAAGTAGATTGACTCTCTGGTATTCCAAAAAATGGGTCACACCATACCCTGATGGTGTATAAAACCATGTTGTCCCTATTGTGGGGGGTAAAGAGGAGTGCCATGAGGGAACCCATTCGTTTGGAAGGTGATTCTTCTTTATCTGGGGTCGACTCATTGGAGTCTTAAGGTGGAGGTGATGAGGCCCCAAATTCAGTGAAGTGGCCTTGTTCTAGATATAATCCACCTTCTAGAGTTAAGAGAGACACCCCATAAATCCCTACAAATGATGTACCAAGGCGATATAGTTTCCATCATTCTGAAGAGTGAAAAGTCACATTTTCTCATACCCATCTATGACTGTAGGTGTAGGAAAAAAACATAAATTCAAGGATGCAGGATCCTATTCAAAACTCACTGGCGTGTACTCTGAATATTTATGACCAGAGGCTATTCAAACCTAGAAAATTTTATATTGTGATGCTAAAACCACATGGATGGATCTATGTGAAGGGATGCATATTCCAGGAGTGGGGGATCTATGAACCTCTTTTGATATTCTGTTTAAGGAAAATACCAATGAAGTGAAAACTTACATCTGAGAGCTATAAATCCCCATATATGCAACTGATGAATCAATTCCCACTATGAATCAGGTGAAAAAATGATAAATCATGGTACCGCTGATGGTATTGGTCCTTCATTAGATGAAAAATGGTGTGATTTTGTAGATCCTTAAGATGTAAGATTCTTTTTTTCTCACATTCTATTCTTCTTTGCAATTTTAATTATTCAAATATTTTTTACTTTTTGAAAATATCATCTAAACGTGCAGCTAGTTAATGGAAAATCAACTAATGTTACATCACTAGGATAAAGCCCTGGTGGCACTAGTCTTGGAGGTACTGGATCACCCTGTGAATCTAGAGAAATATCTCCAGGCCAACAAGCCATGGAGGATGAGATAGAAAGGGTATTTCCATCTCAAATACCTGTATTTGGAGATGATGATGCATGTCCTCCTAACAATGCAAAGAAAAAAAAGCATAAAATAAATAAATACATGGTTAAATGCTTTCTCAGTAGTGGTATTCATTTATGATAATCATGAATTTCATATTTATTCATGAAAAAAGTGTTTAAAATTCTTCAAATTGAAGGGGATTATTATGTTTCTACCTTAAAATAAAATACTGATAAGCTTCAAGGAACCATGGAGGGTACTATTGAATAGGAACAAATTCATACTAACCCGATGGTTCTTAAAGAGGCACTGATGTTAAAGGAACCAACATCTATTCCCAAAAGTTCTCTTATCCTTACTATCAGAAGAGAGGAGGCCTTTGGTAAATAAAAAAAATAATAGGACATCAAATGTAACAATGATTCACTTCCATTCCATGGTACTTTAGGTTCATCACATACACCAAAAAATATGACAAAACTGATTTTGACCCCACAACTATTTCTGAAGAAGCTATTTTGGGTCAAAGGTTGTCAGAGGAAGGTTGCGAAGCAAACATGCCAAGTTCTCCCATGGGTGAGACTAACCTGGGATCTAGGGTATCATTTTATAATTTGATTAACCTTGGCATGTTTTTTGAAGAATTATTAGAACATGTTAATATACCAAATGATTTATAATATTTTGAAGTTACTAGTATAGAATCAACTAGAAGTGAGTTTTTATTATTCGTCCTATTAATCTTCTTATGATTTAATTTCTAACCATGATTGGTTGAAATATGTTGTTCCATATAAAGAAACCGCTATCACGACAATGCTTGAAGGAAGTAATGACATTAATGTCAATCCTATCATTTTATATGCATTGGATCATGTGAATCTTGAGACCACAGATCCTCCTGAGACTCATTCTGAGAATCTGGAGCCAATTAAAAAGATAATTCCATACCCATAGACATCAAACAAAACTATTGAAACTAAAATTATTGGGGTGGAGTCTTCTCAATCTGTTGACCTACTATTAGGTAAGAGATACATATATTGTGATTGTACTCACTTTTGTTATCCCTTGAAACTAACCATAACCACAATCCTTAATTGACCATATACGGCTGTTAAATTCGATGGCTAGGTATAGAGGTAAAGCCTCTACCTCAGCTCAAATAGTATTTGAAGGTGAAATAGACATTGTTATGGAAGGAGAAAAACAGGGCACTTTTTTAAGTGTGTTAATCCAAGAATATGTCCTTCCTTAGGACAGTGACTCTTAATCAGACCGAGAACTGAAAAACGCCCTTCTTCTTTCACATCACAAAGCATGGAAGAATATATGGAAGATAGTATCTAAAATTCCCATTGAGGAACTTCCTTCAATAATTACATGAAATTCATACTTTTTTATCATGATGGGATTTGGTGGTTTTGAATACCATGAAATTCATAACGCAGTGAAATAGATTATCCGAAAGAGGGATAAAGAGTAGATGCTTCAACAAGACGTGAAAAAATCTAAAATGTTTATCAACACTGACAAATTTCGAACATTGTTGTCCCAAGATGAGGCTAATCATACTACAAAGTTGAAGGAACTGAAGCATAAGAATAATTAAAATAATGTTTAGTAGCTATATCTTTAACAGTAATTAGATATCATTATAGAGGATCCCAACCAGCTTCATAACTTATTTGGAGAAGTCCAGAAGGATGGTGAAAAAACCATTGTAGATTCTAAAGAATCACCCTGTCTTGCTAAAGATAATGAAGCTGGTCAGCTAAATGAACTTCAACAGGAAGCTGATGGGGATCAAGAATTTATTAACCAAATGATAAGTTACATATAAAACCTTTTGTAATTTCTACAATAAGAGAGACTTTAATTTTTGGATGCTCTTCAGTGAAATGGTTCTCATAAATGAAAGGAATTTCGTCTGCAATCATCTTTGTTTTCATTCTTGCTAAATGTTTGGTTTTAAACTAAGCCAATGGGCCTAATTAGCATAGTTTTATTTTTCCAAGGGTTATATATAAAAATCCACAAACATTGTATCTTTTGACTATGTATCCCTCAATATTACCTAAATCATACAAAATGTATGTTTAGTGAGATGAGACTCAATTTTTGTTCAGAGTTCCCTTTGTGGGATCCCAATCTAGTGAGTAACACATCTCATGTTTGTTGGCAGTTTAGAGTCATGCATGTTTGACAATAAATGGCCAATGGTTAAGGTCGAATAGCTTTGACCATAAATTTTGAAATTAGATCCCAAACAAAACATAGTGGATGAGAATGGCTCAAACATCCTTTTAAATATTTCTTAGGGGAATCTTGGGACATGATTTTTATGGTCACCAAATCTAAAACTTGTATAATCATAAGGGAAGTCTCTTCATAGAAAAAAGTTACCATTATTTGATAAATCCTTTATGGGAATTGTGTTATGCAGGGCCATCTAGGGAATATGTTGCATAGTAAAATATTAGCATCTTTTCATTGTCATGCCTGTTATGTAGGAAACTTATGCAAAGACACCTAAGGGCACGTACAACATATTTAGGAAAAAGTGATCTTTGGAATTTAACATTTTGCTGTTGATAGATAAGGGAAAATAATATTTAGGTGAATCAAGACCACAATGGGTGGTTCTTCCAAGGAAGGATATCTTATGAATAAAGGGTTATCCAGGACAACATATGTTATGAATTGGAAAAACATTTTTATAAAAAATTTATGTTTGAGAAAAGGTTAAAATTTATCAAAAAATATAATTTCTGATATTATATTGTGAAGTTTTCTGTCATACAGTGTGGAAATTGTACTGTGAAGTTTTAAGTCATGTGGTGAGGACATTATGTGGCTTTAATTTGAGGTCATTATCTTTGTCCGAAGGTATGAGACTCTCCCAATTTCTTGATAATTTTTTTGGAAAAATATTACTATATTCGGGTATGGAAGGGAAAATTATAAACTTTGATTTGGGAATTTCTAGATCTGAAGAATGATATGGGAAAAGGGATAAAGACATTAGAGGATGTCTTTTCCAAGAATGATGTTACCATTACTGACTAACCCATTATGGGGGATTTATTATGCATGGACAACTAAGGCATATTCTGTATAGTCAAATATTAGCATATTTTTACTGAACAAACCTGTTATGTAGGCAACTTATGCAAGGCCACCTAAGGGCACTTACTGCCTAGTCAGGAAAAAGAGATCTTAGAAGTTTGACATTCTATTGCTAAAATATGAACAATGGTTACAATGATTTAAATTTTCCAAGGAATAGAGTTTGGTTTTATGAATTAAGGTACGTAAATATAGATTGGGTATTTAGAATCATGATTTCCAAAGAATTGGAGGAATAGGATTTCTACGAAGGTCTGACCCAAACATAAGAATTATGATTTCTGTAGTTTTTAGTCATACAACTAGAACCAGAAATGGAAACAATATATGATATGTGTTCAAAATATCCAAGGTTATTTTATATTTCTTTAAACACATAGAGAGAGATATGTGTAAACCATGGTTTTAAAGACATTCAAATTGAGATAACGGTAATGGGGCAAATATACATGAATGACTATTTTGAAATACATATTCCTTGATATTGTCATCAAAGATTAAAGGGGACAAAGACACTATAACCAAGAATAAAATTACAATTATTTTGCAAACCCGTTATGGGGGATTTATTATGCAGGGCCAACTGGGGCATATGCTGTATAGCCAAATAGTGGCATCTTTTGACTGATAGGTCTGTTATATAGGAAACTTATGGAAGGCCACCTAAGGACATGTACTGCATTATCAGGAAAAAGAGATCTCAGATATTTGAAATGATATCACTAGAAACCGTAAGAAATATTATTAATATATGAAAATATTCAAGATTAAGAGTGTGAAATATAGGAGGGGTAATAATCAATGCATATGAGAAATATTTGAATCAATATTGGCTATGATTCTGAAGCCCATTACCTAGATCCGACTCATATGTAAAGTGGGGACATTCTTCTTTCCATGGAGGGTTCTCTAAGGAGAGAACATAAAATAAAACAAAAACTATTGCATATATTTTTTTAACTTATAATAGGAGGGGGGAATAAATTTTCCCATGGCTAAGACTAGAATTTAAGTCATATTCCTCACTACGTATCTCAATGGGATGAGAATAAATCCACACATAGTTATTAAAAGTACCTTGTAGTTTATCGTTATATGGGAAGGACATCTATAGGGCCTTTTATGGTATTTCATCTAGGACAATTGATAACCCCAAAAGGGATTGAGACAACATATTTATATGAATGATCATTTTACTTGATTCCTAAGACCACATGATCTATTCTTGGTGTGAGAAACAAGGAGCAGTAAAGGTATTTTCTGTAATACAAAGGTAACACAACTGAAGAATAAGGGTATTATGATTATGTGATGTATGATCCAGGGCATAAGACTCCATCTCAATACATATCTTGTGGGATAAATAATCATGCCAAACATAGTTCTTATATTTCCATGCAGTTTAACGTCATGCGGTAAGGACAAAGATGAATTGATGTGAAAAGAAATACATGTTGTAGTTGGACTACGGAATTAAACCCAAGTGTCACTACATGTATTGATGGGGGTAAGAATAAAACTATTCATAATTATTTAATATTACATATGGGGGTTGATTCTTATATAAAGAATAAAGTGGTTTTTTATATCATGGTTGGGCCTAATATTGAAGATCTCGGTGTCTCTAGGTATCTCATATTGATGAGAATCAAGTTGTATGTCATTATTGAAATAATTATTTCCCACACCAATTGAGTTTGATATGGGAGACAAGGGATTATGACACGTTCTTGAAGAAAGATTAATCTTTAGACAAAAAATGGTATAAATATCAAACCATGTATCTTAAGGGAATACTCTGTATAGGTATGATTCATATACAAGAGGAGAAAAGGAAATAAAAAAATTGTGGTTGCAGCTGGGCCCAGGATTGGAGATCCAAGTGTCTCTACATATCTCAAATATAAGTGAATCAAGCCACATATAGTTCTTGAAATGAGGTCCCTATGTAGATCTGATTTAGACATAGAGAATAAAGGGACTCATTTTTCATTAAAGAGTAGAAATTATGTCATTGATTCTTCCATATTGAATCTTTTAACGTCAATTTGAGAAGAAATTAACCATTTATTTTATTGTCTTGTAACGAGGAAAAATGATGTCATGCAGTTTAACGTCGTGCGATAAGGAAAAGGATGCTACAAATTTTATCATCACGCAACATGGACAGTTATGGTTGTCATGAAGTTTAACATCTTGCGACTAGGATCTTGTGTTGTATATTTTTCAGTCATGCAATCAGAACATAGTGTTCAATTATGAAAAGTATTTCTTCATGAATCTAGTGTTGGTTAGAGTTGTGATAAGCTCTCCATCCATTTGTATTCATGAAACAGAACCATTTGAGTAGACCATATGTATGGAATAATGTCCTTCTCACATTGGATCAATATTTGGAGGTTTCTTTCCTAGTATCATTGGAGTCTTTATGACCAATACTAATTCTCGATGAAAAAATGAATGAAGGTGAATTTTTTTGTTAATGGCATGTATTATTCTGTTCTGATAGACATATAAATGACAAAAGGTAAAGAATATTTTTTCTTCTAATCATTCCATCCCATTAAACCATTTCTGAGACTTCTCATCTATATAAATCTGATCAGAAATTGTAATTTTTAGTGAAGGAAATTGAATTTCAATTGGAAAAACATCTTTTATTCCATACACCAAAGAATAAGGGGTTCCCTGGGTGGAATTATGGGTGGTAGTTTGATAAGCCCATGAAGCATGAAAGTGTTTATCAGGCCAAGATTTACTATATTTATCCACCCTATTCTGGAGTATATTTAATAGGGACTTATTGAATTCCTCTATCTATCCATCGGCTACTGTATGATAGTGAGATAAATGGTTGGATTTGATATTTTGATCCTGATATAACTTCTTTATCTCAATATAATTGAAATTGGTGCCACTGTTTGTCAATATAGTATAAGGGACACCAAACCTAGTGATGGTGTTAGTTTTGACAATTCTAACAATTCTTTTGCCTCTGATTTCTTCGAGAGGTATTTCCTGAGCACATTTAGAGAAGAAGTTAGCAAGTATAAGAATATACTTGAACTGCTTAGATTTAGATGAGGGATAAGGCCCAACTACATCCATTCCCAATGTGGAAAATTTCTAGGAGTATTTAGATGTATGTAACAACTTTGTGGGTTGATCAATGAAGATCGCATGCACTTGGCAGAGATGACATTTCTTAGGGAAATCTATGCAATCCTACATCATTGAAGGCCAAAAGTATCTAGACCTTAGAATTTGATCATAAAGCATATGCCAACACTAGAGAGCACCACAAGCTCCAGAATTCACTTCTTTCATGACAGAAGTAGTTTTTTCTCCATCAATACACCCGAAGAGAATTACTTCAAAGCCTCATTTTTAGAGGATCTTCTAGCGATATGGACTATCATAAAGAGTAAAATTTGTCGTTCATCATCAGATCTATTATTTTTCATCCATATCTAGTGGAATTACTCTATTTTGATGGTATTCCATGATGGGTGTTCTCTATCCCTTGGTATGACCATATGGCTCAAAATAGGGCTAATTTCAATTATTTCATCCATGCTCTTTTGAACAAAATGTGAGACCACATGACGATGGGCTATAATGATGATTGTCTCATCCCAATTTGGATCTTGAAAGGCTATAATTGTATTATCTAGTGCATTATCTTAGGTATTTTTTAATTGTATGACATAAGGCAATGTCGGCTATGAGGGAAATTCATCCATTATCCCTCTGACACAATAACACAAAGGGATTAAATATTCTTTTCTGATGGAATAATACTCATTGATTTGTTTGATTACCAACTCTGAATAACCTTTCCCTTTCAAGTGGTTCACTTTTACCTAAAGTTCCAATTCTAGAACTACAATGAGAACTTGGTATTCAACCTCATTGTTGGTTCGGATTTTTGACAACAGGAAGGAATAAGGAAACACTTCATTTTCTTGAGAGATAAGTACAATTCCTGACCCATCTTTTTTGAGTTTTGGTTTTTCCATTCTCTTCCCTGTTGGATTTATGGAGTCACCATCAATGTAGATTTCCTATGTTTTGGAATTATCTTGAATAGAGAATACATCATCATCAGGAAGTTCAGTATTTAATGATGTATCTTCCACATATGGGTGTTTAGCAAAGAAGTTGGCCAGAGCATGTCCCGTTATTTTCTTCTAAAGAATATACTGAATATCAAACTATTGTAAAATAACTTCCAACCATGCTAGACACCAATTAGGCATAGTTTTATTGAGGAAAAATTTTAGTGGGTTATTGCGAGACACTAATTGGACCTCGTGATGTTTCAGGTAGTGCCTCAATTTCTAAACTGCAAAGATTAAGTCCAGGCAGCACTTTTCAATACTTTAATACTGAGTTTCTGCATCACGAATAGTTTGACTAAGATAGTAAAGGCTATTTTCATTCCTAGAATAGTTCTTTTGGGTAACTAAGGCACCCATTGATTGCTTTAAAGCTGTCAGATAGAGAATAAGTGTTCTTCCTTCAATAGGTGGCATTATTAATGGAAGACTCAAGAGAAATTTCTTGAGTGTATCAAATTCATCATGGTAGTCTTCAGTCCATTAATAGGTGACACCTTTCTTCATTAATCAGGTGAAGGGAAAACACCTGCCTAGGAAATTGGTGATAAATAGCCGAATATAGTCCAAGTGTCCTTGGAGTCCTCTTAATTCATTCAAATTTCTAGGAGTTCACATTCCATGGATTGATTTTTTTCCCAGGATCATCTTTGATAACATGATGGCATACAATGAAGCTAAGGAAATTCCCTGAGGTTACCCCAAAAGCACATTTTAATGGGTTCATCATCAAATTGGGTTGGGGATGTTAATTGAATATAGTGTCCAGATCAGTCAAATGATCAGAACATTTTCTAGATTTAACCACCAAATCATCAACATAACAATTGAAAAATTTCCCTAAGATGGTTTTGAAGATATGGTGCATGGCACGTTGATATGTTACACCTATATTCTTTAAGACAAAGGGCATTACACGATAGAAAAACACACATTGAGGGGCTCATAAGGCTATAGATTTTTCATCAAATTGGGAAATGTGGATTTTATTATTCATAGAGTAACCATCTATAAATGAATGAGCTTAATAACTAGCTATTGCATCAATTAAAATCTCTTTGATCCGAACTAGGAAGTCATATTTAGGAAAATTGTGTTTAAGATCTCTGAAATCAATGAAAACTCTGATTTTTTCATTCTTCTTTTTCATTGAGACAATGTTGGCCATCCATTTGGGATATTAAACCACCCTGTAAAAGTTACCCTTTATAATCTTATCAACTTCTGCTTCAATTTTAGAGGCATTAGTTTAGTGTGTTCTTCTTGATTCCTTCTTGATTCCTCGATGTTCTTCTGGAAAACCAAATTGATGAGTAGCTACATCAGGATTATGTCCTGATATTTCTGTATAATTCCAAGAAAATATATCTTGATGTTTCTTCATAAATAAATTATATGTATCTTTCTCTTTAGAAGTTATGGTTTCACTAATTATATTGGGGTGTGGATCTCCTTATGTATGAAGATTTATTTCTTTAAGCTCATCCATAGTGGTAGAGACACCTTACTCAAATTATGGAGGAGCATCCATAAGATCTTCCTCTTCTTCTTCATTATATGTTACTTATTTTGTTTCTAATTGCATAGTAGATGATGAATAAAAACATCCAGAGTTAGTGGAGGAGTCAGTATTTGAATATCCTAAAGAAGACGCCACCATTTATGACCCTATTGCTGATGAAAGGTCTTCCTAGGGTAATAGAGTGGAGATGATGGATTGGGAATCAACATCCTTGACTTCCTTTGGTATTTATACAACTTATTCAAATTTGATTAATGAATAAGTGGCTTTCTAAAGTTTAGTGGATGAAATGAAGACATCTCCATTTAAGCATTCACGCAACTTGGTGAATCAAAAATTTCTCACATGTTGTCAGACTCGATTGCCACAATTGACATTATAGAGGTTACTGGACAAATTCTTGAATTTGGGTTTACCCTTTCGATTTTATTGATAGGTAACACATAGTATTTACTCAAATGTATGAATGTGTTTCTAGGGATATTTTCTCAGCCATTCTGAGCATTGATTCTAGTTACCTCCTTTACCATGAACTTTCATTCCCTTCAGGTGATAAAATTTTGCAAAAATGTATTGAGATTCACACATTTTGAATGAATCCTTGTCACCATACAATGTCCAAATTTGAATAGTGAAATAGAACTTGAAACATAGGTAGTATGAAGATGGTATGGACACATGTTGATGTATCTAAGGTCATTTAAGCAGAATGTTGATGGTTGTGTCCTAAAGAACAACCAGTAAATCAGAATTAGACATAATATCCCCAAATTGAGTTTTGAGTGTAATCTTTTCCAGAGTTTCTTTCTCATTATTGTTATATACATACATCATTAAAATAGAAGGAGTTAAGTCAGATTCAATGAGGTATAATAAAAGAAGTGTATGAATAGGAATGAGATTGACTCTTGAGCCATTATCAATAAAGGATCATTGGAGGTCTATGTCATTGACCCTACTAGATAGATACAAGGGCCTTATATTTCCATATAAAGCATCATCTTTATCTTCATCCGTAAAAGATATAGCTGCATGAAATTCTACATGATCAATATCTATATGGTAAACCTCAGTAGTTCCAACTTTGGTTTCGAACTCTTGAGGACTTGACAAATCCTTAATAAGTGCTTCTTAAAGATCTTTTGATAGATTCAAGGAATCCAATATTGGAAGCTTGGCCAGTACATGGGCCATCTATTTCCAAACATTATACTTTTGGTCCAAAGGTCTGTGTTTCCTAGCATGGAGATGAGGTTTTTCAAGTGCCTTGGAAGAAGACATTTCTAATGTAGATGTACCCTACGTCGGAGAAAAAACTAGTACTACTCCATGATTTAGTAGATTTTACTGACTAGATTTATCAATTTTCTGATAGAAAGATGTTGTAACCTCTAATTAGTCCTCTAAAACAATCATGTTAGGATAGATCCAATCATGCATAAAAGAATATCTTTGTTCTTATTGTGCCCCCCTGAGGGTCTCTCCCATGAGTTTCCACCGCATACACAGTTTGAGCAGTGGTAGAGTTAAAATAGTGGCCTCTAGAATACCCATGTCTTTCCCTGTATCCTTGACCTTGGCCTCTTCCTCTAGTACCCTAGTTAGGTATAAGAAACATAGGATCAATATAATCAAAATCACCATTTCCATAGGGACCTGTTAACTAAATCACATTTACGGAACCAAAGATAAATTCTTTATCTGATAATGATTATGCTCGATAGGTTAGTTCAAGTTGTGCCATTATGTGGGGTGGTTCCAATCATTTTGAAATAAATTTCATGAAATCTGCCAGATTCGTGGACAAATTTGGTCTTGGAATGAGCTCATTTTTTTCTAACTGCTCTTTACACTTACGATCATGTCTCTTGTTTGAGAATTGACCTTCTGATGAAGGTGTTTTTTTTGTGGCGAGAGTGACCGAAAACAAAATTGATTGTTTTAATTATGTTTGTTAAATGGAATGAGTTATTTTGATTATTTTAATGATCATCCAATCATTATATTTCTATGAATTTTTTATTTTTACTTCCTACCATTTACCTTCTTCCTCTAGATTAGTAGTGATAACACATGCTACTTCGGATAAAGAAACATTCGGTTTTACTTGTCTAGAGTCTACCATTTTTTTAGGATGTCTTTGAAAACAAAACACTCCTAAATGGGGTTCCCAACATCTGGTGAAAGGGACAATAATTCAAAAGAACTTCATATCCTTCTTTTTTTGGTTTTGTCATCCTTGGAAACAGAACCAAATTATTTTCTAGTGCTGAGATGAAGTAATCGCGAACTTATTCATTTCAGAAAGAATAAATTTTTTTCTATAACTCCTCAAACTATTTCCACATTTGATATCTTTAATCATCTTGATGAGGCAATCATTGATACTGACAATTGGGAGGTGGAGCCCTTCGATATAATGAAGGTTTTGAAGTGGAAGCAGGTACAGGTTCTTTCTTATGTGTAACTATAGCATATATTTTTCTTTTTTCTCCTTCCAAAAAACTGATGAAATTACATGAGTTTGAGATTTTTTTTCATAACAAAATCTTCTATCTTTTGAGAAATTGAATCAAGCTATCAAAACCCTCCTGTGTATTTCATAGATATCAGGGGTGTGCATAACTCATCATGCAAATTTTCAATACAAATTAGTAGAAACTCTTCTTGAGGGGGTTCCAGATTTAAGGAACATGTTAATCTGTTCCATTGATCACTGAAATATGAAACTCTTTTATTCCCCCTTTGTTTGAATTTTTTAAGATAAAAAATTGTTGTCTTTGGTAGCGTTGAGATGAATTGAAGAAGGAATTTATGATGGAGATCTTCCCATCTAGTAATTGATCGGTATTTCCAACTTGTATACCATATAAAAGCTGGTCCCTATAAAAACTGCACAAAACACCTAGGCTTTACTACTTATTTTTGTGGATTTCCCATCATGGGATCACAATGAGAAATGAAATGTATTAATTATTTTTATAGATATCCCAAACCATTAAAGACTAGGAATGTGGTATTCCCAAAATTGGTGGGGGGAGGGATCATATACACCCGCTCAAGGTCAGCTTTCTTTTCCATATGAACTGTCACACGTCATTATTTTATATCTTCCAATAGAGTTTTTAATTGATAAATTTCATTCATAAGCACTTGGGAAATACCCAGATTAGCTGGGACCTATATAGGTACTGTAGTTGGAGCTCGAACTGGTGCAATGACCTGAAAAACCACTAGTGGTGGTGCCAGTACTTGCCTTAGATAACCCACAAGAACAGGTATATAAAAAATGTGTTTCATCCTGCCTTGGTTGTGTACCCAATGGTCGGAATTCATTATCCACCTCTGTAGTTACCAAAAATACTCTTTTTGGAGGATATCCTACATGATGTGCATGTTGAGGATCTTCCTAGGGAGTATGTCTAGTAGAAATGCAACTTCGAAGTAACTCTGTATTGAGTATTTTTAACTCTTTTATTTCCTCTTCTTGTTGTGTAAGTATTTCTTCAAGTGAAATAGATTGACCTTCTCTAGTGAAAAAGTGATATGTGATCTATCTTTTACATTTTACCTTGTTAAATTCCTTACAGAGGAATGGGATTTGGTTATTTGAGGGTATACCAAGATTTTGGTTAATCCTTTGATTTCGAGGACACACACCTTCGTCATTTTCATTAGTGTGTACCGTATTATGGATTAGAACATCATCCTCTAATTCCCCTAAACTAGACTCATTTTTTTGGAGGATCTTATGTAATGGTGTTAATGAAATTTACTAACGCATAATGCATTTATGGAATTCTGTCGATCTTCTCCATCTATATCTTCTATAAGACCTTGTTCTCCTATATGCTGAATTTCCAAGAATTTTTTGGCGAAGAGTTACTCGAAGGGAATCCTTGGATAGTTTAGTTGTGTGCTATCTTTGTCTCTTCTTCCCTAAACAGGAGAAACTGACTTCTATTCAGGAGGGGATTTTAGATGTCAAAAATCCCCTAGCCTTATATGCTTGGGTTGTTCATGTCCCTTTTCTTCAATCCTTTGAACTTTTTTATTTAATTCAAATGTTGAATTAAACAAGACCCCATCCCTATAGGCTAGGGTGGCTCTTGAAATAATATACCTAATAATTGTGCAACTACTCTTCTGATTTTTGGAATTTTGGTCCACACATTAGTTGGGTGCATTATTCGACAACCACTAAAATCACATATTTCAAAAGATATCTATTCTATTTCTGGAATTTTTGTCATATGATGTCTAACATCCTCTAAGCCGGAGGCATGCTTAGGATTCTCAGATTCTTGATGAAAAAGTATCTCAACATCTTGTTTTCATTGGGCCTAGATCTGTTGAGAGATAGTTGGGGAATAATCTTGAGTGTACATTTTATTACATACAAAATCTATTTATTATAGTCGGTCATGAGAAATAACATTTCATGAGACCATTTTTGTCGGGATTTTCTGATTCTGGAGTTCTGTGAAATGCAATACTCCATGTGCACCCCATCCTCTAATACAAACACTAGATGGGGTGGTATAAATTAACTGGTGTAGCCTATTTAGATCATTTATGCATGGACTCTGAAGGGTTATATACTGCTTTTCATCCTTCGTATGTCGAGAAAATGAGAGACATGACAAGTAAATTTGGCATTGAATCCCTTCTATTTCCTTTAAATTATTTTGGTATTCATCATATGGTAATACATTGGTTTTCAAATGATGAAGTGTATTCCATAAGTTGAGGTGGATATCATTAATGAAATCTTCTGCCATCAATTCAGGAATATTATATTGAAAATTTTACAATGGAAAAAACATGGTTGGTATTTATCCTCTACCCAATTGTTTTATCATGATTAACTTATCTTCATCATCTTTCATGTGTAGTTTTCCCACTTGGCCTTACCAAAGTGGATGCTTATCGATTGTTTTATTAAAAACAATTGGATTAGCTGCATTTTCCACTTCTGTATTAGAATAAAAATGACACAAGGGAGGTTTGGAGAATGGCCATTCCCTTATGATATCTTCTGGATGAGAAAGTATTTCACCTGTTAACGGAATGGAATTAGAAATGATTGTCCTTGTGTTGGAAATTTCCTCAAGATAAGATGGATTTCTCATTACTACATTGTCAGTCATAGAATTATTTTAAAAATTCTAAATACTACTATGGAGATAACTTTTAGGGCGAATGAAATCATGAGGAGGACCACCATGGCAGATTGTATCAAGGGATACATCCTCTTTATCCTTGGTCTTATGTCCACACGAAGTGTTGTCGTGGCTCTCATATGGAGATAGGCTCCCTGGATTTACCTAATTTTCATGATGCTATCCTTCATGATGAAGTTTCCAATGAATAACTTCAGAATTACTCATAAAACTCCCATAACTTGTTAATTAGAGGTTACGATCTTGAGATGTAATAGATAAATATATATGGGATTCAAGAACTCCATCATTAAGAGGATCCAAATTGTAGCTTGACTCTTGATTTAACATCTTTTTTTGGTGAGATTTATTCTTGGATGCTCTCTAACACTTAGTTGGGGCCACTTACTAAGATAATTGGTTATTATGGGAAGGTGTATGTGCCTAGATTTGAGTGGTTATGAGAATGGGCCGATTACCTCAAATTGGAAAGGGTGTGTGTTCCAGATCCCATTATCCATCTCATATGGGAGAGTATTTCCCATGACCCTGCTGGACAAGAACATAGGTATGTATCAACTATGGGAAGGGATTCCTATGTGTTATCCTAGGTGTGGGGATAGATTTATGAGTATGTTCCCCTGGTACAGATGAAGTTGTTGTTATGATATCTTGGCATGCTTTGAGAATATGGGCAAGAAATTGGTGCCTTCCCTTTCACCATTGATAAGATGTGTTTGGTGACTTCAGTGGACAGAACGAGAATATACATCCATTTCATATCTGGAGTAGGTGTATGTGCATGCTCCAATCCTTCTTTTCCTATCAATGGATACTGACAGTACTCATGTATGGGGGGAGAGATTTGGGTCTAACCCATCTTTGTCATTGGATATTTCTAATTGACTTCTCCAGGTGCTGACAAATGAGATTGTTGGAAATTTTTATGAATGTTGATCGGTGTATGTGCCTTCTAGTTGATTTCTGTCAAGCAAGGATGATGAAAATCCTTCAATACGGATAGACGATACTTCTGGAAGAATTGGTGATTGTAAGCAGGTGTATATTCCTATTTACCAGTTGCCACCACATTTGATTGGAAAACTTATTTAAATGCAGTCATATGATCCTGCTAACTATATGATAATTTTTAAACATGTTTATGTGTCTGTTCATGGTAATCCACAAAATTTCCCTGGAGGAATTAGTGGGTTGCTTCCAAACGAGTCTGTTGGGTAGCGGAATTTAGATGAATGAGTGTATGTGCCTGCTCCTTGTTCTCCATCAAGTAAGGTTGAAGGTTGTCTCTGGAGGGGGAATAGGTAAGAACATGCTCCATGTTGACCATAAGTTTCCCCTGTTAGTATTTTTTTCACTCCTGATTCTGAGAGACCTGGGCCGAATGTACCGAGGCAACACCCCCATCTTGTTGGCGGTTCACTTCTGTGTGATTCTAATGGAGGAGATTGTTAGTGGGAATCCGTAGGAAGGACCCAAGCACCCTTCAATTGATTCCCTAAGTGACCTATTATTACACCTCCATATAGTATGGGAGTGACTAATTATTTCATTCTAGGGATAAGGACCCAAAATAGTCGAATACGGTGGTTGGAACCGTCAGCTTCTTGATCATCATTCATCATTAGCTGAACAATCGAGAATTATTATTGACCTAGAGATCCTATCAGGCAACCTCCAAGGATGGAATTATACCATGATAATGGTACTCCCAAACTAAAACGTTTGAAACCCTACATTGAATATAGTAGGAGGTTGATTGAGTCCTTCCCGAGGATGAGTATCCAGCTTGATCAACGGTTGCGAAGTTCACAGATGTCATCTTTAAGAAATCCATTTTGGACTGAAGGGAGTTCTGAGAAAAACATGAAAACAACTATATACTCCATTGAAGAGACATATTTTATATGGATACATGAATGATTGATTCATTTTTATGGCATTAATTTATCAATTGATAGGGGCCTGATAGTTGGGTGACATTGTTAACATGGTTTAGGATTCATGTCAGGTTCACCATTTTTGTTTCGTAGACCCTTGAATCGTGTGTTCTAGTTTTAAGAATCACTATTTCCAGGAGGTTTCCATTAGATTTATTCATGTTACCAGAAACACCCAATAGTTTTTTTCCAATAGGTACCTATTTTCCAAAGGTATTAATTCATTAACTTTGAATATTACAATACATAGGAAAGTGCATTGGTCGATATGATGGGAGTCCGGACTCATCACACCTTTTTGGGTAGAATTACTATCTACTTCAGGACTCTCTTTATGAATATAATATATTTTCATAAATCTTTTTTAATTTACCTTTTATAACATAAGTTTCTCTTGGAATTTTCAATCATTTATTAACATGTGTAAAATTTAGAGTCATCCATATGTATTCGATGTTCTTCAATAATGGAGATATCTGTATGTACTCAAGGTTCTCCATAAATGGTATCCCCTCATATACTATTTAGAGATTATTTTAATCATCTCTATAATGATAACGGTTTTTAATCGACTCATTGGGGCACTATGGAATTTATTTTCATCCACGAAGATGAAGGTTTTTTTGGTAT
This sequence comes from Viscum album, assembly GCA_963277665.1. Lineage (NCBI taxonomy): Eukaryota > Viridiplantae > Streptophyta > Magnoliopsida > Santalales > Viscaceae > Viscum > Viscum album. The sequence continues at coordinate 1,009,985,475 of OY728126.1, forward strand.
TGGGATCGTACCCACAAAATGGGATACCTACGTGTCCTTATGAAAAAAAAATAAGAACCCTCATCATTCGGTGCTGCTAAAAGAAATGAATCATATCTTTAAAGTTCATGTGATAAAGACCTAGAAATATATTGTAATGTCATGTGGTAAGGAAATAAAAGAAAAAAGTTCTTCGTCAATGTTTGGTGTGGGACTTATGCCAAAGCAGCGCAATGAACATGGAAAGGATATGGGTTTCCAAGTAAGATTAGACCCTATTGGGAATATGACACAAGGATAATAGGGTTGATTTGAAGTGTTGGGTTTGGACTTTAAAGAGGCTTATTACATATCCCATGTGGATTGGATTCAAATCCCACATAGTTTTATGAGTCTCATAGGAGAGTATAATCTATTGAGAGAAATGAGTTTGGGCTTACCTCTTGAAAAGGATGCCTTTATAATTTGGGGGTTTAATTTGGAGATTATTCCTAAGGAGGGTGCCCAGATTCGGGGAATTAGGGGTTTATTCCTAAATAGGATATCCAGTGAGCTCGGGCCCTGAGAAGGCTTCCTACGTATCCCAATTATGATAGGAATCAGAGTTATTGTAGTTCATTAAGTTTTGAAATTTTTTTTATCATAAAAAATCTCTATGCCCACATGATTCATTATTAGTGTGAGAAACAAGAGAATTTCAAAGATTCAAAAAAGGAACCTAGAATTCTCCTCCTTTGTTGGTGGAAGAGGGAGCACCTACAGCCGCAAGAGTGGATGAGGTCGAGTCAACCCAAGAAGAGGGAAAGGTGACAAATATTCCCTCTCTAAAATTTACATTGGAAAAGGTTCCAATGAAATGAATGAGTGAAGGTGAAGATAGTATAGAAGATAAATACTAAAACCGTCTACTTGAAATGTTAGGGACTTAAAATAGGATGGATTCCCTAGTTGATCTTAGTAAGGGAGGGAGATTTTTGTTTTTCTTACATGGAAAAGCAAATTTGAACAGTACCTTTGCTACCAGAGACTGGAGGTTCTAAAATATAGATATGAGAAAAAGTGTTCAGAACCTAAAATACAATCTTCCAAACCAGGAACTCCTAAAAACTGTTCATGGGAGAAATTCCATGTGATTATAGGTATACAAAACCACAAAAAACTCATGAATCCCAAACCCTTTTTGATAAAAAATTTGGAATCCTCTGACTATGAAAATACAAACCCAAATAAAATACATGTAGATGTTCCTTTCCCAATGGTTTGATAAGTCCAGAGGTTTCAGAGGAGGTCTCAACAGAATCTCTTTCATGCACCAGAGCCAATGAAAAATAAGCCTTTCTAGGAATGGATTTGTGGAGGTCTTGATGGCCTATAGACTAAAGAGAGTAGGTGAATCAAAGAGGGGCGCCCAGGTAGGTACTGGCGCATATGTATGGGCGCACAAGTAGGTTTAGGTGATCTCATGTTCACATAAGATATTAATAACCTGGAAAATAAAACTTGGGCATGAATTGACTCAGTCCTTCATGAGTATTCATAGGTATTACCAGAGGTGAGAGTCTCAAGTTCCTATGAATGGAATAGGTGGCGTGAAAGTGTTTCTAATTTAAGGACGTTAGATGCATTAGGCATGAAAGTGTTATGGATTCCAAACAATAAAAGGACTTAAGTCCCATGATCCCCCTTTTATTCTTATTCTCTAGGTGTTAAAGAACTACCTTGAATGTTTTGGAAGACTTGGGCGAAGTGCTAGGGAGACCAGAGAAAGAATTAGGCTTTATGGAAATTCATTCATACAAATGAAGGCCCCAAGGGTCTATTTATAGGAAAAAATATGACCCAGGGAAAAATGAAAATGGGTGTGCAAGTAGGTAGTGCAACAAATGGGGTTACACAAGTAGGTTGTGCGCTGAAAACCCCTTGATCTGACTAGGGTGATTCAAATCTCATGCCTTTGAAAATATTGATTTTATTCATGTGCTTTCTCCACCTTTTTCTAAAGAATTTCCTTTGTCATTTTTAGACTATGTGACGAAACAGAGTGTTAAGAAGGGGTATTTAGGATTTTTAAGGGGGGTTAGGGTATTTTTTGGTTTTATAATATTTTTAGGGTTGTTTAGGTTTTTAAGATTTTTAGGGGTTTAAAGGGTTTTTTAGGGCACTATGGTTTTTAAGGTTTTGTTTTTAGGGTATTCTTATTTATTATTTTGTTTTTAGGGTTTTCATGTTTTTAGTGTTTTAGGTGTTTTTAATCAGAATGGCCCAAAGGCATTTTATTTTTATTAATTTTTTGATAATCCCCCTTTTTAACATATGAATGGGAACTAATATATCCCCCTTTTGGAGCATTTTTACTATTTTTAGGTCATTTATGGTTTTTTAGTTTTCCATGTTTTTTTGGTTGTTATGGGTTGTTATGGATTTTTAGTTGTTTTGAAGTTATATAGAGTTTTTATGGTCATTTTTTGGTTTTTGGTGTTTTAAGGGTATTTAGGTTCATTTTCAATTTTTAGGGTCTTTAGAGTTTCTAAATTTTTAGGCTAATTTATGGGGTTTTAGTGGTTTGAAGTGTTTGTATTTTTTTAGGGTTTGTTAGGGTATTTAGAGTTTTTAGAGTTTTATAGGATTTTTTAGGGTTACATAGTTTTTAGGGGATTTAGTGTTTTTAGGATTTTTAGTGTTTCTTAGAGTTTTATGGTTTATAATGTTTTAACAGTATTTAGGGTTTTTTCCCAAATTTTTTGGGTTTTTAGTTCTTTAATGGTTTTAATGTTTTTCTGCTTTTTGGGTTTTTAATTTTTATGGTTTTTTATGTTTTTATGGTACTTATGGTTTTTCAATTTTTTTGGGTTTTTAGGTTTTTAATGGTTTTATGGTTTTTAGGATTTTTCGTGTTTTATCCTTTTAATGTTTTTATGGTATTTAGGGATTCTAGTATTTTAGTGTTTTTATGGTTATCATTTTTTCACTATTTTGAGGTGTTTTGTGGGTTTTATGTTTTTTAGGGTTTTTAGCGGTTTTTTGGGTTTATGGTTTTTAGGATAATTGTAGAGACCCAAAGCTTGACGTACATGGACATTACATTACCTTTGAGGAATACTTAGTACATAACAAAAACACACACACAAGGACCGTAATAGTTTAGTGTCTTTGAAAAACTCGAAATAAAATCTTCTAATCGTGGTGAAAGATTTTCAACATCTCCCAATAAAGATCTTCCCTTTTTTTCTTACCTAAAACCTTTCTTTATATCCTGGGGAAAATAAAACATAAAAGGGTGAGCTCAAATGCTAAGTAAGGGTAAAAAAAAGAAATATCAATCACATCATATTCATAAGAACATATCTTTTGGAAATCTTAACCTGCAAAAGAGATCATGATTTCATAACATGGGATAAGTCATAGTAGTGAAATGTAATCCCAATAATCATAACTTAAAACATGAAACTTTGTGGCATACACACATAATCATAGAGAATCATTTCTTGTTAGTCAAGACTCATTGCCAAGACTATCTTAGTGGACAAAGTCCATTTCTGAACTGAGTCACCCTCGTTTCAGTCCTGTTTCACTGAACCGGTATAACCTACCATTCCAGCAATGTCTATCTCCTGAGATATAAAAACTTTACCCAATGCATTGGAGGGAGATATTGGTCCCACCCATCTCATAATGATACCATTCTTATGTGTGCCAAAAAAATTAAATCATACATCATTGCATAACCCATGTAGTAAAAATGGGATTCTTAAACAACATGAGATCATAAAACAATTCATATAAGATAAAATAATTCCATCATAACATAATCAAATAAATGTAAAAATAGGGATAGAAACATAACCCTTTATTATCTAAGATGGAAAATAATTTTGATAAAACACTTGAACTCCATTCTTGAGGAAAATATACTTTCTACTTCAAAAACATTTTTCATTCTTAACATGTCATACAATTTTAATCTAAAAGAAGTTGATTAAATATAAACTTGAAAACTTTTAAAGTAAGCTTCTTGGAAATAATTTTTTAAAAATCTATTCATATCGTATAAGTTAAAAAAACATTCTTCTCGTACTTTTGTCGGAAAAGTCAAAAAGTACCTCTTACGAAAAACGAAAAAAGATTCCTTTAATATCCTTTACTAAAAACTCACCGAAGGGTAAAATTGGATTTAAAAAATTGTAGGTGGATGGAAATAATATTACATATTGAGGAAACATGTATGTGGATGATAAAATACACCCCAGTAAATTTCAATGTATAAACAATCTCGGATAGAAATGAGATTGTGATATTTTCATTACCTTAGGTCTGATTTGCTTCGTAAGTGTCCGAACCTCCTGTATAATGATTTAAATAATGTCATTGACTTATTACATAATCATACTAATTGTTATGATATCATATATGGTTCACTTATTACTTTATATTAACCGTTCTTTTGTAAATTCCATGTTAAAGAGCGTTTTGGGTAAAATTGTTTCATTTTTCGTCCGTGTATTGACTTGTAATTATTCATATGATTACTTAGATCATGATTACATAATTCCAGAATATAAAACATGATTTATATATAATATATATTCGGAATATAAATATATATAATAAATTAGTAAATGGAAATAAATACACCGTTCATGGAGACGGTAGGTCGTACATATGCATGAACGCTGTTTTCGTTTCCTTATTGAGTTGAATGGAATTAAGTAGATGAAATACATATATATACACATAAATCCAGTATCATTATTATTTCACATATTTCATGATTACTTATTAGATGTACTTTATAATCATTCATGAATGGTTAAAGTGGAGAATGAATCTCATCGCGTCGTGGAGACGGTAGTCCGTACGTACGCACGAGCGATGATATCATTCTCATGATCGTGGGACAGTATTGGAGTGTATGTATACTATTTCAGAATCAATATAAAATTAAAATAATAATATATAGTTATTATTTACACCATTATACCCATCCAAGTATGGTGGTGGTGGAAAACAGATTTCACCACAGCGTGGAGACGGTATTCCGTACGTACGCACGCGCGGTGATTTCATTTTCCGTAGGATGGATAGATGGTGAAATAGGTTTGTTTCATACTTATAATAACATATCAGTATATGAGTGATACCAATGTTATTTCTTCATAATTAAACAACCTAATAAGAAGAAGTGGAAGAAGAAATAAAGATAAAAGAATCGGTAATGGACATTACCTCTTCTTCGAAGTGCCTCTTTGAGTCCTCCTCTTAGGGTACAAAAATTGGTCTTTGAAGAAGACCGTGACCTCAAGGATGTATCTAGGGAAGTGGAGAGAAGATATTGGCAGGGGTTGGCCGAGCTTGAAGGCTCATAGTTGTGTGAGGAATAGGGGGAGGATGTGCCCTTTTATAAGGGAGGAGAGGGGCACCTTGGGAATAACTAAAAATATTATTTTATTATAAAGTCAAGTTCGGTTTTAAATAGCTCCAAATTGAGTTATTTCAAAGCTAAGGTGGGGATGGGTCGAAATACTCTCATCCAATATAATTCAGACAAGTTTAGGTAATTATATTGACCTTATCGTTTAGTTTTAACTCTTAGTTAATTAGATTGACATTTACCATGTCACTTTGTATTTTTACATTATATAATTAATAAACTTACCATATACATCCAAGCGACCCCCAAGTTGTGTTTTATTAATATATATATAGACTTATCTATGTCATACGGCTGAACCTTAGATTTTTAGGAATAAAATAACAATTAATAATATAATATTTATTTTAAAAACTATTTTATGTCAATTTTGACACTATTCAATAGTTGATTTTTTTTGAAACTCATAACAGAATGAGTACTTAGACCAAAGTTAATTAAATCAATACTAACATGTCATATTAACCTAGAAAATTAGTTTAGCTCATAAAAAGTCTCAAATTATATTTATTTGTGTATTTATCACATCAATTATGTCAATATTTCATTAATATGATAATTACTGCATCATCGTTGTGTCATAAATAAATTAAATTATTTAATGTCTAAAAATTACAAATAAAATACCATTATGTAGGAAATCTTGTTATCTTTCTAATGAATATTTATAGTAGAATTTATCTTATGTATAACCCCATATTAAAAATTATTTACTTATTAAACATTGATTTTAACTATTTTAACCCTTCTTTAAATAAATTAATAATAAATGTCCTAATCTAATCCAAGTGGGCCTAAATGGTCATATTTTATTCATAAAGATGTTTTTGGTCGAATTACACTTATCCAATTGAATTAGGACATGTGTTAGGGTAATAATAATATCATTTTTACCATTAATTACCCTATTTACATTTAACCGTGGTAAAAAAAGTAAAAAGTTACTATTCACCAAAAATTATTTTCATCTCATTCAACCAAATTTTACTTACTGACATCAACCGTGTCTCTCTGAATTTTTAAATTTCATTCACAGAAGCGGTAAAATTATGTTTTATGAAAAATTCATTTTTTTAACTACCACTTAGAGGTTTCACTATTCATCAAAAAATGAAAGTTTCCAGAAAAATACCAAAAATTAGGCCTAAGATATATTTGTTATTATGAACTCAAAAATTATGTCTATTTTACCAAATTCAAAACATATCAGTTGCATCAATTAATTTAAAAAATAATTCCTGTCGTCAAAACAAATAGCGTGTTCTTAAGAGATAATAACTATCAAAAGATTGACACTTGTTTATGACTGGTTTAAATGTGAAATTACCTCAAATGACCAACATTGTATTAAATTGTAAAAATATATTCTAAATATACTTTAAAAACACTCAAATTAATAATTTATCACTATTAATTATTTCGATTAAAAAAGTTGTTTTTAATTATAATTTAGTAATTTTCACAATTCATCAGAATATGAAAGTTATCTGAAAAGTAACAAAATTTCACCTTAGGCTAAATTCAATACTCCGAATCCAAAAATGAAGTCCATTTTGAGAGCTAAAATTTCTAAACTTTTAAAAGGTGGTTATTACTATTCATAATGGCTAGTTTTAATAATATTTTAATAGTATATCGTTGTTTAGGGAAACTCGGTATTGCGTACTACACACGCTATCGAGGAAGGTCGCGATTGTGTGTAATGCAAGGCAAGTCAAGGATGCGTGTTGAGCAAGCTCCTTTTGTTGTAGCATACAACACAAGACATTAATAAAATTAAAAAGAATATTTTTTTATAAAATCTCGGGCTGTTACATTCTACCCCCCTTAAAATGAATTTCTCCCTCAAAATTCGTCGGGGTTATAAATGGTTTACTACTCGAAATTTTCTTTAATAGAAACCCACATCGTAAAAAGGAATACCAAAACATGGCTTTAAAAACTAAAGTATGAAATGTAATGATTACCCAAATAAACTAATCACTGGGTTTCCACATAGGTGAAAATATGGATATGGAAGAGAAATCTAACCATCATGTTCTGACGGAGAGTGGTAGAGAACATGGCTATGGAAAAGCCAGCAATCACAAAGCCATAAATTTGTGACGATCTAAGCTACCATATGATTCATCAGATATAAGAGCACTAGGACAACATTTTTAGTTTTCAAGATCGTTTCCATAAAGTTGATGAAATTGGAATTAGAATAAATACTTTCGTGATTTTGGAATAGTCTCACTCTTAGTCGTTCTTTGGACAATTTCCACTTCATCTCTTTAATAAATGAATATGAATTTGTCATTCCTGATGTGTTAGCAGATCATGTGATAGAATGATGGGTCATTTCATCTGTCTCAAACAAAAGGTTAGAAAAGTTATCAAAAAATACATAAGTCCATCTATAGTGAGATTAATTATATATGGTTTCTAAAATGGACTTATACTTCATATATCATACTGCTTAATATAATAAAACTAGTTTCTACTAAACAGGGACTTATTGTATGTCAGTGGTAAGCGATAAAGGCCAGTCGCACTTCGGTTGTTGGTTCGATTCCCACAGCCTTGTCCGACGCGATGGGATGTCGCCCGGCCTGCAGGTTGACCTTTTTCTAAAACTAAATTACTATAACATCACATAAATAATATCAAAAAAAGTTATATCCTTAAAAAATACTAACTTATGGTTAACATAATCCATTCCAATCTTTAGGCTTATCTAAAATACTTCGGTCCAAGCTCATAGTATAAAGAAAACGATAACTTGAAATGTCGTCAACCAAGCATGTGAATACCATCATTTATCCCCCATATATCTTGTTGGTCAAATTCCAATCATGTGAATACCTAAATCATGTATTCTCTTGAAAAATGAATACACATTAAACCTTAGTGAAAACATGAATGCTGTCAAAAGCAAACTCTTTCCACATACCAAAATCCAAAAATTCTATATACTCAAACCATGATATAACCTTCTCCTTATATCAGTCATGAGCTCATGAATACTATCAAACATTTAATTTTCTCCTTATCCCTTCATTATGCGCATATCATCTACATTACAAAAATAACTGAATAACCTTTCATGGATACTGGTACCATTAATCATACACTTTCAAAACTCAAGGAAAGACAACAGTGTAACAATCCTTAGATGTCTCTTTATTCCATAGTACCATGAGATTAGTTATACAACATTACACCTGATAAACATGTAATCATTCCACTACATTCTTAAACCATTGACCGAGCTTCAATAATTCTTTCATCTCACATATCATTTGTAGTCTCATCATCATCAACAACATAAATACTACCCATACGACCATACTGATTCTCATCATGAGACTTTTCATTAGGGAATTGGTTTGCATAATGCTCGTACATTACACATTTAAAACATTTAACCATTGTTGATGTCGTAGCAATGCCATTATCCTCATCCCTAGTTTTAACTGATCCTTTTCCTTTGCACTTACTGGCTTTGTGCCCTTCTTTTCCACACCCAAAGTATCTTCCAGTTCCTTTGAAACATTCTCCTTGATGCCTCTTCCCACATGATTTACATAGGGGAAATTGAACATTCTTTCCTCTATGATCATCATGAAACTCCATCTTTCTCTTATTAGTCGAGTCAGGAAACTTACCAATTTTTACTTTATTGATCATATTATGAGATTTATGATTTGGCATAATAATGATGTTTGGACTTCCAAATCCCATTTCATTTGGTTTCTCATGAAGAATATCATTCCATTTTCTATCATATCCTCCATTATCGTGAATCATCTTTTTTCCATCCATTTTCTAAAACCCAAAAAGAATAGTGTGAAAGGCAAAAAATCATAATAAAGGCGGAGTAACTTCAATATCTAACATCTTTGGTTTAATATAATATCGTTACCATAGTTCTAGGACTATATCCTATACGTATACTTATCCTTAGAGACATCCCTAGACATACATTAGAAATATCTCTTGGGATCTCACTAACGTTTTCGCATCCTAGTTTCTAAAGGTTGACTAAACCTTTCCTCTGATACCAACTGTAGAGACCCGAATCTTGACGTACATGGACATTACATTACTTTTTTGGAATACTTAGTACATAACAACAACACACACACAAGGACCGTAATAGTTTAGTGTCTTTGGAAACTCGGAATAAAATCTTCTAATTGTGGTGAAAGATCTTCAACATCTCCAAATAAAGATCTTCCCTTTTTTTCTTACCTAAAGCCTTTCTTTATATCTTGGGGAAAAGAAAACATAAAACGGTGAGCTCAAATGCTCAGTAGGGGTAAACAAAAGAAATATCAATCACATCATATTCATAAGAAGATATCTTTTGGAAATCTTAACTTGCAAAAGAGATCATGATTTCATAACATGGGATAAGTCATAGTAGTGAAATGGAATCCCAATAATCATAACTTAAAACATGAAACTTTGTGGAATACACACATAATCATAGAGAACCATTTCTTGTTAGTCAAGACTCATTTCCAAGACTATCTTAGTGGACAAAGTCCATTTCTGAACTGAGTCACCCTCGTTTCAGTCCTGTTTCACTGAACCGGAATAACCTACCATTCCAGCCATGTCTATCTCATGAGATATAAAATCATTATCCAATGCATTGGAGGGAGATATTGGTCCCACCCATCTCATAATGATACGATTATTATGTGTGCCACAAAATATTAAATCATACAACATTGCATAACCCATGTAGTAAAAATGGGATTCTTAAACAACATGACATCATAAAACAATTCATATAAGATAAAATAATTCCATCACAACATAATCAAATCAATGTAAAAATAGGGATAGAAACAGAACCCTTTATTATCTTAGATGGAAAATAATTTTGATAAAACACTTGAACTTCATTCTTGAGGAAAATGTCCTTTCTACTTCAAAAACATTTTCCTTTCTTAACGTGTCATAAAATTTTAAACTAAAAGAAGTTGATTAAAAATAAACTTGAAAACTGGTAAAGTAAGCTTCTTGGAAATAATTTTTTAAAAATCCATTCATACCGTATAATTTAAAAAAACATTCTTCTCATACTTTTGTTGGAAAAGTCAAAAAGTACCTCGTACGAAAAACGACAAAAGATTCCTTTCATATCCATTACTAAAAACTCACCGAAGGGTAAAATTGGATTTAAAAAATTGTAGGTGGATGGAAATAATATTACATATTGAGGAAACATGGATTTGGATGATAAAATACACCCCAATAAATTTCATAGTATAAACAATCTCAGATAGAAATGAGATTGTGATATTTTCCTTACCTTAGGTCCGATTTGCTTCATAAGTGTCTGAACCTCCTGTATAATTATTTGAATAATGTCATTGATTTATTCCGGAATCATACCCATTGTTATGATATCATATATGGTTCACTTATTACTTTATATTACCCGTTATTTTGTAAATTCCACGTTAAAGAGCGTTTTGGCTAAAATTGTTTCATTTGTCGTCCGTGTATTGACTTGTAATTATTCATATGATTACTTAGATCATGATTAATTAATTCCGGAATATAAAACATGATTTATATATTATATATATTCGGAATATACATATATAAAATAAATCAGTAAATGGAAAGAAATACACCGTTCATGGAGATGGTAGGTCGTACGTACGCATGAACACTGTTTTCGTTTCCTTATTGAGTTGAATAGAATTAAGTAGATGAAATACATATATATACACATAAATCCTGTATCATTATTATGTCATATATTTCATGATTACTTATTATATTTACTTTATAATCATTCATGAATGGTTAAAGTGGAGAATGAATCACATCGCGTCGTGGAGACGGTAGTCCGTACGTACGCACGAGCGATGATATCATTCTCATGATCGTGGGACTGTATTGGAGTGTATGTATACTATTTTAGAATCAATATCACATTAAAATAAACATATATAGTTATTATTTACACCATTATACCTATCCAAGTAAGGTGGTGGTGGAAAATAGATTTCACCACGGCGTGGAGACGGTATTCCGTACGTACGCATGCGCGGTGATTTCGTTTTTCGTAGGATGGATAGATGGTGAAATAGGGTTGTTTCATACCTATAATAACATATAAGTATATGAGTGATACTGATGTTATTACTTCATAATGAAACAACCTAAGAAGTAGAAGTGGAAGAAGAAATAAAGATAAAAGAATCGGTAATGGACATTACCTCTTCTTTGAAGTGCCTCTTTGAGTCCCCCTCTTAGGGTACTAAAATTGGTCTTTGAAGAATACCAGGACCTCTAGGATGTTTCTAGGGAAGTGGAGAGAATAAATTGGCAGGGGTTGGCGGATCGTGAAGGCTCAATGTGGTGTGAGGAAGAGGGGGAGGAGGTTCTCTTTTATAAGGGAGGAGAGGGGCACCTTTGGAATAACTAAAAATAATATTTTATTATAAAGTCATGTTCGGTTTGAAATAGCTCCAAATTGAGTAATTTAGAATCTATGGTGGGGATGGGTCGAAATCCTCTCATAAAATATAATTTATACAAGTTTAGGTCATTATATTAACCTTATCTTTTAGTTTTAACTCTTAGTTTATTAGATTGACATTTACCATGTCACTTTGTATTTTAATATTATATAATTAATAAACATAACATATACATCCAAGAGACCCCAAAGTTGTGTTTTATTAATATATATAACCTTATCTAAGTAATTTGTCTGAACCTTAGATTTTTAGGAATAAAATAACAATTAATAATATAATATTTGTTTTAAAAACTATTTTATGTCAATTTTGACACTATTCAATAGTTGATTTTTTTAAAACTCATAACAGAATGATTACTTCGACCAAAGTTAATTAAATACATCCTAACATGTCATATTAACCTATAAAATTAGTTTATTTCATAAAAAGTCTCATATTATATTTATTTGGGTATTTAGAACATCAATTATGTCAATATTTCATTAGTAAGATAATTACTGCATCATTGTTGTGTCATAAATAAATTAAATTATTTAATTTTTACAAATTACAAATAAAACACCATTATGTAGGAAATCGTTTTATCTTTCTAATGAATATTTATAGTCGAATTTTACTTATGTATAACTCCATATTAAAAATTATTTACTTATTAAACTTTGATGTTAACTATTTTAACCCTTCTTTACATAAATTAATAATAAATGTCCTAATCTAATCCAAGTGGGCCTAAATGGTCATATTTTATTCCTAAAGATGTTTTTGGTCAAATTAAACTTATCCAATAGAATTAGGACATGTGTTAGGGTAATAATAATATCAATTTTACCCTTAATTAACCTATTTACTTTTAACCGTGGTAAAAAAAAGTAAAAAGTTACTATTCACCAAAAATTATTTTCATTTCATTCAGCCACATTTTACTTACTGAAATCAACCGTGTCTCTTGGATTTTTAAAATTTCATTCATAGATGTGGTAAAATTAAGTTTTATGAAAAAATCATTTTTTTAACTACCACTTAGTGGTTTCACTATTCATCAAAAAATGAATGTTTCCAGAAAAATACCAAAAATTAGGACTAAGATATATTTGTTATTATGAACTCAAAAATGATGTCAATTTTACGAAATTAAAAACATATCAGTTGCATTAATTAATTTAAAAATTAATCTCCGTCATCAAAACATATAGCGTGTTCTTAAGAGATAATAACTATCAAAAGATTGACACTTGTTTATGACTGGTTTAAATGTGAAACTAACTCCAATAACCAACATTGTATTAAATTGTAAAAATATATTCTAAATATAATTTAAAACCACTCAAATTAATAATTTATCACTATTAATTATTTCGATTAAAAAAGTTGTTTTTAATTATAATTTAGTAATTTTCACTATTTATCAGAATATGAAAGTTATCCGAAAAGTACCAAAATTTCACCTTAGGCTAAATTCGATACTCCGAATCCAAAAATGAAGTCCATTTTGAGAGCTAAAATTTCTAAAATTTTAAAAGGTGGTTATTTCTATTCCTAACAGTTAGTTTTAATAATATTTTAATAGCATATCGTTGTTTAGTGAAACTCGGTATTGCGTACTACACATGCTATTGAGGAAGGTCGTGATTCCGTGTAATGCAAGGCAAGTCAAGGATGCATGTTGAGAAAGCTCCTTTTGCTGTATCGTACAACACAAGACATTAATGAAATTAAAAAGAATATTTTTTTATAAAATCTTGGGCTGTTACACGTATTAGAAAATTTATTTTTTTTTTGTATTTTTTGGGGTTTATAGGATTAGATGGGTTTAAGAGTTTTTTAGAGGTTTTAGGGTATATTTTTGGGTTTAAAGGTTTTTTTGGGTTTTTAGGGTTTTAGGGTTTTATTGTTTTTATTGTTTTCAGGTTTTTATTAGTTTTTAAGGGTATTAAGATTTACTTTGGGTTTTTCAAGTATTTAGGATTGTTAGTTTTTAGGGTGTTCTGGGTGTTTTGGGAATTTAGGGGTTTTAGTGGTTTTGGGGGTTCGTACGGTTTTGGTGATTTGTAGGCTCTTTTAATGTTTTGGGGGTTTTAGTATCTTTTATGGTTATTTTATATTTTTCATATTTTTTATGGTTTTTAGTATATTTATTAAATTTTAGAGTTGTTTAATAATTTTTGGAACCAATAATGGGTTTTTAGGGTTCCTATAGTATTATAGGGTTTTTAAGGATTTAAGAGTTTTTTGAGTTTGTAGTGTCTTTACAGCCATTTAGATGGTTTTAGGATCATTTGGGGGTTTATCTTATTCCCAAGAAAATTAATTTTTGGAGGGATTTAATATTTTTTAGGGTTTTTTTAGATTTTAGTTTTTTAGGGGGTTTTATGTTTTCGTAGGGTTTTTTTGGGTTTTTGGGTTTCTATGTATTTTTAAAGACTATTATTATTTTTAGGTATTTTGGGGTTGATTAATTTTTTGGTTTGTTTAGGAGTTTTCGGTTAATTTAGGGTTTTATGGGGTTTACGGTTTTTAAATATTTTTTGATTATTAGGGATTTATGGGTTTCTAGATCACTTTATGGATTCAGGTCTTTTTTCAGTCTGTTGTGTTTTTTATGGATTTTAGTATCCTTTTTTAGATTATTTGGGATTTTTTTGGTCATTTAGGTTTTTTAGGTTAGTTTGGGGATTTAAGGGTTATTACTATTTGAAGGGATCCATAGGTGTTTTAAAGTTTTTTTTCTTTAGGGTGTTTTAGGGACATTTAGTGGTGTTCGGGTTTGTAGGGTCCTTCGAGGGGGTTTTGGGAGATAGATTCCTTTATGGGATTTATAAAATTTTATTATCTTTTAGGTTTTTCTTAGTGGTTTTTGGGACTTTTAGATTTTTTTTAGTTTTTTAGGACTTTTAGGGTTTTTATGGTTTTAAGGGGTTTTTGCATCTTTTTGTGTTTATGTGGTCTTATGGTTTTCATGATTTTTAGGGGTTCAAGGTTTTATTGTTTCTAAGGACTTTATGGGTTTAGGTTTTTAGGGTATTGGGGGGTTTAGGGTTTGGGGGTTTTCATAGTTTTATGGGTTTTAGTGGATTTTAGTGTTTTAAAATTATTTTTATTGTCCCTTTGGAAGTTTCAGAGTTTTATTATCATTAAGGTTTTTTAGTGTTTTTAGGGTTTTTAGGGGTTTATAGGGGTTTTAGGGGTTTGGACGGTTTTATATTTTTAGTGGTGTTTAGGTTTTTGTTTGTTTTTATGGGTTTTTAGATTTTTTATATTTTCTTAGGGATAGTAAGTGGTTTTGGGGCGTCTAGGTATTGTATGGGTTTTAATGGGTTTTTGTGTGTTTTAAGGGATTTAGTGATTATATTTTTAGGGGTTTTGATATTTTAGTAAATTTTAGGGATTTAAAAATTTTATATAGGGGATTACATGATTTTTAAGGGTATATGGGTTTTAGGGGTTCTTAGGGTTTTATGGAGTTTTATAGTTTTTTGAGTTTTTAGGGTTTTAAGGGTTTTATGGTTTTTTTGAATTTATAGAATCTTTTAGGGGGTTTTAGTTTATTTTAGTGTTTTTAGAGGTTTTTAGGGTTTTTTATGCTTTGAGGGTTTTTATGCTTTTATGCTATGTATGGGGATTTAGGATTTTTATAGGGTGTTTTAGGATTTTTAGTCCTTTTAGTTTTTTCAATGTTTTTAGGGTATTTTTGAGTTTTGGAGTTTTTAGATTTTTTTGGTGTTTTTAGGGGTTTTAAGTGTTTTAGGGGTTTATATGTTTTTATTATTTTCAGAATATTTAGGGGGTTTGGGGGGTTTTTACATTGTTTTTATTTTTTAATGGGTTTTGAGTGCTTTTATAGGTTTTAGGGTTTTATAAGGATTCATGGGTTTTTTGGGTGTTTGGGTTTTAAGGTATAATATTTTTAGGGGTTTAGTATTTTTAGGTGTTTTAAGTGTGTTTAACAGTTTTCAATGGTTTTAGGGTTTTTAGGGTTTAGGGACATTCTAGGGTTTTAAGGATTTTTTTGTTTTTTAGAATTTATAAGGTTTTAGGGGTCCTTATGACAATTTAGAGTGTTAGGATTTTTAGGCTTTTTGGGGATTCTAGGGTTTATAGTTTTTAGGGTTTTTTATGTTTTTTAGGGATTTATGGTTTTTAGGATTGTTTTATGGTTTTATGGTTTTTATTTTTGTTATTATTTATTGTTTTTATTGTTTTTATGGTTTTTTGGGTCATTAGGGATTTATAGGTTATTTATAGTTTTTAGTTTTTTCATGGTTTTTATGGTTTTTATGGCCTTTAAGGGTTTATAGGATCTTTTAGGTCTTTATAATGTTTTTTGGGTTTCTAAGGTATGTTTGGATTTTAGGGTCATTTAGCGTTTTTATAGATTTTATGGTCATTAGGGGGTTTATGTGATTGTAGGGTTTCATTGGGCTTAAAGGGTTATTTTGGGTTTTTTGGGTTTTTAGGGGTTTTAGTAATATTTGCATTTCTGTAAGCGTTTAATCGATTTTAAGGGGTTTTGGGTTTTGGGGGTTTTAGGGAGTTTATTGTTTTTATTTTTTGGGGGTTCTTTGGGGTTTCTGATTGATTTTAGTGTCTTCTTGGGTATTCATATTTTTATTCATTTTGTGGGTTTTATTTATTTTTAGGGCCTTCAATGGGTTTTAGAGTTTTAGTTTTTTTCATGGAATTTAGGTTTTTTATAGTTTTATTGGTTTTTAGGGTTTTTTATCATTATTAGTTTAGTATTTTAAAGGTTTTTATGGGGATTTTATTTTTTAGTTATATTAATAGTTTTTTGTGTTTTTAAGGTTTTAAATGGTTTTAGAGGTATTTGATGGGTTTTAAGGTTTTTAGGGTTGTTAGGGGTTTTATGTTATTATGGATTTGGTTGTTCTTTGGGTTTCTAGTGTTTTAGGGTTCGTTATGTATTTTAGTTTTTTTTTTATGTTTTTTAGTGTTGTTACCTACTTTTAGGGTTTTTAGGTTGTAGGGATTTTTTAGGGTTTTTAGGGGTTTTAGGGTTTCTTATGGTATTAATTACATTTAGGGTTCTTAAGGAATTTTAGGGGTTTTAGGTTTTTAGGTTGTTTTGATAATTTTTAATATTTTTGGTTTTCTAGGGGGTTTAGTATTTTTTACGGTTCTTCATGGATTTTAAGGGGTTTATATTTTTTTAGTGGTTTACATTTTTTTAGGGTTTTTAGTTTTTTTCATGATTTTTAGGGGTTTTGTGTTTTTGGGGTTTTTGGGATATTATAAGAGTTTTTATAGTTTTTATAGATTTATGAGTTTTCACGTTTTTTTATTTTTAGGGTTTTTATATTTTTCAGGTTATTTTGATCTCTTTAGGGAAATATTAGGGGTTTTATGTTTTTTTATATTTTTAGGGTGTCTAAGGATTTTTAGGGCCTTTAGGGTTTATAGGGTGTTTTTGAATCTTTTAAGGTGTATAAGGTATTTAGGGTCATTTAGGATTCTGTAGGGGGTTTTAGGGTCTTTTATCATTTTTAGGGTCTTTTAGGGATTTATGGTTCTTAATGTGTTTTTTGAATTTTTAGGGCATTTTAGTGTCTTTTTGTATTTTAGGTTAATTAAGGGTTTTTAGAGTTTTTATGGTAATTTATGGTTATTTAGAGTATTTAAGGGTTTTTAGGGTTTTTAGGTTTTTTTAGGATTTTTAGGGTTTAAGTATTTTAAGGGTATTTATTGATTTTTAGGATTTTTAGGGACTCCTTATGGGGATTTTGGTTTCATTGGGTTTTATGGGGTTTTATGGGGTTTTAGGGGGTTTAAGTGGTTTTAGGGTTCTTTATGGATTTTAGAGGTTTTATGGGTTTTAGGGTTATGGTTGATTTTAGGGGTTTTAGTGTTTTTTATCCTTTTTTAGTTTTTATGGGTTTTGGGGTTTTTAGGTGCTTTAATTATTTTACGAATTTTTATAGTGTTTTTATATTTTTTTAAGGTTTTGTGGTTTTTAGTGATTTAGGGTTTTAGGGGTTTGGGGGGTTTGGGTTTTTTAATGATTTTAATGTTTTTATGGTTTTTTATTTTCTCATATTTTAAGGGGTTTTAAATGTTTTTAAGGGATTTAATGGAATTTTAGGTTTTTATAAGGTTTATAAGGGTCTCTTAGGGGTTTATGGTTTTTATGGTTCTTTAGAGGAGTTAGGGGGAATAGGGAATTTTAGGGGGGTTATCACTTTTAGAGTTTAATTGTGTTTTATTGTGGTTATAATGGTTTTTAGGTTTTTAGGGTTTTATAGTTTTTTGTCAATTTTGGGGTTTTAGGGGTTTTAAGTTTTATTAATTAATTTTATGGTTTTTATGTTTTTATCATTTTGTTGGTTTTTTATAGTTTTTAAGATCCTATTATGTTTTTCCATGTTTTTTATGTTTTTCATGGGATTGAGGGTGTTTATGATATTTAACGTTTTTAAGATTTTATGGTTTTTAGGGGTTTTCCTAATTTTAGGGTTTTTAGGGTTGTTGTGGTTATTAGTGTATTTTATGGTTTTAGGGGTTTTATATATTTTTTGTCATTTTAATTGGTTTTATGATTTTTTAGATATTTTATAGTCTTTATGGGTTTAGGGTTTTTATATTGGTATTAAGGATTTTTATCGTTTTAACGATTTTTAAGATTTTTAGGGATTTAGGGGTTTTAGGGATTGTTTTGTTTTTCTATGGGTCATTCGGGGTGGTATGGTTTGAATTGTTTTTTATGGAGTTTTTGGGTGGTTTAGAGTTTTGTAGTTTTTATTATGGGGTTTTAGGGTTTCAATATAGGAAAAACGAATTTTAGTAGTTTTTAGTTACTGTTTTCAATACTATCTCTAAATGTGATTTTTTTTATTTTTTTGGGGAGACTTATGAAATCCATAGCTAAATTAATGGGAAAGAATTTAGATGCTACATATTTAGTTATGATTTAATATTAATAATTAATTATTTAAATGTATAATATTATATTTTTTCATTATTTATACTTTTAATTAATTACAATGTGTTAATTATTAATTATTTATAATTAACGGTTAATAATTATTTGAAACTTAAATTAATAATTTTATATGTTTAGAATCTGACTTCAGTCTCATATGATTGTTAAATTTTATTTGGGAATTCTTTTTAGCTCCATAACTATTCAAATTGAGTCATATGAAATGAACTCCAACAAAATTATTAAATAATTTGGTAATCATTAAAAGAATGAAATTTTTTATTGTATTAACATAAGTTAAAAACGGAGCATCAACTTCAAAGTTCATTAACTTTTGATCCATGTGACTTTTTGAGCTCTACCACTTATCTAATTAAAGCATGTTATGAGTTTTATACTATGTTAATTTATAATACTAGGGTCACAATTTTTTGAAGGTTAAAAAGTATTTGGAAGGCCTCCAAAATCGTGTTTTTGATTCAAATACAATTATTATTTTTTACATTCAATGAGATTTCAACATCGTATAAGAGTGTCTTCATATGATTGTTAGGTCATCTATGATTGTTTCCAAAGATTTACATTCCAATTGATTTGATGGAATTATAATTGTTGTGGTTTTTCTTCTTTTGGTGATTTATTTTCTACTATATATATTCTTATTCATTTCAATACATTTATTTATATTTACATATAATTTATATAGATTTAACAATATTTATTTAAAATTAACTATGATTATATATATACTTAGATATTTATATGTATTGAAGAATATTTTTCTATATTTATATACATTTTAAAATTTTTTTACCTATTTATGTTAATATATTTTTATATCTTATATGGATATATATATAAATATTTACTTGTGTTTATATATTTTTTTATATTAATATAAAATTATATATATGCATTCTTTAATATATCATTTTTTCATATAAATTTATGTTTATTTATATTTATGTAAATTTTGTCATTTGTGTGTATATATATATAATTATTTTTTTATTTGTTATTTATTATTTATTAATTTTTTTAATTATTTTTTATATATTGAGTTATTATTTATTGTCAATTTTTTTGTTAACTTATTATTTAATATTTTTATATATATTATTACATATTAATTATATTTTTTAATTTTTTATTTTTAATTAAATTATTATTTAAATATTATTTATAATATATTTATAATTGATGTATTATTCATTATTTATTTTTTATTTTTTATTCATTCATTCATTATTATTATATATTCACTACATATTAGTTACATATTTCTTATTATAAATATTTTTTATTTATTATGACTAACTTACATTATGTTGATTTATTTTTCATTAATAAATTATTTTCTATTTTAAGTAAATTCATTGTTAGTTTAGTATTTTTTTATTTTTTAGGGGTTTTAGGTTTTAAGGTTGTTTAAGAGTTTTAAGGGTTTGTTAAGGGTTTTATTGGGGGTTTTAGGGTCTTTAAATTTTTTTAGTTTTATAGGGGTTTTAGTGTCTTTGGGGGGTAGGGTTTTTAGGGACCTTCATAATATTTTAGGTATTTTAGATGTTTTAGGGTATTTTAATGACTTTTAGATATATTTCTGGTTTTTCGTGTCTTTTTAAGTCTTTTAAAATTTCTACGTGTTTTATTTGTTTTATGGTTTTTAATATTTTTTAGCATTTTAAGAGATTTTTAGGGTTTTTAAGGGTATTATAGGGGTTTTAATATTTTTAGAGGTTTATGGGTTTTTACAGTTTTTTGTGTTTTTTGGGATTTTGTTTGTTTTTCTGGTTTTAGGAGTTTTAATGTGTGTTAAAAGTTCTTTATGCTTATTAGTTTTGGGGAGATTTACAGGTATTTAGGATATTTTGGGCTATTTTGGGTTTAAAGGGTTTTCTAGGGTTTTTAAGGCTTTGGTGTTTTAGTGGGTTCTTATCGTGTTTTAGGGTTTTAGGGGTTTTCATGTTTTAGGGTTTTAAAGGGCTTATAGGGTTTGTGGGGGTTTGTGGGGGTTTTTAGGGGTTTTTAGTTTTTTTAGGTATTTTGGTTATCTGGGGTTTTTTGTTTTTAGTTTTTTAGGTGTTTTGGGGAGTTTTTAAATGTTTTAGGGTTTCTTATTATTTTTTATATTTTAGGTATTTTAGTATTTTATTTTATTTTTGTTTTTAGGGTTTCTATGGTGTTTAGGGTTTTTTTGGTTTTTTGGTTTTTTCTTTTTTAGGGTTTTTTTTGTTTTTTAAGATTCTTAGGGTTTTAGGGGTTTTAAGGGTTTTATCATTTTTTGAATTTTAGGGGTTTTTCATTTTTTTTATTTTTTTTGTGTTTATGGTGTCAAGGGGTTTTAGTTAATTTTGGGTTTT
The DNA here is from genome assembly GCA_963277665.1 of Viscum album. NCBI lineage: Eukaryota > Viridiplantae > Streptophyta > Magnoliopsida > Santalales > Viscaceae > Viscum > Viscum album. The sequence goes on from OY728126.1 coordinate 1,010,006,667, forward strand.
TAGTGCTTTCATTACGGTTTTTTTGGGTTTTTAGTGTTTTGTTTGGGTTTTTAGGGTAATGATGGTTGTTATTGGTTTTATAGATTTGTGTATTTATTTGTTTAGGTATTTTATAGATTTAAGGTATTGAGGGTCTTTTTGTTCTTGTAATGGTTTTTAGGGTTTTAGTGTTTTAGGGTTTTATCGTATTTTTAGAGTTTTTATTGATTTTAGGGTTTTATGTTTTTTGTGTCTTTAGGGTATTTTAGAGTTTTAGTATTTGTCTAGTTTTTACTGACTTTTAGTGTATTTTTTTATTTTTTAATGTTTTAAGGTTTTTTTGGTTTTTAGGGACTTTTATGGCTTTTATCGTTTTTTGATCTTTTAGGGGTTTTAAGTTTATTAGGTTAATTTTTAGTGTTCTTGGTTTCTCAGTTTTCAAGGTCATTTAGTGTATTTTAATGATTTTTATTATCTTTACGATTTTTTCAATGTTTTAGGGACTTTAAATTTTTTTTCTTATATTTAGGGACCCTTTTAGTTTTTTAGTGTTTTTATGGTCCTTTAGGTTGTTTTACTGTTTTTATGGGCCTTTAGGGTATTTTTATTGGTTTTAAGTGTTTTTAGGTTTTTTAAGGGTCCTTTAGGGGTTTTAGGGTCTTTTAGGCGTTTTAGGGTCTTTATGGTCTTTTGGATGCTTTTAGGTATTCTAAGAGTCTTTTAATATTTATGGTACATTTTATGGAATTTTAGGGATTTCAGGTTTTTCAGTGTCTTATAAGGGTTTTAGAGTTTTTGAGTCGTTTAATTTTTTTTGGTTTTTAATGTATAATATATTTTTTAGGGGTTTAGGGTCTTCTAATGACTTTTTAGGGGTCTTATGGTCTTTTAGGTTCATTAATTTTTTTGGACTGTTTGTGGTTTTTGTGTTTGTAAGGGATTTTAGAAGTTTTTTAGAGGAATTTATGGTTATTTTTTCATGTTGTTAATTTTAGGGTTTTAGGGTGCTTTGACTTTTTTTTAAGGTATCTAGTTTTTTTTTGTTTTATTTTTATGATTTTGAGGTTTTATCTATTTTTTGGATTTTTAAGGGTTTTTTTGACTTTTTAGGGGTTTTATGGTCATTGGGGTTTTAGATATTTTAAGGGTTTCTTAGTTTTTTATGGTTTTAGGGGTTTGTATGGTTTTAGATGGATTAGACAAAGAAGGTGCGAGGGTTAGGCTATTCCCGACCCCCCCCCCATTATTAGAATAATGATGTAGCATACAAGGGTGGGGAGGGTTCAATCGAACCACACCCAAAAATCCCATTGCAACCTGAACCCCATAAAAACCCCAAAAGAAAAAAAATCAAAAAACACACAAAGCATAAAAACGGAAAATTCTCTTACATCACCTCTCAGCCCACCAACAACCAGAAGCCAACAACACCAAACCGTATGAAACAACTTCATCAACCCAGCTTTTACACAACAAGGCCACACACATAAGCCTCCAGCAGCCCCAAGCAAAACACCATCACAACAATCACCACCAAGCAACATCATCTTCTAGAAATCAGTGACCAGAAAGCAGCAACGACAACCACAACAAACACACACCATAAAAAAATACCAACAACATTTAAACAAAATCGCAAGAAACTAGAAGAAAAGAAATGTAGGGCCTCCCCCCTCCTGGCCACTGGATCAAATCCTAAGTAGACCGGAGCACACCAGAACCTTCATCGAGCTAGGAAGAAGTCAGGAAGGGATTTCATGGCGAGAGGCGTGTGGTCCTACAGAAAGAAAACCATAGTCGAGGCCAGATCCCAAAGTCCAAGAAGAGCCAGTCGTATCCTGCAACAATCAACCCGGAGGCAACAGCGAGTGCACAGAGGCCTCAACGAGATCTTGAGGACAGGGGAATGCCAAATTGGACACCAAGATTGACAATCCCAACACCATGATCTCGTAACCACAAAAGATCTCAGATCTGGAAAGGAAGACACCAATCTAGAAGCCTAGATCAGGACCACACAAAATCGATACAAGACAAAATGAGACAGGGTTACCGAAGCCAGGAGAGTCGAAGTCACCTTAGCATGAACCAGTGCAAAAAACTAGCGATATGATGCCAAAGGAAGATCACGAAGCTGCAAGGTGCGATGAGGCCACCACCAGAATAAAAAATAATCCAAGGAACTTTTGAAATACCACCATCAATGCCAATCCAGGGCAGAGCTGTGGTCACTGATGCCTGACCACGATGGAGGGGGGAGGAAGAGGATCCAATGAGGAACCATAGGGATGCAAGGGGGGGGGGGAGAAGAGACATCGCTTTGAGGCCCTATTGGATCTTTATCTTAGATGGTTTAGGGTTTAAAATTTTTATTTTGGGTTTTATATTTTTTGGGATTTTAATTTTTTTATGATTTTTTAGGGGTCCTAATGTTTTTAAACATTTTTGGGATTTTTATGGGTTTACCGGATTTTATGGGATACTAGGGATTTTAGGTTTTTCTTATGGTTTCTTCAAAGGGATTTAGTGTTTTAGGTTTTCAAGTGCTTTTGTCATTTTGGTAGGGTTTTTATAGTTGTAGTGACTTCTTATTTTTTTATGGTTTTTATAGTTTTTAGAACTGTTAACTTTTAGTGGTTTGGGGGGTTTCTGTGTTTGGGATTTTTAGGGGTTTTAGTGTTTTTAGTGGTTTTTGGGTTTTTGGGGGTTTTTGGGTATTGATGGTTTTTAATGGTTTTAAGAATGTTTTTATAATTTATGTTTTTATGTTTTTTGAGGTTTTAGGGTTTTATATGGTTTTGGTTTTTTGGGTTTTTTGTTTTTTATGGGGTTTTAGTTATTTTTTTGTTTTTAGGATATTTTTTTGATTTTTTATGTTTGTTGGGGTTTTTGGGGTTTTTTGGGGGGTTTTTAGTGTTTTAGGGTCTCATTGGGATTTTAATGGTTTATAAGGGTCATTTATGGGGTTTGGGGGGGAGGTTAGTGTTATTTTATGGGTTTTTCATGGTTTTTTTGATTTATTGGATATTTTTGGTTCTTTAGGGTTTTTAGGGTTTTAGGGGTTTGTAGAATTATATTACAGGTTTTTGGGTTTTTTGGATTTTTATTGTGATTTTAGGGATCTTTAAGGGTCTTACATTTTTTAGGGATTTTATGGTTCTTATATTCATTTAGGGTTTCATGGAGATTTTAGGGATTTTATAGATTTTAGTGTCTTTTATAGGTTTTTAGTGTTTTTAATGTCTTTTAGGGTTGTTTGGGGTTTTAAAGTCTTTTAGAGGGGTTTTTTTGGTGTTTTAAGGATTTGAATTTTTTAATATTTTAGAGTAGTTTGGGGTTTTAGGGGTTTTTAGGGTTTTCTAAGATTATTAATTATTTATAGGTTTTTCTTGGTTTTTAGTTTTTTCATGGTTTCAATGGGTGTTTAGGTTTTTATGATTGTTCGAGTTTTTGGGGTTTTTAGATTAATTGGGTTTTTTACATATTTTAAGGTTTTTCATAATTTTTTATATTTTTTAGAGGTTTAGAGTTTTAGTTTTTTGGGGTTTTATGGGTTTTTAAGCGTATTAAAGAGTTTTTAGATTTTTTAGTGTTTTGGGGTTTTTAATGGTTTTATGTCATTTTAAAAGGGATTCAGTTTTTTAGGGTGTTTTCATGTTTTTTTTGGTTTTGGGGTTTATAGGGTTTATTAGGGTTTTAAGGGTTTTTTGGAGTTTTTAGGGGAAATGAAGGTGTGAGACCTGGCCGTTTCTGACCTCCCAAAATTTATTAGAAAGAAGACACTTCAAACAATTGAGGGGAGGGATCAAATGACCCCCACCCAAAACCACTAACAACCCCCAACTGACCTAGAGAGAAAACACAAAAATAAAATACAAGTTAGTCAACATCACCACCCAAGTCATAAAATGATGTTGCACCATAAGGATCACCCTCAGTTCCATATCCACGAGCTGCATTATTAGAGTAGAAGTTATAGATTTCCCCTTTGTCCTTCATTTCCCTTCTCAATCATAATCCTCATGATGTTTGTGGAGAGTTAGGAGCTCCTCCATGCATCTATCTTGCTCTAGGGTCTGCTGATGCTCCAGTTTGTTAACTTTCACATTCAGTTTGACTACCTTTGATGACGCCCGTGTAGCCATGGGATTGGGATGAGTGGAATACTCCCACTTCATCATTCTATTTATGGGGCCCAAGAAAGAACCATCATCCATCTTTTCATCCCTCTCCTAAATGATTAGATCCATATTGTGATTCAACCTTTTACCATCCTAAAAGAAGTCATGGATGAAGATGGCATCCTCGTTAAGGGAAAAATAATGAAGGACCCCACACTGTGACATGAAAGGTACCACTAGGTTAGGTACCTCCAGATCCATAAAGGAAGAAGACACCACATCAACTATCACAAGCTGCAGGCCCTTATCCTCATTTAAAGTAGGACACCCCACGTCACAAATAGAGTATCCACCTCCAATTTAGGAAATATCCCTTCCTCCCCAGTCGTCTTTTTTCCCTGGTAAAAAGGCTCATTCCCAGCAAACCCATCACTATTGTGCACGAGCACCTACATCACCCTTTTCTCTTGCTCACCAGCACCATCTGAATTCTTAATGCTGTCATTGGCCATCTGGGCCACCCTTTCTCCACCACTCAATTCCCATGCCCCATCTACATGTCACTGATTCGGCCTTCCTTAGCCCCCACACCGTCACCATGATCCTTAAGCATTGGAAACTCCAGCACATACCGCCTAGGGAAAACATCACCAGACAGAGGTTTCACCAAGGGACCATTTTCATCCACAATGGTACCAGGCCTAGCAGCAGTCATGACCCTAATATCAGCTACCTCCCTTGTTCCTCCACCACTCCCTACTCCTCCACATCCCTCTATGCATCATCTTTGTCCTATGACTCCACAGAACTAACATAATCAAACCTGTTACAGAAGGGGGCACCATCCACGGCTTGTTTGATTTTTTAGGGTTTTAGGGGGTGTTGGTATTTTTTGGATGTTTTAGGGTGTTTTCTTCTAGGGTATTAGGTTTTTTATGTGTTTTTTATGGTTTTTATTATTTCTAATTGTTTTAGGTGTCTTTTGAGTTTTTTGGGTTTTTTTGGTTTTAGGGTTGTTAGGATTTTAGTTTCTTTTATGGTTTTCCATAGGGATTTAGTGTTCTTACAATTCTCAGGGTCTCTTAATATTATAATGGGTTCTAGGAGCATTTTAATTTTTATGGTATTTACAGGTTTAGGGTAAATTTAGGTTTTTATACTCTTTTAAATGGGTATAGGTTCATTTAGGGATTTTAGGGTTTTTAGTGGTTTATAGGGTTGTGTAGGGTTTTTAGGGTATGTCCGGGTTTTAAGGGAGTTTTTGGATCCTTTAGTTTTTTATGGGTTTCATTGTCCCTTTGAGTTTTTAGGGTTATGTTCCCTTAGTTTTTCTACTATTTTTTTGGGTTTTATGGGGTTTTAGTGTTTTTAAGGGTTTAGGGGTTTTTTTGGGTTTTGTGGTTATTTATTGGTTTTTAAATATTTTTTTTCCTTTTTAGAGATTTAGAGGGTATTTTTTATTTTTTTTGGGATTTTAAGGAATTTTAATGTTTTTTAGGGTTTTGAAGTACTTTAGGGTTTTAATAGTTTTTAAGGAAAGAATGATTCGAGGATCATTCTATTCCCGACCCCCAAAATTTATAAATAAAAGACACAATAGACAAGGGAGGGGAGTGGTCAAAAGACCCACACCCAAAAACCCTTTACAACCCAACCCAAATACCCAAAAAAGAAAAATCAAAAGGAAAACAAAGAAATAAAGAAAAAAAGATCAGTCAACGTCACCACCAAAGTCTGAAACAAAAACCACACCATAAGGATCACCATCCGCACCATATCCAGAGGTCGCATCCTCAAAGAAGGAGTCAGAGTCATCCCATCTAGACTCATAATCCTCATTGTGCTAGAGGAGCGTTAGAAACTTCTCCCTTCATTTCTTTTGTTCCAGGGAAAGTGGCTGCTCTCGATTATTAACCTTGACTTTCAACCTAACCGCCTTTGAAGAAGCTCGAGTAACCATGGGTCTGGGGAGAGTGGAGTAGTCCCGCCTCCACCTCCTCTTTGAGTAGATCGAATTGGGACTATCATTCATCCCGTTGACCTACTTGATCTCAAAAGAGCGCTCCTCCGCTTCCATTCCATGCACTTGAACCAGGATAGAGGAAGCTTTTTGATTAAGGGAGCACTCAACAAAAACTTCATCCAGAGGCAAGATTATATCCACCAAGGCAGGTTCTGAAACCCCTTTGACAATAACTAGAGGCCATTGCCCATCCCTCCCAGGTAGGACGGTCCCCTCATCTTCTTGATTGGCCAAGTTGTCAGGATTATCTGCCAGCTGCAGATTCCCCTCCTCCCTTGGAACTGCCTCCTACACAGTAGCACCCCTATGTTCAGGGGCGTCCCCCATCCCAAGTCCCTTCCCCTTCCCGCACCCCGATCCTGCTTCGGGTGTGCCCTCTCGAGAAGCTACACTTTCCAAGTTATCCACTACCCCCTGCCCATTCACCTCCTCCAGCGTACTCTCTGACACTTCCGCCTCCACCTCCCCCTGCTCAGACACATGGCAGGGAGGAGTACTAGGTTCCCTCTCCATCCCCACCTCATACGCATTCAAAACTAGTCTTGTGGACTAGCAACCAGCCACACCTTCAAAGCCATCCTCCCCAACCACCCCCCTTGCTGCAACCTCCCCTTCTGCCACTGCTTGTTCAGAAAGCTCAAAAATGTCACTAGCCACATTGCCAAGTAGGAGGACCTACACATCAGAGACCAAGAATGCCTTCTCATTGCCAACAGGAGGTTCCACCACCTGCACCTCCTTGCCTGTAATCACAAAAGCAGCTTCCCGAATCCCAAGGTAGGTATTCTGCCCTTCATGATAAAAAAGTCACCAGTAGGTGCCTCCTCCTTACCAGCAGATGGCGCCACCACCTGCAGCCCCTTTCCCAAATCCCCATAAACATCTCCTCAGGGACCAGGGCAGATATTCTGCTCATCTTGAAAATAAAAATCACCATCTAACCTTACTTGGACAGTGTGCTATTCTTGAATCAGCACCTCCGAATCCAAGACATCAAACATATTGCACAAGGGGACACCCTCAACTGCCTCGTTCACTAACAAATGTTCACCAGAGACCCTAGCCACCTCTAGTCTTCTAGGAGAAGATCAAGCCGGCACCGTGACCCCTTCCATAGGTTTCACCACTCCCGAACTTCCCACTATTCTAAGATCATTTTTCAACCTGTCAAATACATCACAAATCCTTGGGTTGGAGAGGGGCTATGGATCAGCCTTCATGAGAACATCCCCGACCACAAAAACCTCCTACTCTATAGCCAGATAATGAATAACCATTTTAGTGCAAAAACCCTCATTTTGGACTTCAGATCCCCCCCCGGGAGGCACAATAGCTAGCAAACCATCAGATGGAGTACAATTGGAAGAGGAAGCACTCCTACAAGAAGAGACGTAGTGGCCCAGCCATTAACAAGACGAGCAGAAAGGCACCTAGGATTCAAATCATACATCCTGATGCCACCTTAGCTCACCTTAAATCTCAACACAGACAGTATTAACCAGAGTAATGGACACATCCACCTCAACACAAATCCTCGGCGCAACCAGATTAGAAGTAGCACTTGTCGAAGCATCCATACATAGAAATCTACCCATGAGGTTACCAATGATGCGGAGGATGGCTGGATTTTGGAACGGCAGGGCAAGACCAGGAAGGGTAATCCACAAATCCACACTCGGGGGATCACGATGCAGGTGAAAATTAAAATTATAGCAGAATAAATAAAAATGAAGGCCATCAAAAGATCTAGGAGAAAAATCCCAGGTAGAGACAAGATCATCTTAATATCCAAAGTGAATTAGAAAGTTCCGAGCGTCTATCAAGCCTACAACTACCTGATCTCATAGATTCCAAGAAGAAGAGACGAACCTGTTAAAATCATCCACAGAGGGTCAAACCCTTCCAAATCGGGCCACCAGAGAGAGATCTAGATGTGTAGAGGCCATCGAGAACTCCTGGGAAGTGATCTGGAATGAAGTAGCACCATTCTCACAGAGCGGGACTTTAGTGAAGATATCAATTTCTTGAAATCGAGGAAGATGAACTGGAACAGAAGAAGGAGAAGAGGGAAGTCGCGGGGAGGACCCAACAACCACATCCCCTGGCCAGGGAGCAAGGCGAGGCGGAGCCGATGACGCTATAGGCTATGTCGTCGTCATTGTCCATGCCAATAAGTCGGGAGACCATCGCGAGAGCTCCGATGCCGCCATCTAGGGGTTTGTTCTTATAGTTGTTAAGGTTTTTTAATGCTTTTATGTTTGTGGGTGGTTTTTTTGGTTTTAAGAAGTTTTATGGTCATTTAGGGAAATTTAATGTTTTAGGGTATTTTAGGGGTTTTAAGGGGTCTTAAACTTTTAGGGTTTTTGGATTTTTGGGATATTACAGTCTATTAATTTTTGTTAGGTCTTTTCCAATTTCTATATTTTTAGGGCCCTTTAAGGGTTTTTCCTTTATTTAGGGTCCTTTATGGTTTTTATGGATTTTTAAAAAAAATTAGGTGTTTTAAGGTTTTCTAGAATATTTTAGGGATTTTAATTTCTTTTTTAGGGTGTTTTATGGTCTTCTAGTTGTTTTAGGTTTTTAGGGATCATAAGGGGATTTTAAAGGGTTATTAGATTGTTTTAGGGCTTTTAGTGTCTTTTAAGGTTATTTAGGGGATTATTTGATAGATTGTTGTCTATTATAGACTTATTAATATTTTATGGTATTTTAGTTGTTTTCTGGGTTTTTTGATCTTTTTTTGTTTTTGGGACGTTTAGAGGTTTTTACGGTTTTTAGGGGTTTTGGGGTCTTTTAGTATTTTACGGTATTTAGGTTTTTAGGGTTTTTAATTCCTTTAGGGTTTTTAGGATTTCTATAATCATTTATTGTTTTATGTTATTTTATACTATTTTATGGTTTTATTTAGGTTTTCATACTCTAAAGTGATTTTCAGATCTCTTAGGGGTTTTAGGTTCATTTAGGGGGTTTTGGTTTTTTCGGGAATTTAGGGATTTTTTTGGATTTAATTTCTATGTAGTGGGTTTTATGGGTTTTATAGTGATATATGGATATTTTGGGTTTTGGGGTCGTTTTGGGTTTTAGAGATTTTATAGGATTTAAGGGTTTAGCATTTTAGGTGTTTTATGTGATTTTTAGGGGTTTACTATTTTAAAAGATGGTTGATGGTTTTAGTGGCTTTTGGGGGTTGCAGGGTTTTTATGGTTTTTAATATTTTTATGTTTTTAGATTTATTAGGGTTATTAGGGTTTTAATATATTGGGGTTTTATATATTATTAGTGTTTTGGAGTGTTAATGGGTTTAAATGGGTTTTACAATTTTAGGGGTTTACAGTTATATAGGTTTTGGGGTTTTAGTTTTCTTTTTGTTTTTAGTGTTTTTAGGGATTTTATGGGTTTTTAGAGTTTTTAGGGGTTTTAGGGTTTTATTGTTTTTGGAATTTTATGTGGTTTGTAGGGATTTTAGGGAATTTTAATGTATTATGGAGTGTTTATTGGTTTTAGGGTTTTTTCATGTTATTTGTAGGGGTTTTAAGTTTTAAGGTTTCAGGGGTTTTAGTGTTTTTTGAGTTATTAATGATTTATGGGGTTATTATGGGTTTTTGGATTGTTTTATCATTTTTGGTAGTTTTGTGGTTTTTAGGGGGTTTTAGGGGTTTTAGGGTTTTATTATTTTTATGGTATTTTATTTTATTTTGGTTTTTTTTTACTTTTTGGGTGTTTAAGTATTTTATGGTTTTCTTTGGGGTTTTATTTTTTTAGGGTATTTTATGCTTTCTAGTGTCTTATATGAAGTTTTACGTTTGTATGTATTTTTATAGTTTTAGTGTTTGGCGTTTTTTATTGTTTTTAGGGTTTTTTTATTGTTTGTGTTATAGGTATTTAAAATTATTTTTAGTGCTTTAGGGGTTTCTTAGGATTTTTATGGTATTAAGGGTTTTCAAGGATTTTAATGTTTTAGGGATTTAATGGGGTTTTAGTGGGTTTGAGTGGTTTGTAGTGTTTTAGAGGTTTTATGGGGTTTTTTGGTTTTTTTGGAGTTTTTATTGTTTGTTATTTCCCAGGTGTTTTATGTTTTCTTCTTGTTTTAGGTTGTTAGGGATTTTTTAGTGGATTGTATTTATTTTTGGTGTTTATAGTGGTATTTATTATTATTTTATGTTTCTAGAGTTTTTTGGGCGTTTTAGGTTTTTTAGTGTCTTTTTGTGCATTTTAGAGTTCTTTTGGGACTTTTAAGTATTTAGGGTCCTTTGGGGTTTTAATGGTTTTAGGGTATTAGGGTTTTTATTTTTATTTTAGTTTTAGGGTTTAATGTTTTTTAGGGATTTTTATGCGGTATTTGGTGTTTCTATAGTTCTGTTGTTTTTTATATAGTTTCATGTATTCTGATGGTGTTTTATGTGTTGAAGGGATTTTAAATGAATTTTTTTGGGTATTTGAGTATTTTAGTGTATTTATGGTACTCTTTAGTGGTTTTAGGGTCTTTAGGGTTTTTAATAATTGTTAAGGGCTTAATTGTTTTTAAGGGATTTAGTGGTTTTTTTGGGTATTTAGGGTTTTAATGGTTTTTATAGTTGTTCGGGTTTTATAGTGTTATAAGTTATTTTAGGGTTTTTTGGGTTTTATGGTCTTTTTATGGTTTTTGGTGTTTTTGGGTTTTTTAATGTTATTTCTTTTTTTGGTTTTAGGGTCTTTTCAGGTTTTTTAGGGTTTTAAGGTTTTTTGGTGGTTTTAGGGGTTATAGGATTTTTGGTTATTTAGGGTTATTTAGGTTTTTTTTTGATTTTTTGGTTTTTTTGGTTTTTAGGGTTTTTAGTGCTTTTAATGGTTTTTAGTGTTTTGGGTATTTTTATGGTATTTAGGGTTTTTACTGATTTAAGTACTTCAGGGTTTTTAAGGAATTTTTTGTTGTATTTTAGTTTTTCACTTTTTATGGTATTATATACATTTCTAGGGTTGTTGGGGTGTTCTGTGGGTTTTTTGGTTTTTAGGGTCTTTTGGGGTTTTAGATGTTCTTATTGAATTTTAGGGTTTTTAATGTTTATATATTTTTAGTGTCTTTTAGGGTTTTAAGGTTTTAAGGTTTTATAGTATCTTTTACGGCCTAGGGTTTAGGATTTAGAGTTTAGGTTATAAGGTACTGGGTATAGGGTTGGGATATATAGTTTTTGTTTAGGGTGTGAGGGATACGCTTTAGGGTGTATGGTTTGGGGTCTAGTGTTTAGCGTGTATGGAAATGGGTTTAGCATGTAGGATTTTGGGTTTTTGGTATAGGTTATTGGGTTTTGGTTGTATGGTTTAGGTATTGGATGTTGGTAAAGGGTTTAGGGTTTAGGGTTCATGGCTCAATGTATAGGGTATATGGTTTATGGGTTTTTTTTGTTATTAAGTGTTTTTATAATTTTAGGGTTTGTATGATTTTTAGGGGTTTTAGTGGTCATAGGGTTTGTATTATTTTAGGTTTTTTAGCATTTTAAGGGTTTTTATGGTTTTTATGGCTATTAGGGGGGTTAGTATTTACTTAGGGGTTTTTCAGTTTAGCGGGGTTTTACAATTTTTAATGGGGTTTTGGGGATTTAGATTTATTTTGATGTATTTGGGGCCTTAAGGGATTCTAGGGCCTCTTAAAAATTAGGATATTTATGGGTTTTTAGTATGTTTAGGGGGTTTTTATAATCATTGTATTTTTATGGTTTTTGGATTCTTAATTGTTTTTATGGTATTCAAAAAAACATTTTTATAGTGTTTTGGTGGTTTTTAGGGCTTTTAGGGGGTTTTGGGTTTTTTGAGTTTTTAGGGTATTTTTGTTATTTAGGGTATTTTATTTTTATTTTTAAAGGGTTATTTGGATTTTATATTTTTAGGTGTTTATTGGGTTTTTAGGGGTTTTTAGGGGAATATTGTGTTTTTAATGTTTTTCCTTTTGATATTATAGGCATATTTAGGGAATTTTTATTTTTTTTTGAGATTTTAGGTTATTTGGATGTTTTATTATATTTTAAGGTCTTTTAGGGTCTTTGACGGTTATAGGTTTTTGAGGATATTTAGGGTTTTATAGATTTTCATTTTTTATGTGATATTAGGGTTTTTAGTTTCTTTAGTGTTTTTGGTTGTATATAGATGTTTTAGATTTCTTTAGAGTATTTTATTTTTAGGGTTATTTTTATGTTTTAAGGTATTTTGTAGGGTTTGTAGTGTTCTTATAATTTTTTAAGGGTGAATAGTATTTTTTGGGTTTTTCATGGATTTTAGAATTTTCATGATTTTGTAGGGTATATTTTTTTTTGGGTTTTTAGTGTTTTTATGGTTTTTATAATTTTTAGATATTTTAATGGTTGTAGGGTTTAATTATTATTTAAGGGTTTATGTTTTTATTTCAAGTTTAGGGTTTTTATGGGTTTTATGGTTATATAGGTGTTTTAGGGTTTTTAGGGATATTAAGTGTTTTTTAGGGTTTTAAGGTTTTTTTAGGATTTTAGTATTTTTTTAGTTTTTTAGGTTTTTAGTGTTTATTTGGATTTATGGTTTTCACGGTTTTATATTTTTTTATTGTTTGAGGGGGTTTAGGGATTTTTAGGGTATTTACTAGTTTTAGGGTGTTTATATTTTTAGTGTTTTTTACTATTTTAGGGTTTTATGATTTCTTAGGTTTTTTTAGGTTTATTTGGGGTTATAGGGTTTTAGGGGGTTTTAGTGATTTTTTTACGATTTTTAATATTTTTAGGTTTCTATGTGTTTTAAAGGGATACTAAGTTATTTTAGAGTTTTTAATATTTTATGGGTTTTAATGGGATCTTGGTAATTTTTAGGGTTTTGAGATTTTTTGGGGGTTTAGGGGGTTTTTTGGATTTAAGGATTTTTATGGATTTTTGGGTGTTTATATGTTTTGGTTATTTTAGGGTTTTAGGGGTTTTAAGAAAATTTTGATTGGGGCCAAGCATGCCTTGTTCCCCTAAAAATTATCAACAAATAAAGACAAAGTGTTACAAGTAGGGTTTACAAACACAAGTTTGTAGTTCACCCTTTATATAAGAGTCCATGTAGGGCGCACAAAAAAGTGTTGTGACTAAGGACCACAATGAGATCCTTTCTTCAATTTCCTTTTTGGAGAGTATGTTTGCCACCATCTTCATCTCCCTATATGAAGTGTGTGACATTCATAGTGAGAGTCTGGGTGAGGATGAGAGATTCAATCCATTATGGTAGGAGTCTCCAAGGAACTATCTTAGATTTGTTCTTGACGGCGTCCACCGCAATCCTCGAGTCAGATTCAAGACAAAGCAACATCCCCCTGAACAGATCCGTAAAAACAATTGCATTCATTATTTCCCAAATATATAATTCATAAGCACATATACTTCCAATTATCTGGTAAAATAATTCATTCACAAAGCCTTTATATGTATGGAATACCCCAACCATGCCCTGAGGGGCTAGGTGATCCCAAATCCACACCATCCATGTTGTCCTTGATCAATGATGTAATCAGGGGGATCCATCCTATAAATTTTTGAACATGTGGCATTTTTATCCTACCAGAACCTGTTTGTAGGTGAGATACTACATGTAAAACCTTGTAGATTGTCACGACTCCACCACTGAATGAGCAAGGCTGGTGGTTGAAGAACAAAACATTACAACCAGTCAAAATATAGGAAATCGTCACAACAAAAATTTAAAATATCAGGGTATTCACCTATTCTCTATACAAAATCTCTAATAGGATACTGATTAGATCAACCAGTGATCCATGCATGCTATAAGTATACCCGAACATCTGCTATGAGTGAGCCTTCAATTCAGCAGTAGACCTACATTCAATGACGGTGTGTTGGGATTTCTACCCAGACTGAATGCAGATGTAGAAATTATATGATAGATTCCAACTAGCTTACTTTAGCATCTCTTGAGTAAACATTATGCTCCTCCAGAGTTTCCACAGTTGTAGAAGGTTTTCTTGTGTAACGAATTGTACAATGAATTTTAAAAGCTAAGATGGTGCAACCATTCCTTATAGACATTCCAACCAATATATTTAGGGTTGTAAGGGTTTTATATTTTTTCATTAGTTTTTAGGGGTTTAAGGGTTTTTATCATTTTTTTAGTTTTATAGGATTTTAGGGTTTTTAGGAGTTTTTAGGATATTTATAATTTTTATGGATTTTTAGGGTTTTATGAATTTTTAGAGTTTTTATGTTTTTTATATTAGGGTTTTTATAGTCATGGATTGTAAAATATTTTTAGGTTTTTTAAGGTGTTTTAAGGTTTTTCTGTTTTTAACTGTTTTTAAGGGTTTTAGTATTTTTATGACTTTCAGGGTTTTTATCATTTTTAGTATATTGAGGTTTTTTTAACAGTGGTTCGGGGTTTTGGGTTTTTTTGGAGTTTTATGTTTTTTAGTTTTTACATATTTTTTAAGTATTTTAATGTCTTTTAGGGTTTTTTGGTTTTTTGTTGATATTAGGGTGTCTTTAGGTAATGTTGGGTGTTTTAGGGGTTTTGGGTTTTTTGAATTTTTTTGAATTTTTTCACATTTTTTGGGTTTTAGGGGGTTTTAGGGTTTTTATGGATTTTTAAGGGTTTTGAAGGGTTTTAGAGTTCTTAATGGGTTTTAGGGTTTTTAATGGTTTTTTATTTATAGAGAATTTTGGGTATTTTGGGATTTTAGGTTTTCTCGTGGGTTTGGGGGGTTTTAAATTGTATTATTTATTTAGGGATTAAATATTTTTTTACTGTTTTTAGGGGTTTATTGTGTTTTTTGGGTTTTTTATGGTTTTCAAGTTTTGGGGTTCTTTCATGGATTTTAGGTTTTTTCGTGCTTTTAGGGTTTTTAGTGTTTTTATTATTTTGGATAATTTATGGGTATTAGTGGTTTTTAGGGTTTTTAGGGATTTTAAGGGTTTTATGATTATTGATGTTTTTAGGATTTTGAGAGTTTTTAGTGGTTTTTATGTTATTTAGGGTTTAGGGGTTTTTCTAGTATTATGAGATTTTTAGGATTTCAAGAGTTTTAGGGTTTTAGGGTTTATGTGGTTTTAAGTGGGAATAAGGTTTTTTTGGGTTGGGGGTGGTCTTAAGGTCTTTGGGGTTTTTAGTAGTTTTCCATATTTTTAGGTGTTTTAAATGTTTTTGGGGTTTATTAGGGTTTAAATGTATTTAGGTGTTTTTTGCTTTTAGGGATTTTAGGATAGTTTATGGTTTTTAGGGTTTTCTATGTTTTTAGGTGATTTAAGGTTTTTTATGGTTTTATGGTATTTTATGGTTGTTTTAAGGGTTTTTAGAGGTGTTTAGTATTTTTAGAGTTCTTAGGGTCTTTAGTAGTTTTTGTGGTTTTAGGGGTTTTAGGATTTTATGGGTTCTTAAGTGTTTTACGGGTATTTAGGGCCCTTTATGTGTTTTTAATATATTTAGAGGTTTTTAGGGTTTTTATAGTTTTAATGGTTTTCTGGGGTTTAAAGGTTTTTTTGTGTTTTAGGTTTTTTTATTTTTTTTGTATTTACTGTTTTAGTGTATATAGGGTTTTTAAGGGTTTTTATGTGTTTTAGTGGTTTTAGGTTTTTAGTGTTTTTAGTTTGGTTTATGGTTTTTATAGTTTTTACTATTTTTTAGGTTTTAAATGGTTTTTATGTATTTCCTGTGGTTTCTATGGGATTTAATTGTTTTTATGTATTTTAAGGCCTTTTGGGTTTTTATGGTATTTAGGGTTTTTCATGTTTTAGGTTTGTTTGTTTCATTTGGTGGTTTGTTTGGACTTTTAGTGGTTTTTAGTGTCTTGTTTGGTATTTAACAGGTTATAGGTATTTAAATTGGGTTTTTAGGTCTTTTAGTGTATAATAGATTTTAGGTTCCATTAGGTTTATTTTAGGGTTTTTGGTGTCCATTAGTGGTTTTAGAGTTTTTAGGGTCATTTAGTGTTTTTAGGATTTTCAGTTTTCTAAGAATGCTTAGGGTTTTTAGAGTTCTATAGGTTTTTAATGGTGTTTTATGTTCTTTTATAGTTTTTATGTTACGTAGGGTATTTTAGTGGTTCTAACATTTTTATATAATTTTATGGTGTTTTAATTTATTATATGTCCTTATAGAGTTTTCTTCTATTTTTTAGGGTCTTTTAGATGTTTTAGGGTATTGGAGTCTGTTATCGGGTTTGAGGTTTTTTTGGACTTTTAGGGTTTTAAGGTCTTTATGGATTTTATGGTTTTGAGGGTTTTAGTTTTTTATGGGATTTTTGATTTTTATGGTGTTTTTTTGGTTTTTAGTGTTTTTGAGTCCTTTAGTGGGTTTTTGATTTTTTATGGGGTTTTAGGGGTTTTAGGGGTTAAGAGTTTTTTATAGTTTTTATGTTTTTGATGTTTTTTGGGGTATTTTGGAATATTTTTAGTTTATGGGGTTTTTTTGGGTTTGGAATTTTAATAGTTTTTGGGGGGTTTTAGGGGGGTTTTAGGGGGGTTTTAGGGGGTTTTATGGTTTTTTAGGTTTGCTAAGTTCTTTATTGATTTTTATGGTTATTATCATTTTTTGAGTGTTTAATGGGTTTAATGAGTTTTGTAGTTTTTAAGTGTTTTGACATTATTTGTGTTTATATGTTTAATAGGGGGTTTTGGGGGTTCAGGTTTTTACTGTTTTAGGATTTTTTACTGTTTTAAATGGGTTTAGGGTTTTTGGGGGTTTTTTGATTTTCTTGGGGTTTTGGGGTTTTTAATGGGATTTTTAGTGTTCTAATGTTATATAGTTTTATAGGATTTTTAGAGGTTTAATTTTTTTAGGGGTTTTATTGATTTTATGGATTTTCATGGATTTTAGGATTTTTTACAGGTTTTAGTTTTTTTGGGATTTTTGGGATTTTTGGGTTTTCATGGGTTATTATGTTTTTTATGGATTTTGGGATTTTAGTTATTTTTAATGTTTGTTGTGGGTTTTGATGATTTTTTATGTATTTAGATGGTTTTTAATTTATTTTTGGGATTTATGGTTTTTAACGTTTTAATGGGTTTTACGTTTTTAAGGGTTTTTAGTGCTTTTTATTTTGTATGGTATTCAAGGTTTTTATCTTGTTCTAAGGTTTTTTATGTTTTTATAGGTATTTTATATTTTTTAAGGGGTTTTTTTATTTCAGTATTCTATAGGGATTTTAGGGTATTTTATCATTTTTAGGGGTTTAGGGTCTTTTATGGTTTTTATGGGTTTTAGCCTCTTTTATGGTCTTTTGGGGTTTTAGGGGTTTTAAGGGTGTATAGAGATTTTTAGGGTTTTTTGGATTTAATGGTATTTTAGGATTTTAAGTTTCATTAAGTTTTTTTTGTCTTGGGTTTTTTGGGGGTTTAAAGGGATTTCTGTGTTTTTATGATTTTTTATTGTTTTAGGGAATTTTATTATTTTTATAGTTTTATGGCATTGGGGTTTTTTATTAGGTATGGTTGTTTAGTGTTTTAGGATTTCATGGTTTTTAGTGGTTTTAATGTTTTTAGGGTTTTTATGGTTTTTAGGGGTTTATTATTATTAGGATTTTTAGAATTTTTTTGAGTTTTTGGAATTTTTATGTCTTTGTAGGGGTTTGGGGGGGTTGAAGGGGTTTTTTGGGTTTTTAGGGGTTTAAAAGGGGTTTGGGGGTTTTCATTGATATCTATATTTATTTTTTGGATTTAATGGGGTTTTAGGGGTTTTAATGGTTTTTAGGGGTTTTGTGGTTTTTAGTACTATTTTAGTATATTTTAAAATTTTATAGTTTTTTATGTTTTTAGGGGGTTTAGGCTTTTAGGGATTTCAAGGGATCTAGGGTTTTATGATTTTATAGTGTTTTTAGGGTTTTAATATTGTATAAAGAGTTTAGGGTGTTTTTTTTGTATTAATTAATTTTAGTGTGTTTTATTGTTTTTTATGGTTTTAGGGTTTTTAATGGTTTTAGAGTTTTTATGGTTTCTTATGGCCTTTTAGAGTTTCCTTAGTGTTTTACAGTCTTTATTGGTTTCTTAAGATTTTAGGGTTTTTAGTTTTTTAGATATTTTTGGGATTTTTATATTTTTATGTTTTAATGATTATTTATGTATTTTGGGGGTATGTACGTTTTAAGGTTTTTAAAGGGGATTTTCAATTTCCAGGGGGTTTTGGTAATTATTGTTTTAAGGGTTTTTATGTTCATTTAGTGTTTTAGGGTTTTTAGGATCCTTAGGGTTTTTAGGTTGTTTTTTGAATTTTAGGTTTTTTTTGGAAGGTTTGTAAATTTTTAATTTTTTATGTTTTTAATGGGTTTTATTTATATTAGGGTTTTTGGTGTTTTGGGGTTTTAAGGGGTTTTCACAGTTTTTAAAAGTTTTATGTTTTTATGGGGTTTTAAGGGTCTTTATGGATTTTTGTGTTTTTATGTTTTTTATGGTTTTTCAGATTTTTAGCATGCTTATGGTTTTTAAGGTCTGTAATGGTTTTAAGGATTCTAAGGGTTTTCAGGATTTTGGTGGTTTTAGGGTTCTTGTGTTTTTAGGGTTGTTTTAGATATTTTTTTATTTTTTGGAATTTTATGTGATTTATGGTTTTAAAATACATTTATGTATTTTTAGGGGTTTTAGGGTTCTCCATGTATTTTTAGTGGTTTTTTATGATTTTTATGGGTTTAGGGAGTTTTATGTTTTTAAGGGATTTTATGATTGTTTTAGATATTATTGTTTTCATTAAGGTTTTTTAGGATTTTAGGTTTATTATGGTATTTATGTGGTTTTATGGTTATTTAAGGCGTTTTAGGGTCTTTTATGGGTTCTATAAGGTTTTAGGGTCTTTTCGTGTTTTATAGGATTTAATGGGTTTTTTGGTAATGGGGTTTTTTAGAGGTTTTTTGGGACTTCATAATATTATTAGTTTTGTTATGGATTTTTTGGGTTTTTGGGTTTCTTATTGATTTGGGGGGGGGGGGGGTTTGAGGTTTTAAGGATTTTTAGGGTTGTTTCGATTTTTTGCGATTTGTAGGGTTTTTTGTGTTTGAGGGTAGATTTATGAGTTTGTTCATTTGAAGGGTTATTTTGATCATTTGAAGAGGTTTTTTGGGACTTCTTAATATTTTGGGGGTCTTTTTTAGGGACTTTTAGATATTTTCATGGGTTTTAGGAATTTGGGGTGGTTTAAGGGTTTTCAAAACAAATTGGGTGGGGGTTGAGTATTTAGATTTTCAATGGTTTTCATGGTTTTTAGGGGTTTTAAAGTTATTATGGTTTTAACATTTTTTCTATTATTTTTATGGGTTAATAGGTATTTTAGGGTTTGAGGGGTTTTTTAAGGGCTTTCTGGGTTTTGTGTTTTTAGGGTTTTGGGGTTTTTTTATTGTTTATCAGGGGTTTATGGGTTTTTTGAGGCTTTAAGTGTTTTATGTATTTTTAGGTTTTTTGGATTTTGGTTTTTTCTAGGTTTTTGGGGATTTCATGGGATTATTTATGGTGTTAGTGTATTTAATTGTTTGAATAGTTTTTAGAGTTTTTAGAGGTTTTAAGAGTTTTTTGTGTATTATGGGTTTTATGGTTATTTGGTTTTTTGGGGTTTGAGGGTGTATTATGGGTTTTATCGGTTTTTATTATTATTAGTGTTTTTTAGGATCTTTTAGGGTCTTTATGTTTTTCACAGTTTTAGGGTATTTTAAAAGTTCTTAGTATTGTTATGGTCTTTTAGAGTTTTGGGGGTTTTTTGGTCTTTTAGGTTTTATTTCTGGGTTTTAGATCCATTTAGGGATTTTCTGTGGTTATTTGGTTTTTCTGGTTTTTTGGGTTTTTATTGATTTTTTGGTTTCATTGTTTTTTTTATCATTTTTTAATGTTTTTTTGGGTTTTATTGGATTTTAAGGGTTTTAGGTTTTATTAGCATCTTTTTGGGTGTTTTAGGGGTTTAAAGGGTTTTTATTGTTTTTAGGGTCTTTTAATGTTTTTACGGTTTTATGGTCTTTTAGAGTATTTAGGATTTTTAGGGTCACTTTGGTTTTTAGTTTTTTTTCTATATTTTTGGGGGTTTTGGGTCCTTTAAGGTATTTTTGAGTTATTAGGATCATTTACTGGTATTAGGATTCTTTATATGCTTTTGGGGGATTTTACTGGGTTTTACTATTTTCTTGGGGTTTTAGGGTCTTTTTGAGGGTTTTTAGATTTTGTGGAATTGTATGTTAATGTAAGTTTTTATTAGTATTTTTAGGGTAATTTAGGGTTTTTGGGGTTTCAAGGTCTTGTTTAGTATTTGGGATTTTAGGGTATTTTGGGGGGGGGTTAGTTTTTTTAAGGGGGTTTTGAGGGTTTAGTTTTTTAGTGATTTTAGTTTTTTCTAGGTTTTATTTTTTTAGTGTACTTCATAGGTTATAGGGGCATTAAACAATTTTTTTGGGTTTTGTAGGGTCACTAGAGTTTTTGAGTCCTTTTTTGGTTTTAGGGGTTTTTGGTATTTTATGGTTTTTAAGGTCTGTAGGGTTTTTAGGGGTCTTAGGGTATTGTTGGTTTTCTAGGGTTTTAGATTTTTTAAAGTTTTGGGTGTTTTAGATTTATTATGGAGTTTTTATGGATTTTAATATTATCATGTTTTTTTGGTCTCAGGGGGTTTTATGGTTTTAAGTGTCTTTAGTGTTATTAGGGTTTTATTGTTTTTAGGGTTTTTAGCATTATAATTGAAGTACATTTTTATGGGTTTTTTTCCATTAGTTTTTTTATAATTTCAAATTTTTTAGGAGATTTTAAGTTTGTTTTATGGGTTTTTATGGTTTTTTCTGTGTTTGGGGTTTGTTAGGGTTTTTGGTTTTTTTATGTTTTTATAATATTTAGGGGGTTTAAAGGTTTCTGGGAATTTTTGGGGGTTGTAGTGTTTTTAGATGTTTTTTTGGAATCTTTATGGGTTTTAGTGGTTTTTTGGGGTTTTATGTGTTTTGGGTTTTTAGGGTTTTTTTGTTTTTAAAGGTTTTTATCTTTTTTAGGGATTTTATTGGGTTTTATGGGTCTTAATTTTTTATGGGGGTTTTAGGGTTTCATTTATAATACTGTGTTTTATAATTTTTAGGGATTTAGTTTTTCCATGGGGTTTATATTTTTAAGGGTTTTATGGTTTTAGTTTTTTAAGGGTTTGGGGCCTTTTATAACATTTATGGGTTCTCAGTATTTTTAGGATTTTAGGGTTTTTAGGGATTTAGGGGTCTTTATAGCTAATTTTGGAGTTGTTAGGGGGTTTTTGGGTTTTTGGGTTCTTAATATTGTTAGGATTGTTTAGGGTTTTTATGGATCCTATACTCTTTTAGGTGTTCTCATGGATTCTAGTGGTTTAGGAGTTTTGGGGTTTGGGGGGATGTTGTGATTGTTTAGGTTTTTAGTGTTCTTTAATGTTTCTAGGATTTTGTGGTTTTAAGGGTTTTCAAGTGGTTATGGTTTTAGGGTATTTATTATTTTTTGAAGGATTTTTTTTCTCCTTTTATAGTTTTCATGGTTTTTTGGGTATTTTAGGGTTTTAGAGTTTTAAGTGGTTTTATGGTATTTCAGGGATAGTTTATGGGTTTTAAGGTTTTATCGGGGTTTTAGTGGTGTTATGGGGTATTTAGGTATTTTATGGTGTTTAGTGTTGTATTTTATTAATGGTTTTAGGGTTTTTATGGGTTTTTGGGAATTTCAAGGTTTTCAGGGTTATTAGGTTTCTTGTGTCTTTCATTGTTTTTAAATGATTTTTAGGTATATTATATTTTGGGGGTTTTAGGGTTTTTAATTCATTCATTGGTTTTAGGTTTTTACGATATTATGGGTTTTCATGGGGGTTTTTGGTTTTCTGATGGTTCTTAGGGATTTTAGAGTTTTAAAGGGGGGTTTTAGAGTTTTTAGCGGTTTAAATATTTTTTATGTCTTTATAATTTTTATGGTTTTTAGGGTTTTTTAGGAATTTTAGGGTTTGAAGGGTTTTTAATGATTATAGGTTATTTTTGTGTTTTTATGGTTTTTGGGGTTTTAAGCATTCGGATTTTTAGGTGTTGTATGGTGTTTTAATGTTTTTGTGTATTGTACAGGATTTTAAGGGATTTTAATGGTTTTAGTGTCTTAGTGTATTCAGGTTTTTTGGGGGGTTTTGGTTTTTTTGGGTTTTTATTGTTTATAGGGTTTTTTAGTGTTTAGGGTTTTTTGGGTGTTAGGGATTTTAGATTTTTTAGGGTTTTTTTGGTATAGTTTATAGTTTTTTATGGGGTTTTTGGATTTGAGGATGTTTTTAGCATTTGTAGGGTTTTATGGATTTTAAATGGTTTTTTGCAGTTATAGGGGTTTTATGGTTTTAATGATTATTTAGTGGTTTTTTATAGTTTTTAGGTATTTTTAATGTTTTGTGATTTTTTACGTTTTTAGGGATTTTTGTGTTTTAAATGTGTTTTAGGATTTTTTGGGTTGTTTGGGTTTTTTGGGTTTTGGGTTTTTATGGTTTTAATGTTTTGAGGGTATTTACGGTGTTTAAGGGTTTTTAGGGTCTTCATGGATTTTTATTTGGTGTCTTATGGTATTTTATGTACATTTATGTATTTAGGATATTTTGGGGTTTTTAGGGGTTTTAGGGCACTTTAGTTTTTAGGGGTGTATGGTATTTTAGTGTTTTAAGGGGTTTAGGTCTTTTTAGTGTTTTTATGGGTTTTTACTGTTTTTATAGGTTTTCGGGTTTTTATATGTTTTAGGTATTAATTATTTTTAGCGGTTTTGGAATTTTAGGGTTATTAGGGGTTGTTTAGGGGCTATAGGGGCCTTATAGGTTTTCATGTGTTTTAGTTTTTTTATGGTTTTTATGGTTTTTATGGTTTTTTAGGTTTTTTGTTTTTTTATATTATTAAAAGTTTTTAGCGTGTTTATAAATTTTTAGGGTTTTTTTATTTTTAGTGTTTTTTATTGTTTTTAGGGTTTATCTTGGGGTTTTACTTTTTTTTTTTAGGGTATTTTATTTTTTAGGTGTTTTGAAGGGTATTATGGTTTTTTAGGGTTTTAGAGTTATTTTATGGATTTTATATAGGTTTTTTGGGTTTTTTTCTAGTTTTATAGTCTTTTAGTGGATTTATGGTTACTTTGGTTTTTATAGGGATTTAGGGGGTTTTAGGTGTTTTTCCGTTTTTAGGGTTTTAGTTTTTATATGGGTTTTTCATTTTATAGGGTTTTTATGGGTTTTTTGTGGGTTTTAGGGTTTTAGGGTTTTAAATGTTTTTTGTGGTTTAACTGTTTCTAGGAGTTTTTTGGTTTTTAGGGGTTTTAGGATTTTTTTAGGGGTGTTAAGCGCTTTAAAGGGATTTAAGGGGTTTTAGTCTTTTTCAGAAGTTTTAGAAATTTTAAGGTTACTAAGGATTTTTTATGTTTTTAGGGATTATTTGGGGCTATTAAATTTTGGAGTCTTTTTTATGTTTTTTATGTTTTCAAGGTTTTTAGGGTTTTTATGGGTTTTAATGGGTTTTAGGGTTTTTAGAGTTTTTAGAATTTTTAGATTTTTTTGGGGTTTTAGGGACTTTTATCATTTTACGGTATTTAGTGTTTTTTTATTTTTAATTGTTTGAGGGGTTGTTAGGGTTTTATGGATTTTTATGGGTTTTAGGATTTTTGGAATTTTTGGGATTCTTGGGCCTTTTAAGTGGTTTTTCTGTATTTTATGTGTTTTTTGTGTTTTTTGGTTTTTTATTGTGTTTTAGTGTTTTTTTTGGTTTTAGGGTTTTTTTTGGTTTCACTATCGAAAAAAGGAATTTCATTACTTTTAAAAAACTATTAAATATTTTAGGAAAAATTATTTAATGCTGGGTTTTTAGCATGCATTTTAAAAAAAATTAAAAAGTATGATTCTTATTATTTAAATAAAATGTTAGCTATATATGAAAACTATCACTAAATAATATTTTTTAGTTGTTTTTATTTATTTTTGGGAGTAGTTTATAGAAATTTCCATGAGATAACGACATTTTTAAAAAAAACCCTGCCAAATTAAAAAAATAATATTAAATTTTTCGTATTTAATAATGATTTTTTATTTGAATTTATTTTTTATTTTTTTTAATCATTTATGTTGTATTATTTACAATTTTAATATAATATAATGATTAAATTTTTAATTATTTATAATTAGTAGTTTGTACTTTTTTGAAAGTTGAATTAATTCTCGTCATATTTAAAAATTAGACTTTAGCATCAAATGACCATAACTTTTGATCCAAGTTTCTATTTTAACTCCATAGAAAATAAAATTGTAGCTTATGAATTGAGTTACAATTATATTAGCTAATAATTTGATTCTAGTTAGTATAATAAAATTTATTTCAATTTTAAGAGAATTAAAAAATCATACTTCAAGTTCAGACAACCTTAACTTTTGATCTGGATATCAGTTTGGTCTCTATTGGAAATCAAATTGAATCATGAATGAGGGATACGCCATTCTGATTAGGATAAGCATATTAAAATTTTTTTGAGGTCAAACAAGGCCCACAAGTTCCCCAAAAGTAAGTTTTTTAGTTGGATACAATGATTTTTGATCCACTAGGCCTTCGGGTCATTTAAGGGTTACCTCTCCTAGTTGAAAATAGGACATTATTCATTTAATAAAAACGGTGTCTTTAACCCCTACTTTTAAAATAAATAAATAATATATATATATTAATCAATAGTTATTTAAAATTATGAAAAATTGTATCTATGTATGGATTTTTATATTATTATATGAATATTTGTCAATATTTATATACATATGTTAATATTTATATGTATTTATATTTATATATTTTTTTATCTTATATGTATGTATATATATTATATATTTATATTCACTTGTGTTTATATATATAGTTATGTTAATATAAAAAATATGCGTGCGTTTAAATATTTTTGGGTAACATAAATGTGTGTTTATATATATTTACATAAATTTAATTATATTCACAAATATTTAAAGATATTTAAATCATTTTATTATTTATTAATTATTACATTATTTTTTATTTATTTCATATTTATCATTAATTAGATTATAATTTATAATTATATTATTGTTAGGATACTATTTTATCTTTATTATATATTATTACTTATTATTAATAATTTAATATAAATTATTTATTTATTATTTATTTTCTACATATTTATTATTTTTTATATATTATATATAGATTTATTATATATTTACTACTTTATTTTTTATTTTTCCTTATTAATTAATTTATTAATTATTATAAAATCATTATTAATTTTTTATTTATTAATATTTATGGGTTTTACGGTATTTTAAGGTTTTTAGGGTTTTATTGTTTTCCAAGTGTTTAATGGGTTTTTATGGTCCTTTAGTTTTTTTAAGATTTTATAGTTTTTTTAGGGGTTTCACATTTTTTATGGGATTTTAGTTTTTTAGGGGTTTCAGGGGTTTTCAAGGTTTTAATGGATTTTATGGTTATTTAAAGGTATTTATGGATAAAAATATGTTTTAGGGTTTGATGGTTTTTACTGTTTTTAGTTGTTTTAGAATTTTAGGGTTTTTTTATGTTTCAAGGTATTTTATTGTTTTTCTGGTGTCAGGTTTTTAGGGGTTTTGGGTTTTTTAATCCTTTTTGGGTATTGTGTTTTTTCTAAAGATCTAATATTATTCAGTTTCAATGGGGTTTTTACACATTTTTTAGCTTTTGGGTTTTTTTGGATTTTTTGGGGTTATAGTGTTTTTAGGGTTTTAGGATTTTCGGTGCTTATGGTTTTTTCATGGGTTTTATAGGTTTTTAATGTTGTTTTATTAATTTTTTGGGTTTTAGTGGTTTTTAGATTTTTTATTTCTTGTGGGTTTTTAATGGATCTTATGATTTTAGGGATTTATGGTTTTTAGTATTTTTTGCATATTGGGGTTTATTACTTTTTAGGGTTTTTAGTGTTCTTTTTTGTTTTTAGGGGTTTTATAGTTTTTATGGTTCTTCGAATTTTAATGTTTTTTGGGATTAAGGGTTTTTTTATGCTTTTATAGAATTTTCAAGGTTTTTAGAGTTTTTAGGGTTTATAGGGTTTATAGGGGTTTTAAGGTTAATGGATTTTTTTATGAGTTTCGGGGTTTATAGTTTATTTTTTAGGTTTTAGTGTTTTTTTCATCTTTTAGGATCTTTTATGGTTTTAGGGATTTTTATGGACTTCAGTTTGTTAATGTTTTCTAGTTTATTTTAGTTTTATAAGAGGTTTTTATTGGATTTTAGGGGTTTTATCATTTTTAGGGTTGTTTAGGAATTTGTTATGTTTGTCAGGGTTTTCAAAGGTTTTAGGGGTTTTAGTGTTCTTTAGGTTTTTAGGGTTTTTAGGGTCCTCTGTTATTTTTAGGTATTTTATGGTAATTTAAATTAATTTATTGGTTTTAGGATGTTTTAGGGGTGTTAAGGTTTTTTAGGGTTTTTACGTCCCATTTGGGGTTTTTAGGGTACTTTAGTGTTTTTAGGGTTTTAGGTATTTTTATGGGTTTTTAGAGTTTTTAGGGCCTTTTAAGAGTTTTAAGGTTTTTTTTACACATACTAAGATTTGTTTCTCAAAAATCTCTAAATCAGGAAACTATATCCAAATCTAGGAATGTTTTTGTGTGGCATGTCTTATAAGGGTGGGAGTTTTCTTGGACAGTTTCTTATTACTATGTTTTAGGATGAAGGTGCTTTTCCGGATAGGGCCTCCATGGAATTTTTTTGAACAAGGATCTTTCCTAGAAATATCCTTCTTCTATAATGTTTCATGTAAGGAGCTTTACATAAAACCCCCTTCCTGAAAAGAATTCAAGGATTATAATTTCTAGAAAAGCACCTCCCTTCGAATTTGTTTAAAAAATAATTTTGTTGGTTTTATTTATATAATAACCAAAAAATAAAAAATAAAATATTATTTAACATTTTTTGTGTCAATATTAATTTTTATTCTAGCATTCCAAAAATATTAAATAAAATCTCACTCAAGAACCCCTTGTATAAAGGTGAAACTCTTTATATAATTCCTGATATTTGATATGGGATAAAAACACATCTTTTCCCATAATAAATGAATAATATAGCATAATTAATAACACATTAGTGATAACAAATAATTAATAAAAACACATTATTAATAATTAATTATAATGAAATAATGTAATTTTAATTATTTAATAATATAATTAAATAGAAATTTAAAAAAATTAGTTATAATTAATAATCTAATTAATTATAATAACAGATTAATGTATTGATTATTTTAATATTAATAGTGTAATTAACAAAAAAATATAATTCAATTATTTAAAGACAGTAATAATTGATAATTATTATTATTATGAATAATATTATTAATATAAAAAATAATGTCGTGTAAATTTATTTATACTATATTTATGAATAATAATATTGTCATTATGAATATTTAAAGATAGTCACATATGCACTCAAATTCAACAAAAAAATCCGGAATCCAAGTACCTGACCATAAATAAGGAAATAATGATAATAATAAAGTTTTGATAATAAAGTGATATAATAAAGTCATGGTAATAAATTATTATTATTATCATAATTACCTGCGAGTCTAAGGATCAGAAAATAATATATTATAAATTTCTAATAATTATTAAAAGATAATAATGTCGGGATGATTATGTAATGATAAGAAAGTCATGATGATTATTATGAATGATGTTATGTACATTTATTTTTACAAATTATGAATATAGTCATATTATTATAAAATATTATTAATTTTTAAAATAATATTAATAATTATGAAATTAAAAATATTATTATTATTATTAATTATTATTTTTATAAATAAATAAATCATATTAATATTTTTCAATTATTTATATATCTTATATTTTTATTATTAGGTAATATATTATTATCGATACTTAATATTTTCTATTTATTATTTCTATGATTTTTTTTATTTTAAATTATACAATGTCATAAATTCATGTCATATATTTTATTTATAATCTAATTATAATATATATTTTTTTAAACAATTAAATTTTCCTACTTATTTTAAATTTTAAATGTTATTTTTAAAACCACAATGCTTTCTATCATCAATATTATTTTATTTCTATTATTTTGATGATTTTATTATTATTTTCAACCTTTTCATATACATTTAGTTTCTTTTTAAATTTTCATTTAGATTGTATTTATAGATTATATTTTATAAGATTTTAAACACACCGTCTTGAAATATAAAAATATTATTATGTATCAAGTTGGTAACTTATAATTGTTATAAAATATACTTTATAAGTATAATCATAGTGAAACATAAAAGGTATTTTAAATATGTAGAAAATAATTGAAAACAAAAATATATTTCATAAGTTTTATTTTAATTAATTAATTTACATGACATTAATACTTTTAATTAAAAACATAACATATACACTTTAGAAAATTATGCACATTATTATTATTATGTATCACATTATCAACTTCATTATATTATAAAATTATTATAAATTTTTAGAAATATAATTTGTATTTGTGAATGCATTGATAAATAATATAATATAATAATTAAATTATTATATTAATAGTTTATAATTAATTATGATCTTAAATTCAATTTTTTTTAATAAAAAATGTCTTTCCACATAAATTAATTATTTTTAGTATATTTATGAAAATATTTTTATTTTCAGTATTCTTTAGATATTTCTTATATTTCTTAGTCACATAGATTACACTTCTAATTTATATCTTATTAGATTTAATAGTACACCGCTTGAAACATATGAAAAATTATTAAATTGTAAATATATTACTTTAAATGATTATAAAAAACTATCAATACAATCTAAATAAAACATAAAACATAATCCAAATATATAAAAAATAGTTTAAAATAAAAAAATATCATTAATATAATAAAAAATCAATTTACAAATAAAAACATAATTGATTAAAAACATATTATTTTTACAGTAAAAAATTTAAAAGCATAAAATAATATATAGATAAAATCTAAAAATAATTTAAAATAAAGGAAAGACAAAAATTAAAAATTATGATAAAAATTAATTTACACAAATATTTTTATGTGTAAAAACATATAAGTAAAAACAATGGGTTTTGAGAAAAAAATATTTTGTGTCATTAAATTTATATTTCATTAATTGTTTTAAATTTTTTCATTTTTTTATATGTTATGTCCCTATTTCAAATTTCATTTTTATTGTATTTATACAGTATAATTCAAAGGATTTCAAAATAACCTAATTTAAAAATTACTATGTTTTCAGTTTGTGACTTTGAAAGTGTAAATATTATAAAGTATAAATACAATCTATATGGTATTTAACTCATTAAATAAACATATATAAAATAATTTAAAATAAATATAATTTCATAAATATAATATATAAAATATAATTAACATAAACAAATTGATGTTTAGAAGCATAATATTTACACTTAAACTTTTTTTGGTCATAATTATTACTAATTATTAAATTATTAATTGCATTATTATGTTATATTATAAATTATATTGTTATTGAATATTATTAACTACATTATTAATTAATATTAATTATATAACTAATTATTTACAATAATTACAATAATAAATATGAATATTTTTGTGTATAATATAATTATAAATTTCTCTCCCTATATGAAGCTTCAGCTTAGTGTTAGTTTCGTGGTGTCCATCAGAGGCATGAACCAATTTCTGCTTCAGTCTAGGGTTTCCTTGGGATTCTATCCACTTAGGATCATGGTTCTTTCTTTGGTTATTTTTTCTTAAGATCCTTCAGGTTTATATTTTATATCCCTAGACCTTCAGTTCATGCTACATTTACGATGATTTTTAATATAATGTGTTCCCTCCCATCTTTAATGTGGTTTCTTTTTTTATTTTCCTGATAAATTAGCATCAAAGAAAGCTACATAAAAGATTATATATAATCATTAAATCAAAATGACTTTATACGAATATTTATATTTAACAAATAAATATTTAATAATAATATTATTTTAATTTACTAGATAATAATAATAAAATATTAACCATTTTACTATAAAATATTTTTTATATTGATAATACATTTAATATTGTTATTTTTATATTTTAGGTGTTTAATTTCATAATAATAGTATATAGAAAAATTCTATACATAATTATTATTATTTATAAATTTAATAAACAAAAAAAATACATTACATGAGACAAAACGTCATTTATTAATTATAATTAATAATAATATTATTATTAATTGTCAAAAAATATTTTAAAATATCCGATTAATTATATTATTAAATATTTTTTTATATTCGTTATTGTAAATTATTAAATATTTGCAATCCCTATCCCTGATCATTTGTAAGTACTATAAATTATTAATAAATGGTTTTAAATTTTAAATCATGTAATTGATTAAATCCTAAAAAATATTTTTTTATAGATTATACTTATAACAACATTAATGAAATTATAATTAATCATTACTTGGAATTTATTAATTAAAATTATGTAATTATAAAATAATAATTATTTATTGAAAATATGTTATCATTAATCATTATTATTCAATAATATATCTTTATAAATAATATTTTATTCAATAAATTATAGAGATTTAGTGTATGAATCCCACATAAATTTTTTTGAAAGAAATTCAAGAATATGAACTTTATAAAAGGGAATCTTTAGTGGAATCATATATAATTTTTTAGAATACATTGCTTAGGGTAATATAAAATATAAAATATTAAAATATTAAAGTAATATTTAATTATATATATATATATAATAAAAATAAAAATAAACATTATATATTGAATAAAATAAAACTGAGGGTGATTTTCTAGAATTATCCTATGATGAATTTTTTTAGTAACGTGTCATCTCAAAATCTGTTGTCATGGAGAAATTTTCAAATAATGGTTTTTCTAAGACAACACCTTCTTTATAAAAATATCAAAGAAAGTGAGGACTCAGACAACCCTTTCTTTAGAAGGATTAAAAAAATGCAATGTCTTTGACATCACCAACCCTTATACCTGACCTCCAGAAAGTTTCATCTTTAAATTGGGAAATAGTTTATCAATCTGCCTATTTGTGGATTTAGTTTTTTATTCTTAATTTTAGAAAATTTTCTGTTTTTTTGGGGATTTAGTGTCCTTTAATTATTATTTTTAAATTATTTTAAGGGTTTTAGGTTATTTTATGGACTTTATGGGTTTTAGGGTTTTATTTTTTTTAGTTTCATTTAAGGCGTTTGAGGGGTTTTAGGGAATTTTATTGATTTTAAGGGTTTTAAGGTATTTTAGTGTGTTTTTATTTTTAGGGTCTTTTGGGTTTGTAGGGTTTTTAGGATCATTAGGGGTTTTATTGTTTTAGTTTTTTTATGAATTTATGGGTTTTTATAGTCTTTTAGTTGCTTTCAGGGTTTTTAGGGCATTTAGGGTCCTTAGGTATTATGGGGATTTCTTGGGGTTTCTTGGGTTCTTTTTATGTTTTTTATGGTTTTCAGGACCCTTTATTCTTTTTATCTTTTTGGGGATTTTTATAGGTTTTATGGTATTTTTTATTTTTTATACCTTTAATGGGGTTTCAGGTTTTTAAGGGTTTCAAGGTGTTTTTTGTTTTTAGGGTTTTCAAAGTGTTTTCTAGGGTTTTTATTGATTTTTATCTATTTGAAGTTTAAAAGGTTTTTTATAGTTTTAAATGTTACTCAGGTATTTTAGGTTATTTATGGTATTTAGGGTATTTAGGGTATTTATGGATTTGTAGTGTTTTAGGGATTTTAATAGTTTTTAAGGGTTTAGTGATTTAAAGGGATTTATGGGGTTTTTTATTATTTTTAGGGTTTAGGGGTTTTTTGGGTATTTTAGGGGTTTTAGGGTCTTTTGGGGTGGGGGTTAGGGGTTTTATGTTTTTATGGGTATTATGATTTTTATGTATTTTATGAGGTTTTAGGGGGGGGGTTTTATTTTTAGGGGTTTTTGGGTTTTTTAGGGGTGTAGTGTTTTTATGGTTTTTAAGGATTTCGTGGTTCTAGGGTATTAAGGAATTTTTTTTATTATTTTAGGGTTTTACGGGTTTTTTTTGTCTTCCAAGGGTTTTATGGTTTTGGAGTTTTGTTTGGGATTTTATGGGTTTCAAATTTTTTGGGGTTTTAGGGATTTTTGGGGATTTAGTGTTTTTAGGATTTTTAGTGTCTTTTTGGAATTGTAGGGTTTTAGGGTTTCATAGGGGCTTCAGAGTGTTTAGGGTTATTTGAGATCTTTATATTTTTTAGAGTGTCATAAATGTTTTGTGTATTATAATGTTATTATTGGGTATTTAGGTAATTTTAGGGGATTTTGAGTCCTTTAGATTGTTTTTGGGTGTTTTATGGTTTATTGAGGTTTATGGTTTCTAGGGTTTTTAGGGGTGTTATGTTTTTGGGGGTTTTAAGGGTTTATAAGTTTTTTATGGGTTATTAGTATTTTTGGGTTTTTGGGTTTTAGGTTTTTTAGGGAAAGGAAGATGTGGGGGACAGGCTAATCCCGACCCCCCCCCCCGAAATTTATTATAAAAAAGATAAAGTAGGCCAGGGAAGGGAGGGGTCAAATGGCCCACACCCAAAAAACCCTTAACAACCCAAATCCCAAAAAACCAAAAAAGAACAAAAAGTACACAAAAAGACAAACAAAGAATAAAATAAGAACTAACCTCATCATCACCTTCTAGACAACTGAAAACTAGCATCTCCCAGCACATATTCCATCATCCATCACCTTCATCATCAGCATATCCTTCAACACTCATCTCTGCCCATCAGCAAGCTTCCATCAGCACGTCCACTAGTAGTACAGAACTGTCAGAAGAAAACTGAAAAACACCAATTTCATCACATCTCATCCATGCACTAACCAAACCTTAGCACCATTTCTTTCAACCATCACCTCCTTGTCATCCAAATCAACTGCCAACAACATAGAATTTCCAGCATCACCGACCCACAACACCTCTAAAACAAGTAGATCCACCTCCAGCAACGCAGATCTACCAATACCAAACTCGATAACATCAACTTCAACCCATCATAGACCATCCGTAAGCAACATCCAATGCCACCATTTCTGAAAACTATAATCTCCATCCGCACCTCG
Organism: Viscum album; assembly: GCA_963277665.1. Classification (NCBI taxonomy): domain Eukaryota; kingdom Viridiplantae; phylum Streptophyta; class Magnoliopsida; order Santalales; family Viscaceae; genus Viscum; species Viscum album. The sequence goes on from OY728126.1 coordinate 1,010,039,851, forward strand.
TAAGCAAGCAGCAAAAAATAGCCTAACCCTCTCATTGGTGCACACCGAGTGCCACAGAAGCAACAAGAAATCCAGACAAACTCTAGCCATTTCAACCAGAAACTCGAGCATAATATCCCTAACTAGATAAAAATCCTAGCCAACAAACCAATCCACAAGTATAAAAAACCATAACAACAGATAAAGGAAGCACCCACAAGGCCAAAAAGACCTGGATCCACAAGATAATAGTGTACCTGAAAATTATATAGTCAACATTGAAAAAGATACAAAAAACCAGAATTGGATCATCATTGGAGATGAAACTGAACACCGAAGTAGTAAACTAGAAAAGGTGATCGACCATCGATGAATCCTACACCCATGTTGCCGATACAACTCTCCCTGACGATGAAACTCATGACCCCACTGTAACTTCTCAAAGTCCTGCCCTAAAGAGCCGAGCACACCACCACCAGTCCATCAAAAATCCCTCCGTATCTACAAAAAAACCATCAAGAAGCCAGAAGATCCCACAACCCAATCCATGATCGACATATTCTACCATGAAACGAAATATCATCGATGAATCCCAACATCGCCGAGTTCTCCAATCACAGAAGGGGAGGGATGAAGATCTGAAATGCTGTGAAACCAAACACCCTGATCTTACCTGCTTCTTCATGGATCTATCGCGCCGCACTTCTAAATGTCCAGATCTGTACCGCTGTACTCCATAAATTCCAAAACTGAGAGGCTTCACCAAGGATCTGCAATGCCTCACCTAGGAAGGACCATATCTTACCTGATCCTCTAAGGAAATGCAACTCTGAAATCCAGGGAGGCAAGATCTTACCCAACCACCTAAGGATAAAGCCTTCAAATGAAGCTGATGCTACAGAAGTTTCTGCAAAACCACAGCTAAACCAAAAGCACCAAGACACCAGAGAAGGGAGTGGTTACTCAGAGAGATGTGACACAAGAGGCGATAAAGTAGCAATGAAAGCACCTCCTTAACAGATAAGCACTGTGGGAGGAACCGTCATAGGGAAGCGCGAGAGGATCCAAGAGACACGACCATGAACTCTTCGTAGGTTTTTAGGGGTTTAACATTTCTTAGGGATTTTAAGGGGTTTTAGGTTTTATATGGTTTTATGGTTTCATGGTTTTTAAAAGTGTTTATGGTTTTGTGGGTTTTAGGGTTTTTTTTTGAATGGTTTTGGGGTTTTTAAGGTGGTTTATGGGGTTTTATAGGTCTTTTAGTGGTTTTATAGTCATTTAGGTTTTTAGAGTTTTTAGGGAATATTAGTGTTTTATGGTTTCTATTATTTTAGGGTTTTTATGGTTTTTATGATTTTAGGGTGTTATTTGTTTTTATGTTTTAGGGTTTTAATAGTTATTATGGTTTTTAGTGTTTTTAGGTGTTTTATGATTTTGAAGTGTTATAGGGTATTTTTGAATCTTCTAGTTTTTTTATGATTTTTAGGGTTTTTTGGGTTTTAGTAACTTTTATTGTATTTATGTTTTTATGTTATTTTAGGATTATTTTGTATTTTTAAGGTTTCTAGGATTTTTTGAGGATTTAATGTCTTTTTTGATTTTTTGGGTTGTTTGGGTTTTTTAGGGATTTTAGTTTTTTAGCATGTTTTATGATTTATGTTCTTTTAGGGGGGTTCATGAGGTTTTATTGTATTTTAGGGTTTTTAGAGTTTTTAAATCCTTTAGCGTAATTTTTAGTTTTGTAAAGAATTTAGTGACATCTAGGGTTTTAGTGTGGTTATAGTTTTTTATGGTTTTTTGGGGTTTTATTATTTGTAGAGTTTCTTTTATTTTCGGGTGTTTTATGGTTTTAGAGTCTTTTCCGGTTGTCCAGAATCCATTAGGTTTTAAGGGGTTTAGGATTGTTTAAGGTTTTAGACATTTTTATGGTCATTTAGGATTTTCTGATTATTTAAAGGGATTTAGGATATTTATAGTCTTTATTAGTTTTAATGTATTTTATGGTCTTTGAATATTTTCAATGATGTAGAGTTTTTGGGTCTCTTAAGGTGATTAGGGGTTTTTACGGACTTTTAGGGTTTTATGATTTTTAGGTACTTCCATGGGTTTTTTGGTTTTTTAGCATGATTAGGGATTTCATGGGATTATGGTCTTTTATTGTATTTTGGGTTTTGGGGTCTTTTTGGTGTTTTGGTTTTTTTGGTTCTTTAATGTTTTTAAGAGTTTTTTGGGTTTGTAGGGATTTACTGGTATTTATAAATTTTTTGGGGTTTTATATATTTTATGGGATTTTAGGGTCTTTAGGGTTCTTTTACGGTATTTAGGTTTTCTGCTTTTTGGGGATTTATGTTATTTTTTGGTTTTTATGGTTTTTTAAAATTTTAGGGATATTTATTGTTTTTATGGGTTTTAATGATATTTATATTTCTTAACCGGTTTTATGGTTTTTATTGTATTTATTTTTTCTGTGTTTTTAATATTTTTAGGGTTTTTATGTCAATTAGTGTTTTTAATGTTTATAGGTTTTATATTATTTTAATGGTTTTTAGTGTTTTAAGATTTTCTATGTTTTTAGGGTTTCATAGGGTTTTATAGTGTTTTATGGGTTTCAGGAGTATTAGGATTTTTTAGGGGTTTACGGGTTTTTATGGTTTTTGAGGTTTTATGCATTTTTTTTCCTTTATAATTTTAAATATTTCATGGGATTTTAAGTTTTTATTGTTTTTACAGCTATTTTTGGGTTTTTTGGGGTTCTTATTGTTTTTTCAGGTATTTTTTTGATATTTGGGTTTTAATGGTTATTAATGTATTTAGTGTCTCTAGTGTTTCGAGGATTTTCTTAGGGTTTTTAGGGGATTAGTAGGGTTTTTAGGGTTTTTATATATTTTAGGGTGTTTAGGATTTTAAAGGGTTTTAGGGTTTTTTTGGTTATTAGGTTTTTTTTTTGGTTTTTAGGGTTTTCATATTTTCTATGTTTTTTAGTGTTTTCATAGTTTTTATCAGTTTTTCGAAAAAATAGTGTGTTTAGTTTTTTAGGTTTATTTCAGGGTTTTTGAATTTTTTATGGGGTTTTTTGGGGTTTTAACCTCATTTAGGGGTTTTTAGATTTTTATGTTCTTTTAAGGTGTTTAGGGTTTTGGGGGCTTTTAGTGGGGTTTAATGGGGATTAAGGATGTTTTAGGGTTTTCTATGTTTCTTAGAAATTTTCAAGGATTTTAGGTTGGGGGGGGTCAAGGGTTTCAAGGTTTTTAAGGGTTTTGGATTTTTAAGGTTTTCTATGTTTTAGGGGTCTTTTTAGTGTTTAACAATTTCTTATAATCTTTAGGGACTTTACTGTTTAAAATGGGTTTTAGTGTTTTAGGGCATTTAGTGTTGTTTGGGTTTTTTTAGTGTTTTTAGGATTTATTGAGTTCTTTTGATTTTTAGGGTTTTTTAGGGTGTTATGGGGTTTTTTTGGGTTTTTAGGTGTTTTAGGGATTTTCTATAGTTGTAGGGGGGTTTATTTTTTTATTGGATTTTTAGTTTCTTTTTTGGAATTTTTTGTTTTTTGGGAATTTTTTAGGTTTTGAGGTTTATTATAGTTTTATGATTTTTATGGTTATTTGGGTTTTTTTTTGATTTTTTAGGTTTATTTATCTTTGTATGGGTTTTACAGTTTCTAGGGTTATACGGTTTTAGGGTTATTTAGTTCTTTTAGGGATATTTTGTGTTTTTTGGGTTTTTATGAATTTTAGTGTTTTAGGTTTATTTAGAGTTTTATGGGTTTTAAAAGAATTTCAGCGGTTTTAGGGGTGTCATGATGTGTAATGTTTTTTTAAATTTTAGGGTATTTATGATTTTGGGGATTTTAGGGTACTTTTGGGGTTTTTAGAGGTTTTAGGGACATTTTTGGGTTTTACTATTTTTGAGGGTTTTAAAGGTTATTAAGGTTTTTGGGGATTTCAGGTTTTTAGTGGGTTTTGTGTTTTTATGTTTTTAAGGGTTTAGGGTTTTTAATTTTTTTATGTTTTTAGTGTTTTTAGGATTTTTATTATTTTTAGGGGTCCCTAGGGATTTTTGGGTTTTTAGGTTTTTAATGTTTTTAGTGTTTTTAGGGATTTATGGGTTTTAGTGTCTTTTAATGTTTTTAGGGTTTATAAGTAATTTTAAATTTTTTAGGGGGTTTAAGGTGTTTTATTGTATTTTAGGTTGTTTTGGGATTTTTATGATCATTTAGTGGTTTAGGTTTTTTAGGATCATTAAGGGGGTTTAGGGGATTTTGGGGTATTTCTGTTTTTAGGGTAGTTAAGGACTTTGAGAGGTTTTTAAGATCCCTTTGATGTTTTTAGGGGTTTTAGTGTTCTTTAAAACAAAAATGGTGTGTTTGATGATAAGAATGGTTTGATGGGGACTTAGAAATATATCCTTCATATCTTGTGTAGGAGGTGTCCTAGTTAATCCATTTATGTCAGGGTTACCATTCTGTTTCTTAAGACTATGGGTCTATGTCTGAGTGGGTCAATTTCAATGGGTTATGTGGTATGAAATTACTAATGTCCATCATTAAATCTCTGAATGGTCTTCAACGGGTTTGTTCATAGATGCAGAAACAGCCAAAGACTCTCACATCCATGATTCATGTACCCACTTTCCAAAGGCAATTGTTTGTTGGATGATTTTGCCAACAACTCTAAAGAACTCACATTGGTCGAGAGGATGATGACTCCAGATCATCTCACCCTTTTGGGGGATCTATCTCCAATTCCAGGACTCACTTATAGATTTAATCTACGTTCATATGTTCATGAATCCTTGGTTCATTCCAAAGCATGTATCTACAGATTACCCCCATAGCAGTAGTTGATCCTGATTACTCATGGGTTCGAAAACATCTTTACATATTCAAGGCTATAGATTGATTGAAGGATGTGATTTTATTTGAGGATCTCCATCAATATTACCCTTTAATGGATATATTAGGGATTATTTAGTCATTCACTAAGACAAGTCTAATTTTAATCTATATGGGATGGTGTTCTAGAGTTTATTATGATCTAGGTGGGACATGAGTTGTTTGGATGTCTGGATCGAACCCATATGATAGGTTTTCTATGTATAATCATGATAGGAATCATAAGAAACGTAGTTCAGTGTCATTTTAATGAAAAAAGTGCCTTTTAAGGTTGTGTGACAAGGACTCGACCATGTAGTTTAATGTCATTTAGAATGAAATTCAAGGTGAAAGGTTACCAAATAAAAATAGGGAGGGACTTAAGTCAAGACAATACGAGATATCCAGATGATATATGGTCCCATGGGGGGATATTTCCCTATAGGTATTGGGGCCTGAAGAATATTAGGTTGATTTGGGGGTTGGGTTTGGACCTTAGACAAGCTTCCTATGTTTCCCAGTTAGTTGGTAATCATATCCCTTGTAGTTCGGTATGAATTGGGACTTACACTTTATCGGAGTCCCATTAAGGGTGAATGATTGGGGATTATGCATGGGAGCTGACTAGTTGAGAGGATTTGTTCGGTTCATACACCATCAAGGAGGCCCACTTGATTTGAAATTGGTGCTTGCATTTATTGAGGAATCTCATTCTTTGTGTCTATGTGGATTCTATGATCACTGCCAACCTCTATGACCATGTGAGTTATGCTCAATGTGAGAAAAAATGGGAGGCAGTGAATCTGATGATTGAATTTCTCACTCCATATATTAATAGATGGTACTGAAGCCCAAAGGTAGAGAGAGGGGACTTTTAATGTTCCCATTTCCTCTATTTTTTTGATATCCTGGACAGTTATATTTGGGAATCTATCTGAATACATCATGGGAAAAGGTAAATAAGAGCACGAGTGACACCTCATGGAAGAAAGGATAGGGGATTACCTATATGGGAGTGCCCTATAAAATGTTTTGGGGGGAAAATAGTAATCTTCATTAGTTTTCCTCAATTAAGGGAAAGGGTAGTGGTTCCCCTTAATCCCAAGAATGTGTAGATTCACGTCAGTATCCCAAGGTCATAATCCTTGTTAACATGGGAATGTAAACTCATGGTCATTCTAGGGGTCCTCCACCCAATTCTAGTAACCAACATGACAAAATTTACCATGTTTATGTAAACTAAATAGGTAATGCTGGTGTACCCCATGATTTTATGATATACACCTGGTGGTTTTGGAGGAGGCCTTACTCGGATGTCATTGGTTCACATAGGAGCTATCATGAGGTCTATTGATGCAACAGAAGAGACTAATTGGATCTGGAGAGTGGACTGACCTAGGGTACCCCATTTATCATATAATTTTATCCTGTTTGATGGTTCATATTCCATGTATGGGGTTGCTATGTGGGGAAGGGGTTTGTCTACGTACCACGGTGGTATACAGACTTGGGTTTAGTTCACATAGCAATTTATTATATGGGGCCAAGTTCTATCCATGTCGCATGGTTTTGTGTGTACTCAAGTTCCTCCCATGTAGTGATTCTATATGAGGGACAAAGTTCTTCATGTGTAGGGTTTTTCTAGGTAGTAATCCTAGTTGGAAAGGGGTAATTGGTTCTTCCCCTCGTGAGGGATATGCTCGTGGTGTATTTTATCTTCTCAAATTGTCAATTTTAAATTTTTTCTCCTTATTAATGTTATTCAAGGGGGTTTTACCTATAGGGAATCATTGAAGGAGTCTTCCTTTGGCGGATATATCGATCGTTTGATCTTCTGCCCTCTAGTCTTCCACTTTTCTGATTCTCAACCATCCTTCTCCGCCTTATTTTTTCTTCCACTATCATCGAGTTCTTTTTATAGGGATTCAAGGAACTAGGTACCAGTGTAGACAATCATCTACGATGAGGCAACAATCCCTCTTTTTCAGAAGCCTAAAGATGAATCATAGCACATGGATGACTTAGTTTTCTAGGGAATGAAGTCATCATGCATGGAGGTGTGAATCACTGTCTCAGTCTTATGAATGAATTTTTTTCATTCAAAGAGATTCAACGACATTACCATTCCCGCAAATCATTTGATTTTTCTGGGATTGTCTTATGCAGAGAAGATTTCTCAATCTCCGTCCCACAAACAATTATATTTGTGGGGAACTATCACCACCATATTTATCCAATAAACTATTTAGCTCGTAGACATCTCGTGTTACAGATCATCATGGAAAGAAGTGATCCATGAAGGGTTTTACACATTGCATTATGGCTTATGCTTTTGAAATTTTCACCCCTTTTAACATTTTTCCTTGAACTCTTCTTTTGATTTGTTTTCATTATTTTTCCAACTCACGCGGTAATTTTGATTTCCCCTACAATGTTTTAATAACCCAAAAAAGGCCCTCCATTAGAATGGGTCATGGTCAGGATGAAGAGGAGGCTATTCTGATGCATAAAGTGGTCCTAATTTAAAATTTTTTGTGGTATTATGGTGAACCCATAAGAGGGGACCACACCTATAAATAGGGGTCCCATTTCATTTTTCCTTTACCATGTTTCTAGGTGAATTCAATGCTCCCAAAGATCTCTCTCAACTTCCTTTCTTCTATGAACCACATCCTTTGCGGATGCCTTCACCCATGAACTGATATTTATCATCCATAAATTGAAACAAATTGTCCTTCGAAAGTGGTTTAGGACTTCCATGTAGCGTGGTTTGTTGCACAACTCACTCATTCACTGAAATAATGATTTATTAGCTAATGCTTCCTGGGACAGTTCCTTGAGAGCTATTAGGAACAATTGGTTCTTAGACAATCCCTTCTTCAACATCTAGGTCATGGGATGTATCCCATGGTCAATTTTTGTTAGGCTAACATTTTTCATGGTTTGTGATTCAAACACACCAAATGGATCTAATTCCTTCTTCGGTGAATGAAAACATAAGGAGGGTGGCTTTGGTCGAGATCATTGTGGATAATCAATAATATCATGTTATCCATTAGGTGATAATTAAGAAAGATTTTATTCTATGAGAACTTACAGCTTACCTGATGTCTATTCGACAACCATTTTATATCTTCAGCCTCCAATAAGATGTTCCTCTGACACCTATTGATCAGAACATTCCAACTCTTTATCATGAGATGTGTCAGGCACGTGATCGAGTAAATGTTTCCTGTATAGGGTAGATCACATCTAACTTTGGCCAAAAGGACATTCTTTTCTTGAGTAGATTCATGTGTACAAAGAGTAATTTTCCTAGTCAGGATATATCCATGGATTCTTTTATACATGCATATTCATCTATTGTCAACCTTTCATAGGGTTATCCCAATGGACCGTGGTGAAACAAAAGGGATCTATAGTCTTGTGGGTGCTTCTAAAATTAGTAGTCCTTGGTGTTTTGGGTTCATTAATACTACTTGTAATTCCTCAATAAGTTGGAATCTATAAATTTTTAACAATCAGTATGGTTTATCAGTTCTCAATTTATTCTTTGGGCGAGATGCTGCCTGAATTACATAGTCAGTTGTGTTCTAGCACCAATCCCTTCCACTTACCTCATGGTTAAGTGGGAATTTGTTTTTGTGATATATATTAGATAGGGGGAATTCCCATACCTGGTAATATGTATGAAAAATTATTACATACAATTAATACCTTGAATAACATTAAGTATGTTCCTCCCATGGGAAGAGATTTATTGGCCATGGTAGAGATATTGTCTGGTTATCCCCTCCATGCTCTCTCCCTTATTTCATTTGAAGATTGGATAAGACTATTCTTGCATGCTAATTGTTAAAATCAAAAAGTGTATCATAAATAGACACATACAACTCAAAAATCATGTATTATTTTAGGCTCATACTATTTTACACTCAAAGCAGGTCGATATACCACTTGGGGTTATGAGATTCAGTCATACGTATCATCTATGCATTAATTAGAGGGTTTCATTTCCATGATCTGGGGTGGATGGATTTTCCCTTACAATGATGTGTACAACGAGGTCAGAGTTTTCACCTTAATAATGGATGTGACATTAGAAGAGGGATAACCAATCAATTTATCCATCCATACTCATTCCCATAGTTATGAATTATTTGGGTAGATATTGGAAGGAAGGCCTTCACATCGCCTAAGTGGGAAATTTCAATTTTTATATGGCTAGATGGTAGAGAAAATCCCCTATTATGAGTATCGACATACTAAAAAAGATTCTCATTCAAATTTCTACCCAATCTTAGTTAATATTACTAATATTCATCCAAAATATTTGGGACTCAACAACATTTTTCAATTGTTGGGTGATTTCTCTTACTTTGTAATTATGCCTCACTATGTGGCTCATAGAGTAGTAGTGGATGATGGGAGAGGTTATTCAAAAGAAATATCTTACATTATTTCACTACAAGACAAAATCTTAACCTCTCATATAGACATAGTACCCATTTTCAAACTGTATACCCCTTAGGGGTTTTCAAGAAAATTTTGATGCATGTTGTAGGTCGCACATCTACCAGTTATTTAAGATAAGAGGGAATATCATATGGTAAGTCTTCGCTAATTATTGTTGATGATGTTGTGGTATGGAACTAGTATGAAAGTCCTTATTCCACCCTTAGTTTTCTCAACTAACTTATCATTGGTGTATGCTCAACTATGGATGTTCTTCTACCCTGATGGAATATTGTCATGGTGAGTTCGATGAGTGCATATAACCTTGGTTTCTTCTAGAATTGTTCTATTTGTGCCACCTCCATCCATTCCTACTGTAAGGATGTATTTTTTCACCATCACATGCATTCGGAGGGGACTTCATCCACACATCCTATATCCATGCAGGGTGATTCAAGCCCCACATCTTTAAATGACATTATCAGTGGTCCTATAGATGCCGGTCCCAACCGAACACCATATTATTAGATTTAGAGTGTGAGCAATCTATAGAGGTGGAGGATTTACCTACTTGGGTAACTCAACATTTAGAGACTCCATCGGTTGTGCATGCACTCCAAGATTATATACCTATGGTGGTGGAGGAGCATAGTCAAAGTTTGGATGATGTCATGGATCACCTGGTCATGTGAAGATGATAATGGAATAAAATATACACTATCATCATATAAACTATTCAATAAGATTTTTATAATGGGGATAAAACAAATAGGTTATTGTTTATTGTCTTGGGATCAGATGGGTCTAACTATTGGCACATGTATTTTCTTGCATATCAAATATTAACAACTCATGAAGACCTTATTGAGTACGAATGATACATGTCGTAGTTAATCACCTCTCATCATCTTGAAGAGACCTTGTAGGATATTTCCATAAAGTTTCACCACCTAGTGGCTACAGAATCCATTTCATATGAGGAAGTGGTTCCTTTGACTGAAGTGCTAACAGAGTATAAGGCTTGTGTTTCCAGGATGAAGGAAATACTATCATCAACAAGTGCCAATTCTGAGGCCACTATACAAAAAGGGAAAAATATCAAGGAAATTTTTAAACAAATCCATCAATCATATTGAAGTCGAAGCTTAATCGATGAACTATTTAGAGAAAACCCTTAATGACCCATGTCAGGTGGTCACTGATCTGTTTGTAAGAGCCTGTCGGGTTTTGTTTTTACCATTTTGTTTGTCATGTGTCCCTCTATACTTTGTTTTTTCATTGTCGAGTAACTCTATATTGTGGATGTTCCCTTCTTCTTTCTCAATGGAATGTAATTTTTCTTTCTCAAGTTTTTTTTCCGTTATCTTATACTTAAGTGATAATCTCCACTGGATATTGTTTTTTTCATGATCCGTGGAAATTAAATTGAAATCATCAAAACATGCTATAATTTTTTCTTGAGAAAAGGGATTTAGAGTGCATAAACTCACTATTGATAGGGTCCCATAAATGACAGTAAAATATTTTTGTATTTTTAATTATGTAATGATCTATATTTTTTCAAAACCACACAAAGAGTAGGTTAAGTGAGATAATACTCAAATTTTACCCAACGTTCCCTTTTTGAGTTTTCAACATGGCTAGTTTTAGGTTCCTTTCTATAGAAAGTTTAATGTCTTACACATATAACTATCATCACAGATGTTTTTTGTTGAATAGCTTGGACCATAAATTGTATGATAAGTGCCAATGTGTGGTTCATTAGCATATAATGGCCTATTATTTTATAGACATTAGTGATGTATTCTTCTTTACCCTAGTTTTATGATTTTATATCCAAAACACAATATTGGGAATGTATGTGAAGAGTAACCATATGAATGGTTTCGAACACGATGTTACCAAGGAGGGCGTACAGATGTTGGAAACCCTATCTTGAGAATGAATTTGTCGCTTTTTGAAAGGAGTTTTTTTAGGGGAAAATATATATAGATCCAAAAAATCCATATTATACATAGTAAAACAGTGATTTCTTCAAGACATTAACCATCCATTTTTTATGGCCAGATGGTTTTATGGGACTTGAGATCTCTAAAGACCACGAGGATTGGATTTTTAATAATGTGGTGTCTGAAATGTATGGGATAATTCATCTTAATTTTAAAACAATAACAATAGAACATACATACACTAATTTTTCTTGTGAAAAAGAGGGTTAAAGCATGTCTTAGTTAAACATCATGCAACCAGGACATTGGTGGTGTAGTTTAGTGTCTTAATTAAATGGCATTATGGATTTAACATCTTGTACTATTAAAAGCGATAAATTATTCACCCATTTCATAGTAATATGACATGAATTGTTCTACCATCTTCAGGATTGAATGGGGAAAAGGGATGAAAACAATAATCCATGGGGCATCCAAATCCAAGGATTGGTATGGAATATAAATTTCATATGGCGTATAAAGGTAGGAAATGCCTCTTCTAAGGAAGAATTTTTTCTATGATTGATTATCATTTTTTGGTGGAAACATATGCAAAGCCACCAGGGAATATTTTCAATAGTCTAGTGGAGGTGAACTCATGACACTAACCCTCTATATCTGAGATCAGGTGATAATTATGGGGATTTTGAAATTTCTAGTCACATATTGTAGTTCATGAAAGGTGGGTCCTTGACCATGAATTGGGGATTTCAAGTCATAATTTCCTAGTTAAATTGGTTGATACATTTCCCCCTACACATGTGTGAGGATTTTCCCTATGTGGGACATACCCATGCATTGGGACGAAACATTCGCCATACAGTTTAATGACTTATGGTAAGGAAATTTCCCCTATTTCATTCTCCCATTTAAATATATCTCCTGTAATTGAGTGGGGAATTTTTTATTTAGAGGGTAAAAACTCCCCAGTTGGGAAAATATCACATTGGGGTCCGCTATTTAGATCAATTTCATGCATAAAAACATGGGAAACGCCTCGTTTATTTGTGTGAATTTCCCTGTGTAGGTATGGCCCGTACACAATAAAAGTGGGAAAATTTTTGTCTCATGGATAGACATGAAATATGATGTTCAGGTGTCACCATGTTTCCTGCATGGGTAGGAGTTAAGTCATACATATTTAATAGAATTTTTACAATAAAGGTCAAACCCATTCATAGGAAGGGATTATTTTTTATTTTTATGGTGGATAAACCAGGATATGAATATCTAGGTGATGCTATGTATCTTGTTTGAGCAGGAATCAAGACATACATAGATTGGTGTATCATCTAGTTTATTGTCATTTGATAAAGGAATTTTCCATGATGTTTAATGTCATGTGGTTAGTGTGATGGTAAAAAATTTTACTGTCATGTTATAAGGATGAATTTCCATAGAAAACGTGAATTATTCAGTGAAAATTGGGTTGGGATATTTTGATATTATCTTAGTGTGAAGGGGATGGAAAGTCTAAATTGTGATTCTAGGGACCCTCAGATTAGGATTATTGATACAGGGCATGAGATCCATTGGGTCATGCAGAGGTAGAAAAATCCTCTCCCAAGGACAAATATTTCTCTAGTTGAAATGACTTTTTTGTGGGAGACATTTGCAGTGAAAACCAAGGAATATTATTCATAGTCAAAAAGAGCTACACTCAGGACACTAAAAATCCATTTTCAATGGCCATATAGATTTATGAAGATATGAAATTCCCCAGGGCACGTAATTTGATGAATGGAAGGGGGATTTCTGGGAAAACAATATCACATCCATGATTTTTTGTGTAATGTGAAATCCCCAATATAGATCTGACATATCCATATGGGGTTTCGGATTCATTGATTGATCCTTGAATAGGGGACCTAAATTCATGTAATTCTGCCTAAATTTTTATACAGATATAGTATTGTTTTCTATGTTTTTTTCCAGACACTAGGATGTAGGGCCTAGACATCTCTAAGTATCTTTTTATATTGAGAATCAATCTAAACATAGTTCATGAGGGCTCATTGTGCAGATATGGTTAGTACATAATGTGGAGGGAATTTTTGAACATGAAATTGTGGATGACCAATGTCGAGGGTGATTTCCTTTTGTTTATGGCATCATAAAGGGGTTGTGTAGTTTATCATCATGCAATAAGGCATTATTGATGCAGTTTAACATTGTGTTTTGAGGATGGAGAGAGAATAAATTTTTCAATGAGAGGTGAATATTGTGGATGATATAAGATATCATTAATAAGGATCCAAGGGGTCTCATTCCACACCTCACACTCTTGAGGTAAAAATAGTCCAATGGGCTAGAAGTTAGAATGGATCTATGGTAGGGCCCGAGATATGACCTTCGGGCATCACTACATTTCCCATGTGAATGGGGATCAATCCGCACATAATTCTAGGATAGAAACATCCCTACATCGGTTTGTCCTATATTCAAGGAGGGGGGTGGAATTTTTTATTTTTTGTTGATGGTGGTGGATGGTCCCAAGATATGACATTCGAGCATTGATACTTATCCTACAAGGGAAGGAATCAATCCATTCATAGTTCTTCTAGGGATTCTCCATGCAAGTATGACCCATAAACATAAGAGGACATTTATTTAGTTACTCATGGTTAGGATGAGGACATATAATCTAGGCATCAATACATATCTTATTGGAACAAGAATCAAGACACATGTAATTCTAGAGAAAGAGAGTTCCTAGGTAGATCTGATTCTCACGTAAGAACTGGAAAATTTCATCTTTATCCAACATATATTTGGATCATGTGTTACACATCATTGATTGGAATGATGATCTCCCTAGATTTTAAAGTCATGTGGTTAGGACGATAAATTCCATGCAGCTTAATATATTGTGGTAAGGACCTTGGTCACCTAATGTGAAGGGATGGTCATATTGTATCATGTAGTTTAACATCTTGTGATTTGGATGATAAATCTAAACATACAGTCATAGTGTTTGGATAATATGCATAGTTTATTTTTATATGTTCAGGGAAAGGGAATCACAATTTAGAGTCATGTTGCAGGACATTCATGTTATACAGTTTAATTTCATATAGTAATAAATTTTCTCCCTTCTGTTTAACTTCTTTCAACTTGAATATTTTATCTTGATTACATAAAATATATATTCAAGAACCTTATGTTAATATAGTTTATAATGAGTTTTCCATTCATTGTAATTAAGGAATATGTTCCAATAGAGTAGGGCTTATGTATTACATATGGTCCTTCTCATTTTGGTTCCAATATTAGAGGTTTGCATCCATGTATCATTAGAGTTCTTAGGACCAACTCTATCTCCAGTTTGAGGAAAGATCGTAGGAGAACCTTTTGGTTGAAGTCTCATGCAATCTAGATTTGTTAAACATCCAAATGGTTCAAGGTATGAAATATATTATCATCGATTATTTCCAATTCATCCAATAACTTTTGGGATTTATCATCCATGTATAATTGATCACAAATGGAAATGATGAGTGAGGGTAGTTTAACTTCAATCAGTAAGGCTACCGTTGTCTTGTGCACCAAAAAAATATGGGGTTTCTTGGGTAGAGGTGTTGGTCATGGTCTGGTAGGCCCACAAAGCATGGAGGATATTTTACATCCATGACTTATTATCCTTATCCACCATATTTTTTAGTATCTTGTATAGGGTCTTGTTGAAGGCCTTTATCTATCTATTTTCTATTGTATGATAGAGGGGTGAATGATTAGTTTTGATACCATATTTGTGATATAATTTCTCAAACTAAAAAAATAGAAGTTAGAGCCGTTTTCTGTTAGTATGGTTTGAGGGACACCAAATCTTGTGATTAAGTTGCACTTTATTAATCTAACTATGTTTCTTGCCCTAAATTATTTGATGGGTTGAGATTTGGCCCATTTAAAAAAATGATGGTCACTATAATGATATACCAGAATTTCTTAGCCACAGTTGGAGGATATGGTACCACAATGTCAATTCCCCATATGGAAATTGGAATGAATTACTTGGCTGTGTAAAATAATTCTAGGGGCTGGTGGATGAAATTTTCGTAGACTTGGTTGGAATGGCACCTCTAGGTAAATTCAGTGTATTCCTATGTCATAGTGGTCCAGTAGTATCCAAGCCTTTAAAATTTTATGGGAAATCATGGATCTAAATAGATGTGAACCACTTGCTCCAATTTTTACTTCCTTCATGAATGTAGTGGTCTCTTCTCCATCAGTTCACCTGAGAAGGGCCCCATCAATTCCCCACTTATAGAGGACCTTTTTTTGGTTTCTTCTTTCATACAGAACAAAATTATTTGCTCGTCTTCAGATTTTCCCTTCTGTATCTATATAATAGGATTTATCCTTTTTAGAGATAGTTTACAGTGGGATTTATCTAGGCAGTGGTAGGAAAATATAGTTTAGTGATGGGGCTAATCTGGTTGATTTATTTTGTGTCGACCTGAATGAATGGGAAAACCATCAAATGATGTGAAATGTTGATTACCATTTCATCTCGATTTGGATCATCTAGAGTTGTGGTCAGATTTTAAAATGAATTGGATTAGGAATTTTGCAATTAGGGGACATATATTAGTGTCATCACTGAGAGGAATTATACCATCAGTACTCAAACATGATCAAATGAATGGATTATTTCTTTCTTTCTGATGGTGTAATCACCATTAAGTTTCTTGATGACCAATTTTGAATTTATTTTTACCTTCAAGCATTTTACTTATACATGATGTTCCATCTCTATCACTACAATGATAGATTGATACTCCGCTTCATTATTGTTTCACCCCTTCGACTATAGTAAAGGGTAAGGTGGTACTACCTTTGTTGGAGATATGAGTATGAATCCTAGCCCAAAATTAATGATATTGGGGAATTCCATAATTTCTCCTTCTGGTATCATAGATGCACTATCAAAATTCATCACCCATATTTGGGTATTTTCCATTACATAGAAAACCAGTTCATCGAGTAGATTTTCTTCTATTGAAGACATTTCTACCAAGGGGATCTCTTCTAAAAAATATGCTAATGCTTGACATTTTATGGATTTATTAGGATTGAATTATAGGTCAAAGTGTATAAATATGACTACCCACTATGAAAAACATCTAGTCATCATTAGATGGTTTGGAATTTACATGAGTGGGTTTCTACGATAGATTATGTGGACCTCATGATGCAGTAGGTAATGCCTTAATTTCTAGAAATCGGATAGTAGTGTCAAATAACAATTATCAATATCTGAGTAATGAGTCTCAACATCAATAATGGTTCAAATGAGATATTAAATACTATTTTCATGGCCGATTTCATTCTTTTGTGCGAGGAATTCACACAAGTATCGTTCTAAGGTGGTCGCATACAATATGGGTGGTCTTCCTTAAATGGGAAGAATTAACATTGGAATTCTTAAAATATATTTCTTCGATGAGAAGAATTAGGTGAAGTTTCCTTGTAGTCCTCATAAATCAGGGAGGATACATGGTGGTGAAATGTCGAGGATATAACTTTTCTTCTCAGGGTCGACTCCCATGCCACGATTCCATATGCTAAATCTGAGGAACTTCCCTAAGGTATTAATGAAGGTAAATTTAAAGGTGTTCATTTTTAGATTTTGTTGTCATAGTTTGTTGAATCCTATTTGAAAATCTAATGGGTGGTATGAGCATTGTCGTCATTTAACCACCTGGTCATCAACATATAATTCAAAAAACATTCCCATCAAGGTCTTGAAGATGCGATGCATGGAATGTTGATATGTGGCACGAAAATTCTTCAAAGTGAAGGGCATTACCCTATAGAAAAAATACTCTATGGGGACCTAATGTTGGTGTATTATTCATATTCGTGATCTATTTTAATTTGGTTGTATCCCGAATAGTTGTTCAATAATGATAGAGCTTAGCATTCCACAATTACATCAATCAATATTCGGTGATCGGGACAAGAAATTGTATTTCAGATAGTGCCGATGGAGATATTAGAAATTTATATAGACTCTAATTTGTCTATTTTTTTGAAGGGTACTATGTTGTCTAGCCATATGGGATATTGAATATTCTTAATGATGTTAGATCTGATGATATTATCAAATTCAGCCTCTATTTTTGCAGTATATGTTAGGTGAGTCCTTCTGGACACCTGTTTATTACCCCGATGATCTTCATCCAAGCCCTAGTGATTTGTGGCCACTATGGGATCAAGTCCAAGCATTTATATGTATTTATATGAAAAATCATCTTGATGTATCCATAGGATGGAGGTGTACACATCTAGCTCCTCATAAGACATGACTGCACTAATCAGGGTGCATCGTGGATCTCATTTTTTATCGAGATTAATTTCATTGAGTTCATAAATGGTTGTAGAGACTCCCTCCTCAAATGTTTTACGGGAATCCCTTATGACTTCTTCCGCTTTCTCCTCCTCATTTTATTCTTGGTATTCTTCTTTCGATAGGGAAACAATTTTTTTGAGGAGATATCCATAGTTAGAAGAAGAGTCTAAATCTTTAAATTCAGTGTATGAAGTGACTTTGTCTAAATAGTTTAATGGCGGGGGATGTTCTGAAGAGGATGGAGTGAGGGATGGAAGGTTTATTTCTTCATATTAAACCTCAGTGAGTGAGGAATGTATTATTTGGAGCAATGAGGTTGGTTTGAGGGAATTTTCATCAGAGTGTTCAACATCATATTTGGTGTTAGCATATTCCTATGTGTTTCTAGACTCATAGGCCATGAATGAAATCATGTGGACTATTGAACATGTCTATGAACTCAGACTCGTACACCCAACCTGATGGTAGGGAAGCACATATAATTCACAGATCTGTTTAAAGGGGTATGTTGGGACGATTTACAGACTGTATGTGGCTGTAAGCCAATCAATACCATTAGTCAGGGGTTGCCTCAATTCCCCAAGATAGAATATCGCATCGATATAATGTGATTCATAGGATTCAAATGATGCTTTATTGGTGCATAAAATACCAAATTTTCCATGGATGCAGTATTTGATGTACTCATGGTATAACAATGGAACTACTGCATGTTGGTTAAACTATGTCCTTCCTAGTAAGAAGTTGAAGGATATTTTTTGACATACAAATAGAAACTTTGAGTTATCCATAAAGTACCCAAACTTGGTCTTTAGCTTAATTTAACCCAGTTTCTTCAAATCAGTTTTTTCATAGGCTTGGACTATTATGAAAGAAGGTAATAGATTATACTCATTCAACCCTAACAAGTAAATAGTCCACACTTGAATGAGATTAAATCTGTATCTATTATCAATAAATATTTTTTGGATATCAACACTGTTTATCATTCCAGAAACAAACAAAGGCCTGAATTTTCCCTAGAAAATGACATCTTCATGATGATTCGTTAAGGTGATAATTATGTCAGATTTTTTAGGAACAATTTCTATCCAATAGACTTTGTTAGTGGTGAATTCAGATTTAAACCCCAGGTATGGCATCCTGCCTTTTTATTACATAACTTTCCATTACATTTTACAAACAGAGGATCATTAAAGACTAGAGTCTTGGAAATCAAGAACATAATACAGGAAAACAACAACAAAAATTCTTATAAACTACTTTTAAGCCTTCATTATAGGTTCATCCTATGTAAAATTACTACATCTCATATCTTGGAGACATACATCAAATGAAAGGGTGGGCAGAAGGCCCAATAAAGGGTAAAAAAGGGAATCAGTTTACTTGTGACATCAGCAAGAACTTGAATAAAAACATAAAGACATGAGCAATGGAAGTATAGGAATATCATAATGAAAAGAACATGGAACATAACATGAATATGTGGCTAAAAAATTTCATTTATACATTCATGAAGATATCACCAGGGTCCATCACCAAGGTGTCAAAAAAATTACCAAGGTTATTCACCAAGGTATCAATAAACTTGTCATCTCCGGAGATTAATTCTTTACCCAATTCATTGGAACACTATCAAGGAATAACCTAAATATTTATATACCTTAATTTTATCCACATAGATCATAATCAAACATTTCATAAATAACCCACAAAAAATAAAATAAATTGGTTTCATTTCAAGATAATGATGTTTTAAATGTTCTTAAAAAAATAAGATCATTATGTCATTTATAACCCATGGAAAGGGTGTGAGGGTTATATGTATGTCAATTATAGAATAAAATAGACCATATTTATATATTTATCAACACCAAAAGAAACTAAAAAGTTCTGGGTATTCAAATAAATAAAACAATAGAATTTCTGGAGAGAAAGTGATAGAAATGTTGAGGTGAAATTTCTGTAGCATAACGACTATATAACATGGTTTTAGAAAACATTAAAAAGAGAGGGTAAAAGAGTAAAAAACTCATAAATAACATATAATACAGAATAAAATGGAGATAAGAACATGGTATTGAAATTGGAATGACATAAAACTTGAAAATAAAACATGAATGAAAAGAGAAGACATGATTCCTTTTACGAAAAATCGTGCAGCCTAACGACGTCACATAAAAATTCAGAAAAAAAATTGACGAGAGCGGAAAGGGTATATCAACAATTATAAATGAAATGGACAGTTAATAGAACATATATGAACATACCCTCAACAAAAATAGATGGAAACTAGAAGACATAACATAAAGGAAGTCATGGCTTGAAAGAGGTGCTTGAAAGATTTCCTTACCTTGAAGAGTAACTTCAAAAGTGTGAAGGTTGGGACTTTGGGAGGCTTGAGGGCACCTTGAGAGGTTTACTTGGGAGGTGAAGAGACAAGAACTTCATTGGAAAGGATTTTTAAATGAAATAAATGAGGGAATGGCTTGGTATTTATAGGAGAATTGAGGGAACAAAGCATTAATTGCCAAGGGACACCTCATTGGTGGTATTGGAAAAAACATTGGCATACCCACAGTATTTGACCATGGTATTTTCCACATAGGACACCTCATACCTTATATTACTATTCATAAGCCGACCAGAATCATTGCATAATTATTAAATCATTAATTATGTCAATAAACACCCGAAACTCGAAACTGTATTTTCACTATTCACTAAAAATTTACCTATTTCAAAAAAATCCCAAAAATTCACACTAACTATATATTTATGATCTGATTTAAAAAATGAACTCCATTTTATGAAAATAATTTTCGAAATATTTTTAATTTAATTTTTAAATAAAAACACTATTCGCTGAAAATTGAACTGTTTCAGAAAAATCCCAAAAATTCACCTTCACCAAAAATCGATTCTCTGATTTCAATAATGAACTCCATTTTATGAAAATAATTTTCTAAATATTTTTAATTTAATTTATAATTAAAAAACACTATTCACCTGAAAAAACTAATACTTAACCAATAATTTCTGAAACAGTTATTTCCCTATTTTATTGAATCACATTACATAATCAAGTTTCCTAAATTATATTAATACATTCTTAAGTGAGGTTACTTAATCCATTTGGTCACATTAATAATCATAAGCATAAAATCACTATTAATAATTTTCAGTTCACCAAAAATAAATGTGATCATATTAGACTCTAAGTTTCATACTGAACACAACTGTAAAAGACCATTTTTTGAAAATCATTACACATTTTTTATTATTTAAGGTTTACATAAATATTTTAAAATATCATTTTTCCAAAATTCATTAATAATATACATCCTATATTTATCCAAAAATTTTAGATTTACCAAGTTTACCATAAGAATAAATAAAAATTTTATTTATATCAAAGGATTACACAAAGAAGATAAGGTATCGTTAGATAGACCCTTATAACACTAGCATATGACCTAAGTGTAAGGTGTGTTAAGGTGATAGAATCCTGGGGCGGCTCGGCCAACATTTCTGGAGTGGTGATTTCTATCAGCTTGAACTTCTCCCGAAGGCGATTTTGTTCGAGCTTCACACGATGAAGTTCGTCTTGATTTTGGTCCAGAGCAAAGCCCAATGGTGCTACATCCTTCCCAAGTTCTGTAAGATGGGCTTCGATAGGCCCGAGACTACTATATGAGGCCATAAAATCTTCTTTTTGTATTAATTAAACAAGATCACTTGTATTTATAGACAATAATCAAAACATTTAGTTTCCAATGGTCTTATTGACCAACAGTCATATAACAGTTGAAACTCAACAGTCTCATTTTAATTATACTCATTTCATTAAATGAAATAGTTTTGTTGAGTATAAAAAAATAACACACAAAAATATGAAACAAAATTTATTAAAAATTTCTGGTCGTTACAATCATGCCACCTTAATAAATTTCATCCCTGAAATTTTTAACTTGTACACTCAGAAGAGAAAAGATGTGTGTACTTCTGTCATAAAGACTCCTCTGGTTCCCATGTCGATTATTTATATTTTTGGTTCCTCAACAACACCTTAACAATGTGGGTAGTCTTGTTGCACAGAACCTTGTCTCTATGATCCAAGATCTCTACCGGCTACTCCTCATAAGAGAGGTCATGTTTTAGTTGTACCACCTCTGGGATTAGTACAAGTGAATGGTTATGTATGTACTTCATCAAGCGGGATACGTGGAAGATATCATGAACTTGTGCTAGATTTGGAGGAAGTGAAATTCGTTAGGCCACTGCTCCCACGTGATCAAGGATTTCATAGGGGCCAGTGTACCTAGGGCTGAGCTTCCCTTTATTTGAAAACCTCATGAATATCTTCCAAGGTGATATTTAAAGAAATACCTTGTCATTGACATCAAACTCCAAGTCTCTTTGATGGTTGTCAGTATAGCTCTTTTGCTGACTCTGAGCATCCTTAATGTTTTGTTGGATGGAATGGACTTTTTATGTCATCTCTTGCACAAGATCATCCCCAAGAAGCTTTCTCTCACCATCTTCATCCCAAAAAGTAGGCGTTCTACATCACTACCCATATAGATCTTCATAGGGTGCAATTTGAATGCTTGAGTGGAAGCTGTTGTTGTAAGAGAACTCAACTAAAGGGATATGTTGATCCTATCCACCCTTAAATTCCATTGAGTACATTCTCATCATTTCCTCGAGTGTTTGAATAGTCCTTTTACATTGGCCATCAGTTTGGGGTGATAGGTTGTACTAAAATTCAATTCCATGCTCAGACCATGTTGAAGACTTCTCCAGAATTTTGATGTGAACAATGGATCACAATCAGATACGATAGAAAGTGGAACTCCATTCAGCCTTACCACTTCCTCCGCGTAAATCTTGGGATGTTGATAAAGAGTTAAATCTTACTGAATGGATATAAAATGGGTCGTCTTGGTGAGACAGTCCACAATAACCTATATCGCATTGTTTCCTTTGGAAATTCTCAAATGAACAGTGATGAAGTCCGGAGTGATATTGTCCCACTTCCATGCTGGTATGGGTTGTGGTTTCAATACCCCTTTAAGAATTTGTTGCTCTACCTTCACTTGCAGACATACTAGGCACCTTGATGTGTAGTCAGCAATCTCCCTTTTCATATTATCCCACCAAAAATGATCATGAAGATCCTTATACATTATTGTGCTTCCAGGATGTATATAGAAGGTATAACTATGTGATTCATCCTTCATCTCCTTCTTTATTTCTAGAATATATGGGATACATAGTCTTGTACAAAATTTCAATACACCTTCTTGATCAATACTGAACTCAGTAAACTTCTCATCCTTTACAGCTTCAAACTTCTTATGTAAAAAAGGATCTTTTTTCTGAGCTTTATATATCTTCTCTAGTAATGATGGTTGAGAAATCATTTGGGTTAGGTTTGATGATATCCCTTCCCTTATAATTCCCATATCTAGCTTTACTAGTTCATTGATCAATGGATCTCTTTGAATCCTCATCATGGAAACAACAATTGGGTCTTTCCTACTTAATGCATTAGAATTTTTTTTTGCTCTTCCGGGATGATAATGAATTGAAAAATCATAGTCTTTGAGAAGTTACAACCTTCTCCTTTGTCTCATGTTCAATTACTTTTGTGTGAAAATATAATTCAAACTTTGATGGTCTATGTATATATCACATTTCTCCCCATAGGGATAATTTCTCCATATCTTCAGAGAAAAAAATGACCGCAGCCAGCTCCAGATCATGCGTGGGATAGTTCTGCACATGAGTCTTCAACTGTTGAGATTCACAAGTAATGAATTTTTCATTTATCATGAGGATGCACCCAATCACTTTGAGAGATGCATCATTAGAAATAATGAATCCTTCTCCACTAGAGGGCAGAGTTAACACGGGTGCAGTAACCAGTCTCTTCTTTAGATCTTGGAAACTTTCCTCATAATCCTTTGTCTAGAGGAACATGACCCCTTTTCGAGTTAACTTGGTTAATGGATTAGAATGTCGTGAAAAGTTTTCCCAAACCTCCAATAATATCCTTCCAGTCCAAGGAAACTTCAAATATTAGTTATTGTTGTATTTTGAGGCCACTCCACTACAAATTTTTTCTTTACAAGGTCAACTGTGATTCCTTCATTGGTTATAATGTTCCCCAAGAAAGAAAATTGTTGTAACCGAAATTCACATATTCTAAACTTTCCAAAAAGCCTCTCCTTCCGTAGAGTTTGAAAAATTACCCTTATATGATCTTTTGGCTACTTGTGACTATTAGAATATATCAGAATATAATCAATAAAAACTACCACAAATTTAACAAGGAAGTCCTTAAATACTATATTCATCATATCCATAAAAATAGCAGGTGCATTAGTTATTCTAAAGGGCATAACAACAAACTCATAATTCCCATATCTTGATCTGATGGTAGTTTATGGAATAACTTCTTTCATCACCCTCAATTAATTATAACCAGATCGAAGATAAATCCTATAATAGAATTTAGCCCCATGAAGTTGGTCAAATAAGTCTTCAATTCTTGAATGAGGGCATTTGTTTTTCACTATGATCCCATTCAGTTCTCTATAATCAATGCATAGCCACATTGATCCATCCTTCTTTTTCAAAAAGAGAAATGGTGCTCCCCAAGGAGACACACTTGGTCAGATAAACCCCTTCTCCAAAAGATCTTGGAGTTGTTTATTTAATTCATTTTGCTCCACATATTCCATCCTATTGGGGGTATTTGATATTGAATGAGATACAGGTACGAGTTTGATGGAGAACTCTACCTCTCTTTCTGGGGGAGGTATGTGTAACTCCTCAAGAAATGCGTCAACATATTCAAAGGCGATGGGGAAATTTTCTATACTTAAACTCTCATATCCTTCTTCTTATTCACCGATCAACTCCATAAATAAGGATATAGGGGTCTCTTTTAGACAAAGATTTGGTTGATATATATCTCCATGGAAGAAAACTGTAGGTTTTCCATTCAAGACTACTGATATATTCTTACTTCTGCAATTGATCTTAGCATTATACTTTGAGAACCGGTCCATCCCTTGTACAATGTCATATTCCAGTATGGGAATGACTACTATATTTGTTATAAGAGTGTGCTCACTAATTTAAATACTAGAGTTTCTAGACACTGATGATTCTTGGATAGTCCCATGAGGAGTCTTGACTGATAAATCTACTTTTAGAAAAACAGGGGTTTAATCTAAATTCATTGCAATCATGGAGGAAATAAAGAAATTCGTAGAACCAGAATCAAACAAATTATTTGCTAGCTTTGATAGGACAATTGAATTACTTGCTACCACATCATTCGGAGCTCTAACTTCAGCTATTGTGATAGAAAAAACACGACCTTGATCCCTTGGGCTTTGCTGAGGCTGATGGTGGTTCCCCTCCACTATCCTCAGATTTGGACAGTGATTGGAAAAGTTCCCATGTGTTCCAAACTTAAAGCGCTAGACATCAGGTAGGGCCTGCACCATCATCCCCTTGTCGTTAGTGTTTGGAAGCTGAGGTTTCACCTCACTATGAGAATTCCTCACAATGTGTCCATCTCTACCACACTTGTAGCACTTCCCACTCCCGAGAAGTTAGTTTCCCAAATGCTTCTTCCCACATTTATTACATGTGGTAATTTTTACTTTCTTGACTCCTCTTACTTCATTGATGTTCCTCCCTAATATTGTCTCAAACAATCTCTTCTTGTCTTTTGATTTATGAGACCACTACATCTCACAAAACTCTAGCTCGACTTTCATCACACTCCACACGATCTCTTCATAGCTATAATAGTCTCCATTGGCTAGATTCTTACGTAGATGTCATCTCAGTCCACCGAAGAATCTATCAAACTTACCATTTGGATCTGTGACAAAGCTAGAGGTATATCGTGAAAGTCGGGTGAAGTCCATCTCATACCTTCCGACAGATTTTTTCTCCTTCTGCTTCAGCTTGAGAAACTCCTTCTCCATTTCTGTTCTCATGGAATGAGGGAAATACTTACTGAATAAGTTCCCTGTGAACTCTTCCCACTCCATAGCTTCAACTCCTACTCTTGGCATCGTGTTTTTGATCAGTTCCCACTATTGATCAGATTCTCCCTCAAAGAGATAGACAACCAGGGTGACCTTCTCTTGCTCTGAACAATGTTCGCACAGAAATGATCTTCTCTATAGAGCTGATCCATTGTTCAACAATCAATGGTTCGGTCAATCCACTAAAGATTGGTGGTCTTTGGCGCATAAAGGAATCAATTGAATTTTGTTCCCTTCATGGTGAGATCGGTCTCTCATCTTGATTCTAGTTATTTCCCATAACTTCAGTCAGTTGGTTCATCATTCACATGAATCTTTTTTATTTCGGCATCCATCGGAGGGCAGTCAGCGCATGGTCCATTATGGTCATCATTTTCATGGTTCCTCATATTTCCCACCATTTTCTAATAGATTAAATCTTTAGTGAGAAACTTATTTCATTTATGAATATTTTAACTAAAAAGGATTTTATGTCTTAAAACTTCATGCTTAGGCTATTACATTTTTCTATAATTCCTTCATTATGATTCATAAAAAGCTTGCAATTAACTAGATATATCCTTTAGGAGTGTCATAACAAAGATTGCTGCAAGACCCATTATCGTGTACTAGTTCCCGTTCGAGTCTAGTTCAAAGTAGTGTTTTCATGTTTTACCCCTATTACATCTATGCCAGAGCCACCTCTACCTTCTTGTATCCCGATAGGGATGTATTTTTTTGATAAACCACTTACCCAATAATAACCAAAATACCAAGATGTTTTTATATATTTAAAAAAATGTATAGGGTTCTTCCTAAATTTTTCATATCAAAATTTCCATAAATAAATAATCTATCATTTGATACCAACTATGGAATCCATCCTTTTTATTACATAACTTTTCATTACATTTTACAAACAGAGGATCAATAAATTCTAGTGTCTTGGAAATCAGGAACATAATACATAAAAACAACATAAAATATTCTTCTAAACCACCTCTAAGGCTTCATCATAGGTTCATCCTTTGTACAATTACTGCATCTCATATCCTAGACACCTAATTCAAAGGAAAGGGTGAGCAGAAGGCCTAGTAAGTGGTAAACAAAGGAATCAGTTTACTTGTGATATCAATAAGAACTTGGGTAAAAACATAAAGACATGAGAAATGGAAGTATAGGAATATCATAATGAAAATAAAATGAAACATAACATGAATATTTGGCTACAACATTTCATTTAAACATTCATGAACATATCATCAAGTTCCATCCCCAAGGTGTCATAAAATTGCCAAAGGTTATTCACCAAGGTATCGTGAAACTTCTCATCTCTAGAGATTAATTATTTACCCAATGCATTGGAGCACTATAAAAGTGCAACCATAATATGTATTTAAATTCATGTGATCCATATAGATCATAATAAAAAATTTCATAAACAACTTATGGAGAATAAAAGAAATTGGTTTCATTTCAAGATCATGATGTTTTAAAAGGTCTTAAAAAAATAAGATCATTATGTCATTTATAACCCATAAAATGGGAGTGAGGGTTATATGTATGTCAATTAAATAATAAAATACATCATATATATATATATATATTTATGAAAACCCAAGGAAACTAAATAGGTCTATGTATTCACAGAAATAAAACAAGAGAATTTCTAGAGAAAAAGATATAGAAATTCTGAGGTGAAATTTCTACAGCATAACGACTATATAATATGTGTTTAGAAATCATTGAAAATAGTGGTTAAAAGATTAACCCACTCATAAATAACATATAATATTGAATAAAATGGAGATAATAACATGTTATTTAATTATTAATGACATACCACATGAAAAGAAAACATGAAAGAAAAGAGAAGATGCGATTCATTTTACGAAAAATTCGGCAGCCTAACAGCGCCACATTAAAATTCAGAAAACAAATTGATGAGAGAGGAAAGGGTCTATAAAAATTTATACATGAAATGGAAAGTAATTAGAACATATATGAACATACCCTCAACAAAAATATATGAAACTAGAGGACACAACATAAAGGAACTCATGGATTAAAAGAGGAGGGTGAAAGATTCCCTTACCTTGAAGAGTAACTTCAAAATCCTAATGGTCAGGACCATGGGAGGCTTGAAGGAATGTTGGGAGGACTCCTTAGGAGGTAAAAAGACCATAAATTCATTGTTCAGGATTTGGAAATGAAATTAATGAGGTAATGACATGGTATTTATAGGAGAAGTGAGGGAACAAAGAATTAATTTCCAAGAGACAGCTAATCCGTGGTATTGGAAAAACCATGGGCTTGCCCATGGTATTTGCCCATGGTATTGGCCAGTTGGGACACCTAATATCTTATATTACTATTTAATAGTCTACTAGAATGATTTCATAAATTTTACATTCTTAATGATGTCATTAAACACCCGAAACTCAAAACTGTATTTTCAATATTAACGGAAAATTCAACAACTTCAGAAAAATCCCAAAAATTCACCTTAAAAAAATATCTATGTTCTGATTTCAAAAATAAACACCATTTTATGAAAATAATTTTCTAAATATTTTTAATTTAATTTTTAAATAAAAACACTATTCACTAATAATTCAATTGTTTCAAAAAAATCCCAAAAATTCACCTTAACCAAATATTGATGTTCTAATTTCAAAAATGAACTCAATTTGATGAAAATAATTTTCTAAATATTTTTAATTTAATTTTTAAATAAAAAACACTATTCACCTAAAGAAATAATACTTAACCAATATTGTCTAAAACATTTATTTACCTATTTTATTGAACCACATTACATAATCAAGGTGCCTAAATTATATTAATACTTTCTTAAGTGAGGCTACTTAATCTATTTGATCATATTACTAATCATAAGCATAAAATCACTATTCATAAATTATTATTAACCAAAAATTATTTTGATCTTATTAGACTCCAAATTTCATATTGAACAAAACTTTATAAGATCATTTTTTGAAATTCATTACACATTTTTAATTATTTCAGGTTTACATAAATATTTTAAAATATCCTTTTTCCAAAATTCATGAATAATATACATCCTATATTTATCCAGACATTTTAGATTTACCAACTTCAACATAAGAAGAAATAAATTTTTTTTTTATATCTGAGGATTGCACAAATCAGCTTAGGTCTCATTACATAGCCCCTTATAACACCAGCATATGACCTAAGTGTAATGTGTGATAAGGTTATAGAATCCTAGGGAAACTCGACCAACAATTCTCGAGTGGTGATTTCTATTAGCTTGAACTTCTCGCAAAGGTGATTCTATTCTAGCTGCACACGATGAAGTTCGGCTTGGGTTTGGTATGGAGAAAAGCCCAGTGGTGCTACCTCATTCCCAAGTTCTGTCAGATGGGATTCGATCGGCCCGAGACTACTGGTTAGGCCATCGAATCTTCTTTCTGTATTAATTAACCAAGATTACTTGTATTTAAAGACAATAATCGCAACATTAATTTCCAATGGTCATATTGACCAAGGGTCATATAATTGTTGAAAACCAACAGTCTCATTTTGATTATACTCACTTCATTAAATGAAATAGTTTTGTTGAGTATAAAATAAAAAAACACACAAAATAGGTAAAAAAATTATTAAAATGTTTGGGTCGTTACACCTAGGGATTTAGCAGAGCCTCTATGAGTGCTTATATGAGAACACTTGACACACTCTTATATTCTAGGATTGTGATTTTGGCTAAAATTAAGGCCAATTTCACTAGAATATCTAATTTATAGTCTAAATTCCAGAACTTCTCCATGTGGGGAAGTTCTTTCATAGGTGCTTTAGGTGAATTAGAATTAGATGAATATGGATTGGATCATGGGATAAGAAATGGAGGGGCTTATGTTTTCTGAGGTTTAGGCCATGCAGGTTTTCCCATGTGCCGAGGGATATTAGACACTTGTTCTTCTTCTAATGGGTACTCTAGAATAATCGATCTAGAGTAGTTTTTGGCTAGTAATCATGGAATTTTCTAACTCTTATTGGGTCTGTTATAGTGTTATTCCCTGATTTTCTACCACATTGAAGGTTTAAGA
This sequence comes from Viscum album, assembly GCA_963277665.1. Classification (NCBI taxonomy): domain Eukaryota; kingdom Viridiplantae; phylum Streptophyta; class Magnoliopsida; order Santalales; family Viscaceae; genus Viscum; species Viscum album. Next base: position 1,010,069,643 of record OY728126.1, read on the forward strand.
GATGGTGAATCCATAAGGTAGGTTTCTACCATGGCTGCATTATACTTAGTATCCCTAGCTTTTATAGCCTCCTCCTCTAGTTCCTCAATCGAGAATGGGTTACTCTAGTTCATAGCCATATTCATCATAAGAGAATGGATCCATTAAGTGAATTTCATTAATGGAGAAAAACAATCACCTCTTCTAATGATAAAATTTCCTACTCAACTTCTTTTAGTGGTGAGATTTGGTGGGGTGGTTCCCATTCATTCAGTTCTAATGGAATAAAACATGATAGGGTCAAGGATAATTTTTTCCATGACATAATTTAATCTTATTACACCATCTCCTTTCCTTTATTTTCAAACATTTTTCTATATGCTCTGTTTCTAGAGGGTTGTGGGGCCATGAATGTTTCATGTGTTAAATTAAAATTAGCTAGGGGTATAGTTGGCTGCTTCTTCTCTTCTTGAAGAATTCTAAGAGTTCGGTTGATTGCATTTCGATTCCACAAACTACCAAATTTTTCTCCCTCTTACAGGGAATTTCTTTCCACTTGCCTCCCCTATCAGGGGATGTAGTGGAAATGCATTCTCCTTATGGTGGTGGTGGTACAGATTTTACATTGCCATAATATATCATCTTCTACAAGAGGAAATTGAATATGAGGCACTTCTGGATGGTGTATCCTAGTATCCAGTGGAAGGGACAATAATCTAGAAGATCATCGGGACCCACTTTATCGTCCCTTTTTTCTCTGGTAGATGAAACAGATTTTAGTTCACTGAAGCTATAAAATATTCATGGAATTGATCATCTAGAAAAGAGTAAACATTATTTCTTCATTCCTTGAATTGATTTTTCTTGGGTCCCCTTTACTCATCTTGTCGTGGTAGAGGTTTTTATTTATGTTCAGGGAGTCCATCATGATTTAGTACAGGACAGAGAGATGGTATTGGTGCAGGGGGGTGGCATAAGTGTAATGGCAGCCACCTCAACACTTCCCACCCTTTATTTGAGGCCCGATGGAGATGCTCGGGACATGATATTAGTTATTTTTAAGGAATATTCTATTAGTTTGGAATTGGTATAGAAATATCAGAACCCACTTGTGTATTTGACCTTGATGAGTGGTGTATTTAGCTATTCATAGCAGTTATCAATGCACATAGAGAGAATCTCATCTTGGGGGAGTGGCTGGTTCAAAGATTAGGTAAACCAATTTCATCTGACAATAAAGTTTGGGAAATTCTCAATCTCCAACGATTTTATTTTCATGAGGTTACTGACTATAGTTTTCAACAATGTTGAACTGAATTGGAAATATAATTGCTACCATAGATCATCCCAACCTATTATTGATGGATCAGAAAAACTGGTGTACCATACAATGACTGACCCTTATAGTGTTTGGACAAAACATCTATGTTTAACTGCATATTTCAAATTTGGGGTTAAAATCATGGGATCGTAATAGGATTCATAATACATCAGATGTTTTTATTGGTCACATGAAAAATTGAAAATTGGGAACATGGGGTTCTTGAAATTTAGTGGGGGTTGAACATTTCTCACCATGTCAGGTTAAGTATTCTATTCTAGTTTTATCATAGCATTTCATCCTTCTAGGGATTCTAATAAAGTGTCCAACGACTCAATATTATTAATGATCCCTTGATGTGTGTCATGTTAAACCTGATAATGGGATGGTGTAGTAATGTAAAAATTGATCTTGTCGGCACTACTGGTATTTGAGGTCGATACCTGACTGGGGGGTATCCAATGTGTATTTTCGTGAACCTATTTTTTGTTTTTCCCTCAATGGGGGTAAATCCTGATATCATACCAGGAATAGATATAAGAAGAATTATGGTCCCATCGTCGTGTTAGACGAACATCGTGGCCTTGATTCATTTTCTAGGATAAACCCTTATAGCCGAGGTCCACCTATTAGTGGTGCACATTGGGGCTCCTACATGGGAACTTAAGGAGCATATTCCATAGGAAAAGTTCCATGGATCATCTCAGTGTTGATTCACCTCAACTATTTCATTTCTTCCTCTTATTGAATGCATATTTCTTTGAGTGTGAGAGAATCATTCTCAATGGGGTGAGTAGGTGGGTTGTATGTGACCTTGTTTTATGCTTCTCTTTATTAAAGATTCATTAAAATGGTAATGAGGGTTCAGTTAAGGGAGTTCCCAAATTTAGGGTGGCCATATAGTTCCATGTACACACACTTTCATGATTAGTGTGGATCAGACTATATGTGCAATCAAAGTCTCTTTATATTCTACATTTGCTTCATTTTTGGGGTGATCTGATTTATTTACATCCATGATGTTCACAGATTCATAATGCATTATGGGTTGCATACCTGCTATTGAATGGCAGGAGAGCTTGTTGTTTTCTTTTTTGGATCTAATCCATCCAATCTAGGAATCGTTTTGAGATTCTTGTCATAAAGTAACTCAGAGGGTACAATTATATAATCATGTGGTGCACCTCTGTTGTTGGTGATATGTATCACAAGATGGGACAAAATGGTTTACCTCTCCACTTCCCTTCCACTCTATGGGGTAAAGGAATGATATTCATTGAGTGGACGATTGAGGTAAAAATTCTCCCATTTAGGTGGGATGGTTCACTCCCTTCCCCCTTTTTTGATTCCTCATCCAAGATTTTTTGGTCTTATGTGGGCATTTTGTGTTGGAAATTACCCCATCCCTATGGGTCGGGGCTCATCCAGTATTACAGAAAATGATGTTATCATTGCCGCTTTCTTAATCCAGTGCCTTACCATTCGGGTGGGACATGGATATGGTGACAGGTATTCATGTGACTAATTTGATCATGATAACATTAGCAGTGCTTGGTGATTGGAGTCTCTTAGGAAAGAAGCCCGCTGAATGTTCTCAGTGACCTGATTCAAGAGTTTTTCAAGGGATTTATTTAATCAGGTCGGACTCTATTGAGAATTACTCAAGGAATGTTCTTTTCTAGAATACCTCTTCTCATGAATAGGGAATTATTTTGATAAACTCTATTATATGATGACATTATAGTATTTCATTTCGGATGTATTCTACTACACATGTTGTGGGGTGAAGTACAATGCTCCATGCTCCCAATACCCTGATATGAATAACAGATGTGTTTTTTCTGATTATACAATGAAACTTATGCATCAAAATAAGGTAGGATAGTTCTAGATATTTTTTCAACCTCTTAGATTGTACCTTTCACGTAGAGGCAAGGGCATCTAATTTGATTTCTTAGTGGAGATCTTCCAATATTTTGATATGATCTGTGTCCTTATCATAGGGTAAGATTTTTTTAGGTGGTAGATGGTTTTCTAGACATTGAATGAATGTTATATATTAATTTTCATGAAAATTCCATTGGTATATCAAATTATGAAGTGGATTTGGGACAAAACATAACCGGTATGTCATCCATGGCTCTCATGATCAGTCATTTCTTTCCAACAAAGTAAGTCTCTATGGTATGTGCTCTGGGGAGAACCTTCAGAGCTACCGGTAACAATGTTGTTTGGAGGACCTTCGCAACTACTTCTACCACTTCTGAAATTTAATAATATATTATGAGGATGATGATACGTAATTGATATGTTTTTTGGGGCATCATGATATCCATCATCTAGCAGAACAGTGTCATTCCTAGGATTTTCATTTTCCAGTTTCCTTTGGTGCATTTTATTTTTTGGGTAGTCTATTGTGATAGAATGGGGTCACCTTCTTTTTGTTAGAGGCCATAATATATGTGTACCTATTCGAATATCCCCCATGATTCTGTCAGGATATGTCAATGAGCATATTGAGTTTTGGAAGGGATATATTCCTACACTCAAACAGCCACCACGGTGGACCATTTTACCCTAGTTGGAACATGTATTTTTTCTTGATATGATTTCCCATTTATCCTTGAATATGTCTGATGACCATACTAGGATGGATCAGGGATGTAGTTATACTCTAGATTGACCAAATTATTTCAGGAATGAGTCACTGTTGACGCTCCTTTCTTTCACAAAGTCTAACTACTAAAAAAGGGAAATACCTTAGTCCATAGTGATTCATCCTTTGAAGAAACATAAAAAATCGACAAAGGCATGAAGAAGGATTTCATCCCACTTAGGTCATGCAAGTTTCACTATGGTCGCAAAAGTATACTTGTGCGCCACATATTTGTCACGCAGGTGACTTGCGCTCCCTCTTTGATTTTCACCCAGGGTCTTCAACAGCCTATAAATAGCCCTTGTGGCCCCCCATTTCACAGCAGAAAAATTCCAAAACTCATATTTGAGCTCTTGGTGCCCTAGTATATTCTGGAAGTCTTCAGAACACTTATAAGTTAATTTCTTACCTAGAATGGAAGCTCTAAACAGGAGAAACAAGGCCTAAGTGTTGAAACTCATCAACACTTACACGCGTAAGTGGCCGACCCTTAAGGGAAACAGCCACACTTGAGCGCCGCCTTATCCCTTCAATAAAACTTGTGCGCTACTATTTTGAAAGCCTTTAGGGATAATATTAAGGACTTGAGCCAAGTATATCCCAAGTATTATCCTAAGGGTTGACCATCGTGCAAGTACCCATGTGTCGCGCAAGTATACTTGTGCCACTAGGACTTGTGCGCCCATATAGGACTTGCACGCCTCTCTCTTTTTGGGTGCCCCTCCTGCCTAATTCAATTGATTTCATCAATTCCACATCTCCTATTAAAAATTTATCCTTCAGAACCTTCTTAAAATCCATTTATGGCATGGTTCCATTGTTGGATTCCTTATCTGAAAGGAATTTTGTGGATCATTTCTCAAAACCTAGTGATTTACATATCTTTATTTCACTAAGATTAGAGATTTCATTCATTCAACATCGTCCTTTAAAGATGAGTGGAAATTTAATATGGGCCTCCTTTTCAGAAGTAAGTCCCAATCACAAAATCCCAAATATGGGCCTCCTCCTTAAGAGTAAGTCGTAAGTCCCCTAACCTGAGTCCCCTTTTTAGGAGTAATCCCCAGTCTTCATGTTCCCATAATTTTGGGCATCCCCCTCAGGAGTAAGCCCCAACCATAATTCTTTTAACATGGGCATCCTCCATTGGAGTAAGACCCAAGTTCCCAAAATCCAAATTACCTTAACCTGGGCTTCCTTTTCAAGAGTTATCACCAGTCCTAATTCCCTTAACCTAGGCATCCTTCTCAGGAGTAGGCCCCAGTCATAATTCCCTTAACCTGGGCTTCCTTTTTAGGAGTAATCCCCAGTCATAAAGCCCTTTAACTTGGGCCTATTCTTTAAGAGTAATCCCCATTCATAATTTCCTTCAACCATTCTTAATTTATTTTTGATTTTGGAATCCTTTTCAAGATTAAAACCCAATCATAAGTCCTATCTAATTTGGGAATCCTTATCAGGGTTAAGTCCTAAGTTAAGTATACAAATCTCCATAAAGCACATATACCTTTAGGTACCATGTTCTCAGGTTTCATCCCTGAAGTAAATCCTAATCTTCATTTATCTAGGCAGTCATACATACATAATCCCTACATCATTTCTTATAATTTCATCTTTCATGGCACAATTGTCTGGTTTTACCAATACCTCTTATTTTTCACACTGAGCATGACTCACGTGAGCTTAGAGTGTAAAATTATTTTTGAAATATTTCGTTGAGCCATCAATCATGCATAAACTTCATACTTCCTTACTCGAAATATGTGGGTTATGAATCATTTTCTAAAACAAAGGATACATAGGTAGCCCATCTGCGGGTACGATCCCAACTCTGAAATAATCTATGTCCTTCTGGATGACAATAAACTTCTAGTGCCCTGTTGAGTGGATTTAAAACCAGTATGGTTATCATAATGACCAAGAGATTTCTATATAATGTGTCGAAGGATACTATTGAATAAGAATATCTAACAAGTATAGATGATTCTCTATCGATGAAGAACTTTGAGTACATATAAAATATTCTCTAAATCTCATATATATTAATAATTTATTGTCAGATCTAAAGGAAATCTCATTTTCATACTTGGTAATTTAATAAGGATTCATGAACATAACTTAAATCTATAAAGAGTATCCCGGAGAAGAAAATAATTCCCCTAAAAAGTTATGATGAGTCTGACCTCCCATCCTCTCGACCAATGCAAATTCTTAAGCCTCATTGGTTCCCAACTAATGAGCACCTACCTTTGGAAAGTAGGTCCAAATGGATATGGAATCATTTGATGTTTCTGGTTCTACAAACAAACACGTTAGAAACATATTGGAATGTTTGAACCATAAATCAATGAGGTCATTCCCATTTCCAGAGGAAACAAAAAATGTTGAACCCAACGTGAATCCTTAACCAAGTTAAAATGATGTTTTACTTATTTTGTTAGGCCCCTATTTAAACTCAATTAGAGGTCCAACAAAACAATAAATAACATATGTGCTCATCCAAAAGATGTAGTGGATGAACTTATCTTGATTATGTATGTTATATCAAACAAGAACTCTTTTCCAAGATCTTCTACATAACATGAATTGATTCTCTTAAGTTCACACATATGAATACCTCTGCTATGAATGCCTATGCTGCTACTCCTACTGGATCATCGTCCGCTTTGAGGATGAAATCACCTACTCAGCATCTTTAACGCTGGTTATCAAATGTGTTGGTTAATTAATACGGTCAAAACGGTACTATTCCAACTCTAGAGGCCGCTAGACAAGCCCTCCATGTCAATAATTCACCCTGGTCATCCGAACAATGACGAACAGTGATTAAGAAGTAGGCTGTTCTAACCACCATCTCCAACCGTTTTGGGTTGTTATCCTCGGAACACAATCACCATTACCTTCCATATTCTGAGGAGGTGAATGAGAAGGTCACTCAAGGCATTAATTCATGGAAACAAGAGTCTTTCCCGAGGGCTCACACCAACAATTGCCACCAGAATCGTGCGGCAGTGCGCCCTCAACATGATGAGGGTGTCATCTCCAGGAATTCGGCTCAGGTGCCTAGAACCCGAGAAGGAAAGACAAACCACTAGAGGTGACAACCGGTCAACAGTGAGTAGGTTCTTATCTCTTCCATCTCCGGAGAAGTCCACCAACCTAACTTGGTGGAAAGAAATGAACAAGCACACACACTCGTCCATTTTAATTCCTCTTTCAAACAAACTCATATGGAAGAAACACGCCAATCCCACAAGGAAATTCGGGCGGAGTACTATAGACAGAAACATAAACCTATTTATAAGTCATTAGGTAGTCAGTAGGCTCGTCTGACTACATACGATGAAGCCCGACAACCCAATGTGTTGACAACTGGTAAACATGCACATACACCTCCTTACACTCATCAATCCTACTAGCAACCTCTTCTGTCAGTATTCAAAGAAGATCGTCAACCACATTTGGCAGAGTGAAATTAGTAGGCACATACACCTGCCAGTATTGATCAATCCTACCAACAGTCTCGTTTTGTAGCACCCGAAGAAGTCAGTCGGAAAGCTCCGGTGACAAACAGGAGGCAGAGTCAATTCTATGCCCCCACACTTGCATACTGTCAGAATTAACTTACATGAAAAGGAGTACAAGATCAGGAACACACACCTACTCCATGCATGGAATGGACTTATATCCCTGTTTCGGTAGCTGAAGTCACCAAGGATATTCTCTCAATGGTGAAAGAGCTGAAGAAAATCCCTGCTTATATTCTGGATTCTTGCCAGGATATTATAACAACTTCAGTAGCATCACATGGAAATAAATGAAAATATATCCCTAACAGTGGAGTGACACATCAACAGTTCACCCTGGAACAGATACACACATCTGTTCCAGTCCAAGAGGGTTGTGGGGAATACTCCCCCATGTCATTTGGACAACCAATTCAGGCACATACACCTGATTTGAGTGGATATAATCAGCCTAACCTGATCCTTTTTCCTGAGCAGGCACATACACCTACCATTAATAACTACTTTCTTCAACAAGATGTTCCCAAAGTGAGTAATAAGGAATCTAAGAAAAAGACCCATCTAGCACTGTCATGAAATCAAGGGCCAATCTGTATCAAGACCTTGCTCTATGCTGGAGTTCTTGATGCACTCAGACAATTTTTTTTTGCAACTCAATATTCTACTCTCTATGTTCCCAATAGTGGGAACATTAATTCTGGAGGTCTACTATAGAAAATTCTTCATAATTTCTTGCTTCATGACAGTTCGGTCGATCTTGAAGTATCATCTTCAGATGAGAGTCACGATAACCCTCTGCATGGCCAGAAGATCAAGGAGCAAAATGTTTCATATTTTTCTTTAACCCACCATGGTGGTCCTCTCCATGATGATGAATTTATCTGTGAAATTCCTCTCCATAGTAGTAATTCGCATTGCCTAGAAATTTCTCCAATGGAAAATATAGTGATGAGAAATCCCTCTTATCTTGATGCACTTGAAAATGTGATGCCTGTAATGTTTGATGCTTTACCAATAATAGGTGAAATAATTTCTCAATAAGATGATATCCCGGGGTGTAGGTCATTCTCTGAACCACCCTTGAGTCATGCATCTTCTAGTTTGATAAGTGAATTCTCTACAGATCTTGTTGAATCTGGTGAATAAACAAAGATTCACCATCTTTTGTCTAAACAGGTAGAAGAATCTTCATCAAATGATAAGGAGGATGTACTGAATATGAGAAAACAACTGGTGAATATTTAAGTGCTAGTTATGTTTTGGCCTTTGGCTAACTCTCATTATGACATTCCAGAGATGTTGACGGAAGATTGTATTCAATATATTCATCTCAACATATGGAAAAATCATTGTCAGTTGAAAAAGAAAATATTATCTTATGATGAATATGAAAATCATGTAAAGATAATAGAAGGGTTACAACGCCAAATTGATTTGGAATCTCTCTCAGTTTCTCGATATCTGAAGGCTGAAAAGCAGCAGAGATCCCTTCAGTGTTCATGCCTTGTCACACTAAGAAGATTGCGCCAGTTAATTGCCAATTCCCCATATGGAATTCATATCAAGGGATGGTGTGTCCATGGAGCACTACATTTAACTGTACTCTCAAGTCAGCAAAGCCCACCGAAAATGGTTTCATGCAATGTTATTTCCCATGGCCGGTCACATCCAATTGGCTTTGTTTGTAATCAAAGGCTTGCTCAAGAACAGTCCTCAAATAGTTTTTCCCAGAATCATGAATATAGAGAACAAATTGTTGAATTAATTTTTCATCAAGAAAATGAGAACATCTAGAAGGATTCTTGTTTAGAGAATTCACATCATCAAGTGATAGAAGTGTCATAAATCATCCAATGGTATTTTGAGTCGGTTGATAAAAGTGGATGCAGGTTAATGCATCCATCCAATTTCCATACTAAAGTCCATAAGATCAGGAGAGATTTTAAGAAGGTCTCAGATATAGCAACTCAAGAACTACCCCATCATTCCAGACTGGGGACTCTTTTAACCCAACCCTCAGAATCAATAAATAGGATTAAAGGAGTTGAGCAGGAACAACATGAACAACCCCAGTCCATCATACTGGGGACTTTTTCAATTCTTCAATCTCTTCCTCATAGAAAGTTAGTCTTCTCTAATTTAGGTAAGAATCCCCAAGAGGAATGAAGATCCAAATTATTAGGATATTCCCTCCAGATTATGGTTCATCAAGAAGTTCTTGAGGGATCAAATCAGCAAAAGGCAGTGTCTCAACAAGGACATGGAAGAAGACAATATCGCAGAAATTCCGATAAAAGAGATGAAAGGCATTATGCATCAATTTATGTCATAAATTCCATTGTTGTTGATCCCCCCGATGAGGCTCACTCAGAGGAATCAAATGAGGAAGCTCATTCTCAAGAGTTTGTATGCACAAAAACAAATGAAGAAGGTGTGCATACACAAAATCGAAGGATTACCCAGAATCTGGGTATTCCTTCAAATAACCAACTTCCCCTCTCTGAAAGGTCTCCAACAAAGGAAAAGGGAAGAATCAGGTTACATACCCTTCCTCTGGAAAAGGCCAATCACTCTCACTAGAGAAAATATTTGCACAACAAGAGTAAGAGATGAAGGAATTAAGGAGGTTTAATGCAGAACTACTTCAAAGTAGTCTTCCTCCTAAGTGTGATGGAGTCAGTCAGCCAAGGGAATTTGTTGCGGCTACTGAGATGGATCGAGAGTATCCTCCTTTACTAGTACTCCCTCAGAGGTCTAATCATATGGGTTATATGCAACAACAACCAGAAATACTATCATCAGTGGAAGTCCCGATCACCACACCTATCCAAGCTCCAGTTATTGCACCTGCACAGGTCCAAGATCAATCAGATGTTTCTCAAAAGTTAATGACTACCATTAACAGCTCGGTTGGAAGGTATTTAAGGAAAGCATGTTCCGGTTCAACTGGAGAAAAGAGCATACCCTGAATAGGTAGATGAAATTCCTCCCCCATCAAATTTTGCAAGTACCACATACCCAATCTTTAATGGTTCGGGATTCCCAGAGCAACACATAACACATTTTTTTCTCATTGCCATCCTATGATGGGAACCCCTCAGAAACAAGAAGCAGTTAAGATCATGTGTTGTTTATAGTCATTACAAGGGCCTACTTTTGTCTGGTATACAAGCTTGCAATCCCGGTCAATTACCGGGTGGGAGGATCTTCTTCAACAATTCCTTCTTCAATTCAGCCCAACTTTGCCAAAGACAATAGTTTTTGATCATACAAATTGTAAGCAAAGGGATAATGAATGGGTTTCTTATTTCATTTCTCGCTGGAAGGGATTAACATATTCCTTGAAATTATCACTCCCTCAAGATGATTTGTTGCCAATTTTTGAGGCAATTCTGTGTGATTAATTACGCACACCGTTGATCCCTGTGAAATACACAGGAGGGTTTCGAGACCTTACTTCAATCACTCAATAGATTTAAGAGTCTATTATAAAGACTAAGGATAATGCGTGTGTAATTCCATCATCTCCAGGAAAGAGAATGGTTAAAGAAGATACTGGTATAGTTATGCTTAAACAAGAACCTGTGACTGCTTCTACTTCAAGGACTTCATCTTCTCGAAGGGCTCCACCTCATGAGAATCAACAACAGATGCCATTTTTCCATGATGATCAAAGAGATCAAAGACAATAACAATTATAGGATTTAAAGAGAAAAGTTTACTCTTTCCAAAATGAACAAGTTCCTGGTTACTTCATTTTGGCTCTAGAAAATAATTTGGTTCAATTGCGAAGGCCCAAAAGGCCGAACAAGGAAGGAGATGAAGACCGTCCAAATTATTTCCCATTTCATCAGATGTTGGGGCATCCCATTCATGAGTGTTTTGTCTTCAAAGACCTCCTGAAAAAGATGTTGGACTCGGGACAAGTAAAAATGAAAGGTTTTTCAGCTCAGGTAGCATGTGTTACTGCTACAAATCCGGAGGAAGAAGGCGTGTGGAAAGAAGTCGAGAACAAAAATGCACAAAAAAATGATTATTAGATGGTCATAAAAATGATCAACCAAACTCATTCCATTCTGATAACACAATTGAAGAAACCAATTGTTTCTCCTGCCATGAATTCCACAGAAAAACCCTCTTCATCATAGGGAAAATCCTTAAATAAACGGTATAATTCAAAGAATGAAGAGAAACCAGAAGAAGATGAGATCATGTAAATGCCCAAATTGTCTTTGACTCTGGCAGATTTTAGGTTATCTACTTCAAATCCACGGGCACCGCCCCAACAAACGGCATGGACTAAATAGGCTGATCATCCAGAATCTTAATTAGATGAAGAGTTGATCTTTGGTTATGTTAATATGATTCATTTAATAGATCCTTATGCCAGTCACAAATTTGATCTTAATGAGCCTTTGTTACCTATATCAAACAGAGGAATTAGAGGGAGTTCCAGAGGTCTGGGATACAGAGGAATACATGGATATCCTAGAAGCCACTATTCCAATTCTACCTCTGCTAGAACTATGTATGTAGCAGAAACTCATGGCAGAGCCCTTCATCGGGCTCAACAAGAACAAGAAAAGTCTTCCACTAATATTAGATTCAGTCCTGGTATAGTTATTCTTGAGGATTGGTTATAGGTTCAACCTTCTTCCTCTTAGAAAGTAAATATACCTATTCGTTCTAATCATCCTAATCCAAGAGTATCTTCAACTCCTACCCCGATACAAGAAGCATCAACATCTAAGGCACCTGTGAAACCACATGTTCCTATTGGAAAACATAGACCTTTGGATAAAAAATATGATGTTTTGAAACATTTTCCCCATGTACCGGACAAGTTATCAATTATGGATTCCTTGAATCTATCCAAGGATCTTCGGGAGTCACTCATTGAGTATTTTTCAAGTTCTAAGGATTTCAAAACTGAAATTGTTGCGGCTGAAGTCTACCATGTAGAGAACAATCCTGCAGAATGTCATAGAGTGATATCTTTCACAGATGAAGATGAAGATGATTTCATGCATGGAAATATTATACCTTTATACTTATTTGGAAAGGTCAATGGTGTAGACGTTTGAAGATCTTTTATTGATAATGGTTTAGGAGTCAACCGCATCCCCATTCGCACACTTCGTCGATTGGGCCTCATAGAATCTGATTTATCTCCTTCTATATTGATATTTCATGGATATGATAAAAATGAACAAGAACCAATGGTAGATATTACACTCAGAACTCAGTTTGGGGATCTTTTATCCAATTCAGATTTCATGGTTATGGATCACGATACAGCATTCAATGTTTTTCTTAGAAGACCATGGCTACATCAACATGCGGATATCAATTCATCATACCATCAATGTCTGAAGTATTGTTTTTATGGTCAAATTGGGATATTTTATGGTGATAAATCCCCCTTCAAAACATGTGAATCTAAATACATTGAGGTGTAATTCTATCACATGAAGGGTAAGGAGAAATCCACAACAAGGGAGGTTACCAAGGTTAATGCTCCATTTGGTTTGGAAAAGATTCCAGTAAATCCATTTACACATGTGAGTGCAGATTATGTGTTGTCTATCAGTCAAATTGACAGGATAGACTCAAATCAAAATATTCTTATGGAAACCTCCATAATTTCAATTATGACAATCAAGCCAGACAACATGGGATAAATTGGTGATTCACCAAGAAATGATGAAAGCTCAAATGGGGATGTCTTCATTTCATCTGATGAAATCCAGCAAGTCTATACTTTTCCAAATAGGCTAGAAGAAACTATATCAATGTTAGAGGTGAATGATGATGTCAATTCTCAATCCATCATCTCCGCTTTATTACCCAAGGAATACCCTTCATCATCAATAGGTTCAGAAATGGAAGCCTCTTCTTCAAGATGTTCAAATTTTAACATCTCTACTGATCATCTAAATTCTACATCATCATCTACTATGAAAGTAGAAGTAGAAGAGATAACATGTGTTGAAGAAGAAGAGGAAGATCTCAGGGATTCTCCTCCATCATTTTAAGAGGGTATCTCTACCACTATGGATGAACTCAGAGAAATAAATCTGGGTACAAAAGAAGATCCACGGCCCACTTTAATTAGTGCGGCCATGACTCTTGAAGAGAAAGAGATGTATATTACTTTTTTAAAGAAAAATAGAGATATAATTTCTTGGAACTATATAGAGATTGCAGGGCTTGATCCTGATGTTCCTACTCATCGTTTGTGTTTTCCAGAAGAACATCAAGGATTTAAGCAAGCCGCAAGAAGAACACACCCAACTTATGCTTCCAAAATTGAAGATGAAGTGGATAATCTTATCAAATATAACTTCGTCATAGAAGTTCAATATCCCAAGTGGTTAGATAAAATTGTCCCTGTAAAAAAGAAGAACGGACAAATTAGAGTTTGAATTGATTTTAGAGATCTTAATTGGCATTGTCCTAAGGATGATTTTTCAGTTCCAATTACAGAACTCTAGATTGATGCAACAGCTATCTATGAAGCACTTTCTTTCATGGATGGATATTCTGGATATAATCAAATCTGAATGGCTCTAGAAGATGAAGAATCTATAGCTTTCAGAGCCCCTTAGGGTGTTTTTTTCTATCAGTTAATGCCCTTTGTCCTAAAGAATGCTGGCGCAACATATCAGCGTGCCATGCAATGTATCTTCAAACCCTTTTTAGGGAGATTTGTTGAATGTTATGTGGAAAAATTGGTGGTCAAATCCAAACAACGTTATAATCACTTAGATCATTTGGAAGTAATATTCCACAAACTTTAGACAACATAATTTGAAGATTAACCCCTTGAAATGTGCTTTTGGGGTAACCTTAGGAAAATTTCTCGACTTTGTTATACGCCATAATGGTATCTAAGTCGATCCTGGGAAGACAAAATCAATACTTGTTATGTCACCTCCTCATAATTTGAATGAATTTAGATGAATTCAAGGACACTTATCCAATATTCAGTGTTTCATCTCTAATCTGGTAGGCAATAGTTTACCCTTCACCAAATTTATGAAGAACGGAGTCACTTACCAGTGGACTGAAGAATGTCAAGAAGCATTCGATATTTTCAAGAAATATCTCTTGATTAAACCAGTATTAATGCCACCTTTTGAAGGAAGACAACTGATTCTTTATGTGATAGCTTTAGATCGATCATTGGGAGCCTTTCTTGCTCAGAAGAATGATACTGGGATTGAAAACAGCCTTTACTATCTTAGTCGGACTATGCTCAAAGCAGAAACCCAATATTCAAATATTGAGAAGTGATGCCTAGCATTAATCTTTGCAGTTCAGAAGTTGAGACACTACCTGTAACATCCTGAGGTCCAATTGGTATCTTGCAATAACCCGCTCAAATTCATCCTTAGTCATCCAATTCTTATAGGACTTCTAGCAAGGTGGCAAATTATTTTGCAGCAATTTGATTTCCAGTATGTGTCTCAAAAAGAAATAAAGGGGAAAGATCTGGCTGATTTTCTTGCTGAACGCCCTTCAGTAGAAGATACATATTTAGATATTGAACTTCCTGATGAAGAAGTCTTTTCTATTCAAGATAATCTTCAAATATGGGAAATGTACTTTGATGGTGCTTTTAGAAGTACAACTGGGAATAAAATGGAAGATCCTAAATTCAAAACAGTTGAGTTAGGAATTTTACTCATTTCCCCGGAAAAAGAAGTGTTACCATATTCCTTCTCATTTTTGGGAGGTGGTACAAATAATGAAGTAAAATATCAAGCTCTCATTGCAGGATTAGAGTTGGAGCTTCAAGCAAAAGTGAATCACTTAAAGTTGAAAGGTGATTCTGACCTAGTAATCAAACATGTCAATTGGGATTATGAAATCAGAAAAGAAGAACTAATCCCTTTATATGATTATGTCATAGAGTTAATGGCAGAATTTCCTTCAGAACCAACATTTTCTTATTTCCTAAGATCACAAAATGCTCAAGCTGATGCACTGGCTAATATAGCCACAGCTCTGGCAGATCCAAATCGGGACAATACATCCATCAGTATTGCCCACCGTCATAAAATTTCACTTCATGTTCAAACTAGAATAGAGGAAATAAATGAAATTAGTCCCATTCCTGAACCATATGTTCATACTACAGGATGGATTCCACCTATCATTGAATATATTCAAAATAGAACACTTCCACCTGATAGAGCCGGGAAAGAACAAATCTGGTGACTTGTGGTCAATTTTAATCTTTATGATAACCCAGATCACCTAGAGAAAATTCTCTACAAAATAGGTTTTGATGGAATTCTCTTCATATGCATTGATGGTTAAGAGACAATGGCTGTCATGAAAGAAGTTCATGCAAGAGTCTGTGGTGCCCACCAATCTGGACATATACTATCTGATAAAATTCAAAGGCTTGGATGATTTTGTCCTTCAATGATAAAAGATTGTGTTGATTTCACAAAGAAGTGTCATTCTTTCCAAGTAAATTCCAACTTCATTCATCAACCCCCAGAGTTGCTTCATACAGCTAAATACTTGTGGTCATTTTCCACATGGGGAATGGATGTAGTGGGACCTTATCCTTCAGCTACATCCAAGCAGTTTAAGTACATTCTTACTGCTATTGACTTCTTTTCCAAATGGGCAGAGGCAATACCCCTCAATGAAGTCAGTTTTAAATGCATTGTTAGCTTCATCAAGTGTAACAACATTACCATATTTTTTGTCCCACATACCATATTGACGGACAATGGTAGCAACTCCTTTTCATATGAGGTGAGGAAGTTGTATCAAGAATACAACATCAAATCCAATCATTCAACTCGATATCATGCAGCAGCCAATGCCTAGATAGAAGCTTTCAACAATACTCTATCAAACATACTGCAAAAGATGGTGGATAAAGATAAGAAATCATGGCCTGATAAAATATTTCATGCTTTATGGGATTAGCGGAACACCACCCGCACTGTAACGTGGTCAACTCCATATTCATTGATATATGGAATAGAAGCAATAATTCCCATTGAGGTTCAATTACCCTCACTCATAGTAGCCATTTGTGATCAGTCATCTACAGATGAAGAATCTCAAAAGCGATTGGATGAATTTGAATGGTTAGATGAGAAAATATTGTACACCCTACACCACTTGAAAGTCTATCAGAATATAATAACATGATATTTCAACAAAAAAGAAAATCTTAATTCATTAATTCAGGGAGAATTGGTATTGGTTCTCAGAATTCTAATGATACCAAGAATGAAACCTCCCAAGCATGATCCAAAATGGGAAGGACCTTATTCAATACATAAGGTCTACTATAATGGAGATTTTTCTTTAATCTCAATGGATGGATAACTCATCACTACTCCAACCAATGCCATATTTTTTAAGAAGTATTTTGTATATACACAAAATACATCCCGCAGTCAATGCATATGACCTTAAACTATTTGCATCAATATCATCCAAAAAGACGTTAAACTGTGTTGTCCTTTCTTCAAGAATTTAAACTGTAGAGTCCCTTACATCCAGCAAGACATTAAACTACACCATCATTGGTCCATGCATATGACCTTAAAACTATTTTCACTTACGTCCAACATGATGGTAAACTGTGATGTCCTAGATACATGACGTTAAACTGTATAGATGTCTAATACGTCCATCAAGATGTTAAACTGCATAATCTCGGGTCCATGCATATGACCTTAAACTGTTCACACCATCATCCAACATGATGTTAAACTGTGAAAAAGTCCCTAATACGTCCAACATGACGTTAGACTGTGTCCTCTTTTGTACTCACTACATGACATTAAACTGCACAGTCCCCTTTTCGTCGAACATGATGTTAAACTGTATTGTCCCCATCATCTTACCTATAGGACGCTAAGTTGTATAACACCCTTATTGTGCAACATGGCGTTAAACTGAGTCCCTATATTTGTCCTACATGACATTAAACTGTACTGCTCATTCATCCTACATGACATAAAACTGACAAAGTCCCTTAAATACATATGAAATGACATTAAATTGTATTTTTTCCCTACTACATGACACTAAACTATGTAGTACCAATAGTCCTCACTGCAAGAATTTAAACTGTATAATCCCTTCATATGTCCTACGTGACATTAAACTATGAATCGTTAAGGTTGTTGCTACCTCTTGTTTCTCACACCGAGTATGAATCACATGAGCTTAGAGTAAACTTAAACCATAACACCCTCTCTAGGACGCTAACCATGTGTAAGTCCTGACATAATTTTTTAGGTCGTTGTCCTCAAGAACAACTTGATCACCAATTCATTCTTTTATTGAACTACGCAGACTTTGATCCTTGCCTTCTAGGCTGGGTACGTAGGAAAACTCTTGAGGTTCAAGCCCAAAATCAATCTCTTCACATCAGTTCACCTCCATCTCATATGATGTTGATCTATGAAGCATCCCCAGAACCAATACTTTTTACATTGGTTCACCATCTTCCTTGTTATATGACTTTAAACTATTCTCACTTTCTGCCCTGTATGACAATAATCTACAACATTATTTTGCACTCTCATATGAGAGGGAATCATTATTTACATTGATCTCCGATCATGTTATCCTATAAAGACTATGTGCATACATGGAAATGTCTGAACCTTTTATCTTGGGTAAAACCATCATTGCACTAAAGTCCCCTTTCACCCTTCACTTGTACGGACCAACTATTTACAAAGGGTATTTCAAGAACTATGTGTGGATTGATTTCCATCCCTATGGGATACATAGGAATGTTCGAGAATCCATCAAATCCAGCCCCAGGTCTTTGGGCCTAACCCCAAATTCCCCTTTAAGTCCCCTGGCTAAAAATTCCATGTGAAAACACACACAATGTATTCATTATTATGGTCTGCGCTCTATGACCCTAAACTAAGATTTTCTATACTCTCATCCCACATGTAGTTAAACTGTATTTCAATAACTATGTATGGATTGATTCCTATCCTTATGGGATATGTAGTGAAATCCACCATTTCAATTCAGGACACAGCCACAACATGATTATGGTTAGCATTGGTCTGTGTATCTCTACATGCATTGAACAAATGCCCAATTTTATGTGTTATACTCCTAAAATTAAATACTTCCAGATCTTTATAACCCTTTTATTGACATCTGGTCACAAAATGTTTGATACTTGAGAGTTATTTTTCCTGACTATGCAGTATGCGCCCTTAGGCGGCCTTACATAAGTAGTCTACATAATAGACTTGTTATCCAAAAGATACTATTATTTGACAATAAATCCAATGCCCTTGGGTGGCCCTACATAATTCAACCCCCTAATGGGTTTGTCAAATAATTGTAACATCATTCTTGGGAGAAAAAAACCTCTTTTGTCCTTATTTGTCTGAATGAAAATATGTAGGGATCTGAAAAAATATCCATCCTTAACATATTTGTCCCATACTCATTTTCATGATCTGAAAGTATTCAAGTCGATGGTTTATATTTTCCTTCCCTATGTTTGGGTTAGACCTTCGTAGGAGTGACATTCATCCAGTTCTTAGACGATCTTTTTTGGAAATATCTTCTCTATATTCAAGTACCTCTCTCTATACAGAAAACTCTATGCTTTGGAAAATTTGAAACTCCATAAATTTCCATTGGCTTTTTAGCAGTAGAAAAGTAAATTTCTGAGAGTTCTTTTTCCTGACTATGCAGAACATGCCCTTAGGCGGCCTTGCATAAGTAGTCTACATAATGGAACTGTCAGCCAAAAGATGCTATTATTTGACTATGCTGCCAATTCCATTAGGTGGCCCTGCTTAATTCAACCCCCTAATGGGTTTGTTAATTAATGGAAACTTCATTCTTGGGAACTATTTCTTCTAATTCCTTTTAGCCTTTTTTCATATCATTTCTCATATTCAAAATTTCTTAAGTCATCAGTTACGTAATTTCCCTCATACTTGAATATGGTAATATGTTTTTAGATAAATTATCAAGGAATTGAGTAAATGTTAATCCATTCAGTCAAATCTATTTCGACCCTAAACATTATCCTTATTGTGTCTGACGTGCATGACTTTAAACTTCACACAAATGACACGAGAACTCTGAATGAAAGTCATGTCCCAGCTCACTAAACATACATTTTGTATTATTTTAGGTAATATTGAGCAATTAAAAGATTCAATATTTTTAGGGTTATTTTTATAGTCCTAGTAAAAATAAAACTATGCTTACTAGGCCCATTGGCTTAGGTAAAAATTTAAAGAAAGTAGTAAAAGATGTCATGCACAAATGATTGAAGATGAAAGTGTTTTTCATTGATGAAAAAGAGTTAGAAGGACATACACAAATTGGATTCTCTTCTCCTTTTCAAGAATTACACGAGGCATTCTACATAAATCTTCATTTGATTTACAACATCCAGAGCTTCATCAGAAACCACCTGGAATTCATTCATTCAACTGGATACAATAAGAGATGCAGTGATACCAGCTCTTATTGGAACAATTATAAAAGAATGTTCTTGAGTACTGTTTGAGAAAATTTTCTTCTGATCAAACAGTGACTCTGTTTCTGTCCAAGAGACTTGGAAGATGTATACACGGATTTGAGAATGGAGCATTGTAAGTAAAGAGACATTTAGAGAGAGTACTCTTTTCATATTCTGTTTCTAATGTCATGATATTCTTCTCTCCATCAACCGGCAGTGGAAAAAATATCATCCCATGGTTTTCCATTTTCATATATGCAAGGAAATGGCATGAAGGAAAAATTTGATAGTTCACACCATTGTTTCTTCTCTTAATGAACAGCATAACCGAAATAGAGGCGTAATAGTGTGGCTGCATCTCGGGCATATAATTCTTTGCATCTGGAACGTTGAATCCTTGCAGATGACTATGGCCATACAGAGTCAAGTAGATGCCCTGTGGAAAATTAAGATGATACCTCTTCAAATACTTGGCCAAATCTGGGAGAGTTTTGTCGCATATATCATAATAATCATGGACAATGATGCTCATCATATCATCAATTCGCTTGCTAGCCGGTTCATCAGCCATTCCGATTCTCCTAGGAGCCATTTAGTCTGCACAACGGTCGAATAATTAACTTTTAAGTAAGTTGATTTTTTATAAAATTTGTGAAGAAAAGTGATAAAATTTCTAAGGAATTAAGGAACACAATTACCAATGTTGGCGCACAAGTATATGTGCATCGCGCAAGTTTTGGCACGTAGGTATCACCACGCAGGTCAAAATACATATGCCACAGTGCGACACAGAAAAGACACAAAAGGAAGCAGTAGAAAACTAAGAAACCTACACGAAAAAACCAACTTGCATGGAGAGAGATCGAAAGTTTGAAATCTAGTTCCTTTGCACGAGAATGACTTCATATATATATGAAATGTCGCACTTCTGCGTGCTAAAGCCAGCATGGCTTGAACCTGGGTGACGCCATATGTGTGCTCAGAACATGCACGCTTCCCTTCCTTGGTCTTCTTTTTTTACCTCAGAGTCACATCCTAATTTCTTTCAGATCCAACTCTGAGGGGGGTATTTTATTGACTCTCATTTACGTCACAATGTCTAATGAATGAAAAAGGGAAATACCTTTGTCCAAACTGATTCATCCTTTGAAGAAACATCAAAAATCGACAAAGGCATGAAGAAGTATTTCATACCACTTAGGTCATGCAAGTTTCATCATGGTCACGCAAGTATACTTGCGTGCCACATAGTGGTCTCACAGGTGACTTGCACAACCGCTTTTATTTTCACCCAGGGTCTTCAGCAGTTTATAAATACCCCTTGTGGGCCCCCCATTTCACGATGGAAAAATTCCAAAACTCATATTCGAGCTCTTGGCACCCTAGTCTCTTCTAGAAGTCTTACTAACACTTCTAAGGTAATTTCTTAACTTTAATGGAAGCTCTAAATAGGGAAAACAAGGCCTAAGTGTTAAAACTCATCAACACTTGCGCGCCTAAGTGGCCAACCCATAAGGGAAATGGCCACACTTGCACACCACCTTATCCCTTCAATAAAACTAGTGCTCCACTCTTTTGTAATCCTTTATCGATAATACTAAGGGCTTGAGCCAATTATCGCCCAAGTATTACCCTAAGTGTTTACCCTCACGGAAGTACCCATGTGTCGTGCAAGTATACTTGCATGACCAGGACTTGCACTCCCACACAGGACTTGCATGTGTCTCTCTTTTTGCGTGCCCCTCCTACCTAATTCACTTGATTTCTTCAAGTCCACCTCTCCTCTTCAATATTTAGCCTTCAGAACCTTCTTCAAAGCCAGTCATGGCATGGTTCATTTGTTGGCTTCCTTATCTCAAAGGAATTTTGTGGAATATTTCTCAAAACATAGTGATTTACATATCTTTATGTCACTAATATTAGATATTTCATTCATTAAACATCATCATTTAAATATGAGAGGATCTTTAATATGATCCCCCTTTTTAGGAGTAAGTCCCAATCTCAAAATCCCAAATATGGGCCTCCTCCTTAGGAGTAAGCCCCATGTCCCCTAACCTGGGCCTCATTTTCAAGAATAATCCCCAGTCTTCAAGTTCCCTTAATTTTGGGGATCCTCCTCAGGAGTAATCCCCAACCATAATTCTTTTAATATTGGCATCCTCCTTAGGAGTAAGCCCCATGTTCCTGAAATCCAAATTCCCTTAACATGGCCTTCCTTTTCAGGAGTAATCCCCAGTCATAATTCCCTTAACCTGGGCTTCCTTTTTAGGAGTAATCCCTAGTCATAATTCCCTTAACCTGGGCTTCCTTTTGAAGAGTAATCCCTAGTCATAATTCCCTTTAACCTAGGCCTCTTCATTAAGAGTAAGCACCAGTCAGAATTTCTCTTAACCAGTCAGAATTTACTTTTGATTTGGGATTCCTTTTCAGGAGTAAAACCCAATCATATGACCTCTCTAATCTAGGAATCCTTCTCAGGGTTAAGTCCTAAGTTAAGTATCTAAATCTCCATAAATCACATATACCTTTATGTACCTTGTTCTCAGGTTTATTCCCTGAATTAAATCCTAATCTTCATTTATCTGGGAAATCATACATACATAAGCCCCAAATCATTTCTTATAATTGCATATTTCATGGGACAATTGTCTGGTTTTACCAATACCTCTTTTTTCTCACACAGATCATGACTCATCTGAGCTTAGAGTGTAAAAGTAATTATGAAATATTTCATTGAGCCATTAATCATGCATAAACCTCATACTTCTTTACTCGAACTACATGGTTTCTAATTCCTTTTCTAAAACAAAGGATATGTAAGTATCCCATCTGCGGGTATGATCCCAACTCTGAAATAATCTATGTCCTTCTGAATGACAATAAACATCAAGTTCCCCACTGAGTGGCTTTAAAAATAGTATTATTATCATAATGACCATGATATTTCTATATAATGTGTTGAAGGATACCATTGACTAATAGTCTCTAACAAATACAGATGATTCTCTATCGATGAATAACTTCGAATACATATACAATATTCTCTAAATCCCATATATATTAATCATTGATTGTCCGATCTAAAGGAAAGCCCATTTTCATACTTGGTAATTTAATAAGGATTCACAAACATAACTTAAATCTATAAATAGAGTCCTAGAGTAGACAATAATTCCACTCAAAAAGGTGTGATGAGTCCAACCTCACATCCTCTCTACAAATGAAAATTCTCAAGCCTCATTGGTTCACAATTAATGAGAACCTACCTTTGGAAAGTAGGTCCAAATGGATATGGAATCATTGGAAGTTTCCGGTTCTACGAACAAACCCGTTAGAAACTGCTTGGAATGTTTGAACCTTAAATCAATGACGTCATTCCCATTTCCAGTGGAAACAAAAAATGGTGAATGTTTCCTCTGGAAATGGGAATGACCTCATTGATTTATGGTTCAAACATTCCAAGTGGTTTCCAACGGGTTTGATCCTAGAACCGGAAACATCCAATGATTCCATATCCATTTGGACCTAATTTCCAAAGGTAGGTTCTCATTAGTTGTGAACCAATGAGGCTTAAGAATTTGCATTGGTCAATAGGATGGGAGGTTAGACTCATAACAACTTTTCTAGGGGAATTATTTTCTACTCTAGGACTCTCCTTAGAGATTTAAGTTTTGTTACTGAATCCTTATTAAATTACCAAGTATGAAAATGAGCTTTCCTTTAGATATGACAATCAATGATTAATATGTATGAGATTTAGAGAATCTTTTATATGTATTAAAATTTCTCCATTGATAGAGAATCATCTGTATTTGTAAGAGATTCTTAGTCAATGTTATTCTTCGATACATTATATAGAAATCTCTTGGTCATTATGAAAACCATATTGGTTTTAATGCCACTCAGTAAGGCACTTGAAGATTGTTGTCATTCAGAAGGACATAGATTATTTTATAGTTGGGATCGTACCCACTGATGGGCTACCTATGTATCCTTTGTTTTATAAAAGGAATTAGAACCCACTTAGTTCAAGTAAATAAGTATGAGGTTTATGCATGATTGATGGCTCAACGAAAGATGTCACAATTACTTTTACACTCTAAGCTCACGTGAGTCATGCTCTGTGCGAGAAACAAGAGGTATTCGTAAAACCAGACAAATGTTCCATGGAAGATGAAATTATAAGAAATTATGTGGGGCTTATGTATATATTGTAACACCCCGAGCTTCCACGATACGCTTCTCATTCAATAATGCAATGGCTTGCATTGTACGCAACTTCGTGTTCTAAAACACAGCGACTAATCAAAGTAGCCGTTATGAATAGTAATAACCACTTTTTAAAATTATTGAAATTTTATATTTCAAAATGGACTTCATTTTTGGATTCGGAATATCGAAATTTGCCTATGTTGAATTTTTGGTATTTTTCTGAGAACTTCTAATTTTTTATGAATAGTGAAAAATACTTAAAAACAACTTTTTTAATCAAAATAATTTATAGTGAAAAATTATACTATTTAGTTGTTTTAATGTATAATTAGAATATATTTTTACCATTTTATCCAATGGTGGTCATTAGATTTAATTTAACATTGAAATTGGACATAAACAATTGCCAATCTTTTGATATAAATTGTTTCTTAAAAACACGCTATTTTTTGTGACAGCGGGAATTAATTATAAAATTAATTAATGAAACTTATATGTTTGGAATTTTTTAAAATAGAAATCATTTTTGAATTCGGAATATCGAATATAGCTTAGGGTGAAATTTTGGCATTGTTCTGAAAAACATCAATTTTTTGATGAATAGTGAAACCACTAAGTGGTAGTTAAATAACTGATTTTTCGTTTAAATGAAATATTACCACTTATGTGGTTTGATTTTCAAAAATCCGACATATATGGTTGTCTTTAAGAAGTAAAATGTGGTTCAATTAGATTAAAATAATTTTTGGTGAATAGTAACTTTTAAGTTCTTAATCGCGATTAGAGGTAATTCGTGTAGTTTAAGGTAAAAATAATGTTTTAATAATATGAGATGAGCTTGACACATGTCCTACCCTCATTTATTTGCCATCGCCGACCAAGAGAATCCATGGGTCAACTTGGGGACCCCATGGAGCCACTTTAGTTAGAAAATGACATAAATACATTTTCTTTAATGTTAAAGTAAAAAATGACACAAACATGAAATGTTTTACTAAAACAATTTTTACATGGGGTTATACAAGTCATATATTTTACTATAAATATTAATTGGAAATCTAAAAATAGTTCTTACATCATTGTATTTTTTTTTATAATTTTTAGACGTTAAATAAATTAAATTATTTATGACATCATTATGATGCAGCGATGACCTCATTATTTAACGATTTTAATAAAATTAAATGATAATGTACAATCCAAGGCATACACTTGTCCAAAGACTATTTTATGGGTATATTTAGAACCCTTATCACCTTATCCACGAATTATATAAGTGTGGGACCATTAGAATCCAAAAAGCATTGTATAATAATGTAAAATTTCCTTACTTTCCAAGAGCGCCCCTCCTCTCCTCTTATAAAAGGCCCCCACCTCTACCACCTCATTCACACTTTCAAGCCATTTGGATCGGCCAACCTCTACCCAAATACTCTCCCAACTTCCACCTCTTACTCCTAGAAGCCTCACTTTGGGCAGAACTCTTCCCAAGGAAGCCTTTGGCTCAAATCAAAAAGAGTTACCCGATTTTGAGGTAATGTCTTCTCTAATGTTGTTTTGTTTTATTTTTCTTCTCCAACCCCCTAAACTCTTTTTATTAATTTCTTTTGTAAAAAAACCAGTATCCTAAATATACTAGGATGTTGTTATAATAAGTATTCGAGCTACATTTACACACACCTACATCAAATGGTTAAAGAACATACGGTTTCTCTGGATGGCGAATTTCTGCTTCACGAAACGATGATTGTTCAACACTCATATAACACCTTCAAAGGTGGCCATTAAGATGTCACTATATTTATATATGATATATAATATTTTTATGTTTATGTTTTACTTATGCTTCTTTATTTCTCATTTATGGCATACTTTATGATTTCCATTATGGGTAAAACGCGATAATTTCATTTTAGGATGTGCGGACTACCGCCCCCTCAAAGTGATTTGAATCGTTAATGCCATATGTGGGATGTAAAAAAGGATGGAGTAAATGGTATTATACACTATATTATACTGGAATTATATTATAAATTTATATCATTATGATTTCATTCCATTAAATATGAAATAGAAATGAAAGTAGCGTTCATGCGTACGTACGGCTTACCGTCTCCATGAACGGTGCATTTCATTTCTTACCTCTAAATGTTACGTAATATTATAAATGAATGTATATACTGGATATATATGATATATATGACATCTAAATCATGAATATAATTCTGGAGATAATGGATATTCTACCACATAAACAACTTGTAATTATAAGATGTTTATTGTTGACTCAAGTACCAAAGATCGACAAAACGACCGTTATTAACTTAAATAATTACATAATGTTCATAACATTGTAATAAGTGATATAAAAAGGATAATGAAATTAAAAATGGTTCTCAATAAGGTATATATTAACTCTAGTTTATTATTCAGGAGGTTAAAGAATGGTTGAGTCAAGTCAGACACGAGGTAAGGGAACTTCTTAACCCAATTTCTATTCTTTTGGTTAATCTCCTACTTTCAAATTATGTCATGATATTATTATGTACTATCTTTTATTTTTACATTATTTATGTGTACTTATAGTGAATACACATAATAGACCTACTTTATAAAAAAATGATCTTTTTAAGGGCTTCGTCTCAATCCCCTTTCATTGAGGCATATTTGGTTTTATACACAGCTTTATTTTATACGGTGTATAAACCCCTTTGACTTTTACGTTTATTCAAAAGGAATCTTTTTTATACGAAGCGTTTTTCTAAACGACAAAAGGGAATGTTTTTGTTTCCATACTTATGTGGTGACAACGACTTCTCCGCCGCTGTGACCATTATTTGAGTTTCGGCTTCCTCTACAAGCCATCATTTTTTTTTAATGAAAAATAAATACAAAGTTTTAACTTTCTTTTATTTTGGCATTGAAAATGGTTTTGAAAGCGTTTTTATTATATCAATGTGTTGTATTGATATCTTGTGATTGAAATGTGGAAATGTTATGTTTCCTTTATGCATGTTTTATGTGATACGATTATGTTATGGTTTATGATATGTTTAAACCTATTCATATGAGGAATGTATTGGACTTAATAAGTGACGGGTGGAGCCCGCTATAGCTCCTCGATGCATCGGTAGGTCTCATGAGAAAACTAGACGTGGAATTGGCTGATGCCCTTTCCCAATTTGATTTATGGTTTTGGCCGAGGCCTTAATCATTTTAGACATCTTGGCTGAGGCCTTGAAAAAATGTTTCAGAATGTCTGGCATTATACATTCCCTCATTATGAAAGTGGTTATTGATATTGCATGTGATTATTCGACCAGTAGAATATCCATGTGAAGAAGTGAATGGCATTATCTCATTTTACTTTTTCCATATTATGTTGATGTTCATGTTTAAAAGGCTTTTGTTTTAGTTATACATTGCCTTAAATTTTTATGTTTATTTATGAAAGCTTCCGTAATATTGTTATCCTTACTGAGCATCTGATCTCACCCCTTTCAATGTTTTAATATTATCCAGGATGTGAAGAAGTATTTTATGAATGACCTGCAGGGATAGTCATAAGAGGATATGAGTGTGGACTATGAAGACTTTGTTATTAGTTTTTCACTTTATGATGTAATGTAACATTTATGAATGTATCTAGTGTTTCCAAGTCTACTAAACTAATCGGTCTTTCGAGACTTGATCTTTTCTGATCATGCCAATGTTACGAAGTAATGCACCGACTCCAGGTAGCTGGTGTCGGGGCGTTACCGTTGGTATCAAAGGCAGTTTAGTACTAACCTTGGAAGCTAGATGTAGATAAACTCTGATTAGAGCACATAGCCCAAAGATAGACTTTGAGGATTAGCATAGAAGAACTTCCTATAATTTTGTTATTATAGAGATGTTATGAGTTTTCCGAGCAATACATCCCTGTCTGGATACGAGCAGGTAGAGGGGGCTCTGGCACAAATGTAACTAGGGGTAAAACCCAAAAACACCGCTTTGAGCTAGACTCGAATGGGGACTGGTGCACGACAACGGGCCTTGCTGCACTCTTGGTTACGACACTCCCGGGGGATATGCTTAGGATAATTCTTATTTTCTTTACAAACCACTATGAAGGGTTATGAGTATATACTTTCTCAAAGGAAACATTTCTTTTTATGATTATGGATTATATCCATAAATAGTTCAATTTATGTAAAGTATTTTACAAATATGGAATTATGTATTTTATTTCATAAACTAATCTAGTTTATGCCATTGTTTAGAAATGGCGCCTAGTTGAAGGAATGGAAACCGTATCAATGCACGCACTCTGTGTAGGGATTTCCCTCCTGCTCAAGATAATTATGGTGGAGCTAGTGATACAACTGGTGCTGATCAGATTCTCACCGTACTGGGACAACTCACGCAGGTTATGAATAATAACCTTACTCGTATGGAGCACCCTGATACGCAACGTGGAGGATCAATGATAGAACGTTTCATGAGGCAACAACCACCAACCTTCAATGGGAGTACAAATCCTATAGTAGCTGAGCAATGGATAAATTCCTTAGAGAAAATATTCCATGCCTTGGTGAGTAGTGAAAGGGAGAAGGTTGTCATGGCAGTTTACCGCCTCACTGGAGATGCCGATCAGTGGTGGTCGCTGATTCAAAACACAAAGGAAGATGATGACGTATCGAATATGGAATGGAGGGAGTTAAAAGTTCTTTTCTTAGAAAAATACTTTCCTCGTGACCATCGAGCAGATATGGAAAGAAAATTTCTGAGTCTGAGATAGAAGGAGGATGAGAATGTCGCAAAGTATGAGGTTAACTTTACAAGGTTAGCGAGGCATGCTTCCGATTATATACATAACCCAAGGAGTAATATTGATCATTTCTTTGATGGGTTAAAACCATTTCTCCGTCGAGATTTAGTATCACAATCCTTCTCATCATACGAAGATATTGTCTCGTGTGCTATCAAGACAGAAAAGGAATTCTCTAAGTCTTATGACAACAAAGTAAAGCAAGAGAAGAAGAAAACGGTGGAACAAGAGACAGATAAAGGGAAAAAGGGAAAGAAGGATTTTCCATTATGTGATAATTGTGGGAAGAATCACCCTGGTACGTGCCTAAAAGGTATGGGAGTTTGTTATAAATGTGGAGAAAAGGGTCACCAGGCTCGTGATTGCAAGGGAAAGAAAGAGGCTATCAAAGTTGAATGCTACAATTGTAGAGAAATGGGTCATTATGGAAATGAATGTCCTAAGCGTTAGGGAAACTTACCTCAGAAAAGACCAAGGGATCAAGGACAATCTTATGCTGTTACTACAGTTGAAGCAGAATAATTAATGTATTGGTGCTTTTGGACTCATGTATTATATTCTGGTTATTTGAATAATGTGATATATATATAAGGATTGTACTGTAGTACTTGTTGATTTCAGTAAGGTTTTAATATGATGAAGGTAATTATATTTTTAGTATGTGACAATAAGATAAACTTTACTTTGTTTGGGGAATCTGATAAATTGATTTTGGAATTAAGAGACCTTTTAGAGAAAGTCTGGACATAGGTATTTTGGATAACTATAAAGGTTGGAGTGGATTAAGTTGATCATTGGATAGTATTGTTTATGGTTAAAAAATTTATGAAGATTATTTTTGGAATATTATGATACTATAGTTTTAGGAAAAGGACAACCTGCAGGGTGGGGCACAACCCGTCGCGTCGGACAAAGCTGTAGGAATCGAACCCACAATCATAGTGCAACAGGACATCATTTCCTACCACAAGCCTACAGGAAGTCCCTGGTTATTACAAAATAATTTTACTAATCTAAATGGTATGTGTTAACATTTGGAACCTTATACAATTAGGATAAGTATAATATTTTTGAGTTCTATTATCTTTTTGAGTGAAAGATGAGTTGAAGGTTGAAACTCTAATTGTCAAGCATAAATATATATATACAATGAATGAATTAATTATTAAAATTTAGTAAAGGAATATTAAAACAAAAAAATGTGTTATCCTAATACCTTATGTCTTGTTGAAATGATGATATTTTAAATCAACATAGATTGAAGGCTTTGAGGCCCTCAATTTGACAGTTGATTGTGATTGATGACCTCAATCACTCCCTACAAATATTTACGTTTTTCCTCCAATTATATGTCTCTAATTTCCACCAATGTTCTTCTAATCGAGATCATAATTGGGTGGTGACTTTTTCATTTCCCTTTCCCTCTTATTAAGGCTAAATTTTATTAATCTTATTTCCGATGTGGGTTTTCCACAAAGGTATTTT
Organism: Viscum album; assembly: GCA_963277665.1. Taxonomy (NCBI): domain Eukaryota; kingdom Viridiplantae; phylum Streptophyta; class Magnoliopsida; order Santalales; family Viscaceae; genus Viscum; species Viscum album. The sequence goes on from OY728126.1 coordinate 1,010,100,135, forward strand.
CTATTTTCAACCTTTTATTTTCAATGAAAAAAATTTCAAATTGCGAGGATTCAATTTATTGAAGGAGGGTAGAATGTAACACCTCGAGCTTCCACGATACACTTCTCATTCAATAATGCAATGGCTTGCATTGTACGCAACTTCGAGTTCTAAAACACAGCGACTTATCAAAGTAGCCGTTATGAATAGTAATAACCACTTTTTAAAATTATAGAAATTTTATATTTCAAAATGGACTTCATTTTTGGATTCGGAATATCGAAATTTGCCTATGTTGAATTTTTGGTATTTTTCTGAGAACTTCTAATTTTTTATGAATAGTGAAAAATACTTAAAAACGACTTTTTTAATCAAAATAATTTATAGTGATAAATTATACTATTTAGTGGTTTTAATGTATAATTATAATATATTTTTACCATTTTATCCAATGGTGGTCATTAGAATTAATTTAACATTGAAATTGGACATAAACCATTGCCAATTTTTTGATATAAATTGTTTCTTAAAAACACGCTATTTGTTTTGACAGCGGGAATTAATTATAAAATTAATTAATGCAACTTATATGTTTGGAATTTTTTAAAATATAAATCATTTTTGAATTCGGAATATCAAATATAGCTTTGGGTGAAATTTTGGCATTGTTCTGAAAAACTTCAATTTTTGATGAATAGTGAAACCACTAAGTGGTAGTTAAATAACTGATTTTTCGTTTAAATAAAATATTACCACTTCTGTGGTTTGATTTTCAAAAATCCGACATACATGGTTGTCTTTAGGAAGTAAAATGTGGTTCAATGAGATTAAAATAATTTTTGGTGAATAGTAACTTTTAAGTTCTTAATCGCGATTAGAGGTAATTCGTGTAGTTTAAGGTAAAAATAATGGTTTAATAATATGAGATGAGCTTGACACATGTCCTACCCTCATTGGATGTTCCATGTCTGACCAAGACAATCCATGGGTCAACTTGGGGACCCCATGGAGCCACTTTAGTTAGAAAATGACATAAATACCTTTTCTTTAATGTTAAAGTAAAAAAATGTCACAAATATGAAATGTTTTACTAAAACAATTTTTACATGGGGTTATACAAGTCATATATTTTACTATAAATATTCATTGGAAAGCTAAAAATATTTCTTATATCATAGTATTTTTTTATAATTTTTAGACGTTAAATAAATTAAATTATTTATGACATCATTATGATGCAGCGATGACCTCATTATTTAACGATTTTAATAAAATTAAATGATAATGTACAATCCAAGGAATACACTTGTCCAAAGACTATTTGATGGGTATATTTAGAACCATTATCACCTTATCCACGAATTATATAAGTGTGGGACCTTTAGAATCCGAAAAGCATTGTATAAAAATGTAAAATTTCCTTACTTTCCAAAAGTGCCCTTCCTCTCCTCTTATAAAAGGCCCCCACCTCTACCACCTCATTCACACTTTCAAGACATTTGGCTCGGCCAACCTCTGCCCAAATACTCTCCCAACTTTCACCTCTTACTCCTAGAAGCCTCACTTTGGGCAGAACTCTTCCCAAGGAAGCCTTTGGCTCAAATCAAAAAGAGTTACCCGATTTTAAGGTAATGTCTTCTCTAATGTTGTTTTGTTTTATTTTTCTTCTCCAACCCCCTAAACTCTTTTTATTAATTTATTTTGTAAAAAAACCAGTATCCTAAATATACTAGGATGTTTTTATAAGAAGGATTCGAGCTACATTTACACACACCTATATCTAATGGTTAATGAACATACGGTTTCTGTGGATGGCGAATTTCTGCCTCACGAAACGATGATTGTTCAACACTCATATAACACCTTAAAAGGTGGCCATTAAGATTTAACTATATTTATATATGATATATAATATTTTTATGTTTATGTTTTACTTATGCTTCTGTGTTTCTCATTTATGGCATACTTTATGATTTCCATTTTGGGTAAAACGCGATAATTTCATTTTAGGATGTGCGGACTACCGCCCCCTCGAAGTGATTTGAATCGTTAATGCCATATGTGGGATGTATAAAGGATGGAGTAAATGGTATTATACACTATATTATACTGGAATTATATTATAAATTTATATCATTATAATTTCATTCCATTAAATACGAAATAGAAATGAAAGTAGCGTTCATGTGTACGTACGGCTTACCGTCTCCATGAACGGTGCATTTCATTTCTTACCTCTAAATGTTGCGTAATATTATAAATGAATGTATATACTGGATATATATGATATATATGACATCTAAATCATGAATATAATTCTGGATATAATGGATATTATACCACATAAACATCTTGTAATTATAAGAAGTTTATTGTTGACTCAAGTACCAAAGATCGACAAAATGACCGTTATTAACTTAAATAATTACATAATGTTCATAACATTGTAATAAGTGATATAAAAAGGATAATGAAATTAAAAATGGTTCTTAATAAGTTATATATTAACTCTAGTTTATTATTCAGGAGGTTAAAGAACGGTTGAGTCAAGTCAGACACGAGGTAAGGGAACTTCTTAACCCAATTTCTATTCTTTGGGTTAATCTCCTACTTTCAAATTATGTCATGATATTATTATGTCATATCTTGTATTTTTTACATTATTTATGTGTACTTATAGTGAATACACATAATAGACCTACTTTATAAAAAATGATCTTTTTAAGGACTTCGTCTCAATCCCCTTTCATTGAGGCATATTTGGTTTTATACACAGCTTTCTTTTATACGGTGTATAAACCCCTTTGACTTTTACGTTTATTCAAAAGGAATCATTTTTATACGAAGCGTTTTGCTAAATGACAAAAGGGAATGTTTTTCTTTCCGTACTTATGCGGCGACAACGACTTCTCCACCGTTGTGACCATTATTTGAGTTTCGGCTTCCTCTACAAGCCATCATTTTTTTAATGAAAAATAAATACAAAGTTTTAAATTTCTTTTATTTTGGTATTGAAAATGGTTTTGAAAGCGTTTTTATTATATCAATGTGTTGTATTGATATCTTGTGATTGAAATGTGGAAATGTTATGTTTCCTTTATACATGTTTTATGTGATACGATTATGTTATGGTTTATGATATGTTTAAACCTATTCATATGAGGAATGCATTGGACTTAATAAGTGACGGGTGGAGCCCGCTATAGCTCCTCAATGCATCGGTAGGTCTCATGAGACAACTAGACGTGGAATTGGCCGAGGCCCTTTCCCAATTTGATTTATGGTTTTGGCCGAGGCCTTAATCATTTTAGACATCTTGGCTGAGGCCTTGAAAAAATGTTTCAGAATGTCTAGCATTATACATTCCCTCATTATGAAAGTTGTTATTGATATTGCATGTGATTATTCGACCAGTAGAATATCCATGTGAAGAAGTGAATGGAATTATCTCATTTTACTTTTTCCATATTATGATGATGTTCATGTTTAAAAGGCTTTTGTTTTAGTTATACATTGCCTTAAATTTTTATGTTTATTTATGAAAGCTTCCACAATATTGTTATCCTTACTGAGCATCTGAGCTCACCCCTTTCAATGTTTTAATATTATCCAGGATGTGAAGAAGTATTTTATGAATGACCTGCAGGGATAGTCAGAAGAGGATATGAGTGTGGACTATGAAGACTTTGTTATTAGTTTTTCACTTTATGATGTAATGTAACATTTTTGAGTGTATCTAGTGTTTCCAAGGCTACTAAACTAATCGGTCTTTCGAGACTTGATCTTTTGTGATCATGCCAATGTTACGAAGTAATGCACCGACTCCAGGTAGCTGGGGTCGGGGCGTTACATATATGACTTCCCAGATAGATAAAGATTATGATTTACTTCAGGGAAGAAACCCGATAAAAAGGTCCATAAAGGTATATGTGCTTTATGGAGATTTGGATACATAACATAGGACTTAACCCTAAGAAGGATGCCCAAATTAGAGAGGACTTATGATTGGGTTTTACTTATGAAAATAAATCCCAAATCAAAATTAAATTAAGACTGATTAAGAGAAATTATGACTGGGGCTTACTCGTAAAGAAGAGGCCAAGGTTAAAAGGGAATTATGACTGGGACTTACTCTTGAAAAGGAAGCCCAGATTAAGGGAATTTGGATTTTGGAAACATGGGGCTTACTCCTAAGGAAGATTCCCATATTAAAAGAATTATGGTTGGGGCTTACTCCTAAGGAGGATGCCCAAAATTAAGGGAACTTGATGACTGGGGATTACTTTTGAAAAGGAGGCCCAGGTTATGGGACTTGGGGCTTACTCCTAAGGATGAGGCCCATATTTGGGATTTTGAGATTGGGTCTTACTCATGAAAAAGGGTCCCATTTTAAATATCATCTCATCTTTTAAGGATTAGGTTGAATGAATGAAATTTCTAATCATAGGGACATAAAGATATGTAAATCACTAGGTTTTGACAAATGTTCCACAAAATTCCTTTCAGATTAGGAAGCCAACAAAGGAACCATGCCATAAATGGCTTTGAAGAAGGTTCTGAAGGCTAAATTTTGAAGAGGAGAGGTGTACTTGAGGAAATCATGTGAATTAGGTAGGAGGGGAACCCAAAAAATAGAGATTCACACAAGTACTGCATGGGAGAACAAGTCCGGGTCGTGCAAGTATACTTGTGCGACACATGGGTACTTGCATGACGGTTAGCCCTTAGGGTAATACTTGGGTGATACTTGGCTCAAGCCCTTAGTATTATCCCTAAAGGCTTCCAAAAGAGTGGTGTAGAAGTTTTATTGAAGGGATAAGGTGGCGTGCAAGTGTGTCCATTTCCCATAAGGGTTGTCCACTTAGGCGCGCAAGTGATGATGAGTTTCAACACTTAGGCCTTGTTTCCCCTATTTAGATCTTCCATTATATGTAATAAATTACCATAGAAGTGTTCGGAAGACTTCCAGAAGAGTCTAGGGCACCGAGAGCTCGAATATGAGTTTTGGGATTTTTTTTTTCGTGAAATGGGGGCCCATAAAAGGTATTTATAGGCTGCTGAAGACCCTGGGAAAAAATCAAAGAGGGTGCGCAAGTCACCTGCACGACCACTATGCGGCGCGCAAGTATACTTACACGATCTAAGTGGGAAGAAATCCTTCTTCATTCCTTTGTCGATTTTTGATGTTTCATCAAAGGATGAACCACTTTGGACTAAGTTATTTCCTTTTTTTCAGTCGTTAGACTTTGTGACGAAAAGGAGCGTCAATAGTCACCCCACATGGGGAGATGAGATTGTGGGCCTGACTCATTTCTATTGCTATGGGTTTTATGACATGTTGAAATGTCTAACGGATATGATTAGGAATTGATTTATCATACTATATGATTTCAAGGATGTGTGAGAGAGGTATTTTTCTGGAAAAGTTATTTATTCCCATTCCAATGTTGGGGCTGGAATATGTGCCTAGTTCAGTCCTCCATGTTCTTCCATTGGATACTAGTGGTTCTCCAGTGTCAAGGAAGTGGAAAGAGTCTAACCATAATTTATGGTTGGTATATGCCGGTTTTTTTCTCTAGTTTTCATCGTATTTGACTGATGGGATTCATATATGTGAGCAATAATTTGTGTCTTCCCATTTTCATCATATTTTACTAGAGGGATTGATTTTCAATATTAGGGATATATAAATTCTTGTAGTCTTCCTCCATATTTGGATGGGGGATTCATGCACATTAGCCGGTATTTTCATCAACTTATAATTTACCTCCCTAATTGAATAAAAGTTTTGGATAGCAGTAGATGAAATTTTTACTTTCTCATTAGTTGCCTCTGTATTTTAATGGAATATATAAAAAGGCAGAGTAGGAATATAAGTCTTCTCATAGTGGGTCACTGTGTTCTCATGACGGATCTCTTCCTCAAGAAACAAGGTGATGACATGTTCGTAGTTAGTTTTAAATTTCCCTTGGTAGGCCAACCAGGGGGCATGTGTCCACCTGCCTTCAATAGAGACCCTTGGAGTTGTATTCTCCTCAAAGTGAGGATACTAGACCACATGGCACTGGTGGTGACATCTTCCAATAGGATTCCCTGATTGGGACCACTATACTGTAGGGATGAAGCCATTGGTGATGACTTCATCTGCTTCCCTAATATAGGAGAGAAAATTTTGTCATGTTTTGGGGATATGATCCAGAAATTATTGGATGTGGATAGTGGAGACACCCAGTTTTGGATAGCTAGTCGTTGTTGAGTGGGCGGCCGGTGGGATTTTACTAACTAAAGGGCTTGTCTTTTTTCCTCTAGTGTTGGTAGATTACTATTCCGGAGTTACTCTGATATCCATGCATGTCAAGCCAAGCACTAGATACACTGGGTGGGTGATAGAGTCCTTTGCTTCATGAAGGACTCGTCTAGTGCATTGGTTGACATGTGAATCTATGAGAACATCTAGGATTCCATTTCATTGAACGAAGATCTGAATAATTCATGAAATATAAGTGATAAGTACATTTAATAAAGACCCATCAATGTAGATTCTCATGAACTCATGTGTAATGGTTGATCTTTCTTGGAGATCTTGCTTTTTTGTATGTGAATGTGCCCCAATTTTGTAGTTCCTTAAAAAGTGAGTTCTACTTTTATGAATCACTATTTCTAGGCAGTTTCCATCAGATTTATTCATGGAAACAGAAACACCCAATATTTCTCTTTAAAAAAGGGGCATACTTTCCAAAGGCATGAGTTCATTATGATTGAACATTATGATACTTAGGAACGTGAATTGGTTGAGTTGATGAGAGGTCAGACTCATCACACCCATTTGGGAGGAATTATAGTCTACTATGAGACTCTCTTTATAAATTTAAGATATTTTCATGAATCCTTATTAATTTACTATTTATAACATAAGTTTCCCTTAGAATTTACAATCAATTATTATCAAGTGTAAAATTTAGAATCATCTATATGTATTCATGGTTTTTCATTATTGGAGATATACATATGTATTTGAGGTTATCCATCAATAGTATTCTCTTATATAATATTGTTGACACTCCTTTCGTCACAGAATCTAAAGATCGGAAAAGGGGGAATATCTGAGCTCAAAGTGATTCATCCTTTGAAGAAAACATCAAAAATCGACAAAGGCAGGAAGAAAGGATCAATAGCAACTGCACCGCGCAAGTTATCTCACTGTCGCGCAAGTACACTTGCGCGACGCCCTTGGTCGCGCAAGTGACTTGCGCGACCTAAGTGGTAACCGCCCGGTAACCGCCCAGGGTCTTCTTTTTCCTATAAATAGACCCTGTGGGCCCCCCATTCGAAAGGATCTTTTTCCAAAAACTCGGATTGATGCTCCCGATGCCCAAGTCTCTTCTCAATCCTTCTGGAACACTTCTAAGGTAATTTCTTACCTAGAACGGAAGATCTAAAGAGAAGAAGGAAGGCCTAAGTGTTGAAACTTATCAAACACTTGCGCGCCGACTTATTTCCTTCAATATAACTTGTGCGTCCCTTTTCTGGAAGATCGTCAAGAGGATTCTAAAGGGATTTATAAATAGCCGCTCAAATATTCTAATGATATTTGAGAATCGCGCAAGTACCCCTCATGTCGCGCAAGTATACTTGCGCGACCAATACTTGCGCGCCGCCGCAATACTTGCACGCCTTTCAAGACTTGCGCGCCCCTATCTTTTTGGGTGCCCATCTTGCCCATTTTTCCCCTCTTAATCCATTTCACCTTTCCTTTTCAAGATTCAGTCTTCAAACACTCTTCAAAGCCATTTATGGCATGATTTCTTGATTTGACTTCCTTATCTAAAAGGAATTATGTGGAATATCTCTCAAAATCTAGTGATTTAAATATCCTTATGTCACTAAATATGGAGAGTTAATTCAGTCAACCTCATCCTTTAAGATGAGAGAATCATAACCTGGGTCTCTTTTTAAGGAATAATCCCCAGTCATAACCTTGGGCATCCTTCTTAGGAGTAAGCCCCAACCTCAAATTGGGCATCCTTCTTAGGAGTAAGCCCCAACCTCAAATTGGGCATCCTTCTTAGGAGTAAGCCCCAACCTCAAATTGGGTATCCTTCTTAGGAGTAATCCCCAACCTTAAATTGGGCATCCTTCTTAGGAGTAAGCCCCAACCTCAAATTGGGCATCCTTCTTAGTTGTAAGCCCCAACCTCAAATATGGGCATCCTCCTCAGGAGTAAGCCCCAAACCTTAATCCCTAACATGGGTATCCTTTTCAGGAATAAGAATCAGTCATAACCTTGGGCTTCCTTTTCAGGAGTAAATCCCAAGCCCCCTTAAATTTCTCTTAACCAGTCATAATTTACCTTTGATTTGGGTTTCCTTTTCAAGAGTAAAACCCAATCTTAAGTTCCCTCCTAACTTGGGAATCCTTCTTAGAAGTAAGCCCCAAGATTAGAGTATTCAAATCTTCATGAAGCACATATAACTTTATAGACCCTGTTCATGGATTTTCTCCCTAAAAGTAAATCCTAAACCTTCATCTATCTGGGCAGTCATACATACATAAGCCCCAAACAAATTCTTATGATTACATCTTTCATGGCACAATTGTCTAATTTTTACCAATACCTCTTGTTTCTCACACTGAGCATGACTCACGTGAGCTTAGAGTGCAAAAGTAATTATGAAATTCATCTTTGAGCCATCAATCATAAACATCATACTCCATTACTCGAACTACGTGGGGTTTGATTCCTTTTCCAAAACAAAGGATACGTAGGTAGCCCATTTATGGGTTCGATCCCAACTTTGAAATAATTCATGTCCTTCTGAATGACGATAAACTTCAAGTGCCCCACTTAGTGGCTTTAAAACCAGCCCGGTCATCATAATGACCAAGAGACTTTTATATAAATGTTTTGAAGGATACCATTGACCAAGAATCTCTAAACAGATATAGATGATTCTCTATAGATGAAGAACCTCGAATACATATAAAAGATTCTCTAAATTTCTTGAATATTTAATCATTGATTGTTAAAACTAAAGGATAGCACATTTTATACTTGGTAATGTAATAAGGATTCACGAACATAACTTAAATCTATAAAGAGAGTCCCGGAGTAGACAATAATTCCCCTCAAAAAGATGTGATGAGTCCGACCTCCCATCCTCTCGACCAATGAAAATTCCTAAGTCTCATTAGTCCACAAACTAATGAGCGCCTACCTTTGGAAAGTAGGTCCAAACGGATGTGGAATCATTGTATGTTTCCGGTTCTACGAACAAACCCGTTAGAAACCGATCAGAACGTTTGAACCTCCCGTCCAGGAGGTCATCCCCGAAATCCGTTAAGGAAACAAAAATGGTGAACCCGACGTGAATCCTTAACCAAGTTAAAGTGATGTTTTTCTTATTTGTTAGTCCCCTTGGGCCAAACAAATAAATCATTAACATGTGCTCATCCAAAAGATGTAGCGGCCGGATTCATCTTGATTACGTCTGTTATATGGAACAGGCACCCTCTTTTCTCAAGATCTTCTGCAAAATGGCTTTCCATAAATTCACCCCTGTGAATACTACTGCTGTGAACACCTCTACTATGAGGTCTGCTGCTGTGAAAACCAATGCTGCTACTCCTGCTGGAACGTCATCCGCTCTGAGGATGACATCACCAACTCAGCGTCTTCAATGCTGGGTTTCTAATGCACTGGTTAAGGAGTACTGTCACAACGGTAGTATCCCAACTCTGGAGGCCGCTCGTCAAGCCCTCCAAGTTAACAACTCTACCTGGTCGTCCAAAAAACGGCGGCCAGCAATCAAGAAGCAGGCGGTGCTGACTACCGTCTCCAACTGTTTCGGGTCGTTATCCCCGGAACACAATTTCCATTCACTCCCTTATTCTGAGGAAGTGAATGAGAAGGTCCCTCAGGGTCTTAGTTCAGAAATACAGGAGTCTTTCCCGAGGGCTCCCATCAACAATCGCCGCCAGACTCGTGCGGTAGTGCGCCCTCAACATGATGAGGGTACCGACTCCAGGCATTCAGCTCAGGTTCCTCGAACTCGAGTAGGCAAGATGAACCGCCAGAGACGGAATCCGGTTAACAATAGGCAGGTTGTCATCCCTGCCATCTCCGGAGAAGTCCACCAACCTAACTTGGTGGAAAATAACGACCAGGCACAATCACCTTGCCCGTTTTAATTCTACTGTCCAGTAGACTCGTCTGGCAGCATCAAGCTGATCCCGCCAGGCAATTCCAGCGGAGTACTTTAGGCAGGATCATGCACCTGCTTATACATCACCAGTTAGTCAGCAGGCTCGTCTGACTACATATGATGGATCTCGTCAACCGCGTTTGGTGAAGTGTAATCAACAGGCACATACACCTGCTAATACTAATCAAGCCTACCAACAGTCTCGCTTGGTAGAGCACGGAGAAGTCAGTCGGAAAGTCCCGACGACAAACAGGAGGCAGACTCAACTCTCTGCCTCCACACTTGAGTACTGTCAGGATTCACTGACAGGAAAAGGAGGACAGGAGCAGGCACATACACCTACTCCAATCCCGGAATGGACGTATATCCCCGTTCTGGAGGCTGAAGTCACCAAACATATTTTTTCAATGGTGAAAGAGCAGAAGCAAATTCCTGCTCATATTCTAGATGCTTGCCAGGATATCATAACAGCTTCAGAATCATCACAGGGACAGAAACATAAATCTATCCCTAGCAATGGAGTGACACATCAACGATTCACTCCGGAAGAGGCACACACATCTGTTCCAGTCCAAGAGGGTTATGGGGAATACTCCCCCACATCATACGGACAACCAAGTCAGGCACATACACCTGATTTGAGTAGAGATCGTCAGCCTAACCTGACCATCTTTCCTGATCAGGCACATACACCTGCTCAGAGAAATCACTTTCATCATCAAGTGGTTTCTAAAGCGAGTAAGAAGGCATCTAAGAAAAAGATCTTCCCAGCACAGTCAGGAGATCAAAGGCCAATCTGTAACCAATCCTTGCTCGATGCTGGAGTTCTTGAAGCCCTCAGACATTTATCTGCTAGAATTCAAGATTCTACTCCCTCAGTTCCCAATAACAGGAACATTAATTCTGAAGGTCTTCAACAGACACTTCCTCATGAAAACTTGCTTCATGAAAATTCGGTCAATCTTGAAGTTTCTTCTTTAGATGAGAGCCACAAGAACCCTCTGTGTGGTCAGAAGACCAATGAGCAAGAGATTTCATCTTTTGCTGTAACCCATCATGACGGTCCTCCTCATGGTGATGAACTTCGCTGCAAAATTCCTCTCCGCAGTAGTGATTCACGTTGTCTCGAAAATTCTTCAGAAGGCAATGTAGTGACGAGAAAGCCCTCCTATCTCGAGGCACTTGCAAATGTAAAACCAGTCATGTCTGATGCTTTACAATCGACAGGTGAAACTCTTTCTCCATCAAAAGATAGCCTGGGGTTCAGGTTATTCTTCGAACCATCCCTGGGTCATTCATCTTCCAGCATGAATAGTGATTTCTCTACCAATCTTGTTGAATCCGATGAAGCAACAAGGAAACACCAACTCTGGTCCAAACAGGTAGAAGAATATTCATTTAGTGATAAAGAGGAAATGCTGAACATGAGGAAAAAACTGGCCAAAGGTGAAGTACCAGTCATGTTTTGGCCTTTGGCTGACTCCCAGTACGACATTCCAAAGATGTTGACGGATGATAGAATCCATGATATTCGTCTCAACATATGGAAAACTCTTTGTCAATTAAAGAAGAAGGTATTATCTTACGATGAATATGAAAATCATCTTAAGATAATAGAAGGGCTACAGCGTCAGATTGATTTGGCATCTCAATCAGTCTCTCGGTATCCGAAGGCTGAAAAGCAACAGAGAACCCTTCAACGTCCATGCCTTGGCGCACTAAGAAAATTGCGTCAGTTAATTGCCAATGCTCCATCTGATGTTCATATCAGAGCATGGTGTGTTCACGGAGCACTACATTTCACAGTGCTTTCCAGTCAGCAATGCCCGCCGAAAATGGTCTCATGCAATGTTATTGCCCATGGCCAGCCACAGTCAATGGGCTTTATTCCTAATCAAAAGCTTGCTCAAGAACAGGCTTCAACTAGTTCCTCTCAAAATCAAGTATATAGAGAACAAGTTGTTGAATTTCTCCTACATCAAGCAAGTGAGAATATTGCACAAGCCTCTCGTCTGGAGAAAACACGTCATCAAATGACAGAAGTTTCAGAAATCATCCATCGATCTGTTGAACCAGGTGATAAAAGTGGATACAGGTTAATGCATCCAGCTAATTTCCGAACTAAGATTCTCAAGATCAAGAGAGATTTTAAGAAGATCGCAGACATAGCATGTCAAGAGACACCCCAACTTGCCAGACTGGGGACTTCTCTAACCCAACCCTCAGAGTCAACAAACGGGATTCGAGGAGTTGAGCGGAAGCAGCAGGAACATCCCCAGTCCACCGGACTGGGGACTTTTTCAAATCCTCAATCCCTCCCTCAAAGAAAGTCAGTATTCTCTCGATTAGGGAATAAGCCTCAAGAGGAATGAAGAGCCAAGCTATTAGGAGATTCTCTCCAAGTGACGGTTCTCCAAGAACTTCCTAAGGGATCAAGTCAACGGAATTCCATGTCTCATCATGGACATAGAAGAAGACAATATCACAGAAATGATGATAGAAAGGATTCCGTGCAATATGCATCCATTAATGTCATCAATGCCGTTGCTGCTGATTCACCAGATGAGGCTCAATCATAGGGATCAGACGAAGAGGTTCCTGCTCAAGAAGTTGTGCACACAGACCTAAATGAAGAAGGTGTGCGCACACGTAATCAAAGGCTTACCCAAAATCTGGGTATTCCTTCAAGTAACCCACTTCCCACTCTCCGAAAAGGATCCAATAAGGGGAAAGGAAATAATCAGGTTACTTCTCACCCTTCCTCTAAAGGAGCTCAATCTCTCTCATTAGAGAAAAGGTTTGCACAACAGGAGGAAGAAATGAAAGAATTAAGAAGGTTGAATGCAGAACTACTTCTGAGTAGTCTTCTTCTTAAGAATGCTGAAGTCCGACAATCGAAGGAATTTGTTGTAACTACTGAGATGGATCAAGAATATCCTCATTTATCAGTACACCCACAGAGGTCTAATCCTACGGTTCAAACGTAACAACGGTTGGCATCACTACCATCAGTTGCAGCACCAACCACCACGTCTGTCCAAGCTCCATTCATTGCACCTACCCAAAACCAAGTTCAACCTGACGTTTCTCAAAACTTAATAAATACTATTGAGTCATTAACAACTCGGTTAGAAACTATGGAAGGGAAACGGGCGCAATTTCAACCTGAAAAGAAAGTTTACCATGAATGGGTAGATTCAATTTCTCCTCCATCTAGTTTTGGAAACCCTGTTTTCCCTACTTTCAATGGATCAGGCGACCCCGAACAACATTTAACGCATTACGTGTCTTGTTGTGATCCTATGATGGGAACTCCAGAGCAGCAAGAAGCAGTGAAACTCAGATGCTTCGTGCGAACCTTGCAAGGACCAGCTTTTGTCTGGTATACAACCTTGCAATCCCGGTCAGTCATCGGATGGGAGGATCTTCGTCAAAAATTCCTTCTTCAGTTTAGCTCAACTTTTCCAAAAACGACAGTTTTCGATCTTACAAACTGCAAGCAAAGGGAGAATGAAAGAGTCTCTGATTTCATTGCTCGTTGGAAGGGATTAAATTATTCCTTGAGTTTAGCACTCCCTCCGGAGGAATTGTTGCCAATCTGTGTGGCAAATTTGCGTGACAAATTACGCACGCCATTGATCCCTGTGAAATACACAGGAGGGTTTCGAGACCTTACTTCAATTGCTCAGCAGATTGAAGATTCCCTTATACAGGCTAAGGTTAAATCTCGTGTAATTCCATCAGCTCCAGGAAGAAGAATGGGTAAAGCAGAAACTGCTACAGTTATGCTTAAACTAGCACCTGTACCTATATCTACTTCAAAACCTTCATATTCTCGAAGGACTCCACCTCCTGAACGCCAACAACAAAGGCCGTTTCGTCCAAATGATCAAAGAGATCAACGACGAAAACAATTTGAGGATATGAAGAGTAAATTATACTCTTTCCTAAGTGAGCAAGTTCCTGGTTAATTCATTTCATCTCTGGAAAATAATTTGGTTCAATTACCAGTGCCGAAGAGGCCAAACAAGGAAGGAGATGAAGACCGTCCCAATTATTGTCCCTTTCATCAAATGTTGGGGCATCCCATCCAGGAGTGTTTTGTCTTTAAAGACCTCCTGCAAAAGATGGTCGACTTGGGACAAGTCAAATTGAAGGGTTCTTCAGCTCATGTAGCGTGTATTACCGCTACAGATCCAGAGGAAGGAGGCGAGTGGTAGGAAGTCAAAATCAAAACTGCGAAAAAATATGATGATTGGATGGTCAGAAAAAAAATAAATCGGACCCATTTCATTTTGCGAACACAATTGAAGAAGCCAATTGTGTCTCCTACAAAAGTTACAGTAAAGACTCCATCAAAAGACAAATCCTCAAAAGGACAGCGCAATTCATAGAAGAAAGAGGAATCATGAGAAGATGAGTATGTATCAAAGCCTAAATTGTCTTTGACTCTGGAAGATTTCATGCCATCTACTTCAAAGCCACGGGCACCGTCCCACCAAACGGCACAGCCTAAACAGGCTAACCAAGCAGAGTCTTTATCAAACGAAGAGTTAATCTTTGGTTCTGTTAATATGATTCAATTAACAGATCCATATTCCAGTCTTGATGAGCCTGAATTCCCTATATCAAATAAGGGAACCCGAGGAAGTTCTAGAGGTTCAGGATATAGGGGAATATGTGGATCTTTCCAAAGCCACTACTCTAATTTTACCCCTGCTAGCACTGTATATACAGCAGAAACTCGTGGTAGAGCCTTTCAGCGAGCTCAAAAAGAACAAGCAAGTTCTTCTACCAATGGCCAACTCGGTTTTGGCACAGTTATTTTGGAAGACCGATTAAAAGTTCCATCTTCTTTATCTCAGCAAGTAAATGGATCTAATCAGTCTAATCTGCCAAAACCAAGGATGTTTCCAGCTTCAATACAAGATGCATCAGCTTCCAAAGCATCTGCTTCCAAGGTACCTGCTAAACCGCATATTCCTATTGGGAAACGCAGACCTCTAGATCAAAAGTATGATATATTGAAACACTTGGCCCAAGTACCATCCAAGTTATCAATTTTGGATGCTTTGAATCTGTCAAAAGATCTTCGGGAAGCACTCATCGAAGCTTTGTCAAGTCCTCAGGAGTTTGAAGCTGAAACTGTTGCAGCTGAAATCTATCACATAGAGAATAATCCTGCAGAATGCCATGCAGTGATATCTTTTACTGATAAAGATGAAGATGATGTTGTGCATGGGCACATAAAACCTTTGTACTTATCTGGCAAAGTCAATGGTATAGATGTTCTAAGAGCTTTCATTGACAATGGTTCAGGAGTCAACCTCATGCCCATTCGTACACTTCGTCGATTGGGCCTCACGGAATCTGATTTATCTCCTTCTACCATGATGTTGCAAGGATATGATAAAAATGAACAAGAACCACTGGGAGAAGTTACACTGAGAACTCAGTTTGGAGATCTTGTTTCCAATTCGGATTTCATGATTGTTGATCAAGACGCAGCTTTCAATATCTTGCTTGGAAGACCCTGGCTACATCAGCATGCAGCTATTCCGTCATCATACCATCAATGTCTCAAATACTGTTTCGATGGTCAAGTTGGAACATTGTATGGTGATAAGGCCCCGTTCAAGACATGTGAGTCTCAATACATTGAGGCGTAATTTTATCACATGAAGGGAAGAGAAAAATCTACAATGAAGGAAATTACCAAAGTTAATGCTCCATATGGTTTGGAAAAAATTCCAATAAATCCATTTTCACATATGAGTACAGATTATGTGTTATCTATCAGTCAAATTGACAAAATAGGACCAAATCAAAATACTCTTATGGAAAGATCCATAATGTCAATTACGGCAATCGAGCAAGACAACATGGGAGAAATTGGTAACTTACTAAGCAGTGATGAAAGCATAAGTGGTGACGTTTTCATTTCGTCTGCTGAAATCCAACAAGTCTATACTTCGCTAATCAGGCCAGAAGAAGTTATAGCAACACCAGAGGTGAATAATGATGTCGATTCTCAATCCATCATCTCCTCTTTATTTTCCAAAGAAGACCCTTTATCATCAATAGGGTCGGAAATGGAAGCTTCTTCTTCAAAATGTGAAAATTTTGACATCTCTTATAATCGTGAGAATTTCGTTTTTTCATCTACTTTGAAAGTAGAAACGGAAGAAATAACACATGATGAAGAGGAATAGGAAGATCTTAGAGATGCTCCTCCAGCATTTGAAGAGGGTATCTCTACCACTGTGGATGAACTCAGAGAATTAAATCTGGGTACAGAGAAAGATCCACGCCCCACTTTAATTAGTGCGGCCATGACCCTTGAAGAGAAAGAGATGTATATTTCTTTTCTATAGAAAAATAATGATATTTTTGCTTGGAATTATATAGAAATTCCTGGGCTTGATCCTGATGTTTCTACACATCATTTGGGTTTACCAAAGGAACATCGAGGATTCAAGCAAGCCGCTAGAAGAACACACCCAACCAATGCTTCCAAAATTGAGGCTGAAGTGGATAAGCTTATCAAAGCTAACTTCGTCAGAGAAGTTAAATATCCCAAGTGGTTGGATAATATTGTCCCTGTAAATAAGAAGAACGGAAAAATTAGGGTTTGCATTGATTTCAGAGATCTTAATCGATATTGTCCTAAAGATGATTTCCCAGTTCCGATTACAGAACTCTTAATTGATGCGACGGATGGCTATGAATTACTTTCTTTCATGGATGGATATTCTGGATATAATCAGATCCGAATGGCCCCAGAAGATGTGGAATATACAGCCTTCAGAGCTCCTCAAGGTGTGTTTTGTTACCGGGTGATGCCCTTTGGTTTAAAGAATGCAGGTGCAACATATCAACGTGCCATGCATCGTATCTTCAAACCTCTTTTAGGGAAGTTTGTTGAATGCTATGTAGATGATTTGGTGGTTAAATCCAAACAACTTTCTAATCACTTGGCTGATTTGAAAGTCATATTCCACAAGCTTCGACAACATAATTTGAAGATGAACCCCTTAAAATGTGCTTTTGGGGTAACCTCAAGAAAATTCCTCGGCTTTGTTGTACGCCATCGTGATATTGAAGTCAATCCTGAGAAGACCAAATCAATCCTTGGTATGTCACCTCCTCAGAATTTGAAAGAATTAAGAGGACTTCAAGGACACTTAGCCTATATTCGGCGTTTCATCGCCAATTTGGCAGGCAAAAGTTTACCCTTTACCAAATTATTGAAGAAATGAGTCACTTACCAGTGGACTAAAGAATGTCAAGAAGCATTTGATGTTCTCAAGAAATACCTCTTGAGTCCACCAGTTTTCATGCCACCTGTGGAGGGTAGACCTCTTATCCTCTATGTGACAGCTTTAGAGCGATCATTGGGTGCCTTTCTAGCTCAAAAGAATGATGCTGGGAATGAAAATAGTCTCTACTATCTCAGTAGAACTATGCTTGAAGCAGAAACCCGGTATTCAAGTATTGAAAAGTGCTGCCTAGCATTAATCGTTGCAGTTCAGAAACTGAGACACTACCTGAAACATCACGAGGTCCAATTGGTATCTCGTAATAATCCGCTCAAATTCATCCTTAGTTGTCCAATGCTTACAGGACGTCTGGCAAGGTGGGCGGTTATTCTACAGCAGTTCGACATTCAGTATGTGTCTCAAAAGTCAATTAAGGGCCAAGCTCTAGCTGATTTCCTGGCTGAACATCCTTCAGTGGAAGACACGTATTCAGATATCGAACTCCCTGATGAGGAAGTTTTCTCTATTCAAGAGAGTCCTCGAACATGGGAAATGTATTTTGATGGTTCTTCTAGAAGTCCAACAGTGAAGAAAATGGAAAATCCTAAATTCAACAAAGTTGGTTTAGGAATTGTGCTCATTTCTCCAGATAAGGCAGTGTTACCTTATTCCTTTTTGTTGTGGGAAGGTGGTACCAATAATGAAGCTTAATACCAAGCTCTCATTACAGGCTTGGAGTTAGCGCTTCAAGCACAAGTGAATCACTTAAAGGTGAAAGGTGATTTAGACCTGGTAATCAAACAAGTCAATGGGGATTATGCCATCAGAAAAGAAGAATTAATCCCTTTGTATGATTACGTCAGAGAGTTAATGTCAGAATTCCCTTCAGAACCGACATTTTCTTATGTCCCAAGATCACAAAATACTCAAGATGATGCACTGGCTAATATAGCCATAGCTTTAGCAGATCCAAATCAGGACGAGACAACCATCTATATTGCCCACCGTCGTGCAATTTCACCTTATGTTCAAGTCAGAACAGAGGAAATTAATGAAATTAGTCCCATTCCTGAACCATATGGTCATACTACAGGATGGATGTCACCTATTAGGGAATACCTTCAAAATGGAACACTTCCACCTGATAGAGCCGAGAAAGAACAAATTCAGCGACGTGTGGTCAATTTTACTCTTTATGATAGCCCAAACCACCTCGAGAAAATTCTCTACAAACGTGGTTTTGATGGAGTTCTCTTCAGATGTATTGATGGTGAAGAGACTATGGCTGTCATAAAAGAAGTGCATGCAGGAGTCTGTGGTGCCCACCAGTCTGGACATAGACTATCTGATCAAATTCGAAGGCTTGGATACTTTTGGCCTTCAATGATACAAGATTGTGTTAATTTCACAAATAAGTGTCATTCATGCCAAGTATATGCCAACTTCATTCATAAACCTCCAGAGTTGCTTCATACAGCTAAATACTCCTGGCCATTTTCCACATGGGGAATGGATGTGGTGGGACCTTACCCTTCAGCTACGGCCAAGCAGTTTAAGTACATTCTTACTGCTACTGATTTTTTTTCCAAATGGGCAGAGGCAGTACCTCTCAAAGAAGTCAGTTCTAAATGCATTGTTAGCTTCATCAAGTCTAACATCATTACTTGATTTGGTGTCCCTCATACCATATTGACGGACAACGGCACCAAATTCTGTTCTTCTGAGGTAAAGAAATTGTATCAGGAATACAACATTAAGTCCAACCATTCATCTCGATATCATACAGCGGCTAATGGCCAGATAGAGGCCTTCAACAAGACTCTTTCAAATATACTGCAAAAGATGGTGGATAAAGATAAGAGGTCATGGCCTGATAAACTCTTTCATGCTTTATGGGCTTATCGGGCTACCACTCGCAATGCAACGCGGTCAACTCCATATTCATTGGTATATGGAACAAAAGCAGTCTTGCCAATTGAAGTTCAATTGCCCTCACTCAGAATAGCCATTTGTGATCAGTTATCTACAGATGAGCAATCCCAAAAGCGGTTGAATGAATTGGAACAGTTAGATGAGAAAAGATTGTGCACTTTACACCACTTGGAAATCTATCAGAATCGAATAGCACGAGCTTTTAACAAAAAAGTTCATCTTCGTTCATTCATTCAGGGAGAATTGGTATTGGTTCTCAGAGCACCAATGATACCAGGAAAGAAGCCGCCCATGCTTGAACCAAAATGGGAAGGACCTTATTCAATACATAAGGTCTACTCCAATGGAGCATATTCTCTAATCTCAATGGATGGAGAACACATCACGACTCCAACTAATGCCAGATTTCTGAAGAATTATTTTGTATAAACACAAAATATTGTTCCCAGATCCAAAAACAATCACATTGGTTCATATTATGTCCTACATGTCACTAAACTGTATTATGTCCTATCTACATGACATTAAACTGTACAGAAGTTCCTTGTATGTCCTACATGACACTAAACTGTATTATGTCCTATCTACATGACGTTAAACTGTACAGAAGTTCCTATATTTTGTCCGAGATGAAATTAAACTATATTGTGTCCTAGCAACATGACATTAAACTGTGTGGCACTTCCAACGTCCAACATGACGTTAAACTATAAAAAAGTCCCCAGAATTGATATCCTCATATTGGTTCACCTTAGTCCTAGCTATATGACTTTAAACTGTACAACACCAGTTCGTCCTTGCTATATGACATTAAACTATACAGTAATGGTCCAGTATGACTTTAAACTGCAACTTCGTCCCACACGACATTAAACTGTGAAAAAGATCCCTAAACAGTCCAGCATGACCTTAAACTGCATCATCCCTGGTCCATGTATATGACCATAAACTATTTGCAAATCCCTTATGTCTAGAAAGACGTTAAACTGTGACGTCCTAACTACATGACGCTAAACTGTATAAAAGTACCTTACGTCTGGAAAGACGTTAAACTATATTGTCCCCATCGTCCTAACTACATGACGCTAAACTGTACAGAAAATCCTTGATATGTCCTACATGACATTAAACTGTTATTTTGTCCCTGCTACATGACACTAAACTGTGCAGCACCAATAGTCCTAACTGCAAGACTTTAAACTGCATATTCCCTTTTTTTTGTCCTACATGACATTAAACTGTGCATCGTTAAGGTTGTTATTACCTCTTGTTTCTCACACCGAGTATGACTCACGTGAGCTTAGAGAAAATATCAACCATAATACTCCCTTTGGGCCACTAACCATGTGTAAGTCCCAACAACATTTTTTATTAGATCATTGTCCCCAAGAACAACTTGATCATTAATTCATTCATTAATTGAACTACACAGACTTTGATCCTTACCCTCCAGGCTAGGTATGTAGGCAACCTCCCAGGGTTCAAGACCAAAAATAATCTCTTCACACCGGTTCACCAC
Source organism: Viscum album (assembly GCA_963277665.1). Taxonomy (NCBI): domain Eukaryota; kingdom Viridiplantae; phylum Streptophyta; class Magnoliopsida; order Santalales; family Viscaceae; genus Viscum; species Viscum album. The sequence goes on from OY728126.1 coordinate 1,010,121,026, forward strand.
CATCTCATATGATGTTGATTCGTGAAACCGCCCCTAGAATCAATATTTTTTTACATTGATTCACTTTCGTCCTTGTTATACGACGTTAAACTATACAACACTTTTGTCCGGTACGACAATAAACTACAATATTCTTTGATTTCCTCATTTGAGAGAGAACTATCATTGACATTGATTTTTCAATCATGGTTTTCATTTTCAAAAGAATACGTGCATACATGGTAATGCCTGAACTTTTTATTTTAGGTTAAACCATCATTGCACTAAAGTCCCCTTTCACCCTTCACATGTACGAACCAAATTTGTACAAAGGGTAGTTCTAGAACTACGTGGACTTGATTACCATCCCTATGGGATACGTAGGAAAATTCGAGTATCCCTCGAATCCAGTCCCAAGTCTTTTGGGCCTAACCCCAAATTTCACTTTCAGTCCCTTGGCTGAAAAGTCCTCATGAAAACACACACTGTGTATTCATTATTATGGTCCGAATTCTAGGACCCTAAACTAAGATCACTCATACTTTCATCCTGCACGACGTTAAACTGCATTTCAAGAACTACGTATGGCTTGATTCTCATTCTTATGAGATACGTAGTGAAGTCCAAGTTTTCAGGACCCAACCACAACATGATTATGGTTATCATTGACCTATGTATCTCTATATACATTGGACAATACCCATCTTTATGTGTTATAATCCTAACCTTAAATATTTTCATATCTTTATAACCCTTTTCATGACTTCTAATCACAAAAATGTCAAACTTCTGAAAATTCTTTTGCCTGACTATGCAGCACGTGCCCATAGGTGGCCTTGCATAAACAGTCCACATAACAGACTTGTCAGCCAAAAGATGCTATTTATTTGACCATGCAGCCAATGCCCTTAGGTTGCCCTGCATATTTCAACCCCCTAACGGGTTTGTTAAATAATGTTAACTTCATTCTTGGGAAGAATGCCTCTTTTGTCCTTATTTGTCTTAAACGACAGTATGTAGGGATCCGCAAAAATAGCCATCCTTAACATATTTGTCCCATATCCTTTTTCATGATCTGAAAGTATTCAAGTCTATGGTTTATTCTTCTTCCCTATGTTTGGGTCATACCTTCGTAGGAGTGATATTCATCCAGTTCTTCGATATTCTTGTTCGGAAATATCTTCTCCATATTCAAGTACCCCTTTCCATACAACAAACTCTATACTTTAGAAAATTTGAATCTCCATAAACTTTCACTAGCTTTTAACACTAGGAAAGTAAATTTCTGGGAGTTCTTTTGCCTGACTATGCAGCACATGCCCATAGGTGGCCTTGCATAAACAGTCCACATAACAGACTTGTCAGCCAAAAGATGCTATTTATTTGACCATGCAGCCAATGCCCATAGGTGGCCCTGCATATTTCAACCCCCTAATGGGTTTTGTTAAATAATAGTAACTTCATTATTGGAAACTACTTCTTCTAATGCCTTTTAGCTCTTTTTCATATCATTCCTCAGATTCAAATATTCTTAATCCATAGTTTACTTTTTTTCTCTCATACTTGAGTATGGTAATATGTTTTCAGATAAATTGTCATGGAATTGAATCAATTTTAATCTATTTTGGTCAAAGCTATTTCGACCTTAAACATTAGCCCCTTTATGTCCGGTATGCATGACTTTAAACTGCCCACAAAAGACAAAGGAACTCTGAATAAAAGTCAAGTTCCAGCTCACTAAATATACATTTTTTGTATGATTTAGGTAATATTGAGCAATTAAAAGATTCAAAGTTTGTAGGGTTATTTGTAATAATCCTTGTAAAAATCAAACTATGATTACTAGGCCCATTGGTTTAAGTAAATTTGAAGAAGATAATAAAATAATGCAGGTACAAATGATTGAAGATGAAAGTGTTTTTCATTGATACACAAGAGTTAGAAGGACATCCACAGATTGGAATCTCTTCTCCTTTTCAAGAATTACAAGAGGCTTTCAACATAACACTTCATTTGATTTATGGAAACCCGAGCTTCATCAGCAACCACCTTGAATTTATTCATTCAACTGGATACAAAAAGAGATGCAGTGATACCGGCTCTTCTTAGAAAAATTGTAAGAGGATGTTCTTGAGTGCGGTTTGAGAAAATTTTCTACTGATCAAACAAGTGACTCTGTTTCTGTCCAAGAGACTTGGAAGATGGATACATGGATTTGAGAATAGAGCATTGGAAGTAAAGAGCCATTTGGAGAGAGTACTCTTTTCAGATATTGCTCTAATACCATGTTTGTCTTCTCTCCACCAACCGGTAGTAGAAAACATTTCATCCCATGGGTTTTCCATTTTCATATCTACAAGGAAATGACATGGAGGAAGAATTTGAAAGTTCACACCATTGTTGTTGCTCTTAATACACAGCATCATCATGTCATCAATCCGCTTACTATCCAGTTCATCAGCCGTTCCAATTCCCTTGGGAACCACTGAATCTGCACAAAAGATGAATAAACTAACTCTTAAATGGGTTTATTTTTCATAAAATTTGTGAAGAAATTTGAAAAAATGGCTAAAGCATTTAAGTCGCGCAAGTCCAAACATGACGCGCAAGTATTCATGTGCCGCGCTAGTTTTTGATGTGCAAGTATAAACCGCGCAAGTGCAGATACCTTTACAGTAGCGCGACATCAAGGAAAACACTAGAAAACAAGGTGAAATGCGCAGCGAGAGCTCGAAGGTATGAAGTCCGGAAATCCGGATGCTTGTACGGAGGTGAGGCCGTGTATTTATAGGCCAGGAGTCCTATCTGCGCGCCGCACCCAGAGTGCTTAAGGCCTGCGCGACACAAACTTGTGTGCCGCCCTCTGTGCAATGAAGACTTGCGCACCCCCCTTTTTCTTTGAATGGATTCGATTTCCTCAGAGTCAAATCCTCATTTCTCTCTGGATCCAACTCTGAGGGGGGACTTTTGTTGACGCTCCTTTCGTCACAGAATCTAAAGATCAGAAAAGGGGGAATATCTGAGCTCAAAGTGATTCATCCTTTGAAGAAAACATCAAAAATCGACAAAGGCAGGAAGAAAGGATCAATAGAAACTGCACCGCGCAAGTTATCTCACTGTCGCGCAAGTACACTTGCGTGACGCCCTTGGTCGCGCAAGTGACTTGCGCGACCTAAGTGGTAACCGCCCGGTAACCGCCCGGGGTCTTCTTTTGCCTATAAATAGACCCTGTGGGCCCCCCATTCGAGAGGATCTTTTTCCAGAAACTCGGATTGAAGCTCCCGAAGCCCAAGTCTCTTCTCAAAGCTTCCAGAACACTTCTAAGGTAATTTCATACCTAGAACGGAAGATCTAAAGAGAAGAAGGAAGGCCTAAGTGTTGAAACTTATCAAACACTTGCACGCCGACTTATTTCCTTCAATATAACTTGCGCGTCCCTTTTCTGGAAGAGCCTCAAGAGGATTCCAAAGGGATTTATAAAGATCCGCTCAAATATTCTAATGATATTTGAGAATCGCGCAAGTACCCCTCATGTCGCGCAAGTATACTTGCGCGACCAATACTTGCGCGCCTCCGCAATACTTGCACGCCTTTCAAGACTTGCGCGCCCCTATCTTTTTGGGTGCCCATCTTGCCCATTTTTCCCCTATTAAGCCATTTCACCTTTCCTTTTCAAGATTCAGTCTTCAAGACACTCTTCAAATCCATTTATGGCATGATTTCTTGATTTGACTTCCTTATATAAAAGGAATTCTATGGAATATCTCTCAAAATATAGTAATTTAAATATCCTTATGTCACTAAATATGGAGAGTTCATTCAGTCAACATCATCCTTTAAGATGAGAGAATCATAACCTGGGCCTCCTTTTAAGGAATAATCCCCAGTCATAACCTTGGGCATCCTTCTTAGGAGTAAGCCCCAACCTCAAATTGGGCATCCTTCTTAGGAGTAAGACCCAACCTCAAATTGGGCATCCTTCTTTGGAGTAAGCCCCAACCTCAAATTGGGCATCCTTCTTAGGAGTAAGCCCCAACCTCAAATTGGGCATCCTTCTTAGGAGTAAGCCCCAACCTCAAATATGGGCATCCTCCTCAGGAGTAAGCCCCAAACCTAAATCCCTAACATGGGTCTCCTTTTCAGGAATAAGACTCAGTCATAACCTTGGGCTTCCTTTTCAGGAGTAAGCCCCAAGTCCCCTAACCTGGGTCTCCTTTTCAGGAATAAGACTCAGTCATAACCTTGGGCTTCCTTTTCAGGAGTAAGCCCCAAGTCCCCTAACCTGGGCCTCCTTTTTAGGAGTAAGTCCCTTTTCAAGAGTAAATCCCAAGCCCCCTTAAATTTCTCTTAACCAGTCATAATTTACCTTTGATTTGGGTTTCCTTTTTAGGAGTAAAACCCAATCATAAGTACCCTCCTAACTTGGGCATCCTTCTTAGAAGTAAGCCCCAAGATTAGAGTATTCAAATATCCATGAAGCGCATATAACTTTATGGACTCTGTTCATGGATTTTCTCCCTAAAAGTAAATCCTAAACCTTCATCTATCTGGCCATTCATACATACATAAGCCCCAAACAAATTCTTATGATTGCATCTTTCATGGAACAATTGTGTAATTTTTACCAATACCTCTTGTTTCTCACACCGAGCATGACCCACGTGAGCTTAGAGTGTAAAAGTAATTATGACATTCATCTTTGAGCCATCAATCATAAACATCATACTCCATTACTCGAACTATGTGGGTTCTAATTCCTTTTCCAAAATGAAGGATACGTAGGTAGCCCATTTATGGGTTCGATCCCAACTTTGAAATAATCCTTGTCCTTCTGAATGGCGATAAACTTCAAGTGCCCCACTGAGTGGCTTTAAAACCAGCCCGGTCATCATAATGACCAAGAGACTTTTATATAAATGTTTTGAAGGATACTATTGACCAAGAATCTCTAAAAAGATACAGATGATTCTCTATTGATGAAGAACCTCGAATACATATAAAAGATTCTCTAAATTTCTTGCATATTTAATCATTGATTGTTAAAACTAAAGGATAGAACATTCTATACTTGGTAATGTAATGAGGATTCACGAACATAACTTAAATCTTTAAAGAGAGTCCCAGAGTAGACAATAATTCCCCTCAAAAAGGTGTGATGAGTCCGACCTCCCATCCTCTCGACCAATGCAAATTCCTAAGTCTCATTAGTCCACAAATTAATGAGCGCCTACCTTTGGAAAGTAGGTACAAACGGATGTCGAATCATTGGATGTTTCCGGTTCTACGAACAAACCCGTTAGAAACCGATCGGAACGTTTGAACCTCCCGTCCAGGAGGTCATCCCCGAAATCCGTCGAGGAAACAAATATTTAGATATTATTTTAATCATTGTTATGATGATGCTGGTTTTTAAGACACTCAGTGGGGAACTATGGAATTTATTTTCATCTAGGGAGATGAAGGTTTGTTTTGAGATTGGGATTGTACCCAAAAAATTGGCTACATATGTATCCTTCTGAAAAGAATCATAACTCTCGTAAATCATTTCGGATTAAAGGGACACATCATACCTTTTATTGTCATGTGATAAGGAACTATCTATATAGTTTAATTTCATGTGGTATGGACATCTATGTTAAAGGTTCTTAGTAAATGTTTGGTGTGAGAATTATACTGAAGTGGCATAAGGAATTTGGAAAGGATATGGGTTTCCAAGTAATAGTTGAACCTATTGGGAATATGGCCCAAGGAGAACATGGTTAATTTGAAATGTTTGGTTTGTACTTCATGGAGAATTTTTACATATCCCATGTGTACGGGAATCAAAGACCACATAGTTCAATTAGTCTCATAAGAGAGTATAGTCTTTTGGGAGAAATGAGTCTGGGATTAATTTCTGAAAAGGATGCCTTGATAAATTGGGCGTTTAATTTGGGGCTTATTCCTACGGAGATTTCCTAGATTAGGGGCATTAGGGTTGGATTCCTAAAGAGGATATCCAGTGAGATCGGGCCCTAAGAAGGCTTCCTATGTATCCCAATTAGGATAAAAATTAGAGTTCTCGTAGTTAATTAATTTGTGAAAATTATGTGATCATGAAAAATATCTAAGCCCATGTGAGTCATGCTCGCTATGAGAAATAATAGGATGTAAAATATTCAACAAAGGCACCCACACTATTCCTCCTTTATAGGTGGAAGAGGGTGCGCCTATGGTGCCGACAATGGATTAGGTCAAGTCAACCTGTGAAGAGGGTGAGGAAAAGGACCTTCCCTCTCTTCAATTTACATTGGAAAAGGGTCCAATGAATAGAAGGAGTGAAGTTGAAGTAATTATAGAGGATCAAGACTGAAACCTCCTTCTTTAAAGGTTTGTGTATTACACCAAGATGGATGCCCTTATGGAACTCGGTAGTGGTTGGGGAGATTTGTCTTTTACTTTCATTGAATAGAATGTGTGAATTGTACCTTCCGTAATAGAGACCTGAGGTTTTGGGTTTTAGAGATTAGAAGGGGAGGTTAGAACCCAAACCCCAATCCTACAAACTGAGAAATCCCCAACACTATTCTTGGGAAGAATTTCCATGTGAATATAGATATACAAACCCATATACACATCATGAATCCTAACCCCTTTGTGAAACAAATGTGGGAAACCTCTCACTGTGGAAATACAAACCCAAATAGTAGAAACACATATGTGCCTTTCCTAATGGATTGATAAGTCAAGAGGTTTTGGTGGAGGTCTACATAGAATCCCTTTCAGAAAATGGATCCAATGAAGAATAAGCCTTACAATGAATGTCTTTGAAGATTTCTTGATGGATTATAGACTGAAGAGAGTGGGTGAATCAAAGAGGTGTGACCTAGTAGGTATTGGTGCGCAAATATGGGTGTGCAAGTAGGCTTGGGTGACCTGATATTCACTTAAGTGATGTAAAACCCGAATGATAATACATAGGTGAGACTTGACTCAAGCCTTCAAGAGTATTCTCAGGTATTTCCATAAGTGTGGCACTCAAGTTTCGGTGAAAAGAATAGGTGGCATGCAAGTGTTTCTGATTTAGGGAGCTTGGGTGCTTTATCCACACAAGTTTTATGGGTTTAAAACAATAAAAGGACATAAGTCATTTGATCCTACTTAAAATCCTCCTCTCTAGGTGTTAACAAACTACCTTGAATGTTTCATAAGACATGGGTGAAGAACTAGGGAGACCAGAGAAATAGTTGGGCTTCAAGGAAATTTGTCTGTACAAATGAAGGCCCCAAGGGTCTATTTATAGGAAAATATAAGACCCTAGGTGAAATGAAATTTGGCATACAATTAGGTCAAATTCCATATGGGGGTGTTCAAGTAGGTTGTTCACTGACAACCCCTTTGTCCGACTATGGAGATTCAAATCTCATGCCTTTGAAAATCATGATTTTCTTCATGGGTTTTCTCGTCTTTTTTCTAAGGAATTATCCTTTTTCATTTTTTAGACTCTGTGACGAAACAAAGTGCCAACAAAATCCACCCCCCCCCCCACCTCATAATTGGATCTAGAATAAAAAATGCTATCCTATAATTAGGTAATGTAATAAATAAGAAACAATAGGGTACTGGGGAGTGGAATTTTTGAGCATGCAAGGAAACTGGTCGTGCAAGTTAGTATCTCGTAGGATCCTGGCACATAGGGTGACATTCATCACATATATATAGCAGCTTCACTTCTAAAAAAAATTATCCAAACATCCCAAATTTTAGCTCTCGGCGCTCAAGATCATTCTCTATTAGAAACTTCTTTTTATTAGCTCTTCTGACTTATGTTTTATATTTGCACACTATAACTGGGGCGTCACACATACACATCGACTTACACTTGCGCACCATATTTTAGACTAGTTTATCTTAATTACTTTGTCGATTTTTTCAATTATTTTGTCAAAATATCAAATATGAACTTTCTTTAAAGATGATTTTTGATATTTATGTTGGTTCAATGGATCCCATAAGATTCAAAACCACTGATAAAATGACCAGTAAGAGGATTGATTACATGATTAATGTTTTCAGTCATGACTAATATGATGTTTGTTACACCACACTTCTATACATGGAAAAATATCTGAATAAATATCACTTCAACTTTCCTGGAAGCACTTATTTTCCTCGGTATAGCTATGGTCATCTATAAGATGTCAATATTCTAGAACTTAAGAACTATTTCCCACTCCCTTGGTTTCAATATTATACCAACTTCTCATCTTCCAAAGTTCCTATTGTGGGTTCATTTTCTAGTGATGGAACAACAACAAAATCTGATATCATGCATCAAAGATCATTTTCTCTAGATTTGAAACCAAACACACCGTAGCTGCAGCCACACTTTTATTCATCCATATTTCAAAATTAATAGATGGATTAATCCAATGACTGGAAGAAAAGTTTGGATTTCTTCCCTAGAGGAGGTTTAAAACCTACATGGGTGTTGTTATATTGGGTGCTCAATACGTGTGTAGAATTTAAAAGATGAATTAAAAAGTGTTGAGATTTATAATGTTGTATGGGTTGGAAAAATCTATGTGTACAAGAATGATGATTTTGTGCCATGTTACTAAGACGATGGAGCCCAAAAACTAACTATTTACATTTAACACATGGGGAAGTAGGCATTAGATTTTTGGATTTCTACGTGATTTCTAGTGCTCTAATCCTTTGAGATATGTTTGATGAGTTTATTCCCCCAAAAGTTACATTGAATGACTCAGAGAAGACACCATATTTAGTTAGTGAGTTAATGAAAATATTTAAATAACTCAAGAACATGACCACCATGGAGTCCCACACAACAATGGATATTCATCCGGAGGAATGGATTGTAATATTCCTGGTAAAGAAGAAGGAAAAAAGGCACCCACCTGAACGCATCTTACCAGCTTTCCAAAGGCAGAGAAAATGGGTACAACTGATACATTATGGCCAATATTGGAGAAAAAAGAGTTCTAAATGTGGGGATATGAAGTCAATTCAATGATTTCTGTAAAGAAACATTTGGTAGGTTTCTTGTCCATGTGGATCTGTGTGTACATGTTACCATTTCGAGATTCCAAAGGAGGCGTGAGGCCAGGAACATTTGTTATTGTGGACATGATTGATGTGAGAAGGATGGTAGGGTTAACCACTCCTGTTTTGGAAATTATTAAAAGTATATTACTACATATTTATTTAGGGATTTCTCCTTTAATAATAGTGGGACCATTCCAGGTGTTATGGGGATGGATCGCTACTCACTTGGGAACTTATGTTGTACAAAGTGGGGTACAGGTCATTAGAAGTTCTTTTTGACCATATTTTCAGGCTTTCTCTGGTATTTCAACCTTGTCTTTGAATGCTTAAGATATCAAGGGTATGTTGATTATTTTTAAAGAAATTCTTTTATTTACTTATGTGAATCCTTCTATTGGGAAATTCATTGATGATGGGACGACCAGTTTAGATCTAAGGGTGTACATGTTAGCTTGCATGGATGGCATATTGGTAACCAAGATTGATGGATAAATCATATGTGAGTCCAATAATCCTTATATATTTTCACTTCATTAAAAGTGTATAATATAAAATAAGGTATCCCCCCAATGCATGTTAGATTAGAGCAACATCTGATGTCTTCCTGAAAACTATGGTTGCAGACATCTGTGGAGAAGACTGGGGAAATATTTAATTTACCTATCACTGATGAAGTTAGAATATTAACTATCTATTATGCCGAAAAATAGGTTTCATATTACCTAAAAGGGGTATTCAACCATGTTTTCCCTTGAGTGAGGTTAAATAGAAGTATCAGGAGGGAACCCCTTCATTTGAAAGGTAATTCTTCGTCCTCAGTGGCCGAATAACTAGATTTTGAGGGTGGAGGTGATGAGGCGCAAAATTAAACAATGTGGCCCCATGCTAGATATAATCCACATAACAATGTTAAGAGATCCACCCCATAAATCTCTAATAAGGTTGTACCAAGTCAATCTAGTCACAGTCATTCCTAAGAGCGATGAGTCCCATTTTCTCACCCCCCATATCTGACATTTGGAGTTGGAAAGAAACTTAATCAAATATTGTAGGATCCTTTTTACAACCCTCTGGTGTGTACTCTAAATATTTATGACCATAGGCTATTCAAATATGGAAAAGATTATATTTTGATGTTTAAACCACATGGAGGGATTTGTGTGAAGGGATTCATATTCTAGTATTAGGGGATCTATGAGCCCCTTTTGATATTATATTTAAGGACAATCCCAATGAAGTGATAACTTACATTCGATAGATAGAAATGTTTATATATGAAACCAATGAATCAATTCCCACAATGAAAAGGGTGAAGGGAAATGATAGATCACGGTTCCACTAACGTGATTGGTATTTTATTATATGAAGATTGGTGCGATTTTTAGGATCCTGAAGATGTAAGTTTCCTTTTTTTTCTCACATTATCTTATACTTTGAAATTTTAATTTAGTATAAGAATTGTTACTCAAGGAAAATATCATCTTAACATGCATATGGTTAATATAAAATAAACTAAAGTTTCATTTCCATGATATATCCCTGGTGGCACTAATTTGGAGCTACTAGATCACCCCATGAATTGGGAGAAATATCTCCAGGCCAACAGGCCATGGAGGATGAGATGTAAAGGGTTTTTCTGTCTACAATACCTATATTTGTAGATGATGATGCAAGTACTCCTAAGAAAATAAAGAAACAAAATCATGGAATAATGAAATACATGGTTAAATTATTTCTCAATAGTTGTAATCCTTTTTGATTATCGTGAATTTCATCCTTATTCATGAAAAAGTGTTTAAACTTCATGGAATTATAGGGGCTTATTCTATTTCTTCCTTAATAGAAAATACTGATACGCTTCAAGGAACCATGGATGGTGCTGCTGAATAGGCCCAAATTCCAACTAACCCAGTGGTTCTTAATGAGGCATTAAGGTCAAAGGAACCAACATCTACTCTCATCACTACTCATGTTCCTACTATTAGAAGAGAGGAGGCCTCTGGTAAATCAACAATCCTTTATAGGACATCAAATGTAACAATAAATGACTTCCATCCTATGGTACATTAGGTTAATTATATGTACCAGAACATCCGACAACAACAGATGCTGACCCCGTAAATATGGCGGAAAAATCTATTCAGTTTTAAAGGTTGTCAGAGTAAGGTTGTGAAGAAAACATGCCAAGTGATCCCATGAGTGAGACTAACCTGGGATCTAGGATATCATTGGATGATATGATGAATCCTTTTGGGTATTTTGATGTAATATTATAATATGTTAATATACCAAATGATTTAAAATATTTTCATGTTCCTTGTTTATAATCAACTAAACATGAGTTTTAATTATTCTTCATATTAATCTTATTATGATTTAATTTCTATCCTTGGTTGGTTGAAATATGTAGTTCCATCTAAAGAAACTACTTCCATGAAAATTATTGAAGTAATTATTGACATTAATGTCAATACTATCATTTAATAGATATTGGATCATGTGAATCTTGAGATAGTCGATCCTCCTAAGACTCATTAAGAGAATATTGATCCAATTAAAGAGTGAATTTCCCTCCCAGAGACATCAAAAAAAAACTTAGAAACTGAAAATATTGGAGAGGAGTCTTCTTAACCAACTGAAATATTGTTAGGTAAGAGATATAGACATTGTGATTGTACTCACTTTTGTTATCCCTTGAAACTAACCATAATCATAATACTTAATTGACCATATAAGGATGTCAACTTAAATGTCTAGGATAGAAGGTAATGACTTTGCCTCAACTAAAATAGTATTATAAGGTATATCAGCCATCGACAATGAAGGAGTAAAACAAGGAACATATATAAGTGCGTTAATCCCATAATAGGTCCCTCATTATAATAGTGAATCTGAATCAGACCAAGAACTGTAAAGGTACCTTCGTCTTGCGCATCACAAATCATGGAAGAATATATGGAAGATAGTATCTAATTTTTTTTGAGGAGATTCCTTCATGAATTCCAAGACTTTAATATATTTTTATCATGAAAGGATTTGGTGGTTTTGAATACCATGAAATTCATACCAATGTGATAGAGATTATCCGAAAGATGGAGAAAAAGAAAAAGCTTCAGAAAGACTTGACGAAAGCTAAACTGTTGATCAACACTGATGAATTCCAAGTTGTGTTGTCCTGAGATGAGTCTAATCTAACTATAGTGTTGAAGGAACTAAAGTAGAAAATAAAAAAAAAATTTAGTAGTTGTGTCTTACACAGGAATTAGATATCATCACATGGGATCTTGACCCGCTTCATAAATCATTCGGAGAAGTCTATAAGTATGGTTAAAAATCCATTGGAGATACTAAAGAATCACTCCGTCATACTGAAGAGAATGAAGATGGTCGGATAAATGAACATAAAATGGCATATAATGGGGCTCAAGAAGTTGTTAACCAAATGAGAAGTTACATAGAAAACATTTTTTTTTATTTTTGAAAAAAGAGAGACTCTAATTTGTGGATACTCTTTTGTGAAATTTTTCTCATAAATGATAATAATTTCTTCTTAAATCATCTATGTGTTCATTCTTGCTAAATTCTATGTTTTTACCTAAGCCAGTAGGCCTAGTAAGCATCATTTTATTTTTACTAGGGTTATACAGAAATCCCCACAAACTTTGTATCTTTTGAATTTTTATTGCTCAATATTACCTAAATCATACAAAACGTACATTTAGTGAGCTGAGACTCTACTTTTGTTCAGAGTTCCATTTATAGGTTCCCAATTTGTTGATTACCACATCTATCATTTTTTGGCAGTTTAGAGTCATGCATGTTGGAATATAAAGTGATAATATTTAAGGTCTAATATCATTGACCATAAATTTTGAAATTAGATCTTAAAAAAACTCAGTGGCTGAGAATTGCTCCAATATTATTTTAAATATTTACATGGGGAATCTTGAGCCATGATTTTTATGGTCACTAAATAGAAAACTTGTATAAACATAAGGGAAGTCACTTCCAATTTCAAAGTTACCATTATTTGACTAATAAGTTATATGAATTGTGTTATGCAAGGCCAACTAGGGCATATGTTGCATAGTCAAATAGTAGAATCTTTTGACTAAAAGGCCTATTATTTAGGCAAATTATGAAAGGCCAAATAAGGGCATGTAATACATAGTTAGGAAAAATATATCTCAGTAATTTAATATTTTATTGTTGATAAACAAGGGAAAATAATATTTGGGTGACTCAAGACGGCAATGTGTGGTTTTATTAATGAAGGAAATTTTAAGAAAAAAGGGTTATATTTTCCAACATATGTAATGAATAGGAAACCATTTCTATACAAATTTAGTGTATGAGGAATGGTTAAAATTTATTAGAAAGGAGAATTTATGATATTAAACTTTTTAGTTTTAAGTCATACAGTGAGAACATTGTACTCTGTAGTTTTAAGTCATGTCGTGAGGACATTATGTGGATTTAATTTAAGGTATTTAGCTTTGACCAAAGGTATGAGACTCTCCCAATTTCTTAATAATTTGTTTGAAAACATATTATCATATTTAGGTAGGGAAGGGAATATTTTATACTATGATTTGGGAATTTCTGGATCTGAAGAATGATATGGGAAAAATTTTAAAGGCAATAGGGGAAGTATTTTCTGAGAACAAAGTTATCATTACTTGAAAAACCCATTATGGGGGTTGAATTATGTAGGTCCAAATAGGGAATATGCTTCATAGTCAGATAGTAGCATCTTTTGACTGGAAGACCTGTTATGTTTGCAACTTATGCAAGGCCACCTAAGGAAACGTTCTTTATAGTTAAGAAAAAGATCTCTTAGAAGTTTGTCATTCTATTGCTAAAAACCTAAGGATGTTTATGGGGATTAAAATTTTCCAAAGCATTGATTTTGGTTTATAAAGAAAGGTACTTGAATATGAAGATTTTTTTTCTAATCATGATTTTCAAATAATTGGAGGAATAGGATTTCTATAAAGGTCTGACCCAAACATAGGAAGTATGGTATTTGTAGTTTTAGGTCATGCAAATAGGACCAGAAATGTAAATAGTATATGATATGTGGTCATGTGATCCAAGGTTATTTCATATTTCTTTGAACACATAGATATAGATATGTGTAAACCATAGTCTTGAAGACTTTCTGATCAAGAGAAATATAATGGAAAAAATATACATGAATGACTATTTTAAGATATAGATTCTTTTATATTTTCATCAATGTTTGAAGGGGAAAAAGACACTATAACCAAGAAATAAATTTCCATAATTTATTATGGGGGCTATATTATGTAGGGCCAACTGGGGAATATGTTGCATATCTATATAGTGTCATCTTTTTACTGATAGGTCCATTATGTAGGAAATTTAGGAAAGGCCACCTAAGGAAACGTACTGCATTTTCAGGAAAAAGAGATCTCAGATATTAGAAACTATGTAACCAAAAATAGTAAGAAAGATTTTTAAGATATGTAATTATTAAAAATAAACAGTGTGAAATATGGGAGGGGGTAATCTTCAATACATATGATAAATATTTTAATCAATATTGGTCATGAGTTTTAATTCCATTACATAAATCTAACTTATATGTAATGTGGTGACATTCTTGTTTCCTTGGTGGGTTCTCTGAGTAGAGAACATAAAATAAAAAAAACATCCTGCATAGATTTTTTTTACTGTATAAAGAAGATAGGGGATCCCCATGGAAGGGAGTAAGATTTAAGGCGGAGTCTTCACTGTGTATCTTAGTTGGATTATAATCAAGCCACATGTAGTTCTTAAAAGGATTGTGTTGTTTGTCATCATGCGGCGAGGACATCTATTGTGCCTTTTATGGTCTTGTATCCATGACCATTGATAACCCCGAATGAGATTGAGACACCATATATATACAGATAATCATTTTACTTAATTCATAATCCCATGTGAGTTATGCTTTATGTGATAAACAAAGAGCAGTAAAGGTTTCTTCTGTAACACAAAGGTGACACAAGTGAAGAATAGGGGTATTACGATTATGTGATGGCTCAACCATGGAATAAGACCTTTTCTCGCTATATATCTTGTTGGAGCATGAATCAAGACAATCAAAATCATTTTATTTCCATGCAGTTAAACATTATGTGGTAAGGAAAAAGATGAAGTGATGTGAGAATAAATACGTGTTTTAGATGGACAAAGGAATAAGATACAACTTTCACTACATGTTTTGTTGGGGGAAAGAATCAGACCATACATAATTATTTAATATTCACTATGTGGGTTTGATTCTTATATAAGGAATAAAGGAGGGTTTTTATATCATATATGGGCCCAATATTGGTGATCTAGGAATCGATATGTATCTCATATAGATGATAATCAAGACGTATGTAGTTTTTGAAACAATCATTTCCCAAACCAATCGAGTATGATATGGGAGATGGGGGATTTTGAAACATTCTAGAAGAATGGTTAAAATTATGACACAAAATGGTTAAAAGATCAAACCATGTATCTTAAGGTAACACTCTGTATAGATCTGATTCATATACAGGAAGAGAAAATTAAATAAAAAAATTTGGTTGTGGTTGGGCCGAAGATTAGAGATCCATACGTCTCTATGTATCTCAAAAAGATGAGAATCAAGCCACACATAGTTCATTAAATGAGGTCCCTATGCTGATATTATTTAGACATTGGGAAGAAAATGACTAATGTTCCAGTAATGAGTATCAATGATTTCAACGATTCTTGCATATGGAAGCTCCTAACATCAAGTAGATAATACTTTAACCGTACTTTTTAATGTCTTATAATGAGGACAAATAATTTCATACAGTTTAACATCGCACAATAAGGAAAAAGATGTGATGAATTTTTTCATCGTGCAACATTAACGCTTATGGTTGTTATGTAGCTTAACATCCTGTGACTAAGACCTTGTGTTGGGTAGTTTTATGTCATGCAATGAGGACATAGTGTGAAATTATACTAAATATTTCTTCCCGAATCTCGCATTTTTTGGAGTTTTGATCAGCTCTCCATCCATTGAGATTAATGAATAATACCCATTTGAGTAGACCATATGTATGTAATAAGGTCCTTCCAGATTTGGCTCATGATTTGTAGGTTTCATTCTGGGTATCATTGGAGTCCTCAGGACCAATACCAATTCACCTTAAAGAAATGAATCTAGAATAACTTTTTTGTTAAAGGCTTGCATTATTCTATTCTGATAGACTTCTAAATGATGTTAATTATACAATATTTTTTCATCTAATCTTCCCAGATAATGAAAACATTTTTGAGACTTCTCATATGTTGAAACTTGATCAAATATTTCAATTATGATTAATGTAAATGGAATTTCAATTGAAAAAACTGCTTATGTTCCATACACTAATGAATAATTGGTTCCCTTGGTGGTAGTATGGGTGGTAATCTGATAAGCCCATAAATCATGAAAATGTTTATCAGTCCAAGATTTCTTATCTTTATCCACCATATTTTGGTGTATATTTGATAGGGTCTTATCGAAGGACTCTATCTGTCCATTGTCCTTCACATGATAGCGAGATGAATGTTTGGATTTGATATATTGCTCTTGAAATACCTTATTTATCTCAATAGAACAGAAATTGGTGCCATTTTCCATTAATATAGTATGAGGGACACCAAATCTAGTGAAGATGTTTCATTTGAAAAAACTAACAATGAATTTTGCTCCAATTTCTTTGAGAGGTATTGCCTCAGTCCATCTGGAGAAGATGTGAGTAGCGGTAAGAATATACTTGAAATTCATAGCTGTTGCTGGGGGTAAAGGCTCTACTACATCAATTTCACAAGTGGAAAATGGCCAAGAGTATTTAGTTATATATATAAACTTCCAGGATTGATTAATGAAGCTTCCATGTACTTGGAAAGACTGACATTTCTTAGTGAAATCTATGCAATCCTGTGTCATTGAAGGCCAAAAGTATCCAAGATCAGAAAGCCTATGCCCAGATTGATGAGCACCACAATATTCTGAATACACTTCTTTCATAACAGCTGCAGTTTCTTCTCCATCAATACACCTAAAGAGGATTCTATCAAAGTATCGTTTGTAGAGGATCTTCTGGTGATCTGGACTATCATAAAGTGTAAAATTGACTGCTCGTTGTCGGATCTGTTCTTTTTCAACCCTATCTAGAGGAAGTACTCCATTTTAAAGGTATTCTATGATGGATGTTATCCATACCATGTTATGACCATATGGAGCATAAATCGGGATACTTTCATTATCTAGTGCACTAGCTTGGGAATTTTGTGATTACAGGACATAGGAATGTATTTTCTCTAAGGGAAATTCATACATTAACCCTCTTATGTAATCACACAAAGGGATTTACTATTCTGTTCTAATATAATAATTCCCATTGATTTGTTTGATTAGTAACTTTGAATCACCTTTTAATTTCAGGTAATTCGCTTGTACCTAAAGTTCAAATTCCAAGTCATTGATGAGAGCATGATATTCTGCTTTATTATTGGTACTTCCTTCTAAAAATAGGAAATAATAAGGAAACACTAACTTTTATAGTGAGATAAGTACAATTCCTAGCCCAAATTGGTTTAGTTTAGGGTCTTCCATTCTCTCCCCTGTTGGACTTCTGGAGGCACCATCAATGTACAATTCTCATGTTTGGGAACTATCTTTAATAGAGAAGACCTCTTCATCAGGAAGTTCATAATTCAATGATGTATCTTTTTCCGATGGATGTTCATCATGGAAGTCGGCCAGAGCTTGGCCCTTTATTTCCTCCTAAGGCACAAACTATATACCATTCTATTTCAAAATAACTGCCCACCATGCCAAATTCCTTGTAAGCATGGGATAACCGAGGATAAATTTGAGCAGGTTACTGCGAGACACCAATTGGATCTCATGATGTTTCAGGTAGTGCCTTAATTTCTAAACTACAAATATAAATTCTAGGTAGAAATTTTCAACATATGACTACTAAGTTTCTTCATCAATCATAGTTCGACTGAGATAACAAAGGCTCTTTTCATTCCCAGCATTGTTATTTTGGGAAAGGAAGGAACCCAGTGATTTTTATAAAGCTATTAGATGGGGAATAAGTGGTATTCATTCAATATGTGGAATTAATACTGGTGTAATCAAGTGATATTTCTTGAGGGTATCAAATACTTCTTGGCATTCATTAGTCCATTGATAGGTGACTCCCTTCATCATTAATCTGGTGATGGGAAAACACATGTCTGCTAAATTAGCGATAAAGTGCTGAATATAGGCCAAGTGTCCTTGGAGTCCTCTTAATTCTTTCAAATTTCTATGAGGTTACATTACAAGGATTGATTTTTTTCTCACGATCTACTTCGATACCATGATGGTGTACAATAAAGCTGAGGAAATTTCTTGAGGTTACCCCGAAAGAACATTTCAAGGGATTTATCTTCAAATTGTGTTGCTGAAGTTTTATGGAATATGGTCTCTAGATCTTCCATGTGATCGGAACATTTTTTGGATTTAACAACCAAATAATCCACACAAAATTCAAAAAAATTCTCTAATAAGGGTTTGAAGATATGGTGCATGGCACATTGATATGTTGCACCAGCATTCATTAAGCCAAAGGGAATTAACCGATAGAAAAACACTCCTTGAGTGGATCTGAGGGATTTATATTATTCATCCTCAAGGGCCATGAAGATTTTATTATACCCATATTAAACATCCATAAAGAAAAGAGCTTCAGAGCTATCCCTTGCATCAATTAAAATCTTTGTGATCAGAACTGGAATGTCATATTTAGGGAAATGCTGGTTATGATTTTTGAAATCAATTAAAACCCTGATTTTCCCATTATTCTTTTTCACTAGTACAATGTTAGCCTGCCATTTGGGATATTGAACCTCCTAGACAAAGTTAACCATTATAATCTTATCCACTTCAGATTCAATTCTAGAGGCATGAGTTCAGTGTGTTCTTCTTGATTCCTCCTTGAATCCTCGACGTTCTTCTCCAAAACCCAAATGATGAGTAGCTACATTAGGATTAAGTCCTAGCATTTATGTATAATTCCATGAAAATATATGTCATTGTTTCTTTAGAAATGATGTATACGTCTCTTTCTCTTCAGAATTCATGGCCACACTAATTAGAGTGGGGCATGGATCTTCTTCTGTACCCAGATTTATTTCTCTAAGATCATCCACTATGGTATAGACAACCTCCTAAAATGTTGGAGGAGCACCCCTAAGATATTAATCTTCTAATTAATTATGTGTTATTTCTTCTATTTCTACTTGCATAATAGATGATGAAGCAAAAATTCCATAGTTAGGGGAGGATTTAGTATTTGAACATCTAGAAGAAGAGGCCACCATTTCTGAACCTAATGATGATAAAGGGTCTTTCTGGGGTAATAAATAGTAGATGATGGATTAGGAATCAGCATCCTAGTATTCCTATAGTATTGATACAAATTCTTCTAAACTGATTAACAAAGTAGAGTCTTTTGAATTATAGTTGATGGGATGAAGACATCTCCATTTAAGATTTCACCACTGCTAGGTGAATCAATAATTTCTCCTATGCTGTTAGGCCCGATTGCCGTAATTGACATTATGGAAGTTACTCGACGAATGCTTGGATTTGGGTTTACCCATTCAATTTTATTGATATGTAACACATAATCTGAACCCAAATGTATGAATGGGTTTCCTGCGATCTTTTCCAAGCCATTCGGTGCATTGATTCGGGTTACATACTTTTCCATGGTCTTTGTCCCCTTAATTGATAAATTTATGCCTCAATCTATTGATATTCACACATTTTGAATGGAGCCTTTTCACCATAAAATACCCTGATTTGACATTTGAAATAGTACTTGAGACATAGGTGGTATGACAAAGGTATTTCCACATGTTGATGTATCCAAGGCCTTCCAAGCAGAATGGTTAATGCTATGTGGGGAAAAACAACCATGAAATCTGAATTAGACACAAGATCCCCAAACTGAGCTCTGAGTGTAATCTATCCCAGAGGTTCTTGCTCATTCCTGTCATATCCTTTCATCATTAAAGTATAATGAGGTAGGTATGATTCAATGAGTCCCAATTGACGAAGTGTACTAATAGGAATTATATTGACTCCCAAGCCATTATCAATAAAGGCTTGTCGGATTTCTACATCGTTGACCCTACCAGATAGATACAAGGCCTGATATGTCCATGTAAAAAATCATCTTATTCTTTATCCATAAAATATATAACTATATGAAATTCTATAGGATCATTCTCTATATGATAAACCCTAGTAGCAACAACTCCATTTTCAAACTCTTGAGGACTTGAAAAAGCATCAATTAGTGCTTCTTGATGATCTTTTGATAGATTCAAGGCATTCAAAATTGACAACATGGATAGTAATTAGGTCATCTATTTCAAAAGATCATACTTTTGGTCTAGAAGTCTGTGTTTCCCAGCATGGATATGTGGTTTTTTAGGTGCCTTGGAAGTTGACACTTCTGATGTAGATGTACCCTATGTCGGAGCAGAAACTGGAAATACTCCTGAATTTGGTAGATTAGACTGACTAGGTCTATCTATTTGGTGAGAGGAATATTTTGTGACCACTAATTGGTTTTCCAAAATAATCATGTCAGGACTAAACCTTCCATTCATGAAATAATCTCATTGTTCTTGCTGATCCTACTGAAGGGCTCTCTCACATGTTTCTGCCGCATATATGGTTCGAGAAGGGGTTGAGTTAAAAGAGTAGATTATAGAATACCCACATATTCCCCTATTTCCTTGACCTTGGCCTCTTCCTTTGGTTCCCTAGTTAGGTATAGGGAACTTAGGCTCATTATAATCAAAATCAAAATTAGCATAGGGATCCGTTAAATGAATCACATTGACAGAACTAAAGATCAATTCTTCATATAATGAAGATTCAGCATGATAGGTTAGATCTTGTTATATGATTTTGTGGGGTGGTGCCCATCCTTTTGAAAAAGATGGCGTAATATTTTCCAGATTCAAGGACAACTTTGTTCTTGACATGATCTCATCTTCTTCTGACTACTCTTTACCCTTATGATCATGTCACTTCTTTGAGGATTGACCTTCTGATGAAGCTATTTTTTATATGGATAGAGTGGAAGAAGACACAATAGGTTGTTTCAATTGTGATTTTAGAATGTCATGAGTTCGGTTGATCATTTTCCTAATCATCAAATCATCAAATTTTTTCACATTTAAACTTTAGACTTCCTGTCATTCGCCTTCTTCCTCAAGATCAGTAGCAATAACACATGCTACATGGGCTGAAGAACTTTTCAGTTTTACTTATCAAGATTTTACCATTTTTTAAGAGTTATTTGAAAAAAACTCTCGAATGGGATTCCCCAACATCTGGTGAAAGTGACAATAATTCATAATATCTTCATCTATTTATTTTTTTAGTTTCTTCGGCCTTGGAAGTTGAACCAAATTATTTTCTAGAGCTGAGATGAAATAACTGGTAACTTGTTCATTCCAGAAAAAATAAAATTTGTCCATTAACTCCTCAAGTTGTTTCCTACATTGATCTCTTTGATCATCTTGATAAGATGTCCATTGTTGACAATGATCGGGTGGTGGAGCCCTTCGATATTATGAAGGTTTTGAAGTGGAAGAAAGTGCATGTGCTTGCTTACGTGTAACTGTAGCAGCATCTTCTTTCCCGATTCTCCTTCATAGAGTTGATGGAATTACATGAGATTTATCTTTAGTTTACATAATGTAATATTCTATCAATTAAGAAATTAAAGTAATGTCTTGAAACCCACTTGTGTATTTCACAGGGATCAGTGGTGTGTGTAACTCATCACAAAGATTTTCCACACAAATTGGAAGTAACTATTCTTGAGGGAATTCCAGATTTAGGGAATAAGTTAATCATTTCCATCAAGCAATGAAATATGAAACTATTTCATTCTCAATTTTTTTCCTATTTGTAAGATTAAAAACTATTTTATTTGGTAGCATTGAGCTGAATTAAAGAACTAATTTCTGATGGAGATCATCTCATCCAGTAATTGATCGATATTGTAAACTAGTATACCATACAAAATTTGGTTCCTGTAATGACTACCCAAAAAACCTAAACTTTACAAATTCTTTTTTTTGAGTATTTCCCATCATGGGATCACAATGAGAAACGAAATGTATTAAGTGTTGTTTGGGATCTCCCAAACCATTAAATATTGGGAATGTGGTATTCACAAAATTTGATGGGGGGGGGATCCGATCCACCAACATCGGGTAATCTTCTTTTTCCGGCTAAAATGGAACACGTCATTCTTCCATATCATCCAATTGAGTTGTTAATGCCTCAATTGTATTCACAAGAACCTGGGAAATATTTGAATGAGCTGGGACCTATACATGTACAACAACTTGAGGTCAAACTGGTGCAACGGTCGAAAAAACTACTGGTGGTGGTGGTGGTATTTGCCTCGGATAAACCATGAAAACATGCCTATAAGGATGTGTTCAATACTACCTGGGTTGTGTATCCAATGGAGGTAATTCAATATATGCATCTATAGTTACCACAAATCTTCTTTTCTATGGAGCTCCTACATGATTTGTATGTTGAGGATCTTCCAGGGGAGTATGTCTAGCAAAAATGATACTTCTAGTAACACTAAATTTATTCTTTCCAACTATTTCATATCCTCTTCTTTTTATGAAATTATTTATTCAAGAAAAAGAGATTGACCGTATTCAGTGGAGAAGTGATATGTGATTTAACTTTTACCTTTACCCTTGTCTAATTCCATTCGAAGGTGTGGGAGATGATTATTTGAGGGCATATTGAGATTCTGGGTAAGCCTCTGATTTTGGGTACACACACCTTCTTCATTTACATTAGTGTGTACCATATTATGGATAAGAACACCATCTTCTAATTCCCCTGAACTAGACTAATTTTCCTGGGGATATTATACGATGGTGTAAATGAAATTTATAGATGGATAATGCATTGATTGAATTCTATTAGTATATTTTACAATTTGTCACCTTCTAAATCTTCCATGAGACTCTATTATCCAATATGCTGAATTCCGAGGATTTTTTTGGCGGACAGTTACCCAAAGATAATCCTTCGATAGTTCAGTTGTGAGCTCTCTTTGTGGTTTCTTCCCTAATTGAGAGAAAATTGCCTTCAATTGAGGAGGGGATTTCAGATGTGAAAAGTCCCCCAGCCCTATAGGTTGGGGTTGTTCCTATTATTTTTATTGAAAACAAAGAGCTGTGTTTATTGAATACAAAGGATAAATTAAAAATCCCCTAGCCCTACATGTTGGGGTGGCTCATGAAGTGTTATAGCTAATATTTTCATAGCTGCTCTTCTGATTTTTTGAATTCGGGTTAGGAAATTAGTTGGGTGCATTATCTAACAACCACACAAATCACCTATTTCAAAATATTATTGTGCTATTTTAGACATTTGCGTCATATGATGGATGGAATCCTCTAAGAAAGAGTCATACTTAAGATTCTCATATGATTGATGAAAAAATATCTCGATATCTTTTTTTTCTTTGGTCCAGGATTTGATGAGAGATAGTTGAGGAATGTTCTTGAGTGTAAATTTGATTACATACCAAATTTGTTGATTGTAGCCGGATGAGGTCAATAACATTGCATGAGACAACTTTTGGTGGGATTTTTCTGATTCTGGAGTGTAGATAAATTCAATGCTCCATGTGAACCCCATACTCTGATACGAACACCAGATGGGGTGTCATGAATTAACTAGCGTAGCCTCTTTATAGATTTGAGGCATGTACACTGAAGGGTTCTCTACTGCCTTTCAACCTTTGGATATCGGGAAACTAAGAGAGATACCATGTCAATTTGGTGTTTTAACCCTTCTAATAAATTTACATGATTTTGATATTAATCATATGGTAATACATTGTTTTTCAAATGATAAAGAGTATTGTTTAAGTTGATGCGGACATTATTAATGCAATCTTATACCATCAATTATAGAATATTATATTGATAATTTTCCAATGTCCAGAACCTGACTGGTATTTCAATTTTAGACCAAACAAATTCATGTTTAACATATATTCATAATTTTTCACTTGAAGTTTCTCCACTTTGTCTGACCGAAGTGGACATTTCTCGATTGTTTTATTAAAAACTATAGGGTGAGTCATTTTTCCCCTGTTGTATTAGAATACAAATATCCCAAGGGAGGTTCTAATAATGATCGTTCCCTTAATATATCTTCTATTTGAGAATGTTTTTCACCCATTAATTATAAGGAATCAGACATAACTATTCGTATGTTGGCATGTGCCTCAAGATAAGAGGGATTTTTCATTACTACATTTTCAATTATAGAATAATTTTGACAATGCAAAATACTTCTATAGAGATAAATTTCATAGTGAATGCCATCGTGAGGAGGACCACCATGGTGGATTACAGAAAGGGATAAATCCACTTTCTCCATGGTCTTCTAGCTACACAGAGGTTTGTCATGTCTCTCATCTAGATATAGGCTCTCTAGATTGACTAAATTTTCATGGATCAAGACATCATGATGAAGTATCTAATATAGAACTTCATAATTACTGCAAATCCTCCCATAATTTGTTAATTAGAGGGTAGTATCTTGAGCTACAATAGATAAATGTTTTAGGGTCTCAAGAACTACAGCATTAATAAGATCCAAATTATAGCTTGACTCTTGATCTTCCAACTATGTTTGGTGAGATTTCTTATTTGATTCTCTCTTACACTAAGTTGGGGACACTTTCTAGTATAATTGGTTATCATGGATAGGTGTATGTTCTTGCCTTGGAGTGGTTATCAGAATGTGTTGGTTACATCTAATTGGAAAGGGTGTATATTCTTGATACAGTTGTTCGTATGATAAAGGGGGTATTCCCCATGACCCTACTGGACTGGAACAAAGGTATGTATCTGCTCTGAGATGAAATGATGATGTGTCATCGCAGTTATGGGGGAAAAATTTATGTGTATTTTCTGCTGGTACTGATAAAGTTGTTGTTATGATATCTGGTCATGCTTTGACGAAGTGGACAAGAATTTGTGTATGCCCTTTCGCCATTTATAGGATGTGTTTGGTGACTTCAGCTGAAGAAATGGGAATATACATCCATTCCGTATCTGGAGTAGGTGTATGTTCCTAATCATGTCCTATGTTTCTTATGAATGGGTATTGACCACACTCATGTATGGGGGAAGAGAGTTGTTCTACCCCGGATCTGTCATCAGAGCTTTCCGAATGACTTCTCTAAGTGCTGCCAAATGAGACTATTGGAAGGCTTGATGAATACTGGCAGGAATATGTGCATTCTAGTTGTTTTCTATCATGAATGGTTGATGAAATTCCTTAAATACTAATAGATGATACTACTAGTATAATTGGTGATTATAAGCAGGTTTATGTTACTATTTACCAGTTGACACCACATTTGATTTGCGGGCTTCCATAAATGAAGTCAGACGATTATGCTAACTAGATGATAATTTGTAAACAGTTGTATGTGCCTGTACATGGTACTCCACCAGATTTTTCGGGCAGGATTGGTGGGTTTCTACCATGTAAGTATGTTGGGAAGTGGAATTAGGAAGTAAACTTTTATGTCATTGCTCGTTGTTCACCATCAAGTTAGGTTGATAGACTTCTCTAGAGGGGGAAGAGGTAAGAACCTACTACGAGATAACCAGATGTTGTTCTTGGCAATTTGTCCTGCATGCCTGGGTCTGAGGGACTTGGGCTGAACATCTTGAAGCAACACCCCTATCATGTTGGGAGTTTACTGCCTCGTGATTCTTATGGCAGTTATTGTTGGTGGGAATCCTCAAGGACCCCTGCATTCTTGAATTGAGTCCTTGAGTGACCACTTGATCCACCTCCCTATAGTATGGGAGTGACTGGTTTTTGTGTTTTAAGGATAAATACTCAAAACAGTTGAATACAGTGGTTGGAACCATCTACTTTTGATCATCGGTCATTGTTGGTTAGATGATCGAGGATTGTCATTGACCTGGAGAGCCTTTCATGCAGCTTCCAAGGTTGGGATTGTAGCATGCTGACGATACTCCCTTACTATCATATTGGATACCCAATGTTGAAGATGATGGGTGGGTGATGGCATCCTTCCCCTGGATGAGGATCCAACTTGAGCAGCGGTTGGGAAGTTCACAGATGTCATCTTAAAGAAATCCATTTTCTACTGAAGGGAGTTCTTGAAAAACAAACATGAGAACAACAATAAACGGCATTAAAGAGACATATTTTATATGGATACATGCGTAATGGATTCCTTTGTCTGGAATTACTTTATCCACTATTAGTGTCCTGATATATGGGTAACATTATTAACTTGGTTAAGGATTCACATCGGGTTCACTATTTTTGTTTTGTAGTTCCTTGAAATGTGGGTTTTATATTTAATAATCACTATTTCTAGGAAGTTTCCCTTGGATTTTTTCATTGAATCAGAAACACCCATCAGTTCTTTATCCAAAAGGGAACTAATTTTCAAAGTTACGCATTCTTGAAGATTGAACTTTACGATATATAGTAACATGCATTGGTCGAGTGGATGGGAGGTCGGACTCATAACACCCTTCTGGGGGAAATTATTCTCTACACCCGGACTGTCTTTATAAATCGAATTTATTTTCAAGAAAATTTATTAATTTACCATGTGTAACATAATTTTCCTTTTGAATTTTCAATCACTTATTAACAAGTGTAAAATTTTGAATCATCTGTGTGTATTTTTGTTTCTTTATTAATGGATGTATCTGTATGTATTTGAGGTACTCCATCAAAGGTATCATCTCATATACTATTTAGAGATTCTTCTAATCATCACTATGATAATACTTGTTTTTATGAAACTCAATGGGGCACTCTATAATTTATTGTCATCCATGGAGATGAAGGTTTTTTTTGATATTGGGATTGTACCCACAAAATGGGCTAACTGTGTATCATTGTGGAAAGAATCAGTACCCTTAGAGTTTTGTGCCACTTAATGGGACACATTATACCTTTTATGGTGATGTGATAAGGATATATCCACACCGTTTATTTTAATTTTGTATGTACATATAAGATAAAGGTGATTAGTCAATGTTTGGTGTGGGACATATGCAGAAGCAGCCCAAGGAACTTGGAAGGGATTTGGGTATCCAAGAAAGATTATACCCTATTGGTAATATTGCCTAAGGAGAATGGAGTTGATTTGAAGTCTTGGGTTTGGACCTCAAAGAGGATTCCTACGTATCCCATGTGGATGGGAATCGAAGCCAATGTTGTTCCACGAGTATCATAGGAGAGTATAGTCCTTTGAGAGAAATGAGTTTGGGTTTACTTACTAAAAAGGATGCCTTGATGATTTAGAGGTTTAATTTATGGCTTATTCCTAAGGAGGGTTCCCAGATTAAGGTAATTTGGTTTGGATTCATGAAGAGTATATCCAGTGATCTTGGTCTGTGAGAAGGCTTCCTATGTATCCCAGTTATGATAGGAAGTAGAGATCTCGTAGTACATTAATTTTTGAAAATTTTGTGATCATGAAAAATCTCTAAGACCATGTGAGTCATGCCCTATGTGAAAAACAAGAGGATGTCAAAGATTCAAAAAAGGCACCCACACTTCTCCTCCTCCACTGGTGGAAGAGTTCACACCTATGGTGGAAATGGTAGACAAGGTCGAGTCAACCCATGAAGAGGGTGCGGTGATAGACCTTCCCTCACTTCAATTTACATTGGACAAGGGTCCAATGAAAAGAAGGTGTGAAGGTTAAGGAAGTAGAGAGGGGAAAGATTGAAAACTCCTACTTGAATGGTTAGTGACTTCAACCAAGATTACTGCCCTCGGGGATCTCAGTAGGGGAGGGAGATTTCTCTTTTTCATTCATGTAAATACAAGTGTGAACCGTAATTTCTGACTGTTGAAATACCAACCCAAATAGGAGACACTTATGTGTCTTTCCCAAAGGCTTGATAAGTCCTGAGGTTTTGGTGGAGGTCTCAATAGAATCCCTTTTAGACAAGGGATCCAATAAAGAAGAATCCTTGCAAGAAGGGATTTGAGTTGGGCTTGATGGATTGTATAATGAATAGATTATGTTAATCAAAGAGGGGCACCCAAGTAGGTATTGGCACACAAGTATGATTGGGAGACCTGATGTTCACTTAAGCGACGAAAAACATGGATGATAATACATGGGAGAGACGTGACTCAAGACTTCAAGAGTATTCACAGGTATTCCCAGAAGTGGGGTGCTCCAGTTCTTGTGAATGGAATAAGTGGTGCACTAGTGTTTTTGATTTTGGGAGGTTGGATGCTTTAGGCTCGAAAGTGTTAGGGATTTCAAACACTAAAAAGAAATAAGTCCTATGATCCTTCATCAAATCCTCTGCTCTAGGTGTTAAATAACTACCTTGAAAGTTTTAGAAGACTTGGGAGAAGTGCTAGGGAGACCAGAGAATCATTTGGACTTCAGGGAAATTCACTCATACAAATGAAGGCCCCATGGTTCTATTTAAAGGAAAAAATAGGACCCTAGGTGAAATGAAATTGGGTGCATAAGCAGGCTATGTGCCAGATGGGGGTGCACAAGTAGGTTGTGAATCGACAACCTCTAGGTCCGACTAGGGAGATTCAATGATCATGCCTATTAAAATCTTGATTTTATTCATGCGTTTCTCCTCTTTTTTCTATGGAATTTCCCTTTGCCATTTTTTAGACTTTGTGATGGAATAGTGTCAATAGGATCATAGGGGGGTAAGACCACCACCATGGTTAAATATTCACATCAGGTTCACTATTTTATTTCAATAAAAATATTGTGCTTGATAATGAAAATGGTTCAATGGGGACTAGGTAGTAAATCCATTGTATATTGTGAAGTAGGTTCCATAGTTAATCCAATTATTTTAGGGTTTCCAATCTGTTTCTTAAAACTATGGGTTTATGCCTGAATGGGTTGATTACAATGGGTTATCTTGAGTTCAATTACTGATGTCAAGCATGAAATATCTGAATGGTCTCCTACAGGTTTGTTCATGGAGCCAGAAACACGCAACAACACTCACATTCATGATTGACAGACCTTATTTACATATGCAGGAATTCTTTGGATGATTTGGACAAAGACACTGTTGACAAAAAAAATGTGTTTCATGCACTTTACTGCAGAATTAATGATGTGAACCTCATGTAGAAAACCAATTTCATGTTTGAGTATAGATGTTTCACCATGCTGGAAGAAGATGCAGTTTGGATTTCCATGTTCTAAAAGAATAATCCATAATGAGGGTTAATTAGATATAAACCCTCTCTAAAATTAGTCTATGGATTTCCAAGATTGATAAAAAAGGTTCAACCACATTAGAAATTCATTTTTCAACTTTCTTCGAAAAATATTTGGTGTTTTCACCATATTAAGAAGAATAGATCTCTTTGAGAGCTTCAATTTTACTGGTCGCAAAGACCAAACAGACTCACAGATAAAAATTCATGGCTCTTATAGTTTATATAATATTTTTAATTGGATTTGGGTCACTACACAAGGTATTATCACAGAAATATTGTGTGTATAGCTAGCATTCATCAGCTAGCTCTGATGGCTAGCGTGGACTGCTAGAGTGGAAAACTAGTGAGAACAACTAGTATAGAGTATCTCCCCATCCCAAGGATCCATATATTCCAATAAATATTACCCTTAGGCTCTTAATTTAGACAAAAAAAGTTTTGGAAGAAACCCCCACAACTAGTAAAGACATCTAGCGTACATCAGATATTACGGACATCTAACATGCATCTAATAGCACATACAGCTACCGTGCATCAACTAGTGTAGACAGCTAGCATGAATCACCAATAGTAGACTGCTAGAACAAATATCCATCTTAGATAGATATCATGGAAAACAAGTGTGAAGTAACTCCCTTGCCCAGGGTTCCATTTTTGCCTATAAATCGGAACCTCTGGCTCCTCATTTGGATGGAATAATTTTCCAAAATGTTGATTACTTCTCTGATCGCCCTAGTACTTCTCTCAATCCATAAAAATCACCCAAGGTTGTTTTCTAACATCTATAAAGAGAAAATTAAAGGATAATAGTGGGACATAATTCCAAAAGTGATTAAAATAAATATCACATTTGTGATTCATTCGCCCAACCCCATGATTTAAGAATACTAGTGTGAGTCTCCCAACGTCAGATAGGAACTTATGCTAATTATTTCCAAGAATACATGTGGTGAACCTTGCAGCCTTGAAAAAAATCCTCCCCCATGTGTAGTCTCCCATGTTGTTCACTGCCTAAGGTTCCACCAATTCTCCCAAGCCTAATTTCACAGAGCACCCCCTACGCGATCCTCCTTGGTTCACCTCAACATTTGACTTATGAGAGTCATCCATTAGGCCTCCTTAAAAAATAGTCATGGGAAGGCCTCTATTTATTTGGAACCCTTTTCTGAAAGGGTCAAAACTGAAAACTCTACCAAGACCTCCTAATCTAAAAAACTCTGGGTAAAAGTACATCAACATGTCTCCCATTTGGATTTGGATTTCCATGGTCATAGGTTTCCCGTGTTTGTCCTACAAGGGGGTCAGGATCCTTGGGCCATATATAGATTTTTATATCTATGGTTATAAGGACCCCTAACCCTGTAAGTATGTTGAGGAGTTCCCAGTCTCAAATTTTGGGGATAAGACCATGTCTTTCCCTTCTCATCAATAAGACCTAGAGCCTCCAGTTCCTAGTAGGGAGGGTAAGGATCACACACTCAATTCCCTTACACATGGGATTAGATCCTCCTTGAACTGAGAATATAATTATAGGGATTCCATCATAAAGTAATACTCTAGCCTCTCATGTAGGAAGTTTCAATTTCACTCCTCTATACCACCATGTCCTTAACCTTAAATCATTCTTTAAATTAGACTCACGTCTAATGTAATGTAATGAGAGGGAAGTGTCATATCCCTGACCTCTTCCATCTTAACCCCAACCACTTCCACTAGTGAAGGAAAAAAAGTTTGTGGTTTTTCAAATCATCTAATTCCGTTTTTTTCTCACATCGAGCATGAATCATGTGGGTTTAGAGGTTTGTGTGGATGATTACATTCACATAATCCACCTAAAGGATTGAAATATTAGGACTTTGATTCCTTCCATAACCAGGATACATAGGATGTCTATCTAAGGATTAATCTCAAGGAACATTATCATTAGAAGTTGGTCCAAATCATAACCCACTAATGATTTATATGGGTCTCCTCCTTAATTTCAAGTTCCAAATAAGACCCCAAATCCCCGTGAGTCAAGACATCCCTTATGGTCCTTTTGTACGGAATCCTATTCAAGATTAAGCCCTTCATTATCCTCACATATGGATATACACCCCTATTATAATTACTGAACTACATTGTCTTTGACTCCCATCAAAATGGGAAATGTAGGAAGCCTCTGTATGGATCAAAATCAACTCCTAAATAAAGCATTTTCTCTTAGGCCATATCCCCGGTAAGGTTTAATTTAACTTGGAAACTCATGTCCCTTCCAAATTCCTTGGGCTATTTCAGCAAAAATCCCAAAACAAAATTTTACTAGGAACCTTCCACCTAGATGTCCTTTCCACATGATGTTAAACTACATAGTTGGGTCCTTATAACAAAAACATGAAAGGTGTGATGTTCCCCATTAATTGGAACTAAGATACATGGTTCGGATTCCTTTTACAAGGATACATAGGAATCCCATCTATGGGTTTGATCCCAACATTAAAAAAAATAATGCCTCCCAGGATGATGATAAACTCCAGAGTGACCTTAATATACCTAGATGACAATAAAATCCAAAGTGTCCCCACTGAGTGGCTTATAATCCAGCACCATTGTAAAAATGTCCAAAGAATACCTAAGTGTTATATAAAAGGATATCATCAATGGAGAACCTTAGATATATAAAGATATCTTCATTGATGAAAAACCTCGAATACATATAGATTATTATATGATATATACATCCTAAAAATTTATTGCTAATATTGGGATGATCGGCATTATAATTGGGAATTAATGAAGGATTCATGAACATATCTTAAATCTATAAGAGAGTACCATAGTATGAAAAAATCCCCTCCAAAAGGGTATGATTATCCTGACTTCCAATCCTTTTGACCAATGAGAGTTCTGTAGAATCATTGTTGAAAACACATAAAAATCACCTTCCATTGGAAAGAATAACCCCATGGTTACATAAGCATTGGGTGTTTCTATTTCAATAAACAAACCCTATGGAAACCGATCAAAAATAGAAAATCATCACGGGGTGTGAAATCTGGGGGAAGTAAAAAATGGTGAACCTAATGGGAATCCTCAACCAAGATGATAGTATCACCCAAATTTCAGGACCATTTTACACTCAAAATGAAAGTGGGAAGGACAAAAAAATCATTCATTCATCTATTCACTCAAATGAAATTATGCTTTTCGAGGGTTCATTGTTTTTTTCATATGTACAAGAACTTCTTTTAACAAAACCCCTTGATTCAATGACCTCCTTCAAATTTTCATCAACAAACGCCTCATCTTATATTAAGGTTGGATCCTCATCTGCATAAAGGATTCCATTGCCACCCCATTATCTTCAATTTTGTGTCTCAAACTCATTGGTTTGAGAGTACCATCAAAACAGTACGATCCTGACCCTAGAGGATGCCCGACAGGGCCTCCAACTCAACCAGCACCATTGATCATCCAGTCAACGATGACTGGTAGTCTTGATGTAAATAGTTTCAACCACCATCGTTAACTATTTGGGGAACTTATCCCGAGAACATA
Source organism: Viscum album (assembly GCA_963277665.1). Taxonomy (NCBI): domain Eukaryota; kingdom Viridiplantae; phylum Streptophyta; class Magnoliopsida; order Santalales; family Viscaceae; genus Viscum; species Viscum album. The sequence continues at coordinate 1,010,153,970 of OY728126.1, forward strand.
ACAACTAGTCCATTTCATATTTTAATGAGGTGGATCAAGAGGCCACCTATGGCCTCATCCAAGAGACATATGGGTCCTTTTGAAGGGATCCAACAAGTAATCACAACTACCAATGTCGCTCGAGAGTTAACCCTCAGCATGATGAGGTATTTACCCTCATCCGACTAGCCCATGTTCTTCAAAACTAGGCATTCAAGACATCCCTTAGGGGAAAATAGTCGGACACAAGGGAGAATGTTCATTGCTTTTCCCCCTTCAGAGATGCCCACTAACCCTGTTTGGTGGAAAATAGTGAGCAGGCACATACACTTATCATCATTCATTCATCTCTTCAGTAGAATCATTTAGAAGTATTCAAAGAAGACCACCAACCAAATATAGATGAAATACTCATGAAAACACACACACACCCGACTGCACCCTCCATGTCTACCAGTTGACATGTCTGTTAGCACCCCAAGAGGTCATTCAAAAAGTCCCAATGATAAGTAGAAGGCAAACTGAACTCTATTCCCCCACACATGAGTATTTTCTGTATTCACTGGATAGAAATAGAGGAAAAAATATATCACATATGTCATGAGCCATCCTCGAGGCCCATGATGTGACTACCCCAAGCCCACCTTCCAAAGGCCAGAGGCTGGCGACTAGCACCAAAGGTGTAAACCCCAAAAAAAGAGAAGGCATTGCCATTATGAAATGAAAGAACACACAAACCGAGTACAAGAAGAAGCTACACTAAGTAAGTAGTAAAACAAACGTGCTGAATGTACAAGGGGCCAGATATACAAGCCCAAAAGAAAGGTACAACTACAACTGAAAGTAAAGTACAACTCAAAGGACAACAGCTGAAAGGTGACAAGCAGCTCCTGGATCGTCCTCCGGGTTCCTACCTGAAGGGTAGGTAAAGATGTCATCCTCAGTACTCCATGTCTATCCTTCTCCTCCGGGTACCGACTCATCGTGAAGTCCACCTCCGGGTACCGTCTCGTCGTCATGTCCACCTCTGGGTTCCGTCTAGCTCTACAAGCCTCAACTTAATCAGCATTGTCCATCATCTGCATCCAACACAACAAAGTGCGGGCATAGCCCGTGCAGGGGTGAGTATACGATACTCAGTAGGGACCCCGAGACCCCTGAAGGTCTCCATAAATCCAAAAAGGATAAACCAAAAAGAAAATATACAATCACGAAGTATCATCCAACAGTAATTAGGCATATGACCATACATATACCTAAGTCATCAAATCCAGTTCATCTCCAACTCACGAGCTCAAGTACAATCTAGTCCACTCATGAAAGTAAAACATAATCCACATAGGAAATCATAATCCAATCCACACAGGATATCAATTCAATCACATCGAAGATAAAATTTGAAAGTCAAGACTCAGCTCAAACCAGGATTTTAATCATGATGTCCAAACCATAGCTACTGGGGAACTCCTCCTCTATCAAGTACAATGGGTTTACCTCTACAGCCAAGCGCTTCCCACTAACCTTGGACTACTATATTACTCCACCTGTCGAGTACTGTGGGACTGCTGCTACAACCAAGCGCTTCCCACCATGGGTCTGCCGCTACAACCAAGCGCTCCCTCTCATAGCCCACAGAGGTACTCCTTCTGTTGAGTACCGTGGGTCTGCCGCTACAACCAAGAGCTCCTCTGTCGTGCGTCTTCCTCTAAAACCAAGCGCTCCCCATTGGGTATCTTAAACACTCCGAGTTGATCGATCAGCAGTCGTCAAGTCTCTGCCAGCTCTAGGGTTCATGCACACAACACGCTCGTTTCCGGGAGCGTCTTCTCGATGATCCAAGGGGTTCGATACATAAAATGAAATGTAGTCCGGAGTTGATGTATCCCAAATTTCCGTCTTGACAAAAGGAACTCAACGCGAAAGACGGCGCGTCAAACGGACGCCTGGTCTGAGAGTTATTGGCTTTTTCATTCCAGGGGCCCGGTAGGGTTTTAAGACAAAACCAACCCAACCATACTCCAACTACATCCAAACCTTGAGTGGAGCAAGACAAAAGGTCCGTCTCATTAAGATGATTACAACAAAGTCGACGGCACGTCAATCAGACATCTGGAGCTCAAGTTATAAGTGTTTCCGTTCTGAGGGCCCGGTTGGTTTCGGGTTCGAACCAACTCGGTTATACATAAAGTTCTCCGAAACCTTAAGTACAATATACTGAAAAGATCGTCTCTATCCAAGGATTGAATCGAAACTGACGGTGCATCGATCGGAGGTCCATAGCCCACGTTATGGGCCTTTGAACGAGGCTGTCCAAATTTAGGGGGTATTGGGCCCGGACTGACCCAGCCCAAGACCCCCTGGGTCGGCCTGAACCAGGTTGACCAGACCCAGGTCCGGGTCCGGCCCATTAGGGTGCAGCCTAGCCCTGCTGGCACGGCCCAACCCAGTGCGGGCGGCCCGACCCAACGCGGGCGGCCCGGCCCGGCGTGGCCGGTCAGGCTGGCCTGAGCAGTTGGCCCGGCACGGGCACGACCCACGCAGCTAGTCAGCTTGACTGTTTCAGCTGAGTGGGAAATAGGGGGGGGGGGGAAGGTTTTTCCCCCCTGATTGAAACGGCACAGCTTTAATGGTGCTCCCTTCCCCCAAAACCCGAAACGGCTTTGCCGTTCTGGTCCGCTGCGGCGGTTTCCTCTAGCGGCGCGCTGCTGCCGCTATTCGCGGACCACCGGATGCGCACTGGTTGTTCATTTCACCTGCCATATGCCCTTGGAGTCCTTACGGGACCCATATTTCACTGAGGAAACTTCAAAACACTACTGTGGTCCCGTTTCATCATTTTCGTCAATCCGCGCACCAACAACAATCTGCGGAGGGTTGTTGGGCCGTATTTGTTCGGTCTGCGCCCTCTGCATTAGGTTCTATCAAATGGCATTCATTAAAACAAATTATTTTAGTATCGAAGAGGGTATAATTTATTCAATAATAAATTATACTAACTTCTTACCATTAAACTCTTAAACATGTGAGATTAAATCACTCGAAGAGTATTAAACAAAATTCCCCTACTTTTTCCCCGCAATCAAAAATTCCCAACCCGCAAACATATTCTTTCACGAATCTACTTAATATTGTGTTGATCTGCGCTCTTTGATTTAGAAGGAATAAACATGGGTTTATTAATATTCACAAATTAATCCCCTACCTCGATAACGAGTTGACGATTGATGAGTGTTGCGGAAAACGACGTCACGGGGTGTGGCTTCGTACACGTTGACGGAGATTGTCAGAGGAAGAGAGGCATATCCCTTCCTTTGATGTGGGAAGAAGAATAAGGAAAGGCGTGTTGGTTTCCTTAGCGTTATTCAAGGAGGATTAAGAACTTCTTTAGAGAAAATAACGCTTTCTCTCTCAAAAAACTCCACACAATGTAACCACCCCCAAACAAAATTAGGTTAATCCTTATTTTATTAACCCATGTCAAGATCTCAAAAATTTAAAATTAAAACCCTTAATTAAATAAATTGAATAACATTAATCAATCTAATTAATATGTGGGTTGACAAGCATTTAAAGTGGGGGAGGGGTGAGTTACAAATTTATGGGGGGTTTCCAACATAAAGAGGGGGTTTAGGAAAATTTGAAGGGTTGGGGATCGTGTGGGCCCCACATCAAAAATATCCTACCAAGTGGTTAGGATGTAGTGGTTCCCACTCAACTCCAATGCATAGGTTACAACTATTAGATTAGAAATAATATTGTGGCACAAATTTTTATTTCACTCTTTAGTTAACCTAATTAATTAACAACACCACCCGAGCAAACGCAACTCCAGAAAGAGTCTTCTTAAGAAAAAACTAGCGTTGCGGTTTCAACGGTTCCCTTAGATTTCAATTCCGAGCACTGGTTCAAAAGATAGAAAAACCCGCTCGCTCGTTCACTGAATGTACCCGAGCTAAAATTTGAAAATTTATTCCGGGCACACCGGGCCTCCGAATCAGGTACTGTCAGAAGCCACATACTCGCAAAATTCCAAAGAAATTAAGAGAAAAAAATTCCTTGAAATTTTCGTGTCATTACATTATTCCCACCTCAGGGCTTTATGTCCCCGTAAAGCTATAACACAAACTAGGGAAACAAAAGAGGGCACTGAGCACACATCTGATCCTCCCGCTCCCAAGTTCTCTCATGGAGGTTCCCGTGTTGCCACCCGAGGCGCATTATAGAAATCAACCATCCACGTAGGACCCACTCTTGTCGATCCTCGATCTCCACTGGGACCTTCGCAAAAGTCATCCCATCGACAAAGATATGAGTCGGCTCATGCACGTATCTCCTCAGCTGAGATACAGGGAAGTCATCGTGCACCTGGTGCAACTGAAGTGGATGGGTCAAGCGGTAAACCACCTCACCTACCCTGTTGAGGACCTAGAAGGGTCTGATGAAGCTCGGAGATATCTTTACCGCCCCGGCCAAATCTCCGTAATCCACGTCGAGGTGAGACCCGTAGGAAAACATGGTTGCCATACTCGAACTTTGGTGGTCCTCACCTCCTATCAGTAAAAGACTTCTGTCGGCTCTGAGTTGTCCTCATCCGCTCTTGGATGACCTGGACCTTCTCTGGTCCTACAAGAGATGCTAAGACTTGTTCTTTCCCGATAAGTGAAATCTGATCTCATCTCCAGGATAAACCACGTTCATTGCATAATACAGTCAATCCCGACATGGATGATACTAACCCATACCAAGGATGAAGTCGTAAGGCCTTGACGCTAAAACCAAGAGATCCAACTCTTAATCTTGCCTCCAATGGTTGAGTCACACTGTCGGCATCAGTGTGTGGTCACTGGGTCTCCTCCAGTAGGTATCTCAAAAGTGAGGGTCAAGTCAACGGATTTTTAAACCGGAACCTCTTAGTACACAAAAATAGAGGAAGAAAACGTCAAGAGGAAAAGTGTCTTTTATTATTGCGGCTCAAGTACAAAAACACACAACAAAGACAACAAGGAAACTAAAAGCACCAAGATCAAAGGTCCCATGCTTGGAGCTAGTCCCGTTCTTGTCCATCTACTCCCGGAGCTCCATGGTCATAAGCATCAGCTGCCAGAAGCTGAGCCCTCCCATGTCCACCTGTTCCCTGTGGTCAGGGTGGACCTCCTGGTGGTGGTGGTGGAAACTCATCGAAGCTTCATCCACCTCCAACTGCATGGACAGCTCCCCTTCCTCGGTCTCCTGCTCCTTGCGGTTCGCCTCAATTGAACCTCTGCCTCTACCCGGAAGGTCCTTTGTTTATCTGCTGATCATATGTATGGCGGGTTGGATAGTCATGTGCCATGTGACCAACCCCGCTGCAGGAGTAACATTGTCCTCTCATGGTAAGTCGTTCTCCACCACGGGTGCCTTGCACACACGATCCTATGTCATGCGGTCGACCACATATTGGTTTGGTCCTCTTGCACCTCTACGTCATCTGTCTACTGCCCGCTGCAGAAGACTCTTCCGCATGCCGGCTAGTGGTGGATCTTGCTGCTGGAGACTACTCAGAAAGGAAACTCTCCACTAAGAGGACCCTCTCCAACACCCTTGTCTACGTCGGGATGCTGTGAGAAACAACTAAAGCTATGATCTCTCACCTAAGCCACTGCTCGAATGTTCATGCCCTGAAGAATGGGCCCCGTACCATATATTTGGAGTAGCACGAGAGATCAGTGAACCTCGCTAAATACTGCGCCACCGTCATGCTACCCTGCTGAAGATGAAGTAGCTCCTGTATGAGCACTGCTCGAAGGGTGGCTGGTACAAACTCTGCCTGGAACAGGATCTCATAGTCTGCCCACAGAAGTGATGCCTCGTCGTGCACCTGGAGCCTCAGGCTCAACCATCTGCTGGCTGCTGCCTAAAAGAGGCTGGCAGCAAGGATCACCATGAAGTCTGCTGGAATTCCTACCAATCTAAAAACTCGAACAACAGCCTCCATCCAATCCTCGGCTGCCTGAGGGTCTGTCTCCCAGTGGAACCTGGGCGGCTCTAATGCTGAAACTTGTGCAGTGCACTAAGGTGACAAGAACTCTCAACGGCTAGGGCTGGTGGCATCGGTGGCTTGGCGGGTAGAGGTACCGCCGGTGAGTCCGCTGTAATAGGGCCCTACACCAAGGCCTCGTTGCTCGGTGGGTTGTCGTCTCGCACAAAGCTTGGAACCCTAGCTTGATACTGTCGTGGGGCATCCTGAAAGAGGAACAAGTGCGCCATGGTCAAAACAGTATACCTAGTGAGTTGACACAATGTAATCACAAGAAATCTTCTGAAACACCCATGCAATCAATGTTTTCGTGCATTGAGTCAGAAATCAGAAGTCAGGGTCCTGGTATATGGATACATTGGCCGCTGCACCAACACTGGACTCCCTGAACTGATAACCACACTCAATACCCTGAATACTATTGCTTCACACAGAAGAAAGATCAGAGTCCTCAGTTCTGCGGTAGAACCAAACTCCTCTGATACCAATTTGTCACGACCCGTCCTCGGGGCCCGTGCCGTGACTACCCCAAGACCGCCTACCATAGGCCAGGGGCTTGCGACTAGCACCAAAGGCGTAAACCCCAACAAAAAGGGAAGGCATTTACTTTATGAAATGAAATCACACACAAATAGAGTACATGTAGAAGCTACACTAAGTAAGTAGTAAAAACAATGTGCTCAAGGTACAAGGGGCCGGAAATACAAGCCCAAAATAAAGGTACAACAACAACTGAAAGTAAAGTACAACTCAAAGGACAACAGTTGAAAGGTGACAAGAAGCTCCTAGATCGTCCTCCGGGTTCCTACTTGACGGGTAGGTACATATGTCCTCCTCAGTACTCCACGTCTATCTGTCTCCTCCGGGTACCGACTCGTCGTGAAGTCCACCTCCGGGTACCGTCTTGTCTTCACGTCCACCTCCAGGTACTGTCTAGCTGTACGAGCCTCAACATGATCAGCACTGTCCGCCGTCTACATCCAACACAATGAAGTGTAGGCATAGCCCATGCAGGGGTGAGTATACGATACTCAGTAGGGACCTCGAGACCCCTGAAGGTCTCCCTGAGTCCATAAAGGATAAACCACAATGAAAAGATGCAATCACTGAGTATCATCCAACACTACTTAGGTATATGCCCATACATATACCTAAGTCATCAAATCCAGTTCAGCTCCAACTCATGAGCTCAAGTAAAATCCAGTCCACTAAGGAAAGTAATACATAATCCACATATAAAAGCATAATCCAATCCACACAGGACATCAAGTCAATCACATCGAAGATAAAGATTGAATGTCAAGACTTAGCTCAAACCAAGATTTTAATCATGATGTCGAAACCATAGTTGCTGGGGAACTCCCCCTCAATCGAGAATACTGGGTCTGCCCCTACAACCAAGTTCTTCTCACTAACCTTGGACTCTTGTAGTACTCCACCTGTCGAGTACTGTGGGCCTGCTACTACAACCAAGTGCTTCCCACCATGGGTCTGCCGCTACAACCAAGCGCTCCCCCTCATATCCAACAGTGGTACTCCTTCTATTGAGTACCGTGGGTCTACCGCTACAACCAAGCACTCCTCCGTCGTGGGTCTTCCACTACAACCAAGCGCTCCCCACTGGGATATCCAAAACACTCTGAGTCGATCGATCAGCAGTCGTCAAGTCTCAGCCAGCTCTAGGGTTCCTGCACACAGCACGTTCGTTTCCGGGAGGGTCCGCTCTACGAGCCAAGGGGGTCGATACATCAACTGACATGTAGTCCGGAGATGATGTATCCTAATTTTCCTTCTCGACAAAAGGAACTCAAAGCGGCAGACGGCGCATCAAACGGACGCCCGGTCTGAGAGTTATTGGATTTTTCGTTCCAGGGGACTGGTTGGTTTTTAAGTCAAAACCAACCTGAACGTACTCCCACTGCATCCAAACCTCGAGCGGAGTAATCCAAAAGGTCAGTCTCCTTAATAGGATTCCAAAAAAGTCGACGGCACGTCAATCGGATGTCCGGAGCTCACGTTATATGTGTTTCCGTTCCGAGGGCCCGGTTGGTTTCACGTTCAAACCAACCTGGTCATACACAAAGTTCTCCAAAACCTTGAGTATAATATAACTAAATGACCATCTCGATCCAAGGATCGCATCGCAACTGACGGTGCATCAGTCGGAGGTTTCTGGCACATGTTATGGGCCTTTGAACGAGGCTGTCCAAATTTAGGGGGTTTTGCGCCCAGAGCGACCAAGCCCAAGACCCCATGGGCGGCCCGAACCTGAGCGGCTGGTCCGGCTGGCGTGGCCGGTTGGCTTGGCGTGGACGCAGCCCGCGCAGCCGGTCAGCTCGGCCGTTTTGGCCGAGCGGGAAATACGGGAGAAGGTGTTTCCCCCCTGATTGAAATGGTGCATCTTTAATGCCACTCCCTTCCCCCAATACAAGGAACGACTTTTCCATTCCGGTCCATCGCGGCTCAGCCGCGGCAGTTTCCTTAGGCGGTGAGCCGCCGTCGCTGGTTGCTGCTACTGCTGTCCGCTGACCACCAGACGCGCACCAGTGGTCTGTTTCACTCGTCGTCTATGCCTGTAGTCCTTACGGGACCCATACTTCAATAAGGCAACTTCAAAACACTATCTCGGTCCCGTTTCATCATTTTCATCAATCCGCGCACCAACAACAATCTGCGGAGGATTGTCGGGCCGTGTTTGTTCTACTCGTGCACTCCGCGTTAGGTGCTATCAAATGGCAGTCATTAAAACACATACTTTTAGTATCGACGAGGGTATAATATATTCAAGAATAAATTATACTAACTTCGTAACATTAAACACTTAAGCATGTGAGATTAAATCACTCGAAGAGTAATAAACAAAATTCCCCTACGTTTTCCCCGCAATCAAAAATTCCCAACCCGCAAACATATTCGTTCACGAATCAACTTAACATTTTGTTGATCCGCGCTCTTTGATTTTGAAGGAATAAACATTGGTTTATTAATATTCACAAATTAATCCCCTACCTTTATAACGAGTTGACGATTGATGAGCTTTGCGGAAAACGACATCACGGGGTGTGGCTCCGTACACGTTGACGGAGATCGTCCGAGGAAGAGTGTCGTACCCCTTCCTTTGATACGGGAAGAAGAACGAGGGATGGCGTGTCGGTGCTCATCGTGTTCTTCAGGGAGGATGAAAAACTTCTTCAGAGAAAAGAACATTTCCTCTTTCCAAAAACTCCACACAATGAAACCAACCCCAAATAAAATAAGGTAGATCCTTATTTTATTAACCCATGTCAAGATCTCCAGAATTTAAAATTCAAACCCTTAATTAAATAAATTAAATAGCTTTAATCATTCTAATTAATATGAGGGTTCACAAGCATTTAAAGTGGGGGAAGGGTGAGTTTCAAATTTATGGGGGGTTGCCAACATAAAAAGGGGGTATAGGGAAATTTGAAGGGGCGGGGCTCGTGTGGGCCCCACCTCACAAATATCCTACCAAGTGGTTAGGATTTAGTGGGTCCCACTCATCTCCCAAGCCTAGGTTACAAATATTAGAATAGAAATAAAATTGTGGCACAAATTTTTATTTCACTCTTTAGTTAACCCAATTATTTAATGACACCACCCTAGCAAACGCAACTCCAGAAAGGGTCTTCTTAAGAAATAACTGGCATTGTGGTTTCAATGGTGCCCTCAGATTTCAATTCCAAGCACCAGTTCAAAAGATAGAAAAACCCGCTTTCTCGTTCACTGAACGTTACCAAGATAAACTTTGAAAATTGATTCTGGGTACACCGGGCCTCAGAATCAGGTGCCGTTAGAAGACACAGACTCACAAAATTCCAAATAAATTAAGAGAAAAAAATTCCTTGAAATTTCCGGGTCTTTACAACATACACGTACTCCAAATACGCAATGGAAATATATCCTAATTCTAGTCACTAAAGTTCCCAATAATTTCTTGGAAATTGTATAAGGGAATACACAAGTCACTACCTATATCCAATAGACATTTTATGACATCATCACGGTCATGACAGTAGTTCCCAAGGGATGAAAAAAACTCTATCCCCACAAATGGGGTGGTTCGTCATCATAACACCCTAGATCAGACACATATATCTTCTCTCATCTAATAGGATCATCAGGAAACTCCCCCATATTATATAGACAAATTGATCAAAAATATACACCTGATCCAATTAGAGGTAATCAGCCTATTATATTGTTCACTCCAAGGCAGGCACAAACACCCATCCATGAGATCCACTTCACCCAACATGTGTCCCCAATCGCTCATAAGAAGGCATCTAAGAATAAGCCTCATAAAAAAATATTGGAAATGAAATAGTCGATCTGTAATCAGTCCTCTCTTAATGTTGGAGTCCATGAAGACCTCATACATTTATCTACCACAGCTCAAGATACACTAACCAGTACCATGTCATGTGAGTAGTATTAGTTATTTTGATGTTCCTCATTGAACACTTCACTAGGAAGGCTTGCTTCAGGTAAGAATTTGGTCGATCTCAAGATCCTAGTTCTTGATGAGGGCCCCAAAAACCCTCCATGCAGCTAGAAGACCATATGGAAAGAGGGTATTTCCTTTATTATAATCCAAAAAGGTTTTCATCCCCATGATAGTGTTCTCTGTAAAAGTTCTATCTATATTAGTGATTCACATGGTCAATAGAATCCTCCAATTTGCAATTTAGTGATTGGAAAACCCTCTTATCATGAGGCATTTGAAAATAGAATGCCAGTCATGTTTGATGTATTATCACTAGAAAGTGAAATCTTTTTTTCAAATAGAAAAAAACATAAGGTGACATTCATTCTCCGAAACACCCTTAGGTCATTTTCATTCCAACATAATATAGAAAATCATATCCAACCCCATTGTTTATGGAAAAACAATCAGAAAGCATCCACTCTGGTCATACCTGGTCGAGGAACCTCTTGTGAAAGATGAATAAGATCTAATAAACATAAGGAAACAAATGGCTAAATACAACATGCCAGTCATGTTATAGACTTTAGCCACCCCTCATTACAACATTCCATAGATGTTAGTAGAGGATTGTATGCATGACATCCACCTCAAAATGTGAAAAAGTCTTCATCACCTAAAATAAAAAGTACTACCCTATGATGGGTATCAAACTCACATTAATGTAATAGAAGGGTTTCATCGGAAAATTGACTCAGATTCACCCCGGGCTTCCCAACATCCAGTTATTTAGAAACAACAACGAACCCTTCAATGTGTACGTCTCGATACATTGATGATGTTATGAAGAATGATTTCTGATTCCCCATCTGGTGGTCGTATTAGAGGATATGGTATACATTGAGAATTGCATTTCCCTATGCTACCAATCTAGAAAATCTCACCAAAGGTGGTGTCATGAAATTTAATTTCCCTAGGTCAGCTATAAAAAATGTAATCTGTTCATGACCAAAGATATGTTCACCAAGAATAGGCCCCGACTAACTCTCAGCAACATCAGGCCCGAATAAACAAGAATATTGAGACACATTTTCATCGATCATCTGAGAACATCCACTATGCATTTTGTTTAAAGGATGTTAGCTTTAAAATAGTGAAAAAGTCATAAATAGAATAATGGATTTATGAAATGGGGAATTTAAATGTGTGCCAAAAACTTCACCCAACCAACGTTCAGACCAAAAGTTGTAAAATTAGAGGAGGAGATGTGGTAATATCAGCCTCAATATTTTAGGAACAGCCCTAGACCATAGGGCTAGGGGTTTTTCAACCCAACCCTTGAGTCCATCCAATAAGGTCAGAATGGTTGTGAAGGTGGAACAGGAACTTCCCCATCCCTCAGGGATGGGGGATTTTCACCTCAATAATTCTATCCTCAATGGGAATCAATTTTCTACTGATTAAGGAAGGTTTTTTGAAGTTAATTCTCTCAATTTGTCCCATCATGTGATCTGGTACAATCATATGGAACATGCATGATTGAACTCGCTTGGAATTCCCTTCAGGTAACTATTCATCAAACAACTCATAAGGAATCAAAAAAGAAGAGGAAGAGGTCTTTTGGAGGGTGTAGAAGAAGAATATATTAAAGAGATACAGACAGAATGCATACGATGCATGACACATCTGTAAATTTCATCAATGTCATCGTTGAAGAACCTCTAGAACATGCAATTAATTTAGAAAAGTCATGAGAGGAATTTCATGTTCATGAAACAATCCATACCGAAACAAATAAAGGAGGTGTGAATATATGAAACCATAGGATTGCCCAAAATTAGGGCTTCCTCTCAAATAATCAACCTCTATCTTCTCAAAAAGAACCAAATAGGGGGGGATGGTAAAGGTCATACCATGTCTCACCTTTCTACAAGAGAGGGTCAATCCCTTTCTCTAGAGGAATTATTTTCTCATCAAGAGGAGGAGATGAGAGAATTGAAAAGAAGAAATGTAGAGTTACTCGGAGAAAACCTTCCTAACATATATAAACCGCAAGAAGATCCTTAATTCACACTTTCAGTTGGTGTACCTTAGCAAATAGGGTTTTCTTCAACAATAAAAGACAATAGGGAACATCTTCTCATTGCGGGATATCAACCGCCAATATATTTGGATCCTGTGATAGTAGATCATGAATTCCCTCCATTGGGTACACACCTGAATAGGATCAGGCACATCCTTGTAGGCCAATCCCTATTGGTTACCCATGGTAGATACCAATATTTCCTACACAAGTGGTTCTAACCTATTCTGCAATAATTCAAGATCTAGACACCACACCTATTCAGTTCCTAGCTCAGCCAGACATTTCTTGAATTCTTATAAACACCATTGAGTCACCAATGACTTGATTGGAAGTCATGGAGGAACAGTTCTCTCAAATGAAACCAAAAAATATGGCTTACCTAAAATGGGTATATCATACTCCACCCCACCAAACTACGGGAATCCCACATTTCCAATCCTTAATGGATGAGGAGATCCAGTGCAGCATTTGACACATTTTGTATCTTGTTGTGATCCCATGATGGGGAACCCTAAGAAATAAGAAGCAGTGAAACTCATATGCTTCATGAAATCATTATAAGGAACAACCTTTGTTTGGTACATGGTTTTGTAGTCTCTATCATTCACTGGATGGGAATATATCTATCATAAGTTCCTCTTCAAGTTCAAATTAATGCTATGGAGGAAAAAAATCTTAATTATCATGAGATATAAGAAAAGAGATAATGAATTATTCTTATATTTCATCTCTTAGTGGAGAGGATTTACATACTCCTTAAAACTACTCTTCCTAGAAGAATATTGTTTCCCTATATATATATATATAACCTCCATGATGAGTTCCACACCCCACTGATCCTTGTGAAATACACAGGAGAGTTTCAATAACTTGAATCAATTTCTCAATTGGTGGGGAACTCCATCACAGTGACCAAATCCATGTACTAAGTAATTCCATTAGCCTAGGGAACAATAATAGGAATGGAGGAGGCCACTACACTTACACATAAGTAGGAACTTGTAACTACTCCTACTTCAAATCCCTCATCATACTGTAGGAATACACCTCCGGAGATTTATCCACAACAACAACCTCAATAGGTTTTCCAAAGAGATTAGAGGCAAAAATAGTTTGTGGATTTGAAATACAAGGTCTTTTATTTTTGAAATTACCAAGTCCCTGGCTACTTCATCTCATATTTGGAAAACAACATACCCTAGTTTTCATCTCCCAAGAATCCTAAAAAATATAGTGAAAGGATCTCACAAACTATTTCCAATTTCGTCATATTCAAGGGATCTCAATCTAGGATTTTTTTTTCAAATACCTTATCAAAATATGGTGGACTCTTGGAATGTGAAATAGATAAATTCACCATCTCAGGTATCATGTGATCTTACTAACAATATGGAGGAGTAACGTGATTGGGAGAATGTTATAAGTAAGAATATGCAAAATTTCGGTTACTGGATGGTCGTAAAAACATTCAATCGAACCCATGTCATTCTACCAACAAAGTTGAAATAGTTGATTGTGCCTTATTCTGCTTCTGCTACAGAAAAACTAGTTGCATCAAATCCAAATCCTCTAAAGTCAAATCCTTACAAAAGTGTATTGGATAGAAGGATAAGGAGAAAATTGAATAATATGATCTTGTTTCAATGCCAATGTTTTCCTTTATCTTAACATATTTCATGGAAAATATTCCAAAAGCATGTGCACCACCCCACCAAACGGAACAATAAGGGTCAACCTATCAAGATGAATCTTCATCTGTGTAGAGTTTATATTTTTTTTCTATGAATGTTATTCACCTTACGGATCCCTTCTCATGTTTTGAGTATGATTATGCACCCGGTGATCATATACTTTACTGGGAAACTGAAGGACAAGGTCGCCAAGGTATAATATACAAGGGATGAAATGGTCATTCCACATGTAACTAATTCAACCACACCCCTTATCAAACTGTTTATGCAGTCAAAAATCAAGGTAGAACCCTCCAATGAGCTCAGTAGGAACAAAGAAAATCCCCCACATGACTGGTTATTCCCTATCACAATCTTCTTAGAAGACCAGTTAGAGGCTATTCCAACACCACCTCAGCAAGTAGGTAGACCTATTCAGCCTAATCCACCAAGACCAAAAGCACTTCCAACTCCTTACCCAATGGACAATCTATCCACTTCAAGAACATCATATAACACCCCAAGATTTCATAGTGTGTTATTTCTTTAAAATAATTCAATAACTTGCACTACACGCAACACCGAGTTCAAGCGCACCATGACTTACCAAACAAGCTATTCAAAAGAAGTTATGAATATTATTAACCAAATTTTTATCTTTTTATAATCCATATAATTTTATAATCCATATTATAAGAACAAATTCATTTTCAGTATTTCTCTTTTACCAACTTTTAATAGTGAACCCTTTTTAAATCCAATATTTTAAACATTTATATATTCAATTTGACTAAATATACTTTTTGGAATGGGGACATCAAAAATTTACAATGACACACCCCAAGCTTCCATGGTACGCTTCTCTTTGAATAAAATGGTAGCGTGTGTTGTACGCAACTTCGAGTTCTAACACACACCATAACCAAATCAAACTATCCATTATGAATAGTAATACCTACGTTTTGAAATTTTATAAATTTTATCTCTCAAATGGACTTTATTTTTGGATTTGGAATATCGAATTTAGACTAGGGTGAAATTTTGGTACTTTTTGGATAACTTTTATATTTTGATGTATAGTGAAAATTAATAAATTTTAATTGAAAACAACTTTTTTAATCAAAATAATTTATATTGATAAATTATGAATTTTATTGATTTTAAAGTATATTTAGAATATATTTTTACCATTTAATACAATTTTGGTCATTTTACATAATTTCACAATTAAACCGTACATAAACCAGTGTCAATCTTTTGATAGTTATTATCTTTTAAAAACGCGCTTTTTGTTTTAACAACGAGAATTAATTTTAAATTAATTTTTTCCACTTCTGTGTTTTGAATTTGGAAAAACGGATTCCATATTTGGAATCAGGATTTTGAAATTGTGTAAATAGTTAACTTTTTTTATACATTTTGAATAATTATTTCGGTAAATATTTTATTTACCATGGTTAAAGGGTAAATCCGGTAAATAAGGGTTAATAAATAATATTATAATAATAAAAATTTATCCTAAAACGTGTCCTAACCATATTTTTTGATACATGTCCGACCATAGGAATATTTGGGTCTATTTTTGGACCCCATGGAGCCACTTGTAAGTGATAATGACACTTTATATTAATTAAGATAAAATAAATACAAAAATGACATAACCATATATCTTTTAGAAAAAAATTTTTTACATAGGGTAATATATGTTGTATTTAGATTATAAATATTAATTAAGAAGATAAAAATATTTCCTACATAATGGTATTTTATTTATAATTTTAGACATTAAATAATTTAATTTATTTATGACACAATGGTGATGCAGTAATTACCTAACTAATGAAAAATTAGAATAATTGATATTATAAATACCCAAATAAATTTAATTTGAGACTTTTTATAAATACCAATAATTTTTTAGGTTAATAAGGAATGTTAGAATTGATTTAATTAACTTTTTTTTAAGTAATAATTGTGTTATGTGTTTTACAAAAATCAATTATTGAATAGTGTCAAAATTGACAAAAAAGAGTTTTTAAAACAAGTATTATATTATTAATTGATATTAAATTCCTAAAAATCTAAGGTTCGGCCAAGAGACTTATATCATGATAGGTTTATCATTAATAGAACACTTTAGGGTCTCTTGGATGTATATAGAATGTTTATTAACCATATAATTTAAAAAATCAAAGAGACATTGTAAAACTGAAACTAATTAACTAAGGGTTAATACTTAAAGATAAAGTTAATATAGTAACCCAAACCTATCTAAATCCTATTGGTTGAGTGGTTTTCGACCAATCCCCACCTTAACCTTTAAATAATCCACTTTGGATCCATTATAAACCGAATATGAATTTATTATAAAATAATATTTCTCGCATTTCCAAAGGTGCCCTCACCCCTCTTATAAAAGGGCACTCACCCTTCACATAAATTCACACCTTCAAAGCCTTTTGGATCGGACAACCCCTTCCCAACTACTCTCTAAACGTCACTCACTTAATCCTAGAGGCCTTCCTTTAGTCTGAAAGCCAACCTATGGTGCCCTTTTGTTCAAATCAAAAGGAAGAACCTGAAGAAGAGGTAATGTTTTCACCACCCTCTTTCAAGTTCCTTTCTTCTTCAACTTCTTCTGTCTTTGTTATTTCCATTATAAAATAATAACTCCAGTATATTATATATATTTTGATGTTATTATAAATATGGTACAACCATATTCAGTATTCTATCCATCCTTTGAATGACATGTCACCATACGTGCGTACGTACGGCTTACCGTCTCCACGTCGTGGTGTAATTGTTATTCAATAACTCATTATTTGGATGGGTATAATAATGATGTTTAATTCATTTAAATAATAAATATAACATTATAATGATTCTTTATATATTATATACCATCCAATTATATATTATTTTAATATCAAAAAAATGATATTGTCACCCGTGCGTACGTACGGACTACGTCTCCACAAACGCGACGAGATTCATTCTCCATCGTATCCATTCAAGTATAATTATCATTTGATGATTTAAAAATAATGTTTAATGACTTGATATCATTCTGTATGTGAATATGATAAAACCTATCCATGAAAAACATGTCTTACATAACAAAACATATAAAACAAAATGAGTAAGTTAACACCCGAAACGACGATAATACTAAGATATTATTAACAAAGCAATGTTAAAAGATCATATATGATATCATATTAATGTATATGATTATTTTATAATTTAATAACAATTATTTCACCATTATACAGGAGGTTAACCTACCCTCAACCAACAAAAAGTACAAGGTAAGGGTTTATTTCGCAATTTCTTCATTATCCGAGGTTGTTTATACATAATAATCTACTAGGAACTCTTTATCATCCACATCCAATTTTCTTAAAAATGTTTTTCAAAAAAATATTACTATTTTACAGAATATGGGTTAAGGTCATTTATACCCTTGTATGGCTTTTTATAATAAGTTTATAAAAGGAATATTTTTGTCATTTTACAAATAAGGTCACTTTTAATCTTTTCGACAGAATTAAGGTAAGAATGTCTTTTTATCTTATACGGTGGGTGCGACTATTTTACGACATTATAAAATCTTTGAATATTCCCTTACAGTCTTATAAGAATATTTTCAAAGTAAATGTTTTCTTTTATAATTATGTGACTTTTAAATGATTTCAAAAAAAGAGATATTTCTCTCAAAGAGTTTTGATTTCGTTATGTCAACATCCTTTGATGGATTTTAAGTTTATTTGAAGTTGATTTATTATGAAACAAAACTTCCATATTGTATTGAAGGTTTTGTGACATGTTTGACTGTGGATGTGTTATTTTTATACCATTCATGGTTTATGGTGAAAGTATTGACATTTCGTATGCTAGTTTTAATACGAATGTTTATGTTATGTTTAAACCTGTTCATATAAGGAATGCATTGGACTTAATAAGTGACGAGTGGAGCCCACTATAGCTGCTTGATGCATCGGTAGGTCTTATGAGACAAACTAGTGTCTTGACACAAGGCATTGACAAAATCTTATTTTTAGTCTTGGCACGAGTCCTTGGCTATGTGGTTATGATAGTCTGGCATTATTTATTCCATCATTATGAAAGTGGTTATTGATATTGCATGTGATTATTCGATTAGTAGAATATCCATGTGAATAAGTAAATGGAATTATTTCATTTTATTTTTGCCATACTATGTTGATGTTCAAGTTTAAAAGGATTTTGTTTTAGTTATACATTGCCTTAAATGTTTATTCTTATTTATGAAAGTTTTCTACTATATTGTTATCCTTACTGGAAATTTGATCTCACCCCTTTTCTATGTTTTATTTTTCCCAAGATGTGAAGAAGTAATTTATGAATGACATGTAGGGATAGTATAAGGGGATAAGAGTGTGGACTATGTAGACTATATTGTTGTAGTTTTCATTTTAGGATGTAATCTAAAATTTATTAATGTATCTAGTTATTCCAAGGATACTAAACTAATATATCTTTCGAGACTTTATATTTCTTGTGATCATGACAATGTTATGTAATAATGCACCGACTTTGGGTAACTGGGGTCGGGGCGTTACAGTTGGTATTAGAGGAAGTTTAGTACAAACCTTGGAAGCTATATTTAGATAAACTCTGATTAGGGCACATAGATCTAAGATGGACTTTGAGGATTAGTATAGAAGAACTTCCTATAATTTTAGTATTGTAGTGATTGTGTGAGTTTTTCGTGCAATAAATCTCTGTTTGGATACGAGATGGTAAAGGCGGCTCTCGAACAGATGTACCTAGGGGTAAAACCTGAAAACACATCTTTGAGCTAGACTCGAATGAGAACTGGTGCATGAAAACAGGCCTTGCTGCACTTTTGGTTACGACACTCCTGTGGGATATGCTTAGGATAATTCTCATTTTATTTACAACCCATTATGAAGGGTTTATGAGTTTATACTTCCTTAAAGGAGACATTTTTAGGATTATAGATTATATCCATAAACTATTTAATTTATTTGTTTTACAAGTTTGGGATTTGGTATTGTTATTCATAAACTAATCTAGTGTATGCCATTGTTTAGAAATGGAACCCAATAGAAGGAATGAGAACTCCAGTAATTTGGTATTGTTATTCATAAACTAATCTAGTGTATTCCTTGGCTATGTGGTTATGATAGTCTAGCATTATGCAATCCATCATTATGAATGTGGTTATTGATATTGCATGTGATTATTCGACTAGTAGAATATCCATGTGAATATGTAAATGAATTAATTCATATTATTTTTTCCATACTATGTTGAAGTTCAAGTTTAAAAGGCTTTTGTTTTAGTTATACATTTCCTTAAATGTTTATTCTTTTTTATAAAAGTTTTCGCTATATTGTTATCCTTACTGGGCATTTGAGCTCACCCCTTTTCTATGTTTTATTTTTCCTAGGATGTGAAGAAGTAATTTATGAATGACCTGTAGTGATAGTATGAGGGGATAAGAGTGTGAACTATAGAGACTATATTGTTGTAGTTTTCATTTTATGATGTAATGTAAACTTTATTAATGTATCTAGTTATTTAAAGGCTACTAAACTAATAGGTCTATCGATACTTGATCTTTCTTGTGATCATGCCAATGTTATGTAATAATACACCGACTCTGGGTAACTGGGGTCGGGGCGTTACACATCAGATCATAGGGGACCTAAAAAATAGATTCTCCTTGATGGGAATCACAAATGAATGAATGAAAATTATAATGTTTTGAAGAAATTGGCCCTACTTTTTTCAAAGCTATCAATCTTGGATGCCATAGTCTCTCTAAAGACCCTTAGGATACAGTAATAGGGGATTTTTCAAGCCCTTAACAGTTTGATGTTGAGGTTATTATCATAGAGGTTTACTCTATAGATAATAATCTGGTAGAATTCCATGCAATCATATCTTTCATAGATGAGGATGAGGATGTTGTCATACAAGTACATGTTATGACCTTGTAATTATTCAACAATATTAATGAAACTAATGTTGGAAGATTATTCATTGACATTGATCAGGGGTAAATTTCATTCTGAGTGTAATATTTTTGAGATGTTCTTTCTCATTCTTGTAGTAACCCTATAACATTGGAGATGAGTAAGACAAGTGGGGATAAGGCCTCGTTAAAATCATATGAATCTTAGTACATTGATGTAGAGTTCTATCACCAAGGGGGAAAACAATCCATGATGGATTATGTTACTCAAATAAATGTCATGAATGGTTTGGAAAAGATCCCATATAACACTTTAAAGACACTTAGTACATATTATGTGGTTTCCCTTAATCAAAATGAAAAAGTGAACCCAAATCCAAGCACTCGTTCAATGGATTCTATAATTTTAGGTGGGGAAAATGAACCTTAGAGTACAAGAGATGTAATTAACTCTCCAAGTAGTGAAGAAAGACTAGATGAAAATTTCTTCAATCCATCCCCCAAGATTCAACAAATGTCTTATTTATTATCCAAGATGGATGATGTTATCACACTAATGGAAAATGATAGGGATATTGATTGAGCTTCAATAGAAACCTTCATCATCAGTTTTGACAGAAATGGTCACCTCCTCATCAGGATGTATGAATAATGAATCCTCTTATAGCTCAGAAATTATTACTTCCTCACCTACCCTCCAAAAAGAGGCAGTAGAATTAAAACAAGAGGAAGAGGAATAAGAACATGATCTAAGGGACTCCCCTCAATCATTTGAGTAAGGAGTCACTACCACTTTGGATGAACTCATAGAAATAAATATTTTTATAGATTAATATCCATAGATCACTCATATTAGAGTGCCCATGCATCCCAAAGAACAACATGTATATACCTTTTTCCAAAAATATCATCAAGATTTTTTTCCTCCAACTACATATAGATTTTAGTACTTGGCCCTCAGGTGGCCACCCATAAGTTTTTTTCCAGAAGAGCTTCGGGTATACAAGAAGGCATCTAGAAGAATACACCTGGATTGTGCCTCTAAAATTGAGGATGAATTCGATAAGCTCATCAAGGATGACTTCACATGATAGGTGCAATATCCAAAATGGCTAGCCAACATTGTCCCTATGAAGAATAATAATAGAAAAATCTAATTTTTCATCAATTTTATAAATCTCTACTAGAAATTTCCCAAAGATGTTTTCTCTTTTCAAATCACATATGTTTTTATTGATTAAATAGTTTTCCACCAATCCTTATCTTGCATGGATGGATACACTGGGTATAAAAAAATTTGTCTGTCCCCATAAGTTGAGGAATATATAGATTTTAGACCCCATCAGGGAGTATTTTTCTATTAGGTAATTCCCTTTGGCATGAAGAAATTTGGTGCCAAATGTCAACACA
Source organism: Viscum album (assembly GCA_963277665.1). Lineage (NCBI taxonomy): Eukaryota > Viridiplantae > Streptophyta > Magnoliopsida > Santalales > Viscaceae > Viscum > Viscum album. Next base: position 1,010,175,561 of record OY728126.1, read on the forward strand.
TCATGCACCACATTTTCAAAAGCTTCTTGGGGATGTTTTTCAAATGTTCCATTGATGATCTAGTAGTCAAGTCCCATCAACATTTTGAACACATAGCTGACCTAAAGACTATCTTCAACAAGAATCAATAACATAATATAAAGATAAAACCATTGAAATTTTCTTTCAAGATTTCCTCAGTAAAATTTCTTAGCTTCATGATATGCCATCATGGCATCAAAGAAGATCATGAGATGACTAAATTTATCTATTTCATGTCACCTCCTAGAAACTTGAAAAGGTAGAGAGGAATTCAGGGGAACTTATCCTACATTTGGAGAATCATAGAAAATATGGATGACAAGTGTTTTCCCTTCCCCAAATTGATAAGAAAAAGGGTTTCATATTAGAGGACCAATAACTATTAGTAATCATTTAATGATCTCATGAAATACCTTTTTAGAACAACGATATTGAAGCTAACTATTAAAGTAAAACTTCTCAATATAAAAGTAACGAACCTGGAATGATCAATGGGTTCTTTTCTCACACAAAATAATGATGATGAGAATTAAAGAAACCATTATTATCTCTATCGAACAATGCTTCACTCTATGTCTTGTTATTTAGATATCGAGAAGTGTTTTCTGAAATTAAACAATTTATTTCAAAAGTTGGGGTACTACATACAACACCATTACATACACTTGGATTCTTTCAATAAACCACTCAAATTTACCCTTATCCATCCTATGATACTAGGTTATATAGAACAATATGAAGTTATTCTATAGATGTTCAACATACTGTTTGTGCCTCAAAAATCAGTAAAAGGTCTGGATTTTGCATATTTCCATGCCAAGCATCTATGTGCAGAAAAGATTCCATTACATATGGAACTACATGATAAAGAAAACTTCTCCATTAAAAGTTCCCCCCAAACATGAGAAATTTATTTTGATTGTGTATCCACGATCTGTATAGAAATGAGAATGGAAGACCCTAAACTCAACAAACTAAGGTTAGGGATTATTATTATCACCCTAGAGAAGGAAGTGTTTCTATAATCCTTCCAATTATCATAAGGTTGTACCAATAATGAGGCAAATTATCTGGATCTCTTCTTAGGACTATAATCGGCACTTTAAATAATGATAAACCACTTGGAAGTGAAATGCGGCTTATAGTTGGTAATTAAGGAAATCCACATGGATTAGACCATCATAAAAGATGATATAATTTCCCTATTTCATTGTATCCTAATTTTAATGGAATAATTCCATGCAGATCCAACATTTACATACATCCCATGATCACATAATGCCCTGGAACATGCATTAGAAAATTTAGCTACAACTTTGAATAATCCAAATCTGAAATAAGAAATCATTTGAATTTTCCTCCACCGAATAGTATCACATTTTTTTGGATCAGAATAGAATAGATAAATTAAATTGGTCCAATCTGTGATCCATATGGTCTTACCACAACATGGATGACACTCATCATGGTCTATCCTGGGATGGGGTGCTCCAACTGGACAAAGTTATAAGGGAGGAAAGTTATAGGTGAGTAGCCAGTTTCACCCTTTATGATGGCCCAAATCACTAGAAAGTCATCTACAAAGGATTATTTGATGGATACTTTTTTAGATGTGTTTATGGAGAAGTACTACATTTATTAGGAAAGAAGTTCATGCTGAAGACTATGGGTCCCACCGATCGGTGAATAGTCTTTCTGATCAAATCTGAAGCCTTGGATATTTTCTGGCCTTTGATGGAACAAGATTACCCAAAATTCACTAAGAAGTGCCTCCCCTACCAAGTGCATGCCAAATTCTTTCACTAGACCCTAGAGTTTCTACATACATCCAAATAATATAGTCCATTTATTATATAGGGAATGGATGCAGTTGGACCCTATCCTTCATCTTTGGATAAACAATTCAAGTACATCCTTAGTGCTACCAATTTCTTCTCCAAATGGGATGAGGCAACACCCCTAAAATAATTAGGATCCAAAAGCATTGTTAGCATTGTCAATTCTAACATCATCACCAGATTTTGTGTCACTCATACCATATTTATGGAAAATGGAACTGATTATTTTACTAAGGTAAAAAATCTACATCAAGAGTACAATATCAAATCCATCCGTTCATACCACTCCCATGAAATGAAAAATGGACAACTAGAGGATTTCTTCAAGAACCTATGAAATATACTCTAGAAAATGGGGAATAAAGATAAGTATTTTTATCCTGAAAAACTATTACATGACTTACGGTATCACAAGACTATGACCGGTATTGCTACGTGAGTAACCTCATATTCTCTATTACATGAGAAAGAAGAAGGCATGCCCATTAAGGTTCAATTTCCATTACTCTGAGTTTCCATTTGTGATCAGCAATCCATAGATAAACAATCCCAAAAACAACTGGATGAGCTGGAGTTACTAGATGAAAATAAATTTAATACCTTACAACACTTGGAAGTCTATCATAATCAGATCACTAGATCTTTCAATAAGAAGGTCCAAATCTATTTAGTCTTACAGGGAGAATTGGTTTTTTTATATAGGACTCCAATGATACTTGGAATGAATCCTCCAAAACATGAGCCAATGTGGGAAGGTCCTTACACCATACATAAGGTCCACTCTAATAGACCATATTCCTTAATCTCAGTGGATGGAGAACTCACTATAACTCCAACCAATGAATGGTTTCTGAATAAGTACATTGTGTAATCAAATAGAGATCGTCTTAGCTACATGAAATTAAATAGCATAGTACCATGCACTTTCATGTTTCAAAATGTTAAACTACGTAGCATAACCTATATTTTTGCAGGATGATAAACAACACCACATGAGGTCCTAGTCACTAGACCTTAGACTACAAAACTCCATTTTTCTGACCAAACAACGTTAAAATATATGTTAAATGTATCCCTCATATTACATTAATAAATCCCACATGATACCATGAGTGTAAATTCCTTATGACCCCTAGTATATGGGTAGATTCCATGTGTAAGACTCACTCATATCATCTCTATTCCCTAGAGGAACTAGAGCCACATTTTTCCCTGTGTTGGGATTAGATAGGTATGGAGATGCACTATTAAGAACTATGTGTATCTTGATTCTCATTCCAATGTGATATGTAGTAATTCCTAGATATTAAATCTCAGGCCCATAAGTGAACATAATGAAATAATGTCACTTTCCCTATATATGAACCAAACCTATACAAGTCATTCTTCTAGCATATGTGGATTGATTCTCATACCATCTTGCGTCTTAGGCCCAACCATCAGTCTAGAAAATAATAAACCCCCCTTCCCCTCATCAAACCCAGTTGGTGTTGGGAACCATCTTTTGAACTACATTTTATGTATTCACATTCTAATGAGATTTGTAGTGAAACCTTGATCTCCAATGTTGGGTCCATTTGCAACCACAAAATAAAAAATATAATCCACTTCATTTCATATGTGTATGAATAAAACATGGGCATGGAATATTTCATTATGAACTACATATTCCTTTATTCTTTCTCCAACAAGATATGTAGTGCCACCCAAGTATTGTACCCTGGCCTTACCGCAAATTTTCTTTCATTTCAAGCCAACTCATTTCGTCCACACTGCATGATGTTAAACTAAATGAGAGTCTATGAACTACATGTGGCTTGATTCTCATTATATTGATATATGTTGTGATGTCTGGATCTCCAATCCTGGCTCTAGCCATGATTTTGGAAAAGATAACCCCCTTTCTTATTTTTCATGTATGACTCATATCTACATGAGGATATTTAATATGAGTTCTCATTTTATGTATGTGATCATAATAAAAACCATATTATCCTCTACTTATGAATTCAATTAGGGTGGAGGGCCATTATTTAATAACTACATGTGGTTTTATTCTCAGCCCCCTGAGATATTTAGTGATGTCCATATCATCAATCCTTGGCCTAGCCACATCACAACAAGAAAAATCCTTTACTCCCCAATTTATTAGTCTAATCCACATGAGGAGATCTAATACAAGTTATCAATTTATGCATGAACCAATATTTGTTAGAACTATGTGTGGATTTATTCTTTCTTCAACAAGATACGTAATGACACTTGGGCCCTTTTCCCTAGTTTAAACAAATTATTCTCTTTCTCTTCACATGAAGACTCCTAATGTCCTTACCACATGACATTAAAACTACATTGATGATGTACTTATTGCTTGATATTAAACTTCATGGTAACCTAATATATTTGTTTGGCTTTATTATCATCCAATTGAGATATGTATTTAAGATTAAGACTTAGATCCTATTCCAAGACACATCGTAAAATAAAATCCCCCATCTCCTACATAAAATAAAAAATATATTCAACAACTGTTATATTTTTTCCTATCATTTCAGAGCCAACTGAGGAAACAAGTGATGCCCCCTTCTATATATGACTCAGATCTAGGCAAGGTACCCAAAACTCCTTGACAATACTGATCAAAATTATTACTTTGTGGATTGGATAATACTCCTTTAAATATTCTTAATCTTAATCTGGAATACTTTCATATCTTCATAATCATTCATCATCTTCTGTTGGAAGAATGTATGATACCAGAGAGCTACTTTGCCTCACCATGCAGTACACACCCCAGTTGGCCCTTTATAAAACAACTCTTATAATGGTTTTGTCAAATAGTGCTAACCTAACCCTTTGGATAATACTCTTATATCCCTTTAAGCTTTAATGCTGGTATTCCCAAACCTACAATTCAAAATCAACAGTAATCCTCTACATATTTTTCCTATATCCTTTCTCCTAATATGAAAGTCTCCAAGAATTTGGTTTAGATTTTCCCCCATTATATGTTCAAATCATACTAGAATGATCTTGGTCCATTCAACCACAAACCATCCATTGTTTCCATAATCTTATGGTCCAATTCGTATGACCTATAACTAAAAGAATAATACTTCTTGTGCTTGGGATATACCTTCTTAGAATGAATTTTCCCATAATTAATTGAAAATCATGACATTAAATAATTCTTCTATATTAAAGTACTTATCTCCATTATCCAGACTTTTTATTTGGGGAGATCCTAATCTCCATAAAATATTATCAGATTTCAAAAATATAATGTCATAATTATTGAGAGCTCCATTTCCTAACTATGTAGTACATGCCCCAATTTTCATTTCATAAATTTCCCATATAACAAGTGTATATGATAGAGGAATTTTCTATCAGCTATACGGTATGTTCCCCAACTGGAATTACATAGATTAGTCCTCGTAATAGTTTTTCAAGAAGTCCTAACTTCTTTCTCAGAAGAGACATCCTCTTACACCATAATCTATTTTTTACTATACCACTTCTCAGATCTAGATATCCCCATGTTACATTTTAAAGTTTTCTCCTTCCATAACTGGATATAGTAGAAAATTTCTAGACAGATTACCAAAAATTAGGGAACCATATAACCTTCATTGGAATCTAAATACCATAAATTACTACACCCATTATTTCCTTGTTGCGTGAATTTGAACTTCACAACATAATGACCCTACTGCATGAATTTAAACTACACAACATAATGTCTTTACTACATGAATTTAAATTGCACAGCACAATGTCCATGCCACATGACATTAAATTGAAAAACATGATTCCATTATCACATTATGTTAAACTTCACAAGATGTTATCCTTATAGCATTAATTTAAACAGCATAGCATACATTAACCATTTAAAAAAGCATACTTCCTCCAAAATAGAATACCTCCCTCAAAATGAACCCTCCTCTACTCGATTTATCCATGAAGGAGTGGTTTCCCATTCATGGAATGTTCTAACACAAATATTCCCTTCATTCACATACATTTTCATTTAGAAAAATCATCCTTGAGATCTTGATAAATCTAAGTCTTTGTAAACATACTTTGGACATTAACAATTGAGTGTTAGAATTTATGGGAACTCATTTAACTGACTATTCAGTATGATCCCACAATGTCCTTGCATTAGTTTCCCACATAATGTGTCTGTCAGCCTAAGGATGCCTCTATTTTACTATGTTGTATGCACCATAGTTTTTATTTCATAAAAAATCCCTATTAATAGGGTTGTAAAACAATGGTCACCTCATCCACATGAGAGACCTCCTCTATTTCTAAATATCATGTTTTAGATTCAGAAACCATAAAAAAAATTAGGGACTCAAGATTCCCATTAGAAGTATCTTAAAAATATTAGCTCATTCCTAGATATCAATCCATATTTTGTTTATCATCTATAAAATTATAGTCAAATATATTCAACCTAAAACACTAGAATTTTTAGTCTAACATGCATGAGTTTAAACTACCTACAAAAAATAAAGTCATTGTACTCACCAGGTTGAAAACCTGCAAAGGGTACTCTGGACAAATATTGAGTCTCATCTCTCAGGACCTACACTCCATATGGTTTTGGCTAAATTGAGTAATGAAAATAAAAGGCACAAAACCTATTAGGATGAATAACCAAAATGGGTGGGCTATGAAAAATTCAAGTCTCTCCTAAAATGTCTCATTCATATTGATATTAGGAAAAAAATAAGGGTGTTGACACAAAAGAAAAAAAGTTTATAGGGTTTCCCATGAGACCATATAAATAGTCAACCTATGATTACTAGACCTCTTGGATTAGATAAAAAATCAACGCATCATCCCATAATTGACGTAGCTAAAAAACCCAAAAAAATGATTTTGGAATGAATAAAAGGTCCCTAAAGTTATCTTTGAATAAGGTTCTTTTCATTCTGAGTGAATCTAATTCTATGCAGTTCATTTTTTGACACCGCAAAATGCGTTTCATTTACTATTACATAGAATTAATGATGTGTCCCTCACTTATATAACAAATTTCATGTTTGATTAGATATGTGACTCTATGATAGAAGAAGATGAAAGGTGGATTTACATGTTCCAAAAGACTACTCCATAATGAGGAAGAATTGGAAAAAAACCCTCAAATAATTGGCCATGAATTTCTAATATTGATGAAAAAAAGGAGTTGAGACATTATAAATGCATTTTTTGAGTTTCTTTGGAAAATATTTGGTGTATTCACTATATCAAAAAGAATAAATCTCATTGAGAGATTTGATTTAACTAGTTTTGGAGACCAAATGGACTCATGGATCAAAATTTATGGCTCTAAAAATTTGGAATTGTTTTTGGAAAAGGATTTGTGTCACTATGCAGGGTACTAGTGTGGATAGCTATCATGCATTAGCTAGCACCGACAGATAGCATGAACAACTAGCATGGATTAAATACCCCTCCCAAGGTTCCATTTTTTCAATAAATAGGACAATTGTACACCACATTTGTACAACCAAAAATTCTGAAGAATACCACCTATCTAGAATGAACACATAGTGTGTACATCTAGCGCACTTCAGTTAGCATAAACAAATAGCACACATCAACTAGGGTGGATAGCTAGAATGCATCATCATGTGCAGAAAAATATCACACATCAGCTAGCATGGAAAACTAGCACATAGAGGTAGTGAAAATAGCTTGCACATACAACTATCATGAAGTAACTACCTCACCCAGGGTTCCATATTTTCCTATAAATAGGACCATTGGGAACCTCATTTGGATGGATGAATTAACCGGAAGGCCTATTGCTTCTATGATCTCCCAGGTTATTTTCAAAAATCGCACAAAAACATTCTAGGTAGTTTTCTAACACCTAAAGATAGTTTATTGAAGGGGAATAGTGGGAATTAAGTTTATCATATGATTAAAATAAATAAAACATGCACAATTCATTTTCCCAACCATTATGATTTATGAAGACAATAATAAGTCTCTCTTCCTCAAAAATAATCTTTCATTAATCACTTCATTGAATACCTATAGAGACCCATGAAGGATGGAGAAAATTCTTATCCAAGTATAGTCAACCAAGTTGTTTGTCCCTTAAGGTTCCATGAACTTTCCCAAGCTTACTTGCATAGAGCACCCCCTGTGTGATCCTCTTTGGTGAACCTCACCTTTCATCCTACAAGAGTCATCCATTTTTCCTTCTTCAAAATCAATCATGGAATAGCGTCTATTTTTCTATATCCTTTGTATGAAAAGGATAAAATTGAATTCTACACCTAAACCTCTTTATCTAGAAAACCTCAGGGAAAGGAACATCAATCTGTCTCCAATTTAGATTTCTATTTCTATTGCTAGAGTTTTCCTGTGCTTGTCCTGCCAGGGGGTCTGGATCCTCTAGGCAACTATAGATTTGTATATCTATAGTCAAAAGTACCCTTACACCAGGGACAATGTTTAGATGTTTCAGGTCTCATATATTGGTGATATGACATTGTCTGTCTATTCTCATCTCTGAGACCCAGAGCCCCTAGTTCCCAACATAGAGGGTAAAGATCACACACTCTTTTCCCTTCAACATGGAATTAAATATTCCTCCTATTGTGGAACAAATTATTGGGATTCCCTCCTCATGTAAGGCCCTATCCTTTCATATAGGTTGTTTTTTTCTTTCTCCTCTACACCACTTATTCCAAAACCTTCATTCCCCAGGTTACCTTACAATCACGTCCAATGTAAAATGAAGAGAGGGAAGTTCTATACCCCTGACCTCTTCTACCGTATCCCTGACCTCTTCCACCAACAAAGGAGTAAAAGTGTGTGGATTGTAAAATATTCTTCTTCTTGTTGTTTCTCACACCAAACATGAATTTCATGGGATTAGTGGTTATTAATTATCATCACATCCACATAATCCACCAAAAGGATTGAACTATGAGAACTATGATTCCTTCCTTAACCAGGATACGTAGGACACCTATCTAAGGCGTGAGATCAAGGGACAATATCCTTAGATATTGGTACAAATCATAATCCCCTAATACATTTTTTTCCAACTACATAGGTGTAATACTCAGATAAGACCCCAATTCATCATGAACTAAGACATCTCTCAGGTTTTTTTTATTGGAAATCCTATTGAGGACTAAGCCCCAACTTTATCCTCTCAAAAGGCTATACTCCCCAATGAGACTTACTGAATTATGTGGGATTTGATTCCCATAAAAACGGGATGTGTAGGAAGCCTCCATAAGACTCCAACACAACTCTAAAATCAACCCTATTCTTTTGGGTCATATCCCTAGTAGGGTTTAATTCAACATGGAAACTCAAATACCTTCAAAATTCAATGGGTAGTTTTGGCATAAGTCTCACACAAAAAATTGACTAGGAACCTTCCTCCTAGACTTCCATACAACATGACATTAAAAAATATGATTGGGTATTAATTGGAAAACCTTAAAAGGAATTATTTTTACAATAAATTTTCACCAAAATATTTGTGTTTTGATTTTTTTTACAAGGATATGTTGGAATCTCATCTACAGGCTCTTTCCCAACATCAAAAAAAATATTGTCTCCCTACATGGTGATAAAATATAGAGAGAACTTCATCTAACTTGACGAAAATAAACTCTAGAGTTCCCCACTGAGTGTCAATGAAATGAGAATCATCATAACAATGAAAAAATAATGCTTAAGTGGTATATAAGAGGATACCATCAACGGAGAACCTCATATACATATAGATATCTCCATTGATGAAGAACCTTGAATACGTAATGATGAATCTAAAATATATTCATGATAATAATTGATTTATAATCTTGGAATGAAGTACTTCATACGTGGGAATTGATGAAGGATTAACAAACAAATATTAAATCCATAAGAGAGTCCTGTAGTATGAAATGATTCCCCCCAAAAGGGTGTGATGAACCCGACCTCCCATCCTCTTGACCAATGAGAGTTATAAAGCATCATAGGTCAAAACACCTAATGATCATCAAATTTTGGAAGGAAGGTCCCCATGGATACTGAACCATTGGGTGTTTCTAGATCCATGAAAAAACCCTATGGAAAGCATTGAGAAATAGAAAATCATCTTGGGGTGAGAAATCTAAGGGAAACAAATACTTAATAAATCACATTGGTAAGGAGGATGGGAACTCGGGCTTATCTCACCCTTTAGGGGTAAATATCGCCCATTCTTGGACTCAATTTTAGATTTAAGTTTTGTTCATATGTTTTTTAATCCTTGGTTCATTCCCAATCATGTGTCTTGAAATTACCCCTATAACATCAATTGATCATGATTATACATGGGTTATGAATAATCTATATGTATCTGAGGTTCTCCATTTATTGAATGATCTGAATGTATCCATGGTTTTCCATCAATGTTACCTTATTATGGATTGATTAGGGATTATTTATTCATTCAATAAGATGATGCTATTTTTAATCCATATGGGATGGAACTCTGAATTTTTTCATTATCCAGGGGAGAAGAGAGCTGTTACAAATTCAGGATCGAACCCATAAGATGGGATTCCTAATTATCCTTGTGAGAGGAACAAAATCCCACATATTTTGTTGTCACTTTACTAGACCCGTAACCTTCTAAGGTCATGTGACAAGGAAATAACCATGAAATTTGACGTCATATGACAAGGGCATCTAGGTGAAAGAATACTTGGTAAAGATAGTCTGGGACTTATACTGTGACATCACGAGATATCCAAAAGAGATATGGTTTCTTTGGTGGATATGATGCTAATATGAATGTGGAATTAAGAACATTAGGTTTATTTGGGTTCGATTTGGACCTCATAGAGGCTTCTTATGTGTCCCAGTTAGTTGGGAATCAAAGCCTTCATAGTTTGGTATCTGTTGGGAAATTCAATTTAGAGGATCCTCATTAAGGCCGAATGATCTAGGATTACTCATGTAATCTTCTTATTTGAGGGGATTTGATCAAGGATTCATCAATCTGGGAAGAACAGATGAATTGATATTGAGGAATAAATCTATGGAGGAAGCCCACTCTTTGAGACCATATGGATTTCATTATTTCCACAAACCTCTAAGCCCATGTGAGTCATGCTCCATGTGAGAAACAAGTAGAGGTGGAATATAAGAAGATCTCATGTCTCGCTTCATCTACTGATAGATGGTAATGGTGGATAAAGGGAGAGAGATGGTGATTTTAATGTGCCCATTTACCCTCATGTTTTCGTATACTAGATAGTCATATTTGGAGATCTATCTGAATATGTCCACTGTGAATGCAAAGAGGTGCTCTGCTGCCACCTCCTGTAAGAAAGGATGTCGGATTAACTTAGTGGGAGTGACCTACAATTGGTTCTGAGGAAAAGGTAATAACATTCAAAAGTGGCCCCCATTAATTGAAAAGGCCATTGGTTCACCTTAATCTATACAACGGGTAGGTTCATGTCATTATCCAGTTTTCAGAACCCTCGTTACTATAGGATTATAAAATCAAGGTAATTCCAGTGGTCTAAATCAATGATAGAGTAACCAACAAGACTATGTTTACCATGGTTACATAAACTCAAAAGTGCATGCTGGTGTTCTACATGATTTTTTCAGAGAGGTCTGGTTGATTTTTAGGAGGCCTTTCTCCAATGATGTTATATTGGTGTGGAGAGGGGATAACACAGGGGATAAAAATGTGATGAAAGGGATTAATTATATCTGAAGAGTGTAACTCCCTAGGGCACCTCATTTTGCGTTTCATTTTTCTCATGGGAGATACGACATCTTCCACATAGAGGGTTGCTATGTGGGGAAGGGGAATGTCTGTGTACTATGGTGGTATGAAGACCTGGGATCAGTGCATGTAGAATTTTTCTATACAAGGCTAGGTTCCATATATGGAGTGTGGTGCTGTGTTGACTCATGTTCCTTTCATGTAGCGATTTTATATATGGGGCAAGGATCCTCCCATGTAGGGTTTTTCTACATGGGATGGCTGGTTATAAGGGGTCTGTTGGTTATGTGACTCATGGGGGATATGCCCATAGAGGATTATATGTTTTTAAACTTCCAATTTTAAATCTTTCTCATTATTAACTCTATACGGAATGGTTTTACCTATTGGTAATATTATACTGAGTCCTACTTTTGTAGAGCTATCAATCTCCCGATCTTCCATACTCTGGTCCTTTGATTTTCAGATTCTCAATCGCCCTTCCCTTACTTGTTATTTTTCTCTACTCCCCTTGAGATATATTTATAGGGAAGTGAGGAACTGGGTACTGGCATATCATTTCATCTGTGTTGAGGCAAAAATCCATAGTTTTTATAAACCCATAGATGATACTTGACCTGTGGATTACTTAATCAATAGGGGAATGAGGTCATCATCTATAGAGGCAAGAATTACCTCTTTGGTCCCACAAACGAATTTTATTGTTCAAGGGTATTCATTGGTTCTTCCTTTCCCCCGTATAATTTGGGTTAACGAGGGATGTCATCTTGGGGCTGATTTCCCTACATCCTTCCCATAGATGATTTTGTTTGTGGGTAAATGGCACCTTCTACTTTCTCTCATGAACTATTTAGTTTATAGGAATCTCACAAAATAGATCTCCATGTGGAACAGTGATCTATGTAGGGTTTCAAACATCGCAATCTTGTTTTTTAATTTTCCATTTTCAATCTTTAAGAATTTCCCTTCCACTCTTCTTTAAATTTTTTTCCATTCATTTTCCAATTCACCAGATACTTTTGATTTTACATGGAAATTTTTCAGGACCCCACAATGGTCCATCATTGTTTTAGTATTTTATGTGTCATTTAGGGTCTTTATGTTCATTTATTGTTTTTAGTGTTTTTATGTTGTTTTATTAATTATTTCTCTTGCTTTATTGTTTTTAAAATGTTTTATGGTCTTTTTTGTTTTTTGTTCATTTACATTAGGGAATTTTTAATTTTTAGTGTCTTTTATAATTTTAGGGAATTTTATATTATTTTGTGTTTCCTTATGGTGTACTAGGTTACTTTAGGGGCTTTTATGGTTTTAGGGGTTTACAGTATTTTAGGGTTTTTATGGTTTTAGGGACTTTTAGTGGTTTTTTTGTTTTAAATGTTTTAGGGTATTTGTTTATGGTTTTTAAGGGTTTTAGAATTTTTTAGTTTTCAGGGTTTTTTTAGGGATTTTAGTTAAGTAAGGTTTTTTATGGTCCTTTATATGATTTTAGTGTTTTTATGGTCTTTATAGATTTTAGGTTTTTTAGTTATTCTTAGTGTTTGTAGGGTTTTTATAGTGGTTTAAACATTTTTTATGATTTTAAAGTTTTTTGTGGGTTTTAAGTGGTTTAAAAGGATTTTAGAGTTTTAGGGCGATTAGGGGTTGTACGGGACTTAGGTTTTTAGGGTTTTATGTTTTTTATGGGTTTATTATGATTTTTAGGTTGTTTTATTATTTTTGGTTATTTTTTTTAGGTTTCCTATGGTTTATGGGATTTTAGGGATTTAAGGATTGTTTTTGGTTTTTAGGGGTTTTATGTGAATTATGATTTTTTTGGGGTTGTTGGTTTTTTAGGTTTCTATGGTCCTTATCAGTTTTTAGAATATTTTAGGATTTTTAGAGGTTTTTACTGGTTTGAGGGTATTTAATTTGTTTTAGGTAGTATTTAAGGGATTTTTAAAATTTCTAGTGTTTTTTTGGTATTTATGTTTTTTATGGATTTTTATGTGGTTTTATATTTTTAGGGTTTTTGGGATTTTATGGGTTTTAAGAGTTTTTCTTGGGTTTATAGTGCCTTCTTGGGTTTTTAAGGGTTTTAGGTTTTTTGCAGTTTCTTGGGGTTTTTTTGGGATTTTATAGTTTTTGTTGTTTTAGGGCGGTTAAGTGTTTGATAGGGTGTTTTATGGTCTTTTAGGTAATTTTAGTGTTTTTAGGGATTTTAGGTGTTCAATGGATTTTAGAGTTTTCAATGGTTTTTTGTGGGTTTTAGGATTATAAGGGTTATTATAGTTTTATTTATAATTATGCTTTTTAGAGTTCTTATTGTTTTTAGTGTTTTTCGTATTTATAGTGATTTTAGGGTACTTTAGGGTTTCGTTATTGTTTTTAAGGTATTTGTGTGTTTCTTAGAGTTTTAATGGATTTTAGGGATTTTTGAGTTTTTAGTGATTTTAGGGATTATGGATTTTTATGGGTTCTAGGGGTTTTATGCGTTTTAAGGGATTTATTTGGGTTTTTTCGGTTTTTTTTGGAAATTTCGAGATTTAGATCTTTTTAAGTTTCTTCATGGATTTTTTTGTTGTTTTTAGTAGTTTGGGGGTTTTTATGGTTTTTATGTTTTATAGTGTTTTTAGCATCTGTATGGGTTTTTTTTAGGATTCTAGGTTTTTTATGGTTTTAGGGTTTTTAGGGTGGTTTTAGGGTTTTATGTTTTTAAGATGTTTTTGTGTTTTTAGGGATTTAATGGGTTTTTGGGTTCGTAATGTCTTAAAGGGTTTTTAAGAGTTTTAGTTCCATTTGAGGTTTTTAAGGGTCATAGGGTCTTTTAGTGTTTTGTGGGTGTTTAAAGGTCTTTTAGGGTTTATAGGGGTGTTTAGGGTGTTTAGGGTCTTTTATGGAGGGGTTATTTGTGTTTTATATGTTTATTATGGTTTTTTATTATTTTATATGTTTTTTATTGGATATTAGTGGATTTATTGGTTTTTGGTATTTTGAAGGGTTTTTAGGATATTTAGGTTTTTTATGGATTTTACAGTTTTAGGGGTTTTAGGGTTTTAAGAATTTTATGGTGTTTTAGGTCTTCTGATGGGAATTTTGGGGTTTTAGGGTCTTCTTTTGTTGGGGGGTTTATTATTATTTTGGGTTCTTTTAAGATTAAAAAAAAATACATATTTTTTTATTCTTTTTAGGGTTTTTGATGATTTTAAAGATTTTTTATTTATTTTGGATTTTGATGCAGTTTTACAGCTTTTTAGTGGTTTTAGGGTTTTTAGGGGTTTAAAGGATTTTAGTGGGGTTTAGGTGTTTTCACTATTTTTGGGGGTTTTGGGGTTTTTAGTAATTTTTATCATTTTTGGGTTTTTTTGTGTATTTTTGGGTTATTTGGAGTTTTACGGTTTTTACGTTTTTATGATACATATGGTTTTTAGGGATTTAACAAATTTGGGGGTTTTTATTTTTTCATGGAGGTTTTATTGAATTTTATTTGTTTATAAGGATTTTTATTGTTTTTAATGGATTTCGAGTTGTAGAGTATTTTAGATGTTTTTATTATGTTTTTTGGATTTTAGGCTTTCAAAATAAAAAAAACTAAATTTCATGGATGTTTTTAATACCACATATAAATATTTTAAAAAAATATATTTCATAACAATTTTAAGAACATCAAATATAAATGTTTTTTTAGTAGTGATTTAGGAAGAATCACCAATAAATCAGTTTTTTTATTTTTCTTTTAATTTATTATTTATTTTTATTGTCTATTTATAAAAGAAGTCCTGAATTAGTGATAGTTTTTGAAAACCGTTTCCAAATTAATAAAAAAATATGAAGTGTAACATATCTAAATATAATAAATTATTAATAATTATTATTTTATATTTATAATCAATTATTTTTATTATTTTAAATTTTAATTAATTATAATATTGTAATTATTAATTACCCATAATTATTAATTAGTAATTATTTAAAACATAAATTAATTCTGGGATATGTTGAAAATCATACTTCAGTATAAAATGATCATAACTATTGATTGATGTGTTTTTTTTAAAAAAAATAGTCAAATTGGTACTTAGTAAATGAGGTACAATGACATTAGATAAAAATTTGATATTAATTAATACAATTTTTTTTTATTTTACGAGAAGTTGAAAATTGAACGTCAACTTCAAACTACTATATTTTTTATTAGGGTGTCGGTTTTGGGTCTTCTATATATCAAATTAATGTTTTTGAAGATATCTAGGATATTTTATCTATGGAGACCAAGATCACTATTTTTCATGGTTACCAAAGGCTTGAGAGACCTCCAAAACTAATTTTTTGGTTTAGACACCATGTTTTTTTACATTTGATTAGATTTCATAATCATTTAAGAGTGTATTCATATTTTTGATAGGTCTTCTATAATTTTATTCCATGTATTTTCATTCCTATTAATTTGATTTCATTTAAATTGTGTTGGTTTTACCTGTTTTTTGGACTTATTATCTATTATATATACTTATATATATTTGTATGAATTTCTATAAATTTATGTAAATATGTTTATAATTGAAATTTATTTATTTTGAATTATATATAAGTCTATCTATACGTGTATATTTATATATGTTTAAGAATATTTGTTTGTATTTATATAAATACATATTTATTTATATGTATTTATGTTTATATATTTTTGTAACTTATATAGGGGTATATATATATATATTTATATATTTATTTCTCTTTATATATATTTTTATTTCAATAAAAATTTATATATGTATGTGTGTGTGTTTATATAAGTTTATGTGACATAAATGTGTGTTTATATATATATATATATATATATATATATTTTGTTATATGAATATATATTTATAGATATTTATATATGCTTTTTATTTATTCATTCGTTATTTATTATTTATTATTTATTATTTAATGATTTATTATTTTTTATCATGTTATTCTAATCTAATTATTTAGTATTTATTTAATATCAATTTTATAATTTTTATATGTCATTACATATTACTTATTATTTATTATTTATTTTTACAGAAAATAACTACCTCGAGTATGAGCTCTGGACCCATTATTTAAACAGAAGAAAAATGGAATAAAGTGGTTGGATGAGGTTAGAAAAAACAGCCTTCCCTAATTGTAGTCAAAGAAAAAAATTCACTTTTTGTAAAATGACAGTTCATTTTCATAATCACAGTATTGTTCATATGTAGTTTCCTACTCAAATTATGATTTACCTATATTGAAGATCTTGAAAAACTTTTTATTAGCCCATTCCTTCCCATCAATAAAATTATCTTTCGACGGCTTGGTAGATTATCAAGTTGACACATACCTAGGAATGTTTCAATAATATTTCCATGGTCTTATCTTTGGAGGGATACACATGAAACCTTCAGTATCAATCACCTTTACCTTACCATATATAACATCATCCTTAAAGAAGGAAGGGCCATCACTGCCCTCCTTTTTCCATGGTTTCATTTACTTTTAATTCTTACCATTCTTATTTTCATATGTATCACCCCAAATTCCATTAATTCCAAAAAATTTGAGAATATTTTGGATATCATAATTGAAATCAATTTGTTGAACATGAGGCTTAACATATTGAGGCTCCAAAATATAATCACACTCATCCATTTTTTTCAAAGTGATCAGTATACTGTGGATTCGGTGAGCACTTTTTCCCTATGTTTTGAGGTTCAAAAGATCAATTTACACCCATAAAGTTAACCTTCCCGTATATTTATTTATTATTTACTTATTATTTATTATTTATCTACTACAAATTTATTAGTTATTATATATCAATTTAAAAAAAAATATGTAATTAATGCCACACTTTTTATTAAAAATAAGAAAACACCACTTTTTCGAGGATAAGGGAAGCCATTATATCACCATGATGGATCAAGGGTGAAGAAAGACCCTTGATACATGGTTCGGAGGCCTAGAATATGGCTGAAGGGACCTATTCCATAATCACCAATGCTCTGGCCTGTTTTCCTAGTAAACTATCCCAAAGGGACAATGACTACACCAACCCAGCGCATGCACCCCGCCTCACAGAAGAATCCCACAGGCTTTCCCAAATGATAACCCCACCTTCAAGCACTGACTACCACTGCCACCAACTGAGGTTCCACAAAGAGCCTCATTTCCAGTTTCAGATGATGCTGACTAACCACCTTCAACCATTCCATGTAGAGGGTCATGTTCATATCCCACAATATAATTCATGGGCCCACTATCCTCTATCACTGTAGTGAAGCGAAAACCATTCCTTCCTTAGAAACATGGAAAACATGGACACAACACACAGCCTAAGGTGTCTCCCACTGCCACCTTCTTTACCATCTTCGTTCTTTATTGGATATCGAACTCACTCCTCATGGAATAAAATTGATCGATGAGAGGATTTTAACATACGGTAAACTAGAGAGTCTCAGATGCCTCACCAACCAACAGACCCACTCTAACACATCTCATATACAAAACAAGCATCTCCTAGTTCCCACCATCTCTTCAATACCTTATCCACATCTAGAAATCATATATTCATGTGAATCTAGACTGATGCATTTGTCTAGATACGACATCACTACCAACGAGGGTCATTCATTTTTGTAGACAACCTAAACTCACTATGGACTTCATCTCCTCAATCACCTTTTCCAAGCAGGGAACTGTAGGCCATGTGGCCAAACTTTCTTCTATATCATCAATAAGGGAGATGCCACTATTTGTGGTTTATACCCTCAAATGGGAAGTGATATATCTAAAATTACCTCTAGACCCTTTATGAAAGTAGAAACCCTCTATAGATCCCCCTTGACTGAAGCACATAGTCGTCCACTATCAAATGGGAGACCAAAATCTATAAATCCCCATAGTCTCTGATCCTCTCTCACCTAAAATCAGAGTCTTTTACAGTTTTTTTGGGTTTTTTAGTTTTTAGAGTTTTAATGGGTTTTCATATTTTAGGGGCGGTTATAGTTTTATGGTTTTCATATAGGTTTTGAATGTTTTTTGAGTTTTTAGGGTATTTAGGGTTATCTAGGGTTTTAAGGATTTTTATGGATTTTATAGGGTTTAGTTTTTTTTGGTTTATTGAAGGTTTTAGGTGTTTTAGGTGGTTTTAGGGGTTTGAAGGGTTTTAGGGGTTTTAGGGAGTATAGGGTTTTTAGGCGGTATTAGGTTTTATTGGCATTTTAATGGTTCTTGGGGGTTTTGGTCATTTTAGTGTTTTAGGGGTATTTGGTTTTTAGAATTGTATAGGTTTTTGGATTTTCAGTGATTTTAGTGTATTTATGGTATTTACAGTTTTATGGTATTAAGGGTTTGGGGGTGAATTTTTTGGGGTGTTTTTTGTGTATTAATAGTTTTTAGTGTATTCATGATTTTTAGGGGTTTTAATGGTTTTAGGGGTTTTAATTTTGTTACGGATTTCTTAGGGTATTGGGGGTAATTTATATTTTTCAATAATTTATTATGTGTTTTGTGGTATTTCATGGTATTTTAGGGGTTTTATTATTTTTATGGTTTATAGGATTTTTAGAGTTTTGAAGGGTTTTCAATGGTTTTTATGGTTTTAGTGATACTTAATGATTATTTAGGGTTTTTTGGGATTTTAGGGATTTTTTTGGGTCTTAGGGGTTTTAGGGTTTATATGGGATTTAGTTTTTTTAGGGTATATTCAATCTCTTTAGGATTTTACGGTCTTTTACTTTTCTATGGGTTTTAGGGTTTTTAGTGTTTTTAGGGTTTGATGGTATCTTATTGTCTTAAGGGGTTTTAGTTTATTTTAGGGCCTTTAGTTCTTTTTGGGGTTGTAGGGGGGTTTTATGGGTTTTTTTTAGATTCATGGTCTTTTAGGGACTTTTTTAGGTTTTAGGGCCCTAGTGGTTTTTAGGGTTTTAGGGTCCTCTTTTTTGTATTGTATTATTTTTTGGGTGACATGTATTTATATTATTTTTAGGGTCCTTCAGGGTATTTTATGCTTTAATAAATTTTTATATTTTTTCGGGTTTTAAGGTGTTTTAGAGTATTTAGGTTTTTTGATGTTTTTTAGAGACCTTTATGTTTTTCACGTTCTATTGGGGTTTTTAGGGTTCTTTTTGGGTTTAATGATATTTTTGGCGTTTTATAGGATCCCTTGGGGGTTTTATTGATTTTAGGAGTCTTTTAAGGTTTTTGGGACAATATTTTTGTCCTTTTGGATTTTTAGGGGTCTTAGATGCTTTTATGGGGTTTTAGGGTTTTTAAGATCATTTAGGTTTTTCTGGTTTCTAGGGACATGTAGGTTTTTTTTGATTTTTTGGGATTTTATGTTTTTTAGGGTTTTATGACCATTTATGGTTTTTAGGTTCTTAAGTGGTCTTTTTATAGTTTTTAGGACCTCTTTTGTGTTTTAGGGCTTTTATTGTTCTTTTTCTCCTTCAGGATTATTTAGGGTTATTAGGTTTTTTTACAGTTTTAGGTATTTTAGTGTTTATTGTTGGTTTAGGTTGTTTGGGTTTTATGGGTTTCTGGTGTGTTTAAGTGTTTTTAGGGGTTTTCGTGTTTTATGTTTTGATGGGGGTTTAGGATTATTTGAGGGTTTTGTATGATTTTTAGGGGTTTTAATGGATTCTAGTGTTTTTAGGGTTATTATGGTTTTTATGGTTTTTAATGTTTTTATGGGTTTTTTAGTGTTTTGTGGATTCTTATTGTTTGATGGTATTTTAGGGGTTTACAGGGGTTTTAGGGGTTTGTTATGGATTTTTACGGTGTTTAGGGATCTTTATGGGTTTAGGGTTCTTTAGGTATTGCTTAGTGTGTTCAGTTTTTAGGGTTTTGGGGGGGGGGGGTTAAGAGTTTTTTAGGTGTTTATGTTTTTTAAGGATGTTTTATTATAGAGTTTTTAGGTTTATTATATATTTAAGGATTTTTATGGTTTAAAATGTATTTATAGGTTTCTAGTGGTTTTATGTGTTTAAGTATTTTGAAGGGATTTATTATTTTTAAGGATATTTACAGTTATTTAGGGTTTGTTGGGTTATGGATTTTAAGGTTTTATAAGGTTTTTGGGGGTATTAGGGTTGTTAGTGTTTTTATCTTCTGTTTGTGTGTTTTTTTAAAAAAATTGCGTGTTTTGGTTTTGGGTTTCAGGGTTGTGTTAGTGTTTTTTAAATTTTAAGTGTTTTTTAGGGTTTTAAATTTTTCTAGGGGTTTTATGATTTTTAGTGATTTTATAATTTTAGGGTTTTTTGGATTAAGGGTTTTTTGTGTCTTTAATGGTTTTATGGGTCTTCATGCATTTTTATATGAATTTTTTTCTTTTATGTTTTTTGTGTGTTTATGGTCTTTTAATTTTTTAGGATGTTTGTGTCTTTTAGGGGTTTCAGGGTTTTATTGTTTTTTATGGTTTTTAGAGTCTTATGGTTTTTAGAGGTTTTAGTATTTTTTGGGGTTTAATGGGTGTTAAGGTTTTTTTGGGTGGGGGTGGTTATATAGTTTTAGGTGTTTTAGGTTGTTTATAGGTTTTTGCTGGATTTTTTATTAGTGGTTTTATGAGTATTTAGGTTTTTTCAGGTTTATTGGGATTTTTAGGTGTTTGATGGTTTAAAATGTATTTTTGGGGTTTAGGGTTTTCATGGTATTTTATGGGTTTTATCAGGTTTTAGCATCTTTTTATGGTTTTAGGTTTTTAGGGTTTTAAGGGATTTTAGGGTCTTTATGGGGGGGGTTGTGTTTTTAGGACCATTAGGGGTTTTAGTTTTTTAGGGTTATTAGAAGTTTTATGTTTATTTTAGAGTTTTTGGGTTTTTTTTGGTGTTTTTGTTTTTTTTGTTTTAGTGGTTTTTATGGGTATAAGGGGTTTTACTATTTTTATGGACTTTTAGGGTTTGGTATCATTTATGGGATTTATTGTTTTTTAGGGCCTGATAATGTTTTTCGGGCCTTTCAGTGTTTTTTCTATTTTGTAAGGTTTTTAAGTGTTTTATGTTCTTTCGTTTTTTTGGTGTTTTAGGGTTTTTAGGGTTTTTAAGGTTTTTTGGGTAATTATGGTTTTACTAGATTTTTCAGTTTCCTTTAGTTACTTTTAAGGTTTTTAATGGTTTTAGGACCCCTTATAGGTTTTATAGGAATTTTTGAATATTAGTGGTTATAGAGATTTTAGGGTGTTTTAAAGGTTTCGTGTTCTTTATGGTTATTTAGGGTCCTTTAGGGTTTATTAGTTTTTTATGGGTTTTTATGTATTTTTAGTTATTTTTAAGGACTTTTAGTATTTTGTGTGTGTTTAGAGTATTTTAAGGGTTTTAGGACATTTTTTGGTCTTTTGGTGTTTTTAGGTTTTTTATGGTTTTAGATTATTTTAGTATTTTTATGTTCTTTTAGTGTTTTCAAAGTTTAAGGGATGTTTATGTTTTTTAACTTATTTTAGGGATTTTTATGGAATTTCGGGATTTAGGAATAATCTATCATTTTTGTGGTTTTTCCGGTTTTATGGGGTTTTAGGTTTTCAGTGTCCTTTAGGAAAAGAAGGTGCAGGACCAAGCACACATAGTCCCCTAAAATTTATTAATGAAAAGTACATGTAGAGCATTACAAGGAATGTTTACACAAGAGGGTGTGAAATGTACATGTATTGGGTTAATTTTAGTTGTTTTAGGAGTTTTTTGGGATGGTTAATGTTTGTAGGATTTTAAATTCTATTAGGGATTGAAGTTTTTTATGGGTTTTAGTATTTATTAAAGTTTTCTATGTGGTTTTGATGTTATTATAGGTTTTGGGGGGTTTATTTTTTATAGGGATTTAATTATTTTTTAGTGTTCTTCGGAAATTTTTTAAATTTTTATGGTTTTCATGGTTTTTGATGTTTTTTAGGTTTTTGTATGGATTTTATGATTTTTTTAAGTTCATAGATTTTTTAGATTTTTATGGTTTTGAGGGAAATTTAGGGGTTTTAGAGTTTTAGGGTTCTTTATTCGTTTTAGGGTTTTTATGATTTTACCTGGTTTTTAGGGCTCAAGGTTTTAACATTTTATATAATTTTTTGGTATTTATAACGTTTATTAAGTTTTATAGGGTTATCATAGGTGTTTTAAGTTTTTTTTTGAGATTTTAGTATTTTCTTTCGGTTTTAAGGTTTTATGTTATTTAGTGATTTTTGGGTTTCATGGGGATTATAGGATTTTTATGTTTAATTTGGGTTTTGGGGGTTATTATAGGTTTTTATGTTTCCCAAGGGTTTAGGGTTTTTTGGGATTTGGGTTTTTTTCAGGGTTTTTAGCGATTTTAGGGGTTTTATGGTCTTTTCTGGGTTTTAGGAGTTTTACGCTTTTATGTATTTTCATGTTTTTAGGTTTTTGGGTTTTTTAATGGTGTTTAGTGTTTTCTATGGCTTTGGGGGGGGGGGGGGGTTATGGTTTTTATTGTTTTATGAATTTTATTGTTTTAGGGTTTTTATGTTTTTATGGTTTTGGGATTTTTAGGGATATTAGGTGTTATAGGTGATTTAAGGTTTTCATGCTGTTTTATGGGTTTAATGAGTTTTTGGGTTATTAGTATTTTGGTGCTTTTTAAGGTTTTGGGGGTTCTATTGTTTATTTTTGAGTTATTTATGTGTTATTGTGGTTTTTAGGGTTGAGGGTGGGGGGTTAATGTGTTTTTAATATTTTTGGGGTTTTTTTGTGTTTTTATGGGATTTAGGGGTTTTCGTGGTATTAAATTTTTTTGGGTGTTTTTCGGTCATTAGGGGTTTCTTAAGGATTCTAGTTTTTGGATGAGTTTTTTGGGTTTTTGGGTTTTTCTGGGATTTTCATCGATTTTAGGGTTTCTGCGGTTTTTAGGATTTATTGTTCATTTAGGGGTTTAGGGTTTTTAGAGGTTTTAGTGTTTAAATAAATTATATGGGATTTTGGTTTTTTGGGGTTTTTTTTAGATTTTAATGGTTTTTAGGGTTTTTGTAGTTTTAATATTTTTTTGTATTTTTATGGATTTTGAGGGTATTTAATGGTTTTATGGTTTTTGTGGGTTTTGAATGTTTTTTAGTTTCATTCAGTTTTGTAGGTGTTTTTCGTACTTTTATTTGTTTTTGGTTTTAGGATGTTTTATGGTATTTTATGGATATTTTAGGGGTTTTATGGTCTTATAGGGTTTTTAGGTTCTTTTAGAGTTTTTATTTTTTTTCAGGTGTTTTTGGGGTCCTAGGGTCTTTTATTGTTTTTTTGGTTTTCAGGGTCTTTTATGGATTTTAATGTTTTTAGGGTCCTTTTGGGGTTTTACGGTCCATTATGGTTCGTTGTTGATGGGGTTTTTTAAAATGTTTTACGGTTTTTATGGTTTTTTACAGTTTTAGGGTTTATTATAAATTTTATAGTTATTATGGGTTTTTAGGGGTTTTTGTGGTTTTAGGTTTTTCTGTGTTCTTAATATTTTTATAGGTTTTTACATTTTTTAGGTTCTTTTGTTTTTTATGGGTTTTAATGGGATTTATGGGTTTTGAATGTTTTTTAGTATATTTATGGTCTTCTAGGGTTTACAGTGATTTTTTAGGGGTTTTGGGTTTTTGGATCATACTGGGGGTTTTTGGGTTTTTATGGCCTTTTTGTGTTTTAAGGGGGGATGGAGGGTTTTATTGTTCCTTATGGTTTTTTGGGTTTTTATGGGTTTTTAGGATCATTAGGGTTTTAGTGGTTTTGGGGTCCTTTATGCTTTTTAGGGTTGTTAGGGTCCTTTTGAGTTTTTAAGGGCGCTTTGGAGTTGTTCAAGTGATTTAGGGTCATATGGGATTTGGGGTCCTTTAAGTTTTTTGGGTTTCCTAGAGTCTTTAAGGGGGTTTAATAGTATTTTATGTTCTTTTAGGATTTACTATAGTTTTTATGGTGTTTATAGGTTTTGATGTTTTTATTGTATTTTAGGGGGTTTAAGGGTTTTATATGTTTTAGTGGTTGTAGGGGTTTGAAGGTTTTTTTATTGATTTTAGGTTTTTGTTATGGTTTTTGTAGTTTTTTATGTTTTTTTGATTGAGACACCATGAAATGTGTTGGATGAACTTATCTGAAATTTATGATGTATTTCCATGTGTCGCGACTCAAAACGTTCCTGGTGTGACTCTACATTTTTCATGGGGGTCAGTGACAGTAGCGAAAGAACAAGCCCGAAGGGCCGGGACTGCAGCCCGACACTGATCCCAAGAAGGGGTGCGGGGGCGCAGGCCCTGTGGTATGGATCTATTATTTGGATAAGTCTCTACAGAGTCTCCCAATGTACTTGTGCACAAATAGTTGTGTGCCACCATACTAGAGCTGATTGAAGTAATAATTTTGACTAAGTCCTCTAGGTTTCACCCTAGTCTAGCCAAATCACCAGTAGCACGCAAATCTACTTGGCCACCCCCAATCTGGCATGCACCCACTTGTGTGCCACAAGATTTCATGTAGCCTAATTTTGAACCCAAAATCCTTTCACCCAAGGTCCCATATTTTCCTATAAATAGACCCTTGGGGCCCTTCATTTGTATAGATGAATTTCCTTGAAGCCAAATTGATTATCTATTCTCTCTAGTACTTCGCCCCAGTCTTTCAAAAATTTCGAGGCAGTTTTTCAACACCTTGAGTGGAGGATTTAATGGATGATCATTGGACTTAAGTCCTATTAGTGTTTTAAAACCCTAACACTTGCATTCCTAAAGCACCCAACCTTCACTAGTCATAAATCCTTGCAAGATTCTCATTCCCCTAACAAGAACATGAGTTCCCTACTTTGGGGATCAACTATGAATACTCTTGAAGGCATGAGCAAGGTCTCACCCAAGCATTACCACACAGGTTTCTCGTCACATAAGTGAACATCAGGTCACCCAATTCTACTTGGGTGCCTATAATTTCATGCCCTTATCTACTTGGGTGCCCCTCCTTGATTCACATACTTTATTCACTCTCTTCAGTCTAATATACATCATGCCTTCCTCAAATCCATTCATGGAAAGGTTTCTTCTCCATTGGATCTATTATATGAAATGGATTCTGTTGAGACCTCCACCAAAACCTCCTGAATTATCAAACCATTGGTAATGGAACATCAGCATGCCTCCTATTTGGGTTGGTATTTCTACAGTCGGAGGTTTCCCACATTTGTTTCACATTGAGGTTAGGGTTCATGAAGTGTCTGTGGGTTTGTATATCCACAGTCACATGGAACATTCTCCCATGAACTGTGTTGGGAAGTTCCCAGTTCATAGAATAAGGGTTTGGGTCCCAACCTCTCCCTTCTCAAAGAGATGAAAACTTCAAATTTCTAGTAGGGAAGGTATGTATCACACCTACATTTCATATTTTTAAATAAAGGAGAAGTCTCCCTCCCCAACCAGGACCAATTCATGGGTATCCATCGTTGTTTTATCCCTTAACGTTCATCCCTTCCTCCTTATATTGGACCCTTGTCCAATGTAAATAGAACAGATGGAAGTCTCGTCACCTCACCCTCTTCCACAGTCACCTCGACCTTGTCCACCATCATCTACTAGTAGAGGAGGAAAATTTTGAAAGTGTGAATGCCATGGTTGAATCTTGGACATCCTCTTGTTTCTCACACCGAGCATGACTCACGTGGTCTTATATGTTTTTCATGGTCACTACATTTTTATTATCAAAGGAACTATGAGGACTCTGATTCCTGTTCAAACAAGGATACGTAGGAAGCCCTTTCAGGGCCCAAGCTCACTAGAGCTCCTCTTTAAGAATCCAACCCAAATTACTTTAATCTAGTCATCCTCATTAGGGATAATCCCCAAATTAAACCCTTATGTCACCAAGGCATCCTTTTCAACATGTAATCCCAAACCCATTTCTCTTAAAGAACTATACTCTCCTATGAGACTAATAGAACTACGCGGGATTTGATTCCAATATATATGGGATACATAGGAATCCTCCTTGAGGTATAAACCCAATACCCTAAACCAACCGTATTCTCCTTGGGACATATTCCCAACAGGGTCTGATTCTACTTGGAAGCCCATATTCTTTCTAATATTCATTAGGTTGCCTCATTATAATCCCCACACTATGTTTTGACTAAGCACCTTCGGCGTAGATGTCCATACCACATGAAATTAAACTGTACAGCTAGGTCTTTATAACATGATATTAAAAGGTATGATGTGTCATATTCAGTGGCACCAAACTACTGGGGTTCTGATTCCTTTTTCAAGGATATTTAGGTTTCCAATTTTAGGGGCACGGTCCCAAAATCAAACAAAACCTTCGTCTTCCTAGATGAAAATAAATTCTAGAGTACCCCACGGAGTAGCTTAAAATCTAGTATAATCACAATGATGATTAAAAGAATCTCTAAGAAGTATATTAGAGTATACCATTGATGTAAAACCTCAAATACATATGGATATTTCCATTAATAAAGACCCTTAAATTCATACCGATGATTCTATGTTTTACACATGTTAATAAGTGATTCAAAATTCCAAGGTAAAGTTATGTTATTCTTGGTTAATTAATAAGGATTCATGAAAAATAACTTATGTATATAAAGAGAGTACTGGAATAGAGAATAATTCCCCCCAAAAGGGTGTGTTGAGTCTGACCTTCCATCCTCTCGACCAATGCATGTTCTTGAGTATCGTAATGTTTAAACA
Organism: Viscum album; assembly: GCA_963277665.1. Classification (NCBI taxonomy): domain Eukaryota; kingdom Viridiplantae; phylum Streptophyta; class Magnoliopsida; order Santalales; family Viscaceae; genus Viscum; species Viscum album. The sequence continues at coordinate 1,010,202,817 of OY728126.1, forward strand.
TAAAAAATGTCTGCCTTTTGAAAGTAGGACCCCTTTAGATAATGAACTATTAGAGGTTTCCGGTTCCATAAATAAATCTAATGGAAAATTTCTGGAAACAGTTATTCATAAAACTAGAACACACGTTTCAAGGAACTACCAAACAAAAATGGTGAACCTGATGTGAATCCCTAACCAAGTTAATAATATTACCCACCTATTAAGCCCCTATCAATTGATACTTACGGGCCAGAAAAAGGAATCATTCACGAATGTATCCATCTAAAAATAAGTTTCTTTAATGGAGTTTTTTGTTTTTTTCACGTTTCTCTTCTCATAATTTCCTTCATTCCAAAAATGGCTTTGTCTAAGACAACGTATGTGAACTTCCCGACTGCTGGTCCAGCTAGATCTCCATCCACAGGAAGTACTTCATCACCAACCCAACATCTTCAATGTTGGGTCTCTAATGTTTTGGTAATGGAATATCACCATCATGGTATAATCCCAACTTTGGAGGCTACTCGATAGGCCCTCTAGGTCAATAACAATTCGTGATCATCTTTTCAAAAATGACCACTGATCACGAAGCAGATGGTGCCAAATATTGTATTTAAAAGTTTTGAGTCCTTACCCCTAAAACGTAACAATCAATCCCTTCCATACTACAAGGATGCGGATCAAGAGGTCTCTCAAGGCCTTAAATCAAGATTGCATGAGTCTTTCCTGGGGACTGCCACCAGAAATCGCCACCAGCATCCCACGATAGTGTACCCCCAACATGAAGGGGGTGTTGCCTCTAGATGTTCAACCTAGGTCTCTAAGACCCAGGAACACAATAAAAATCACCAGGGACAACGTCCAGTCATCATGGAGTAGGTTCTCACCTCTTCCTCCTCCGGAGAAGTCCATCAACTTAACTTGATGGAAAAAACGAACGGGCACATACACCCGTCCGTCCTAATTTTGTTGTTCATCAAACTCATCAGTAGAAACCCAAAAATTCCACTAGATAAATCCATTGGAGTACCATGAACAGGAACATACACCTACATACAAGTTATCAACCTATCAGTAGGCTCGTCTAACTACATTTAAAGTATCCCACCAATCTAATGTAGAGGCAACTGGTAAACAGAAACATACACCTCCTTACAATCAAAACTTTTGTCAGCGGTCTAATCTACCAGTATTAAAGGAGGTTCTTAAAACATACTTGATGGGAAATAGCCATCAAGCACATACACCTATAAATGTATACCAAGACTGCCAACAGTCTTGTGTGGTATCACCCGGAAAAGTCAGTTGGAAATCTCTGACGACAAATTGGGGGCATACCCAACTCTCTACCCCCATGCATTAGTACTATCAATATCCATTGATATGAAAATGGGGACATGATAAGGCACATAAACCTACTCCAGATATTTAATGGACATATATTCACATTATGGACATTGAAGTCAACAAACACATCTAATCAATGGTGAAAGGGAAGATGCATATCCTTATCCATATTTTGGAAGCATTCCAGGATATAACAACAACTACTTTAGAATTATCAGGGTGAAAAACACATATACCTATCCCCACACATGGGATGACACATCGACATGACATCCCAGAGTAGATACAAACCTCTATTTTAGTCCAAGATGGTCATGGGGCATACTCCCCCTTATCATACAGATAACATGATCAGGAACATACAACCTTTCCAATCAAAGTTAATCGGTCCGTTCTGGTAACCACTCCAAGTAAGACACATACAATTTCCCTGATAACCAGTTTTCCCAATATGTGTCCCCAAATAAGTATAATTTAACATCAAAAAAGATGTCTTTCCAAGAACTATTGGAAAATCATGATTCAAGCTATGATTTGACTCCTCTTAATGTTGGTGTTCTTGGATCCCTCAAACATCTATCTATTTTAGCTTAAGATTTTAATCTCGCATTACCAAATTTTTGGGATTGGTAGTTGTAATTCTGAAGTTAATCTTCAAAAAATTCAGCATGAAGGCTTTAATCATGAAAATTTGATCAATCTAGAGTTCTTATCTCTAGATGAGAGCCACAAAAACCCTCAGCGAGGCCAAAAGACCAAGAAGAAAGAAGATTTATCCCTTTCTCTAATCCATCATAGTGATTCTACCCATGAAGGAATTTGTTGTGAAAGTCCCATTCGCAGTAGTATCTCACATTTTTAAGAAAATTTCATAATAGAGAATGTAAGGATGAGAAATCCCTCATATCTTGAGGCACATTCAAACACAAGGCTAGTCATGTCTGATGCCTTGTAATTCATGGGTGAAACACATTCTCATCCATAAGTCATCTAAAGGGAATAATCATTCTCCGAACCTCCCTTGTTTCATTTTTCTTCTAATACAGAGCATCCACTTTTGTTAGACCAAGGTGAGAAACCTCTAGTGAAAGATAATGAAGATATGTTAATCATGAGAAAACAATTTTCCAATTTAGAAATACCAGTCATGTTCTGGAATTTGGAAAATTCTCAGTATAACATTCCAGAATTGATTACAGAAGATTACATTCATGACATCCACCTCAACTTATGGATAACTATTCATCATTTGAAAACCAAAATATTACCATATGATGAATATCAAAATCATGTAAAGCTAATAGAAGGGTTGAAATTCCAAATTGACTTGGCATCTCTCTCAGTTTCCCAACATCCGATGTTTGAAAAAGATTAGAGAATAATTTAGCATGCATGACTCAACACTATAAATAGGACACGCCAGTTAATTTCTAATTCCCCATCTAGTGATCATATCAAAGGATGGGGTTCACATGGGGAATTTCATTTCACTGCACTCCAATATTACCAAAGTCCATCAAAAGTGATCTCATGCAATGTTATTTCCCACGGTCAGCCACAATCAATAGGTTTTTTATTTAATCAAATGTATGCTCAAGAACAGGCCTTAGCTAGTTATCATCAGAGTCAGGGCCAAAGAAAAGAATTTGTTGAGTTACTTTTACATCAAGCATCTGAGAATCATGAGTAGGAAACCCGTTTAGAGTATGTCAGGTGTCAGAGAATGCAAATGTCTGAAATAGAAAAGCGATCTTCCGTAACAGGTGATTCGAGTGGTTATTAGATGATGCACCCTGATAATGTCTAAAACAAAATCCACAAAATCAGAAGAGAAGATGCATGATTTTAATCCATAGCAGTTCAAGAAACACCCCAGCTTTCAAGGCTGGGAGATCATTTAATTCAGCCTTCAAATTCATTCAACAAAGTACACTTATTTGAACAAGAAGTAAAAGAACCACCAAAACCTTTAAGTCTAGGGGATTTTTTCACATCTATAATCCCATCTTCAACCAAAGTTAGTATTCTCACGATTAGGAAAGAAGCCACAAGGAGAGTGTACAATAGAAATATTAGAGGATTCCATTCAGGTTACTATCCTCCAAACAGTTATAGGGAATTCATCATATAGGATAACGAAGTCTCATGAATGACACAAAGGAAGGATATCTCAAAAAAACACTGACAGAATACCATCTATGCATTATGAGATAGTAAATTTCATTAACATCACTAAAAAATATCCTCTAGAAAATGATTTTATTTTGGGGGAATTAGAATATTAAGTTCTTGTCCATAATACAGTACACACTGAGGAAAATGAAGAATGTGTGCACACCCAAAATTATAGGCTTACCTAGAATCTAGGTATGCCTTTAAATAACTAACTCCCCCTATCTGAAAGGAATATTTCAAGGGGAAAGGAAAAGTTCAGATCACATATCACTTTTACACGGCAGAAGGTCAATCTCTTTCGCTTAATGAAATATTTTCACAGTAAGAAGAGGAAATGAATGAGTTGAAAAGTCTCAATACATAGTTACATCGAAATATAATTTCTTCTACATGTACTCACTAGGAAGGTCTTAAACTATAAAATCATGTAGAATCTTCTAAAAAAGGATTTTAAGTAACTAAATATGCCAATAATGAATTTCCTCCACTGGGTACACAATTAAGGTAAGATCAAACACATCTTGATAGGCATGTTCCTATGGGTTATACAAGGTAAATATCAGCACCACCATCAGCGGTATTTCTGGTCATTTCACCATCTCATTATCCAATTTTTATACCTGCATAGAATCATACTCAACAGGATATCCACCAAATTTTTATGAAAACAATTGAGTCATTAATTATTCGATTGGAAGCTATGGAGGAACAAGGTTCACTAGTTCTACTGGAAAAGAGAGCTTACCTTGAATGGATGGATGAAATTACCCACCCACTAAATTTTGTGAATACCACATTCACAATCATTAATGGTTTGGGAGATCTAGAACAAAACATAACACATTTTGTTTCTCATTACGATCCCATGATATGAAATTCTCAAAAACAACAATCAGTAAAGATTTGGTGTTTTGAGCATTCAATACAAGGACCATCTTTTGTCTGGTATACATGTTTACAATCTCGATAAATTATTGGATGGGATGATCTATGTTAGAAATTACTTCTTCAATTTAGCTCAACACTACCAAAGAAGACATTTTTTGATCTTACCAATTGTAAACAAAGGGATAATGAATTTTTTTTAGATTTCATTGCTTGATGGAAATGATTCACATATTCCTTATGTTTATCACTCCCTCAAGAAGATTTGCTTCCAATTTGTGTGGCTAATCTATGTGATGAGTTATGAACACAATTGATCCCTATGAAATACATTGGTGGGTTTCGAGACCTTACTTCAATCACTCAATAGATAAAAGTATCTATTATAGAAACTAAGGATAAAACTTTTTTAATTCAATCAGCTCTGGGAGGATGATAGGAACGGTAAAAGCTGCTATATTCACACTCATGTAGGCACCTGTACCTGATTCTACTTCAAGACCATCATCATACCAAAGGGATCTACCTCCAGTGCATCAGCGGAAATGACCACCTCATCAATATTATCAAAGAGTTAAATGGTATAAATAGTTTGAGGAATTAGAGAACAATGCCTATTCTTTCCAGAATGAAAAAGTTCTTGGTTAATTTATCTCAACTCTGGAAAACAATTTAGTTCAGTTTCCAAGGTCAAAGAAACCAAATAAAGGAGGAGATTAAGATCTTTTTAATTATTGTCCCTTTCACCAAATATTATGACATCTCATCCAAGAATGTTTTGTTTTCATGGACCTATTGAAAAAGATGGTAGACTCAGGGAAAATAAAACTAAAAATTTCATCATCTCAAGTATCATGTGTTACTGCTACTGATCCAGAGGAAGAAGGCGAATGGAAATAGGTCAAAAGTAAAATTTTCATAAATATAATTACTGGATGATCAAGAAAATGATCAGTCGAACTCATGCCATTTTATAAACATAGTTGAAACTACTGATTGTGTCTTTTGAAACTACTTCCACAATAAAACCACCTTCATAAAAAGGTTATTCTTCAATAAAACAAATTGATTATAAGGATAAATAGAATTCAGAAGAAGATGATCTCATGTCAAGGCCAATATTGTCCTTGAACCTAGTTGATTTTATTCCATCTGTTTCAAAGGCACGAGCACCACCCCACCAAACAGCACAACCAGAATTAACCTGTTAAGAAGAATCTTCGTGAGATGAAGAATTGATCATTGGTTCTATTAATATTATCCATTTAATGGATCCTTATGACAATACTTATTCTAATTATAATGAGCCAAGATTCCTTGTACCTAATTGGGGAACTAGAGGAAGATGCCAATGTCAAGTATATAGGGGAAGATGTGGGAATTCTAGAAATCACCATTTTAACTCTACCCCTTCTTGAACCATATATGCGGAAGAAACTCATGAAAGAGACATTCATCCTGCTCAACAGGAACAAGGAGTTTCTTCTATGAAATATAGGTTTGGTTCTGACATGATTATTGTGGAGGACTGATTAGAAGTCACACCATATTCTTCTAGTAATTGAATGGATCTAGTTAGTCTAATTTACCAAATCCAAGAATATTTATAGCTTATTATCCGACACAGAACACATCTATATCAGAAGAATAAACTTCCAAATCACCTGCAAAACTGCATCTCCATGCTTGAAAACATGGACCTTTGGACCAAAAGTTTGATGTATTGAAACAATTGGCCCATTTACCGGCCATGTTATCAATTCTGGGTGCTTTGAATATGTCAAAAGATATTCGAGAGGCACTCATTGAGGCTTTTTCATGTCCTCAAGAGTTTGAAACCAAAGTTGTTGATGCTAAGGTTTACTGTATAAAGAATGATCTTGCATAATGTCATGCATTAATATCTTTTACAGATGAATATTGAGATGATATAGTACATGGACATATCATACATTTGTATTTGTCCAGAAAATTCAATGACATAGAAATCCAACGTGCATTCATTTATAATGGTTTTGGAGCCAATCTCATTCATGTTTGAAAACTTCATCAATTAGGCCTGACTGAACCTGACTTACACCTTTTAAATTAATGTTACAAGGGTATGATAAGAATGAACATGAACCTCTGGGCGAGATTACACTCATATCTTAGTTTGGAGATCTTGTGTCTCATTCAGATTTCATCTTTGTTCATCAGGACATGGCCTTCAATATTCTTCTTGGAAGGCCTTGGTTGCATCAACATGCAACCATACCTTCATCATACCACCAATGAATTATGTACTATTCCAATGGTCAAATAAAGACATTGTATGGTGACAAGTATCCATTAAAAAAAATGCGAATCTCAATACATTGAGGTAGAGTATTATCACACAAAAGGAACAAAGTCCATGACAAAGGAAATATCTAGAGTTAATGCACCAAATATACTGGAAAAGATCCCAATAAATTCATTTATGCAGTTTAGTACAGATTATGTGCTACCCATCGATCAAATAGAAAGGGTAAAACCAAATAAAATCACATATCTAGTAAATTATATAATGTAAATTATGGAAACTAATCCTAAAAACATGGGAGAAATTGCTAATTCACCAAGTAGTGATGGATGTTTAAATGGAGATGTATTCATTTCATCCACTAAACTACAACAAGCTTCTACTTAATCAACCAAAGTCGAAGATATTATAGAAATGATAGAGAAATACAATGATATTGATTATCATTCCATCATTTCCTCTTTATTACCAAAGGAAAACACTTCTTCATCAGTAGGGTCATATATGGTGGTCTCTTCTTCAGGATGTTCAAATACTGACACCTCCCCTAACTCTAGAAGTTTTTCCTTATCGCATAAAAATTCAAGTTAAAATGGAATAGGTAACATGAATTAAGAAGAAGAGGAATATCTCAGGGATTCTCCTAAAACATTTGAGGGTGGTGTCACTACCACCGTGGATGAGCTCAAAGAAATAAATCTAGATACAGAAGAAGATCCACACCCCACTCTAATTAGTGTCTCCATGACCTATAAAGTGAAAGATGAGGATACATAATTTCTAAACCAAAATCGAGACATATTTTCTTAAAATTATACATAAATTCTATGTCTTAATCCTGATGTAGCCACCTATCATTTGGGTTTTCCAGAAGAACATCATGGATTCAAACAAGTAGCAAGAAGAACACACCCTACTCATGCCTCTAAAATTGAAGCAGAAGTTAAAAATATTATTAAGGATAACTTTGTTAGGGAATTTCAATATCCTAAATGGCTGGCCAAAATTGTCCCAGTGAAAGATAAGAATGGTAAAATTAGAGTTTTCATTGATTTCAGAGATCTTAACGCATTTTCCTAATGATTATTTTCCAGTTCTGATTACAGAACATTTAATTGATTTAACAGCTAGCTATGAAGATCTTCCCTTCATGGATGCATACTATAGGAATAATCAAATCCATATGGACCAAGAGGAATAATTATCTACATCCATAAGAGCCCCTCAAGTTTTTTTTGGCTATCAGGTAATGCCCTTTGGTTTAAATAATGCAAGAGCAACATACCATCATGCCATGCACCATATCCTCAAACCCTTCTTAGATAAATTTGTTGAATGTTATATGGATGATTTGGTGGTAAAATCCAGACAATGTTTCAATCACATAGATTATTTAGAGACCATATTATATAAACATCAATAATATATTTTGAAGATGAAGCCCTTGAAATGTGATTTCGGGGTAACCTCAAGAAAGTTCTTTGGCTTTATTGTACACCATCGTGGTATTGAATTTGATCCCAAGAAAACAAAATCAGTCCTTGGTATGTCAAATCCTTGAAATTATAAAGAATTAAGAGTACTCCAAGGACACTTGGTTTATATTTTGCACATTATCCCTAATTTAGTAGGAAAGTGGTTACCCTTCACCACATTAATGAAGAATGGAGTCACCTACCAATGTACTAAAGAATACTAATAAGCATTTGATACCCTCAATAAATATCTCTTGAGTCCACCAGTATTAATGCCACCTGTTGAATGAATACCACTTATTCTCTACTTGACAACTTCAGAGCTATCACTCGGTGCATTCCTTGCCCAAAAGAATGATGCTAGGATTGAAAATAGCCTTTACTATCTCTGTCAAACTATTCTTGATGCGGAAACTTGATATTAAAGAATTGAAAAGTGATTCCTAGCATTAATTTTTCCAGTTCATAAATTGAGGCACTACATGTTGAATCATGAAGTCCAATTGTTGTCCTGTAGCAATCCACTCGAATTTATCCCCAGTCATCCTATGCTTATAGGGAATCTGGCATGGTAAGTGGTTATTTTGCAGTAGTTTGATTTCTAGTTTGGGCATCAAAAGGTAATAAAAGTCCAAGCTCTGGTTGACTTCCTCGCTGATCATCCATCTGCGGAAGATACATCATTTAATACTGAACTTCTTGATGAAGTGGTCTTCTCTATTCAGGATAATTCCCAAACATGGGAAATTTATTTTGATGGTGCATCCAGAATTACAACATGGAATAGAATGGAAAAACCTAAACTCAACAAAGTTGGGTTAGGAATTTTCCTTATCTCCCCAGAAAAGGGTTAATTGCCTAATTCCTTCCTATTGTCAGAAGGTGGTACCATCAATGGGGAAGAATATCATGCTCTCATCGTAGGTTTGGAATTGTCCCTTTAGGTTCAAATGTATCATTTAATGGTGAAAGATGATTCAAAATTGGTAATCAAACAAATTATGTGGGAATATTCTATAAGAAAAGAATATTTAATTCCTTTGTGTGATTAAGTTAGAGGATTAATGGATGAATTTCACTCAAAGCTGACATTTTCATATGTCCCATGATCACAAAATGCTTATGAAGATGCATGGGCTAATATAGCTACAGTCTTGGTAGATCCAAATCAGGAAGAGATAGTCATCCGCATAGCCCATCATCGGGTGGTTTTACCTTTTGTTCAAACTTGAATGGAGAAAATTAATGAAATTTAACCCTGTTTCTAAACCATATGGTCATACCATGGGATGGATAACATCCATCATGGAATATCTTCAAAATGGGATACTTCCACCAGATAGGGTTCAAAAATAAAATATCTGATGACGAGCAGTAAATTTAACTCTTTATGATATTCTAGACAACCAAAAGATCCTCTAAATGTTAGGATTTGATGGAATCCACTTCAGATGTATAGATGGAGAAGGTACTATAGATATCATGAAATAAGTACATTCAAGAGTTTTTGGTTCCGACCAGTATGGACACAGACTCTCTAATCAGATCCAAAGGTTTGAATACTTTTGGCTTTCAATGACACAGGATTCTATAGATTTTACTAAAAATTGTCATCTCTTCCAAGTTCATTGCAACTTCATTCATCAACTCCTAGAGTTACTACATACAACTAAATACTCTTATCCATTTTCCACATGGGGAGTGGATGTTTTATGGCCTTATTCTCCATCTGTGGCTAAGAATTTCAAGTATATTCTCACTATGACTAACTTCTTCTCTAAATGGGATGATGCAATACCTCTCAAGGAAGTAGGATCCAAAATAATTATTAGTTTTGTCAAAACTAATATCATCACCATATTTCGATTCCCTCATACTATTTTGATGGAAAATAGGACTAATTTTTGTTCTATTGAGGTAAAAAGTAATATCAGGATCATAATCTCAATTCTAACCATTCATCTCACTATCATGTGGTGGCAATGGAAAGATAGAGGCCTTCAATAAAACCCTATAAAATATACTCTAGAATATGGTGGATAAAAATAAGAAATCATGGTTTGATAATGTTTTGAATGGATTATGTGATTATCGAACAACTACCCATACTACTACCCAAGAAACTTCTTATTCATTGGTATAAGGAACCGAAGAATTTTTCCAAATTGAAATGAAATTTCCCTCACTCAGAGTTGCAATATGTGATCCTTTTTCTACATATGATAAGTCTAAAAAATGTTTCAATGAGTTGGAATGATTATAAGAGAAAAATTTCATACTTTGTATCATCTAGAAGTCTATTAGAATAGAATATCATGAGATTTTAACAAGAAATTTCACCTCTATTTATTTCTTCACAGGGAATTGGTATTGGTCCTTAGGACTCCAATGATACCAAAAAAGAAACCTATAAAACATGATTGAAATTGGGAAGGACCATATTCCACAAAAAACTGCCCAACCCCTATGTCCAAGTTGCAAGACATTAAACAACATAACAACCATAAGCGTCCATGATGCATTCCATTAAAATGTGTAAAATCTTCATCCTTTTCACATGACGTTAAACTCCATGACATATTTTGTACAACTAACATTTTATCTCTTTGGCATTATAATATTCCATAAGAAAACTTCATTAAAATCATCACTACTCCTTAGTGGAACATGAATCCCTCTCTTTCCTTTGTCTGAGTCAGATCTTCATAGAGGCCTTATTTCAGGAACTACGTAAAACATGATTCTCATTTTCCAATGAGATACATAGAGAAGCCTAAATCTCCAATTTTGGGCCTCACCACAATCATAAAATCTTATTATTTTCTTTTCTCCTATTTTATATGATTTAGATATGTATATATTGTTTCCTTAAGATATATGATTTGGTCCTTATACCATTTTATGTCATAATATTTACCATTCACTCAGAATGTGTCAAAATCCCCCATTCTTCATGTTAAAATTGATTAGACTGAGGAATGATTATTTAAATAAATATATACGGCTTGATTCTCATCTATTTGAGATACGTAGAGACGCCTAGATCTCCAATCATGGGGCCAACCATGATAAAAACCATTTATTTCTTGTATAATAATCAAATCTACATAGGGAATGTTTAAAGAACTATGTATGACTTGATTCTTTCCCCAGAAAGACACATAGTGACACTTGGGTTTTATCCTTTAATCCAGTTACAATATTTCTTTCCTTTCACATTGGTTAGTCTTTATCCTTACCGAATTAAATTAAACTATATGGAAATTTAACATCTCATTCTTCACCTGTGTCACCTTTATATTATAGAAGAAACCTTCACTACTCCTTGTTTCTCACACCGAGCATAGCTCAAGTGGGATTAGGAATTGGGTGAAAGGAATATTTATATAAATAAGGTGTCCCAATTTATTACGAGGTTATTAATTTCTTCATTTCATGAATTAAAACTACATAATATAATGTCCTCGTTTCATGACTTTAAACTTCACATCATAATATTAATTCAGAGGAAACAAATAAAGTCTCCATTTTACATATGAGTCAGATCTATGTAAATGACAACAAACTCATGGCCAATATTGGTTAAAATATTTCTCATATGCATTGACCATAAACACATTCCATATTTCACACTATTATTCTTGAATGTTTTTAGATCTTCATAATATTTCTTACAGTTTCTATTTATAGAGTTTCTAATATCGAAGAGCTATTTTTTCTGTCTATGCAGCACGTTCCCTTTGGTGGCCTTGCATAAGTTGCCTACATAACAGGAATGTTAGTCAAAATATTCCATTATTCGGATATGTAGCATATACCCTAGTTTTCCCTGTATAATAAAACCCCTATAATGGGTTTGTCAAGTATTGGTATCTCCATTCATGGTTATAGTATATTTTCCCCTTTATTATTTGATGACAATATACAAGAATATATATTTTAAAACACTCATTCATGTATACGTGTCCCATTATCTTTGTAATAATCTAAAAGACTTCAAGACCATGGTTTACACATTTCCATCACCATGTTTTCAACACAAAATGAAAAAACATTGAAATCAATTGGCCACATATTATATATTATTTCCATTTCTGGTCCTAGTTATATGACCTAAAAATATAGACACCATAATTCCTATGTTTGTGTCAGACCTTCATAGGAGTCCAATTCCTATGATTCTTTGGTAATATTGGATGGAAATACCCTCTCCAAATTCAGGTACCTTTCAAAATAAACCAAAATTTGGGCTTTGTAAAATCGGAATCTCCATAATCATTCTTCAGTATTTATCAATAGAATTTCAATCATCAAATGGCTCTTTTGTTTGACTATGAAGCATGTTCCCTTAGGAGACCTTGCATAAGTTTCCTACATAACAAGACTATCAGTCAAACGATGCCACTATTTGGATATGCAATGTATTCTCTAGTTGGGCCTTCATAAGAAAACCCCTATAACAGTTTTTTCAAATAATGTTAACTTAGTTCTTAGAAGATAATTCGTCTAATTCATTTAGCCTTTTTTCCATATCATCATTTGGATTCAAAAACAAAATTTTCCAAATCACAGTTTACCATTTTCCATTCCATTCCTGAACATGATAGTATGTTTACAAACAAATTAACAAGAAATTGGGAGAGTCTCATACAATTGGTTAGAGATAAAGACCTTAAATTATAGACAAACAATGTCCTCACTGCATGACATAAAACTACACCACACAATGTCCTCGCTGCATGACATAAAACTACACAGTACAATGTCCTCACTACATGACATAAAATTGCACAATATGATTTCATAAATTACCCATTTTGATAAATTTAAACCATTCCTCATAAAACAAATTTTTATAGAAATGGTATTCCTATCCATGACATATGTCGGTGTAAAATAGCCCTTTCATTATTAAAATTAATTTCCTTAGCCAAACCACCAATTGTGGTCTTCAGTCAACCAAATATTATTTTTCCCAATCTATCAATAGAAAAATGTTAAACTTCAAAGATCTCTTTTGTTTTACTATGCAGCGATTGCCCTTTGGAAGACTTGTATAAGTTTCCAACATAATAGGCATGTAAGTCAAAATATTCCACTATTTGGATATGAATCACATGCCTCAGTTGGCCCTGTATAACACAACCCCCTTAATGGGTTTTTCAAATAATGGTAACTTTGTTCCTAGAAAAGACACTCCTTATGTTGATATAGGTTTTAAATTTGGTGACTATAAATTTCATGGCTCAATATTCCCCTTGTAAAAATTTTATGAATATTAAAGAAATTATTATCCACAAAGTTTTGTTTGGGATCTAATTAAAAATTTATGGTCAAAGCTATTCGACCTTATATACTAGCCCTTTATAGTCCAACATTCATGACTATAAACTGCCAACAAAAAGAAACATTGTACTCACCAGATTGAGAACCCGCAAAGGGATCTCTGAACAAATGTCGAGTCCCAGCTCACTAAACGTACATATTTTATGATTTAGGTAATATTTTATCAATAAAAAGTAAAAAGACAAAAAAAATTAGGGTGTTCTTCATGACCCTAGAAACAATCAAACTATGCTCGCTAGGCCCCATGACTTAGGCCAAAAATAGACCATCCTTCTAAACATGAAGTAGCTTCAAATATAACCAAATGAAGTTGGATTGCATCAATGTTCAGTATTTTTATCTTAGAACAAGATTCATTTCATTCCAAACAAATAAAATTCTAGGGTGGGGCTTTTATAGACACCATGAAATGTGTTGCATTAACTTCTCCACAATTAAAGATGTATTTCCATGTGTCATGACTGAAAATGACCTCAACCAGGCTCAGAACGTTTTGGGTTTAACTCTTCATTTTTCATGGGGTAAGTGGTGGTAGCTAAGGAACCGGCCCGAAGGGCCGGGACTGCATCCCACCTCTGATCCCAAGCAAGGGTGCGGGGGCACATGACTCACGGTATAGAGCAATTATTTGGATAAGTCCCTAAATAGGTGCCAAAGGTACATTTTCAAAAATATTTGTGCACCACCATGCTGGAGATGATTGAAGTAAATTTTTTGGATATGACCTCGAGGTGTCTCCCTAGTCTGGAAAAATCACCAATGGCACACAAGTCTACTTGGGTGCCACCCATCCGGCGCACAGCCACTTGCGCACCACAAAATGTCAAGAAACCTACTTGGATGCCCAAAATCCTTTAACCCAAGGTCCCACATTTTCCAATAAATAGACCCTTGGGGGCCTCATTTGTATGGATGAATTTCCTTGATGCCCAATTATTGCTCTGGTCTCCCTAGTACTTCACCCCCATCTTCCAAAACATTCATGGTAGTTCTTCAACACCTCGAGTGGAGGATTTAAGGGAGGATCATTGGAATTAATTCCTTTTAGTGTTTTAAAATCATAACACTTGAATTACTAAAGAGACCAACCTCCCCAAGTCAAAAATACATCTGTGCCACCCCTTCCTCTAACAGGAACTTGAGCACCCTTCTTCTGGGATCACCTATGAATACACTTGAAGGCTTGAGAAAGGTTGTGCCCAAGTATTGCCATACAGGCTGTTCATCACTTAAGTGAACATCAGGTCACCCAAGTTTACTTTCACACCCATAATTACGCGACCTTACCTACTTGGGAGACCCTCCTTGATTCAATTACTTTATTCACTCTCTTCAGTCTAAATGCCATCCAGCCTTCCTCAATGCCATTCATGGAAAGGCTTTTTCTTCATTGTCTCCCTTTTATGAAAGAGATTCTGTTGAGACCACCACAAAAACGTCCTAATTTATCAAACCATTGGGAAAGTCACATCAGCGTGTCTCTTATTTGGGGTTGTATTTCCACATTCATAGGTTTCCCACATATGTTTCACAATGTGATTAGGGTTTATAGAGTGTCTTTGGGTTTGTATATCCATAGTCACATGGTCCTTTCTCCTAGGAATAGTGCTGGGATGTTCCCAGTTCAGAGAATAATGGTTTGCGTCCCAACTTCTCCCTTCTGAAAGAGATAGAAACTTCAAATTTCTGGTTGGGAAGGTATGGATCACACCTAATTTTTTCATTTTAAATAAAGGAGAAGTATCCCTCCCCTACTAGGATCAATTCATGGCATCCATCCTAGTTTAATCCCCAAACTTTCGTCCCTTCATCCTTACATAAAACCCTTGTACAATGTAAATAGACTAGAGGGAAGGCTCTTCGCCTCACCCTCTTCCACGGTCGCCTCGACCTCGTCCACCTCACCTCTATAGGTGTTCCCTCATCTAGCAGCGGAGGAGGAAATTTTTGAATGTGTGAATTCCTTTATTTAATCTTTGATATCATATTGCCTCTCACACCGAGCAGGACTCATGTGGTCTTAGAGATTTTTCATGGTCACAACATTTTCAAAATAGAAGGAACTATGAGAACTCTGATTCCTATTAAAACCAAGATATGTAGGAATCCCTTTTAGGGTCTTAGATCACTGGACATCCTATTTAGGAATCCAACCCTAATTACTTTAATTTGGGTATCCTATTTAGGGATAAGCCCCAAATTTAACCCTTAAGTCACCAAGGAATACTTTTTCGGATGTAAGCCCACATGCATTTCTCTCAAAGGACTATACACTCTTATGAGACTAATCAAACTACATGGGATTTGATTCCCATATATATATGGGATACGTAGGAAGCCTCCTTGAGGTTCAATCCCAATACCCAAAATCAACCATGTTCTCCTTGGGCCACATTCCCAACAGGGTTTGATCCTACTTGGAAACCCATATTCCTTCCAAATTTCATTGTGCTGATTCAGTATGAGTCCCACTCTATGTTTTGACAAAGATCCTTCCACTTATATATCCAAACCACATGACATTAAAATATACAGCTAGGTCCTTATCACATGACATTAAAAGGTATGACGTGTCCCATTCAGTGGAACCAAAATATAGGGGTTCTAATTTATTTTACAAGGATTCATAGGTAGCACATTTTATGGGAACAATCCCAAAATCAAACCAAACCGTTATCTCCCTACATGATAATAAATTCCAGAGTGCCCAACTAAGTGGCTTAAAAACCAGTATAATCACAATGATGATTAAAAGAATCTCTAAGCAGTATATTAGAGGATACAATTGATGGAAAACCTCAAATACATATGGATAATTAAATTAATTAAGAACCTTGAATGCATACTGATGACTCTAAATTTTACACATGTTAATAAGTGATTGTAAATTCCAAGGGAAACTTATGTTATACGTGGTTAATTAATAAGGATTCCTGAAAATATATTAAACTTACAAAGAGAGTCCTGGAGTAGACAATAATTCCACACAAAATTGTGTAATGAGTCTGAACCCCCATAATCTCGACCAATACATGTTCATAAGTATCATAATGTTCAAACTTAACGAATTTATACCTTTGGAAAGCATGTCCCCTTTTAATAAATAACTATTGGAAGTTTCATATTCCATAAATATATCCAATGGAAACCGCCTGGAAATAGTGATTCCGAAAACTAGAACACAAGTTTCAAAGAAAAATGAAACATATAGGTTTTAGGGTATTTTAGGGGTTTGGGTATTAGGTTTGTTTAGTTACATTTATGTTTTATAGTGGTTTTTAGAGTTTTTAGGGTTTTTAAAGGTTTCAGGGTTCTTTGGGGTTTTTAGGGTTTTTAGTGTTTTTATTGTTTTTTAGGGTTATTATGGGATTTATATGTATTTAAGTTTATTTGGAGGTTTTTATCAATTTTATGGGTTTTTACATTATTAAGGTTTTAAGGGTTGTTAGGGGTCTTATGGTTGGTCGTAATTTTATTATTTTTAATCATTTTAAAGGTTTTTGGGTATTTTAGTGTTTTTTAATGTTTTCTGTAATTTAGAGATTTAGGGGTTGTCATGTTTTTTAGGGTTTTTGGGTTTTTATGGTTTTTTGGATTTTTTCCGTTTTTTGTTGTTTTAATGTTTTTATGGTTTTCTTGGGTTTTTTGTATTTTATGGTAGTTATGGGTTTTATCAAGATAGTTATCATTTTAGGGGGTTTAGTTTTTTTATTGATTTTATATTATTTTGGATTTTTTGGGGTTTATATTTATTTTTAGGGGATTTTAGGTTTTTTTGAGTTTTAGGGTTTTAGGGTGTTAGAGTTTTAGGGTATAGGTTTTTTGGATTTTTAAGAGGTTTTAATGTTTTTTTAGTTATTTTGGATTTTTTTTTATGGAATTTTGGTTTTTAGGGTTTTAGGGTGGTTGATAGTTTCAGTGTATTTTTACATTTTTATAGTTTTTAGGGTTGCTTTTTATGGATTGTGGTTCATCTAGTGTATTATAGGTTTTTTGGGGGTTTTATTGGGTTTTTTGGATTTAGGTTCTATTGGGGGTTAGTATATTTAAGTTTTTTTTTATGTTTTATGGTTATCTAGGACTCTTATGGTTAGTAGGGTTATTAGGGTTTTTAGGGTTTTTAGTGTTTAAGGGTTTTTTGGGGTTTTTGTGGTTTTTAGAATTTTTTAGGATTTTTAGGTTTTTAAGGGTTTTTAGTGGCTTTAGGTGTTTTTTAGGTTTTTTGGGTATTCTAGGGTTCAGGAACTTTAGGGGTTTTAGGTTTTTTAGGGTTTGGGGGATTTTTATGTGTTTTGGTATTTTTAGGGTTCTGAGGCGTTTTAGGGGTTATTAGGGATTTTTAGGGTTTATCAAGGTTTTTTAGGTTTTAGGTTTTTTATGGATTTTTGGTTTTATAGGATTATTTCAAGGTTTTTATAGATTCTAAGCTTTTATATTTTTTTTATTTTTATCATTTTATGGGTTTCTTGGTTCTCATAGGGGTTTTAGGGTGTTTAAGGATCTTTAGGGTCTTTTGGGAGTTAATAAGGTTTAAATGTCATTTTTTGCTTAAATGGATTTCATGTTATTTTAGATTTTTAGTGTTTTTTTAGGTTTTATGGGTGTTATGGTATTTTATGTGCTTTATTTTGGTTTTTAGGGTATATAGGGGGTTTTCAGGGTTTTAATGGTTTTTATGGGTTTTAGGTTTTTTAGGGTTTTTAGTTTTGTTCGGGTTATTATTGGGTTTGGGGTTCCAAAGGGTTTTTATTAATATTATGGTCTTTTTGGGTTTTACTATTTTATAAGAGTTTTTAGTGGTGTTCAGGGTTTTTATGCTTTTTTTGGGTTTTAGGGATTTTATGTCTCGAGGTTCGTAAGTTGTTTTATGGTTTTTTGGGGTTTTTTTGGTTTTTTCAATGTTTTCAGTGCTTGGGGGGGGGGTTAGAGTTTTCATGGTTTTGAGGTTTTCAGAGTTTTTATGGATATTAAGGTTTTTAGGATTTTTTCTTGTTTTTAAGGTTTTTGTGGTTTTTTTATTTTTTTAGGTTTTAGTGGTTACATGGTTTTTTATAGTGTAATGGTTTTAGAGTTTTATCAATTTTTTAGTCTTTTATGGGTTTTTTGGTTTTTGGGGGTTTTATGGTATTTTAAGTATTTTTTGGGTTTCTTGTTAGTTAGTGGGTTTTATGGGTTTAAAGGTTTTTTACATTTTTAGGGGTTTTTGAGTTTCACTTCATGAAAAAACGAATATCACATCGATTTTTTAGAGGTGGTATGTTAAAAAATAACAAAATGTATTTTTATTTATTATTTTTTCTAATTATTTTTAGGGGTGGATTTTATAAACCATCAGAATTAGTGTGGGTTTATAAAAATTACCATGAATTGCCGATGTTTTTTAAAAAACCACTAAAAAATTATTATAAAAAAATATTGGATTTTACATATTTAATTAATATTTATTATTAATTGAAATTTTATATTATCCATAATAATTTAATTTTTATTATTTTTAATTTTAATTAATTATTATCTAATTTTAATTATTTATTTTTAATTATTATAGAGTAATATTTTAAAACATAACTTAATTCTTGGATAAGTTTAAAATAAGACTTCAAAAAAATGAACATAACTTATGATCTGCATATCCATTTTAACTCTACATCCAATCAAAATGAATAATACTAAATGAGAGATGGTGTCCCTAGATAGAAATTTATAATTATTATTACAAGAAAATTTATTATAGCTTTAAGTGTAGTTAAAAAATAAACTTCAATTTCAAGCTAACATAAATTTTGATTTGGGTGTCCATTTGGGATCTACAATATATCAAATTTAAGTCATCAATGATATCTACATCGTGATGTTCAAAGATACCCAGGTCATTGTTTTTAAAATCAAAAAATTATCATAAGGCGTCAAAAATTTTGTTTTTGGTTAAAATAATATGATTTTTGAACATTTTATGAGATTTAAATTTCATTTACTAGTATCTTCATATTTTTGTTAAGTCATATATGATTTTATTATATGGATTTACATTCCTATAGATTTGATGGTGTTAAAATTGTTATAATTTTTTCTATTTTAGTTATTCAATATCTATTATATATATATATATATAAATTTTAATCATTTATGTAAATTTATTTAAAATATTTTTATATTTATCAATATTTATGTCAAATTATATATTTTTATCTATGTAAGGATATTATTATGAATTTATGAATATTTTTCTGTATTTTTATACATTTTTAAATATTTATTTGTAATTATGTTTACATAATTTTATATCTTATATGGGTATATATATATATGAAAATTTATGTATACATTGGTTTATACAAATATTTTTATGTTAATATACAATTATATATATATATATACATATATGTATGTATGTTTATATATATATGTTTATATATATATATAACATAAATGTGTGTTTATATATATGTACGTTAATTTATTTATATGTATATATATTTATACATTTTATATCCATTTATTTTTTATTAATTTATTTATTATTTACATATTATATATTAATTTATCATCTATTATTAAATTACTGTTAACATATTATTTAATATTTATTATATATTATTACATATTATTTTTCATTTATTTATAATTTATAATTAAATATTATTTATTATTTACATACTATTGGTATAATATTTATTTACTATATATCTATTATTTTATATTTCTTATATATTGAACAGTTATTTATTTACTACTTTTCTTATATTTATTTATTTTTCATTATAAATATGTTATTTTATTATTTAATTTTTAAATATTTATGATTTTTTATTTTTATTAATTTATTATTAATTTATTATTTGTTATTAATTTATTAATTATTTATTATATATTCATTATATATTTAATATTATATATATTATTAATATAATATTTAATTTAAATGATTTATAAATTTAATATTTATTGATTACTTAGTTAATATTTATTTATAAATTATTAATAAATAAAAAATTTTTTATAACTTTTTAATTATTAAAGATGGTATATTATTTACTAAATATCATTTAGTATTTATTATTGTATTAATTAATTAATTAATTATTTATTTTTCATTAATGTTTTAATTATTAATTATTCAGTTCGAATTTATTCAATATCTATTATTTGTTTCTTATTATTTATTATTACTCTCTATTATTATTATTATTTGTTTATATATACATATATAAGTATATTTAATTCGGTTTAGTCTGCACATGAAGAGCTTGTTGGAGTGGTTAAAATTTCACAAAAAATACCCATGAGGTGAGGGGTAAAAATCTCACTGAACATATATATTTTATGATTTTTTTCATGGAATATACGAAATAAGCATGCACGATAATAAATAAATTATAATAGAAAAACTAAAAAAAATATTTATCAATTATTAATTATGTAAACAAAAAATTTATAAAAAAACTATTGTGGGTCAATTTAACTGCACTTTAAACTAGTGGAAAATTATTCTCCTAGATTTTCAAAAACTAATGCTAATTCGTTTCACATGGTTTTGAAAACAACGGCTAAATGATTAAAGACACATGATTTAGTGGTGATTTTCCAAAACAACAGCAAAACAATTTAGCATGAGTATAAACCATTTCTAAAATCATGCAGTAGCATAGTTTTTTTAGGGTTTTTGGGTTTTTTCTGTAATATGTTTTTTCTATCTTTTTTAGGGTTTTTATTTTTTTTATGTTTTAAAGTTTTTTAGGGTTTTTTGTATATTTAGGGATTTTAGGGCTCTTTTAGGGTTTCAGGGGTTGTAGTGTTTTTTGTGTTTTGTAGTAATTTTTGGGGCTTTAAAGGGGTTTTTAAAGGTTTTAGGTTTCTTGTAGGGTTTTAGGAGTTATTGAAGTTTTAAGGGGTTTTAGGGGGTTTTATGTTTTTTATTGATTTTAAGGGGATTTAGGGTTTTAAAGGGTTTAGGGTTTTGTAGTATTTTTATAGGGTTTTAGGGGTTTTAGGGGATTTAGGTTTTTCTTTGGGGGTTCTTTGGGATTTATGGGGGTGTTAGTATTTTCCTAGGGGTTTTAAGGGGTTTGGGGTTTTATAGCTATTTAAGAGTGTGTTGTAGATTTTAGTGTTTTTTATGGATTATAGGGTTTTCGAAGAATTTTAATGGTATTCGTGGGTTTTAATGGGTTTTAAGAGTTTTATAGTTAGTTTGGGTTTTTGGGGTTTTGGGTTTTTGGGGATTTTGGTGGGTTTTAAGGCTTTTAGGGTATTTTTGAAAATTTTAGGGGTTTTTTGGTTTTTTAGTCTTCCTATGGTTTGTCAGGTTTTAGGGTTTTTTGGGATTGTTGGGTCTTGAAAATTCTACATTCATGATGAGGAAAATTATTCAAACTCTATAAATGAACGAAATAAAATACTAAAGGAATATTCAAAATATAATATTGAAGAATCCAAAATTAGAAAAGGATGATAATCCATCCACCTACTAAATTCTGCGAATGGTTCATGGAAGGTATCACATGTGAACCAAGTACCATGTGGAATGAATACTGACTCCGCTAGAACTCATGAACGAGTTCCTTCAACGAAACGAGGTGGAGAAATTCACTACATGTATAGTTCCAACCAACCAAGCAGTCTGCAGAATGATGAAGACGGTGTCACTCCCCCATGAACCTTGTCATTGGTGAAATGGAGGCGGATAATTCCTCCCTCGCATATGAAATCCCTTGCGTAAAATATCCCTCATGAACTAACGGATTCGTTAGATGAGGTGGTAACACCAACACCCAAAAATGAAGCCCCCAGATGACTAAGTCCAATATGGGATTCCACAAAACTCCATCCCGCGAACCATATGTCAGTGGCCCTTTGTGGAACTCCACCCCACGAACTGTATTATGAAGACCCTCCACAGATGATATCAAGCTGAGGCAACATCATTTTTTAAAATAAGGTGTCACTAATAAGCCCCGCGAATGAATAAAAAAGAGTACGCATATGCTACTATGAAGAAAGTGGTTTGAGGATGACCCCATGTAAAAAATGTTACATGACTGATCCTACACATAAAATAGTATGATGACGAACCTTGGAGTAAAATGGTTCACATACTCCCCTATGACGGAAAAAATAAATGGCCAGCCCTTTACGGGAAATGCTACATGGCAAGCCCTATGTGGCTGATAGTTCACAGCAAGCCCTATACAGCCCGCTCCAATGCATCTATCCTTATTTGAAAAATATTTTATGCCCTCTGGACCATACTTCAAGGCATGTACCCCCACACCCCCACTTGGGACCTATGCTGAGCTACGGTCTCATCCCTCCAGACCAGTACCTTTACTACCATCGCTGACCTCCATGAAAAATGTAGAGTCACCCCACGAACATTTCAGGCCATGTCAATAACATTTTCTATTGTGCCCTTATGCCTCCCCAAAATATCTCCCTGAAATACCATGAGTCTAGTTACTCCTCATGATATTCCAAAAACCACATCACCTGCCTCCTATGCTAGGTTGATCCAAAACTCTATGGATAAATCAATGTCATAATGATTCCTACATGCTTGGTCACACCCTTCTCCATCAATCAAACTCTACATCTTGGGCGATTTTGGATCTTTGTCGACCTCCTCATCTATCAGAAATGGACAGTTGGTGTCCTAAGGAAACCTCTTCTTGCCTATGAACACAATTCCCTAGAATCTCTACATATGTTTCCCATAAAAAAGGCATGTCAACCAGAGACATATTCATCCTCAAGAGAGGATTTTCCTACCCTCATAGGCCCAATGGATTCTAATCCTCATATCATTTTTCCTGATCAAAGATCCTATAAAATCAAGGTTTCCACATCCCTTCCCTCTCATATTCAAGGAATTCCAGAACATCTTGACCCGATTATCCTCTGGTTAATCACAGTTTCTACAAAAAATAGTCCTCATCATATGACCTGAAACTGAAAGACCCAAAATTATCCTCACCACATAACATTAGACTATATGATTTTAGTTCCTACATCACAAAATTAAATTTTGATTCCACCATCCAATATATATGAATATAAATTGTAGTATACCTAGTGACTTCAGATCTTTATAAACATCCCCATCCATCGGAAATAGAAGTCTAGTGTCCTAAGGACACCATTGTTTTACTATTCACACAGTGCCCCTAAAGCGTTACATATGTTTGACACAAAAATGGATTCTCAACTGGAGAAAAATTCATCCTTCGGAGAGGATTTTCCTACACATGTATTCCATAATGGCTTCCATTACTAGTATCATTTCTGTTGATCTGAGATCTTCCAGAATCATGGTTTACATGTTCCTTCCCTCTCATGTTTGAGTCATGTTGTAACATCCCAACATGATTATGCCCCATTTAATCAACATAAAAGATGTTTGACTTTAAACATTAGTACACCCCATGTTATGCTCAGAAGGGCACACTCCTAGAGGTAATCCCCTAAACTTTCCATGGGATTTGTCACTCTGGCTCTTCTTAGGCCCCACCCGAGAAAAGTCCAGATGTATTTACAAATGTGACTATACTTGATATCAACATGGGAGAGGATGTTGGCACACTCAAATACCCCCCTCTCTCCCCCATGGTCTCCAGTACCATCTATTAGTAGATGAAGTGGGACATGCAATCTCTATATCCACTGCCTCCTCTTGTTTCTCACACAGAGCATGACTCACGTGGTCTTAGAGGTGTTCGTGATCATGAAACCAACATAACACCAAAACATGGGCGTCCTCTTATGTGTAATACCCAATCAAACCTCTAAATAATCATGAGTCTAGATCATCCTCATGGTTCTAGAAACATGGGCCTCCTCCTAGGTGTAAGCCCTACTATAAATGTACTACAAGAATTATGATTCCTTCTCAAACTAGGGTATGTAGGATTCCAATCTAATTCCATAGCTCAAAGGGGCACATTTCTCAAAGGATAATCCCAATAATTCCCCCTCAAAGAGGTCCTACATTATAGTATAATCCCAAAATTAAACCGAACTCTGAGGGTATTGATTACCAAAAAATAAGGATGCCTATGAAGCCTCCATAAGGTCCAAACCCCTCACCCAAATCACCCTTGTGTTCCCCGAGAAAAAACCCTTGTAGGTCCATGTCAACCCATGAGACCATGGCTCTCCTGAGTAACCTGGGCCACTGTGTCTTAATTCTTATGTCAAATCTTGACCAGGCACCTTCCACCCAGACTTCCTCACTGCACGACACTAAACAGCATGGATGGGTCCATATCGCATGACCTTAAATCATGATGTTTCCAGGTAAGTGGAACTGAACTACCTCGATTCTGAAATCTCTCACAAGGATAAATAGGAATCCTATATTATGGATTCGATCCGGATATCAATGAAAATTCTTTCCTACATGGATAACAATAAACTCCAGAGCTCCTCATCATAGAACCTAAACTATCACCATATTAGTAGTTTCAGATCCATGCGTACATATGGTTAAACTTATCATCTAGGGGTAATGTGTGGACACATGCTTGGGAAATAACCAAGGATTCATAAACATATGAACACTACTAAAATCTATAAGAGAGTACCAGAGTAGGAAAAAATTACCCAAAAAGGGTGTGATGATCCTGACCTACCATCCTCTCAACCAATATATTCCTTAATTGTCATTGGCCAAATCGTAATCCAATAATAATCTGCCTTTGGAAGGTAGGGTCATGAATCATGGATAGAAGGGATGTTTTGTGTTCCTAGTTCCATGAATAAACCTATTGGATACCATCTGAGGACATTTTACCAGACATGAAACCATTCGTAATAATGGACAATGAGTAACTATCCATCATTCAATTTCATCATCCCATGATATGATGCTAATGAGGTTGAAACAAAAATGGTGATCCCAACGTGAATTCTCTTCCAAGGTGGTGGGTCACCCCACATCAAGACCCTTTTGTATTCAAATGGAAGAGGGACAGTAACGATTACCAATCATGTATTTGATCATGAGATTCTACCTTGATGTGGTTTCTTTATCTATGCTGGTTACTTGTATTTTAGGTTTCACTGAGCTCTCTTCGATCCAAATGGAATCTCAAAAAATTTCTTAGACATGCACACCAGCATCCACACATGTGACCGGATCCCCGACGAACAAGACTTCATCACCTACCCAGCATCTTCCACGCTGGGATTCAAACACGAAAATCAAATATTACTAATAAAATGGTATGCTCCCTATGGTGTATCCTACACGGTATCCCTCTACTAGGTGAAATATTTCTAGCCACCTCTTTAGCCACGATTGAAAATCCCGAATGGGATGCCTCCACTGGCCGTCTCAAATCATTTTGGGGGATTTTCCCCATAACACAATAAAAAATACATACCTCATATTAGGTATGTAGATGAGTTCGACACCAATGGATTAATCCAAGATGTGAAGGAACCCCACTCAAGGTCTCCTGTCGAAGGATGTCCCTACCAGCGACATACGACCCAATATCCTTGCTCTAAAGAGGATCGCATACCGAAGGCACCTTCTGAAGTCCAATGGAAAAGGGCACTATCTTCTACCCAGCGAGGGAATAAAATGCATAATAAAGAGCAGGTTATCACCTTTGTTACTAAGGAGGATCCCAATAAACAAACACAATGGTATATAATGGGAATGCATACAGTTCATCCCTCCTACTAAAGCCCACTAGATAAATACGGCCGAAATATATGAGCAGATGCATATCCCCACAAGCTCCTATGAAGCCCACCACTAAAATAGGGTGGAACAACATGAGAAAATGCATATTATTTTCAGTGATTGTCAGTCTCTTCACACAGATTGGGGGACCAATTATTAGTAGATGTAGATCTCTTCCAATGCGCAGGAATCCCATTATCCAAATAGAATGGCGACCAACTATAAGTAGGTGAAAATTTCACTTGATGCACAGTAGGACTGATATCTAAAAAATGGAGGAAATTTATAGGTATTTATACAACAATAATAGTGCTTATTAATCTCACCATCCAAATTCAGTGGAAAGAAAATATGAGTATATTCAAATTCATGAAGATGAAAGTCAGGACCATGAGAAAAATACAGCAGCAAACAAGCAGACATAAATTCTTGCTTGAAAATACAAATTCCACGCACCAAATATGGTGTAAATTAGAGAAAATATATAGTTTATCCTACCTAGTCAAGCACAGATTCATTCCTCTACCCCAACAAAGGAGAACCGCCAGTACCCAGTAGCAACTCATGGAGGACCAAAGATAGAAAAAAGTCCTGCATAGACATAGGAATTAACATTCATTCCCATTCCATACAAAGATATATCTCAACAAATATTTTCCATGATGGAGGATTAGAAACTAAACCCAGAATGTATCCTCCAAACACGCCAAGCCGTCATTGCATCAGTAAAAAAATTGAGGATTCAGGACCATGACCTGATCTCCATTAGCAGGGTGATTCGTCCACCAAATAAGATAATCACCCTAGAATACATTTTCATATGTTATCTATTCTATAAAGTTTGATGACTATTTTAAGTGATACAAGGACAATTGGATTGGGAACATATTCCCATTATAATTAGGGGACGTCGATCCAATGTGGTGGCCATTCCCGGGTAGGCATATATTTTTTCCAAAACTCAAAATGTTCATCGACATATCCATATGACATTGTGGGAACTAATTAGATAATGAATTATATATGGAGGTCATTACCAACATTAGGTAGCCCCTGTTTCCTGTAAGAGAGCGCACAAAAATGAAACGCGCCAATGGCAACCAGAAAATAAAGGGCACACTAATGATTCTGATCTTCTTGAAGATAGAGTTCTTAATGCAATAAAACATCTATTAATTGATTATAAATATCCTATCATTCCATTTCAAAATTATATAAGAGGATGTAGTCATTTTGGTGTTCATCCACACAATGGAGCTACTTGAATATATGAAGTTCCTCCCTAGATCACCCATGAGGTCTTACTCTGTGGTCCAGAGACAATCGATCATGAGAGCCTATATCTTGATGAGTGTCAATGTAACACTACCTTTGACCAGAATATCTTTCAACAAGAAGTAACTCAGATTCATGTAGTCTTCCCTGATGGTACTCCCCAGGGTATATCTATATATATGTTTCTCCCTATATTCGGATGTCAATCTGTGATGGTAGTCATCTCTATGAAGGCAGTCACTATGAAGGACCTCCTCATAGTGACATCAAGCAATGAAAATGTCCTCCCCTATTTACAATACATCCTAAAGTCCCTCCCTATAATATAAACAGAAGATAATATCCATGTGGCCAGAGTTTTGATTACAGTCCTCACCATGATAGAAATCATTGTGAAGGCCCTCCCCTTTAGTGAATCCATGTAACAAGAAGGTCCTCCCTTACTAAGGCCCTCCCTGAAGGCCCTCCCCATGGTATACACTGCATAATCCCTCTCAACGGTTGGAAACTAAGACACGATGGTTGTACTCGCCATCATGACACCTCCATATAGTAAATATTTATGACATTGAGAAGGTCCTCCCCTCATTAGTTAAAATGAGGGAAATCCCCAATATTCCAAGGATCTTGAAGAATGGAGTGTGACACGCTGGATACTCTCTCCATGAAAAGAGATATCCTTCCCCAACCAGAGGATTGAATGGGTCCATTCTCATCTTCCAGGCCACCTCTATGATGTTTTCATGGTAATAATACTCCCTCCAGCCCCACAGCTTGGAAAGAAATCATTATGGAGTATTCAAACCAGGTGGATAAAGAAAATGTGTCCCTGAAAAAGAAAATAATATATTTTGGTTATGAGAATACAAATAGCTAGGGATTGCATATCCATGATGTATTAGCCCAGAACTACTTCTCAGTTCATCATACCATAGAATTTGTCAAAAGAATGTATGAATAACATTCGTCTTAATATCTAGAAACTCTCCACCAGGTAAAGGAACAATTTCTTCAAGAAAATGGTTATATAGATAATGTTAATGTCCTCGGAGAACTTCACCATCAAATTGACCTAGAATACCTTTTGACTTTTGGTCTTGATATGAAAAGTCAAGGATTTTCATACACTCATATTTTTCTTCTATATTGTACTGGTGGGTATGATATGACTGAGAAGGAATTTTCATGTGGTCATAGTTTTCTTCCTTATTTGACTAACAATATTGATTTAAATGTGTAGTAATTTTCATCTTCTCATAGTTTTTTCCATAATTGACTGGTGGTATTGATATGAAAAAGAAGTTATTTTCATCTTCCCAAAGTTTATTGACATATTTTATTGATAGGATTGAAATGAATAGGAAATAATTTGTGTCTGATTGTGTTTTCCTTCATATTTGACTGGTGGTATTTTTCTTCTAGAACAAGGATGATGTCCTGTTCTAGATTCTTTGATCATCACCCTTTGTTGGCCACCTTAGGGAACTAGGTCTGCATGACTTCAATAGGGACCCCTAGGATGGTATCTTCTTCATAGTGAGAATTCTAGGTCACAATAAGTTGGTGATAGTGATCAATGAAATTGGTCGTTGGGCATGACCCATTTGTTACTGGGATAGAGTTATTAGTTGTCACTTCATCAGCCTCCCCATGGTAATTGAGGAACTTATTATCTCATTCTGCAGACAAGCTCCATAAATGGTTTGAGATAGCTATTGGGGTTTTCTAGATCTTGACCACCGACCATCATTGAGAATATGACTGGTAGGTCTTCATAATCTAGAGGCCCTGCTGAGAAGCCTTTAGGGTTGGAATAGTACCATTCTAGTGTTACTCTTGGAACAATTCATTTGAATCCTGATGTTGAAGATGTTGGGTGGGTGATGGAGTCCTTTATTTCATTGAGGACTTGGCCTGTGAAATGGATACTATGAATGTCTATGAGAACTGGTGAGAATCCATTAGATTGAATATATTTATACAAAAAAGTTCCTAAAATATAATGGAAAACATGCACAAGAATACCCTGTGAAATTAGTATCTACATAAATTAACAATTGCACCATTAATTTCTTAGTTTGGAACTCTTCATTTTGAGAGATAATAATGCCTGATGGGTGGGTGACACTACCATCTTGGTTAATGTTTCACATTTGGATCACCATTTTGTTTCTGAGGAAAGTGTCTTGGTGACCAATCATATGAAAAAAACTCCAATAAAATAATCATGGTGTCCCTCTCAGTATGATATATTGTGGTGGGTTTGAATATTTCACAATATTTCATATTAGGCTAACCACTCTTATCTCACACCCACTTGTGACGTGTTAGTTTCCAATGGGGTTTTTTTAGGGAACCAAACACACCAAACAGTTCTCACATCTGTGATTACTCGTGGACTTACTTTTCTAAGGTGGGTGCTCATTGGGTAACTTGTCTAACGATACTTAAGAACTCACATTGGTCGATGGAATGGGAATTCAGGATCATCTCACCCTTTTATGTGGAACTATTTCCTTTTCCTATACCCTGTTATATATTTATGATATTTTTATGAATCCATTCTTCATTCCCACGTATGACGTGGATCACCATGAATTAACAATTAATTATTACCAAGAATTATTTTGGAATAATCTGTATGTATTTTAGGTTCTCTATCAATAGAGGGATATGTATTTATATTAGGTTCTCTATAAATGGATCCTTTTTATATAGGGTTTATATATTCTTATGTTTTTTTCATTATGATGATAGTTTTAATCCATATAGTGAGGCGCTCTAGAGTTTATTGTCATCCAGGGAGATGCCATTTATTTTGATGTCAGGATCAAACCCATAAGATTTTCACCTGGTATATCCTCCTAAAATGAATTATAACCCACATAGTTTGGTGACATTTAACCAGACACATCACCTTTTAATGTTGTTTTAGGATGACCAAGACATGAATTTCGACATCTTGTGGCATGAACATCTAGGTAGAAGGTTCCTAGCCAAATTTTGTTGTGGGACTTGCACCGAGGTGGCCTGAGGGACCCAAAAATGATGTTGTATCCTGGGTGGTGTCATGATATTACTGGGGATATGACCCAATGATGATGGTTATTAAAGGTTCTTAGAAGGAATTTGGCACTTTGGGATGGATATGACCTTACTGGGGATATAACTCAATGTACATTAGTGTGAATTTGGGTGTTGGGTTTAGACCTCAAGGAGGCTTCATGCGCATCCCTATTAGTTGGGAGTCAAATAAAATGGAGTTCAAAATGTGTTGGGGCTTATACTGAATAGGAGTCCCATTTGGGGGAGTATGGCTGGGGATTACACTGAATAGGTGGCCCCTATGGGTGATTATGGTTGGGGATTACACCAAATAGGAGGCTCATATGATTGAGTATTGTTAGTGCCTAAATTGAATACGAGTCCCATTTCAGTTTGAGATTCTGTAGATTTTATGATAAACACTAACCTCAAAGAACACCATAGTCATGTTTTGTGTCATAATCAAAAGGAATTGGTATACTTAAAGGTCCCATGATCCACTTCGTCTGCTAGTGGAAATATGTTGGATCCAAAAGGGAAAAATAAAGATATTTTAATGTTCCAATCTCCAATTTTTTGGGTAACTGGGATATTCACATCTAACTACCTATTCAACTACAACCCATGTTGGAAAAAACAAGAAAGTGTGTTTCCTCCCACAAAAAATACTATGGGATTACTCAAGAAAATATTCTCTATGACTGATTCCTACAAAAGAGAGGAGGATACAATATTAACCCTTAAATGGAAAGGCATGGGTGATCACCCTCTCCCTGACCAGAATGGGGAGGTCCACGTGAGCACCTCTAATGTCAGGACCCTAATTACCAAGAAAATGTAGACTTAAATAAATTCATATGGTCTCTATTATCAAGTAGGTTACCAATAGGACTCCTCTTACCATGTGTATGTCGACTCAATAGAACAATATTATGTGTTCAATAATCCGATCAAATGTTTTTGGTATTTTTAGAATTGGTCTTGTCCCGATTCCATTAGACTGGTTCACAGAGGGGTGGAAGTGGGGTCTGATGGTTCAATAGTTGGGTGTGATGGGAGATAGAGAGAAGAGCACCCTAGGGTTCCCCATTCTTCATAAAATGTTCTTATGTGGGTTGAGACTCCATCTGTGTAGAAAACTACTACATGGGTGAGGGTGTCATCTGGGTAGCATTTTTCTATACAGAATAGGGTTCCATCCATGTAAAATTTTTCTACATGGGCTAGGTTCTGCCCACGTAGAATTTTTCTACATGGTATCTTGTTACTATCATGTAGTATTTTTTCTACACGGGAAAAGGATCCCCTAGTGTATATTTTTAAAACCCTAGGTGATAGACTGTAAAGGGCCATCCAATTATGTTTCATAGAATAGTGTCCACAAATGGGACTTGGGTTTGGGGATAGCCAAATGAATTTAATTTCTTCCTTAATATTATGTGGTGGGTTTATCTACTAGGAATTGATGAATCTCACATATTTCTCCAAATTATCATTTGTGTTGTGTCTCTTACCCCTTTTCTCTTTTTGGTTCCACTCATGGGTCTTTTATTAATGAATGAAGGAAATAGATATCGAGATGGAAAGTTGTCGGTGATG
Organism: Viscum album; assembly: GCA_963277665.1. Taxonomy (NCBI): domain Eukaryota; kingdom Viridiplantae; phylum Streptophyta; class Magnoliopsida; order Santalales; family Viscaceae; genus Viscum; species Viscum album. The sequence goes on from OY728126.1 coordinate 1,010,234,912, forward strand.
GTCCCTGAGGTGTAGTTTGCTGGTTCCCAATTAAGACACCTCGACTTGGGAAAGTTTTCATTTTCCAGGATGGAAAATATTTTCCATGACTGAAAACAAAATAACCTATTTGAGGATGGCCATATGTGGAGGTGTAAATCACTATTCATCCATGAAAACAAACTGATTTTATTTTCAGTTGATGATGGTCTCTAGCATGTCACGAAAATGATTTTTTTCCATAGTATGTGATACAGAGTGGTGGTCCACATAGAGATTTTTTAACTATTTAAACCCCTCCTTCGTTCCTGTGTTTAGGGAGTTTTAGGGGTTTTAGGTTCTTTTGGAGTTTTTAGTGTATTTTTGGTTTTTTATGGTTTTTTAGGATTTCTAGGGTTTTAATTTTTGTAGGTATTTTAAGGGTTTTAAGGTGTTTATTAGGTCATTAGGTATTTTTAGGGTTTTTAAGGGGGTTTTGGGTTCCTTATGAAACTTTGTTAGTGTTATTTATAGTTTTTAGGGATTTTATATGGTTTTTGTGGAGGATCGGGTTTTGAGGGTTTTTAGTGGTTTTAGGGGTTTCAATATCTTTTAAGGTATTTTAGCATTTTTTGGTTTTTTGGGTTTTGGGGTTTTTCGGAAAGGATGTTGTGTGGCCAGGAAATTCCTGGCCCCCCAAATTTATTAAATGAAAAGAAACCAGAAAAGGGTGGGGTGGGGCCAAACAGCCCACACCAAAGGACCCAGGACCCCCCAAGACACCAAAAACCCAAAAGACCCAAAACCCAAAGAGAGAACGTAGGGGCTACAAGACAACATCTCCATCCTAATATGGGTCTCCATCAGCACCATAACAAGAAGAAGCATCTCACTCTACCAACTCCCATTCAGATGATTCATATTGCTTTATGAAGGGAGTGTAGTGATCTCTATGGTGTTTCCTCTCCACATTCAACTGCCCATTGATAGACCGACCCTTGCTAGAGGCAACTTCATTAACTTTTCAAGAGGCTCTCATGGACACTGTCCTTGGAAAAGACAAATAGTCCTTTCTCAGCTTCCGCTTATGGGGGTCTGGAGAGAGAGATGCAGGTTTGTTTTCCTTCCCATCAAAAGTAGACACCTCAAGCATTAACCTCTCGTTAATGATCATATACATATTTTGATACATACTTCCATGATCCTTCTAGAATTAGGGATGAAAGAGGCCTCCGGATTGAGAGAGAATTCAGCAATAACCCCACACTGCAGCACACAACGGACTAGCGAGGTTGGATCTTCAAAAGCTAGGCAAGGAGGGGACACCTCACTAGAAAGGGCCAACTGAATTTCCCCATACTCCCAAGGCTTCTTGCTAACTTCCCCATGGAAGGAGGGTACAATATGCACAAGCCCCTACAACGCCCTTTTCCCTTTCTCACCATCACCAACCAAGTTCCCAGTTATTTCCAACATTAGCTCGGTCACACTATCATTCAGGGCCACACTCCCTCCACTATGCCTAGCAGCAATGGCCTATACCTCACTCAGCATCTGTGTATCCAACCTCGTATTCCCAGCATCAGCAACCGGGGACCCGAGCCCCTTCTCCCCAGTATTCTTGCTTACTTTCACCTCATCCACAAGAACCTCATCATAGTACTGAACAAGAACCTACACGTCCCTTTTCTCTTCCTCAACCGCACCATCCAAGTGCCTATTGGTATTTTAGGGTTCTTAAGATCCTATTCTATTTTATAATTTTTGTGTCCTTTAGGGTTTATGAGAGTGTTTATAGTCTTTTAAGGTTTTTATCTATATCTTAGGTTCCTTTAGGGGGTTTTAATGTTTTTTTTTTGTATTTGGGGATCTTTTTGTGTTATAGTATTTTTAGTGTCTTTAATGGTTTTTATTTTTTAGGTTTATTGGGGGGTTTTAAGGGTTTTTGTGGGTTATTGGTTATTTTAGTGTTTTCTTGGTTTTTGTGGCCTTTTATGGTATTTATGATTTTTAAGGTTTTTCATGGTTTTTATCTGTTTTTTAGGGTTTATTGGATCTTTTGACGTTTTTAGAGGCTTCTTTGGGTTTTTTGGGGATTCGAGGATTTTAGGGAATCATAAGTGTTTTATGGATTTTGATGGGTTTTTATTATTTTTATGGATTTTAGTGTTTTTAGATTGTTTAGGGATTTTAGTATTTTGTATGTTTTTAGGGTTCTTTAAGGGTTTAAATGGTTTTCAGGGGTTTGGGGGTATTTATGTTGTTTTGTATTTTAGATAATTTTACTATTTTTAGGGGTTTTATGGTTTTTTATTGTTTTAAAATGGTTTTACTAGTTTTAGAGGTTATTTTTTATATATTATGGGTTTTAAGTTGTTTAAGAGTTTTTTGTGCTTTTCAGGTTTTTGGGTTTTAAGCAGTTTTTTGGGTTTTTTGGGGTTTCATAGTTTGTTTTGGTTTTAGGGTGTTTAGGGTTATTTTGGGATTTTTATGGTTTTTATGGACTTTATTTGATTTTAGAGTTTTGGAGGAGTTTAGGGGTTTAAAGGGTTTTAATAGTTTTATGGATTTTTACATCATTAAAGGTTTTTTGGGATTTTAGTGTTTTTTTGTTTGGTGTTTTTATTAATTTTTAGGGATTACAGGATATTTATAGTATTTTTATAGTTTTTAGGGTTTTATGGGTTTTATAGGTTTAGTGTTTTTAGATTATTATGGGGATTTATGTGGTTTTTAGGTTTTTCTATGGCTTTTAATGTTTTAATGACGTTTTAGGAGTTTTTAGGGTTTTAGGGTTTTAAGGATTTTATGTTTTTTAGGTTTTTTAGGGGTTTTATGTTTTTAAGGGTTTAAGGTCTTCTAGGGGGTTTACATTTTTAAGGGATTTCAGGTTTTTAAGGGTATTAGTTTTTCTGGGTTATTTGGGGTTTTTTGGGTTGTCATGTTTTTAGGGGTTTTAAGGTCTTTTAGGGGGATTACATTTTTTAGGGATTTTAGAGTTATTTAAGTATTTTTCTATGTTTTTTTGTGTTTTTTGGGTTTTTTGATGTTTTTATGGTTTTGAGTTTTTAAGGGAATTTATAAGGATTTGGGGATTTGGGGGATTATTTTATATTTTTGGGGTTTTAGTGGTTTGGGGGTGAATTTAATGTGATTTTAGTGTTTTAGGTTTGTTTATGTTTTTAGGTTTTTTAGAGGTTTTAAGGGGTTGGGGGTGTATTTTTTGTGTTTTTAGGGATTTTAGGGTTGTTTAGTGTTTTATTATTTTTAGGGTTCTAAAGGGTTTTTAGGTTTTTAAGTGGTTTTTGGGTTTTTCGTGGTTCTCATGGTTGTTGGGAATTTTTATAGGGTTTTGGTGCCTTATGGATTTTTAGGGGTTTCTTGGGTTTTTTGAATTTTTATTTTGATTTTAGGGGTATTTAATTTTTCAAGGTCTTTTTTTTATTTTTAGAAGGAATTAGGGATTTTAGGTTGTTTTAGTGATTTTTTGGGGTATATGTTTTATTACTAGTTTTTTGCATCTATTTGGGGGGTTTAGGGTTTTAAAGAATTTTAGATGGTCTAAAGGTATTTTAGTGTTTTTAGGGTTTGTATAGTTTTTAAGGTTTTATGTTTTTAAGATTTTATATGGGTTTAATGGTTTTTAGTGTTTTCATGGGTTTTTAATTTTTTACCGGTTTTAAGGTCTTTAGGGGGTATAGGGGTTTTAGCTTTTTTAGGGTTTTTGGGGGTTTTAGGGCAAGGAAGGCTCAAGACTAGGCAAAACTGGTCCCCCAAAATTTAAACAAAAAAGAAATAACAGTCAGAGTGCTACAAGGAGGGGTTATATAACCGGGTTTTCAACTCACCCTTTAAGTCAAAATCCAAAAATGAAGAGCAGGAGGGCATGGCGAAAAAGGACCACAATGAGAAGCTCTCGAGAATGGCCTATTTGGAGAGAGCATCTGCAACAAATTTCACCTCCCGATAGGCGTCTGTCATAGTGAGATTCATCCTTTGACACATGGTGATGCATTCCATCCATTGGGTGAGGATCCTCTAGGGAACACACCTAGATTTCTTTTTAAGAGCATTCACAGTAAGCATGGAGTCAGACTCAAGCCACAGAAAGTTCCACCCAAAGCTGACAGCATACTCAATCGCCTTTATCATGGCCCATAATTCAGCTTCAAGGGAACACTCAGCACCAATAATGTGGTGGAAATAGCCTTTGACGAAGCCCTGATAGGTGTGGAAAACTCCACCACATCCAGTTGGACCCGGTGCACCTAGGGATGCACCATCAACATTAACCTTAATCCATGAGGGGAGTGGAGGGATCCATGGAATAAGGTTGGGAACCATTGGGGTTTTTTCCCAACCAGAGACGGCAAGTAGCCGAAGGATGATGATCTAGCTAACATCGTTCACCATATGGCATGTCTGAATGCGGGAAGCCGCATAGGTATCCCTTTGAATAATTACCACACCATCATGAAAGGAAAGATGTTTCTTATTGAAGGAAACTGCATTCTGAGCAGCCCAGATGTAAAAGATCGTGGCTGCAACAATGATCAGCAAGAGGTTGCATATTTGTTCATTGTAATCCCAATTGGAGAGGTCAGCTAGGAGTTCGAAGAGAGGCCTATCTAGGCCAGCTGGGAACCCAAAAATCTGCTGTAAGTATCCCCAAAGTTCTGCACTAAAACTGCATTGGAGGAAGGTGTGATGAGTATTTTCTTCCGCACCTAGGTAGAGGAGACATACGAAGGCAATACTATGCCCGAATTTCTACAACTGCTTCTTCATTGGTATCCAATTCTTCCAGATTTTCCATAGAAGGAGATGGATGGATTGAGGTATGAAATTCCTCTTAGTGTTATTAAAAATTTTAGATTTTTTAGGGTTTTTTGTGGTTTTAGGGTTTTTAGGGTTGTATAGGGTATGTTTGTGGTTTATAATGATTTTATAGATTTTAGTATTGTTAATTTTTTTGGGGTTTTAGGGAGTTAATTGGTTTTAGGAATTTTTTTCAGTTATTAGGGTTTTGAGGATTTTTAGGGGGTTTATGGGTATCTATGTGTTTTTGTATTTTTTTGGGTTTTTTGTGTTTTAAGGGTGTTTAGTGTTTTTTAGGGTTGTAGGTTCATTTAGTGTATTTATTGTTTTTGGTATTTTAGGGATTTATGGGGTATTCTTGGTAATTTTGTATCTTTTAGTAGTTTTTATTGTTTTCATAGTCATTTAGTGGTTTTGGGGGTATTATAGTTTTTAGGGGTTTTAGGGTTTTAAGGGGTTTCCACATTTTCTATATTTTTTGGGTTATTGGGGGCTAGAGTTATTTTTGGGATTATAATATTTTTAAGTGTGGGTCTTTTAGGGGTTTTATAGAGTTATTTAGGTTCTTTTAGAGGGTTTTGAGTGTTTTTTGGATGTTACAGTCTTTGGGGGGGGGGTTAGGGTTTTTTAGTTTTAGGGACATTTGGGGGTTTATAGTTTTTTTGCGTTTTAAATTGTTTTATATGTTTTTTGGTTTGTTAAATGTTTTAGGGGGTTTCAGTGTTATTATTGGTTTTAGGGTTTTATTGGTTTTATGGTTTTTATGATTTTTTAGCAGTTCATAGTGTTTTCATGTTTTTAGGGTTTTCCTAGGGTATTTGGTGGTTTTCAAGGGTTTTTGGGGTTTTTTGGGGTTTTAGGTATTTTAATGAAATTTAATGGTTTAGATGATTTTTAAGGGTCTTTAAAATATTTGAGGGTTATTTTGGGTTTTAACGGGTTTTCATGGTTTTTTGGGTTTTCAATCTTTTTTAGTGTTTCTAGGTAATTTAGTTTTTTGGGTGGGTTTTAGGGTTTTTTTGTTTTTTTGTTTTTTAGGAGATTTTATGGGTTTTATGGGGATTTTATTATAGTTTTAGCGGTTTTAGGGGGTTTTATAAACATTATGGTTTTTAGGGTTTTTAGGAATTTTTAGTATTTTTAGGGTTTTCTAGTTTTTTTGGTTATTTGTAAAATTTTTAGGGTTTGTACGATTTTAGAGTATTTTGGGGTTTTCGAGTTTTAGTTTTTTGGGGTTTTAGGGTTTTAAGGGTTGTAGAGTGTTATTATGTAATTTTAGAGGCTTTCAGGGGTTTTTGGGTTTTTGGGGGTTTGGGGGTTTGGGGGTTTGGGGGGTTAGGGTTTTTATTTTTAAGTGTTTTAGTAGATTTAGTGTATTAGAATTATTTTAGAATTTGTAGGTTTTTAGGGGAGTTTTATGTTTTTAAAGGGTTTTTAGGGTTTTTAGGTTTTTATGGGTTTTAGAGTTTTTATGATTTTATCCTCTTTTAGGGGTTTTAGATTTTTTAGGGTTTTTATGGTTTTCCTGTGTTTTATGTGTTTTTAGGGGGTTTTAATAATTTTTGTGTTTTTGGGTCTCCAATGTGTTTTAAGGGATTTATGATTTTATGGTTTTTTGTATTTTAAGTGTTTTTTACATTTTTTTGTTTTTATGGGGGTTTAGGGTTTTGCTATTATTTTTGAGTTTTTTTAATGTATTTAGGTTTTTTGAGGTTTTAGGGTGTTAGGGTTGTTTTGGTATTTTTATGTTTTAATGGTTTTTATGTTTTTAGGGGATTTTCATATTTTTATTGTTTTTACAGTTTTTAATATATTTAGGAATTTTCGGTTTTTTATTATCTTTAGGATTTTAGGGACTTTTAATTTTCTTAGGTTTTTATAATTTTTCATGTTTTTGTATGTATTTAAGGTATTTTATATAGAATTTAGTGTCTCTTATGTTTTTCAGGTATTTTAGGGTCTTTATGGGTTGTAGGGTTTTCAGGGTCCTTTTGGGGTTTTAATATTTATAATGGTTTTTAGGGGTTTAGGGTTTTTTATAATTGTTCTTGGTTTTTAGGGGTTTAGGGTTGTTTTGTGGTGTCTTATTTTTTTTATGTATCTGTGGTTTTGTGGCATTCATTAGGGTTTTATGGTTTTTTATGTATTTAGGGGTCTTTAGGTTATTGGGATTTTTATGTTCTTTTATAGTTTTTAGGAGTCTATGGGTTTGTAGGGTTCTAGGGGTTTCTGAGCTATTAGGTTTTTTAGGGTTTTCGTTTTTTTACTGTTTCTAGGGGATATAGGTGTTTTAAGGGTTTTTAGGGAAGTCTTAGTATTTTAGGGGTTTCTTGTGTTTTAGGGTATTTAGGTTCTTTTAGAGTTTTTTGGATTTTTATGGGTTTTAGGGTTTTATCATTTTAGGGGTTTAGTGTTTTAAATTTTCTAATGTTCTAAGGGTTATCCTTGGGTTTTAGGGGCGTTTTTGTTTTATGGGTTTTTATTTTCTTTAGTTTTTTAGGGATTTTTTGGGGTTTGTGGGTTTTTTCAGGTGTTATGTGTTTTAGGGGTTTAGGATTTCATCTAGGTTTTATGGTTTTTTGAGATTTTTTGGGTTTTTAGGGTATTTAAGGGATTTTTTAGAAAGGTTTTTAAGGTCATTATGTTTTTCATGATTTTTTGTGGTTTTGAGAATTTTTTAGGGTTTTAAGGTGTTTTGGGTTTTAGGGGTTTTCATGTTTTTATTGGGTTTTTATGGTATCTTAGGTTTTTAGTTTTTTTATGGATTTTTGTGTTATTGTTGTTTTTTTTGGAGGTTTTAAGGGTTTTTATGGTTTTTTAAAATTTTTAGGGGACTTTTTTTATTTTAGGAGTTTTAGGGGTAATAATATTTTTTAAGATTTTAAAGGTGTTTTATAAATTTTAGTGATTTATACATTATTTTATGTAATTTTGAGTTTTTAATGGTTTTATGGTTATTATGGTTTTCTACGTTGTTTAGGTTTTTTTATGTTTGTTTATAATTTTTAGTGTTTTTATGATCATTGAGGGTTTTTATGGTATTTTGCATATTTTATTGTTTTGAGGGGTTTGGGGTATTTTTGGATTTTATAGGGGGTTTATGGACATTTAGATTTTATTAAGTTATTTTGGACTCTTTATGGTTTTTAGTGTCCTTTAGGTTTATTAGGTTTTTTAGGGTGATTCAAGGTTTTTAGGGGATTATAGAGTTTTTAAGGGTTTTATTAGTTTTGTGGTTTTTATAGGTTTTTATAGATTTTATGATTTTTTGGGTTTTTTTGGTTTATTATGAATTTTAGTTTTTAGGGGTTTTATAGTCTTTAGAATTTATGGGGTTTTATATTTTTTAGGTTTCTAAAGGGTTTTTTGGGTTTTTTGGGGTTTTATGGGTTTTTAGGGGCTTTAGTGGTTTTTAGGTTTTTATGATTTTTATATGTATTTAAGGTGATTCGGGTTTTAGAGTTATTTTGGTTTATTTAAATTATAGGGGGTTTTCAAGGAGTTTTTCTATATTTTTAGTGGTTTTAGGTTTTATAGGGTTTTTAGGGTTTTTAGGGGTTATAGGGTTTTTTTTGGATTTTTAGGGTTTTTGTTTGTTTTATGGTTTTTCCTGGTTTTGAAATTTTTAGGGTTTTTAAGGTTTCAACGGTTTTAAGGGGTTATTGGTGTTTTATGATTTTTATGTTTTTTAAGTATTTTTACATTTTTGGGCTACATTTAGTGTTTTTATGTTTTTTTTGGTGTTTTAGGTTTTTTTGGGTTTTTTGGTATTTAAGGGTTTTGGGGTTTTAAGTGTTTTTATTGTCATTTAGGGTTTTAGGGTTCATAGGTCCATTTATGATTTTTTTGTATTTTGGGTCTTTGAAGGCTTCTAATGGTTTATGTTTTTTTAGTTTTTACAGACATTTTGGATTTGTTATGGCTTTTATGGTTTTTTAGGGTTTCTAAGGTTCTTTAAGGTTTTTAGGGGGTTTAATGTCATTTTGTGTTCTTAGGCTTTTAATGTCTTTTAGGGGTTTTATGGTTTTTAGGGTTCTTTATGTTTATTATGTTTTGGGGTGTTTTTTTGTTTTTAATGGGTTTTAACGTTTTAGGGGTAGTTTTTGGGTTTCTATGGATTTTTGGGTTTTTTGGTTTTTTGGGGGGTTTTAGGGCTTTCAAGGTTTTTATGGTTTTTTTGGTTCTTTGGATTTTTATGGGTTTTATGGTTTCTCTAGATTCTTTGGATTTTATTGTTTTTATATTTTTAGGGTTTTATAATTTTCTTGGATTTGGGAATTTTAGGTGTTTTTAGGTCTTTTATTTTTTTAGAGTTTTAAGGTTTTTTAATTTTTTGGATCTTTTATTGTTTTAAGGGTTTTAGGTTATTTTAAAAAAATTCATGATTTTTATGGTATTTTTGGTTATTTTTGGGTCTTTTATAATTCATTATATTTTATTAGTGTCATTTATGGTTTCAATGTTTTTCTTGGGCCTTTTAACGTCTTTTAGGATGTTTTAGGGATTTTATGGTTTCCTATTATTTTTTGGGTCCTTTAGGGAAAGGAAGGTGTAGTACCAGGCTATCCCTACCCACCCCCAATGTATGAGAAGAAAGTAGTTAAGGCAGAAAAAGGGAGGGGCGAGATCCAAGGAACCGCACCCAAAATCTCCAAAACACTCCCTACAAACCAAAACGCCAAAAGAGCCCAAAAACATAGAAAAGGTACAAGTCCGTCAATGTCACCGCCAAAGTCATAAAACAGGTAGGCACTAATATGGGTTTATTATATTTATGTAATTTTAGTTTTTTTTTTGGGTTTTTTGGGTTTTAGGTTATTTATAGGCATTCTATAGGGTTTTTGGGTTTTTGGGGGGTGTGCATTTTTTTGTTTAAGGGGTTTTTATTGGTATTTATTGTTTTATGGGTTTTCAGGGTTTTAAGAGGTTTTAATTTTTTTCAAGATTACTATGGGTTTTAGTGGTTTTTATCATTTATAGGTTTTTTTATTTTTTATGGTTTTTATGGTATTAAGGGGTTTAATGGTGTTCAATGTTTTAAGGGTTTTTTGGGTTTTTTGGGGATTTAAGTGGTTTTTGGAGTTTAAGGGTTTTTAGGATATTTTTATAATTTTAGAGGTTTTTAAATATTTTGGGGTTATAGGGGTTTTAGGGTCTTTTATGGTTTTAATGGTATTGGGGTTTTGGGGGGGGGGGGGTCATTTTTATAATTTATAAGGTGTTTAGGTATTTTAGAGCCTTTAGGAATTTTTATTGTTTTTTGGGGTTTTTTTTTAATTTTTAGGTTCTTACAATTTTTACAGGTTTTTATTAATTTTAGGGATTTTGTGGGTTTTATTGATTCCTAGGTGGATTTTAGGGTTTTTAGGGGTTTTCATGGATGTATTAGGGGGTTTAATGGGTTTTAAGGTTTTGACGGAATTTTTGAATTTTATGTATTTTTTCGATTTTATGGTTTTTGGGTTTTTTAGGATTCGTTTGTGCCTTTACATGTTTTTAGGGTTTTTTGGTTTTTTTGAGTTTTTAGGGTTTTAATATTTTTTTGTGTTTTAGGATTTTAATGGATTTTATTGATTTTATGGTTTTTATGATTTTTAGTGCTTTTAGGGAAAGGAAGGCACAGGGGAAGGTTATTCCTAGCACCCCAAAATTTATTAAAAGAAAAGGAAACAAAGCAGACAATGGTAGGGAGGGGTTGAATGACCCACATCGAAAAACCCTGGACCCCCCGAGACACCAAAAACACCAAAAGACCCTCAAAGTCGAAGAGAAATAAACATGAACTACAAGTCAATGTCTCCATCTCCATAAGGGTCCCTATCAGAACTATCTCCAGAGGAAGCATCTAAATCCACCAACTCCCATTCAGATGATTTATATTGCATGAGGAAGGTAGTGTAATACTCTCTGATATTTGGCTTCTCCACATTCAACTACGCCTTAACAGACCGACCTCCCCTGCCAGAGGCATCTTCTTTATCTTTTTAAGTGGCTCTCATGGACACAGTCTTTGGTAAAGTAGAATAGTCCTTCATCGGCTTCCTCTTTCGGGTATCTAAAGAGACCCGTGCAGATTTCTTTTCCTTCCCATGAGGAATGTCCTCCTCTAGCAAGGCCCTCTCTTTAATGATCAAAGCCATATTGTGATTCATCATTCTACCATCCTCATATAAAAGGTATTGACCAGGGGTGAATAAGGCTTCCTTGTTTAGGGAACAATCAACAAGGACCCCACACTGCGGCTTGCTAGGAACCACCAGGGTAGGTTCCTCAAGAGCCAGACAAAGAGATAGCATCATACCAGTCAGCCCCAATTGTTGGCCCTTATCCTCCTTCAAAGAAGGACAAACCACATCACCAACTGTGTTATCCACCGTAACTTCAGGTAGAGTAATAGTTAATTTCCCCTCCTCCCTAGGAATATTTCTTACATTCCCCAGTAAATAAGCCTCATTCTCAACAATCCCATCACTATTGTGCAGAAGCACCTATGTCGCACTTTACTCCTGCTCACCAGAACCATCCGAGTTCCCAATGACATCTAAAATTAGCTCAACTTCACATGAATTTTGGGCCACACTCCCTCCACCATGCCTATCTCATTACCCATACCACATATCGCATACAGGGACCAGTGAATCCTCATTGATCACCTGGCCTTCCTCAGCCCCCACACCATCACCATGGGCCTTAATCATGGGAAGCTCCAGCACTTCACTCCCATGGCTATCCTCACTAAAAAAGTCTACATATGCACCGAAGGACCCTTTTAATCAACAATGGCACCAGACCATATAGCATAATGCACAACCCCTAAGTCACACAAGCCTCCTAATCCTACCAACACCATACCACCCAAGACTATGTCCTCATGTAAATATTTGGAATCCCTTTTGTAAACAGCACTCTCAAACCCAGAGGAAGCTTTTATCCTAGTTCATTCACTAACAAATCTAGCACAAACATCACCCATCCTCCCTACATCATAATCCATATGCCAGACTTCATCCATCATAACCCTTTTTTAGCAACCTCCCCCTACTACTCCACATCCCCTTTTGAATTATCCTCACCCTCCAAATCTATAGAAGAAAGACAATCAAACCATTTACACAAGGGAGAACCACCCAAACCCAGAACCTCCCTACTTCCATCATGACCACTGTTAAGGTTCACAAACTATTGTCCCTCAACCGCCCCTCCCAACCAATCAAAATCCACCAGTTTCAAAACAAACTACACCACACTATCACAAACCCATTAATTCATGCTACCTTTCCAAGGATCCTGGAGGTACAGACCACTTGAGGGTGACTCCGTCACCAGCCCCTGTGCAATAGCCTCTCCCTCTGACTCCAGCGAACCAAACCCTGTGCACAACGAAACACCACTTGAAGCATGCACCTTCATTCTTCCAGCTGGTCCACCCAAAGCATGTTCCTAAAATCTTCTAGCCTACCCTTGCTACTATAATTCCTCACTGCTCAACATAATTGATGGCAGTCCATCCTCTTTATGTCCAGCCCCCTTTTGAGTCTGTACACCCAAAACCTCAGCAATTTCATTGAAACCTGAGTCTGACCTAAGGATCCTCCCACCTTCCACTTTCTACATTAATATCTTATCACACACTCTCCCCAAATCCCGCTTTAATCTCTCATAAAACCGAGAGACCTTCTTCCCATAAAATTGTCACGGAATTGTATTTAGAATAGGATTCCTTGTTATAACATTACCTTGATCATCCACCATCACTGGCCAATCAACTAACCCAACCACCCCATGATCCCCCTCCACAGATCCTATGCTGTTACCCCCTTGTGTTCAAGAAGTTATAGAATGTTCCAGTTTCATACATATATAACCTAATTCAACAAACAACACAACCACCACCAAAATTTTGTAAAGAAACTCCTTTACAAAATTAATCCACATATGGTTAATCCGAGGCTTTAAAACATCTAGTTCAACACAGACTCTTAGGGAAACTGGGTGGAAGATCGCTTGATTCAGGTAGTACAAACACAAATATCAGCCCACAACATTTCCATGCATACAGATAATAGATGGATTCTGAAACAGAAGTGGGAGTTCGTGGAACCAAACCCATGACGGAATCAGTGACCAGTCCCGGATCATGTGCAGGTCAAAGCTCCACCCGAAGATAAAGTCTCTAATTGAATTGAAGCATTTATTGGCCACAAACCAATCATGGATCAAATATTCCTCTATTGAAAACGAAATCATAAAGTGCCAGCCATCTAGTAACTCTACCATTTCCCGATCATGAATATTCCAATATCCAAATAAAAATCTATCAAAAGACTCCACCTAGGGTCGGTGCTTCACGAACTGGGCATCCAAGGTCAATATATGAAGCGAAGAGGCCTCATGTTGTTAGTGTTGTAATATTTTTAAAGATTTTTTGCGTTTTTAGGGGTTTTAGGAGTTTTAAGATATATTTAGTGGTTTTAGTATTTAGGCCTTTATTAATTTTAAGTATGTTTTCGGATATTAGTAGTTTTAGGGTGTCTAGAATCTTTTAGGTCTTCTAAGGATTATGAATTTTAGGGTTTTGGGATTATTTATGGATTTTAAAGTTTTTATAATTTTTAGGGTTTGTACTATTTTTAAATATTTTTAGGGATTTATGGTATTTGAGATTTTTTTGTATGTTAATATATTTTTAGTTTTTATGTGTTTTTGAGATTTTTGAAGGTTTTAATGTGGTTTAAGTTTGTTAATATATTTAGGGTTTTTAGTTTTCCTTGGGTTTTTTACAGTTTTAATGTATTTTAAGTGTTTTAGGGTTTTATGTATTAATAAAATTCTTTTATGTTTATAATTTTTTTTAGGTTTTTATGGATTCTAGGGTTTTTATGTTTTTTTATGGTTTTATGGAATATTATTTTTTTAAGGATTTTATTTTTTTAAGGATTTACAGATTTGCTAGGGTTTTAGAATATTTAGTGGTTTTAGAGGTTTTATTCGGGTTTTTTATTTTCTATTGGTTTGGGGGGTTTTAGTTTTTTTTATTTTTAAATGTTTTTTGTGTTTTTAAGGATTTTTTTTTGGTGTTTTAGGGGTTTTAAAAGAATTTATATTTTTAGGGAGTTTCTAGGGGGGGTTTTGTTTTTCGAGTGTTTTGTGCATTTAAAGGTGTTTTAAAGAATTTATGGGTTTTATGGTTATTAGGGGTTTTATAGTTTTAGATATTGTTTTTGGGTTTTTTGGGTTTTTATTGTTATTTTAGGGTTTATATGGTTGGTAGAGTTTTAGGGGTTTTTTGGTTTTTAGGGACTTCAATGGATTTATGGGTTTTTAGATATTTAGGGGGTTTTAGGTTTTATAGGGGGTATTAGTAATTTTTAGAGATTACATGGTTTTTAAGGGGGTTTAAGGATATTTTAGTGTTTTATAGGGTTTTTTGTGGTCTTATGGTTTTCTGATGTTCTAGGGTATTTAAGGGGGTCTTTGTATTTTTTTTGTTTTTTAGGTTCTTTTATGGTTTTATGGGTTTTTAGTGACATGAAAATGTTATTAGGATATTTTGGGATTCTTAGTATGCATAGGGGCTGCTTAGGATTTTTAGTGTTTTTAATGATTTTCATAGGAATTTTAGGGCTTCTAGGGGTTTCTTTGGGTTTTAATTTTTTTTGGAGTCTTTTGGGGTTTTTATGGTTTTTCGGGGTTTTATATATCTTAGGGGTTTTACAGGTTTAGGGGTTTTTATTTATTGTTGGTTTTTGTGGTTTATATGGTCTATAGAGTTTTTTAGGTTTTTTGGGTTTCATGGTTTTTTTTTTTGTTTTTTTGGTCTTCCGGTTTTTTAGTGTTTTTTTGTTTTTTGTTTTTATGTGTTGTTAGTTATTTTTGGGTTTTATAGTTTTTAGGGAATTTTAGGTTTTTTAATGTTTTAGTGTTTTTAGGTTTTTCAAGTTTTTTAGGTATTAAGGGTGTTTATGGTTTTATATTTTTGAGTGTGTATAGTGTTTAAGTGTATTTTACAGTCTTTAGTGGTTTTAAGGGGGGTTAGTTGGGGCTTTTGGGCGGTTTTAGGGGTTTTTAGGGGTTGTTGTATTTTAGGGGGATTTTGGTGTTTTGGGTTTTTTTCTAGTTTACATGTCTTTTATGGATTTTGGGGTTTTTGGGTTTTTTTTGGATTTATGGTTTTTTGGAATTTTATTGTCTTTTAGTGTTTTTTTCTGTTTTTTTAAGATTTTAGGTTTTTTGGGATTTTAATGTTTTTAAGGGGATTAAGGGGTTTTAGGGGTTTATATAATTTTTAGGGTGTTTAAGGGTTTTTATCGTATTTAGGGTTTTTATATTTTTATTTTGTGTCTTTCTGTGTTTTAATGCTTTAATGATCTTTTAGGGACATTTTTTTGTTTTAAGGGTTTTCCAGGTTTTAGGGTTCTTTGAGGTTTTTAGGGTTTCTATAGATTTTTTATTTTTTTCTAGTTCTTTATGGGGTTTAGAGTCTTATGTTTTTTAGTGTTTTATTAGTTTTAGGGTTTTTATGGTTTTTATGGTTTTTAGGTGTATTAGGTTTTTTAACGATTTACTTTGGGTTGTTTATGATTTTCAATTTTTTTGTGGTTTTAGGGGTTTTGGAATATTTAATGTATTTTAGGTTCTGTTTCTGTTTTAGGGTTTTTAGGTTTTCTGGGGTCTTCGGGTTTTAGGGATTTTTTAATTTTTATGGTTTGGGGGTTTTAGGGTGGTTTGGTGTTTTTGTTGGCTTTTAAGGGTTTTTATGTTTTTTTTTATTTTTTTGTGTTTTGGGGGGATTTAGGGTTTTTTATGGTTTTTATATTTTTTATGGTTTTTAGGGTTTTAGGACACAGAAGGCTTGAGACCAGGTGAACCTGGTCCCCCAAAATTTATTAAAAAGGAAGAAACCATGAAAATGTTACAAGGGGGATTCCAAACCCAGGTGTACAACTCACCCTTCATATTAGACTCCACAAGAGTTTTTAAGGGAGTTTTAGGGATTTTTTTTGGGATTTTATGATTTTGGTGGTTTTTAAGGATTTTAGGGTTTTTAGGGGATTTAGGGTATTTTTAGGGTTTTAAGGTGATTTTATATTTTTAAATATTTTTTATTATTTTTAGGGGTTTTAGGATTTTTAGTTTTTTATGGGGTTTTAGGGTTTGTAATGGTATTTAGGTTTTTATGGGTTTTAAGTATATTAAGGGTATAAATATTTTTTTAGTGTTTTAGGGGTTTTACTATTTTTAGGGATTTTAGGGTTTTCTGTGTTTATGATTTTTTATGGTTTTAGGTTTTTTAGGGTGTTTAGGGTATTCATGGGTTTTTCAAGGATTTTGGGGTTTCAGGGTTTTTCGAGTTTTAGGGTATTTTATGATTTTTAGGGGTTTAAAGGTTTTAATGGGGTTTTTATGGTGTTAGGGATTTTAGGTTTTTAGGTTTATTATATATTTAGGGGGTTTTAGGTGTTTTAGGGCGTTTAAGTGTTATTTAGGATCTTTTAGGATTTTTTATGGTTTTATTTAGGTACTTTTAATGTTTTCTATGGGTTTTAAGGGCTTTTAGTGTTTTAGGGTTCTTAGGGTTATTAGTGTCATTTAGGGGTTTTTATTGTTTGTTCATCTTTATAGGTGTTTTGGGGTTTTAGGGTTTTTAGGTTTTTTAAGGGGTATTTGGGTTTTAGTTCCTTTTAGAGGGTTTATGTATTTTAAGGGGTTCTATTTTTTTAGGGGTTTTATGGGTTTCTAGGGTCTTTTAATTTTTAGGGGGTTTGAGGGTTTTTAGAGTTTTTACTATTTTTATTATTTTTAGTGTTTTTTAGATATTTAGGGTTTTTATGGGTTTTAGGTATTTTTAAGATTTTTAGGGGTTTCGGGTTTTCTGGTTTTCAAGAGTTTTTATGGTCTTTAGGGGTTTCTTATGGATGTGGGGTTTTTGGGGTTTGTGGTTTATTTGGGGCTTTTAAGGTGATTTTTTTATTTTTTTATGGTTTTTAGGTTTTTGGGGGGTTTTATTGTTTTTGATTGTTTTTAGGGGTTTTCAGAATCTTTTGAGGTTTTTAGGGTTTTTAGGGTCTTTAATGGTTATAGAGTTTTTTAGAGAATTTAATATATTTCCTGAGTTTTAAACAATAATGAATTTACTTTTTCAAAAATTTGTATATATTTTGGAAAATGTTCATTTCTTTGGTAAATAATTTTACTAATAAAAAAATTTCCTATCACTAAATTATTGGTAAAACCACTATCAAGAAATTTTTTGTGACTTTAAAAATAGTTTTGTTGCAATTATAATAATACCAAAAAATATTATATTAGTTTTTAAAATGGTTTAGAAATAGATTCATATGATATATTTATCTATTGATAAAATAATTACCAACATTATACTTATGTTTGTATTATTATTGTCAAAATGTTATAATATTCGTGTATAAACAATTCCAACAAAAAATATTGTCTTACAATCCATTTTTAAATGATTCACTCATATTATAAAATGTGTTTGTTATGTTTTTTATTATATTTAGTAATATATATATAATATACATATAATAATTATTATATATTATATATAAATTCATTTCCATCAAAAACAATAAAAAATAACTAATCTTTCCCAACATTTAAAATATATCATAAAACATTTATACCAATAATTACAATATATCATAAAAATATATACTAAATAATTTCCTAAGGGAGAAAACTAAGTACTCTATAATTTTTTTATTGTTTCTAAACTAAAAAATATCTAACTAAAAGAAAAAGAAGATCATTGTGACTCTAGCTACCATCAACATTGAATTCACCCTCAAACCCATGTTTAAAAGCAACGGTTACTTAGAATCCATCAGTACACCTACTCAAAAAATTACACAATGTAAACAATAAAATTAGAATGAAAATTAATAATATAGTATTAATTAAGTAACCATCATTAGAATACGATTATAAATTAAATAAAAAAATTACCATAAAAACACCCATATCCCATTTTCACCGTCTCTATTAAAAGTGTTAAGACCATATTGATCAACAAATGAAAATGGGTCTGGATTCTTCAATCGACAGTAAGAATCCACAACAACTGATGTGGGATCTAGATCCTGGATAAAACATCATTATACCAATGAAATAGTTGTAGCTCTGTGGGAAATCCTCAAATCAAATAAAGGACATAAAATTGAAAAAATATTGCAATCAACTGTTTCTATGATGTTTGGCAGAAGACAAGTTGGAGATTGAAAATTTTGTTAAGATAAGCACAGATATTCTGTTAATATTCCCAGACCTCACCCCCAATTATTTTCCCCTACCCTCATCTTCTACACTTCTGTACAATTCTCATTTAAATTTCACCTATATTTCCTTTCCATGTCTGTATTCCCTGGCCAAATTACGTAAATTAATACAAATTAAATTGTAGACAACAAATTAAATTGTCATAACTATCAAAATAATTGATATACTTGAATTAATAAAAGTTGATAGTTATAGGATTAACTTGAAATAAGCATAATATTTGATAATTTAACAACTGGAGAAGTGTATATTCTTACCCAATAGGGAAGGTTTATGATTAATGAGTCACAAGCATAGAATGATGATTTTCAAAGTATCGATTCTTCTATTTTTGGTGATGTAGATCCCCCATGTTAGAATTTTTATAGATCCCTATATTGAAATTTTAAAATGTACTAGTTCTTAGAATATGGTTTTTTGATGGGGGGGGGTTTTGGTAATTATTTAATGTTATTCATCATGTCTTCTTTTGAGGAAAATCGTAATTAGGTTTTCTTTTCTTTTCTTGGATTATTATTCTTAATAAATGGGAGTAGTTCACTTACACCTAGTAAATATCTCTTCAATATGGGGATAATTAAATCACATGATCTTCATATTACAATAATAGATATAATAAGTATGGTTGAATATATTATGATTATGTATCATATGCATAAAACCCATGATTATTGTAAAAACACCACAAGTTATGGATCCATTATTTATATTGAAAAAAATTATATTTTAATCAAATTGTGGTTCTTATCATTGTTTTTTTAATTTTATTGATTATTTACCCAAGGTTCTCATGTTGATATATTATTTTATATATTTAGTTGGTTTAAATGGATACTAGCTCTATAATTCCTAACCACATATCATGTGATCTTTCAAACACATGGTATATAGGTTGTCAATGTGGATAGGATTAACAAATTTTAGCAAAATATTATATGGGTTGTAAGACATAATATCAATATTGGTGTTTTATACCCTCTTTATACTTGATATGCATGAGTAGTGATTAATTATGGAGCTAATATAATAAATTTTATGTCACCCATCTCTCATGTATGTTCTAACAATAAATCATATCTGGGTTTTTCTTCTAGGCATGCACTATTACACCATTGATCTTCAGATCTAGTCTAACTCATCATTTATTAACATTTTGTTTTTATAAAGTTCTTAGAGGGAATAAATCATATCCAAACATCTTTGAATCTACTAAAAAACAAATGAGGAATGGTCACTAACATTGGAACAAATTCCTTGAATTTAGTAAATTCTACTCATTTGGATGAGATAGTTATTAATAAGGGAGTGGTAGTTGATGATCCTCTTAATACCACTCCCAAAGTTAAGTATTCTCTTGGAATCCCATATTTTGGTGATATGTAGAATATGGATCTAGAAGATAATAACATAGTGGCAACACAAGTTCTAACTTTAAAAAAGTATTTAACTATTGATTACTCAATGGATGGAAATGATTGTTTAACTAAAAGTGATTTATCTATTCATCATAATTAAAAATGTGGGGTGTAGGCTGATCCACTTAAAAAAACGTATATGACCAAAATCAATTATTTTTACCCACATTAAACACAAAAACCTAAATAGACATATTACAAATCAGTAAGCCAAAATGCATAACTAGATAAAATAGGTTCTATACTTACTATGGTTGAAGCCTTCTTCGAACACATATCAACACATATAACTACCAACTGAAAACATTATGTCTCTTACATTCTTCTAAAAATCCCCACATAAATACTAATTGAAAGCACCCAATACAAAAGGGACACATATAAATTACAAACATCCCAAACAAATTGATCAATAGAAAGTTTAAATCATGATATAAATATTTTTTGGTTGGAGGAGATCATTTTTTAAAATGTTTTAATTCTCTTCAAATATTTCAAAAATACCAAAATTATCTACCACTCATCTATTTTCTTCCAACAAAAATCAAAATATAAAAAAAATGAGTCGATATGTCAGGTTAATGAAGACCCATTCATAAATTGGTTGGATTAGATTATGATTCCACATAGAATGGTTCACATTATAGTTAACCTGACATAAACCCAACCCAATAACATGAATTTCCATATGGATATCCAAAAATATAGTACAATGATTCAATATAAGTGGATATTGTTAGTCCATATGAGGCTTATTCTATCTCTCTTGGGGTTGAGATAGACTAAGCACGTAACGGAGAAATTCCTTTTTCTCGGGTTCCCTCAAGGAAGGGATTTTATAGGAAAATTACCTATAATTATATTTCTAAATTAATCTCTAGGAATACCATTAGTTTTATATCTAAGTAATTCAATAATAAAACTCAATGAAAATTGTAGGTGGTAAATATTGAAGGGTGGATTGGTAAAGATCGATCTAATCCATCACACCTAAAAGTGGTATTGATAGTCCTAAGGGTTTGAAAGACAATAATATTTGATATCAATCCATAGTATTTCCTTCCTTAAAATGATACACTTATTTTGAAGTTATCTAGGGATAAATAACCTCAATACAATTATATCCCCCATACATTTAATTTAGAGGTATAACAGATATTTCTTAGGAATTACTGAGAAAAACTTCAAATTTAAAAATTTTATGATTATCAATATGTTGACATTAGGATATGAGTTGATTTCTCATAATACTAGAGTTACATATGTCTTTGGGCGAGGAGGGGAACTGAGATTTAGGTAGAATTTATCTACTTCATGATCATGTCTTCATAACCCTTCTTTACTTCACATATTCCAAAATTTCAGTATAGTATTTATAAACTCTATATATATTATTTCCTATGGTATGTTTTATAACTGGATTATTGTTATAAGAAACAATAGTTTTTATTACCAAAAAAAGTCTCTTTGACCCAAATTCAAACTACCCACATCTTTATTATTCAAGAAACTTTTCTTATCATGATCCAATATGGTGTAAAATGGATCCATACATAACTTACTACACCTCATTATATCTCTTTATATATTTTAGTTCAATTTATAGGATTTATTCATTCCCTTTAAATGTTTTAGTTGTTTCAGGTGTTTATCAGGTTATTTGGATTTTCTATACTTATTAAGGGTTTAAATTTTTTTTATGTTATTTAGGATGTTTTTAGATTTTCGGATATATTATATTTTTTTGTGATTGTTAGGGGTTTTAGGGTATTTTTACGTGTTTTAGGGGTTTTTATGTTCGTTTGGGGGTTTTAGATGTTTTTGGGACTTTGGGGTTTTTAAAGGTTATTAGTGTTTTCTATAGTTTTTAGGGGATTTAGGTTCTTTTAGGTTTTTAGGGGTTTTAAGGTTCTCTTCGGTTGGTATAGTTTTTATGTTCTTTTAATATTTTTTGGGTTTTTTAAGATTTTTAAGGTTTTTTAGGCATTAAGGTTTTTATGGGTTCTTAGGGACTATAGGGTTTTTATGATTTCTTTTAGTTTTTAATGTTTTTTAGGGTTTTGGTAATTTTTAGGGGTTTTATTATTTTTATGTTATTTTGGTGTTTTTAGGGTTCTTGGGGTTTTAGGTTTTTAGGTTATTTGGGGTTTTGGGACATTTTAGGGTTTTAAGGGCATTTAATGGGCTTTTGGGTTTTTATTGGTTTTGAAATACTTTTAAACTTTTAGGGGTTTTAGGGTCTATTATGGTTCTATAATGTTTCTATTGTTTTTATGGTTTTACAGAAATTTATAATTTTTTATGGTTTTCAGGTTTTCATGGAACTTTTAGAGTTTTTATGCAGTTTTAGGGTGTTTTAGGGGGTTTAGTTTTTTTTCATCCTTTATGGATATTAGTTTACCTTAGTTTTTTTATGAATTTGGTATTTTTATGGTTTTAAGTTTCCCTTTGGTGTTTTAGGGTTTTTATGGTCCTTTAGGGTTATTAGGGTTCATTACTATTATTATGGTTTTCGGGTCTTTTGACGTTTGTTGGGGTTATAGGGACATTTAGGATTTTCAAGGTACATTAATGCCTCTTAGGATTTTTTTAGATAATTTTATGATCTTTTAGTGGGTTTTAGTGTATTTTGGGTCTTTATAGTTTTTAGAGAATTTTAGGGGTTTAGGGTCTTTTTAGTGTCTTTTATGACCCCTTAAGGATTTTTTGGATTTTTAGGATGTCTTAGGGTTTTTAGGGCTTATTATGGTTTTTTATGGTTGTTAGGGATTTCTACGGTTTTAGTTTTTTTTGGGGGTTTTTGGGGATCTTAGGATCATATTGGGTTTTTATGATTTTTGGGGTATTATATTTTTTACGATTTAATGGTTTTTATGTTTTGTATATTTTTTCTAAATTTTTATGTGGTTTAAGGGTTTTTAAGGATATTTAAGGGGTTTTAAGGTTATTTAGGGTTTTATGTATATTTTGGGTTTTATGGGTTTTTAGGGGTTTTACTGTTTTTAGGTGTTTTATGGGGTTTTAGGGTTTTTATGGTTTTTAATGTCTTTTTAGGGACATTTAGTGATATAGGGTTTTTGGTTTTTAATGGATTTAATGTTTTTTATAGTTTTTACGGATTTTCATAATTTTTTCAAGAAATTTAAAATTTGGGGTTTTTTACAATTTTTATTGGTTTTTTGGACTTTTTAGGGTTTTATGGGTTTTTAGGGTTTTATGGGTTTTTAGGGTTTTCATGGGTTTTTGTGTTGTTATGGTTTTTACTGTTCTTAGAATTTTTAATAGTTTTAACTGGTTTTTTCGGATTTTATGCGTTTTTAGGGCTCCTTAAGGGTTTTATTTATTTTAAAGGTTGTTATTGGGTTTAATGATTTTCATGGCTTTTGGATTTTAATGGGTTTTAGGGTTTTTAACGTTTTTATTATTTTTAGTATTTGTAGGGTTTTTGGGTTTTTGGGTTTATGGGTTCTTGGGTTTTAGGTTTCTATAGTTTTTTGGGGTTTATATATTTTATGAATTTTCAGTGGTTTCTAGGGGTTTTGAGGGAGTTTTAGGGGTTCATGGGTTTATAATGTTTTAGGGTTTTAGGTGGTTTTAGGGTTTTTTATAGGTTTTTAGTGGGTGTTGTTTTTTATGGGATTTTAGCAGTTGAATGGTTATATGGGTTTTAGTGTTTTTTATTTTTTTAGTGTAATTTTAGGGGTTTTAGTGATTTTTAGGGGGTTTTAGGGTTCTTAGTGCTTTAGGGTTTTTAGAGGTTTAATGGGTTTTAAGGGCTTTTAGGGTCTTATTTTTATATTAGTCTTTTTATGTATTTTTTTAATGTTTAACAGTTTTTAATGTATTGGGATTTTTATTGGGGTTTTGGGTCTTGGTGGGGTGTTGTATTTATGGTTATTTAGTGTTTTTAGGGTTATGGTGGGTTTAGGGTCTTTTTGTGTGTTTTATGTTCTATTAAGGGTTTTAGGGGTTTATTAATTTTTTATGATTCAAGGTGGGTTCCATGGTTTTTAAGGTATTATGTGTATTTAGGGTTTTAATATTATTTATGGTTTTTATGTTTTTTTCGTGTTTTAGGGTTTTTAGCAGTTTCTATGGTTTATATTGTTTAGTGTTTTATTAAGGTTTTTCGGGTTTTAAATTTGTTTTAGGGGTTTTAAAAATTTTAGGAGTTTTAGGGGTTTTTTGATTTTTTAGGGTTTTTATGGATTTTTAGGGTTTTGGGAGTTTTAGGGTGTGTTTGCGGGTTTAGTGGCTTTTAGGGTTAGTGGGTTTTAGGTTTTTTGTGTGTTTTAGTTGATTTTAGAGTTTTTTGGTTTTTATAGGTTTTTCAAATGGTTTTTAGGGGAATTAATGGGGTTTTATGTTTTAGGGGGTTTTAATGGGTTTTAAGGGGTTTTAGGGTTTTTTGGTTTTTAGGGGTTTCAGGATTTCAAATGTTTTAAGGGGTATTACTGTATTTGGGGGGGGGGGGTTTATAGAATTTTTTATAATTTTTTTGGGTTTTTATAAGGCAAGGAAGGTGTGAGACCAGGCTATTCATGGGCCCCCAAAATTTATTAAAAGAAAAGAAAGCAGACAAGGGGAGGGTGGGGCCAACAAACCCACACCAAAAAAGCCCCGGACCCCCAAGACACTAAAAACCCAAAATACATAAAAGTAAAGATTGCTACAGACCAAGTTCACCATTCCCAATAGGGTCTCCATTAGCACCATAGCCCTAGGAAGCATTTGAGTCCAGTCAATCCCATTCAAAAGATTCATATTGCTTGAGGAAGGCTGCACAATACTTCCTGAGTTCCACATTCAGATTCACTTTTCCAGCCTACGCTTCCCCACCATGGGCATGTCCTTTACCTTTGCAAGCCTTGGAGGAGTCTCTAGTAGCCATTGTACTTGGAAGGGAGGAATAGTCCCTCCTTGGCCTCTGTTTCACCAGGGTGCCACTCATCACGTTGGCCTTTCTGTGAGTTGCATCAGTAGGCACGACCATGTCGCCATGCCTGCCTCATTCCGAAACAGACCACAGCTTTCTCTTCTGATTGCAGCCATAGGAACTAGAAAGACCGATCATTGCTTTATCCCTCTTGATTCTAGCCAGGCTGGCATACATAAGGTCATCGTGGTCCCCAAAAAAATTTCCTAGCCTTATGTGTTCATCATTCTCATCCCAAAGAAAGACCACCGGTTGCAGATCTGGATTTTGGAAGATATATTTTATATGCTGGTCAAGTGGGATTTCTGAACAGCCTAACATAATCGGATCTGATAGCTCAACACAGGGGGAAACTTCTCTAATAGAACAAGAGCAGAGCTCGGATTAGGCTGATCAATGCTCCTCCTATTAGTATGAAGGCTATCAAACTGCTGCTCGAGCTGAGGGGTATCACTCAGACCAATTCCAGGAATAGCAGCATCAATCATCACTTGCTCCGGCAAATTCACAGTGGTTGGGGGGTTTTTCTCACCCAAGACCCTCAATCCATCATGGGAGGATGACATATATGCATCCTAAGGGCCATCAGTGTTAATGTAAAGACCCGCAAATTTCAAGGAAATTTTTTTTTTCTTAATTTTCTTTGGAATTTTACAAGAGCGCAGCTTCTGACGGCACCTGATTCCGAGGCCCGGTGTGCCCGGAATCATTTTCCGAAGTTTGGCTCGGGTACGTTCAGTGAACGGACGAGCGGGTTTTTCTATCTTTTGAACCGGTGCCTGGAATCGAATTCTGAGGGCACCGATGAAATCGCAGCGCCGGTATTTGCTTAGAAACGCCTCTTCCGGAGTTGCGTTTGCTCAGACGTGGTTTTTAAATTTTGCGGCTTTAAGTCAGAAATAAAATAAAGTTTGTGCGACAACTTTATTTTATTTCACTTAAACTGCTTGGAAGCCACTTAAAGTCACTTAAAGGCGGCTTGAACTGAGTTGAACTGGATAGGATGCTATCCAGAAATATCCTACCCCTTGGTAGGATATTTGTGCGGTGGGACCCGCATGAGCCCCGCCGTTTCTTTCGCTAAGTAACGCACCCGCGAAAACCCGTCAAAGTAACTGAAAAGTCAACCGACACGTTTTCTTTAATTCTTAACAGACCATTTAATTGGGCGGTTTATTTCGTAAATTAAATGGACTGTTTCTTCATGAATTAAATGGGTCGTTTCTTTCGAATTGATGGATCGTTTCTTAACCGGTTTCGTGTTGGCATGTTTATAAAATAAGACCAACCTAAAAATCCTTGGAAAGGATTTGAGAGAATCTTCGTTCCTCCACCCTCCCCGCGAAGAACGCGAAGAACGCGAAGAACGCGAAGAACGCGAAGAACGCCGGAACCGGAATCCGACGACGCACGATCCGCGACGTCAACAGCTTTTCCGCGACCTTCTTCTACTTCTTCTTCGGTGCCTCTTCTTCCGCGGCGAACCTGCGATCGGCGGTTAAAGGTGAGAATCGAAACTTCTAAATTCTCCCTTCTTAATTTCAATAACAACGGATTTAATTAATTAAATCTGTTTGTTCTTGATCCGGAGATTGGCGACGCGACGCCGGATACCGCGACGACGCGACGATCTCCTTCTTCCGCGACGAGCGATTCCGCGACGACCTCTCGTCCGACGACGACTTCGAGGTAGGGATTTATTTTGGAAAAGTTACCCCTTTTTAATTTTCTCGTGAACGTTCTTGAAAATTTAAAAAGCCGGTTTCAAGCGAACAATTTTATCTTTAAATAAAATTGTTGGATCATGTGTTGATCATCTTATTCTTTTCTCCCGTTGTTTATGATTAACGCGGAGGGAGCGGGTCTAACGAACAAGACCCGGCAACCCTCCGCCGATCTTCCCTTTTTGTGCGGATTTGGCGGACGACGACGAACCGTGCGGCAAGGGCAATCCGTTGTTTCCGCAGTGAAGATCGTCCCCCGGGAGGAGCAACGGCGCAGACGGGAAAGGAATCGGGCCACCGGAGCATCTCCGGCGGCCCGCGGAAGGCGGCGGCGGCGCGGGTCGCCGGCGCGGCGGCGCCGGCGACCGGAGGCGGCGCCGGCGACCGGAGGCGGCGGCGCCCGGCGCGCCGCCGTGGAGGAAGCCCGCCGCGGCTCGGCCGCGCAGAACCGGGAACGGACGCGGCGGCCCGGCCGCGTCCGCGTGACAGGCGGTCCCCCCCGCGGGGGCCGCGTTTCTCCAAATGCCGCGGGTCAAACCCACGGCGGCGGCCTGCTCGGCCGCTCGGCCGAAGCCGAGCCGGCCGGTCCGGTCGGTCGGGCTGCGCCCAGGCCGGACCGGACCCGGCCGAGCCGGTTCGGGCCGGTTCGGGCCGGTTCGGGCCGGTTCGGGCCGGGTCGCCCTGGGCCCGGAACCCCCGTTTCGGGCCCTCTTCGGTCTTTCGCCCATATCTTGGGCCTGGGACCTCCGATTGACAAACCGTCAGCGGCTACGCGATCCTTGGATCGAGACGGTCGTTTCGGTATATTATACTCAAGGTTCGGAAGACTTTGGGTTCGGCCGGGTTGGTTCGTACACGAAACCAACCGGGCCCTCGGAGCAGAAACGCTCATAACTTGAGCTACGGACGTCCGATCGACGTACCGTCAGCTGTGGTAGTTTCCTCTAAGTGAGACGGAACTTTTGGCATACTCCGCCCGAGGATCGGATACAGGCGGAGTACGGTCGGGTTGGTTTTGCCCTAAAAACCAACCGGGCCCCTGGGACAAAAATGCCAATAACTCTCAGACCGGGCGTCCGATTGACGCGCCGTCTGTTGCGTTGAGATCCTGTTGTCGATACGGAACTTTTGGATACATCAACTTCGGACTACGTGTCAGTTGATGTATCAGCCTCTCGGCTCGTGGAGCGGACCCTCCTAAACGAGCTCGCTATGTGCGGGAACCCTAGCGCTGGCTGTGATTTCGACGGCAGAGCAGAGATCCTCCGTGGACTGCGACGACGGCAGAGCAGAGATCCTCTGTGGACTGCGACGATGGCAGAGCAGAGATCCTCCGTGGACTGCGACGACGGCAGAGCAGAGATCCTTCGTGGACTGCGGCAGCGACTGTGCAGAGATCCTCAGTGGACTGCGTCGACTACTGCACTCAGCGATCCCGTGTGGATCAGTGCCTACAGGTTCTGTGTGAGCCCGATCCTCCGTGGGTCCTTACTACCGGTTCTGTGTGAGCCACTGCCTACAGGTTCTGTGTGAGCCCGATCCTACGTGGGTCTCTTGCGGGGGTTAGTACCTATCGATCCTTCGTGGGTCCGACGACTTAGACGGATCAGTGATCGTCTTTGACGTCATCTGAAAAAGTATACCTGGTTGAGCTGAATCTTATGTTACTCTCCTATGTGGATTGTGTTGAACTATCCTAAGTGGATTTACTGTTTACTCTCCTTTGTGGATTGTGTTGAACTATCCTTTGTGGATTTACTGTTTACTCTCCTTGTGGATTTGAGTCTTGCTTTCCTTTGTGGATTGAGTTGTTCTCGAGCTCGTGAGCAGAGCTAGAAATGGGGACTTAGGTATATGTATGGGCATATACCTAAGTCGAGTCAAATGTTACTTCGTGATTGCATCTTTCTTTTGTACTATATCCTTTGTGGATTTCGGGAGACCTTCGGGGGTCTCGGGGTCCTTACTGAGTAGCTTGTACTCACCCCTGCACGGGCTATGCCCGCACCTTGTTGTGTTGGTTGCAGACGACGGACAGCGCTGATCACGGTTGGGGCGTGGAGCAGGACGGTACCTGGAGGTGGACCACTGGGCGGAACGTACTCGGAGCGGACGTGGGACCCGAGGAGCCTGGAGGCTATCTGTACCCACCCTTCAGGTGGGATTTCCAGTGGACGACACGAGGCCGCCGTCTTTTCTTCGGTTGCTGTTCTTTACTTTTTCAGTTGTACTTTACAGTTGGGCTTGTATTTCCGGCCCCCTTTACTTTTCTGCACTTTACTTTCCGCTTGCTGACTCTGTGTGGTTGTTACTTATAAAGGCAATGCCTTCCCTGTTTACTGGGATTTTACGCCTTGGTGCTAGTCGCCAGCCCCTGGCCTATGGAAGGCGGGCTTGGGGTAGTCACGGCACGGGCCCCGAGGACGGGTCGTGACAAATTGGTATCAGAGGTGGTCGGTTCTACCGTGGACTCTGATCGTCCTTTCTTTCTATGTGAAGCAATCGTGTTTAGTGTATTGAGTGTGGTTATCAGTTCAGGGAGCCCAGTGTTGGTGCGGCGGCCGACGTATCCGTACACCAGGACCCTGACTCCTGATTTCCGACTTAATGCATGAAAACATTGATTGCGTGTGTGTTTCAAGTTTTTCTTTGTGATTACTTGTGTCAGCTCACCGGGTATACTGATCTGCTTTATGAAAGTCTCAAGTTTTCCTTGTGATTACTTGTGCCAGCTCACCAGGTATACTGTTCTGACTGTGGTGCTCTTATTCTCCTTTTCAGGATGGCCCCGCGACGACTGCCAGCTAGGGTTCCGAGTGTAGGGCGCGACGGCAGCCCACCGAGCGACGAGGCCTTGGTGCAGGGCCCTTTGCCAGCTGTGGCACCGGCGGTAGCTTTACCCGCCGAGCCACCGATGCTACCAGTACCAGACGCTGACGATGCACGTCGCCTCAGGGCACTGCATGAGTTTCAGAGCCAGCGACCGCCCAGGTTTCGCGGTGAGGCGGACCCCCAGGCCGCCGAGGACTGGCTAGAGGCGGTGGTACGGATCTTCAGACTAGTGAGGACACCAGCGGATCTCATGGTGATTCTCGCAGCGAGCCTCCTGCAGGCGGCGGCAGGACGATGGTGGAGCCTGATGCTCCAGGTTCACGATGAGGCATCCCTGCTCTGGACGGACTTCGAGAGCCTCTTCCGCTCTGAGTTCGTCCCGGCCACCCTCCGAGCGGTGCGCATCCAGGAGCTTCTCCAGCTGCGCCAGGGCAGCATGACGGTCGCTCAGTATGCGGCGAGGTTCACGGACCTATCTCGCTACTCGACCGATATGGTACGGGACCCCTTCTTCCGGGCCCGGACCTTCGAGCAGGGCTTGCGACAGGAGATTCGGGCGTCGCTGATCTCCCTCACCATTCCGACCCAGGCTGGAGTGCTGGAGTGAGCCCTCCTGATCGAGAGCTTCCTGGCAGAGCCTTCTTCAGCGGCGAGACCTAGCGCAGGGCGGCAGGTAGCTGAGTCTTCGGCATCAGGTAGCCGACGGATGACTCACGGGTCCAGGCAGACCAGACCCCCACGCAGACGGCCTCAGGACACCGGCTCAGCAGTACGAGGCACACAGCGGAGTGCCAGCCTTTCGAGAGGCAGGTTGTGCTACTCTTGCGGCGGGCAGGGTCACATGGCTCGTGACTGCCCGACTCGCCGATCAGAGGAGCAGCAGACGGTGGAGGGGCCACCCAGGCAGAGGCAGAGGGTCGACCGTGGCGGTCCACAGGGAGGAGGCGGATGAGGCCGAGGAGCTGGCCGAGCAGCGGGTGGTGGGCGACGCTTCCAGGCTCTACCCCCACCACCACCAGGAGGGCCACCTTGACCACAGGGAGATGGCGGGCAGGGACATGCCCAGCTCCAGGCAGTGGAGGCCTACGAC
Source organism: Viscum album (assembly GCA_963277665.1). Lineage (NCBI taxonomy): Eukaryota > Viridiplantae > Streptophyta > Magnoliopsida > Santalales > Viscaceae > Viscum > Viscum album. The sequence continues at coordinate 1,010,264,981 of OY728126.1, forward strand.
CCCGACATGCCAGAGATGATTCGAGGTACGATCTGTGTCTATTCCACCCTTGCTGCAGTACTTATAGACACAGGAGCGAGTCACTCTTTCATAGCCTCTGCCCTTGTTCGGAGCTCGGAGATTCCGACTGAGCCGTTGGCTCGATCCTTACGGCTAGAGACTCCTACGGGAGCAGACTCGACGATTACGCACTGGTGCCGGCAGTGTGAGCTTACTCTAGGAGGCGAGAGCTTCGGCTGGGATCTCCTTGTAGCGGCGTCGAGGCCTTACGACGTCATCTTGGGCATGGATTGGCTATCCACGGTTCATGCCCAGATCGACTGTTTTAGGCGCAAGGTGCGATGTGTTCGTACCGACGGGAGCAGGTTTACCTTCACCGGCGAGAAGGGAACCTTTGCAGCACAGGATGGACTTCCGCGGAGGAGAGTGCAGCCTATCTCTCATCAGTTGGCTAGCCTCATCCTAGGAGCAGTGGACGTGCGGAGTCCGGCTTTTCCTGCAGTGGTGGACCAGTACGTGGACGTCTTTCCCGACGACGTTCCAGGGCTACCTCCTCATAGAGAGGTAGACTTTTACATCGACTTGTACCCCGGGACAGCCCCGATATCTACTCCAGCATATCGGATGGCCCCCGCTGAGCTTCGAGAGCTGCGGGTACAGTTGGAGGACTTGCAGAGCAAGGGGTTTATCCGACCCAGTGTTTCACCCTGGGCTTCCCCGATTTTGTTCGCCAAGAAGGCGGACGGGAGCTTGCGACTGTGTGTCGACTATCGTCGCCTGAACCAGGTGACAGTGAGGAACAAGTATCCGCTGCCACGGATTGATGACCTCTTCGATCAGCTCAAGGGAGCGCGGTGGTTCTCGAAGATAGACCTCCGGTCAGGCTATCATCAGCTCAGAGTTTGAGACGAGGACGTACAGAAGACGGCCTTCAGGTGTCGGTATGGCCATTATGAGTTCTTGGTTATGCCGTTCGGCATAACCAATGCTCCAGCAGTGTTCATGAGCCTCATGAACAGGATCTTCCAGCCATACCTCGACCGATTTGTCGTTGTCTTCATTGACGACATTTTGGTATACTCGACGACTGAGGAGGAGCATGCCTACCACCTGCGAGTTGTGCTAGACACACTCCGAGAGCACCAGCTTTATGGCAAGCTCTCAAAATGCCAGTTCTGGTTACGTGAGGTCCATTTCTTGGGGCATGTCATTTCTGAGGCGGGAGTTGCAGTGGATCCCGCGAAGATCGAGGCAGTGCTAGCTTGGGAGCCACCCAGGAGCGTGACAGAGGTGCGGAGCTTCTTGGGCCTAGCCGGATACTATCGGAGATTCGTGCCAGACTTCTCCAGAGTTGCGGCACCACTCTCAGCCTTGACGAAGAAGGGGAAACCCTTTGTGTGGTCAGACAGATGTCAGCAGAGCTTCCAGGAGCTGAGACAGAGATTGACCAGTGCACCTATCTTGAGGTTGCCTGAGGAGGGAGTTGGATACGTAGTTTACTGCGACGCATCAGGGACTGGACTCGGGTGCGTCCTGATGCAGGAGCGGGCCGTGATCGCCTACGGATCACGTCAGTTGAGGCCGCATGAGCAGAACTACGCCACTCATGACCTGGAGTTAGCAGCAGTGGTCTTCGCTCTGAAGACTTGGCGGCACTATCTGATGGGCGAGCGCTTCACTGTCTTTTCTGACCACCAGAGTCTCAGGTATATCTTCTCTCAGAAGGACCTGAACCTGAGACAGCGGAGATGGCTTGAGTTCCTCCCGGACTATGACTTTGAGATAGTCTATACTCCTGGGAAGGGGAACGTGGTAGCCGATGCCCTCAGCAGGAGGACGGGCATTCAGCTGCTTGAGGAGGCGACGAAGCAGCTAGCCTCCTTGCAGATATCCTTCGTGGATAGAGACGGAGCAGCCTTTCTTAAGTCTCTCACAGTCTCTCCTCCACTTCTACAGCGGGTCAGAGAGGCTCAGCGTGGGGACGCTGACTGTGAGACCCGACGTGCACTGATATCCTCAGGTCAGGCGCCTGATGGTTTCTCCCTTGGAGCAGAGCACGACATCCTTTTCAGAGGGCGTACCTTCGTACCAGTTGCTTTACGAGAGGAGGTGCTGAGAGAGTTTCACACTTCTCCCTTGGCGGTACATCCCGGAGTGGCGAAGATGTACCAGGATCTCAGACGACAGCACTGGTGGCCGGGCATGAAGAAAGCTGTGGCAGAGTTCGTTTCACGATGCCTCACCTGCCAGCAGGTGAAGGCAGAGCATCAGGTACCAGCAGGTTTGGTACAGCCCTTGGAGGTCCCGGAGTGGAAGTGGGATAGCATATCTATGGACTTCGTGACTGGACTTCCACGTACTTCCAGAGGTCACGACTCCATTTGGGTGATTGTCGACCGACTCACCAAGTCGGCACACTTCTTACCCATCAGAGAGCAGGGCTCAGTGGAGAGATTGGGACGTCTTTACGTCCAGGAGATCGTACGGATTCACGGTGTGCCATCATCTATCGTCTCCGATCGAGATGCTCGTTTCACTTCCCGGCTTTGGAAGGGGTTGCAGGAGGCGTTCGGGACGCGGCTCCATCTGAGCACAGCCTTCCACCCTCAGACGGATGGTCAGACGGAGAGGACCATACAGACACTCAAGGACATGCTCCGTGCATGTGTTCTCGACTTTGGTCGCAGCTGGGAGGACCACCTACCCTTGGTGGAGTTTGCGTACAACAACAGCTACCACTCCACCATCTGGATGGCACCATACGAGGCGTTGTACGGCAGACCCTGCAGATCGCCGTTGTGCTGGACAGACCCTGGGGAGTCAGCACTCGTGGGACCAGAGATGGTCCGAGCCACGACAGAGAAGGTCCAGATCATCCAGGAGAGGATGAGGACAGCTCAGAGCCGGCAGAAGTCATATGCTGACAGGAGGCGGAGGCCACTAGAGTTCGAGGATGGCGACCACGTCTTCTTGCGTGTCTCACCTCGACGTGGTTTACGGAGATTTGGCCGAGGCGGCAAGTTGTCTCCACGCTTCATCGGGCCTTTCCAGGTCCTCAGCAGGATAGGAGAGGTGGCTTATCGCCTGGCTCTACCACCTCAGTTGCACCGGGTGCACGACGTCTTTCACGTGTCTCAGCTGAGGAGATACGTGCACGACCCGACGCACATCATCGACTTTGGGGAGCTGGACGTGGACGATGGGGCGACTTTTGCGGAGGTCCCAGTGGAGATCGAGGATCGACAGGAGCGGGTCCTACGTGGGCGGTCGATTCCTCTTGTGCGCGTCAGATGGCAGCACGGGAACCTCCAGGAGAGCACTTGGGAGCGGGAGGCTCGGATGCGTGCTCAGTACCCCCATTTGTTCCCCTAGTTTTGATGTATCTTTACGGGGACGTAAAGCCCTGAGGTGGGAGTAATGTAAAGACCCGCAAATTTCAAGGAAATTTTTTTTTCTTAATTTTCTTTGGAATTTTACAAGAGCGCAGCTTCTGACGGCACCTGATTCCGAGGCCCGGTGTGCCCGGAATCATTTTCCGAAGTTTGGCTCGGGTACGTTCAGTGAACGGACGAGCGGGTTTTTCTATCTTTTGAACCGGTTCCCGGAATCGAATTCTGAGGGCACCGATAAAATCGCAGCGCCGGTATTTGCTTAGAAACGCCTCTTCCGGAGTTGGGTTTGCTCAGACGTGGTTTTTAAATTTTGCGGCTTTAAGTCAGAAATAAAATAAAGTTTGTGCGACAACTTTATTTTATTTCACTTAAACTGCTTGGAAGCCACTTAAAGTCACTTAAAGGCGGCTTGAACTGAGTTGAACTGGATAGGATGCTATCCAGAAATATCCTACCCCTTGGTAGGATATTTGTGCGGTGGGACCCGCACGAGCCCCGCCGTTTCTTTCGCTAAGTAACGCACCCGCGAAAACCCGTCAAAGTAACTGAAAAGTCAACCGACGCGTTTTCTTTAATTCTTAACAGACCATTTAATTGGGCGGTTTATTTCGTAAATTAAATGGACTGTTTCTTCGTGAATTAAATGGGTCGTTTCTTTCGAATTGATGGATCGTTTCTTAACCGGTTTCGTGTTGGCATGTTTATAAAATAAGACCAACCTAAAAATCCTTGGAAAGGATTTGAGAGAATCTTCGTTCCTCCACCCTCCCCGCGAAGAACGCGAAGAACGCGAAGAACGTGAAGAACGCGAAGAACGCCGGAACCGGAATCCGACGACGCACGATCCGCGACGTCAACAGCTTTTCCGCGACCTTCTTCTTCTTCTTCTTCGGTGCCTCTTCTTCCGCGGCGAACCTGCGATCGGCGGTTAAAGGTGAGAATCGAAACTTCTAAATTCTCCCTTCTTAATTTCAATAACAACGGATTTAATTAATTAAATCTGTTTGTTCTTGATCCGGAGATTGGCGACGCGACGCCGGATACCGCGACGACGCGACGATCTCCTTCTTCCGCGACGAGCGATTCCGCGACGACCTCTCGTCCGACGACGACTTCGAGGTAGGGATTTATTTTGGAAAAGTTACCCCTTTTTAATTTTCTCGTGAACGTTCTTGAAAATTTAAAAAGCCGGTTTCAAGCGAACAATTTTATCTTTAAATAAAATTGTTGGATCATGTGTTGATCATCTTATTCTTTTCTCCCGTTGTTTATGATTAACGCGGAGGGAGCGGGTCTAACGAACAAGACCTGGCAACCCTCCGCCGATCTTCCCTTTTTGTGCGGATTTGGCGGACGACGACGAACCGTGCGGCAAGGGCAATCCGTTGTTTCCGCAGTGAAGATCGTCCCCCGGGAGGAGCAACGGCGCAGACGGGAAAGGAATCGGGCCACCGGAGCATCTCCGGCGGCCCGCGGAAGGCGGCGGCGGCGCCGGCGACCGGAGGCGGCGGCGCCCGGCGCGCCGCCGTGGAGGAAGCCCGCCGCGGCGGCGGCGGCCGGTTCCGCGGCCGTGCGGAACCGGGAACGGACGCGGCGGCCCGGCCGCGTCCGCGTGACAGGTGGTCCCCCCCGCGGGGGCCGCGTTTCTCCAAATGGCGCGGGTCAAACCCGCGGCGGCGGCCTGCTCGGCCGCTCGGCCGAAGCCGAGCCGGCCGGTCCGGTCGGCCGGGCCGCGCCCAGGCCGGACCGGACCCGGCCGAGCCGGTTCGTGCCGGTTCGGGCCGGCCCGGTTCGGGCCGACCCGGTTCGGCCGACCCCAGGGGGGGGGGTTCGGGCCGGGTCGCCCCGGGCCCGGAACCCCCGTTTCGGGCCCTCTTCGGTCTTTCGCCCATATCTTGGGCCTGGGACCTCCGATTGATGAACCGTCAGCGGCTACACGATCCTTGGATCGAGACGGTCGTTTCGGTATATTATACTCAAGGTTCGGAAGATTTTGGGTTCGGCCGGGTTGGTTCGTACACGAAACCAACCGGGCCCTCGGAGCAGAAACGCTCATAACTTGAGCTACGGAAGTCCGATCGACGTACCGTCAGCTGTGGTAGTTTCCTCTAAGTGAGACGGAACTTTTGGCATACTCCGCCCGAGGATCGGATACAGGCGGAGTACGGTCGGGTTGGTTTTGCCCTAAAAACAAACCGGGCCCCTGGGACAAAAATGCCAATAACTCTCAGACCGGGCGTCCGATTGACGCGCCGTCTGTTGCGTTGAGATCCTGTTGTCGATATGGAACTTTTGGATACATCAACTTCGGACTACGTGTCAGTTGATGTATCAGCCTCTCGACTCGTGGAGCGGACCCTCCTAAACGAGCTCGCTATGTGCGGGAACCCTAGCGCTGGCTGTGACTTCGACGGCAGAGCAGAGATCCTCCGTGGACTGCGACGACGGCAGAGCAGAGATCCTCCGTGGACTGCGACGACGGCAGAGCAGAGATCCTCCGTGGACTGCGACGACGGCAGAGCAGAGATCCTTCGTGGACTGCGGCGGCGACTGTGCAGAGATCCTCAGTGGACTGCGTCGACTACTGCACTCAGCGATCCCGTGTGGATCAGTGCCTACAGGTTCTGTGTGAGCCCGATCCTCCGTGGGTCCTTACTACCGGTTCTGTGTGAGCCACTACCTACAGGTTCTGTGTGAGCCCGATCCTACGTGGGTCTCTTGCGGGGGTTAGTACCTATCGATCCTTCGTGGTTCCGACGACTTAGACGGATCAGTGATCGTCTTTGACGTCATCTGAAAAAGTATACCTGGTTGAGCTGAATCTTATGTTACTCTCCTATGTGGATTGTGTTGAACTATCCTAAGTGGATTTACTGTTTACTCTCCTTTGTGGATTGTGTTGAACTATCCTTTGTGGATTTACTGTTTACTCTCCTTCTGGATTTGAGTCTTGCTTTCCTTTGTGGATTGAGTTGTTCTCGAGCTCGTGAGCAGAGCTAGAAATGGGGACTTAGGTATATGTATGGGAATATACCTAAGTCGAGTCAAATGTTACTTCGTGATTGCATCTTTCTTTTGTGCTATATCCTTTGTGGATTTCGGGAGACCTTCGGGGGTCTCGGGGTCCTTACTGAGTAGCTTGTACTCACCCCTGCACGGGCTATGCCCGCACCTTGTTGTGTTGGTTGCAGACGACGGACAGCGCTGATCACGGTTGGGGCGTGGAGCAGGACGGTACCTGGAGGTGGACCACTGGGCGGAACGTACTCGGAGCGGACGTGGGACCCGAGGAGCCTGGAGGCTATCTGTACCCACCCTTCAGGTGGGATTGCCAGTGGACGACACGAGGCCGCCGTCTTTTCTTCAGTTGCTGTTCTTTACTTTTTCCGTTGTACTTTACAGTTGGGCTTGTATTTCCGGCCCCCTTTACTTTTCTGCACTTTACTTTCCGCTTGCTGACTCTGTGTGGTTGTTACTTATAAAGGCAATGCCTTCCCTGTTTACTGGGATTTTACGCCTTGGTGCTAGTCGCCAGCCCCTGGCCTATGGAAGGCGGGCTTGGGGTAGTCACGGCACGGGCCCCGAGGACGGGTCGTGACAGTTAGCCTCTACATCCTGCAGTTCCTGTCCCACTAGACCCCCTTCCTCAATTCCCAAAGAGTCCAAAGGGTCAAATCCTGTGAACCAATTAGAGGTTAAGACCATGTCATGTCCATTTCCATGAACAACTGCTGGAGGGCCTGACAAAGTATCCCTCTCCATCGCATGGAAAGTTCGTCTCAATGTCATGCATGCATCCCTGATTTTTTCATCCTGTAAGACCACGACCCCTACTTCACTGGGAGTTTTATTCCCCACTTTAGAAGAGGCATCACCCCTCCCAGTCCCAAGTAACCCTTAAATCACTTGAAAATGTCCTTGACCGAGGTTTTCCCCTCAGCACCCTTCCGGGGGGATGATCCCCCTTCCTCCACCCTATCGTCCCTCCCAACATCCAGTAGAGAGATCAGAGGGTCATCTTTCTCACCTACAGCTCCACTATTAAGCTCAACTTTGGGGAGATAACCTAATTTCCACGCCCAACCACCACACCATCATAGCATGCACATTAACTTTTCATATTACCAAGAGTAAATCAGGAGAAACAATACTTTTCCCATTATTCAAACACCACATGTGGCTTCTATCAAATCTCTTCACCAATTTCAATCCAAACAAAGTCAACTGGATCCTTCGAGACATCAATTTAAACACAAACCTTGAGTTCAATTGAATGATAGAGGTCCCTGGTTCTACTATCCACATATAGAAACCTTCCAACCAAATTTCCCAACATAGTAATAGTAGACAAGTTTTGAAATGGTAGGGGAGCTTTGGAAACCTTACCCAGATTTCAATCAATGGGGAGTCAGGATTCAGATGGAAGATAAAGATACACTAGAATTGGGAAAAGCGAAGAGCATCGCACATGTGAGGAGCTATTGACCATGCCCGAATCAGATCTTCTTACAATGAGAACCGAATCAAAATGCGGCCGAAGTTGACCAAACCAATATTGGAGCGGTCCATAAGATCCCAATGCTAACAAACAAATCTGTCAAAAACATCAATCAGGGGATTCTAGTTCAAAAACCAGGCAACTAGGGTCAGGTTATGGAGGGAAGAGGCCTTGTTGAACTCTGCAATCGAAAGTGGAAGCTTCAGAAGGCCTTCGGGAAAACGCGTAACCTTGGGGAAATGTTCAATCCGTGGAAAAGTAAGAAGCGAGTTAGGATCCAAGAAGGGTAAGAATATTTCTTTAAAAGAGGGTATATACAACCCCTCCCCCATAGAGGAGGGAGGCCAGGGCACAACCATTAGTGTCGTCTTCAAGCCAGCAATGAAGTGGCAGGAACACAATCATGAGAGCAGAGCGGATCATCCATCTTATTTTCTATCTTATTGTGTTTTTATAAGGGTTTTAATGTTTTTCCATGCTTTTAGTGATTTGGGTTTTAGGTTTTTTTCATTATTGTTTATGGGTGTCAGCATTTTTAGGGGTTTTACTATTTTTTGGTTTTAATCGTTTTTATGGATTTTATTTTTATTCAGGTTTTTTTGGGTTATGTAGGGGTATTATGGGTGTTAAGTTGTTTTAGGGTCTCATAGGTTTCTAAAGGGTCTTTTAGTGTTTGTTATAGTTTTTTGGGTTTTACAGTTTTATTGGGTTTCATAGGGTTTTACGGTTTGTTAGGGCTTTTTTATGTATTGTGGGTTTCTTAGTGTTTTTAGGGTTTTAGGATATTCTTATAATTTTATGAGTTTTTAGGTTTTTTTGGATTTTTATGGGTTTTAATGATTTTTAGTTTTTAGGGGTCTTAATGTGGTTTTAGGGGTTTTATTGGATTTAGGGTCTTTTAATAGTTTTTTTCATGTATTTTCAATTTTTGGGGGAGTAAAGGTTATTTAGGGTTTTAGAGTGATTTAGTTATTTATGGTTTTTAGGTTTTTAGGGTACATTAAAGGTTTTTATGGTTTTAGGGGTTTTGAGGGATTTTAGGGTATATATTTGTTTTTAGGTTTTTTTGTGTTCTTCGGGGTTTTGGTGTTCAATAGTGAATTTAGGATGTTTAAATGTTTCTTATGGCCTTTTATGGTTTTAAGGGGATTTTTGGACTTTTATATTTTTTTTAAATTCTTTTTTTATCTTTTATGGGTGTTATGGTCTTTCAGGGGATTTATGGTTTTTATTGTATTTTAATGTCTTATTATGGTTTTTAGGGGTGTTTATAGTTTTTAGGGGGTTTATGGTATTTTTGAAATTTGGGTTTTTATGGTTTTAGGGTTTTTAGGGTTTTTAGGGTTTTAGAGGGGTTTTATGGTTTCTTATGGATTTTAGGGTTTAATGATTTTTTTGGGTTTTAGGTTTTCTTTTTGGTTTTTTAGGGTTTTTGGGATGTTAGAGTTTTTTGAGGTTTTTAGGGGGTTGGTTTTGGAGATTTTTGGGTTTTCGGGATTTTATGAATTTCACAAGTCTTTTAATGGTTTTAGGTTTTTTAACAGTTTTTTTGGGGCCTTAGTGTCTTTAGAGGTTCTTTAATTTTGTGGGTTTTTAGAGTTGTTTTACTATTCTTAAGGGTTTTTATGAGTTTTAGGGGTTTTTGAGTGTTTTAGGTTGTTTTATTGGTTTTAGGTTTTTTAGGGGTTTAGTGTTTTTAAGGATTTTTTACCGTTTTATATCATTTTTTTGTTTTTAAACATGTTTAACCACTTTTGAGGTATTGAGGATTTTTATAGGTTTTTTAGAGACTTTTAGTGATTTTAGGGTTTTTAGGTTTTTAGGGGTTTATAGGTTTTTTAGGATATTTAGGTTCTTTTGTGGTTTTTGGGTTTTTAGTGTCTTTAGGCGTGTTTTAGGGTTTTTATGGATTTTTATGGGTTTTTGGTTTTGGGGGGTTTTAGGGGATTTTATTTAATTAGTGATATTTTGTGGGGGTTTAGGGATTTTCATGTTTTTATTATTTTTAGGGGTTTTGGGGGGGGGGGTGTCAGGGTTTTTATGGGTTTTAGATTTTTTAGGGGGTTTAGGGTTTTTAGGGGTTTTAAGGTAGTTAGGTATTTTTATAGTTCTTATGGGGTGTCTATGTTTTGGGTGTGTATTTAGACTTTTTGGATTTTTAGGGTTTTTGAGATTTTATGGTTTTTATGTTTTTATTGAGTTTTAGCGTTTTTCAGTTTTTTAAATTATTAGGTGTTTTAGGGTTTTTTTTATTTTTTAATTTTTTTAGTATTGTGAAGGATTTTCCATATTTTTTATGGTGTTTAGGGTTTTTTAGGATTGTTTAGGGTCTATAGTGTATATATTGTTTTGGGTTTTTAGGGGTTTTATAGTGTTTTAGATATTCATAGGTTTTTAGGGTGTTTTATGGGTGTTTGTATTTTCATGTTTTTTATATCTTTTAGGGTTTTTAGATGTTTTAATGGGTTTAACGATTTTTACGATTTTTTAAATAGGGTTTTTATAGTTTTTTGGGGGTTTTAAATTTTTTATTTTTTTGGTTTTTTAGGGTTTCAAGGGATTTTAGTGTTTTATGGTTTTTATGGTTTTTAGGAGTTTTTTATGGGATTTTTAGGTTTTTATATTTTTATAGTACTTTATAATTTGGGGGGATTCTAGGGTTTATTTTTATTTTTTAGTGTTGTAAAGATCTTTAAATGTTTTTATGGTTTTTAGGTTCATTTAGGGACCTTTATTGGTTTTATGGTTTTTTAGGGTATTGATGTTTTTAGTTTATCTAGGTTTTTAGAGGGTTTAGGGTGAATAAGATTTTTAGGGTCTTTTAGGGTATATATTGAGTTTTTAGGGTGTTTTAGGCAATTTTGGGTCTTATTTTCTTTAGGGATTTTTTGGGTTTTAGGTTCTTTTATGGACATTTTATCGTTTTTAATTATTTTATGGATTGTATGGGTTTTTAAGGATTTCACGGTTTTAAAGATTTTTTGGGTTTCTAATTTTTTTTGGTATTCATGGGTTTCTAGGTTTTTTCCGGTTTTTATGGTTTTTAGGGTTTTGGGGGGTTTAGTGGTCTTGTATTTTGTAGGAATTTATTGATGATTACAGGTTCCTTTCGATATTTTTTTGTTCATAGTGGTTGTTAGGTATTTTAATGGTTCTGGTATTTTTAGGTTCTTTCTAGGTTTTCATGGTTTTTAAATACTTTTTAGATTTTTAGGGGTTTTAGGGTTTTCTTGTTTTTAGAGGGTTTGTAATTTTTTTGTGGTTAGAAATATCTTTTTGAGGTTTTAAGGTGTTCTTGTATTTTTAGTGGTTTTAGGGTGTTTTCGGTTGTTTATGTTATTTTTAGTGGGTTGTTTGGGTTTCAGGGGTTTTGGGGGGTTATTAAGCTTTTCTTAGGGTTTTCGGATTTTTTAGTGGATTATTTGGGTTTTTGGGTTTTTATGGGTTTTAAGGGGGTTTATGGGTCATAGGTGTTTTAACGTTTGTAGTGTCTTTTGGGGATTTAGGGTTTTTATTATTTTAATTGGGTTTTAGAAATTTTTATAATGTATATATGGATTTAAGGGTTTTTTAGAGCCATCAGAAATTTAGGGTTTTAGGGTTTTTTTCTTTTTAAGGTTGTAGTGTTTTTAGGTTTTTATTGTATTATGATTTTTAGTGTTCTTAAGGTTTTTTAGAGGTTTTCTTATTTATAATATTTTTTAGAATTTTGGGGATCTTTAAATGTTTTTATGGATCCTTTAGGGGTTTTATTGGAGGTTTTTGGTTTTTGAAGGGTTTTATTGGTGTTTTAATGGGTTTTAAGGTTTGTTATGGTTTTTAAGGGAAAAGAAGGCACAAGACTAAGGATGCATGTTCCACCAAAATTTATTAAAATATGAATAGAATGTTAAAAGGAGTGTTTATATGAATGGGTGTATAATTCACCCTTCATATTAGATTTCACAAAGGATGAGTAGAATGGTGGGGCGGTAAAGGACCACATGGAGAACATTTCATCAATTTCCATCTTGGATAAAGCATCTGCCACCGGTTCCACCTCCTAGAAAGTATGTTGGACATTGAGAGTGAGGTCCTAAAAATATTGATACATTCATTCCATTGGGAGAGAATCCTCAAAGGAAATCTCATGGACTTGTTCTTGAGATCATCCACCACATGCACCGAGTAAGATTCAAGACAGAGTAACCTACACATGAATTAGACTGCAAATTTGAGAGCCTTCATCATTTCCCAAATCTCAGATTCATATGCACATCAATCACCAATAAAGTAATACAAGAATCATTTCACAGGGCCTCTGTGTGTGCGAAAACACCGCTACACCCTAAGGGACCCGGTGCTCACAAATCCGCACTGTCCACAATGACTTTGATGCAAGAAGGAATCAGGGGAATCTAGTGGATAAAAATGAGAACCTATGGTTTTTTGGTCCTGTCATAAACTCTAAGCATCGGCAAAATAATGAGATCATTAACATCATTATCCATCAAACCTATTTGAATTTGAGATGTCGTATGTACTGCATTATGAATCATCACAACACCACCACAAAAGGAGAGACGCTTCCTTTTGAAAGTTACCACATTTCTATCAGCCCATATGTATAAAACCATAGCGGCAATGATAGTGAGTAGAAAATGAAAAACCTTCTCACTGCATTTCCATTCCACAAGACTTCCCAACATATCAAAAAATAGACTTCCCATACATAAGGAAAACACAAAAAGATGCTGAAGGTACTCCCAAAATGCAGTAGAAAACCTGCACCGAAGAATGGTATGTTGGATTGTTTCCCTAGCCCGAAGGCAGAGAATGAAGGCTAAAGCCAGGCTATGACCATACTTCTTCAGCTGATCTTAATGTGGCAACCAATTCTTCCACAGTTTTTACAACAGCAAGTGGTTTTCTCATGGGATAAATGGTCTTCCAAAAAATATGACCCAAGATGAAGGAACATTTCCCTATACACATTTATGCTTGTAAAAATACCTTGTATTGAGCTTCCCAACATGTTTGGATTTCTAGATGAGGGTGTCATTGTCAAAAACATGTTCATTTGACTCTATGTGATGATGTAAACTAGGAGGATCACATCAAAGTCTCCATGTATTATGTTGAGGGAGGAAAAATTTATATTTCTTAATGCAGGGGGAGGCATCCCCAAATATAGCAGAGGTATGTCCAACCATATAGTGGACCAGTATTTCAAGAACGATTGTTTTGAAACAACCCATTTGAAATGAGATATAATGTCCTTGTATAAGAGTTTGTTTGGTAACCACATATAGGAGGGGATATATCATTTGTAACCTCACAAATTTTTCTACACATACCTTTTGCAATTAAACCCCAGGCCATCATCATGTGAATCAATAAAACTCTAGGTGAACTTGCAAATATGGGAATAATTAAATCTCCAGAGATATTTACTGCCTAGCCCCGAAAATGAACTAGATTAGTTAAATCTTTCCAAACTATAGAGACCAACAATATTTCACTAATAAATCCCATTCAATACAAATTTATAATATTAGCCTATAAGATTTTGGAAAGATTAATCAGCCATATGTATATGGGGAAAGCATGGAGAAACATGGATGTGATAACCTAAATCATTAAGAAAACTCTTCCTTCCTATGATAAACACTTCCCTTTCCATTTATAAGGATGTTGGGTGATTCTGGTAGTTATACTCTCAAGATGACATCTCTTGACCCTTCCCCAGAAAATAGGGACACCCAGATAAACAAATGGGAGTGAACCCCTCTTCACACCAAGGGACCTATCAATTATTAATTTTCTATAAAGTGAAACTCCTTCTCCAAATACAATAGTGGATTTTATTCAATTGATGGATTTCCCAACCACACTTTCATAATGAAAAAATATCATTTTATGTGAGGACAGAGTCTTCTTGTTTTCTTGTTCAAATAGGAGGATTTAATTAGCATAATGAAGACGGGAGGAAGCATGTAAATCTCTCCCTACCTTTATTGCTTTATATAGGCAAGCCTACATGAGATCAATGATACACCTGCTCAAATAATACTCAAAAATTGAAAAAATAATACCTCATATTAGACTCCCCTTCCAGAATCTAGAAGAACATTGAAATAACCATTTTGGGGAGTCGTTGATAAGAATAGAAACCCCTACAATGGTGAATATATATTTATCCATTTTTATGAACTTACTAGAGAATCCATATGTTCTATGAACTAGATAGATAAATCTCGACATGATTTTGTGAAAATATTTCAAGATCTCTAGATTCAGGGAAAAATTCACATGCTTCATATGCTTACTCATGATGTTAATACCCTCTATGGTTGTAAATAGGTAGTTTTGAATGTTTCTCCCTAGAACAAACCCAAATTGAGTTGGGGTAATGAGATCTTTCAAAAACATCCCCAACCTCATGACCAGAATCTTTCTATCAATTTTGGGGATTGTGTTGCCCATGAAAATAAGTTGAAAATCCACTATGTCAATAGAATTTTCCCTCTTTGGAATCAATTCCATTATATTAGGATTTGTTCCATGTGGGAATGAGCTAGAGAGAAAGATTTCTATGAATAAATTTGTGATATCTACATGCATAATATCCATAGAAAACATAAATAACATGCTGCAAAAACCATTCAGACCTGCTACGCTTTCCATGTTAAGATAGAACAAAGTGGATCTAACTTCTTATTCAAATGAGGCATCCCTTAATTCCTTGTTCTGTTGATCGTCAACACATAAAATAATGGAGTCACTTAGAGGAAAATAGTAATACCCACCATTATCATTGTATAATCCCTTAAATTAGCTCACCAAAACATTGTAATCATCTACTAAATATGTGATAGTGGGTTAATTTATATGGACATCATTCACACATTTTTTGACCTTCTTCTCCATGACTAAATGGTGGAAGAATTTGGAGTTTCTATCCCCATATTTTAGAAACCTAACATTGAACTGGTTTTTGGAAAACCTTTCCTTGAGAGCCAGAAGGTCTTCCAACTTGGAATGAAGTTGCAGCTCCTCCCAAGTAGTCTTGTGCAGTTGTTGGTCGGTAATTTCATAGGAATAAATCTAAAGTACTGCAGCCGCAATATCACCACCCAACCTATAAAAAGAGTTCATGAAACACTATTTCAGTAAACATTTGATTCTCTTGAGTTTGGAAGCCATGACAAAGTGAGGTCTGCCATTAAAAGTTCTATTCCAACCATTTGTATCACTTCCCTGCAACTAGGAATCATGAGCCCGACATTTTTGAATTTAAAGGGCATAGGGTTCAACCTTGTAAACCCTACCCCCCAAGATCTATAATAAAGGGATTGTGGTCAGAGTTGAACATGGTAAGAGTAAACCCAGAGACATCAAAGAGGATACTCCTATCACTAAACTGATAGAAGAACCTGTTGATATTGTTGCCCTATCTTTTTTTAATTGTGAACCCTCCCCATGTAAAGGAGGCTCCATCAATGGGTACTTCCATGAGATCAAATAGTTCTAAGAAGTGGGATAAATACTCAGTAGAATATCAGGGGAATTTGGGGCCAATATTTTCATCCAGTCTCAAGACAATGTTGTAGTCTCCAAATACAACCCTATTGTGATCAACGAGCTCATTCAATTGATCCAAATTCGTCTAGAGGACCCATATCATATTTTAATTGTAAGATGCGTACACAAATGGAAGAGTTAAAGTAATATCTTGAAAAATATTGATAAAGTGATTATTTGAGGCCTTTCCTCAAAATACAAATCTAGAATTTCATTATCATTAGAAATAATGGATTAACCTAGGATAGGCCAGTTGAATCCCATATATTTATCAAAACATATCATTATTTCAACAATCCAAATGATCATAGGAATATTTTATAGGAGAAACATCCTAAGGGATGAGGCCATGGGAGAGTTCCGAAGCCCTTGGAAATTCCAGAACATGATCCTTATTAATTATGGTATGAGTTTCAACCAGCATGGGGTGAGTTATTTTTACCATAATATGAATGGAGGTTTTTTTTCATTCCATTTTACTTTCTTACATTTCATTTCAGAACTTCTGAAAGGGTTCTTCATGGGTTAACAAGTGGTTTTATCTTTCTGATAAAAAACACCATCTGCAGGGGGCTGGTCCGGCATCTAGTCAATGACCTCATCAATAGGTTTAGAGTAAGTGTCATCCCCAGTAGGCTAATCCTCAATATATTCAGACTAGAAACACCCACTTAGAGGAGTGGATCTATTAAATAGTAAAATTAATTCATTTATAGCAGCCCCCTCTGACTTCCTCCTCAAAGATTTACCAGACAATACTAGTGTGAAAGAATCAGCACCTGTAGGCATGGGTGATGCCTTGGGTGTGACATGCTTATCATATTTCATGGTGTCTATGCCTAGTGAGTTTGAGGGTCTCTCTAAAACAATTTATGGAGTGGATACATGCACTGGGTTGACCTGCACATCCCTTACCACTTCAATCAGGGTTGGGGCATTTCCCATACCCCTCATGGTGGGGGGTATCATCAATGCCCTGTGGAGCCTACTAAAAAAACCTGTAGTAGTAGGAATTGGGCAGTAAGGGTCTTCAGTGGGATAGGTTTCTTGAACAGATTCCTCCTCTCTAACAAGATCAAAAAACACCCTTCAAGCAGGGGGGTGTTTCCTCGCAACGGGTACCACCCACAACAACATCATTGGGTGAGGGAAGATCTTCAGAATCTTAGGAAGAAGCCTCATTAAACAGACTCTTCCTAGGATACTCATAAATAGGATCCTCATTTTTAACACTTGTAGCTAGCACAAAATAAGAGAGATCCTTGGGAGAGGGGCCTCTCCATCATGACCCTTTCATTTTCTATCTCCAAGACTCTTCTTGTAGGGAACAACATGACGCCCCTGTAGGTTGCAAAGCATACAAAAATTAAATCATTGACAATCCAACAGGAGGTGACCAAAAAACTGGAAATTACTATATAACATGAGCCTCCTTTAATATTGAATTTCAAGGGTGAGATTATCCTCAAGGTTGTTTAGAATAACCTCCTCCACCAGTGTGGTTGCCATGTCAACTTCAACAATAACCCCAACATATTTCCCATACCTTAGGTTTTTGGTCTCCTTATGAATTTGGATGGGGAAACCGTCTGATGAAAAAAATGTCCCGAAGGATCCCGAGATACCAGTAGAGCCAATAAAACTTAAAAATATGGATCCAGACCTGTGTAGAGGTGTTCTTCACACTAAAGGTGTCAATATTCACACCACAATCATAAATCCGAATAAGTCCTGGTTTAAGATTGAGAGAACCAAATCTCCCGGTCCTTCCCTTCCAGTCAACCGGTGGGAAGACCATGTGATAATACCCCCTTCCCTTGGATGTCATATTTAATTAAGTGAAGCCCCAAATTCCAGCAATTAGTTTGGTGAGGTCTCTAAACATCGAAATCCTCTCCCCATTCGAAGTCACAACTCTCATGGAAATGCAAAATCAACAAAGTTTTAACCTCTACTACACTACCTTGCGATTTTCAGAAACGTGAACCATGTGAACTTTCTTGATAACATGACCAGAATAAGGGACACAAAAGTCTGTGTAAGTAAGTGAGGCCGATGATTTCACCACCTCTACGAAGTTCAAATTTGAGCCCGCTGCCCCCAGAACCTTACAATGACCATCAAGCTTTGATGTGGTATATTATCAAATATGAAAAATCTCTTCACAGCCAAGAAAATACAGCAGAGCCAAATCCCTCTCTTCATTCTTTCATTCCAGATGCATGGGATCCCCATGGTCCAGATGAACCAAAACCAGATCCGCATTCTTTCCTTAAGGTTGAGTGTGATCCTCATGGACTCTTGGCTCCCAACTAGATCCCAACCTAGCTATATCAAAGGGATTTTAATATGGTTTCCATGGTTTTCAAGTTTTCTTTGAGATTTTAGTGGTTGTTATGTTATATATGGTTTTGTAGGGGCTTATAGAGTTTTTTGGTATGTTTGGGTTTGTTAGGGTTTGGGGTGTTTCATATGTTTTTTTGGTATATTTAGGATTTTTTATGGTTTATATGGTTTTTATCATCTTTAGGGTTTTTTAGGTTTTTAGGTAATTTTATAGATTTTAGGGCAAGAAAGATGTGAGGGTCAGGCTTTTCCTGTTTTTCATATTTTTAAAATTTTTAGCAGTTTGGAAGAGTTTTTAGGATTTTTTTAATGGTTTTAATGGTTTTTATGGTTTTTTATATGATTAGTGATTTCTGTGCTTTAGGGTTGTTATACGTTTGTTTTAGTTTTGTTTTGGATTTCTAGAGTTTTAGGGTTTTTATTGTATTTATGGTGGTTTAGTTTATTTTATGGTTTTTATGGTTTCTTAAAGTTTATATGTTTTTAGGGGATTTTATGGTTATTATTATTTTAAGGGAATTTGGGGTATTGTATATTTTTTAGGTTTTTCAGGGTTTTTTAATGCTTTATCCAGTGTTTAAGGGATTTTAGGTTCTTTTATGGTTTCTATAGGATTGGGGGGGGGGGGGGGGTTAGGTTATTTAGGTTCTTTTATATATTTTTAGTTTTTAGGAACATTTAAAAACATTAATAGTTTTAGGGACATTTTGGGTTCTTTTAGGGGTTTTAGTGGTTTTTAGGGTTTTCTGATCTTTTAGTGGTTTTTAGGAGTTTTAGTGTTTATTGAGTTTTTTTATTTTAGTGTTTCATAGGAATTTTAGGGTTTCTGGGGGTTTTATGATTTTCATAGGGTTTTAACGTTTGTTTGGTTTATGATATTTTTGGTATCTTCATGGGGTTTTAGATTTTTTTTATAAGATCCAGTGCTTTTTGAGTTTTTATGGTATTTTTTGACGTTTAAAGTTTTTTTTAGTTTTCTTGGTTTTCATCATTTTTAGGGTTGTTTTAGTGTTCTCAATGGTTGTTATAGTTTTTGGGTTTTAGTTTTTAGGGTATTGGTGGGTTTTAGGATGTTTTATGTGGTTTTATGGTTTTTAGTTCTTTCAAGAGATTTTAGGGTTTTAAGTACATTCAGGTATATTTAGGATGTTTTAGTGGTTTTAAAAATTTTAAAGGGGTTTTTGGGGTTTTTGGGTTTATAGAGTTTTTAGGGTTTTATGGGTTTTTATGGGTTTTATGGTATTTTAGTGTTTTTATAGGGTATTAGAATGTTTTATTGGTTTTAGGGTTTTTAGTTTTTTAGTTTATATTGGGGTTTTTAGGGTTCAAATGTCTTTTTAGGGGTTTAAAGGGATTTTAGGGTCTTTTAGGGGTGTGTTAAGGGGTTTTAGTGGTTTTTGAGTTTTTTGGTTTATAGGGTTTTAGGGGTGTTGGGATTTTTAGGTGTTTTTAGGGTTTTGTGGTTTTTAGGTGTTTTAGGGTTTTACCGATTTAGGTTTTTAATGGTTTCTAGGGTTATTTGGGGTTTTAGGGGTTTTATCTTGTTTTAGAGGTCTTATGGGTTTTTAGTTGTATTTAAGGGTTTGGAGGTGTTTAATGTTTTTTAGGGTTTTAGTGTTTTTATGGATTTTAGTATTTTAAGTCTTTTATTTTATTTAACTAATTCTAGGAGTTTTACGATTTTAGGTGTTCTTGGGGGTTTTGGTGTTTTTATGATGTATGAGGTTTTTATATTTTTTTGAATTATTATGGTTTTACGGATTTCAAATGCCTTTCATGGGTTTTTAGGTTGTTTATGGTATTTAGTTTTTTTGGATTTTAAGTTGTTTTAGTGTTTTTTTATGTTTAATTTGGATTTTAGGGTTTTTAGTTTTTTAGGGTCTTTTATGGATTTTTAGGACCATTTAGCGGTTTTAGGGTTTATATATATTTTTTATTTGGGGTTTTTTATTTTTTTAGGGTTTTTGTGTTTTTCAAGGGTTTAGGGTTTTTTATGGTTTTCAGGGGTTTTTGTTTTTAATATTCATTACATGTCTGGGTTTTTATGGTTTTATTTTCTTTTGTATTTTTTATGGTTATTATGATTTTTTTGTATTTATAGGGTCATGTAATATTTCTTGGGTTTTTGGGACTTTTAGGGTTTCAAGTGTTTTTAGGGGGTTTCAGTGTCTTTTATATTCCTTTAGAATTATAGGTACGTTTAGAGGTTTTTGAATTTTTATTTTCTTTTAGGGGTTTAGGGGGTTTTATATTTTTTAATAACTTTTGTGATTTTTGTGTGTTTTCGTGTTTTGTGGTATTTTAGGAGTTTTTAAGTGTTTTTATGGTCTTTTAGTGCTTTTAGGTGTTTTATGTCATTTAGGGGTTTTCGGTGTTTAGTGTCCTTTTCCATTTTTAGGGTTATTAAGGACCTTTAGGGGTTTTATAATTTTTAGGGTTTTAGGGGATTAGGGGTTTTAGGGTCCTTTAGGGTTTTTTGGGTTTTTTGGTCTTTTAGGGGTTTAGGGTTTTCAAGGCCCTTTATGGGTTTTTGGGTATTTATATTCTTTTAGTGTTTTTAGTGTTTTTGTTGTTTTTAGTATCTTTTTATGTTTTTAATGTGTTTTTTTTTATATTTGGGTTTTTATTTTTTTATGGGTTTTCTTGTTTTAGGGTTTACATGATTTTTAGTGTTTTTATGGGTTTTTAGATTTTTTCAGTTTTTAGGGTCTCTAGTGGTTTTTATGTTTTTAGGGTTTTTCATATCCATTGGGGTGGTTAGGGTATTATCAGCTTTTATATTACTAAGTTTTTTAAGGGTATTTTTAAGGGTTTCTTAAGGGATTTATATGTTTTAGGTTTTTATATAGGTTTTGGGGGTTTTTATGGTTTTTATGGCTTCTTTAGTGTATAAAGGGGTTTTAGGGTTTTTAAGGGGTTTTTTGTTACTAAGAGTTTTTAGGGGTATTAGTATTTATAATGGGTTTTTAGGGCCTTTAGGTAATTGTTTTTAGGATTTTAGTGGTTCTTAATATTTTTATTGGTTTTCAGAGTTTTAAAGATTTTTTGTGCTTTTTTATTTCTTATTATCTTCAGATATATTTAGGGGGTTTTAAGTGGTTTTAGCGGGTTTTAGGGTTTCAGTATTTTGAGAGGTTTTTATGTTTCTAGTTTTTTAGTGATTTTGGGGGACTAAAGGGTTTTTTGGGGGTTTAGGATGATTTTTTGGGGTCTTAGTATTTTCAGGGGTTTCTTGTGTTTTATTGGGTTTTAAGGTTTTTAGAGATTTTATATATTTTTTGGGTTTTTAGGGGTTTATGAGAATTTGTTGTTATGGTTTTCACGGGCTTTATGGATTTTAGGGTTTTAAAGGGGTTTTAAGGACTTTAAGGGTTTTATGGGGTTTTTAGGTTTTTTAGGTTTTTTTATTTTTTTTTTTGATTTTAGGGTTTTTAGGGTTTTTTAGAGATGCTAGGGTTTCGTAGGTGGTTTTAGGTTCTAGAGATTAAGGTTATTTCAGGGTTTTTAGGGTATTTGGGTTATAGGGTTTTTAATATTTTGGGAGGGGGTGTTCCGCCTCTGTGGTGATTCATTTAGGGTGGATAATAAATGGTATAATGAGGATCGTAACCTATCCCTTTTTATAGAGATGAGTTCTCATCAAGTTCACCATTTATTTTGTTTCGACTCGTTCAACATCATTATCCTTTAAAGAAGGTTGGATTAACCCTGTGGGGCCTAGCAATTTCACCTCTTTCGCACTTCGAAAGAGGTGCCACGGTCAGTCGGTCCCAGCGGGTGATTGCCTAGCTGTCAAGTACTGGTGAAATTGGTCCTCCAACGATATAACTTACTCAGATGGTCTCCATTGGGTTTATTCATGTAACCAAGAATGCCCAACAACCCTGGTATCCATGATTCATGAACCTGCTTTCCATGGTCAAGTGCTCGTTGGTTGATGACTCAACCAATGACACTTAAGGACTCCATTGGTCAATATGATGGGTGTTCAGGCTCATCGCACCCTTTTGAGGGATGATTGTTTCCTCTTCCGGGACTCTCTTATAGATTTAAGTCTTGTTCATATGTTCTTGATTCATTGGATCATTCCAGAAGAGTGTGTCCACGGGCTACCATTGGTTTGTAGGATCGTCGTAGGCATGCATATAATTGATTCTAGGGAGGTGATACTAACTTGAGCCATATAATAAGGTGCTCTAGTGTTTATCGTCATCCAGGGGGTGAAAGGTGACTTGATGTTGGGATCGGGCCCATATAAAGGGATTCTTATGTATTCTCAAGAAAGGAATTAGAGACCACGTAGTTCAGATTGTGTGGGGCTTATGCATGGAAGCTTCCCATTTTAGGGACATGATTGGGTGGACCCTTTTGGATGGGCACCCTTTTGAGCTCGGGCCTTCAAGTAGGCATCCTATGTATCCTGATTTGATTAGGAATTATAGTTCTGTTAGTTCATATTCACATGGATGTTGTAATCCCCACAAACCTCTAAGCCAACATGATTCATGATCGGTGTGAGAAACAAGAGGATTTGAATGATTCAACAAAGAACATGCTTCATCTCCTATTGGTGGGAGAGGGAGAGTCCATGGTTGGAGAGGTCAGGGCGACTGTGGGAGAGGGTGCGGATCAATAACCATTTCAATGTGAAATGAAATTGATTTTCATGTGTCCCAGCCTCTGAATATTGGGGACTTACCTTAGTGGGAGGGCCCCAGAATACATTCTCGAAAGGGGAGGAGTGTCTTCCTTGTCAAAGGGGGGAGCGAACATAACCCCTTCAATTGATCGCTATTCCTCATTGAATGGAAAAGAAAGTTATCACTCTTAATCCAACGAATGTGGAGGTTCATGTTGGTGTCCCAAGGTTAGAATTTGGGTTACCATGGGAATGTAGACCCACAGGCATTCCCGAAGCCTGAACAATTGTGGGTAGAGCCTTCATGACTCCACATACCATTGGTACTTAGACTCAAAGGGGCACCATGATGCACCCATTGGTATGATAATACGGGTCATGTGGCTTTGGAAGAGGCTTTTCCTGATGCTAGAGGGCTGGATAGTAGAGGAATCCTGGAGGACTAGATGGTAATGGAAGGGTGAGGTTCAAACCAGATGAAATAATATCTGAAAACAACCCATTATGTGTACTGGTTTGTTATGAAGTGTGGGGGTGGATTTGCATACCGTAGTGGTATGTGGGAATAGGGACCATCCTCGTATCGATGCAGTATGTGGGCATTGGTAGAGACCATTATATACCATAGTGATACGCATCCCACCATTCTATTTTGTGTGCCATCCACATATTAACGCAATACCTAACATTGGGTTCAGTCTGCATAGAGGTACACTATGCAGAGCAACATGTTGAAGGAGGGTCTGGGGGATTATCATTCTTGGAGAATTCATCTGTGATAAGTATGTGAGTTATGGTCCACCCGTTAGGTTTTCGGTCCAATTATTATTATTATTATTCAATTCCCTCATTTTATGGTTTGTAGCCGGCTGCACCTGTGGAGAGAGTGGTTAATGATTCAGACATCACCGATGAGTCAAGATGGAAGTCAGAGTCTTCTCAGAACTATTTCTTTCAACCTCTAGGTTCCCTTTAGGCCTACTTCATCCAACATTTGTCCTTCTAATGTGCTCATTTTTTAGAGAATCAGGGCAATTGTATCTATTGGGAACATGACACCATTTACAGAGGAACATGAAGAAATATCCTTACCCGTACCCATTCACTTCAGGGTTTGTGGAGGATTCAGTTTGTGATAATGGTTTTCAGAACCATACCCATTCACTTCATCCATGAAATGATGAGTTTGTGGGATGGTACACAGATGGATTTCATGCGTACGACTCTTTCGGTGAAGTGTTTCGTAGTATGACTTGTTCACTGCCCATCACTCCACGGGGCAGGGTTTTGTAGATCATTCTGTGTACCTGTTGGTTCGTGATTCAGCTAGTCCACATACCTTTCCTGGTGAGGGTACATGGGCCACATGGAAATCCTCGAAAATTTGAATTCTGCCCAGTTTCTTATGAAATTTTCAACATGATTTGAGTCTATTCACCTTTCTAGACTTGTAGAAGTACTTGGTTCCTTCGAAAAAATATATTTTGGGGTATTTCCTTCACTTGGAATAATAATTAGGACCTTATAAATGTCCCCCATTGGAATTTGGACCATTCAGAATGAAAAGGTGATTATTACAATGAAGAAGCAATCCTAAACTGAAATCCTTTGCGATAGAACAGATGTACCAAGTAGGATGGGACCACACCTATATATATGGGCCCATGTCATGTATCTTTTACCATTTCTCATAGAAAAAAGTGATATCAATTTCCACAGATTCCTCTGCTCTCGTGTACCTTGATCCCTATGAAAATCTTGTTTGCGAACTGCTTTGTACATACCAAGAACTGATATTCTCACCATTTGTCTGTCTGCATACAATATTTTGGATTTTGTGAATGGTATTATAGAATTTTAAGACAAAAATCTGGATTCCATTTAGAACAATTCTACATGGATAGAGTTTTAAAATACCAAACTTCGATCGGAAAACCTAACATTAATAACAAATAATTTGAACTTAAACCATAATTTGCAATTTTTTAATATGAATTTAATCAAGGCCCAGGTTCATGGTATCCATCTTCTGTGAACCTTTCTGTATGAGGTTCAATGATATTATGTAGTCCAATTTCTTGTGGATGATTCATGTACTATGGTTTTACATGGATAAATTCACTTGCATACCATAGGCATAGGCCGGGTTACTTCTGCACATCATGTAGTACACAGATGTGCCTTCCACACACTATATAGTATGTGGGATGTGGCTACCACATACCATTTCTATAAAAAGTTCTCGGATCCTTATGAAGACATATTTTGTGTCATTTATTCATTATTCTAGATCATTTTTCCAAAAAATTTATTGGACTAACATTCTTTTTCAGATTCTAGGTTACATTGGCTACTTCACAGGCTATGATAAAAGAGACAAAGACATGGGCAACCATAGTGGGGAATAATGAAGATCATATTTGGGCCCACATAATTCCTCATGACAGCTTCATAAAGTATTTCCTAAATTCAGAGCTTCTATCCTATCTGTTATCTGTATAGTTTCTACTTTACGTTTTTGGTCTCTGTGATGACATTCCTCTACCGTTGGCTGAACTTGATACCCCTTTCATCCTCTTAGAGGCACCACAAAAATATGATCATGCCAACATTTCCCCAGTAGGAAAAGTCATCACCACTCTAATTCCAAAGAACATATTCATATTAAGAGGCACATCATGGACTCATGGAAACCGCAGGTGTTGCGATTCTATCCCAATACTAGATGCTCGAGAGTACACATCCATTGTCAGCATCACCCAAAAAAATCCCAATGGAGGGTGGAGCACCAAGCAGGATCTGTGGGTCGGAGGATGTTTCTCTGATGAGTGGGCATTGGTGTTCTGGGTACATCAGACCTGTTCGGAGTCCCCTGACCAGTTGAAGGTGGTGGGATTGTATCATGTCACCTGTGTTTATCAGTTTTCAATCTTCTCCCCAGGAGAAATCCATCTAGAATTGCTGATCCATTGGTGTTCAACCACCAACACATTCCACTTATTGCATGGGGAGGTGGAAATCACCCTATGGGACATCTACTATCTTAGAGGACTGCCCATCCTTGGAGAGATGTATGAAGAGTTTCTCCCAGCATCCATTTATTGGAATGACACTAACCACATGTCCCATTTGATAAGGATTTTATTGGTAATGGTAGAGAGATTACTTGACCATCCCCTCCAGGCTCGCTCGCTTATCCCATTCAAATCATAGATAGTGTAATTCTTGTAGGAAAATAGACCCAAGACAAGCGCCCACCATAGTCAAACTCATCCAGCCTATATGTCCCGCCAAATTCTAGGGTCATACTATGATACCCTTGATGTGGGAAAACATACCACTTGGGGATACAAGATTCTACGATATGTATCATATGTTCTTAGTCTTGCTAGTTTAATTTCCATTTTTTTGAATGGATTGATTTTCCCACCTCGTGACATATATACCAAGGTTCAGGCCTGTACTTTGATGACGGAGGACATGATGGAAGAGGTTCGACCCATTAATTTGGATCTTCCTACCCTTACCTTGTTTTATGAATTGCTGGGACAAATATAGGATGGTAGGCCCCCACACGGTCTCAGCAGACCATTTTAGTTTCTGTATGGGTGGATGGAAGAACGCTTCCCCTGTTATGAATATTGCCATACTAAAAGGGTTCCTCACTCTTCCTTTCAACCCACCCTTCTCAATTTTTTATCATGTTCGTCCTAAGACTCTAAGAATTATTGATGTGGTTGGGCTATTGAACGACACTTCTCGTTTCTCATTTGCACCATATCCTACCCCTTAGGGATCATTGAGAGGTGACATAGATCATTATTTTGATGAATTCTTGTACCTTATCACACTTTGGGTTGGGATTCTCATGGATTGTTTAGATCAAGTAGTAATTTGTGACCCATACCTTCCCTATGGGTATTCTAGGAAATTCAGATGCCTTCAACAGACTTCTCTACTTCTTGGTATTCAATTAAGGTGAGAGTCTCACCCTGTAGTTCATCGCTAATTATGTCTCATGATGATGCATGAAGGAGCTATTATTAAAGGTATCATTCCTAACATGACCGAATCATTTTCATATCACTGGAGTATGCCCAATGGGGGGAGGATTATTACCCAAACAGGATGTCGAAAGAAGTAGTTTGGCAGGTGCCAAAACCATTAACTATTTCCTTCCTCTTCCTTTCCCCAACAATAATTCCACACATTCCTTATACTGTGATGAGTTTGATAATTATGCCTTCTAGTTCTGTCTCTATAGCAACCATGATGTATACACCACCTTTTCTTTCCATTATAGAAATAAGATGCTCAGTTCTTCATCAGAACAATATAGGAGGGGCCCCATACTTACAACCTATCTCATTGGGGAGTGATTCAGACTAATACCCTCTTTCTAATATCACCCAAGACCTCAATGAGGCTATCACTAGCAGAGCATCACCAATCACCCCAGAAGCCATGGTTAGTCCTCCGCATATTGCTCCTGTGGTTTGACCATCTAAGTAAAAGAGAGTATAACATATTAGGTGACTTGTATTAGGCCCCTCCCCACTCATGTGGTGATGCTTCCAACTTATAGAAATATTACTATGGGGGAGGATCAAGGTACTGGTGTGGTGATGAGGCGCCATGTAGTGCAAAAAGAGGCATGGCGCCAGTTCTGTGCTCTTTCAATGGATGCAACCATGTCCAATTTTTCTAATGAGGATAAAAAATTTCCACAACTAATCACTGAGATGGCTTCTAGTGTCTTTGATTATCAATACTTACACCTCCTTATCTACAAAATCATCATTGCCTGAGAAGACCTTTCCTTCTGTGAGGAAAAGCAGGCCAAGTTCAATTCATACCATCAGAAGGTGGATACCTTCCGAGATGTTTCAGAATAATTAGATCATCTCATTTCCAAATAGGTAAAGGCCCATTATTTTTTGGACATCCAATCAGAATGGGTGTGGGAGTGAAAACCCCACACAACAAGGTTAAGGGATCAACTGGCCTTTTCACTCACCAACTATGAAGCATTCCAGAAGAAGGGTCTGGACCTTAAAGTCATTCTGGAATAGGTGCATCTGATGGTCAAGGCCAAAATGGAGGAAATAGCTTCTTTGGAGAAAAATATCGAGGGCCTATGAAAATCACTAGAAATACATATATAAAGGGATAACTAAACCTTATAATAGATATTTCCCAAATTATGATATGTATCTTTCCCCATTTTTATATTTTAAATAGACTCTAAATTGGGGATTCTCCTCCATTTTTGATGAACACAATGAAACTGATTTTCCTTTGTATTCTTCTTCTTTGAATTTTCATATCATGTAAATTTATCAATCATTCATATTATCATCATATCAATCAGGTATTAATTTTAACCCATGACTTGAAACCAGTAAATTGAAATAATTGAATCGGGCTCTAATTTTTGGTTGATCCGTGAGACTCAGTGAGTGTAGTTCGACTTTTGTTGGGATTTCATGGAAAACCCCACAAAATTTTATGTCTTTTTCATTATTACCCTAGTTTTTTCCTAAGACTACTTGAAACGAGCTTTGAAGGGATAACATGAATTTTTCTTAGGCCTCCCTTTTTGGGTTTTCAACCTAACAAGATTTACACCTTTTCTGATGGCTTAATGTTTTTTTAACAAATAAATACTTGCATTTTACCCAGAGGCACCTTAGGCAGATTTTCCCTCTAGAATGTATGGAATCTTTTTCATTCACTGATAGTTCAAAATACTTCCAATCAAACTTAGTACTGATGTTTTAGGCGGAATATCTTTGACCAAAATTAATGAATCATGGCCCTAATTTGGGACTGTCAGCCAAGAATGTCGTAATATCCATAAAACATGGATTATATATTTTTCTTAACCCTTAATTTTTAAATTATGGACATGTATGAGGCTCAATATTAGTTTTAGGAATACGGTGGTTGGAAAGGACTCTCCTGGGGAGGAATTTTCCTCTGATTGATGGTCGTCTTTTTGCGGGAAACATATGCAAATCCACTAGGGAATGATATGTATAGTCAATCACAGGTGTCTTCAAGACACTGGCCTTCCATTTTCAAAGGCATGGTGGGATTTTCAGCATTTTTAATTTATTTTTATATTGGGAGCCACAATGGGTGGATGGCCTTATTAGTGTTGTCTGTGAACATTAGGGAAACTCATATTAGCTTTGAGGGGGAAACTGTTCCACACAGTTCTTACATGCGTGAGGGAGAGCTGGTGAATGGTCAATTTAATTAAAAATATTATTTTTTAATGTTAGGGTAATTTGAAAAAATGAAGGTATATAAGTCATTATCCATAAGTATTCCAAATCCAGTGGTGTGACAGAACATGATTTCCATTTGCACGCACGAGAGCTATAAGTGAATCTCATGGGGAAAATTTTTACTTTTATTTCCATCCAATTTTGTGGGAAATATAAATAGAGCATTTGGGGCATGATGTGCATAGTCAATCAAAGGTGTCATACAGACACTAGACTTCCATATCTGATGGATACAAAGGATTATGGGGTTTGGGAACTTTCTGAATAAGGTATATGAACTTCGATAAGGGGTGAACCTGAACACCAAAAGGGAAATTTTAACTACACTTCTTCTGGGAAACCTGGAAATGAGTGAGGGAAGTCTTCATTGGTATGCAGACCGACTTCACACATATGGATGGAGTATCCTTAGAATCCTCAAAATATACTTGAGATGAATCAGGCCTGTGTGTTTTAATATATCTGAGATGTGTGTAGGGGGGAAAATGTAAACCATGACTTTTAGGGCCTTTGAATCTGGAGGGATGGAATGAGGCTTGGAATCCATTTGGCATACTGAGATATGAGAGGACACTCTTGGGGACTAATTTTCCTTTGATTGAGGACCAATTTTGTGGTAAACATATGCAGGGCCACTAGGGCATGATGTGCATATTCAAACAAAGGTTTCTGCAGGATATTGTACTTCCATCCCAGATGGCCTTGGAGGGTTATGTAGATTTAAGATCACATAGAGCACAAAGATTGAAATATTCTAGGAGTGTATCTAGACATATTGGTGACATTAGGGATGTAATTTACTCATTGATTTAGGTGTCCCTTTCGTAGATATGACTCATATGTATGGTGAGTAATTCATTCCATATTTGGGATACCTATTCATTTAACATCACTAGGCTAGGACATGGGGTTCCTCTTGAGGGAGGGGACCGTGACCTGCATTTTAGGGTAATGCTGCTGAGACAAAATTCCTAGAATGTTTTTCATAATTTCATAGTGGATATCTTTCTAAGATCCCTAATCTCATGTGATCTATGCTCAGTGTGAGAAACAAGGGATTATGAGGATTTGTTTTAATTTTCTAACAACTGAAAAATCAACATTAGATGGAACTTCAGTCATAAACCAATGCTATGCAGTTTAACTTCATACATCATGGATGATTTTGACCTCGCAGTTTAATGTCATGCAGTGAGGACATGAAGTTGTGCAGCATAGGGTCATAAAGTGAGGATGATTATGTTGTGATAAATTATCTTTTATAATTTTGAGTTAATCGCAAACCGGATGCTTTGGCATTACCTAGAAAAGATTGATGATAAAAGGTGAAAACCATAGTTACGGGGGAAATATGAATCATGAGTAATGGAATGAGGATTGGAATATATTGGGAATATAGAGATAGGAGCGGACTCTCTTGGGGATGGATTTTCTTTTGATTGATGTCCATTTTTGTGGGAAACATATGCAGAGCCACCAGGGCATGATGTGCATAGTCAAGAAAAGGTGTCTGCAGGACATTGGCCTTCCATCTCTAATGGCCTTGGATAATTATGGGGATCAAAGTTTTCTTGAGGTATGGAGTTTGAAAAATAGAAATAATGTGCTTAGGAACATAAAGAGTACCCAGACCATGATTAACTGTGAACTAATAGGGCTTCCACATAGGTCTAGCACATATGTATAGGGAGAAGTAGGATCTTTTGACTCCACATGACTGGGGGGAATGTGTGGGATCTCGTAATACTGAAGACTAGTCCAAACATAACTCTTGAAAATTTTATCAGTTTATTGTCATGCAATTAGAACCTTCCATGGAATCCCCATATAAGTCTAACCTATGTATGTGGGAAAAGTGGAAATTTTTATGGTGGCTAGGCTAGGATTCCAGATCTGGACATCACTACATACCATGCATGGGCAGGAATTAAGACACACATATTTCTTAATGTTCTCTAAAAATGATTTCTTATTGTGTAGGGACATTTGAGGGCATTTTTTCTCTTTTTTTTGATAATGGTTGGGTTGGGATGCCAAATAAAGGTGTCACTAGGTATCCTTCGATGGGAGGAACCAAGACGCACATAGTTTTGAACATTCCCTATACTGATCTGATTTTCCCTATATGTAGGTACATTTCTATTTCATTTGATAGGTGTGTCAGGTCCACCATACTTCTCCATAACTTATTTTCATAAAATAATCGTTACCACGGATCCTAAGCTCAGACGAGTCATACCCATTATGAGAAACAAAGAGTGGACATAGTGTTTCCTTCACAGGTGTTGGGAGGTGGAGGATATGATGGGGGAATTCTTTTTTTTCGTGGTGGGGCTAGGACAAGATCGAGGATTGAGTTGTCGCTACATATCTTGTGAGGGAATGAATCAAGACATAAATAGTTCTGTATATACCCTAAACTGATTCGGCTCGGTCCATGTGTAAGAAAATGTGAGGGAAATTTCTTTTGATGATGGCGATTGGCTGGGCAGGGATTCCAACTTCAGGAATCACTACATATCCTACAAGGGCAGGAATCAACCATACGTAGTTTTTAAATTTCTCTATACCAATATGGCTTAGTTGGGACATCTTCATTCTGTCCATCATGGTTTCTAGGTCTACTATTTTACTATATAGTTGGTGTTCGTAAGATAATCCATACCACTGATCCTATGCTCACATGAGTTATACTAGATGTGAGAAAAAAGTTGTGATAAGGGTTTCCCTTACAAATATAGGTAGATAGGGGACCATGATAGAGGCATTGGGGGGGGGGGGGTATTGAGGATCAAGGCGTGTCTACGTATCTTGTGAGGGAAGGAATCAAGCCATATGTATTTTTGTGAGAGATCATGTAGTTTATTTTCATACGATTAGAAGGATTTATGTTGTGTAGTTTAATGTCATACTACGAGGAAATGAATCATAGTTTAATGTCATCTTTTAGAGATGAGTTACTTACAGTTTAATGTCAGTAAAAAAGGATAATGACTAATAGTTTAAGGTCATTCAGTTTGGTCCATGGATTGGTGTATTATAACTCATAGTTTAGGGTCATAGATCTTTGACCATCGGCTTAGCGTATTTCAAATCAAATTCTAGGGTCATAGAGTTTTGACCATTAGCTTCACTGGTACTCAAAGTTTAAGGTGTTAGGATTTGCACCATTGGATTCTGGGTATTATAACTCATAGTTTAGGGTCGTAGATATTGGACCAAACCATTTGGGGTTTTATAACTCATAGTTTAGGATCATAGAGCTTGGACCAAAACATTGGGGGTTTTATAAATCATATTTTTGGGTTGTATAGCTTGGACCAAAAACATTGGATATTTTATAACTCATAGTTTAGGGTCGTAGAGATTGGACCATAACATTTTGGGTTTTATAACTTATAGTTTAGGTTCATAGACATTGTAACAAAACATTGGGTGGTTTATAACTCATAGTTTGGGGTCATAGATCTTGGACCAAAACATTGGGTGTTTTATAACACATAGTTTAGGTTCGTAGATCATGGACCATGTCTTCATGCATTACTATGTGAAATACTTATTAAAAACATAGCATTTTAGGGAGCTGTGATGAGTTGTCTATCCATTGATATCAGGGTATATGCTCCATTAGAATGGACCCTATGTAAAACATATGGTCCATCCCACTTTTTTTCAAGCTTTGGGGGCCTCTTCTCAAGTATCATTAGGGTTCTGAGGACTAACACCATTTCTTTTTTGAGTAAATATTGATGGAAAACATTTTGTTGAAGGCTCGTACAATTTGGTTTTGGTAGATTTCCAAATTGTGTAAATTGTGTATCCTTTTATCATCTACCTTATCCAACTCATCAAATCATCTCGAGAATTTTTCTTCCATGGATAGGTGATCTAAAATTTCCACAAAAAGTGATGGAACATGGATCTTGATATGAAAAACTTCCTCTTCCCCAAATACTAGAGTGTATGGGGTTGCCTTGGTGGCCGTGCAGCTCATGGTCTAGTAATCCCACAATGTTTGAAAAATATTTTCTGACCACTATTTTTTAACTTTATCAACCATCTTGTAGAGTATGTTGGAAAAAGTCTTATTTAAAACCCATATCTTCCCATTGTACGCCACATGGTATTGGGATGATCAGTTTTCATTGATTCCATACTCCTGGTATAGCTTGTCCAACTCAGAAGAGAATAAGTTGGTGTCATTTTCCATCAGTACTGTATGAGGGACACCAAATCTTGTGATGATTTTCTCCTTAAAAAATCTAAAGATGTTTTTTGACCTGACTTATTTAAAGGGTATGGCTTCAGACCATTTGTAAAAGAAGTTGGCAACTGTGAGTATGAACTTGAACTGTTTGGCTGTGGCATGAGAATATGGTCCCACAACATCCATTCCCCTAATGATGAATGACTAGAAGTACTTAGATGTATGAAGTAACTCTGGGGGTCAGTGTATGAAATTTTCATGAACTGGACAGGAATTGGACTTCATAGTGAATATGGCACAATCCTTTATTATAGTGGGCTAGTAAAACCCAAGCAATCGGATTTGGTGAGAGATCTTGGTTGCTGATTGGTGTGCTTCCCAAGCTCTGGAGTGCACTTTTTTCATGATAGTAGCAGTCTATTCTCCATCAATACACCAGAGGTGGACTCTATTAATGCCTCTTTTGTATAGAACCTTTTCTTGGTTTACCCCATTGTATAAGACAAAGTTGACTGCCCATCATTGGATATGCTTCCTTCCAGGCCTATCTGGTGGGAGTTCCTCATACTGAAGGTAATTTTCAATGGGTTTCATCTAGAAAGTGGTGTGACCATAAAGCTTGGAAACGGGAATAATTTCATTTATTTCCTCTATATTTCTCTAGATTAATGGCAATACCTTTCGTTGGTGGGAAATGCTAATGACTGTTTCATCCCGGTTTGGATTGACCAGGTTGTGGCTACATTTTCTAAAGCATCGACTTGAGAATTTTGTGATTAGGGGACATGGGTGAATGTTGGTTCTGATGTGAATTCTGCCATCATTTCTCGAACATGGTTCATTAAGGGAACCAATACTTCATTCTTGATAGAATAGGAACCATTAACATGTTTGATGACTAACTCTAAATCACCCTTTATTTTTAGGTTTTTGGATTGCATATGGAGTGCCAGTTCTAGGCCTGTAATGAGGGCCTGATATTCCACTTCTTTATTTATACATCCTTCCAAAAGTAGGAAAGAGTAAGGAAATAAGGAATTTTCAGGAGATACAAGTATTATTCCAACTCCCAAGCTGTTGAGCTTGGTATCCTTCATCCTCTTCCCTGTCAGGCTTTGAGAAGCACCATCATATTATATTTATCATATCTGGGGGTCCTCTCTGACAGAAAACACTTCTTCAACTGGATGTTCGACATCCCTCAGTGTTGTTTCCTCTGAGGGGTTCTCGGCCATGAATTCTGCTAACTCCTAACCTTTGATGGCTTTATATAGAATTTATCATATTTCAAACTATTATAAGATGAACGCCCATCATGCTAGGTGCCCATTTAGCATGGGATGGTTGAGG
Source organism: Viscum album (assembly GCA_963277665.1). Taxonomy (NCBI): domain Eukaryota; kingdom Viridiplantae; phylum Streptophyta; class Magnoliopsida; order Santalales; family Viscaceae; genus Viscum; species Viscum album. The sequence continues at coordinate 1,010,299,269 of OY728126.1, forward strand.
ATATATTTGAGTGGGTTGCAGTAAGAGACCAGGTGGACATCATGGTGCTTCAGGTAATGCATGAGTTTTTGAACCTCAAAGATTCGGGCTAGGCAGTTCTTTTCAATTTTTGAATATTGAGTTTTGGTATCAATCATTTTTCATCAAAGGTAAGAGAGGTTTTTCTCGCTGCCGACATCATTCTCCTACATGAGGAAGGCGCTTAATGAACGTTCTCAGGAGGTTATGTACAAAAAGATAAGTCTCCCCTCAACTGGTGGAATCATCACTAGTAGTATTAAGAGATATATTTTAATATTTTTGAATGATTCTTGGAAATCATTATCCCACTCATACATAACTCTTTTCTTTATAAGCCTGGTGAAAGGTAAAAATTTACCTACTAAGTTGGATATGAAGCACCGAATGTAGGCGAGGTTCCCCTAGAGACCTCTAAAATTTTTGAGGTTGCAAGTTGGGGACATGAAAAGGATGGTTTTTGTTTTCTCAGGGTCGACTTCGATGATGTGACGGTGTACGATGAAGCTGAGGAATTTTTCAGAGGTAACACAAAAGATTTTCTTTATGGGATTCATCTTTAAAATGTGCTATCATAATTTTTTGAGGACAATTTCAAGATCATCCAGGTGATTCGAGAACTGTAATGATTAACCACCTGTTCTTCGATAGGACAATCAAAGAATGATCCCATGAAGGGCTTGAAGATGTGGTTTATGTAACCCAGATATGTGGCGCTGACATTATTTATACCAAATGGAATCACCTTATAACATAAAACATTCTGAGGGGCCCTAAAATAAGTAGCTTCTTCATCTCCTCATGCCATCCATATTTGATTGTATCCAAAATATCCATCCATGAAAGAGATGGCTTCATATCCGGTTGTTTCATCAATCAAAAATTCTGTGACCGGGATCGGGAAGTCATCTTTTGGGAAATATTGATTAAGGACCCTACAGTGAATTCATATTCTAATATATCCATTGTTCTTTTTGATAGGTACTATTATTTCTATCTAGATCGGATATTGGACCTCCTTTATAAAGTTGTATTTGATCATCTTGTCAACTTCAGCCTCTATTTTGGTTTCATGCATCAGGTGGGTCCTTTTGGTTGACTAGTTATAACCCCGATCATCTTCTAGTAAGCCTAGATGATGAGTGGCAACCTCAGGATTGAGGCTTGGTATTTCTGTGTAGTTCCAGGAGAATACATCTAGATTGTTCTTTATGAATGAGGTGTATGCCTCCTATTCCTTGATAGGTCTGGCCACACTAATCAGAGTGGGTCACATGTCATTTTTGATGCCCAGATTTATCTCCTTATATTCATCAATTATGGTGGAGACCCATTCTTTGAATACAGGAGGGGAATATTTGTGGTCTTCTTCTTCTTCTTCTTCTTCTTCTTCTTCTTCATCTTCAACTTATTCCTATTCTAATTGAGAGAGAATTATTGAGGTTAACTGTCCAATGTTGGGAGATAAATTGTCTTTTTCATTAGTGTGTGAGTCAAGGGCAGTTTGATGTCCCAAGGACGGTTCAGGAGCATCTTTGATAGGTCTTTTCCTAACATCATGGGAGTCGGCCTGCTCTTACATGTGTTTGGACTCAGTGGTTGTGGTGGGGATCATGGAGAAAATTGAGTCTGCATCTAGACTTGAACTTATGCATTCAACTTGGTTGATGTGTAATACATACGCTTCCCCGAGTTGTTGGAGGGGGTCGGTGGGAGCCATTTCAAATCTATTTGGGTCTTTGATACAATCAATGTCGTTGGTCGAAAGATGTTTTTTTTCCGATTCATTGAACATTTCTTAGATATAATGTAACTCACATGACTCAAATGGGGATTTATTGGCATGAAATGTCCCTTTTTCCCATTAGCGCAATATTTGACGCCCTGATGGAATGATGGAGAAATTGCAGTGTGCTGATGTAGTCAAGGCATCCCTAACAGGATGTTGAAGGCCATACTTTTCTACACTACCAAGAACTTAAAATCTGATATGAGGTATCTTATCCATGTTTTGGGCTTGATTCATCCCAATGGTTTCTTCTCACTTTTGATGTATCCTAGCAGAGTTTTATTGAAGGGTGTCAATCTATCTTTATCATAGCCCAGTCGACAAAGTGTTAAAAGTGGGATGAGGTTAACATCAGAGCCGTTGTTGATGAAGATCCTCTATATATTAATTCCATTTATCTTGATAGAAATATATAAGGGTTTCATGTTCCCTTGTATGATGGAGTCTTCATCCCTTTCTATGAAGGATAGGAAGACATGACATTTTTTAGGACCAGTCTTCATTCGATAGACTTCAGACGCTGCTACTTCAACCTCGAACTTCTGGGGACTTAGTAAGGCTTCGATGAGTGCCTCCATATGATATACGGGCTTTCTTAATGCATCTAGGATTGAAAGATTTCCTGGTACTAAAGATGGATCCTTTAAAATATCATACTTATGCTATAAAGGCCGGAACTTCATGGCTCAGGGTTTCTCTTTCATAGAAACTTTAGCGGTATGGGCTTTGGATGTAGAGGGTTTGACCTTTGTAATAGGGGATGGTGGTGCTACGGTTCTTTCCACGTTTGTCTTAACATGTCTACCTGTATGCCTTGGGTGATTTGGTATTTTTTCTTGCCTTCCTAGATATTTCTAGATAACTAGGCTTGGATTTCATCCAAATGTGGAGGAGGAGAATTACTATTCTGGTTTCATCTGCTAGAGGGTCCTTCCATGAGTTTCTATGATGTCAATGGTTTGATTTGTGGTATGGTATAAAATTTGAATCTTTCCATGATCATGCCTTCCAAGAGACCTCTGGAATCTACGGACTCTTCCTCTAGTTCTCTGGTTGGTTGCGATGAATTTGGGTTCATATCAATATTCTCCATCCGAGAAGGGGTCTGTCAACTAAATTAAATTAATAGAGCTAACGATCAGTTCCTGATCTGAATCTGTTTTTGTCTGACTGTCTTCTTCTGATGGTGTCGTTTTGCAGGGAGGTTCCCATTTTACCATTTGGCAGGATGATGCCTATAGTACCATGTCTGTTGTCATGATGACTGAAAGGTTTAACACTTACCTTGGATTTGGTGTCATCATGTCTTCTTGCACTTTCTTTCTACCCTTCCAGCCTTTGGAGGGCATCAGGTCCGAGGAGGATGGTTGTGCTATATTAGGTTCTTATGGGGGCACAGTTGGTTATTTCAACTACACTTGGAGGATTCCATGGACTCGCTTGATAGTATTATGTGTCATCCAATTATAAAAAGTTTTCTCCTTCTTAATGTCAACTGCTTTCTATTCCTTCTTCTCTCTAGAGTCTAAGGTGAAAACATAAGCCACTTGTGTTGGCGGCATGCCCAAATTGACTTGCCTAGAATCCACCAACTTTTGTAGGAGATCCTTGAAAACAATGCATTCCTAGATTGTTATTCCAAGTATTCGGTGATAGGAAAAACAAATTTGACGATCGTCGAGACCCACTTCATCGACTCACTTTGGCTCTGGTAGCCGAAGAAAATTGCAATTCATTGGGACTATGAAATAGCTATAGACTTGGTCATCTCGGAATGTGTAAACATTATTTCTTTTTTCTTCAAACTAGTTTCTTTTAGAACCTCATCACTCGTCTTGTCATGGTGGGGGTGTTGATTTTCCTCTAGGGTGTCCCGAAAGGTTTGTTGGGGCCCTCGCAATTAGAGCTGGTGTTGGGGGTGGCTTAAGCATGACAAAAGCTACTTCATCTTTTCCTTTTCTTTTCCCAGGGGATCATGGGGCCCCTTAGGACATAAGATTAATCTGCTGTAAGGAGTATTCTATCCTTTGGGAAATGGAAAAGAAATCTCAAAACAAAATTGTGTACATCACTGGGATAATTGGTGTTCGCAATTCATCCCAAAACTTTTCGATGCACATGGAGAGAATCACATACTAGGGGAGCAGCTAGTTCATAGAATGAGTGAGGCCATTCCATCTGGAAATGAAATTTGAGACTCTTTTGTTCTCTTGATGTTTTTAGTTCTTGTAGTCACAAATAATCATCTTAGGCAGCGTTGAACTAAACTGAAAGAGAAACTATCACCCGAGGTCCTCCCACCTGGTAATTGAATTGGCTGGCAGGATAGTATACCATAAGAAAGCTGAGTCTTGTAGGGTATTTACAAGGCACCTATGTTTTACTACCTCTTTCTGCTCTGAAGTTCCACTCATGGGGTAAAAATAAGAGGATCAATGCATTAAATGAGGTTCTTGGTCCTCTGATCCATTGAATACAAGTAATACATGGTTTCCAAAATTTGGTGGTGGCAGAACATTTCTTACCTAATCAGGGAAGGGTTTTCAATCTGGTTGTATTAGTGAACACCACCCATCCGTGGATTCTAGTTGAGCTGTTAGTTTCTCAAAGGTGTTCAAGACCCCTTTATGCATATCCTTTCAAGATTGATATTGGGCTAGTGTGGTAGGGGAAAAGATTGGGCATGCCGTCACTGCTAGGATTTGGGGTTGATACCCAACTGGGGTTATGATTTATGGGTTTTTATGAATATATTTTGGCATCTTTCATAGTGGGGGGAAGTTTTGATGTACTTTTAGGGATTGGATTAATGGTCCTCATATATTGGATTCATTCCCAGAGATATGTGCATGTGGTATGACCACATCTTTTGGGAGCACCTGCTGATGTTCCGTAGGGGGAAAACTTCTGGTGAGATAGCTCACTCGATGTAGCTCGACATTAATCCACCTGAGCTATTTCATTTATTTGTCATGATTAGAGAATAATTCCTCAATGGTGAGGGGTGCATATCTATGGGAGGAGAAGGAAGGTTATAGATAACCTTGGATTAATTCTTCTCATTATTGGGGCTTCATGAGGGAGGTAGTGAAAAATTAGTTGAGAGGGTGCCTAGATTTAGAATCAATCTCTAGTTCTGGGTATTCACACCATAAAGCTCGGTGTGGGATGCCTCTGGTAGGGAACCATCATCCATCGTTTCCTCTCCCTCTGTTCCATTTCTTATGAGATCCATCAGGTTGATGTTTACCAGGTTCATTGAGGCATACCATATTGGGGGTGGTGTACCCAGTGCCTAATGGTAGGAAATATTTGTGTAGCTTTTTTTGGACTTTATTCTTCCATTCTATGATACTCTTTATATTTCTTGGAGAAGATTGGCCTGAAGGGATCCCTGGTCCAACCTAATAACATGCGTTTGTATTAGAGGGTGCGAACCATGAAAAAGGGTGGAATGGGTAGCTCATCTTTCCATCATTATTTCTAGATGGTGGAAGATGGAAATTCGTTGTGTGGAGATTTGTGGTAAAAATTTCCCCGGCCGTGTGGGCGGGGGTGGTTACCATTCTTCTATTGATGTGCTATGACCTGAATTTGTTGGTCTTATGGGGGATTATTTATTTAAAAATTCCCCCAACCCTGTGGGATGGGGTTTTTTTTGTATTACGTCGACAATTACGAATTTTTTCATCTTTTCAATTTCACATACTCCTGCATGGGTGTGAGTTGAGTTTGGAATTGGGACTACATAGACTCTATGGTCTTTTGAAGAAATGATCACTGCTTGCTGGTTGGCTTCCCTTAGGCGGTAATCCTACAGAATGTTCCAGGTTTCCCAACTCAGAAGCTTTTTTATGGCTTTATCCCTTTGGCCCTAATGATTTTGAGACTTACTCTGGTCCAGTTTTTGTTGATTATCCCATCTTTCCATAGTAGGGGTTTCATTTGATTGCTGCCTTTGGGTGACGACATTGCAGGATGTCATTTCCAATGGGGCTTACTAGACTGTACATGGTGTGAAGTGTAGTGCTCCATGTTCTCCCCTTTCCCTAATGTGAACTCCAGCCAAGGCATTTCCAATGAGGTGACACAACTTGTCAAGTTCATGGAGGCAAGCCAGTTCAGGATTTTTCATTCACCTTTCTGATTGTGGATGTCATACGGACGGGTGGGCTTCTAGGTCGATTATTTAGTGAAGCTCCTCTATCATGCTAACATGGTCCACATACCCTTTTTAGGGTAGTAATTTTTCATTTAGCTGGCAATAAGTGGTCCGTATATTGAGGAAAATGTCAAGTGTGCATTCCGCTGACAACTCTCACGGTAAGTTGAAGAAGTAATTGTTCGTAGGCCAATACATCAGTGGTATATTATCCTTAGATAGATTCATTATCATAAGAAATATATCATGTTGTAGTTCTTCTGAGGACTCCTCTACTTGATATTCCCAGCTTGACTACTTCATAATAATTTAATTCCAGGTAATTGGGATGGTGGGAGCCTTATTGATTTGAAGAAGCCGTGGTGGTGGATTAGAAGATGAGCGTGGCCCTAGGATATCCTCTGGTTGAGAAAGAATATCACCAATTATAGAAAATGTTCCTTATGTTTCTGACCCAATATTTTTTAGCACCATAGAATTAATGGGATTTTTCATATTTCTTACAGCACGGGATGACCTTCTTGCCAGCTTGAATTTTGATTGTTGGGAAGACCTCTGCAATTGGTGCTGCAATGGTGAGGGATACTATTGAAACTTGATTCCTGACCACGGGAAATGTCCTTTATGGTGTATACACTGTAGAGGACCATTAGGGAAGGATATAGAAAGGGTAGGACCTTCTTGTTTCTTGATGTCACTGTGTGAAGAGCCTTCACAACAACTGTCATTACGGGGATCACCTTTGCAATGAATGTCATTATGGTGAGGACTACCATCATGACTTGAAACTTGGCTGCCTAGAGAATTTCTACCATGTACATCCTATGGAGGGCCTTCAGGATGTACTACAATGATAGGAGTACCTTATTAATGCTTGAAGTTACTATGGAGAGGACCTTCATAGTAACTGTCATTGTAGGGAGGGCCTTCTCAATAGATGTCATCATCGAGAGTACTACCTTCATGACTAGACATTTGACTACAGGGAGAAGAATATCTACTATGTATACCCTTGGGGAGTACCATTAGGGAGGATGACATTAAGGGTATGACCTTCTTGTTTTCTAATCATTAGGTCAAGGGTAGGGCTACCCCGACATGCATTAGGAGACATAGTTTCGTGATTGATCATTCATAGCCCATGGAGTGATCCCCCAAGTGCTCTGTAGAGGACCTTCAGTGCTGCTGGTAGTGAAATTACATGGAGGACCTTCACAAGAACTACTACCACTTCCAAAATTTAGTAATGGACTGATAGGGTCTTGATCCTTTAATGATATATGTTTGAGGGAGTCAAGAACCCTTCGATTCCAGCAATGTAGGATCATGTATGTGCTCTCCATTTTCCAGTTTCCTCTGGCACATTTTATCCTCAAGCACTCTATTGTGGGTAAATGGGGATGTATTCTATTGGTAATGGCCTTCATATATGGGTCCCTACCTTATTGGGTCCTATGATGTCTTTGGGATATGCTGACGAGAGTCTTGGGTTTTGGCAGAGATATATGCCTTCCCTAGAGCAGCCCCCACGTTGGACTAGTGTTCCCCTATTGGATCAAGTATTTTTTCCGGATACGGTTGTCTGTATATCGTGGGATATTGTTGTCAGACGTCCTTTATAGGAGAATGGATTCATAACTTCTCTATAGTGACTAAATTATTTTGCGAGTTTGTTATACCATTCGAGGAAACCAGGTCGTGGGCCCGATTTATCACAATTTATACGCATGCAATGATATCTTGGAATGTTTGGAGAATATGGTCTGGAATCGATGTATGATCAACCATCATTTCCAGGATGTGATGAGATACATATTTTGTTGGAATGGGTATGAAGGCCCATTCTGATATCAGATTAGGAGTTTCTACCTACTCTGGTCCTCCATGAGTATCCAGTAGCTTCTAGTTGTTCTCCTATTATAGAGTAGAGGAATGAGTCTACCTCCAGTTGCCACCATATTTGACTGGTGGTCTTCATATTCATGTGTAGGGATTCTCGTCTGCTGCTTGCCGCTGTATTTGTCTCACAGGATTTGTATGGATCCACAGGAATTTGACTCTGCTCATATTTGGTTTCCACCTTATTTGGATGTCAGGCTTGAAATGCATTAGTAGGTATTTGTGCCTATGTATATTTGGTTGTCGCACTATTTGGATAGATGGATTGTTGTGCATAAATAGGTATTTGTGCCTTCCTATAGATGGTTTCCACTCTGTATGGATGGTGGGATTATTGTGCATCAGCAAATATCTGCATTTTCCTATAGTTTTCCACTCTGTTTGCATGGTGGGACTGATGAGCACTAGTAAGAATGTTCATGTGCTCATATTATTCCACCCTATTACTGTGGTGGTCTTTATTGGAGGTGGCAGAATCATTTGTCTTCCCATTAAATTCCACTGTGTTTGTATGGAGGATTTTCTCATCAGGGACCAGGGTGATAGCGTGTTTTGGAATATATATTCTCCGCCCTTGGTGGGCATCCTGAGGGGCCTGGGTCTCCTAGACTTTGGTAGGTTCCCTCTGCATAAGGTCCCCCTTGGCAGCATGAGTCTTGGCCATCTTGTGTCAGTGGATATGCTCTCTGGTGAGAGAACACGGGTAGGACCCTGTGCATTTAAGAAGATCTTTTTAGAAATGAATTTATATTCTTCCATAAGATATGTTTTTCTTTTTTTGTCACGTTCCGAGGACAGTCTCCTGAAATAGTTTGAGATGACCACCAGGTCTGCCTTGTGCTGAGGTGCTGACAGCAGCCTAAGAGGTGGCTGGCAGACCTTTGCAGACTGGAGGGCTTGTATTGCAGCCTCCAGTGTGGGGAGAGTACCATTTCGGTGGTACTCTTGGATTTGTGTGTTTGATACCTAGAATTGAAGACATTGGGTAGGGGAGGGGGTTCTGCACTTTATTGGGTCCTTAGCCACCTACGAGATTGCTGATGTGTGTGTATGCATTAGTCGTTGGGATGTCATTTGGATCAAAGGTTTCTCTATGGGAACCTACAACATACATATGTGACATACATACCACAAAACCTCATCAACGTATAATTCTTTCAAACATGTGCATATTTGGTGCTTTAGCATGGCCCCCTTATATTTTTCTATTACTACTGGGTGAAAGGGCATGAGTGTGGTAAGATCACCACCTTGGTTAATGATACACATTGGTTCACCATTTTTGTTCCACCTCCAAGGTGGTGTATTTCGGGTGGAGCCGAAATGGTATGATGAAGATCGTCACCTGTCCCTTTTTTATAGAGATGGGTTCTCATCAAGTTCAATATTTATTTCTTTTCAACCCATCCAGCATCATTATACTTTAAATAAGGTTTGATTAACCCTACGAGGATAGGGAAATTCACCTCTTTTACACTATGAAGGAGGTTCCACCATTAGTCATTCCCAGCAAACAATAGCCTTTGGGTCATGTACTTGTGCAATCAATCCTTCTCAGATATAAATTTTTCAGATGGTCTCTAACATGTTTATTTGTGGAGCGAAGAATGCCCAAAAACCATAGTATCCTTTATTCATGGACCTTCTTTCGAAAGGCAGACACTCTGTGATTGATGATTCAACCAACGACACTTAAGGACCCCATTGGTCTAGAGGATGAGAGTACAGTCTCACTACACCCTTTTAGGGGAGATTTGTTTCCTGTTCCTAGACTCTCTTATAGATTTAAGTCACATTCCTATGTTCGTGACTGATTGGTTCATTCCTGACGAGTGTGTATACGAGCTACCACTGGTTTTTAGGATCGTCATAGGCATGCATATATTTGATTCTATAGATGTGATACTGAATTGAGCCATATAATAAGGCACTCTGTAGTTTGTCATTATCTAGTCGGACAAAAGGTGACTTGATGTTGGGATCAGGCCCATAATAAGGGCTTCTTACTTATAATCAAGAGAGGAATCAGAGCCAATGTATTTCATATTGTGTGGGTCTTATGCGTGGAAGCTTCCCATTTGAGGGACATGATTGGGTGGACCCTTTTGGATGGGCACCCTTTTGAGCTTAGGCCTTCTAGTTAGTGTCCTACGTATCCTGATTGGATCAGGAATCAGAGTTCTCATAGTAAAAATTCACATGAATTTTGTAATCCTCACAAACCTCTAAGCCCATGTGAGTCATGCTCGGTGTGAGAAACAAGAAGATTTGAACGATTCAAAGAAGAACATATTTCCTCTCCTATTAGTGAGAGAGGGAGAGCCCACAGCGGAAGAGGTCGGGACGACTTTGGGAGAGGGAACGGAGCAATGACCATTTTAATGTGAAATGACATTGAAAGCCATGCGGCCTATCCTTTTATGATTGGGGACATACCTCAGTGGGAGAGCCTCAGAATACATTATGGTAAGGGGAGGAGTTCCATCCTCATCAAAGTTGGGGAGGAAACATAACCCCTTTGACTGATCACTATTCCTCATTGAATGGAAAACCAACTGATCATCCTTAATCCCTAGAACATGGAGGATCGTGTTAGAATCCCAAGGTTAGAATCAGAATTAACATGGGAATGTAGACCCATAGGCATTCCCAAAGCTCGAACCATTGTGGGGAGATCTTTTGTGACACTGATTACCATGGGTATATAGACTCAAAGGGGCACGCTGATGCACCAGATAGTCTAATCATAAGGGTATGGTGGCTTTGGAGGAGGCTTTGGCCAGTTGTCGGAGGACTGGTTAATAGAGGAATCCTAGATGACTAGATGGAAATGGAAGGGTGAGGTTGAAACCAGCGGAAATAATACCCAAAACACCCTATTCTGCATACTGGTTTCTTATGCAGTATGGGGGAGGCTCTGCATACCATAATGGTATGAGGGCAGAGGGATCGTCTGTGTACTGATGTGGTACGTGGCTGTGGGTAGAGACCACCACATACCATTTTGGTACACAGCCCACCTCACCGCATTGGGTTTCATCTGCACACTGAAGCAGTACGCAGTATCGGGTTTGGTCCACATAGAGGTACACTATGCGAAGCACCATGTTGAAGGAGGGTTTGGGGGATTATCATTTATGGGGAATTCATCCCTGATAAGTATGCGGTTCTCGGTTCACTAGTTAGGTTTGTAGTTCTATTATTATTATTTTATTCCCTAATTTTATGGTTTTCTGCCTATTGTACCTATGGAGATAGTGGTCGGTGATTTGGGGTTTGCCGATGAGTCAATACAGAAGCAAGAGTCTTATACTAGGTCTTTCATAAAACCTATAGTTTCCATTTAGGACATTTTTATCAATCATTTGTCCTTATATTGTGGTTGTTCTATAAGGAATCAGGGAAATTATATATATTCATCACATGACATCATTTACAGAGGCCCATGAAGTAATATCCTGACCCGCAAAATACTCAGTCAATCCAGGGTTTGCAGGGGATTCAGTTCTTGATAATGGATTGCAGAACCTTTCTTGTTCTCTTTGTCTGCAAACCAATTAGTTTGCGGGACAGTATGCGAATAGATTTTGTGCGTATGAATCATTCGGTGATGTTGTTCGTGGTATGCCTTGTTTGCTGTCCATCACTCCATGGGCTAGTGGTTCGCAGATCGTTCCATGTACCAGTTGGTTTGCGATCTAGCTGGTCTGCATACCTTTCCCATTTATGGTACATGGGCCACATGAAAATTCTTGAAAACATTAATTCCTTAAATATTAATCTGAAATTTTCAACTTGATTTGAGTCCTGTCACCTTGCTAGACTTGTTGAAGTACTTTCTTCCTTCTGCAAATCAATAGTGGGGTATTTCCTTCTCTTGGAAGAATTTTCAGGACCCTACAGGGGGTTTGGTATTTGTTTTTGGGTTTTTTGGGGCTATAAATTTTTTAGGGAATTTAGGGATTTAAGTATTTTCAAGGGTTTAATAATTTTTATATTTTTAGTGTTTTTATTAGTTTTGGGTGATATTATGGTTTTTTTGGCTATTTGGTGTTTTAAGGGGTTTAAAGGTATCTTAGGGTTTTTAGTGGATATTAAGGTTATATGATTTTTTCTAGAATTTTTTGCATTTATAAGGTGTTTAAGTGTATTTAGGGTATTTTTGGTATTTGTAGGTTTTTTATGATATTTTAGGGAATTAGGTATTTTTAGTGCTTTGGTGATTTTAGGGGATTTTTGTGGGGGGGGGGTATGGTGTTTAGGGTTTTTAAGATTTTTATAGTTTTGAGGGGTTTTTACATTATTATGGAATTCATAATGTCATTTTAGGATTTTTTGGTTTATTAATGTTTTTAGTGGTTTATATTTTTTTTAGTTATTCCGATTTTTGGATTATTTTAGGCTCTTTAGAGATCTTTTATGGTTTAAAAGTTTTTTTAGGTATTAGGGTTTTTATGGTCATTAGGGTTTAATAGGGGTTTTTTGGGGTTTTAGTTGTTTTAATGGTTTTGTAGAGTTTTATATGGTTTTGTAGGGGTTTTTATGGGGTTATAGGAATTAAAAATGGGGTTTAAGGGTTTTTTGGGTTGTAACTATTTTTATGATTTTAAAGGGTTTCTGAAGTTATTTTTTTGTTTATATGGTTTTATAGGGTTTTTAGGGGCTTTAGAGTTTTTAGGGTATATAGTGGGTTTTTTTGGTAAATATGGTTTTTAATGGTTTATAATATGTATAGGGATTTTTATGATTAGTTTTTGTTTTTTTGTCTTTATGTTTTTTTAGTTTCTTATTAGGGTTTTTGTGATTTTTTAATTTTATTGTTTTAGAGTATTTATGGAATTTATGACCTTTTAGTGTTTTTAGGGTTTTATGGTCTTATAAGGGTTTTATAGTATTTTGATTTTTTTATGATTTATATGAGTTTTATGGGTTATTAGTGATTTTTGGGGTTTTTGGTGGGTTTAGTGTTTTTAGGATCTTTATGTGTTATTTTGGATCTTTTGTGGTTTTATAGGATTATTTAGGATTTTTTTGGTTTTTTTGGTTTCATAATATTTTAAGATTTCCAGGTGTTTTAGGTTCTTTTTGGGGTTTTATGGTTTTAAGGGATGTTTAGGGTTTTTAGGGTTTTTTATGGTTTTTAGATTTATTTTAGTTTTTTAGGGATATTAGTATTTTTAAGATTTTTTTGGGTTATAAAGTAATTTTAGGAATTTTATGGATTTATGGGTCTTTCAAAGAGTTTTCTTATGTTTTTTAGGGTTTTTTGGGTTTTTAGGGTTTTTAATGGTTTTTAAGGTTTTAGGTTATTTATGGTTTTTGATGGATTTTCATGGATTTTTAGAGTTTTTATGTTTTTAGGGGTTTTAGGTGTTTTTGAGAATCTTAGAGGTTTAGGAATTTTAACAGTTTTAGGGTTTTTAATTGTTTCAGGGTTTTAGGGGGTTTATATATATATATATATATATTGGGTTTTTTATTTTTTTGGTTTTTTGGGATTTTTGGTTTTTTTCATTTTTAATTAGTTTATATATTTTTGGTTTTTGGGTTTTTGTGGGTTTTATGGGTTTATACAGGTTTAAGGGGTTTTACATTATTTTTGAGTGTTGTAGGGTTTTAAGGGATTTTTAGAGTTTTCTGGGGTTTTGGGGGTTTTTTGGGGTCTTATGGTTTTTATTATTTCTGGTGGGTTTAGGTTTTTTAGGTGTTTATTTGTTTTTTCAAGGGTTTCCTTTTTTTTACGGTTTTTATGGTTTTTAGGGGTTTAGGGTTTTAGGCTCTTTATGGTTTTCTTAGTGTTTTATGAATTCTAGGGGGTTCTTAGGGTGGTTAGGGTTTTTTTTATAGTTTTATTGTTTTTTATGTAGTCAATATTTTTTTGGTTTCATAGTGTTTTAGGGGTTTTAGTGTTTTTTGGGATTTAAAAGGTTTTCATTTGGTTTAAGGATTTTAAGATTTTTATCGTATTTTCAGATTTTTTAGTGTGTTGGAGGTTTTTATGGTTTTTAATGGTATTTAATGTTTAATTGTTTTTAGGGGTTTAGGGTTTTAGGGTTTCTTGTGTTTTTTTGGTGGTTTTGGGGTTTTATGGTTTTATAGGTTTTGTATTATTTTTAGGTTTTTATGGGTTTTTAGGTGTTTAGGGTGTTTAAATATTTTTATGGGTCTTTTAGTATTTTTATTTTGTTTTTTGAGTCTTTATGGTTTTGGGATATTTTATGTTGTTTAGGTTTTCTATGTTCTTTTAGGTATTTTAGGATTGTTTAGTTTTTTTTTGAATTTAAGGTTTTTAGTGGTTTTTAGTATTATTAGGATTTCTAGGGGTTGTAGGTGGTTTTGAGGGGTTTTGGGATTTTTAGAGTTTTATGGGTTTCAAGGGTTTTAGTTTTTTTATAGTTTTTCAGTTTTTAGGGATTTCATTATTTTTTATAGTTTTTAGGGTTTTAAGAGTTTATTTTTGGTTTTTTAATATTATTAGACTTTTTGGTTTGTGGGGTTTTAGGGGTTTAGGGTTTACAGTTTTTGGTGTTTTAAATATTTAATAGTTTTATTAGGGGTTTTCATAGTGTTAGTAGTTTTTAGGGGTTTTGTGTTTTTAGTGTTCATTTAGGGGTTTTGGGTTTTAGGGATATGAGGTTTTTATGGGTTTTATGGATTTTTATTAGGGTTTTCCATGGTTTTTAGTGTTTTAAGAATTTTAGGGTGTTCGGGGTTTTATTTTTTTTATAATTTTTAAGTATTTTAAGATTTTTTAGGGGTTTTGGGGTTTTTCCTTAGGGGGGGGTGGGGGGTTTTGTTTTTTTGATTTTTAGGGTGTTTTATGGTTTTAGAGGTTTCTTATAATTTTAGGAGTTTTAGGGGGTTTAGAGTTTTTAGGTTTTTTTAGAGTTTTATGGTTTTAGGGTTTTTATGTTTTTTGGTTTTTCTTGGGATTTGAGTTTTTGGTGTTTTGAAAATATTTTTAGTTTTTTCGTGTTTTAATGTTTTAATGGTTTTAGTTTTTTATGGTTTTTTTGGGTTTTAATTGATTTTCATGGATTTTTTGTGTTTTTAATGTATTTAACAGTATTTATGTTTTTTAGTGTTTCTAATGATTTTATGGTTTTTAGGATTTTTAGGGGTTTGGGTTTCTATAGGAATTTTTTGGGGTTTGGGGGTTTCATGGTTTCTAGCATCTTATAGGGTTTTTTGGATTTAATATTTTTTACATATTCAAGGGATTTTAAATTTATTTTAATGGTATTTGATGGGTTTTTTGTGTTTTAAGTGGGTTTTAGAGTATTTTAGGTTTTTATAGTTTTTTGGTTCATTTAGAGGTTTTTACGTTTCTTTAGGGTTTTTAGGGGTTTTTGGGTCCTTTACGGTTTTTATTGTTTATAGAGATTTTACGGATTGTAGGATTTTTTAGGGTTTTTTGGATTTTCAGTGTTTGTTTATATTTTTTAGTGTTTTATAGGTGTTTAATGGATTTTAGTGGTTTAACAGTTATTTTTTGTCTTTTGGGTTTTGAAGTTTTTATGTGTTTTAGGGCTTATTAATGTTTCCGGTGTTTTGGAATTGTTGGATTTTTTAGGGTTTTAGTGGTTTTTTTGGGTTTCTATGGGATTTTAGTGTTTTTAATGAGTTTTAGGTGTGTTGTTGAGTATTTTAATGGGGTTTAGTTATTTTATAGGGGTTTTAGTGTTTTTAGGGTGTTTAGGGTATTTAGGGTTCCTAGGATTTTTTATGGTTTTTAGCGGTTTTAGGGTTTTAAGGGGGAGTTTTGGAATTTTAGGGTGTATCTGGTGTTTTAATGGTTTTAATGGGTTTTAGTGGTTTAATAGTTCTTAAGTGTTTTATTGTTTTTTAGGTTGTTTAAAATTTGTAATGTTTTTAGGGATTTTATGGTTTTTGGGTCCTTAAAGGGTTTTCCTGTTTTTAGGGTTTTTATAGTTTTTAGGTACTATTAATGGTTTTTAGGGATATTAACCATTTTAGGCGTGTTTTAGGTTTTATAGTTATTGAGGTTTTTTAGGCTTATAGGTTATTGTACAGTGTTTTAGGGTGTTTCGGTCGTTTAGTGTATTTTTGAGGTTTTTTGGGTCTTTCAGGGGTTTTAGGGGGGGATTTAGGGACAAGGTTGATGCGGGAGCTGGGATATTCCTGGACCCCCCCCCCAAAAAATAATTTATTCAGAAAAAGAGGAAATGTAGACTAGGGAGGGGTAGGGTCAATCGACCCATACCCAAAAAACAATCCCCAAAAAGAAAACAAAGAAAGAAAAAGACACAAAATACCAAACACAACAGCATAAGAGAAAAAATTAAAAACTACAGATCAAATCTCTATCCCCATGTGGGTCCCCATTAGCACCATAACCATAGGAAGCATCCGACTCCACCGAATCCCATTTAGATGATTCATAATGCTTTTAGAAGGTAGTGTAGTACTCTTTAAGGCGTTACTATTCTATATTAAGCTGCGCCTTGATAGGCCGAACTCCCCCACCAGAGGCAACTTCCTTTGCTTTGCAAGATGCTCTTGTGGAAACTATATTTGAAAAAGTGGAATAGTCCTTCCTTGGTTTTCCCTTTGGGGGGGTCTAATGAGGCCCCAGCTGATTTTCTTTCCTTCCCATATTGAATGGTCACCTCTAGAAAGGTCATTTCCTTACCGATCAAAGTCATATTATAATTCATTCACCAAGAATCCTCCTGGAAAAAAACAAGCTCAGGGATGAAGGAGGATTCCTGATTTGGGGAGTAGGCTGTAGGAACCCCACACTACGGCACGCTAGATGCCTCACTAGTTAGGGCTAGCTACACTCGCCCCTCCTCCCTAGTCA
Source organism: Viscum album (assembly GCA_963277665.1). Lineage (NCBI taxonomy): Eukaryota > Viridiplantae > Streptophyta > Magnoliopsida > Santalales > Viscaceae > Viscum > Viscum album. The sequence goes on from OY728126.1 coordinate 1,010,315,961, forward strand.
GCTTGCAGACCTCCAGAACCGGCTCCATCACCTACCTAGGTTCAACAGCCTCCCTCTACTCATGAGAAAACTGAGACAGATCCCTCTACAAAGGAGACTCACCAACAGATCCCCCCTCATGCACCAGTAAAGCCAAATCCCCCAGCCCATTCCTTGGGGATCCCTCCATCACCACAGAACAATGCTCCGTCAACTCCCCTTACCCAGGTACTTCCCCCTACTTAGCCTCCTCCCCCATCTGGGCCACCCTTTCTACACCGTGCAATGCCCATACCCCATCCTACATATCACCTACTAGGACCATTGAATCCTCACTTTGGCTTTCCTTAGCCCCCGCACTATCACCATGATCCACAAGTAGGGGAATCTCTAGCACATCCTATCTATGACAAACATCACCAGGCATAGGATCTTCTAAGGGACCATTTTCTTCAAAAATGGTATCAGGCCTAGCGGCAGACACAAACCTAGTATCAGCAACCTCCCACATTCCCTTTGTCACCCCCTACTCCTCCACAACCCCCTCTGCATCATCCATGCCCACCAACTCCACATAATTAAGACAAACAATTCTGTTACTCAAGGGGGCACTATCCAAGGACAAATCCTCCCTATGCTTAGCATTCCTACTATCGGAAATCACAGCCTCTTGACCCTCATCCACTCCTCCCAAGCCAATAGCAACCCCCCAAGTCCCCAAAAGTTGTGCCACCTCCTGAACACCATAGGGTGACACTGTCACAAGCCCCTATGTAGTAACCTCCCCCACTGAGGCCTGCACCTTTATTTCCATCCCACCCGAAGCATGTTCCTCCACTCTTCTATCCTGCCCCTGCTCCTGTAAAACATCACAACACAACCTAGGGGACCTCACACCTTCCTCAGTATCCATTCCTACCTTCTCACGCTCAATCACTAGATCCTGATTCAGTCTCTCAAACACATGAGATACCTTCGGCCTAGTGGATTGCCGCGACATTTCCTTTAATAGAGGAGAACCTGTCACAACATTTATTTCATCTTTCTCCATCACTGGTCGTTCACCCTCTGTAACCCATGCACTGCTACCCCTTCGTCTACAAGTAATGCTAGAATGACCCAATCACCTGCATATAGAGCAGAACGCAATAGAGGACACAAAAACTACCAGCTTTTTGAAGCGAAACTCCCTGCCAACAGTGATCCACAAAAAGTCGATCGTTTGTTTTGATACATCAAATTCAACGGTAACTCATAGGGAAACGGGGTGGAAAATCGCTTAGGTTCGGCTCTCTAAACACAAATACGGGCCCACAAGATTCCCAAGCATTCTAATAATGGATGGATTCTGAAATGGAACAGGAAGTTCTGGGAACCTAACCAATCAAGAAATCAGTGGCGATTCCATGTTCATGTGTAGGTCAAAGCTCCATCAAAAGAGGAAGAATCTGATGCCATTAAGGCTTTAAGGGGCCACAGACCAAGCACATATCATATCTTCCTCCATTGAGAACTGGATCATAAAATGGAGGGAATCCAATAACCCTACCATCTCTTGATCTTGTAGGTTCCATCATCCAAAAATGAATTTGTCAAAAGACTCCACCGAGGGTCGTTTCTTCATGAACCGAGCAACTAAGGTCAAGATATGAAGCACAGAGGCTGCATGGAACTCCGAGTCTAATAATGGTAAGTGATGGTATCCTTTATATAAGTTAGGAACCTTCACAAAAAGTTCAATTCTAGGGAAGGGGGAATAGAAAGAGGCACACTATGAGAAATTAATAAAAGACTCCGATCGTGATCGAGCGAAGAACCCTCCCCTACAGGGGGGGGAAGGATCACCACTAGCACCGTCAAAAAACCATCATAAGAGATGGTGTCATCGGGATAAACCTTGGGGTTTTGGGGTTTTTAGGTAGGGATTTAGGGGTTTTAAGGATTTTTTATTTTTAGGGTCTTTTATGTTTTTTATGGTTTTAGGGGCTGTTGACGCTCCTTTCTGTCATAGAGTCCAACGAATGGAAAAGGGGAATACCTTAAGAAAAATGAGGGCCACCTTTTGATGAAAATCAAAAAATTTGATGAAGGCATGGACTAGGAGCCCATTTGATCTGAGGAGTGCAACTTACTTGCGCACTGCGCAAGTCACTTGTGGGCCACCTATGGGTCACGCATATCACTTTCCAAAAGTCAAATTCAAGCTCTGGTCACCCTAGTCTTCAACTCAACTCTATTGAATGATTCTAAGGTAACTTTTTACCTAGAATGCAAGGATTGAAAAAGTATAATAAGGCATAAGTGTTTATAATTCATCAACACTTGTGCGCCTAAGCTTCCAGACCTTTTTAAAAATGGAAACACTAGCGCGCCACCCTACCCTTTCAATTAAACTTTCATGCTTCCCTCTTAGAAACATCTTAGAATAATACTAAAGGCTTGAGTTAAGTCTCACCCATGTATTATGCGATAGATTATTTGTTGCCCTGGTGAACCCATGTCTTACAAGTACACATGTGCATCCAAGACTTTCATGCCAACTTCATTTGTGTGCCTCTCTCATGTTCACCTATCCTCTTCAAGCTATTATCCCTCGAACCCCTTTTCAAATCCATTTATGGCATGGTTCTTTTGTTGGATTCCTTACCTGAAAGAAATTCTTTGATAACCTCTCCCAAAACCTCATGACTTACAAGATTTATGTCACTACAGTTATAGGTTTCCTCTATATTACCTGATCCTTTAAGATGAGAAGATCTTTTGATTTAGGGCATCCTTCTTAGGATTAAGTCCCAAGATCCCTTGGTTCGGGCCTCTTTCTCAGGAATAAGCCCCAATCATAATTCCTTTATTTAAGTAATCCTCCTCAAGAGTAATCCCCCAGTCCCCTTAACCTAGGCCTCTTTTTTAGGAGTAATCCCCAGTCATAATTTCCTTTAACATTGGGCATCCTCCTCAGGAGTAAGCCCCAGCCTTAATTTCTTTTCATTTGGGCCTCCTTCTTAGGAATAATCCCCAATAATAAGTCCCTTTTAATTTGGGCCTCCTTCTTAGGAGTAATCCCCAAGTTATAAGTCCCCTTTAATTTGGGAAACCTCCTTAGGATTAAACCCCAGGTTAAAAATACAAATCTCCATAAAGTACAAATACATTTATGGACCCTACTCCTAGGCTTATTTCTTGAAGTAAGTCCTAGTCTTCATCTACATGGGCAGTCATACATACGTAAGCCCAAAATAATTTCTTGTGACTACATCTATCGTGGAATAATTTTCAGGTTTAATAATACATCTTGTTTCTCACATCAAAAATGACTCACATGAGATTAGAGTGTAAAAGTAATCATGATATCTTATTTTGGGCCATTAACCATGCATAAGCCCCATATTTCTTCACCTGAACTATGTTTACTTTGATCTCAGACTTAAAAGTAGAGTACGAAGGAAGAATTTCTAAGGTTCAATCCCATCATTAGTTAATTATTTTTTGTCCCATATGAGGTTAAACTATATCCTTCTTATCAAACTACGTGGGTTCTGATTCCTTTTTAATGAGGATACGTGGGTAGCCCATCTGCAGGAACAATCCCAACTCTGAAATAATCCATATCTTTATAAATGACAATAAACTTAAAATGCCCCACTAAGTGGCTTTAAAACTAGTATGGTCATCATAATGACCAAGAGATTTCTATACAATGTATTGAAGGATACCATTGACTAAGAATCTATAATACATACGGATGATTCTTCATCGATGAAGAACCTCAAATACATATAAAAGATTCACTAAATCCCATACATATCAATCATCGATTGCCAAATCTAAAGGAAAAATCATTTTCATACTTGGTGAATTAATAAGGATTCTTGAACATAACTTAAATCTATATGAGAGTCCTGGAGTAGGCAATAATTCCCCCCAAAAAGGTGTGATGAGCCTGAACTCCCATCCTCTCGGCCAATGCAAATTCTTAAGCCTCATTGGTCCAGAACTAATGAGCACCTACCTTTGGAAAGTAGGTCCAAATGGATATAGAATCATTGGGTGTTTACAATTATATGAATAAACCCATTAGAAACCGATTGGAAAGTTTGAACCTTAAACAAACAAGGTCATCCACATTTCTAGACGAAACAAAAAAATGGTGAAGAAGTAGGTGGTGCCAACCACCATCTCCAATCATTTCAGGTATTTATCCCTGAAACGCAACAAGCAGTCCCTCCCATATTACTGGGAGGTGAATCAAGAGGTCACTCAAGGCCTCAGTTCAAGAATAAATGAGTTCTTCCTGAGGACTCCCACCAACAATCGTTACCAGACTCGTGCGGTAGTGCACCCTCAACATGATGGGGGTATCGCCTCGAGGCGTTTGGCTCAAGTTCCTCATACCCGAGCACGCAAGACAAACCATAAGAGGAGAAATTTGGCCAACAGGGAGCAAGTTCTTAGCTTTTCCCCCTTCGAAGAAGTCCATCAACCCAACTTGATGGAAAATAACGAGCGGGCATATACACTCGTCTGTCCTAATTTCACTGCCCAGCAGACTCGTCTGGCAGTAACACACCAATCCCGCCAATAAATTCCAGCAGTGTACAATAGGCTGTCACATACACTTGTTTATAAATCATCAGCAAGTCAGCGGGCTTGTCTGACAGTATCCAAATAATCCCACCAACCAAATGTGTGACCACCTTTAAATAGGCATATACACCTGCTTACACTCATCAATTCAACCAACATTCTCATCCTCCAGTATTGAAGGACGTTCATCAATCATATTTAGTGGAGAACAATTAGAAGTCACATACACCTAAAATTCATCAATATAACCAATAGTCTCATTTGGTATCACCTAGAGATGTCAATTGGAAAGCTCCAATGAAAAACAGGAGGCAGAAAAAAAATTCTACCCCCACACATGAGTACTGTCAGAATTCCCTGATAGAAAAAGGAGAACAAGAGTAGGAACACACACCTAGTCCAAACATGGAATGGATGTATATTCCCATTCTGGTAGCTGATGTCACCAAGCACATTCTAATAATGGTGAAAGAGAAGAAGAAAATCTCTGCCCATATTCTGGAAACTTGTCAGAATATTATAACAACTTTTGCAACATCAGAGGGAAAGAAACATAAATCTATCCCTATCAGTGGATTGATTCATCAAAATGTCACCCTGGAGCAGATACACACCTCTTTTCTAGTCCATGAGGGTCTTGGGGAATACTCCCCCATGTCATATGGACAATCAATTCAGACACATACACCTGATTTAAATGGAGATAGTCAGTCTAACCTAACCATTTCTCCAGAGCAGGCACATAAACCTATCCATAGTAACCACTTTCATCAAAAAGTGGTTTCCAAAGTGATTACTAAGGCTTCTAATAAAATGACACATCTAAAAAAGTTAAAAAATCAAGATCTAACTTGTACTAAGGCCTTACTCAATGCTGCAGTTCTTTAAGCCCTCAGACAATTATATATTTCAACTCAAGATTCTACTCTCCCATTTCCAAATTTTGGAAACCACAACAATAATTCTGAAGTTCTTCATTAGAAACTTCCTCATGAAGTCTTACTTCCTGACAATTCGGTCAATCTCGAAGCATCATCTTTAGATCAGAGCAATAATAACCCTCTTTGTATCCAGAAGACCAAGGAGAAAAAGGTTTCTTCTTTTGCTGTAACCCACCATGGTGGTCCTCCACACGATGATGAGTTTAGGTGTGAATGTTCTCTCTGCTGTAGTAATTCACATTTCCTAGAAAATTGTTCAATGTATAATGCAGTAAAGAGAAATCCCCCTTATCTTGAGGCACTTACAAATGAAAATCCATTCATGTCTGATGCCTTACCTCTAGCAGGTGAAATACTTTATCAATTAGAAGATATCTTGGGTGTAGGTCATTTTCAGAACCACCACCGGGTCATTCATATTCTAATATGACAAATGAATTCTCTACCTATCTTGTTGAATCTGCTGAAGTAACAAATAAGCACAAGATTTGGTCCAATCAGGTAGAATAATCATCATTAAATGGCAAAGAGGAAGTACTGAATATGAGAAAACAATTGGTGAAAGGTGAAATATCAGTCATGTTTTGGCCTTTGGCTGACTCTCAGTATGATATTCTAGAAATATTTACAGATGATTGTATTCACGATATTCGTCTCAACATATGGAAAACTATTTCTCACCTAAAAGAGAAAATATTACCTTATGATGAATATAAAAATCATGTTAAGGTAATAGAAGGGTTGAAACGCCAAATTGACTTGGAATCTCTCTCAGTTTCCCGACATCCAAAGGTTGAAAAGTAGTAGAGAGCCCTTCAGTGTACATGCCCTGGTGCATTAAAAAGGATGCGCCAGTTAATTACTAGTGCCCCATCTGGTATTCATATCAGGGGATGGGGTGTTCATAGAGCATTGAATTTCATTGTGCTCTTCAGTCAACAAAGCCTTCCAAAAGTGGTCTCATGAAATTTTATTGACCATGGCTTGCCACAGCTAACTAGTTTTGTGTGTAATCAAAGGCTTTCTCAAGAACATGCCTCAATTAGTTTTTCCCAAAGTCATTCATATAATTAACAAGTTGTTTAATTACTCTTGCATCAATAAAATGAGAATACTGAAGAGGCTTCCTGTTTAGAGAATGTGAATCATTAGGTGATATAGGTGTCAGAAATAATCCAATGGTCATCTGAGCCAAGTGATCTTAGTGGATGTCAGATGATGCATCTGGACAATTTCCAAAATAAAACCCACAAAATTAGGATATATTTTAAGAATGTTTTAGATATAGTAGCTCAAGTGCCACCTCAGCTTGCCAGGATGTGGACTCTTTTATTCCAACCCTCGGGATCAACAGACAGGATTCAATAAGTTGAGCAGGAAAAATAGGAACAACCCCAGTCTACTAGACTGGGGACTTTTTGAAATTCTCAATCTCTTACTCAACAAAATTCAGTCTTCTCTCAATTAGGTAAAAAGCCACAAGAGGAACACATAGCCGAATTATCATGAAATTCCCTCCAAATTATGATTCATCAAAAATTTCTGAGGGATAAACCAAACAAAAGTCAATGTCTCATAAAAAATATGGAAGAAGACAATATCGCAAAAATGCTGATAGAAGGGCTGCAATGCATTATTCATCGATAAATGTCATCAATGTCGTTGTCACTAATCCCCAAGAACATGAGGCTCACTCAGAGGAATTAGATGAGGGAGTACCTGTTCAAGAGGCTGTATACACAGAAACAAATGAAGAATGTGTGCGTATCCAAAATCAAAGGCTTACCCAGAATCTAGGTATGCCTTAAAATAACCAACACCCCCTCCCCAAAAGGCGTCCAACAAGGGGGAAAAAATCAGATTGCGTCTCACTTTTTTGATGGAGAAGGTCAATATCTTTCACTTGAAGAGAGACTTGAATAGTAAGAAGAGGAAATGAAGGAGTTGAAAAGACTCAACGCAGAGTTACTTAGAAACAACATTTCTAATAGACGATACCCCCACGAAAGTCCTCAACATGCAAATCCTGTAGGATCTCCTCAACAAAGAGGATTTTTAGTAACTACAGATGCAGATAATGAATTCCCTCTGTTGGGTACACAATCAATATAAGATCATATACATCCTGATAGACCTATTTCTGTGGGTTACCCAAGGCAGATATCAACACCACCTTCAGTGGTCTTAATGGTTATTGCACCAGCTCAAGTTCTAGTTGCAATACCTGCACAAAATACAGCTCATCCAGATATTACCCAAATGATTATGAACACAATTAAGTCATTAACGACTCAATTGGAAGCTATAGAGGAACGACGTGCACCAGTTCAACCAGAAAAGGGATCTTACCCTGAATGGGTGGATGCAATTCATCCCCCATAAAATTTTGCGAATACCACATTCCAAATTTTTAATGGTTTGGGAGATCGAGAACAACACTTGACACATTTTGTTTCTCGTTTTGATCCTATGATGGGAACACCTAAACAACAACAAGGAGTTAAGATCAGGTGTTTTGTGAAGACATTACAAGGACCTGATTTGTCTGGTATACAAGTTTGTAATCTCTGTCAATTACTAGATGGGAAGATCTCCATCAAAAATTACTTCTTCAATTTAGCTCAATATTACCAAATATGAGAGTTTTTTATCATACCAATTGTAAGCATAGGGAAATTGAAATAGTTTCTGATTTCATTACTCTCTTTAAGGGATTAACATATTCCTTAAGTTTAGCACTCCCTCAAGAAGAGTTGCTACCAATATTTGTGGCAAATCTGCGTGATGAATTACACACACCATTGATCCCTGTGAAATAAATAGGAGGGTTTCGAGACCTTACTTCAATCGCTCAGTAGATAGAGGACTCTCTTATATAGACTAGGGCTAAAACTCGTGTAATTCCATCAATTCCAGGAAGGAGAATAGGAAAGGAAGAATCTGCTACAATTACACGTAAACAAGCACTTGAACCTGCTTCTACTTCAAAACCTTCATCATATTGAAGGGATCCACCTCCTGAGAATCAAAAATAATGGCCTATTTGTTAATATGATCAAAGAGATCAAGGCTAGAAACAGTTTGAGGATTTAAGGAATAGAGTTTATTCTTTCAGAAATTAACAAATTCTTGGTTACATCATCTCAGCTCTGGAAATCAATCTGGTTTAGTTGCCTAGGCTCAAAAGGCCGAACAAAAAAGGAGATGAAGACCTCCCCAACTATTTCCCATTTAATCAGATGTTGGGGAATCCCATTCAAGAGGGATTTGTCTGCAAAGACCTCCTGAAAAAGATGGTGTACTCTAGAAAAGTAAAACTGAAAGGTTCTTCAGCCCAGGTAGCAAGAGTTACTGCTACTGATCCAGAGGATGAAGGTGAGTGGCACAAAGTCAAAAGTAAAAATGCGCAGAAATATGATGATTGGATGGTTAGGAAAATGATCAATCGAACTCATTCCATTTTACAAACACAATTGAATCAACCAATTGTGTCTTCTGCTATTTATACCATATTAAAACCTATTTCATCAAAATGAAAATTCTCAATGAATAGGTGAAATTTGAAGAATGAAGAGCAGTTAGAAAAAGATGAGCTCGTGCCAATGCCTAAGTTGACTTTGACTCTGCCAGATTTTATGCCATAAATTTCAAAAGCACGGGCACCGCCCACAAAATGACATAGCCTGAATTCGATCATCAAGCAGAATCTTCATCAAATGAATAATTGATCTTTGGTTATGTTAACATGATTCATTTAATGGATCCCTATTCCAATGAAAGTTTCGATCATGATGAGCATAAGTTCCCTATATCTATCAAAGGAATTAGAGGAAGAGACAGAGGTGTAGGATATAGAGGAATACATGGATATTCCATAAGCCAATATTATAATTATACCCCTACTAGAACTATATATGCGGAATAAACTCATGGAAAATCCCTTCAGCGGGCTCAACATGAATAAGAAAGTGCTTCCACACATGGAAGATTCGATCCTGACACAGTTATTTTCGTGGAACAGTTAAAGGCTAAACCTTATTTATCATAGAAAATAGATAGACCTAGTCAGTCTAATATGCTGAAGCCATGAGTGTTTCCAATTCCTACCCTGATACGAGATGCATATAATGCCAAAGCATCAACTTCCAAGGCACCTACAAAACCAAATTCTCATACTGGGAAATGCAGAACTTTGGACAAAAAGTATGATGTCTTGAAACATTCCCATGTACCGGCCAAGTTATCAATTCTGGAAGCCTTGAATCTTTCAAAAGTTCTTTGAGAGTTGCTTATTTAGGCTCTTTCAAGTCCACAATAATTTGAAACTGAAATTGATGCAGCTGAGGTCTACTGTATAGAGAATGATCATGCAGAATTCCATGCAGTGATATATTTTACAAATGAAGATGAATATGATGTTGTAAATGGACAAATCAGACCTTTGTATCTATCTGGAAAAGTCATTGACATAGACATCCGAAAATCTTTCATTGATAATGGCTCAAGATTGAACCTCATTCCTATTCGTACACTTCATCAATTGGGCCTCACCAAATATGATTTATCTCCTTCTACGTTGATGTTGCAAGGATATGATAAGATTGAACATGAATCATTGGGCGAGATAACACTTAGAATTAAGTTTGGAGACCTAGTGTCTAATTCATAATTTATGGTTGTTCGTCAGGACACCGCATTCAAAATTTCACTTGGAAGACCTTGGCTACATCAACATGCAGCTGTACCATCTTCATACCATCAATGTCGCAAATATTATTTAAATGGTCAAATTGGGACATTGTATGGTGACAATGACCCATTAAAAACATGTCAATCTCAATACATTGAGGCAGAATTTAATCACATGGAGGGAAAGAAAAAATACATGACAAAGGAGGTCACAAAAATTAATTCTCCAAATTGTTTGGAAAAGATTCTAGTACACCCATTCATACATGTGAGTACATATTATGTGTTGCCTATCAGTAAAATTGATAGGATAGAACTAAATCCAAACACTATTATGGAAACTTCCATAATGTCAATTACGAAAATCAAGCCAGACAACATGGGAGAAATTGTTGATTCGGCAAGCAGTGATGAAAGCTTAAATGCAGATGTCTTCATTTCATCTGCTGAAATCCAGCAATTCTATGCTTCATAAACTAGGCCAGAAGAAGTTATAGAAATACCAAAGGAAAACAATGATGTTGATTCTCAAACTATAATATCCTCTCTATCACCCCAGGAAGACCCTTCATCATCAATAGGGTCAGAAATGGTAGCCTCTTCTTTTAGAAGATCAAATTTAACTTCTCCCCTTGTCATGGAAATTCTGCTTCATTGTCTACTATGAAAGTAGAAATAGTAGAAGTAACACGAATTGAATAAGAAGAAGAGGAAGATCTCAGGTATGCACCTATAGAATTTAATGAGGGTATCTCTACCATTGTGGATGAACTCAGAGATATAAATCTGGGTACAAAAGAAGATCCACACACCACTTTAATTAGTACAACTGTAACTCTTGAAGAGAAAGTAATGTATACTTAATTTCTAAAGCAAAATAGAGATGTATTTTCTTAGAATTAGACAGAAATTCTAGGTCTCAATCCTGATGTTTCCACTCATCATTTGGGTTTTCCAGAAGAACATAGAGGATTCAAGCAAGCAGTAAGAAGAATACACCCAACTTATGCCTCCAAAATTGAAGCTGAAGTTGATAAGATTATCAAGGATAACATCATAAAATAAGTTCAATATCCCAAATGGTTGGCTAATATTGTCCCTGTGGAAAAGAATAATGGAAAAATCTGACTTTTCATTGACTTCAGAGATCTTAATCGGCATTTTATGAAGGATGATTTTCTAGTTCCAATCACAATAATATTAATTGATACAACAGATGGATATGAATCTCTTTCCTTCATAGATGGTAACTCCGGGTACAATAAAATACAAATGGACCCAGAATATGAGGATTCTACAGCCTTTAGAGCTCCTCATGGTGTGTTTTGATATCGGGTAATTCCCTTTGGCCAGAAGAATGTAGGTGCAACGTATCAACATGACAAACACCATATATTTAAACCCTTTTTGGGAAATTTGTTGAATGTTATGTGGATGATTTGGTGGTTATATCCAAAAAACGTTCTGATCACTTGGAAAATCTATAAATCATATTTAACAAACTTCAACAACACAATTTCAAGATAAACCCCTTGAAACGTGCTTTCGGTTTAACCTCTAGAAAATTTCTCAGCTTTTTTTACGCCATTATGGTAACAAAGTGGATCCTGCGAATAAAAAATAAATCCTTGACATGTAACCTTATATAAATTTGAAGGAATTAAGATTACTTCAAGGACACATGGCCTATATTCGGTGTTTCACTTCAAATTTGTAGGAAAGTGTTTACCCTTCACCAGATTAATGATGCAGGGAGTCACCTACCAGTGGACTGAAGAATTTCAAGAATCATTCGATATCCTCATGAAATATCTCTTGAGTCTACCAGTATTAATGACATCTGTTGAAGGAATACCACTTGTTATTTATGTGACAGCTTTAGAGCGATCATTGGGTGCCTTCGTTGCCCAAAATAATGCTGATGGGAATGAATTCAACCTTTACTATCTCAGTCGGACTATGCTTGAGGCAGAAACTAGATATTCAAGTATTAAAAACTGCTACCTTGCATTAATATTTTCAGTTCAGAAATTGAGACACTACTTGCAACTTCATAAGGTCCAATTGGTATCCCAAAATAACCCACTAAAATTTATCCTTAGTCGTCCAATGCTTACAAGATGTCTGACAAGGTGGGAATTTATTTTGCAGCAGTTTGATATCCAATATGTCTCTCAAAAAGAAATAAAGGGACATGATCTGGCTTATTTCCTTACTAAACACCCATATGTAGAAGATACATATATAAATATTGAAATTCCGGACGAGGAATTCCTCTGTATTCAAGATAATCCTCAAACATGGGAAATATACTTTGATGGTGCCTCCAGAAGTCCAACAGGGAAGAAAATGGAAGATCCTGAATTCAACAAAGTTGGGTTAGGAATCATGCTTATTTCCCTAGAAAAGGCAGTGCTTCCCTGTTTCCCTCGAAATTTGGGGATGACCTCCTTGATGGGAGGTTCAAATATTCCAAATGGTTTCTACCGGGTTTGTTCGTAGAACCGGAAAAATCCAATGATTCCTCATCCATTTCGACCTACTTTCCAAAGGTAGACACTCATTAGTTTGTGGACTGATGAGGCTTAGGAGTTTCCATTGGTCGAGAGGTTGGGAGGTTAGACTCATCACACCTTTTTGAGGGGAATTATTATCTACTCCGGGACCCTCTTTATAGATTTAAGTTATGTTTGTGAATCCTTATTACATTACAAAGTATAAAATAAACTTTTGATCATATTTTACAATCAATGATTTAATATGTAGGTAATTTAGAGAATTTTTTATATGTATTCGAGGTTATTTATCGATAGATAATCATCTGTATTTATTAGAGATTCTTGGTCAATGGTATCCTTCGACACATTTATATAGAAGTCTCTTGGTCATTATGATGACCATGCTGGTTTTAAAGCCACTCAGTGGGGCACTTGAATTTTATTGACATTCAGAAGGACATGGATTATTTCAGAATTGGGATCGAACCCGTAGATGGGATACCTAAGTATATTTTGTTTAGAAAAAGAATCAGAACCCACGTAGTTCGAGTAAGGGAGTATGATGTTTATGATTGATGGCTCAAAGAAGGATTTCATAATTACTTTTACACTCTAAGCTCATGTGAGTCATGATCGGTGTGAGAAACAAGAGTTATTGGTAAAAATAAGACCATTGTGCCATGAAAGATGCAATCATAAGAAATAATGTGGGACTTATGTATGTATGACTGCCCAGATAAATGAAGATTAGGATTTACATTAGAGAAGAAATCCATGAACATGGCCCATAAAGGTATATGTGCTTCATGGATATTTGAATACTCTAACTTGGGGATTACTCCTGAAAAGGAGGGACAAATTAGGAGAGGACTTATGATTGGGTTTTACTCCGGAGAGGGAATCCCGGATCAAAGGTAAATTAGGACTAGTAAAGAGAAATTAATACTGGGGATTACTCCTGAAAAGGAGGCCCAAGTTAAGAGACTTGAAATATTAAAGGACTTAGGGATTACTCCTAAGGAGGATGCTCAGATTTGAGATAGGGGCTTACTCATGAAAAGGAGGCACAGGTTAATGATTATGACTGGGGCTTACTCCTGAAAAAGAGGCCCAGGTTAATGACTATGACTGGGGCTTACTCCTGAAAAGGAGGCCCAGGTTAATGACTATGACTGGGGCTTACTCCTGAAAAGGAGGCCTAGGTTAATGATTATGACTGGGGCTTATTCTTGAAAAGGATGCCTAGGTTAATGAGTTCTCTCATCTTAAAAGATGAGTTTGAATGAATGAAATCACAATCTTTAGTGACTTAAAGATGTGTAAATCACTAGGTTTTCAGATATATTCCACAGAATTCCTTTCAGATAAGGAAGTAAAATCAAGAAACCATGCCATAAATGACTTTGAATAGTATCTTGAAGACTGAATCTTGAATAGGAGAGGTGGAATGTCTTAAGAGGGGTGAAATGGGTAAGAAGTGCACCCAAAAAGGCAGGGGTGCGCAAGTCCTGGCAGGCGCATAAGTACTGCCTAGGCGCGCAAGTACGGTCACGCAGGTATACATGCGCGACACATGGGTAATTGCACGACACATAACCATCAAGTGAATACTTGAGAGAATCTTGGTTAAAGCCTTCAGAATCATCTTGAGGTTCTTCCAGAAGAGTGGCACGCAAGTTCTATTGGAGGAGTTAGGTGGCGCGCAAGTGTGGCAATTTCCCTCAAGGGATGGTCACTCAGGGGTGCAACTGTTGTTGATTTTCAACACTTAATCCTTCCTCCCCCTATTTAGATCTTCCGTTCTAGGTAATAAATTACCTTATAAGTGTTTTGGAAGCTTTGAGAAGAGACCAGGGCACCGGGAGCTCAATTATAAGTTTCTGGAAAAATTCCTCCTCGAATGGGTGGCCCATAGGGTCTATTTATACTCTGGAGAAGACCCCGGGCAGTTATCCTTTAGGGAGCGCAAGTCACTTGTGTGACCATTAGGTGACGAGCAAGTATACTTGTGCGACAGTGATGGAACTTGCGTGGTACATGAGCTTTTGAAGCCTTGTTCATGCCTTTTTCGATTTTTGATGATTTCTTCAAAGGCTGAAACAATTTATGCTAAGTTATTTCCTTTCCATTCCTTTAGACAATGTGACGAAAAGGATCCTCAAAAAATATCCCCCCTCAGAGTTGGATCTAGAGAGAAAAGAGGATTTGACTATGAGGTAAAGAAGAAAAAGAAGCATAGTTTGATTTTTGGTAGGATTTTTTATGAATAACCCTACAAACATTGAATCTTTTAATTGCTCAATATTACCTAAATCATACAAAATGTATGTTTAGTGTGCTAGAACTTGACTATTATTCATATTTCCTATGTCTTTTGTGGGCAGTTTAATGTCATGCACGTTGGACATACAGAGGCTAATGTTTAAGGTCAAAAATAGCTTTGACCGAATGAATTAGAATTGACTCAATTCTTTGACAATTTATCTGAAAACATATTACCATACTCAAGTATGAGGGAAAAAATGTAAACTATGGCTTAAGAATATTTGAATATGAGGAATGATATGAAAAAAAGATAAAGGCATCAGAAGAAGTAGTTTCCAAGAATGAAGTTACTATTATTTAACAAACCCATTAGAGGGTTGAATTATGCAGGGCCACCTAAGGCCATTGGTTGCATAGTCAAATAAATAGCATCTTTTGGCTAACAAGTCTATTATGTAGACTGTTTATTCAAGTCTACCTAAGGGAACGTGCTGCATAGTCAGGGAAAAGAACTCTCAGAATTTTACTTTCCTAATTCTAAAAAGCCAATGAAAGTTTATGGAGATTCATATTTTCCAAAGTATAGAGTTTTCTGTCTGGAAAGAGGTACTTGAATATGGAGAAGACATTTCCAAACAAGATTATCGAAGAACTGGATGGATATCACTCCTACGAAAGTCTGACCCAATCGTAGGGAAGGGGAATATAAACCATAGACTTGAATACTTTCAGATCATGAAAAAGGATATGGGACAAATATGTTAACGATGGCTATTTTTGCGAATCCCTACATACTGTCATTTAAGACATATAATGACAAAAGAGGCTTTCTTCCCAAGAATGAAGTTACTATTATTCACCAAACCCATTAGGGGGTTTAATTATGCAGGGCCACCTAAGGGCATTGGTTGCATAGTCAAATAATAGTATCTTTTGGCTGACAAGTCTGTTATGTGGACTGTTTATGCAAGGCTTCCTAAGGGCACATGCTGCATAGTTAGGTAAAAGAACTCTCAGAAATTTGACATTTTTGTGGATAAAAGACAAGAAAAGGGTTATGAAGATCTGAAAATATTTAATGATAGGATTATGACATATAAGTATGGGTATTTTCCAATGTATACAAAGATACAAATATCAATGCTAACCATAATCATGTTGTGGCTGGGTCCTAAATTAAAATGTTGGACTTCACTACGTATCCCATAAGGATGGGAATCAAGCCATACATAGTTATTAAATTACAGTTTAACGTCGTGTGGGACAAAAGGATTAGAGATCTTATTTTAGGTTCATAGAGCATGGACCATTGTAAGAAATACACAGTGTGTGTTTTCATGGGGACTTTTCAGCCAAGGAACTGAAAGTGGAATTTGGGGTTAGGACCAAAAGTCTTGGTTCTAGATTTGAGGGACACTATAATGTTCCTACGTATCCCATAAGGATGGGAATCAAGCCCACGTAGTTCTATAAATACCCTCTGTAGAAATTTGGTTCTTACATGTGAAGGGTTAAAGGAGAATTTAGTACAATGATGGTTTAACCCAAGATAAAAGGTTTGCGCATTTTCATGTATGTACGTAGTCTTTGAAATGAAACATGATTGGAAAATCAATGTAAATAATGGTTACCTCTCAGGTGAGGGTATCAAATAATATTGTAGTTTATTATCATACTGGAAAAAAGTGTTGTATAGTTTAATGTTGTATAACAAGGACAAAAGTGAACCAATGTAAAGATATTGATTCTAGGGGAAGTTTCACGAATCAACATCGTATGATATGGAGGTGAACCGATGTGAAGAGATTGGTTTTGGGCTTGAACCTTGGGAGGTTGCCTACGTACCCATCCTGGAAGGCATGGATCAAATTCTGCGTAGTTCAATTGAAGAATGAATTACTGATCAAGTTGTTGTTGAGGACAACAACCTAAAAAATGATGTTGGGACATACACATGGTTAGCGGCCCAGACAGGGTGTTATGGTTGATGTTTACTCTAAGCTCACGTGAGTCATACTCGGTGTGAGAAACAAGAGGTAGCAACAACCTTAACGATACACAGTTTAACGTCATGTAGGACATATGAAGGGACTATGCAGTTTAATGTCTCACAGTTAGGACTATTGGTGCAGCACAGTTTAATGTCATGTAGCAGGGACAAAGTACAGTTTAATGTCATGTAGGACGCATCAAGGAATTTCTTTACAATTTAGCGTCATGTAGTTAGGACGATGGGGACAATATAGTTTAACGTCATGTTGGACGAGAGGGGGACTGTGCAGTTTAATGTCATGTAGTGAGGAAAAAAGAGTACACCATTTAACGTCATGTTGGATGTATTGGGGACTTCTTTTCCCCACAGTTTAACGTCATGTTGGAAGAAAAAGGGATGATACAGTTTAGCGTCATGTTGGACGAAAGTGCGAATAGTTTAAGGTCATATGCATGGACCATGGATAGTGCAGTTTAATGTCATGCTGGACGTAAGGGACTTCTGTACAGTTTAGCATCATGTAGTTAGGACGTCACAGTTTAACGTCATGTTCGATGAAAGTGTGATTAGTTTAAGTTCATATGCCTGGAATGTGGATGGTGTAGTTTAATTTCATGCTGGATGTAATGGAATTTTATACAGTTTAGCATCATGTAGTTAGGACGTCGCAATTTAACATCATGTGAGACGAAAAAGGGATACAAATAGTTTAATGTCATATGTATGGACCGTTGATGTATAGTTTAACATCATATAGCAAGGACGATGAAGGGGACATAGTTTTAACGTCATATAAAACGTATGTGCAAATAGTTTAGGGTCATATGCATGGACCATGGATGATGCAGTTTTATGTCTTTCTGGATGGTGGTGTAGTTTAAGGTCATACCAGACCATTTAGAAAACTTTTTCATAGTTTAACGTTATGTGGGATGAAAGTACAAATATTTTAAGGTCATATGTATGGACCATGGATGATGTAGTTTAACGTCTTGATGGACTGTGGTGCAGTTTAAGGTCATACCGGACCATTTATGATATTTATTTTGTGTTTATACAAAATACTTCTTCAAAAATCTGGCATTGGTTGGAGTAGTGATGAATTCTACAACCATCGAGATTAATGAATAAGCTCCATTAGAGTAGACCTTATGTACTGAGTATGGTCCTTCCCATTTTGGATCAAGATTGGGAGGTTTCTTTCCTGGTATCATTGGAGTTCTGAGTACTAATACCAATTCTTCCTGAGTGAATGAATGAAGACGAACTTTTTTGTTAAAAGCTCGTGCTATTAGATTCTGATAGACTTCCAAGTGGTGAAAAGTGCACAATCTTTTCTCATATAATCATTCCAATTCATTAAATATCTTTTGAGATTTTTCATCTGTAGATGATTGATCACAAATGGCAACTCCGAGCAAGGGTAGTTGAACTTCAATTGGCAAGACTACTTCTGTTCCATATACCAATGAATATTGAGTTGACTGAGTTGAAGTGTGGGTGGTAGTCCGATAATCCAATAAAGCATGAAAGAGTTTATCAGGACATGACTTCTTATCTTTATCCACCATCTTTTGCAGTATATTTGACAATGTCTTGTTGAAAGCTTCTATCTGGCCATTGTCCATTGCATGATACCGAGTTAAATGGTTGGATTTGATGTTGTATTCTTGATACAACTTCTTCACCTCAGATGAACAAAAGTTGGTGCCATTGTCCATCAGTATGGTATGAGGGAAACCAAATCTGGTAATGATGTTAGACTTGATGAAGCTAAAAACGCATTTAGAACTGACGTCCTTGAGAGTTATTGCCTCTTCCCATTTGGAAAAGAATCCAGTAGCAGTAAGAATGTACTTAAACTGCTTGGCTGTAGCTGAAGGGTAAGGTCCCACCACATCCATTCCCCATGTGGAAAATGGCCATGAGTATTTATCTGTATGAAGCAACATTGGAGGTTGATGAATGAAGTTGGCATGTACTTGGCATGAATGACACTTCTTTGTGAAATCAACACAATCTTGTATCATTAAAGGCCAAAAGTATCCAAGCCTTCAAATCTGATCAGATAGTCTATGTCCAGACTGGTGCGCACCACAGACTCCTGCATGCACTTCTTTTGTGACAGCCATTGTCTCTTCACCATCAATGCATCTGAAGAGAACTCCATCAAAACCATGTTTGTTGAGAATTTTCTCTAAGTGATATGGGCTATCATAAAGAGTAAAATTGACCACATGTCACCAGATTTGTTTTTTCTCGGCTCTATCAGGTGGAAGTGTTCCATTTTGAAGGTATTCCCTGATAGGTGACATCCATCCTGTAGTATGACCATACGGTTCAGGAATGGGACTAATTTCATTAATTTCCTCTGTTCTGATTCGAACATAAGTTCAAATTGCATGACGGTGGGCAATACTGATGGTTGTCTCGCCCCGATTTGGATCTTCCAGAGCTATGGCTATATTATCCAGTGCATCAGATTGAGCATTTTGTGATCTTGGGACATAAGAAAATGTCTGTTCTGAAGGGAATTCTGCCATTAACTCTCTAACATAATCATACAAAGGGATTAGTTCTTCTTTTCTCATGGCATAATTCCCATTGAATTATTTGATTACAAGGTCTGAATCACCTTTCACCTTTAAGTGATTCACTTGTGCTTGAAGCGCTAATTCCAAGCCTGCATTGAGAGCTTGGTATTCGGCTTCATTATTGGTACCACCTTCCCACAATAAGAAGGAATAAGGTAACACTTCCTTTTCTGCAGAAATGAGCACAATTCCTAAGACAACTTTGTTGAATTTTGTATTTTCCATTTTCCTCCCTGTTGGACTTCTGGAAGCACCATCAAAATACATTTCCCATGCCTGAGGAATTTCTTGAATAGAGAAGACTTCCTCATCCGGGAGTTCAATATCTAAATATGTGTCTTCCACTAAAGGGTGTTAAGCCAGGAAATCAGCCAGAGCTTGGCCCTTTATCACCTTTTGAGACACATACTGAATGTAAAATTGCTGAAAAATAATTGCCCACCTTGCCAGACATCCTATAAGCATTGGACGACTAAGGATGAATTTTAGAGGGTTATTGTGAGATACCAATTGGTCCTCATGATGTTGCAGGTAGTGTCTCACCTTCTGAACTGAAAAGATTAATGCCAGGAAGCACTTCTCAATACTTGAATACGGGGTTTCTGCTTTAAGCATAGTTCGACTAAGATAGTAGAGGCTGTTTTCATTCCCAACATCATTCTTTTAAGGAAGAAAGGAACCCAATGATTGCTCTAGAGATATCACGTAGAGGATAAGTGGTCTTACTTCAACAGGTGGCATGAGTACCGGTAGACTCAAGAGGTATTTCTTGAGAATATCGAATGCTTCCTGACATTCTTCAGTCCACTGGTAAGTGACTCCCTTCTTCATTAATTTGGTTAGGGTAAACTTTTGCCTTCCAAATTGGCGATGAAACACCGAATATAGGCTAAGTGTCCTTGAAGTCCTCTTAATTCTTGAAAATTTCGAGGAGGTGACATACCAAGGATTGACTTGGTCTTCTCAGGGTCGACTTCAATACCACGATTTCATAGAACAAAGCCGAGAAATTTTCTTGTGGTTACCCCAAAAGCACATTTTAAGGGGTTCATCTTCAAATTATGTTGTCGATGCTTACGGAATATGAATTTCAAATCAGCCAAGTGATTAGAATGATGTTTGGATTTAACCACCAAATCATCTACATAGCATTCAAAAAACTTCCCTAAGAAGGGTTTGAAGATACGATGCATGACATGCTGATATGTTGCACCTGCATTCTTTAATCCAAAGGGCATTACCCCATAGCAAAACACACCCTGAGGGGCTCTGAAGGCTATGGATTCTTCATCTTTTGGGGCCATTCGAATCTGATTATATCCAGAATATCCATCCATGAAGGAATGTGCTTCATAGCTAGCTGTTGCATCAATTAAAACTTCTGTAATCGGAATTTGGAAATCATCGTTAGGATAATGCCGATTAAGATCTCTGAAATCGATGCAAACTCTAATTTGTCCATTCTTCTTATTTAGAGGGACAATATTAGCCAAACACTTGGGATACATAACTTCTCTGAAGAAGTTATCTTTGATAAGATTATCCACATCAGCTTCAATTTTAGAAGCATAAGTTGGGTGTGTTCTTCTCGTGGCTTTCTTAAATCCTCGATGTTCTTTTTGTAAACACAAATGATGAGTAGCAACATCAGGATCAAGCCTGTGCTTTTATATATAGTTCCAAGAAAATATATCTCTATTTTTCTGTAGAAATGAAATATACATCTCTTGCCCTTCAAGAGTCATGGCCACACTGATTAAAGTGGGGCGTGGATCTTCTTTTGTACCCAGATTTATTTCTCTGAGTTCACCCACAGTGGTAGAGATATCCTCTTCAAATACTGGAGGAGAATCTCTGAGATCTTCCTCTTCTTCATCATAATGTGTTATTTCTTCCATTTCTAGTTGCATGGTAGATGATAAAGAAGACTTTTCATGATCAGAAGATATGTCAAAATTTGCACATCTTGAAGAAGAAGCTTCCATTTCCGACCCTATTGATGATGAAGGGTCTTCTTTGGGTAATAAAGTGGAGATGATGGATTGAAAATCAACATCATTATTCACCTTAGATGTTGCTATAACTTCTTCTGGCCTAATTGGTGAAGTATAGACTTGTTGGATTTCAGCAGATGAAATGAAGATGTCACCATTTGTGCTTTCATCACTGCTTGGTGGGTTACCAATTTCTCCCATGTTGTCTGGCTCGATTGCCGTAATTGACATTATGGATCTTTCTATAAGAGTATTTTGATTTGGGTCTATCTTGTCAATTTGACTGATAGGAAACACATAATCTATACTCACATGTGTAAATGGATTTACTAGAATCTTTTGCAAACCATATGGAGCATTAACTTTGGTAATATCCTTTGTTGTGGATTTCTCCCTTCCCTTCATGTGATAGAATTCCGCCTCAATGTATTGAGACTCACATGTCTTGAACGGGGCCTTATCACCATACAATGTCCCAACATGACCATCAGAACAATATTTGAGACATTGATGGTATGATGAAGGGATAGTCGCATGCTGATGTAGCCAGGGTCTTCCGAGCAAGATGTTGAAAGCTGAGTCTTGATCAACAACTATGATATCCGAATTGGATACAAGATCTCCAAACTGAGTTTTGAGTGTAACTTCGCCCAGTGGTTCTTGTTCATATTTATCATATCCTTGTAACATCATGGTAGAAGGAGAAAAATCAGATTCTGTGAGGCCCAATCGATGAAGTGTATGAATGAGAATGAGGTTGACTCCTCAACCATTGTCAATGAATGCTCTTTAGATGTCTACACCATTGAACTTTCCAGATAAGTACAAAGGTCTAATATTCCCATGCACAACATCATCTTCATCTTCATCAGTAAAAGATATTATTTCATGGAATTCTGCAGGATTACTATCTATGTGATAGACTTAATCTGCAGAAATTTCAGTTTCAAACTCTTGTGGACTTGACAAAGCCTTGATGAGTGCTTCCCGAAGATCTTTTGACAAATTCAGAGCATCCCGAATTGATAACGTGGCTGGTACTTGAGCCAAGTATTTCAATACATCATACTTTTGATCTAGAGGTCTGTGTTTCCCAACAGGAATATGTGGTTTAGCAGGTACCATGGATGCAGATTTTTTGGAAGTTGATGCATCTTGTATCGGGATAAGAGTTGGCAATATCCCTGGTTTTGGAAGATTAGACCAATTAGATCCATTTACTTGCTGAGAGGAAGAATATGGAACCTTCAACTGGTCTTCCAAAATAACTGTACCAGGACTGAATTTGCTATTGGTAGAAGAAATTTCTTGTTCTTGCTGAGCTCATTGAAGGGCTCTACCACGAGTTTCTAATGCGTACACAGTTCTAGCAGGGGCAGAATTGGAATAGTGGCTTCTAAAAGATACACGTCTTCCCCTATATCCTGAGCCTCATGAACTTCCTCTGATTCCCATGTTTGATATATGGAATTCAGGCTCATCAAAATCGAAACTGAGATTGGCATATGGATCTGTTAATTGAATCATATTAACAGAACCGAAGATTAATTCTTTGTTTGATGAAGACTCTGCCTAATTAGCCTATTTAGGCTGTGCTGTTAGGTGGGGTGGTGCCTGTGGCTTTGAAGTAGATGGCATGAAGTCTGCCAGAGTCAAAGACAACATAGGGTTTGACACATACTCATCTTCTTCTGATTCTTTTTCTTTCTTTGAATCATGTTGTTTCTTTGAGGAATTTCCCTCTAATGAAGAGGGTTTTGCCGCAACAATCATGGAAGAAGACACAATCAGTATCTTTAATTGTGTTTGCAAAATATCATGAGTTCGGTTGATTGTCTTTCTGAACATCCAATCATCATACTTCTGTGCATTTTTGCTTTTGACTTCTTGCCATTCTCCTTCCTCCTCTGGAACTGTAGTAGTGACACATGCTACCTGGGCTGAAGAGCCTTTCAGTTTGACTTGTCTCGAGTCGACCATCTTTTGCAGGAGGTCTTTGAAGACAAAACACACCTGTATGGGATGCCCCAACATTTGATAAAAGGGGAAATAATTGGGATGGTATTCAACTCCTTCCTTGTTTGGCCTCTTGGTCTTTGGTAGCTGAACCAAATTATTCTCTAGGGCCGAAATGAAGTAACCAGGAACTTGTTCATTTCGGAAAGAGTATGTTTTTCTCTTAATATCATCAAAATGTTTTCATATTTGATTTATTTGATCATCTAGACGAAACGTTCTTTGTTGTTGGCACTTAGGAGGTGGAGCCCTTCGAGAAGATGAAGGTTTTGAAGTAGAAACAGGTATAGGTTCTTGTTTAAGCATAACTGTAGAAGTTTCTGCTTTACCCATTCTCCTTCATAGAGCTGATGGAATTACATGAGTTTAGCCTTATCCAATATAAGGGAATCATCAATCTGCTAAGAGATTGAAGTAAGGTCTTGAAACCCTCCTGTGTATTCCACAGGGATCAATGGTGTGCGTAACTTGTCATGAAAATTTTCCACACAGATTGGCAACAATTCTTCTTGAGGAAGTGCTAATCTTAGGGAATATGTTAATCACTTCCAGCGAGCAATGAAATCTGAGACCCTTTCATTCTCCCTTTGCTTACAGTTTGTAAGATTGAAAAATTTTTTCTTTGGAAAAGTTGTGCTGAACGGAATATGGAATTGTTGATTGAGATCCTACCATTCGGTAATTGACCGGGATTACAATTTTGTATTCTAGAAAAAGGCTGTTCCTTTCAAGGTCCGTACGAAGCAACTGATTTTTACTGATTCTTGCTTCTTAGGAGTTCCCATCATATGATCACAATAAGACATGTAATGCGTCAAATGTTATTTAGGGTCTCCTGATCCATTGAAAATAGGAAATACATGTTTTCCAAAACTAAATGGAGGAGAGATTGAATCTACCCATTCAGGGTACACTTTCTTTTCTAGTTGAACCTACTCACGTTTCCCTTACATAGTTTCTAATCGATCTATTAATGATTCAATGGTAGTTATTAAATTTTGAGAAACATCCAGTTGAACTTGGACATGGGTAGGTGCAATGACTGGATCTTGGAATGATGTGGTGGTTGGTGCTACAATTGTTGGTAGCACTGCCAACTGTTATTGCACTTGAACTGTAGGATTAGACATGTGAGGGTGTACTGATAGAGGTAGAAATTCTTGATCCATCTCAGTAGCTGCAACAAATTCCCTTGGCTGACTGACTCTAGCATGCTCACGAATAAGACTACCCTGAAGTAGTTCTGCATTCAACCTCCTTAATTCCTCATTTCTTCCTCCTTTTATGCAACCCTTTTCTCTAGTGAGAGTGATTGGCCTTCTCCAGATGGAGGATATGTAACCTGATTCTTTCCCCTCCCTTTGTTGGATCCTTTTCAGAGAGGGGGAAGTGGGTTACTCGAAGGATTACCTAGGTTCTGAGTAATCCTTTGATTTCGTGTACGCACACCTTCTTCATTTTTGTCAGTGCATACATCTTCTTGTGTAGGAACCTATTCATCTGAGTCACCTGAGTGATCCTCTTCTAGTGGATCAGCAATAAAGGCATTGACGACATTGATTGATGCATAACGCATCACATCACTTCTATCAGCATTTCTGTGATATTATCTTCTTCCATGTCTTTGTTGAAACATTGCCTTGTGTGGATTTGATCCCTCAAGAACTTCTTGATGAACTGTAATTTTGAGGGAATCTCTTTATAATTTGGCTCTTTGTTCCTCTTGAGGCTTCTTCCCCAATTTAGAAAACACCTACTTTCTCTGAGGAGGCAATTGATGATTTGAAAAAGTCCCTAGTCTGGTAGACTGGGGTTGTTCCTACTATTCCCACTCAACTCCTCGAATCCTATTTGTTGATTCCGATGGTTGGTTTAAAAGATTCCCCAGTCTGGCATGCTGGGGTGGCTCCTGACATGCTATGTATGAGACTTTCTTAAATTCTCTCCTGATCTTGCGAAACTTAGTCCAGAAATTAGATGGATGCATTAACTTGTGTCCACTTTTATCACCTGGTTCAAAAGACCGTTGGATGATTTTTGACACTTCCGCCACTTGATGATGTGCTTTCTCTATATGAGAGGCATGTTCCATATTCTTTTTTGCTTGTTGCAGGAGTAATTTAACAACTTGTTCTCAATATTCTTGATTTTGAGAGGAACTAGTTGAAGCCTGTTCTTGGGAAAGCTTTTGATTACAAACAAAGCCCATTGATTGTGGCCAGCCATGGACAATAACATTGCATGAGAATATTTTTGGTGGGATTTGATAACTGGAGAGCACCGTGAAATGTACTGCTCTATTAACACCCCATCCTTTGACATGAATACCAGATGGGGCATTGGAAATTAACTGACACAATATTCTTAGTGCTACAAGGCATGAACGTTGAAGGGCTCTCTGCTTCTTTTCATCCTTTAGATATTGAGAGATTGATGGAGATGCCAAATCAATTTGATGTGGTAACCCTTCTATTATCTAAAGATTATTTTCCTATTCATCATAAGATAATTCTTTTTTCTTCAACTGAAAAAGAGATTTCCATATTTTGAGATGAATATCATGAATTCCATCTTCAGTCAACATCTTTGGAATGTCATACTGAGAGTCAGTCAGAGGCCAAAACAGGACTGGTACTTCACCTTTTTCCAGTTGTTTTCTTATGTTTATCATTTCCTCTTTATCATTCAATGATGATTCTCCTACCTAATTTGACCAGAGTTGGTGTTTCCTTGCTGCTTCATCGGATTCAACAAGATTGGTAGAGAAATCATTGATCAAACTAGAAGATGCATGGCTTAGGGGTGGTTCGGAGAATGACCTACACCCTGGGCTATCTTCTGATTGAGAAAGTATTTCACCTACTAGCGATGAAGCATCAGACATGACTGGAATCGCATTTGCAAGTTTCTCAAGATAAGAGGGCTTTCTCGACACTACATTGTCCACTGGAACATTTTCCGGGCAATGTGCATCACTACTGTGGAGAGGACTTTCGCAACGAAATTCATCATTATGGGGAGGACCACCATAATGGGTTACAACAAAAGATGATATCTCTTGCTCCTTGGTCTTCTGACCACACATAGGGTTCCTTCGTCTCTAATCTGAAGATGATACTTCGAGATCGACTGAATTGTCCTGAAGCAAGCCTTCATGAAGAAGTGTCTGTTGATGACCTTCGGAATTAATGTTCCCACTATTTGTAAATGAGGGAGTAGATTCTTGTATTAGAACAGATAATTGTATAAGGGCTTAAATAACTCAAGCATCGATTAAGGCCTTGTTACAGATTGGCTCTTGATCTATTGACTGTGTTGGGTTGGTCTTTTTCTTAGACGCCTTATTACTTTCTTTGGAAACCAATTATTGATGAAAGTGGATACTCTGAGCAGGTGTATGTTCCTGATTAGGAATGATGGCTAGGTTAGGCTGATGATATCCACTCAAATCAGGTGTATGTTCCTGACCTGGTTGTCCGTATGATATGGGGGAGTATGCCCCACAACCCTCTTGGACTGGAATAGATGTGTGTGTTTATTCCGGAGTGAACTGTTGATGTGTCACTCCACTAGTAGGGATAGATTTATGTTTCTTTCCTGGAGATGCTGTTGAAACTGTTATAATATCCTGGCAAACATCCAGAATATAAGAAGGGATTTTCTTTTGCTCTTTCACCATTGATAGAATATGCTTGGTGACTTCAGCTACCGAAACTGGGATATATGTCCATTCCGTGATTGGAGTAGGTGTATGTGCCTGCTCTTGTCCTCCTTTTCCTTTCAGTGAATCCTGACAGTACTCAAGTGTGGGGGCAGAGAGTTGAGTCTGCCTCCTGTTTGTTGTCGGAGCTTTCCGAATGACTTCTCTGTGTGCTACCAGGCGAGTCTATTGGTAGGCTTGATTAGTATTATCATGTGTATGTGCCTGCTGATTGCAATTCACTAAACGTGGTTGACGAGCTTCATCATATGTAGTCAGACGAGCCTGCTGACTAGCTGATGATGTATAAATAGGTGTATGTTCCTACCTATAGTACTCCACCAGAATTGCCTGGCTGGATTGGCGTGACGCTGCCAGACGAGTCTGCTGGACAGTGGAATTAAAACGGGCAGGTGTATGTGCCCACTCGTTTCATGCCACCAAGTTAGGTTGGTGGACTTCTCTGGAGTTGGCAGAGATGAGAACCTGCTCACTATTGACCAGATTCCACCTCTGGTGGTTTGTCTTGCCTACTCGGGTTCGAGAAACCTGATCCGAACGCCTGGAGTTGGTACCCTCATCATGTTGAGGGTGTACTGCCGCATGAGTTTGGTGGCGATTGTTGATAGGATCTCTCAGAAAGGACTCCTGATTCTTTGAATTAAGGCCCTATGGGACCTTCTCATTCACCTCCCCAAAATATGGGAGTGAATGGTGATTGCATTTTGGGGATAACGACCCGAAACGGTTGGAGACGGTGGTTAGCACCGCCTGCTTCTTGATCACTGGTCGTCATTGTTCAGATGACCAGTGTGAGTTGTTCACTTGGAGAGCTAGGCAGGCATCCTCCAGAGTTGGGATGATACCGTATTGACGGTATACCTTAACCAGCGCATTTGATACCCAGCGTTGAAGACACTGACTAGGTGATGTCATCCTCAGAGTGGACGACAATCCAGCAGGAGTAGCAGTAGTGGAATTTTCAGTAGCGGTATTCACAAGTGTGAACTTGAGAGAAGCCATTCTGGAAATGCAGAAGATCTTGAAAAAGAGTGCATGTTTGATATAACAGATGTAATCAAGATAAATTCAGCCACTACATCCTTTGGATGAGCACATATGTCAATGATTTTTTTTGTTGGCCCTCTCATTGAGTTTTAAATATGGGCCTAACAAATAGGTAACATATCATTTTAACTTGGTTAAGGATTCACGTCGGGTTCACCATTTTTTGTTTCCCTTAGAATTTGGGGATGACCTCCTTGATGGGAGGTTCAAACATTCCAATCGGTTTCTAACGGGTTTGTTTGTAGAACCGGAATCATCCAATTATTCCACATCCATTTGGACCTACATTCCAAAGGTAGGTGCTCATTAGTTTGTGGACTGATGAGGCTTAGGAATTTGCAATGGTTGAGAGGATGGGAGGTCGAACTCATCACCCCTTTTTGAGGGGAATTATTGTCTACTCCGGGACTCTCTTTATATATTTATGTTATGTTCGTGAACCCTTATTATATTACCAAATATAAAATGAACTTTCCCTCATATTTGAAAATCAATGATTAAATATGTAAGAAATTTAGAGAATCTTTTATATGTATTCGAGGTTCTTCATCGATAGAGAATCATCTGTATTTATTAGAGATTATTGGTCAATGGTATCCTTCGACACATTTATATAGAAGTATCTTGGTCATTATGATGACCATGCTGGTTTTAAAGCCACTCAGTGGGGCACTTGAAGTTTATTGTCATTCATAAGGACGTGGATTTTTTCAGAGTTGGGATCAAACCCGTAGATGGGCTACCTACGTATCCTTTGTTTAGAAAAGGAATCAGAACCCACGTAGATCAAGTAAAGGAGTATGATGTTTATGATTGATGGATCAAAGAAGGATGTCATAATTACTTTTATTCTCTAAGCTCACGTGAGTCATGATTGGTGCGAGAAACAAGAGGTATTGGTAAAAAATAGAGAATTGTGCCATGAAAGATGAAACCATAAGAAATAATGTGGGACTTATGTATGTATGACTGCCCAGATAAATGAAGATTATGTTTTACTTTGAGGAAGAAATCCAGGAATAGGGCCCATAAATGTATATATGCTTCATGGAGATTTTAATACTCTAACATGGGGCTTACTCTTGAAAAGGAGGCCAAAATTAGGAGAGGAATTATGATTGGGTTTTACTCCTAAGAAGGAATCCTAGATCAAAGGTAAATTAGCACTGTTTAAGAGAAATTAAGACTGGGGCTTACTCCTGAAAAGGAGGCCCAGGTTAAGAGACTTGAAAAATTAAAGGACTTGGGGATTACTCCTAAAGAGGATGCCCATATTTGAGACTGGGGATTACTCATGAAAAGGAGGCCTAGGTTAATGATTATGACTGGGGCTTACTCCTGAAAAAGAGGCCCAGGTTAATGAATATGACTGGGGTTACTCCTAAAAAGGAGGCCCAGGTTAATGACTATGACTGGGTCTTACTCCTTAAAAGGAGGCCCAGGATAATGATTATGACTGGGGCTTATTCCTGAAAAGGAGGACCATGTTAATGAGTTCTCTCATCTTAAAGGATGATGTTGAATGAATGAAATCTCAATCTTTAGTGACATAATAATGTGTAAATCACTAGGTTTTGAGAGATATTCCACAGAATTCCTTTCAGATAAGGAAGTAAAATCAAGAAGCCATGCCATAAATGACTTTGAAGAGTGTCTTGAAGACTGAATCTTGAATAGGAGAGGTGGAATGGCTTAAGAGTGGTGAAATGAGCAAGAAGGGCACCCAAAAAGGCAGGGGCGTGCATGTCCTGGCAGGCGGGCAGGTACTGCGTGGGTGCGCAAGTTCAGTCATGCAAGTATACCTGTGCGACACATGGGTACTTGCGCGGCACATAACCAGTAGGGTAATACTTGAGCGACTCTTGGTTAAAGCCTTCAGAATCATCTTGAGGTTCTTCCAAAAGAGTGGCGCGCAATTTCTATTGGAGGAGTTAGGCGGCGCACAAGTGTGGACATTTCCCTTAAGGGATGGTCACTCAGGTGCACAAGTGTTGATGATTTTCAACACTTAAGCCTTCATCCCCCTCTTTAGATCTTCCGTTACAGGTAACAAATTACCTTAGAAGTGTTTCGGAAGCTTTCGGAAGAGACTAGGGCGCCGAGAGCTCAATTCTGAGTTTTTGGAAAAATTCCTCCGCAAATGGGGGGCCCACAGGGTCTATTTATAGGCTGGAGAAGACCCCGGGTGGTTATCCTTTAGGGTTCTCAAGTCACTTGCACGACCATTAGGTGGCGCACAAGTATACTTGCGCGATAGTGATGGAACTTGCGCGGCACATGTGATTTAGAATCCTTGTTCATGCCTTTGTCGATTTTTTATGATTTCTTCAAAGGTTGAAAAAATTCATGCTAAGTAATTTCCCTTTTCATTCCTTTAGAAAATATGACAAAAAATAGCTTCAACATTCCATATTCCTTCTTATTGTTGAAGGTGGTACAAACAATGAAGCAGAATATCAAGCTCTCATCATAGGCTTGGAATTGGTGCCTCAGGTATAGGTGAATCACTTGAAGGTAAAAGGTGATTCAGATTTGGCAATCAAACAAATCAATTTAGATTATTCCATGAGAAAGGAAGAGTTAATCCCTTTTTGTGATTATGCCAGAGAGTTAATGGTGAAATTTCCCTCGGAACTGACATATTCTTATGTCCCGTGATCACAAAAATCCCAAGTTGATGCACTGGATAATGTATCCATAGCCCTAGAATATCCAAATCGGGATGAAAAAATCATCAGAATTGCCCACTGTCGTATAGTTTCACCTTTTGTTCAAATCAGAACAGAGGAAATAAATAAAATCAGTCCCATTTCTAAACCATATGGTCATACTATAGGTTGGATGAAACCTATCAGCAAATACCTTCAAAATGGAACACTCCTACATGATAGAGCTGGGAAAGAACAAGTCCGACGACGTGTGGTCAATTTTACACATTATGATAGCCCAGATCACCAAAAAATTCTTTACAAGTGATGTTTTTATGGAATTATCTTCAGATGTATTGATAGTGAAGAGAAAATGGCTGTCATGAATGAAGTACGTGCATGATTTTGTGGTTCCCACCAGCATGAACATAGAATTTCTGGTCAAATTCGAAGGATTGGATACTTCAATCCTTCAATGATGCAAGATTGTGTTGATTTAACTAAGAAGTGTCATTCTTTCCATGTATGTGCCAACTTCATTCATCAACCCCCATAGTTTCTTCATATGGCTAAATACTCTAGGACATTTTCTACATGGGAAATGGATGTAGTAGGACCTTATCCTTCGGCTACGGCTAAGCAGTTTAAGTATATTCTTACTAATACTAACTTATTTCCCAAATGGGAAGAGGCAATACCTCTCGAAGAATTTGGTGCTAAAAGCATTGTTAACTTTGTCAATTCCAACATCATTACTAGATTTGGTGTTCCTCATACCATATTGACGGATAATGGCACCAACATTTGTTCATTCAAGGTATGAAAATTGTATCAAGAATACAATATCAGATCCAACCATTCATCTCGGTATCATGCAGCAGCCAATGGTCAAGTATAGGATTTCAATAATACTATTTCAAACATACTTCAAAAGATTGTGGATAAAGATAATAAGTCATGTCCTGATAAACTTTTTCATGCTCTATGGGCTTATCAGACTACCACCTACACTGCTACACAATCAACTCCATATTCATTGGTATATGGAACAGAAGCTATCTTGCATATTGAAGTCCCATTACCTTCTCTTAGAGTCGCCATTTTTGATTAGTTATCTACAGATGAACAATATCAAAAGTGATTGGATGATTTGGAATGACTAGATGAAAAAAGATTGTGCACACTGCACCAATTAGAAGTCTACCAGAATTGAATAGCACGAGCTTTCAATAAAAAATGTCATCTTCATTCATTCATTCAAGGAGAATTGGTATTGGTCCTCAGAACCCCAATAATACCAGGAAAGAAACCTCCAAATCTTGATCCAATGTGGGAAGGACCTTACTCAATACATAAGGTTTACTACAATGGAGCTTATTCTTTAATCTCAATGGATGGAGAACTCATTACAAACCCAACCAATGAATGATTTTTGAAGATGTATTTTGTGTAACACAAATACACCCATTGTCCTTGCAGCAATATATTAAACTACATAGCCCACTCTATCATCCAACATGACTTCAAACTATGTACCCTCTATCGTCCAACATGATGTTAAACTACCCATCGTCCGAGCTGCAAGACATTAAAATACCAAGCACCCCATGTCTGTGACACATGACAATAAATTGTGATCGCCACATGTGAAATTGTCTCTTAAACTCTATTGCCATGCGTGCCCTAGGTAGATAACCATGCATAAGCCCCACTCCAACCTTTGTGGTCGCATCTTTCATGACATGAACATCATGTTTGTTTCTGCCTCTTATTTCTCACACCAAGAATGACTCACGTGATCTTAGAGTAAGTTTAGACCATGACATCTTCTCCGGGCCACTAACCACACTTAAGTCCCAACATCATCTTTGGGTCGTTGTCCTAAAGTACACCCTGATCGTTGAATCCCTCTCAATTGAACAACGGAGACTTTGATCCTTGCCTCCTAGGCCAGGTACGTAGGAAACCTCCTAAGGTTCAAGCCCGAATACACTTTATTCACATTGATTCACCTCCATCCAATACGATGTTGATTCGTGAATCCCCCATCAACTATATTATTCATCTCAGTTCACTTTCGTCCCACATGAAGTTAAACTATTTATGTCCCATTATCCTAGCTATATGACATTAAACTATATAGTCCCCCATTGTCCTTGCTGCAAGACATTAAACTGCATACCACTGGTCCATGCATATGACCTTAATCTATTTTCACTTTTTTCCTCTATGAAAATAAACTGCATCAATCCCTGATACCCTCACTCGAGAGAAATAATCATTGACATGGTATCCAACCATGTCATATTTCAAGAACTATGTATGGCTTTATTCTCATCTTTATGAGATACGTAGTGACACCCATGTCTTTAATCTTGGGTCCATCCATAATTGCAATAAAGTCCTCTTTACCCCTCATATGTACGATCCAAATCTGTACAAAGGGTATTTCAGGAACTACGTGTAGCTTGATTCCCATCCTAATGGGATACGTAGGAATTCATGAGTATTCCTTGATTCTAGCCCCGAGCCTTTGGGCCTAACCCCAAACACCACTTTCTGTCCCTTGGCTGAAATGTCCCCCTGGGAGCACATGGTGTGATATGGAACACCCTGGTCTTTATTCACATCATGTTTATAACCAAATTCACGATGTGTCTCCCTCACAATGGTCTGATCTATATGACCCTAAACTAAGATCTTCCATGCTCTCGTCCTACATGATGATAAACTGTATTTCAAGAACTACGTGTGGCTTGATTCTCATCCTAATGAGATACATAGTTACATCCAGAATCTCAATTCAGGACCCAGCCAAAATATTATATAAATAATATCCGTGGTCTCTATTATCCTTTTATTGACTTTTGGACACAAAATGTATGATACCTAAAAGTTCTTTTTCCTAACTATGCAGCACGTGCCCTTGGATGGCCCTGTATAAGTTGTCTACATAATGGACCTATCAGCCAAAAGATGCTACTATTTGTCTATACAGCTTATTCCCTAGTTATCCCATTATAATTCAACCTTCATAATGGGGTTTTCATGTAATGGTAATTTCATTCTTAGGAGAAGCCTCTTTTTTCCTATTGGTCTTAATGGTGATATATAGGGATCTGCAAAAAAACTGCCATCCTTAACTTATTTATTCCATACTTTTTTTTCATGATTTGAAAATATTCTAGTCTATGGTTTAAATTTTTCTCCTTCTCCACATGGTAAATGAGATATGAAATAATATTAGACCACATGACCATATGTCGTATAATGTTTCCATCTCTAGTTTTAGTCATATGATTTAAAACCACATATAATATTTTTCCTACGTTTGGGTCAGACCTTCGTAAAAGCCACATTTCTCAAATTCTTTGACAATTATGATTTGAAATATCCTCTCCATATTCAAGTACCTTTCTCTATAAAGCAGACTATATTCTCTGGAAAATTAGAATCTCCATAAAACATTCTTTAGCTTTTAGCAATAGAAAGTAAAATTTCAAAGAGTTATTTTTCCCGACTATGCAGAATGTGCCCTTAGGAGGCCTTGCATAAGTTGTCTACATAACAAACCTGTCAGCCAAAAGACACTACAATTTTACTATGCATCATATGCCCTAGTTCTCCCTACATAATTCATCCCCCATAATGGGCTTGCCAAGTAGTGGTAACTTCTTTCTTAGAAAATACTTCTTCTAATTCCTTTTAGATCTTTTTCCCATGTCATTCGTCATATTAAAAATTTATGAAGTCAGAATTTATAATTTTCCCCCTCCCTACTTGAGTATGGTAATATGTTTCCAAAAAAATTGTCAATAATTAAGTCAATATCATCCATTCGGTCAAATCTATTCAACCTTAAATATTATCCTTTTTATACTCCAACATGCATGACTTTAAACTTCCATTAACAAATGACATGGTACTCATTAAATTGGGAACCAATAAAGGGTACTATGAACAAATGTCGAGTCCCATCTCACTAAAAATACATTTTGCATGATTTAGGAAATATTGAGCAATTAAAATATGAAAGGTTTGTGGGTTTGTTTATATAACCCTAGTAAAAACCAAACTCTGTTTACTAGGCCAACTGGATTAGGTAAAAATAAGATCAATTATCAAGAAAATGAAGCTACAGATGATTAAAGATGAACTGTTTTTTTATTGATGAACAAGATTAGATGTACATCCATAGAATGGAGTCTCTTATATTTTTTCATAAATTATAGAAGGCTTTCAACATAGTTTCTCATATGTTTCACAACATCCTGAGCTTTATCAGTATCCACTTGAAGTTCATTTACTCGACCAGCATCACTCTCTTCAGCTAGATGAAGTGCTTCTTTGGCATCTGTGATGGATTTTGTACCATCTTGTTGGACTTCTTCCAATGAATTATGAAGCTGTTAAAGCTCCCCAGTAATAGAATCTAGGTCTTTCTGGAGGTGAAACTACTGGAAAATCTGATCCTTGATCTTCTTCTTCAGTTCCTTCATCTTTGCAGCATGATCAGTCTCAGCTCAGGACACTACAGCCTGAAATTCATTGATATTGGTCAGCAATCTAGCTCTGATCAGTTCATAATGACACCTTTTCTCTTACTCCATCCTTTGAATTACTTGTTTCACTTCGACATGGATTTATTTATATCCAAAATCGCCAATTCCTATCAAGATGAACATGGATGGACGTTTTGGAATTTTCTACGGAAACTCTTCAAGAGGCATCTTAGATATTATCTTCCATATATTTTTCCATGCCTTGCGATGTGAGAATTGGAGTGCCTTTTTCACCTATGGGTCTTATTCGGTGTCACTATCAAATGGAGAAACATAGTCTGGGATTAATGCACTTAAGGAAGTGCCCTGTTCTGCTCCTTTCCTAACCCTAGTTGCTTCACCTTCTACTACTATTTGGGCTGAGGCTGAGACTTCACCTTCTGATCTAGGAGTTGAAGTTGACAGCCCTTTTTGGTAAAATGAAAGTATGGTTAGTTTCAAATGACATTAAAATTTGATTTATTATCTTTTAGGTTAAGTAAGCCACAAATTTCATCATATTTTACCTAAAAGTATGTTAGAAACTTTTAAAGACTCCTCCCCATCTTTCTTAGCTTCAAAATGATATTCAGGATGGGTTTGAGGAGGATATTTCATGCTACATTCCACTTGAGCCAGTGTTTCTATAATAACAGGGTTGACATCAATGTATACACCCCTTTCAAGCGTTGTTGGTTCAATAATTTCTTCAGATGGAACTGTAATTTCTTTTTAACCAAACATGGTTAGAAATGAAATCATGAGAATATTAATAGGAAAAATTATGAAACTCACATCTAGTTGATTTTATAAATATATATCCAAAATATTCCAAATCAAGTGTTAAATTAACATGTTCTAAAATTTCTTCAAAGTACATGCCAAGATTCATCATTTCATCCAATGATGTCTTAGATCCCAGTTTAGTCTCACCAGTGGGAGCACTCAGCATGTCTTCTTTGTGGCATTCATCTAGCAATCTCTGACCCTATATAGCTTCTTCAAAGACAATTTTGGGGTTAGATTCGGTGGTTTCCAAATGTTCTGGTGCATGTGTTGAACCCAAAACATCACAGAATGGAAGTTAGTTGATGTCTCATTTGAGGTTCAATGAAGTATTGTTAATTTACCAAAAGTATATTTTCTACTGGCATCATAAACAGGTGCAGTGATGGGAATAAACGCTAACTCATCTGCTCTCAGTATTTCTTCAAGAACAGCCATTTCAGCAGGAACATGCAACCGTTCTACAACACCCTCCATTTTACTTTAATGATGGTCAGTCCTTTCCCTTAAAGAAGAAACTAAATAAGCCCCTACAATCCTGAGAAGTTTGATCACTCTTTCATAATTAAAGATTCATGACTACCAGAACGACTTACCACTACTGATAAAGAATTTTACTATGGTCTTCTTTCTTCTATGCCTTTTCTTCTTGGACTTTTTGGTTGGACTAGCATCATCATCTCTAAAAATAGGTATCAGAGAAAATAAATCCCTTTATAAATCCTCATCTATGACTTGCTGGCCTGAAGATACTTCACCTGGCTCACGAGAAGATTCAGTGGATCTAAGAGCGATGCCACCTGGGTTGTACCATGACGAAGGGTTATAGTGGTTCTTTACTTTACAAGCTGTAGGATGAAGAAGATTATTTCCTTGAATAAAAATGATTTTACTAAATTCAAATTGCAATACAAATAGAAATAATGGAAAAAAGGAAACTTACATCTTTAGGAGCCACATAATCACGCCACTCTTCATCTATGGAAGGACCAATCCCCTCAGTGGTACCATGGTCCTTCATTTACATCACCCTCTTGGTGATAGGAATTGACACATCAGTGGAATATATGAGCATTTCTAACTCTTTGATGTAAGCCCTCACTTCATTGGGGTTTTCCTCAAAATGGATGTCAGAGGAAGCCAGGAGATTCCCCACTCCAGGGATATGCATCCCTTCGCATAAGCTCATCCAGGCTATTTCAGCATAACAATATAAACTCCACCATGTCAGGACAACCTTTAGTCGTAAATATTCATAATGTGCACCAGAAGGCCACGAGGAGGGTCTTACAATATGGGACTTCAACTTCTTCCCATCTCCTCCAATCACCAATAAAGGATAAGAAAATGAAACTTTTTTCTCTTTAAAATAATGATGGCTAAATCACCTCAATGATGTAACTCACCAGGTGTCGATGGAGTAGGTCTCTTGACTCTGGTAGGTGGATTATACCTGGAATGAGGCCGCGTGGATGCATTTAGAGCCTCATCATCCCCATCCTGGGAATTCAGTGAATCAGCTCCGGGTGAGGAAGAGTCACCTTCCAAATGAAAAGCTTATTTCCTAGTGGTTCTCTTCTTTATCCCCACTCAGGGGACAGGCTGATTCATTACCCCTTCAGGGTATGATGATACCCAGCTCTCAGTATACCATGTAGTCAATCGACTTTCCAATTCCACAGCTGCTAGATCAAATACCACCCCAGTATTTTCCATAGATGTGAGAAACCATAGTTGAAGAGAAACCATCAGATGCTGCTCTAACCTAACATGCACTAGAGGGGATATGGTAATTTTCTATAGACATTTGAGTTGACGTGAGATTCTATATGAAGAATAGGCCTCACATATAATTTCTCTCTCAATCCCCGTGGCCAGTGTACCATATCTACATGTCGGCATATATGCCCTTAACTATAGCCTGACTATTCCATCATCAACAAAATCGCACTATTTTCATATTTCCATAAGGAAATAAGTGAAACTCCATGAACAAGCTTAGTCTTATTTTTATATCAAAAGTGTTGATGGATAAGGGATAAATTCCAGAAAAGGCATGAATAGACGACCAAAAAGAACTTCTAGGAACCTGTACCCCACCTTGTACGACATATGTCCTGAAGTGGGAGGAGATCCATCCCCATAAAACTTGGAATGTTCCCACTATTCTTAGAGGAGACATACCCATATAAACATGAAGTAAGCTCTTATAAATCTTTTCCAAGACTGGGGTGTCCAACCCAAACATCTTCCTTTCAGCCAGCTTGGTGGCAACGACAAAGGTCCCCGGCCTCACACCTCCTTTCGAATCCTTAACTGGTAAAAGGTAAACACTGAGTTACAAGGCCAAAAATCCAGCCAGATGGGTCTTTGTTGGAATTTTCTGGTTCACTTCATACCCCCCACTACTGAAAAACTAACCTATACCAATGGTTTGGAACCATTGGTATATTCTATACCAACGGTTTGGAACCATTGGTATATCCTATACCAACGGTTTGGAGAACCGTTGCCATGTAAGCCGTTGGGATAGGTCTATACCAACGGTTTTGGAAAAACCGTTGGTATAGACCTATACCAAGGGTTTTGGAAACCGTTGGTATAAGTAATATGAAAATCTATACCAATGGTTATGGAACCGTTGGTATATGTATTTCAAAAAAAACATTCGCTGGGATTTGATCCCATGACCCCTAGTTTATCATTGAACGACTTAACCACTAACCTAACATGAGTTTTGTGAACATAATCACATAAATATATATATGTATTCTGATTATTATTTTAAATTTTGATTTATATAATGTTCCTGGTAAGAAGATCTGATAAAAAATCAATGGGTCTATACAAAGGGTTTTCAAAACCATTGGTATAGATCTATACCAACGGTTTTGACAACCGTTGGTATAAACCCTTGATTCTGGAGAAAATGTGATTCCTGGGGGACCTTTCCCAATGGTTTTGGCAAACTTTTGGGATTGGTATACCCTTTCCCAACAGTTTGGCCAAACCGTTGGGAAAGGGTATATCTATCCCAATGGTTTTCCAAAACCGTTTGGAATGGTGGCCACGAAGTGGAATTTTCCCAATGGTTTGGCCAAACCGTTGGGAAATCCATATCCTTTCCCAACAGTTTACCAAAACCGTTGGGAAAGGTGGCCTCGAAGTGGGATTTCACAACGGTTTGCTCAAACCGTTGGTATAGAAGCATTGGGAAAGGTCCAATTTTCAGTAGTGCCCATCTATCAAAATCTCCTGCTTCAAAAGTTGGCCAAAATGTGCCAGGAGCACTGCTCTTTTCTACTCTAGGGAAACTAGTACGATGAGTGAAAAAAGGTCCCTCCTCTCTCTTCATAATTAGAAACATGTCCACCCGCTCCATTGGATGGATATCTTTTTTGGAATGTTTTTTCATGGTGCTGGTATTCTTAAGATTGTAGAAAATTTTCATTAAATCTCAAGCCAGAGCCGAAGTCTTCTCCGAATCATTCCAGGTCACCTTGGGGGGGATGAATTAATCACATATATCTCCCAAAATTAGATCCCCAGAAATATTGTAGACATCCCAAAAAGTGATTCCTACTTCTCTATGAGTCAGATGGAAATAATTTTTTTCCAGGCTCCAACGGCTGATTAACATCAGCATGAAATCGTCATTCCTGTAGACATATGTCTGCCCAGCCCAAATAGCTTCATATATTGCAGCTCCCTTCATATCATCAAAAAACTCTGCACAGGTTTGTCACACCCAATATGCCCACATCCAAGTTGGTTTCACACCTCCTCTAGGATTTTAATCCCAAATCTTCTTACATCCCATAGATTTGTCCATCTGAGAATTTCGGAAAATAGAGGGATAGAAATGCAGCTGCAGCTCAAGCATGTGATGCCTCAGATCTAGAGCACAAGGGCTATGATGAATTATGTATGCCTTATCCACTATCCCAACATTGAAAAATGATCCTACAACTGAGACATTTTCTGAAGAGAAGTTGGTGTAGTTCTGAAACCAGGAATGAGGGATATAATTATTTGCCTCTGGAATGATGACTCCTTGTAGATGACCATGGCCATACAAAGGCAAGTAGATGCTCTATGGGAAATTGGTATGATATTTTTTCAAGTACTTAGCCAAATCTAGGAGAGTTCTGTCGTAGATAATATAATAGTCATGGCTGATGACGTTCATCATGTAATATATTCTCTTGCTGGACAACTCATCAGCTGATCCAATTCTTCAAGGAGCCATTGATTTTACACAAATATCAAACAATCAACTTTTAAGTATGTTTTTTTGTAAAATATTGATGAAGGAAATAAAAAAAATAGCAAAATAATTAAGTAGTGCAAGTCCCATATTATCACACAAGTCAAACCTGTCAGGCAAGTTTTACTGCCCTAGTCATGGCGCACAAGTCAAATACCTTCTGCAGAAGTGTGGAAAAATCTAGAAGGGTGATTTTCCAAAGATAGAAGCACCTATGGGACTAGAGCTAAAGTTTCTGGATGGTGAGTGAGTTTGCACAGGATTGTACCTATATATATAAGTGATCCAGACCACCTGTGCACCAAACTTGCATTCCCTAGCATCTGTTCACCAAACTTATGTGCCGCAGACCTTTGATTTCTCTTACTTTACCTTAGAGCCAGATCGTTTTTCCTTTTTATATCCAACTCTGAGGAGGGACTTTTGTTGAGTATCCTTTTCATCATAGAGTCCAACAAATGGAAAAGGGGAATACCTTAAGAAAAAAGAGGGTCACCCTTCGAAGAACATCAAAAAAATTGACAAAGGCATGGACTAGGATCCCATTTCGATTGAGGCGCACAAGTCACTTGCGCACCGCACAAGTCACATTCACACCACCGATGGGATGCATAGCTCAGGTGCGCACCCTATTTGGTTTTTTTCCCAAGGTGAAAGGTGGTATTTAAATAGCCCATGTGGGCCCCCATTTCAGGGACGGATTTTCCAAAAGTCAAACTCAAGCTCTGGTTGCCCTAGTCTTCAAGTCAAATCTTATGAAATATTCTAAGGTAACTTTCTACCAAGATTGGAAGACTCGATGGATTATAATAAGGCCTAAGTGTTTATAATTCTTCAACACTTGCGCGCCTAAGTGTCCAGACCTTTTTAAAAATGGAAGCACTTGCACTCCGCCCTCCCCTTTTGATGAAACATATGCACTGCCCTTTTGGAAACATCTTAGAATAATACTAAAGGCTTGAGTTAAATCTTTCCCAAGTATTAACCTACAAATTATTCATTTTCTAAGTGAACCCATGTCATGCAAGTATACATGCGCGTCCAAGAATTGTGAATAAACATCATTTGTGTGCCTCACTTCTATTATCCTCTTCTCTTCAAGATATTATCCCTTGAACCCCCTTTCAAATCCATTAATGGCATTTTTCCTTTGTTTTCTTCCTTATCTTAAAATAATTCTGTGAAAACCTCTCCCAAAACCGCGTGACTTACAAGATTTTTGTCACTACGGTTTGAGGTTTCCTCCATATAACCTCATCCTTTAAATGAGAATATCTTTTGATTTAGAGCATCCTTCTTAGGAGTAAGTCCCAAGATCCCTTGGTTCGGGCCTCCTTCTTAGGAATAAGCCCCAATCATAATTCCTTTATTTAGGGCACCCCCCTTAGGTGTAAGCCCCAAGTCCCCTTGACTTGGGCCTCCTTCTCAAGGGTAATCCCCAGTCATAATTTCCATTAACATTGGGTATACGCCTAATAAGTAAGACCCAATCATAATTTCTTTTGATTTGGGCTTCCATCTCAAGAATAAGCCCCAACCATAAGTCACTTTTAATTTGGGCCTCCTTCTCAAGAGTAAGCCTCAAGTTATAAGTCCCCATTAATTTGGGCATCCTCCTTAAGAGTAAGCCCGGGTTTAAAAATCCAAATCTCCATAACGTACAAATACCTTTAATGACCCTGATCCTAAGCTTCTTTCCTGAAGTAAGTCCTGGTCTTCATCTACTTGGGTAGACATACATATGTGAGCCCCACATCATTTCTTGTGACTGCATCTTTCTTGGAACAATCGTTAGGTTTACTGATACCTCTTGTTTCTCACACCGAGAATGACTCGCGCGAGCATAGAGGGTAAAAGTAATCAAGAAATCTCTTTTTAGGCCGTTAACCATGCATGGTCCTCATATTTCTTCACCCAAACTATGTGGACTTTGATCTTTTCCTTAAAAGTAGAGTATGTAGGAAGCCTTTCTAAGGTTCAAGCCCATCATTAATTATTTATTTTCCATCCCATATGGCGTTATACTATATCCTTATTATCAAAATATGTGGGTTTTGATTCCTTTTTAACGAGGATACGTAGGTATCCCATCTACGAGGAAGATCCCAACTCTGAAATAATCCATGTCATTCTGAATGACAATAAACTTCAAGTGCCCCACTGAGTGGATTTAAAACCAGTATGGTAATCATAATGACCAAGATATTTCTCTATAATTTATTAAAGGATACCATTGACTAAGAATCTATAATACATAAGTATTATTATCCATCAATAAAGAACCTAAAATACATATAAAATATTATCTAAATCCCATACATATCAATCATAAATTGAAAAATCTAAAGGAAAACCCATTTTTATGCTTGGTGAATTAACAAGGATTCGTGAACATAACATAAATCTATAAGAGAGTACCGTAGTCGGAAATAATTCCCCCCAAAAAGGTGTGATGAGCCTGACCTCCCATCCTCTCGACCAATGAAAATTCTTAAGCCCCATCGGTCCACAACTAGTGAGCACCTACCTTTGGAAAGTAGGTCCAAATGGATATAGAATCATTGGGTGTTTTTAGTTCTACGAATAAACCCATTAGAAACCAATTGGAATGTTTGAACCTTAAACAAACAAGGTCATCCCCATTTCCAGATGAAACAGGGTCCTCTTAAGATTTTAGGTTTTAAGGTCTTTTATGGTTTTTAGGGTCTTTTGGTGTCCATTAGGGTCTTTGGGGGGGGGGG
This sequence comes from Viscum album, assembly GCA_963277665.1. Taxonomy (NCBI): domain Eukaryota; kingdom Viridiplantae; phylum Streptophyta; class Magnoliopsida; order Santalales; family Viscaceae; genus Viscum; species Viscum album. The sequence continues at coordinate 1,010,359,265 of OY728126.1, forward strand.
GGGGGGTTAATGTATTTTAGTTTTTTAGGTTTTTTTCATCTTCGTTGAAAGTTTATAGTTTTTTGGGTTTTATTTGGTCTTTTTAGTGTTTTTTAGTTTTTTTATTATTTTAGGGATTTTTTATTTTTTTGGGGTGATTTAGTGTTTTTGGGGTTTTTAGGGTTTTAGGGTTATAGGTTATTTTTGGGTTTTCAAGTGTTTTTATAGTTTTTATCATCATTTACTTAATTTTATAGTTTTATGGTATTTTGTGGGTTTTTAGAGTTTTTTTAGTGTTTTATTGGTTTTATGGTCCTTTGGTGGTTTTTAGGGTTTTTAGTATAGTTTAGGGTTTTTAGGTATTTTCAGTGTATTTTATGGATATTAGGTTATTTTAGTTTTTATAAATGTTTTTATGGTTTTCTAGTTTTTGGTTTTTGAGTTTTTAAGGATCATCATATTTTCTAGGGTTTTTAGATTCCTTTAGGGTTTTAGGGTTTTTAAGGTCCTTTGGGTTTTGGGGGATTTTTAAAGTCATTTAGGGATTTAATGTTTTTAGGGAAAATTATGGTTTTTAAGTGTTTTAGGGTTATTTAAGATTTATTTGCAATTTTAGGGACATTTAGGTTTTTTGGGATTTTTATCATTTAGGTTTTCAGTTTTTTTAATATTCTGTTAGATTTTTAGGATATTTAATGTTATTTTATGTGTTTTTTTGTTCTTTGTATTTTGTGGTTTCTATATTTTTTAGGTAATTTTAGGGTTTTAAGGGTATTTGAGGTATTTTTAGGGTGTTTAGGGATATTTAGGTTTTTTCTATTTTCAAAGTTGTTAGGATAATTTATGGGTTTTAGGGTTTTTAGGGTGCTTTGGTTTTGTTGTTTTCAGGGGATTTCAGTTTTTTGGGGTTCAGGCATTTTTATTTTACCATAGTTTAGGGATTTTATTATATTTAAGGTGTTTAGGGTTTTTTTGTTTTTATGATTTTTTGTCTGTTAGGGTTTTTATGGTTTTAAGGGTTTATTGGTGTTTTATGGGTTTGTAGTGGTATTGTGGTTCTTAAGGGTTTTATGGGTTTTAGTTTTTTTTGATTTTTTTTTATTTTTATGGGGTTTAAGTGTTTTTAGGGTTTTTAAGTGTTTTATGGTTTTTATTTTTTAGGGTTTTAAGGGCTTTTTAGGGCTTATAGGTTTTTTGGGTGTTTTAAGTGTTTTTAGTAATTTTATGGATTTGTTAGGATTTTTAGAGGGTTTTATGTTTTTTTGAGGTTTTTTTATTTTCATGGTTTTATTATTATTATGATTATTTGGGGTATTAGGGGTTTTATTATATTTTACTATTTTCATTGATTTTTAGGGGGGTTTAGAAGTTTATGATTTTTTATGGGTTTTACAACTTTTTCAAGGATTTTAGGGGGGTTACTATTTCTTAGGGTTATATTGGGGTTTTTGGGTATTTAGGGATCTAATGGGTATTAAAGGGTTTTATGGGTTTTTATGGTTGTTAGGTCTTTTGGGATTGTTTTATGGTTATTTGGGGTTTTTTGTCTTTTTATGTTTTGGAGGTTTCTGCTGTTTTTGTGGTTTTTTATAAATTTGTACAGGTTTTTTTGTTTTTAAGTATTTCTTTTGGGTTTTATGATTTTTAAGTGTATTTAGGGTTTTAAAGGTATATTACTATTTGTTAATATATTTTTTATTTTTTAGTGATATTAGGGGTCTTTTAGGATTTTTACGTTTTTAGTGTTTAAGTATTTTTTTGTGTTATTCATGGTTTATAGGGTTTTAGTGGTTTTTAGGTGGTTATGAAGGGATTTTTAGGGTTTTGGGGAATTTTTTCCATTTTTGGGTTTTTTTGAATTTAGGGTATAAAATGATTTTTAAGGTTTTCATGGGTTTTATTTTTATAATGATTCTTTAGTGTTTTTTTAGTATTTGGGGTTTTTTTGGGTTTGTTAAGTTTTTTAGATTTTATAGGGATTTTTATGGGTTTATGGGTTTTAGTGTCTTTATGGAATTTTTTTTGGGTGGGGGGTTAGGGTAAATGTGGGGTTTATGGTTTTTTATAGAAATTTAGCGAGGTTTAATGTTTTATAGGTTCTTATATGTTTGTTTTGGGTTTTCATGGTTTTTTAATGGTTTTAGGGTTTTAGGAATATTTTGGGGTTTATGGATTTTTACGGTTTTTAGGGGTTTTAGGGTTTCAGGGTGTTTAATGTCTTGTATAGTATTTTATGGGTTTTTTATGATTTTCATTGTTGTTTACTATTTTTAGCGTTTTTATGGAGTTTTATTATTTTCAGGGGTTTTAGTTTTTTGAGGGTCTTGTACTGGGTTTTTATTATTTTTTAGTGTATTATGGATTTTATTGGTTTTTTGTATTTTAGGGTTTTTAGTATTTTTTAGGGTTTTAGGGTTTCTTGGGTTTTTCGGGGTTCTATGGGTTTTTATGGTTTTGGGTTCTATAGAGTTTTTATGGTTTTTAGTGTTTTTACAACTTTATATAAGTGTTTTAGGGGCCTTATGTGTTTTAGGGTTTTTTATAGGTTTTAGTAATTTTAATGGTTTTATTGGTTTTAAGTTTTTTTGGGTGGTGGGTGTATTTTTAGGGCATTTTATTGGTTTAAAATGGTTTTAAGATGTTGTTTCTGGTATTCGGGGGGGAGGGGGTAGTTTTTAAAATTATTTTAGGGGATCTATATTTTTATTTTATTTTTTTCATTTTTAGTGTTTTCATGGGTTTTGAAGGGGTTTTATGGTTTTTAGGATGATTAGTGGTTTTTAGGGTATTCAAGTTTCTTTAATGTCTTTTTTTTGGGATTTTATTATTTTTAGGGTTTTGATAGGTTTTTAGTGTTTTTTGGGATTTCATGGTTTTAGGGTTTCTTCATATTTACTTCATTAATGTGGTTTTAGGGTTATTTTAAGAGTTCATATGGTTTAAAAGTTATTAGGTTTTTCTGGGGTTTATAAGTTTTTTTAGGGATTTTGGGTTTTTATGGTATTTATGGTTCTTTATGTTTTTAGAGTTTTTAGGGATTATATTTTTTTAGTGTCTGGTAAGGGTTTTGGAGTTTTCATAGGTTTCGTAGGGTTTTTTGGAATTTTATGATTTTATTAGGGTGTTTATTATTTTTAGTGTTTTTTAGTTTTTGGGGGGTTTTGGGGTTTTTAGGGTTTTTTATAGATTTTTAGATTTTTTAGGGGTTTAAAGATTATTCGTGGTTCTAAGGATTTTAGGGTTTTTAATGGGTTGAAATGTTTTTCAGTGTTTTTTTATTTTTCATCATTTTAATGTTATTTTATAGTTCTTAATTTTTTTTTGGTTTTTAGGGGTTTGGGGTGTTTTGGGGTGATTTGGGGCTTTTAGGGTATTATGGGTTTTAAAGGTGTTTTAGTGTTTTTTTTTTATTTTTCAGGGTTTTTTGTGTTTTTAGTGTCTCTTATGGTTTTGAAGTAATTTTTAGTTTCTTTTATGCGTTTTATGTTTTTGAGGGTCTTTTAGGTTTTTAGGGCCATTAATGGGTTTTGGGGGTTTTTAGGGTCTTCTAGGGGTGTTTTATTGTGATTAGGGTTTTTAGGGATTTTTATGGGATTTTTTTGAGTTTTTTTTGTCATTTAAGGTTTTTAGGGTTGTTTTGAATTTTGTATAGTTTTAGTGTCTTTTAGGGGTCTTAGGAATTTTTGGTTTATTTAGGGTCTTTTAGGGGGTGTTTTGGAGTTTTAATGAGTTTTAGAATTTTTAGGATTTATATGGTTTTTAGTGTTTCTCAATGATTTTAGGGTTTTGGGGTTTTTATGTTTTTATGGTTTTTTGTTTTTTAATTTTTTAGGAATATTTAGGGTTTTATTATTTTTTGGGGTTTTAAGGATTTAAGAGTTTTTTTTTTGTTTTTTGGTGGTTTTATGGATTTTTAAAATTATATGGTTTTAAGGGTTATTAGGGATTTTAAGGAGTTTTAAGTTTTTAGGGTTTGGGGTGTTTTAGGGGTGTTTTAGGGGTGTTTTAGGGGTGTTTTAGGGGTGTTTTAGGGGTTTTTTGGGACTTCTAGGGGTTTATTATTTTTTGTAGTTTTAGGGTTTTTGTTTTTTATGAGTTATAGAAGTATTTTGTTCCTTTATGGTTTTTATGAGGAGTTCTGAGGTTCTTTAGGTGTTTATTGGGTTTTTAGGGATTTATGGTTTTTATGGTTTTAGGGGGATATTTTAGTTTTTAGGGGTTTATGTTTTTTAATATTGTTTTAGGGGAATTATCATTTTCTTGGCTTGTTCATGGTTTTTTTTCATTTTTTAAGGTTATTTTGTTTTTAGGTTTTTTTAGTTTTTTTGCAGTTTTAGGGTCTTTTTCCATTTTTGGATTTTTACATTTTTTATGATTTTATAGTTTTAAGGATTTTTTTAATGTTTTTTATGGTTTTTATGGGCTTTTAGGGGTTTTATGTGTTTTATTGTTTTTTATGGTTTTTATGGTTTTTAGTTGTTCTAAGGGTTTTAATGGGTTTTTAGGAATATTATGGTTTTCACCTTTTTATGGGTTTTAGGTTTTGGGCTTCTAGGATTTTAGGGTCTTTTATGGTTTTAGGGTTTTTAGGGACTCTTTGGCATTTTATGGGGATTTCAGGGTTTTAGGGGTTTTAGGGTGTTTTAGGGTTTTTAGATTTGTTTAATGACATTTAGGGTATTAGGTCATTTTAGTGAACTTAAGTGTTTTAGGGGTTTTATTGTTTATTTCAGGGTTTTAAAGTCTTTTAGGGTTTGTAAGTGTTTTAGGGACTTTAAGGGTTCTGTTGGGCTTCCTTGGTTTTTTGGGTCTTTTATGGGTTTTAGGGTCATTTATGATTTTTCGAGTTTTTATAGTTTTGAAGGGATATATAACTGTTTTTAGGGTCCTTCAAGGGATTTTTGGTTTCTAGGGAAAGCAAGATGCGAGGGTTGGGCTATTCGTATCCACCCAAATTTATTAGAAAGAAAAAAGAGACACCACAGACAAGGGAGGGGAGGGGTCAAACAACCCACACCCAAAACCCCCTTACAACCCAAGATGCAAAAGAAACCAAAAAAAGAAGAGTCAAAAGAAAAAAACACACAAATCCAAGTAACCACCACATCATCCAGTATCAACCAGCATCCAGCAGCTCACAGCTGACCAACCACCAGCACTCACACCCAACCAACAGTCAACATCCAGCAGCTGCACGATCAAAAACCACACCTTCAGCAACTCCTAGCTCAGCAGCAACCAACATCCAGCATCATAATTTCCAACATCCAACACATTCCAATATCTAGAATCACCACATCCATTCATCACAGCAACACAACAGCAGCATCACGTCCAAACCAACCAGCCCCAGCAGCCAACAACACCAAAACCGACATCACAACTAATCACTACCAGCAGTAAAAAACCACATCACGAGCACCACAAACAGATGCGACCATAATCACATCCCATCAAAAAATGGACAACAACTCCATTAACACCATTTCTAGCAACATGCGTGTCCTCCCCATGAGGATCCACGCCTACATGCCAACCATCTCCAATCAACTTTCAGCTCATAAAGCAACAACCAGCACATCCAAACCCATCATCAGCCAGGGATTCACAGCTCAGCAAATAGTAGACATGGTCTTCGAACCAAAAAACTTTCATCATTCCATGCCTCATAGCATAGCAAACCGCATACCACCAGAAAATGCACAAAAATAGCCAAACCCAACTTAGCAAGCCCAGAAACCAGAATCCTTTCATAATTGCCGCTGCTTCGTGGACTGACAAAACGATCGAACCAGGGGAAAGAACAAACCACCTTCTGCAACGCGAGATAGATAAGGGTCCGACCAGCGCCGCCAGACCAGATCATCACAGCATCCACAGAAATGAAGCACCTTCCAAGAAGAACCTGAATGCCGAAGCAGCCAGCACTGTCGTTGAGCCCCTGACCGCGTTGACCCGTTTGCAGAAACCCTAGATCTGAAAAAACGACCCCGATCTGTGGCTGCTGGCAGATGAAAACCAAAACAAGATCAAGCCAATCTGAAGGCATTTCAACCACCATAGCCGTCGGAGGCCGGACACACCAGAAACGGAGCAGAGCCACATCAAATTCCGAAACCGACAACCAGGAAGCTCGGGGGAGATGAATCTCTCGAGGTGCGAATTCCACCACCATCATAAGGCCTAAGATAACATCCTTGGAATGACATCGTCGAGATCTGGGAAAAAGCAGGGACCCAACACTGAAGATCTGATCTGTATCCAGGAGAAAACCTTGAGGAAGCGTCGAGTGAGAGAGAATCCCAAGGGAGTGCGCTGCCATCGGGGTCATTTTCTTTGGTTTCTAGTGGCTTAATCCCATTTTTTATTTTTAGGGGTTTTATGTCCCTTTAGATTTTTTAGGGGTTTTAGATTCATTTGGGGGTTTTCATGTATTTTTGGGACCTTTAGTTTTTTTATTTTTTTAGTTTCGTTTAATATTTTTAAAGGATGTTAGGGTCATTATGGGATTTTTATTATTTTTAAGAGTTTAGGGTCTTCTAGAATTTATAAGATTATTTCATCATTTTTATTAATTAGGTTTCTGGGGGTATTTAGGGTCTTTGGAAAATTTTAAGGGTTGTTGATGTATTTCAGGGGGTTTTAGGTTTTCGGGGTCTTTTAGTGGTTTTAAGGGTTTCTTATGGGTTTTTGAGTTTTTACGGTTTTTATGGTTTTTATCTTTTTTATGGGTTTTAATGTTTTTTATAGTTTTTATGTGTTTTAGGGTTATTTAGAGTTTTTAATGTTGCTTTAGGGTTTTTGGGTTTTTGGGGATTTTGGTTTTTGAGGTTCTTTAGGGTTTTAGGGTATTTCTATTTTTTAGGGTTTTTATGGTTTTTTAAATATTTTAATTGTTTTCTCTTGGGTTTTAAATGTTTTTAGGGTTTCATTGTGTTTTTAATTTTTGTTGGGTTTTAGGGTTTTTTGGGATATTGGGGTAATTATGCATTGTGAGGGTTTTATAGGTTTTATGCGTTTTCGGATTTTAAGAGTTTCTTATTGGTTTTAGGGTTTTTATGTTTTCTTAGAGGTTTTCAGGGGTTTAGGAGTTTTAATGCTTTCTACGGCTTTTTAGGGGTTTTCAGGGTTATGTTGGGATTTTACCTTTTAGACTTTTTTTTAAATTTTTAGGGGGTTTTAGTCTTTTTTAATGTCTTTTTTTGGATTCTTAGGGTTTTTTAGGCAGAAAAGGTGTGGGATCAGACAAGACTGATCCCATGAATTATTAAAGAACATAAAAATAATGTACAAATAATTACAAATGAGGATATCATATCCTAGTGTGGGTCGTCCCCTTCATGTCTGAGTCAACTGAAGACAAACAGATGTCTGGAGTCCTAAAAGACCATACCGAAGTCCCTTCATCAATCGATCTCTTGGAAAGAGAATCTGAAACCCTGTTTTCCTCCCTATATGCATGTGAGATGCTCAGGGTTAGAGTCTTGGAAGCATCAAGGCACTCAACCCAGTGTTGGAGAAGTCTCCATGGTAAAAGTCGTGACTGCTTCTTGGTTTTAATAATTTTTGAGGTTTTTTGGGATTCATAGATTATTTGGGTTTTTATGAGTTTTTGGTTATATGTATTTTTTGGTGTTTAATTTTTTTAGTGGTTTTTAGGGTTTTAGGTATTTTTATATATTTCTGGGGTTTTTTTGGGTTTTAGGGATTTTTTCCTATTTTTAGGGTTTTAGGGGGTTTAGTGTTTTTAGGGGTTTTATGTATTTTTATTGTTTTTAGGGTATCAATGGTTTTTTGGGGAATTATAGGTTTTAGGTTCTTTCATTGATTATAGGAGTTTTTTGTGGTTTTTTGGTTATTTAATGTTTTGAGGATTATTTTATTAATTTTAGAGTTTTTTTATTGTTTTTAGGCTGTTTAGGGCCATTTATGAGTTTTAGGGCCTTTTAATGTTTCTAATGACTTTAGGGTTTTTTTAATTTCTATGTGTTTTTATTATTTTAGAGATTTTTACATTATTTGGGGGTTTAATGGGGAATTTAGGTGGTTTCTTTCGATTTATGAGGATTTTTATAGTATTTAGTGGCTTCTAGTGTTTTCATTGCCATTTAGTGTTTTTATGATTTTTATGAGGTTTGGGGTTTTAATGATTTTTTTAGGGATTTTACTGTTTTGGGAATTTTTAGGGTGGTTTATGGTCTTCTTAAGATATTATAAGGTTTATTATGGTTTTGGTGTTTTTTATGTTTTTTATTAGGTTTTTACTGATTTTGCAGATTTTAGAGTTGTTATGTGTTTTTAAGGTTTTATAGCGGTTTTAGGGTGTTTTTAGTTTTTTGGGTTCTTAAGGCCTGAATTTTTAGGTTTTTATTTTTTTATGATTGTTATGGGTTTTATGGTCTTATAGGGTTTTGGGGTTAGGGTTTTAAGTTTTTTAGTGTTTTTGGTCTTTTATGGTCTTTAAGTTTTTGTATGGGTTTAAAGGTTTTTTATGGTTTCATGTATTTTTAGGGTTTTTAGGATTTAAAGGGTTTTAGGGTGATTTAGTAATTTTAGGGGTTATAATGGGTTTTAAGTACTTTTATGTATTTAGTGTTTTTAGAATATTTCAGGGGTTTTAGGGTATTCTGGGTCTATTAGGGTTTTAGGTTTTTAGGGTATTTATGATATTTTGTGGGTTTTATGGTATTTTATGGTATTTATGTTATTAGGTTATTTTAGGGGTTTAGGTACTTTTAGTGTTATACGGTTTTTAGGGTATTTAAGGATTACAATGTAGTGTTTAGGGTTTAGGCTGTAGTAAATAGGGTTCATGGTTTAGGATATAGGGGTTAGGATGTAGGGTATAGAGTTTAGAATGCATTGTTTGGGGTTTAGTGTGTATTTTATAGGGTTTAGTGGTTAGTGTTTAGCATTTAGTGTGTAGGGGTTAGAGTATATGGTGTAGGTTATAGGGTTTAAGGTGTACGGTTTTATCTTTAGGGTGTAGGGTATATGGTTTCTGGTGTATGGTTTAGGGTTTCAGGTTTAGGTGTATATGGTTTAAGGTGTTGGGCTTAGGGTTTATGGTGTAAGGCATAATGTTTAGTGTTTGTGGTTATTTATAGTTTTTAGATGTTTTTTAGCTCTTTTGAAATTTTTTGTTTATTTTTTTGTGTCTTTCAGCGTCTCTTATGAGTTTAATGGTTTTCCATGTTGTTTAATGATTTTAGGGGATTTAAATTCATTTAATGTTTTAGGGATTTCTTTGGGTATTTATAATTTCTAGGGATTTTTATAGTTTTTAGATTTTCTTTGGGTTTAAGTATTTTTTGAGGGTTTCTATGGATTATAGAGTAGTTTAGTCCCATTAGATATTTTTAGGGTTTTTATGGTTCTTCAGGGTTTTAAGAGATTTTTTAATGTTTTCGGATATTTTAGGAATTTTATGGTTTTCTGGGTTTTGTTTTTTGTATTCTTATGTTTCTAGTGTTTTAAATATTTTTTTGATTTTTAGGGGTTTTATGTTGTCTTAGGTGGTTTAAATGTTCTAAGGTTTTTTTAGGTTTATAGGCGATTTTTTGTTTTTTGGGGTGTTCAGGTTTTTTATCAATTTTTAGGGGTTGTAAGGGTTTTCAAGGATTTTTAATGGTTATTAGGGGTTTTGGGTTTTTTGGGTTTTATGGTTTTTCAGAGTTTTTCTTTTCTAAATTTTTAATGTTTTTATGGGTATTCATGTATTAGGGGTTTCTTGGGGCTTTTTAGTTGTTTTAGGGATTTCAGGATTTATAGACTATTAGTGTGTTTTTAGATTTTTTAGGGGTTTTATGGTTTCTAGGGGTTTAAAAAAATTTTATAGTTTCTTAGGCATTTATGGTTTTAGGGTTTTTATGGTGTTTAATGAATTGTCAATTTCTTTTTAGGGGATTTTAGGGGTTTATTTTTTTCTGGTTTTTTAGGTTTTCTTTTGTGTTTTCTGGAGGTTTTGTAGTTGTTTTAGGGGTTTTAGTGCTTCTCATATTTTTATGAGTTTTTGGTGTTTTTAGTTTTTTATAGTTTTTAGTTTTTTTCGGGTTTCTTAGGGTTTTAGTGTTTTTTTTGTGTTTTTGGGATTTTTTTTGGGTTATACGATTTTTAATGTTTTTATGGGATTTAAAGGTATTTTAAGTGTTTTGGGGTTTTAGGGATTCTTAGGGGTTATTAGGATTTTTAAGTGGTTTTTATTATTATTATGGATTTTAAGGGATGTAAGTGGTTTTTTGGGTTTTTAGCATCTATAGGTTTTGTGGGGATATATGTTTTTGGGTTTGGGGGAGGATTTATGGTTTTTAGGTTTTTTAGAGTTTTTAATATTTTAGGATTTATTTACTATTTTTAGTGATATTAGGGTTGTTTATGGTCTCTATGGTATTTTATGATATTTTATGGGTTTTTAGGATCTTTTACGATTTTATGGGATTTTTGGTGTTTTACTATCTTCGGGTTTTAATGGGTTTTTTATAAATTTTTGGGGGTTTAAATCATTTTTAAGGATTTTAGTGTTTTTTAGGGCTAGGAAGTTGTGAGGCCATACTATTCTTGGCCCCCAAATATTATTAAAAGAAAATAAAAGAAGACATAGGTGGGGTGGGTCCCAATAAACCACACAAAAAAACCCTGGACCCCCAAGGCACCATAACCCCAAAAGACCCGAAAAGTAGAAGAGAAAGAAAATGGAACTACAAATCAACATCTCTATCTTCATATGGGACACCATCAGTATCATAACCAGAGGAAGCATCCAACTCCACTGACTCCCATTCAGATGATTCATATTGATTTAGGAAGGAAGTTTAATACTCTCTAAGATATTGCTGCTCCAAATTCAGTTGCCCCATGACAGACTAACCTACCTTGCTAGAGGCAACATCTTTAGCATTGCAAGAGTCTCTTGTGGACATTGTCTTTAGAAATGTAGAATATTCCTTCCCCATAATCCTCTTTAGGGGATCTAAATAGACCCATGCATATTTTTTTTCTTCCCATATTGAATGTACACCTCTTGCAACACCCTCTCCTTAAATATTACAACCATATTTTTATTCATCCTTACACCATCCTCCTGGAAAAAATCATGATCAAGGATAAAAAAGGCTTCCTGATTTAGGGAACAATCTACAGGAACCCCACACTGTGGCATGCTAGGAACCTCCATGAAAGGATCCTCAACCGCCACACAAGGAGGGGATACTACACTAGCTAGGTCCAGCTGCAATTTTCCCTCCTCCCTAGGCATCTTTCTCAATTCCCCCTAGCAAGAAGGCTCATTATCAACAAATCATTCACTAAAGTGCACAAGCCTCTGCCTTGCCCTTTTCTCCTACTCACCAACACCATCAAGAACCCAATAATGTCCAACATCATCTTGGATTCACTAGAATTCTAGGACACACTTCTTCCACCATTCCTAGGAGTGACTACCTTCACCTCACTCAAAGCCTATGTAGCAAACCTCGCACTCCCAGCATCAACAATCGGATACCCTTTCTCTTCCTCCCAAGGAAGCTTGCTTACATTCCCCTAATACACAAAAATCCCATCACTATTGTGGACCAGCACCTGGAAATCCCTTTTCATGTATTTAGGTTATTTTTTTGGCGGTTTAGTTTATTTTAGAGTGATTTATGGTTTTTAAGATGTTGTAAGGTTTTTGAGGGGTGTTTAGGGTCTTTTGAGTTAAATTGGAATGTTTTGTGTTTATGGTGTAGGGTTTAAGTTTTTGTGGTAGGGTATAGAATTTAGTGTGAATTTTATATAGATTAGGGTTTATAGTTTGGGGTTTAGTTTACCATGTATAAGTTTTAGAATTTCTTTTTTAGGGTTTATGGTGTAGGGTTTACGGTTTTTTATTAGGTTTTTCGGTTTTCAGTTTAGTATATATGAATTCAGGTGTAGGTTGTATGGGTAATGTGGTGGGGTAAAGGGTTAGCATATGGGGATTAGGGTTTAGGGTGTAGGGTATATATTTTAGGGTTTTAGGTTTTTTGTAGTTTTGAGGGGGTTTCTGGTGTTTTATGAGATTTTTTTTGGTTTTATGGTTTTTTAGGGTTTTAAAGAATTTTTATCATTTTAATTGGTTTTTGGTTTTGTGCAAGGTTTTTTTTGGTTTTTGGAGTTTTAATGTATTTTAGTGGGTTTTAGAGGTTTTTTGTGTTTTTAGTTTTTTTAATGGTTTTTATATTTTTTAGTGGTTTTTTTGGGGTTTCAAGGTTTTTTAGGGTTTTTGGCTTTAAGAGTTTTTTGGGGTTTTATGGTTTTAGGGGACTTATAGTTTTTAGAGTTTTTAGATTGTTTAGGGTTTTAAGGGTTTTTATAATTTTTAGGGGTTTTACGATTTTCTTGGGGTTTTTATGATTTATTATGGTTTTTAGGGATTTTAGGTTTTTCAGTGACTACGTTTTGTTACTATTTTAGTGTCCTTTAAGGATTTTTGGGGGGCTTAAGGGCCTCTTCAGGGTTTTAGGGTTTTAGGTCTCTTTATATGGTTTTAGGGTTTTTAGTGTATTTTAGGGATTTTAGGGTCTTTTTGGGCTTTTAGTGACTCATAGGGGTTTCCGAATTTTTAGGGTCTTATAGGGTTTTGAGGGGTTTATGAACTTTTCAAGGTTTTAATTGGTTGTTTTAAGTTTTTTTTTGGTTTTTAGGGATTTTTAGTTCCTTTTAAGATTTTGTTTTGTGTTTTCCTTGTCTTTTCATGTTTTTATGGTTTTTAGAGCGTTTTCAGGTTTTCGGATTTTTATGTTGTTTCTATGGTTTTAAGGGTCATTGATAATGTGTTTTGGGGTTCTAGGGGTTCTAGGGTTTTTAATTTTTTGTTTAGGGTTTTCATGAATTTGTGGGTTTTAGTTTTTTATGGTTTTGAGTGTCTTAAGAGATTTCATGTTTTTAGGGGTTCCAGGGTCTTTATGGTGTTTTACTATTTTTAGGGGTTTTAGTGTTTTTAGGGTTTTAATTTTTTAGGGTGTTTTCTATGTTTCTACGTATTTTTTGGTTTTTCATGTATTTATGATAGTTAGTGTTTTTTAGGTTATAGGGTTTTTAGGTTTTTAAAATTTATTTACTATTTTGATGGGTTTTAGGGTTTTATGGTCTTTTAGGGACTTTTAAGTGTTTTTTGTGTCTGTTAGGGTGTTTTTTGTTTTTATGGACTTTTTGGATTTTTACAAGTTTTAGAGTTTTATTGAGTTTTTTGGGATTTTTTTGTATTTTTATGGGAATTTATGTTTTTATGGATTAAGTTTATTTTTAGTGGTTTAGGGTCTTTTGGGTTTTAAAGGGGTTTTCAGATTTTTTGAGGTTTTTAGAGTTTCAAGGGGGTTTTGGGTTTTTCGGGGTTTCAAGTGTTTTATTTTTCTTTATTTGATTTCTGTTTTTAATCTACTTTTATGGTTTTTAGGGTTTTTAGGTAGTTTTTTAGAATTTTAATGGGATTTTTGGGTCTTTATAGGGTTTAATTGAGATTTCAAGGCCATGTTAGGGGGTTTTGGGGTTTTTGGGTCTTTTAGGGGATTTTGGGTTTTTTCCATCTAAGTGTTATGGATGGTTTTGAGAGTTTAGTTTTTTGGGTTGTTCATGATTTTAGGGTATTTGTTTTGTGTTTTAGGTTTTAGGGGATTCTAGGATTGTTAAGGTGTTTTTAGATTCTTTTATAATTTTATTGGTTTTAATGTGTTTTTGGTGTTCACTTGGGTTTTTTATATCTTTTAGAATTGTTTTTTTGTCTTTAGAGTCTTTTAGGTTTTTTAGATGCATTTAAGATTTTTTAGGTCTTTAAAGGTTGTAGGGGTTTTATGGTTTTTAGGTTCTTTTATTGGGGAATTTTATGGTTTTTGGTATAGGGTTTAGGGTTTAGGGAATAGGGTTTAGTGTTTTATTTAAGGTATTGGGTTCAGGGTTTAGGGTGTCAGGTTTCTGGTTTAGGGTGTATGGTATACAATTTTGGATGCAAGGTTTAGGGTTTATAGTATAGAGTATAGGGTTTAGGTTGTAGGTTTTTGGGTTTAGCATATAGGTATACTGTATTGGGATTAGGGTTTATGGTTTAGGGTGATGGGTAGAGGGGTTAAGGGGTAGGATTTATGTTTTTGTGTTCAGAGTTTTGGTTAAATGATTTAGTGGTTTTTAGTTGATTTTACGGTATTTGGTGTCGTAGGGTATTTTTTGTGTTTTTGTTTTTTAAGAGTTTTTAGGGTTGTAGGTATTTTAGGGGTTTTATGGGTTTTTTTTGTTTTTTGGTGTTTCAATGTATTATAGAGTTTTTAGTTGTTTTATGGTCTTTAGTGTTATAATGGGGTTTAATTTTTTTATTTTTTATTGTTTTAGGGGGGTTTTAGGTTTTAAGGTGTGTTTAAGGAGGTTTTAGGGTTTTTAGAGGTTTTTAGAGTATTTAGTTTTTTAGGGTTTTAAGGTTTTTAGGGGTTTTTAGTGTTTTTTTTGTATTTTTAGAGTTTTTAAGGTGTTTAGGGTTTTTTCGGGATTTAGGGTTTTTAATATTTTTAGTGTTTTTAGGTTTTTTTGGTGTTTTACAGTTTTTGGGATTTTAAGGTTTCATTGGTTTTTTGAGTTTTTAAGGTGTTTTAGGGAATTTTGTGGTAATTTATGGTCTTTTAGTGTTGTTATGGTTTTTGGTGGGGTTTAGGTTCTTTAAGGTTTTAGATTTTTTGGGGGTTTTCAAGTGTTTAGGGTTTTTAGTATTTCCAGGGTATTTTATGGTTATGTTTAGTTTTGGTGGGTTTTATGGGGTTTAGGGTTTTTTTATTGTTGTTAGGGTTTTATGGTTTTTTGAAACTTTTATGGTTTTTTGGGTTTTTGTTTTTCAATGGTTTTAATGGTATTTTATGGTTTTTCATGGTTTTAAGGTCATTTAGGGTTTATGGGATTTTGGTATTTAGGTTTCTTTTTTATTTTTGGAGTCTTTATGTATTTTATGGTTTTTAGGGCCTTTTAGGGGTTTTTAGTTTCTATAGAGTTCTATAGGCTCTTTTAGGGTGTTTTACGGCCTTTAAAGGTATTATGGATTTAAGTGTCTTTCCGAGTTTTTTGGGTTTTTTGGTATGTTAGTGTTTTCAATTTGGTTTTAGGGTTTCTATGTCTTTTGGGTTCTTTGTTTTCTGTTATTTTAGGGGTTTGGGGGTTCTTAGGGTTTATAAGTGTTTTTAGGGGTTTTATGGTTTTTTGAGTTTCAGGGAGTTTAAGGGTTATTTTGGGGTTTTAGGTTTTGGGGTGTTTGGGGATTTTAGGGTTTTTAGGGTTTTTATTGTTTTTAGAGGATTTTGTGTTTTTAGGGATTTAATGTATTTTAAATTCTTTAAGGGGTTTTAGGGTTTTCTTAGGATTTTTAGTGTTTTTTTAGGTTTTTATATTTTTTGGGGTATTTTGGATTTAGGGTTTGTTTGGGTCTTTTAGGGTATTCCTATATCATTTAAGGTTTTCATGGGTTTTTAGGGTCTTTGGGGTTTTAATGTTGTCAATGTTTTAGGTTTTTTTTGGTTTTAGGGTGTTTATGATTTTTTAGGGTTTTATGGTTTTTAGGTTTTTTAATCTTTATTGGATTTTATAGGGATTTTACTATTTTTAGGGGTTTTGTGGTTTTTAGTGCCCTTTACGGTTTTTAGGGTTTTTTATATTTTATGGGATTTTAAGGATTTTTAGGGTTTTAGACTCTTTTAGGTGTTCTAAGTGTTTAAGTGGTTTTAAGGGGTATTTAGGTTTCATTAGGATTGTAAGGGTTGTATGGTCTTTATGGGGGTTTGTGGGGTTTTAAGGTCTTTTCATGTTTTTATAGTATTTTAGGGTCTTTTATGGTTTTAGTGGCTTTATGATGTTTTATTGTTTTTTGTGTTTAGGGGTTTAAGTTAATTTTTGGGTATTTTTGGGTTCTTTAGTATCTTTTTGTGTAGTTAGTTATCTTCCTGGGTATTTCAAGGTTTTTAGGTTCTTTTAGGGGTTTTATTTGGTTTTATGGGTTTTTAGATTTTCTGGTGTTTTTTAGGTATTTATGGATTTTATGGGTTTTTTGGGTTTTATGTTTTTTAGGGTTCTTTTGGTGTTTATAGGCTTATTTTGTGTTTTAAGTTGTGTTTTAGGTATTTTAGGGTCTTATGTATTTTTAGTGGTTTTAAAATTTTATAGGGGGTTTATGGTTTAAGGGTTTTAATAGATTTTCGGATTTCAGGGTTTTAGTGTTTTTTTGTTTTTTATGTTATTAGGGTTTTTAGTGTTTATGGGGTTTTAATTATTTTTGAGATTTTATATTTTTAGGGTATTTTAATGTTTATTGGGATTTTGGGGATTTGTTGGGTTTCATGGGTTTCATGGTTTTTTATGGTTTTTATGGGTATTCATGGATTTTAAAGGGTTTTATGATCACCAAGGTTTCTAAGGGTCTTAGGGTTTTAAGTTAATTTTAGGAATTTTTAGAGATTTTATGTTTTTAAATTTTTTTAGGGTTTTATGTTTTTTTTATTTTTGGGGGAGTTTATGTTTTGTAGGATTTTTGGACTTTTTAGGGTCTTTTTGGGGATTTTTGTTTTTTAATGTTATTGGGGTGGTTAATGGATTTTAGGGTGTTTTGAGGTTTTTATATGGTTTTAGAGAATTTTAAGTTTTCAGTGTCTTTTAGGGTAGTAGGGTTTTAGGGATGTTTTGGCGATTTTAAGGTTTTTACTTCCATTTACAGTTTTTAGGGTTTTTGAGGTTTTAATGGGTTTTTGGGGTTCGTAGTGATTTTTTGGGTTTTTAGATTTTAGAGGTTTTTTTTTTGGTTTTGTATGGGGTTTAACATTATTTAGTGTTTCTTGGGTTTTTAGGGGGTTTGGGAGTTTTAAGTGTCTTATGGATATTTAGGATTTTTAGTCGGTTTTCAAGGTTTGTAGAGATTTGTTATTGATTTTCTGTGCTTTTATTGTTTTGGGGGTCTTTTCCAGTTTTTACGGTTTTCAGGGTTTTATGGTTTTTATGTTTTTTAGGGATTTAGGGGTTTTAGGTGGTTTAAGATATTTAGGGTTTTTATGGTTTTTGTGGGTCTTTAGTGTTTATTAGGGTTATGATGGATTTTTAGGGATTTAGGGTATTTTGAAATTTTGTGTTCTTAGGGACTTTTAAGGGGTTTATGGTATTTTTAAAAAGTTTTATTTTTTAGTTATTTTATCATTTTTAGGGTTTTTAGTATTTTTATGTTTGTTGGGGTTTTTAGGGTTTCTTGGTGTTTTAGTGTCTTTTTAAAGATGTTAGTTTTTTAGGGGTTTTCCAGATTTGAAGAGTTTTTTTAGTTTTTTATAGATTTATGTTTTTAGGGTTTTAATGTGTTCTATGTTTTTTAGGTTATTTGGGTTTTTGGGGTTTTTGAGGTTTTTTGGGTTTTAAGGGTTATTTGTTGGGGTTTTAGAATTTTATATTTATTTTAGGGTTTTAGGGTTATTTTAGGGGTTTTATGGTTCTTTTATATGTTTTTTAGTTGTTTTAGTGTCTTTATATGGTTTTGTAGGGTTGTTTAGGGGTTTTTTTTTGGTTTTTTGGGGTTTACGGATTATCAAGGTTTTCTATTGATTTTTAGGATTTGTTAGGTATTTTCAAAAAAAATTGGGGTTTTTTGGAGGGGATTCGTGTATTATTGGTTTTCAATATGTTAGGTGTTATTTATTGTTTTTATGGTTTCTATGGTTTTCTTGGGATTTAAGGCTTTTATGGTTTTCTTGTGGTTTTTACGGTTTTAGAGTATTTAGGCTTTTAGGGTTATTAATAATTTTTTGTTTGTTTTGGATTTATAGTGTTTTTAGGGGTTGTGTTAGGGATTTTAGGGTTTAAGGGTTTTTTATAGGGTATAAGGTTTAGGTTTTATGGTATAGGGTATAGGTTTTAGAGTGTAGAGTTTATAGTTTAGGTTATAGTTTAAGAGTTTAGGGTATAGGGTATTGGGTTTAGGGTGTATGATTTAGGGTTTAGTGTTTAGGGTAAAGGGATTAGGTTGTACGTTTTAGGGTTTAAGATATAATTTATAGTGTTTAGGGTTTTGATCTTAGGGTTTAGGGTAGGTGGTATATGGATTAGGCTGTAAGGTTTAGGGTTTAGTGAATAAGAATTGAGGTTTAGGGTTTAGGGTTGAGGGTATAGGGTATAGGGTTTCTGGCTTAGGGATTATGGTTTGGGGTTTAGGGTCCAGGTTACAGGGTTTATGGTGAAGTGTTTAGTGTGTAGGGTTTAAGGCTTAGAGTGTTTAGTGTTGGGTATAGGATTTGGAGTTTGTGGGTTAGGGTTTAGGGTTTAGGGTTTAGGGTTTAGGGTGTAGAGTTTAGGGTCTATGGTTTAGTGTTTAGGTTTTAGGGTGTACGGTATAGGATTTAGGGTGGAGGGTGTAGGGTTTTGGGTTTATAGTTTAGGGTCAAGGGTATAGGCAATAGGGTCTAGGGTTTATGGTGTAGGGTATAGGTTTCAGGGTGTAGGTATTAGGGTTTGGGGTGAAGGGTATAGGATCTAGGTGTATGGTTTAGGGTTTAGGGTGTAGGGTATATGTTTTAGGGTATAGGGTTTACGGTTTAGGGTGTAGGAATATGGTTTTGGGTGTTGGGTATAAGTTTATGGTGTAGTGTTTAAGGTTTTTGGGGTTTGGTATATGATTTAGGGTGTAGGGTGTATGGTGTAGGGTATAGGGTGTAGGGTATTGGGTGTGAGGTATAGGGTTTAAGGTTTAGGTTGTAGGTTTTTTTATCTAGGGTTGTTTGTATTGTAGGGTATCAGGTTTTGGGTGTCAGAGTAAGGTTTAGAGAGTAAGGTAGAGGGTTTATGGTTGGGTTCTATATTTAGGGTGTAGTGTTTAGGGTGTAGGGATAAGGGTATAGGGTTAAGAGTATAGGGTGTAGGTTATAGTGTTCACGGTATAATTTATAGGGTTTATTATGTAGTGTATATGTTTTAGAGTGTTGGGATATAGGGTGTAGGGTGTATGGTTTTGGGTTTAGGGTGTAAAGTATAGGTTTTAGGGACTTGGTTTTTGGGTTTAGTGTGTATGGTATATTATTTTAGGTGTAGGGTTTAGGGTGTAGTGTATAGGGTTTAGGGTGGATGGTTTAGGGTTTAGGGTTTATGGTGTAGGGTTTTTCATGTATGGTTTAGGGTTTAGGGTGTTGGGTTTAGGGTTTATGGTATAGAGTATCAGGTTTAGGGTGTAGATATTAGGGTGTAGGATTTATGGTATTCGGATTAAGGTGTATGATGTAGGGTTTTGGTTGTAGGGTATAGGGATTATGGTTTAAATATAGGGTTTAGTGTTTTTAGGGGTTTTAGGGGGTTCTTCGGGTTATGGGGATTTCTTAGGATTTTTAGTGTATTTTTAGGTGTTTTTGGGTTTTTTTTGGAATTTAAGGTTTTTATGGGGTTCTTCGGGTTGCAGAGAATTTTTTTAGGATTTTATTGTATTTTTAGGGTTTTTGGGTTATTTGGTTTTTTTTCTTTTAGTGGTTTTAATGGTTTTAGGGAATTGAGGGGGTGTAGGGTTGTTTTGATTATTCTAGGGGTTTTCTATGTTTTTTGGTCTTTAGGGGTTTTGTGTGTTTTCAATGATTTTTGGGTTATTAGAATTTTTTTAGTATTTTTTAGGGCAAGGAAGGTGCAAGGCCAGGATATTGTTGACACCCCCCTCAAATTTATTGTAAAAGGGACAAAATAGACAAGGGAGGGGCAAAGTCAATCAAACCACAAACAAAAACCCTAATAAAGAAAGATGAAAACAAGAGAGGGCATAGTCAAACAACACACACCCAAAATGTGATACAAGTCATAGTGATCATCCACTCCACCATACTCAAAAGGATCACCATCAGGACCATATACAGAGGTTGCATCATCATCCTCCATCTCTCATTCAGATTCAGGCTACTTAGAAATATCCAAATAAGTGTCTATGAGTCTTTGTTTCTCTATAGGGTGCTGACCTTGCATGTTATTAGCAATAAACTTTTTGGAGGCCTTATAGGAGGCCCTGGTGACTATGGATATTGGAAGAGTAGAGTTTTTCTTTCATGAACTCATATTTAATAGAGATGTGTAACCCCCAATCCCATTTTCCTTCCCATGTAAGAATCCACCACTGGTCGTGATTTTTCCACCATCTCTGTTTTCATCCCCAACAACAACCATTCATATCTATTGGTGCACATTTTCATCCTCTAGTTCTATCTCTCTAAAAACTGGACAATAAGGGTTATACCAAGAATCTCCTTACTGAACTCCTTCATGATATGATCTCCCCTTATCCATTAGGAAACCCTCATACCTAGAACTATCATCATGCCCATCAGAATACCCATCCTACCCAGCATAGGGGATCATCTGCAAGGCATCAAGCTCTCTCACCACATGTCCCTCACTCGGATCATTCCCACTACCTCCATTTGGATGAATAACCTTCACTTCAGTATTCTCCGGCTCATGAAAAATTCCCTACACCATCCCAATCTTATAATGAGTCATTTGAACCACATGTTCAACAGAACCGTCCTGGAGTGATTGATTCAGAGGTAGATCCTACACTACAATATCATTTAACGCTACCCCCACATTACTAGTATAAACATCACTCAAAGAAATGGGAACTGGACGACGCACATGAAGGATCCGGGAGTAACAGAAGCACATGGGAGGATGTGCCCACTTGGCCAATTGTCATTAGCAATGATCAATCCGGGATCAATACGACGATAAACTCCAGTCTCCATGGATCGATTCACAGAAATAGACAAAGAAGAAAAAAGGTCCCGGAACCACACAAGTGGACCGTCACAGGTTGATTATAATTAATTTTATTAATTTACATGAAGTACCTTTTGGTTGTTCTTTCTTCGTTGATATTATTGATCGCGTTCCGATGTGATTAATCATTGTGTCGCAGAAGCCAAGTGTAGACTTCCTCTAGTAGTGATCCACACGTGCAGCTTATATCACTAGACGTCGCCAAAGGAGTCTCCGGGTGCTAGTGTGGAGAAACCTTTTCTTTCATTGTCTACCTTAGATCGTCTTGACCCGATGGAAGAGGATCTCTCTCAGTCTTGAGAGAGTTCTTGGAGGAAGAGGTTCATTCGGCCTTGAAATAATTCTCCAGAATTGTTGTGCACAATGATTCTCTTGTGTAGGAAATGTGTTAGGGTTGTGAGGATATTGATAATCGAGTTTGAGGTTATAGAGTTATGACAATAAATAAACGCATTACGTGTTTAATTTATTTCATTAAATCTTATTGAAAACCCCTATGTCAAATAATTAATTCTTTGACATGCGCCCATGATGATTATAATAAATATCATTTAATAAAACAATATTATATCCTCAAAATCCCAACTAGAAAAACTAAACGGTGTGTAATAATAAATACACATTGTGTAATTGTTTTTCATTGAAAACTAAACGGCATGTACATTCAATGTACACAGCGTGTATATATTGTATTAATTTATTCATTTCCTTTCCAAAATGAAAACTACAATGCGTGTACATTTAATAATACACAGCATGTACATGTTTTCAAAACAAAAACTACATGGCGTGTAATAATTAATACACGACGTGTACTTGTTTTTCATTTTATTATTCCTCCAACATTAAAAAAATTTAGGCTTCCTTGAATAATTATTAAACCATCTATAGGAATAATCTTTATTCAACTTGAGATACTTGAATACACTTAGTGTGTGACCCTCTATTCCCCTTTCTCGTTGGCATTAGGTGGGCTTGCCTAAAGTCCAAGATTACTATCTAGTAACGGTTCAAGTCACCCAAGGGAATGAAGTTGATGCCTAATTGATGTATCACCTCATACGAATGATTACTATGTAATTTAATCCCTTTGTCTCAATATCTCATCAAGTAGGTTTCATGGTAGTTTCATAAACCTATATGCTTGATCTGTCATTCATTGACTTGCAGAAATAAACTCATCGTGTCACTATGGCCATGGAATTTGTTCTACAGTTCTATTTATATCAAAGGGCCCGAGATATCTACTTCCATAAATATGGAAGGGACAAATACTTCCTATATGTATCCATTAACAACATGTCATTTGTGATGCACCCAATGTACCCTACTTCCCACCAACTGTCTTCATGATGGTTTTTGTTAGAAAATATATGTGCGTGAGTCATGACATGAGTTAATGGTAATATTCCAGTCTAAGGACCATTACACATGCTCGTAGATAGTAATGTCTGATGACACCAAAACATGCGGAATTAATACTGGGTGGTATGTTCTCATAATCTCCCATCTTGGATATTACTAAGTGTGAACTCCATGAGAAAAAGTCTCAACTTATTACGAGTGCTCATGCATGACGGTTTGTATACTATGTGTCATGTCATAGTATGTCATCCAACCGTATAACTTTATTTAATAATATTATTATAGCATTTCAAGGTTCTCATCATAGCGGGGATCTACCATGACCTTATCAATGCAACAAATATTCCAGGACATTATTATATTATAGTCATTAAGAACAATGAAAAATATATAATAAGTGAAAATTCATGTAATCAAAGTACAAAACAGTTGGTTCTCATGACACCAACCCTAACAAACTCTTATTTGGGCTAGAACCAACTGCCTACAACATTTAGTTCAATAGACCTCACGTGATGATCATGTTTCTGCTGAGTTAAGGCTTTAGTCAAGGGGTCAGCCACATTGTCTTCTGTGGAAATACTACTCACTACAACTTCTCCTCTTTGAGAAAAATCCCTCAAGAGATGATACTTCTGAAGTATGTGCTTTTTCCGCTGATGTGACCTTGGCTCTTTTACAAGTGCCACTGCTGCAGTATTATCACCATAGATTGTGATAGGATCTTTACTGCTAGGTGCTACATCTAGCTCTTGGACAAAGCTTCGCATACATACTTCTTCTTTATCTACCTTAGAAGCTGCAATATACTCAGACTCTACTGTATAATCTGCCAGCAAACTTTTCTTTGAGATCTTCCATCTCACTGCACCTCCATTCAAACTGAAAAAGTATCCAGTCTACGACTTCATGTCATCTTGATCATTCTGGAAACTAGCATCTACATGTCCTCTAATGACTAGTTCCTCATCACCTCCATAAACCAGGAACATATCCTTAGTACGCCTCAGAAACTTAAGGATAGTCTTGACTTCCATCCAATGGCGGTATCATGAATCATCTTGATATCTGCCTACCAAAATTCATACATAAGCAACATCTAGCCTTGTACATAGCATAACATACATGACTGACACAATCACGGATGCGTAAGGGATCCTTTCCATTTTCTTTATTTCCTCATGTGTCTGAGGACACATTTTCTTAAAAGGTTGAATGCCATGTGACACAGGAAATAATCCCATCTTGGATTGTTCCATACTAAATCTCTTTAGTATCTTGTCAATGTATGTACTTTGACTTAGGAAGATCATTCTATTGGATCTATCACAATGGATCTTGATCCCAAGAATATATTCTACCTCACCCAAGTCTTTCCTAGAGATTCATTTATCTAACCATGCCTTAAATGACTGTAATACAGGTACTTCGTTTCTAATTAGTAATATGTCATCAATATATACTATTAGGAAATCGATTGCACTTCCACTAAACCTCTTGCAGACACATGGCTCACATTTGTTCTTAACAAAGACAAATTCCTTTACAGCTTCATCAAAATAAATGTTCCATGACCTTGATGCTTGCTTTAATCCATAAATGGATTTATACAACTTTCATACCTTGTTGGCATCCTTTGAAGTCACAAACCCTTTAGGTTTCATCATGTAGACATCTTCTTGGTGGTTCTCATTAAGGAATGTTGTTTTGACATCAATTTTCCAAATTTCATAGTCATGGTAAGTGGGAATGGACAATAAGATTCTGATGGACTTTAGCATCACAACTGGTGAAAAGGTATCATTATAGTCAGTTCCTTAATGCTGTCTAAATCCTTTGGCAACCATTCGTTCCTTATAAGCACTGACATACCCCTCCATGTCCATTTTCTTCTTGAATACCCATTTATTACCAATAGGATTTACATCAACTAGAGGATCTACCAAAATCCAGACTTGGTTTTGGTACATGGAATCCATTTTAGAATTCATGGCTTCTTGCCACTTGGAAATGTCTGTGCCTTCAACTACTTCCTTAGAAGTAAGAGGATCATCATTTTCAACCAATAATGAGTCACCATCCTCGGTGACAAGAAAACCATGTCATTCTGGTTCTCATACCTCTCTTATCCTCCTATGCAGTTCATGTGTCTCTGGAACAAAATTTTCTTCCACAGGGATTTTTGGAATCTGTTCTTGTACCAACTTCTATGTATCTTGAGCCTTGACTTAATCAAAGTCTCTCTCGCTCCCACTATCTCTTTTGGAGATGTGCTCCATCTCAAGGAAAATGGTGTATCCTACAACTATAACATTTTCGTCTGAGGCGTTTTATAGGTAATATCACCTTGTTTCCTTGGGATATCTTATAAAGATACACTTTGTGCCTTGGGGTGAAAGTTTGTTACATGAAGAGGCCTGAACAAGTGCGTCGCTACCCCACACATGTAAATTCGATAACATGGCTTTGCGTCCACTCCATAAATCGTATGGAATTCTATTTATCAATTTAGATGGTACTTGGTTTTGTATGTGTGCTATAGTTTGTAATGCATATACCTAAAAGGATAATGGAAGACTCGCATGACTCATCATTGATCTCACCTTTTCCAATAGGGTGTGGTTCCTCCTTTCACATACACCATTCCACTAAGGTGTTTAAGGATGAGTGAGTTGAGATAGAATCCAAAACTGCCGTAAGAAATCAATGAAGTCCTTATTAAGATATTCTCCTCCTCTTTCTGAGCGGATTTTCTTAATCTTATTACAAAGATGGTTCTCAACTTAATTCTTGTATTCTTTGAACTGATCAAAAGAATCTGACTTATACCTCATTAAGTAAATATATCTATATATACTAAAATCATCAGTAAAAGTTATGAATTACGAGAACCCACCCCTTGCTTCAACCGGAAATGGTCCACCCACATCTGTGTGAACTAATTCTAGAAGATCTTTATCCATTTCCCCATTCCCACTAAATGGGGCTTTGGTCATTTTTCATTATAGACACGCATGACATACATTAAGTGGTTCTAGTTCGAAAGAATCTAAATACCCATCTTGATGTAATTTTGTCAAATGTTTCTCATTTACATGACCTAGTTGGTGATGCAAAATTTGGGTGTGGTATGAGTCATGTGAATTAACTTTTTCATTGATTTACATCACTTGGTTTGCGTAGTCTAACACATAAAGGTCGTTATATACATGTTCCCTACCAAAACAAATGTTATCTTTACAAAAGTAGAAATATCCAATTCCAAACATGAAGATGAATCCATCTTTATCTAATCTGGATACTGAAATAATGTTTTTCGTTATAGAGGGTACATAATAAAATCCTTTCAAAACCAAGACCATCCTAGTAGGCAATGTGAGATGGTAGTCTCCGACAGCTACAACAGCGAGTCTGGCTCCATTGGCTACTCATAGATCCACCTTACCTCGTTCAATCTTTCTGAATCTACTTGGTTCCTGTATTTGGATATATATGTGAGCACGACAAGCAATATATAATACCCAATTGGTAAAAACAGATAGATTACATTCGATAACAAACACACCTGAAGATTCTCCTTGCTTCCTTGGATGGGTGCAGTTTTTCTTCCAGTGGCCCTTCTTGCCACATGCGAAACAAACGCCATCATGTTCTCTTGTCTCCCCTTTGATCTTACTTTTCTTGGAAGACCTTGAAGAAGCTATGGGCTTAAATCTCTTATCCTTCCCTTTCCTTTTATACACCATGAGAACAAAAGGCTTTTCACGCTTCATATCATTGTCCACTTGGCGAATGAGGATAAGAATATTAGAAAGAGACTTCTCAATGTTGTTCATGTTGATATTTACAACAAAGATCAAGAAGCTCTGGGGGAGTGATGTAAGAATGAGATCAATACCCAGTTCTTCGGGGAGTTTAAACCCTAGAACCTCCAAGCGCTCAATGTAGCCAATGAGCTTGACTACACGAGGCCCAGTTAGGGCACCTTCTCAAAGCTTGCTCTGAAATAGATCCTTGGATATCTCAAACCTTTCCTGTCATTCTCTCTCCTGGTATAGACCATGTAGGTGCTCGATCATTCTGTAGGCATCCATGTCTTCATGAGACTTCATGACCTCGCTAGACATAGATGAAAAAATCAAACATTGAAAATCGAGTGCATCGCTCAAATGTTGATCATAGACCAAGAAATCTTCATCACTCGCCCCTGGGGTAGGAGAATCAAGAATTGAGGACTCCAGCATGTAAAACTTTCTTTCATGGTGTAGGATAACCTGAAGGTACCTAAACCATTCCTAAAAGTTATTGCCGGTGAGGATGTTTTCTTTATCCAGAATTGATCGCAGAGAAAATGTGGTTGATGAGTTTTTCATTTTCTAAAAATGAAAAGATCATATTTATCAGTACTTTCTTGATAGCATGTTATGAGAAATAATAAATTTTATTAAGTCTCCCACTATTTTATCAAGTCCCAATGGCCCTCACCATTGAACTCAGAATGTCCAGTTGCATTGACATACTAGTTTGAAGGATCCATATTCCCCTTCGCATAACCCCAACAAGGGTTGGTCAAGCTATTTGAAGGTATTTAGGTAGGCAGGTCTTTTCCAACTGTGAGATTACAGTTCCTTGATCTGTTGAGTTGACTCCCCAATCCTGAAATCCTGACTTGGATTTCCTCAAATCTTACCTTCAATATTACATCAAGTCTAGCAAGGGATAATCCTCTTGATGTAATATGGTTAAGTCAATCCAAAACCTTTCATAAGGGCTTCCTTTATAAAATTAACTGTCCAAAAAAGGGTTGGTCAAACACATAGTTTTATTGAGTCTTTCCCATAATCAAGTAATAGAAGGCTTGGTATGACTTAATATGGTATTGAGGGATTTTAATCCTCTATGTGTAGTTTCGCATTATCACATGATTGATAATATTAAGTGATTCTTTCTTAAGTGATTAACCATGTTCCGATAATGTTTATTCATAGTCCGGTTTTTATTTTATTCCATCTTTTCATGCTTGTTCATTTTATTAACTATGTCATCGCGAAAACACATACATAATACATAAAGCATGAAATCAGATAGAAATAAAATAAGATGTAATGATCATGAGATTTTATTGGTTAGCTTATCTATCGGATTGATAAGATAACCCTGACCTATGGAAAAACACCTTGAACTGATGGTTCGTGTTTTGCAGCTCCCACCTGTCCACCTTTGTATCTTCTTGGGTTGGTTTCACCTCATCATTGGGTTTTGAACTGCCTCCTTCATCTTGGGAGATCCTCTATTACATGGGGTTTACATTAAAGAAACCATGGGCACTCAAGACCTACATTTTATTGGAAGAAGGATCGCAGGACAATGAATTTTAATTAAACAAATTTAAATGAAACCAAACAGACATACAAAAGGGTATTTGGACTATCTCATGATCACCCATAGAATGCAATGACATTTACTACTATTTAGAATTCAAATTCTTTTAATTGTTGTATTATTTAAGATAAGTCGTTCTTGAAATTAATTAATTATGATATTATAATTAATCAATTATTTATCTTATATTCCTTTATTAATTTCCTTGAGATTCTTCTCATCCATATTCCTTGTACAAGTCTTTGTACTTTTGAAAGAAACCTGGTGAAATTTTATTTTTGGAAAGAACACGACATGTATTTATTTTCACCCTTTATCTAATGTACACACCGGGGGATTTGGCGTGTTTTCTCTTCCTTGGAAATTTTGGAGTACATGATGTGTAGATTAATCTAACACAGAGTGTACTTCCTTGTTATGTAGTTTACCGGCCTAGCAATCCCGTGTACGTGGAACACAACTTCTCCTTGTACACGGTTTCACCTAGACCAGATCTGACTACATGGTGTGTTGATTCAACATACACACCGTGTATTCCTGTTCCCATGCGCTGTTCATTTCTGGTCAACATAGGGTAATAAATACTCAGGTATATATCAATTCACACGGCGTGGTTTGGCAGACCAGTACCGGTTCATTGAACCTAAATACGTGGCGTGTAGTTTTCACTACACGTTGTGTATTCTTATGTTGTACGGACAGAAAGAGCGGCTCCTCCAGATGAGATCCTCGTTTTTAATTTAATCAAAATTAAAATTAATAGTTTTTTTCTGTGATGTGAATTGCGAAATGAAGGAGGAAGAAC
The DNA here is from genome assembly GCA_963277665.1 of Viscum album. NCBI lineage: Eukaryota > Viridiplantae > Streptophyta > Magnoliopsida > Santalales > Viscaceae > Viscum > Viscum album. The sequence goes on from OY728126.1 coordinate 1,010,387,559, forward strand.
AGATCTCGTTCATTCAGTTTTATAGAATGATTTATCTTTAATTGAATCAAATTTAAATGCATAAATTATCAATGAAAATTATATAACTCTAATCAACGATGCAACCTCCTCTGATACCAATTGAAGGTTATAGGAGCAGCGGGAGCGCAAGGGTGGATGTGACCACTTGACTTTTTTTCATTAGTAATGATCAATCTGGGATCAATATGATGATAAATTCTTGTCTCCATGGATCGATTCAAAGAAATAGACAAAGAAGAAGAAAGGTCTCGGAACCACAAAAGTGGATCATCACAGGTTGATTATAATTAATTTAATTAATTGAAAATAAGTACCTTTTGGGTGTTCTTTCTTTGTTGATATTCTTGATCATGTTCTGATATGATTCATCGTTGCGTCGTAGAAGGAAAGTGTAGACTTCCTCTAGCGGTGATCCTTACGTGCACCTCGTATCTCTAGACGTCACCAAAGGAGTCTCCGGTTGCTAGCGTGGAGAAACATTTACTTTCGTTGTCCACCATAGATCATCTTGATCTGATGGAAGAGGATCTCTCTCGGTCTTGAGAGTGTTCTTGGAGGAATAGGTTCTTTCTGCCATGAAATAATTCTCCAGAATTGATGTGCACAATGATTCTCTTGTGTAGGAAAAGAGTTGGGGTTGTGAGGATATTTATAATCCGGTTTGAGATTGTAGAGTTATGACAATAAATAAAAGCATTACAAATTTCATTTATTTCATTAACTCCTATTGAAAACCCCCATGTCAAATAATTAATTCCTTGACATGTGTCCATGTTGATTATAATAAATATCATTTAATAAAACAATATTATATCCTCAAAATACCAACTGGAAAAACTACATGGTGTGTAATAATAAATACATGGTGTGTACTTGTTTTCCATTGAAAACTACATGGCATGTACATTTAATGTACACAGCGTGTACATCTTATTTTCATTTATTCATTTCCATTCCAAAATGAAAACTACATGGCATGTACATTTAATAATACACGGCGTGTAACTGTTTTCAAAATAAAAAATACACAGCATGTAATAATTAATACACGACATGTACTTGTTTTCCATTTTATTCTTCCTCAAACATTAAAATGATTTAGGCTTTCTTGAATAATTATTAAACCACATACGGGAATAATATTTATTCTAATTGAGATACTTGAATACACTTAGTGCGTGACCCTCTAGGCCTCTTTATCATTGGAATTAGGTGGGTTTGCCTATTACAAGATTACTATCTAGCAACAGTTCAAGGAACCCAAGAGAAATAAGTAGATGCCGCATTGACGTATTACCTCATATGAATGCTTACTGTGTAATTTAAAACCCTTTTCTCAATATATCATCAAGAAGGATTCATGGTAGTTTCATAAACCTATATGCTTGATCTGTCATTCTTTGACTTCCTGAAATAAACTCGTCGTGTCACTATGGGCATGGAATTTTTTCGACAGTTCTATTTCAATCAAAGGGGTAATGATATCTACTTCCATAAATATGGAAGGGAAAAATAATTCCCTGACTTATCCATTAACAACATGTCATTCGTGATGCACCCAATGTACCCTACTTCCAGCCAAGTGTCTTTGTGACAGTTTTCGTCAGCAAATATAAGTGCACGAGTCATGACATGAGTCAAGGATAATCTTCCAATCTAAGGAACATTACACACGCTCGTAAATAGTAATGTTTTATGACACCAAAACATGCGGAATTACTACTGGTAGGTGTGTTATCATAATCTCCCATCTTGGAGATTACTAAGTGCGAACTCCATGAGAGAGAGTATCGTCTTCTTACGAGTGCTCAAACATGACGGTCTGTATACTAGGTGTCCTATCATAGTATGTCATCCAACTGTATAACTTTTTTTAGGAATATTTTTATATCATTTCTAGGTTCTCATCATAGAGGGGATCTACCATGACCTTGTCAATGCAACAAATATTCCATGACATTATTATATTATAGTCATGCAGAACAATGAACAATATATAATAAGTGAACATTCATGTAATCAAAGTAAAAATGGTTGGTTCTCATGACACCAACCCTAACAACACAATCATAGAATGATTCAACAATTTCTCAACCTCAAAAGGTGTAGCAATACTAATGCCAGATTTAATTTTCCTAAAGACATCAGCGACCAACCATCAAGTGGTTATATCGCACTTTCAATGTGGACAGAATCATCCATCCCATCCTTATAGCCCACCTACGCATGACCCACCATCATGTGGCTACACAGATTAGGAGATTTCATCCTTCCATCATGTTGTGATTCACTCACTTGAGACAACCAAATCAATACACTAGCATAATCCTCCACGACCCCTACTACAGCCATAACCTCATGGAATCTAGGGTTTGTCCTCAAGCTATAAATACCTTCCTTATATTCAATCAAACCCTTATTAATCTGTTCCATATTCATATAAGGATATCTCCCGGTCACAGTGGTGCTTCAGTTATCCACCAATGGTAAATCCGACCATTCAACCTGCTTCGTACCACTACCAGAGACTCCATGGGCCATCACCGCACCCCTTTCACTTCTTCCCCCATAATGGCAAGTGGTGTGGGAATGGACTAGTTCCATACAAGAGGAACATAACTCAATATATGATTCAAAAACCACCATCTATTTATACTAGAATTACATTCCAATAGTAATTCATACATCCTCATTAAGTGTCTTCGACACATCAACTTTAACACAGACCCTTGGAGCAACCTGATGAAAAACCACCTCATTCCGGATGTTCAAACACAAATACTAACCCATAAGATTCTAAATTACACAAATGATAGATAGATGTTGAAAAGGATGGGGAATTTAGGGAAACATAACACATGAATCAATCAATGATGAGTCATGATTCATATATAGATCAAAACTCCACCTGAAGAGAATAATCGGGCACCCTTGATACTTCGAGGATCCAATGACAAGGAACAAATCAGATACTTTTATGTAGAGGCTTAGTGGATTTAGGTTCTTATGTTTTCCAAAGTGATTTTATTATTTTTAGGTGTTTATTAGTGTTTTTAGGAGGTTTTAATGGTTTTTTTGGTTTTTAGGGTTTTATGGATTTTAGGGGTTCTTAGTATTTTCAGGGGTTTTTGGGATTTTACCATTTTTAGGGATTCATATAGATTTTATAGTTATTAATTTTTTTTTAATTTTTTTGATTTCTAGGGGGTTTTCAGATTTTTTTGGGTTTTAAAGGATTTTGGGATATTTTGTAGGGGATTTTGGGGTTTTAGGATTTTTTATGCTTTTAGGGTTTTAGGGTGTTTTGTGTTTTTTCGTTTTTAGGGTGTTAAGGGTCTTACAGGGTTTTTTGGGTCTATTGTCATTTTTAGGGTTTTTAATTTATTTGGGATTTTATGGTTTTAGGGTACTTTATGGTTTGTTAGACGGATTAGGGTCTTTTGGGGGGTTTATGGTCATTAGGATTTTTAAGGTTCTTAGTTTTTTTAGAGTTTTTTGGGTTTTTTTTATTTTTAAGTTTTTTAGGATTATGTGGGGTTTATGGGATTTTAGGGCTTTTCATTTATTTGGGGTTTTTAGAGATTTTTAAGAGGTTATAGATTTTTTAGAGTTGTTTATGGTTTGTAGGGGTTTTAGTGGGTATTTAGTGGTTTATAGCTTTTTGGTCTTTCTTGGGTGTTGGGGGGGGTTAGGTTTTTGGAATTGTTAATGTTTTTTGGTTTTTTGGATTATTAGGAATTTGAGATTTTCACCATTTTAGGGGAATTCATGGTTTTTAGGATTTTTCTAGGGTGATAAGGGATTTATATTTTTAGTAATTTTTAGGTGTTTTGGGGGTTTTTTATGGTTTTGTTATGTGGTTATAAAGGTTTTTTATGTTTTTTAATTTTTAGATTTTTTAGTTTCTTTTAATGTTTCTAGAGGTTATGAGGGTTTTTTACTGTTTCAGGGCATTTTAATGTTTTTAGGGACTTTTACGGTTGCTAGAAGTTTTTATGGGTTTTAGGGTTTTTATAATCCTTTAGGGTTTTCCCAGTTTTTTAGGGTCTTTTAGTGGTTTTAATAGGTTTTAGAATTTTTGGTTTTGTATGGTACTTTTGGGATTTTTTTTATTGTTATGGACTTTTAGTGTTTATGGTTTTTAGTTTCTTTAGTTTTTTAGGGGTTTTAAGGTTTTTATTGTCTTTACGCTCTTTGAATATTTTGGATTCTTTTATATTTTTAGGGTTATTAGGATCTTTTAGGGGGGGTTTTAGGGTTTTTATGATCTTTTATGTTTTTTATACATTTAGGGTCTTTTAGTGTTTAAGGGGCTTTTAGGGGTTTTTGTGGGTTTTAGGGTTTCTAGTTTCATTTTTTGGGTTTTAGGGGTTTTAGCATCTTTTAGGGCTACATAGGGTTTTTTTGTTCCATCAAGGTATTTAGGCTTTTTAGTTTCATTTAATTTTATTTCAGGTTTTTAGGGTCCTTTATTATTTTTAAGACCATTTGAGGGTTTTTGGGTATCTTAGGGTCCATTTTGGGTTTTAGGGTTTTTAGGTTTCATTGGGGTTTTAGTTTATTTTTGGATTTTTTAGGATTTTTTGGTTCTGTTATTTTTTTAGGTTTTTTATAGTATCATAGTATTTTAAGTGTATTCTATAGTCTTTTAATATTTTTAGTGTCTATTATGGTTTTTAGGATTTTAATTTCTTTTAGGGGTTTTCATGGTTTGTAGGGTTTTTATGGATTTGAGGGTTTTTTGTTTTGTTTTCTAGTGTTTTTATGATCTTTAATGTTTTAGGGTCTTTTATCATTTTTAGGGTCATTAAATGTTTTTATGTTTTTTATGGTTTTTGGTGTTTTTATGGTTTTTAGGATTTTAGGGGATTTAAGGGTTTTATAATTTTTAGGGGTTTTGGGGTTTTGGGGGTTTTGGTCTTTATGTGTTTTTTTGGCTATTAAGGTGTTTAAGGGATCTTAGTGGTTTAATCTGTTTGTTGGGTTTTTGATGGATTTTAGGATTTTTTGGTTTTAAATTTTTTTAGTGTTTTAATAATTTTCATTATTTTAAGGGCTTTATGTTTTTATGGGGGTTTTAGGGTTTTTAGTGGTTTTATGGTTTTTAGGGTTTATATAGAATTTAGGTGTTTTAGGAGATTGTAGGGTATTTAGTGTTATTTATGTTTTTATGACTTTTATGAAATTTTAAGAATTCAATGGAATTATTAGGGGTTTTTGGGTTTTTATAATTTTTAGGGTCTTCAGAATTTTTTTTAAGTATTTTAATGATTTTTATGGTTTTTAGGGTTTTATGGGTTTTTAGGGGTGTGAATGGATTTTTATGGGGATTTTGGGGGATTTGGGGTTTTTAGGTGTTTTAGGGTTTTGTAGGTATTGGGGAGGTATTGTTTTAGGGGTTTAAAATGTTTTTAAGGGGTTTAAGGATTTTTGGGGTCAAAAGGTTTTTAAGGATTTAGGGTTTTAGGGGATTTTATGGTTATTATTATTATTATTGTTTTTTAATGATTTTCAGGGATTTTTATTGTTTTTATTGTCTTTTGGATTTTTATTTGTTATAACTTTTTAAAAAAAATTTGGTTTTTGGGGGGTTTATGGTTTTAATTTTTTGTGAATATTATATATTTTAGGGTCTTTTTTGTGTTTTTGGTGGTTTTATGATTTTAGGGGGTTTAAGGGGTTTTGGGTATTTTGCGTTTCTATATGTTTTTAGGTTCTTTTAAGTTTTTTTTGGATCTTGGTTATTTTAGTGTTTTTGGAGTTTTTAAGGAGCTTTTTAATATTTTTTATGGGTTTTAGAGACTTTTAAGGTTTTATGGTATTTTATAGTCTTTTATTATTTTTCCGAATTTCTATTGTTTTTAGGGGTTTTAGGGGTTTTAGTGGTTTTCTGAGGGTTTTTAGACTTTTTAGGGATATTTATGTTCTTTTTTATTTAAGGGGATTAATTTTTTAGGGTTTTTGTGTCTTATAGGGTTTTTAGGGATTTTAGGTATTCTTGAGGGTATTTTCAAGGATTAAATATTTTTTAGGTGATAGAGGGTTTTAATGGTATTTACATTTTTAGGCGTTTTTATTGTTTTCATGTTTTTTAAGGGTTTTCATTGGTTTTTTGGTTTTTTAATTTTTAAGGGTTTTTAGGGGTTTTAGGGTTTTTATGATTTATAGGTGTTTGTTGGGGTATTAGTGTTTTTAGGGTTTTTAGGGTTTTAGTGTCTTTTAGGGGGTACTAGGGCAAGGAAGATGCAAGGGTCAGACTATTCCCAACCCCCCAAATTTTATTATGAAAAAAAGACGTAACAGACAAGGGACATTTAGGAGGTCCTAGGGGTTTTAAGGTATTTTTTGGATATTTGGATATTTTTTGGGATTCTCATAGTTTTTTTATTTTGTTTTTGTTTTTTAGGGTTCCCATGGGTTATTTTTTGGTTTTTGGGGTTTTAGGGGATTTTTAGGTGGGTTTAGATTCTTTTATGTTGTTTTGGGTTTTTTGTAGTTCTTCATATTATTTGGGTTTTAGGGCTTTTATATCTATTAAGGGTTTTTAGTATTTTTTACATTTTAGGTGTTTTTAAGGACTAATTAGTTTTTTTGGGATTTCTATATCTTTTTTAGGGATTTAGGTTTTTTAGGACTGTATGTTTTTTAGGTCCTTTTAGGGTTTTTATGGGTTTTAGGGGTTTTAGGGTTTTTAGGGTTCATTAAGGGGGAAAGGAAGGTGCAGGGCCAGGCTATTCATGCCCCCCCACCAAATTTATTAAAAGAAAAGAAAAGCAGAAAATTGTGATGTGGTGCCAAATAACACACACGGAAAACCCTAGACCCCCAAGACACCAAAATCCCAAAAGACTCAAAGAACAGAAGAGAAAGAAGCAGGAACTACAAATTGGAGACTCCATCCCCAAATGGGTCCCCATCAGCACCAAAACCAAAGTAAGAATCTGACTCCACCGACACCCATTCAGATGATTCATATTTCTTTAGGAAGGTAGTGTAGTACTCTGTGAGACATTTCTGCTCCACATTTAGCTGCGCCTTGACAGACCGACCTCCCCTGCAAGAGGCAACTTGATTAGCTTTGCAGGAGGCTCTCGTGGACACTATATTTGGCAAAGTAGAATAGTCCTATCTCAACATTCTCTTTCAGGGGTCTAACGAGACCCCTGTAGATTTCCCATTTGGAATGGCCACCTCAAGAAAGGCCCTATCCTTACTGATTATAGCCATTTTATAATTCATCCATCAATCATCCTCCAAGAAAAAAATTGATCAGGGATGAAGGCGTCTTCCTGATTTAGGGAACAGTCGGCAAGAACTCCACATTGTGGAATGCTATGAGTATCCGGGGCTAGCTATAAATTCCCCTCCTCCCTAGGAAGCTTGGAGACCTCCAAAACTGGCTCTGTCACCGCCCTATGTTTAGAATCCTCTCCCTGCTCATGAGCAAACCATGCCAGATCCCACTCCAAAGACTCAAAAGAAGGCTCACCAGCAGAATCCCCCTCATGCACCATCAAATCCAAAGCCCCTTTCCCATGCCAAGGAGAACCTTCCATCACCACATAACATTGCTCGCCCAACTCCCCTTACCCAGGCACCACCCCCTTCGTAGCCTCCTCCCCCAGCACCTGACTGATGTGGGCCACATCTCCATGTTTAGCTCCCTCCCCCTACTCATTCACCTTCTCATCCACAAGCACTCCCCCTACTCAGAAACAATCTCATTCTTATCCATTTCCCTTGATCATCTACCATCCCCTTCCCAACTACACAACAAGATTCACCAGCAGTAGATCCATCGAGAACCACCACAAGAATTACAAGAGTGATGGGTTTCTTAGGGGGTTTTAAGGTTTTATGGTTTTTATATTTATCTATTGTTTTAGATTATTAGGGTATTATTATGGATTTTATGGGTTTTTTCATTTTTTAGGGTTTTTATGGGGTGTAAGATTATTTTATACTTTTTCGATTTTTATGTATTTTATGGTTGATTTAGGGTTTTCTAGTTTTCAGTTTATGGTGCATGATATAGTGTTTAGGATGTAGGGTTTAGGGTTTAGAGTGTAGGGTATAGGTTTTATAGTGTAGGGAATATAGATTAGGGTACGGGGTATGGGGTTTAGGATTTAGGGTATAGTGTATAGGGTATAGGTTTTAACGATTAGAGTGTAAGGTATAGGGTTTAGGTTTCAAGTTTTAGGATATTGGGTCTATGGTTTAGGTTGTAGGAAATAGGTTTTAGAGTGTGTAGATTAGGGTTTTGGGAATAGGGTCTATGGTTTAGAGTGTAGGGTTTGTGGATTAGAGTATAGGTTAACACATTCCTATCTTTGGGTGTGGAAAAAATGTTCCTTAGGTAAAAATGAATTGTTGTGGTTAACCTAGTTTGAATCCAAATAAGATTTCACAACAATCACATTTTCACATTGAATTATAGGGAAATGGTATCTTATTTATTTTTATTTATTTTGAACACAAAATAAAACAATGAAACCCTAGTATGAAATTAAGAAATAGGTTGAAAAATATTATATGAGAAGGGTTATAAGATCTGGTTTGGTATTCAAAATGAAATGCTATCCAAGTTCTGATTTATCCAATCCTCTTCTGTTAAGTTGTTTAAACTGAGATTCCACAATCTATTCATCTCACTCTCTTAGTCAAATGGTATTGGTGATAATAAACCTTCCCAAAATCTAAATATGGATAATGTCCTACCAATTTTTGATAGAGTTGTATAAAATACCCTAAATTGACTTAGGCAACTTCCAATCGAGTCTTGTTTATCCCAAATAGTCAAAATGGACCACTACCCTTCCAACAAGTACTGAAGATTCCCAAGTACTTCACAACTATTCCCTATTCTATTCCATCATATATAAAAAAAACCTAGTAGAGGGAAAAATATGATCCTTTACAAAATAAATATCATTAAATGAATCTAAAACCAAATACGATCATACTTGACAATAAAAACCGATATTAGAAAATGAAATCAACTTTTCATAAGAGGGGAAACAAATTATTCCATGAAGTGAAACAAATCAAGAATTAAAAAGAGAAAACATCCCCTTCATCAATAACAAATAATTTTACTCCTTTTTGTGAATGGTATCCATGAGTAAGGGGGAAGAATAATCCATTACAAAACTAAGAAGAACAAAAGGTGGAAATGAAGAGCAGAAAATTTATCTTCTAAAATATTTCCATAAAAAACAGTCGTTGTTTCTTCACACCGGATATCCAAAAAATCACAAACGTTCCTTCTTGAAAGTTTTTCTTAATTTAGTTTTCTGTATTCCCTAAAAAAATTTATTATCTTGGTCGGGTGTGAAAAAATGTATTCCTGAATTACTTACGATCACTTTTACTGGCCGAAGAGACTCTTGTAATTCATCCACTTTGCCACAATCAATGGATACCTTAACGACTGAATTTCTCCATGAAATTAATGTTCACATGTGCCTTTGATCCTTATTTAAAATATATATACAATCATATCATTTATAGGTCTTTAGAGTATGTGGATTAGGGTTTAGGGTGAAAGGTATAGGGTATAGGGTATACATTTTAGGGAATAGGGTATATGGTTTATGGCTTAGGGTTGAGGGTATAGGGTTTATGTTATAGGTTTTAGGGTGTAGGGTTTAGGGTTTGGGGAGTATATTATATGGTTTAGGGTGTTGTTTTTATGGTTTATGGTGTAGGGAATATGGTTTAGGGTGTAGGATATATGGTTATGGGTGTATAATTTATAGTTTGGGGTGAAGGGTATAGGGTATAGGGATTTATGGTCTATGTTTTATGGTTTAGGGATTATGGTATAGATTCTTATTTATAGGTTGGGGTTTATATTTTATTGTATATTTTTTATGGTGTAGGGTTTTTTGTTTATTGAGTTGGGTATAGGGTATAGTGTATAAGGTTTTGTATTTTGTATTTAATGTATATATTTTTGGATTTAGGTTATAGGGTATATGTTTTAGGGTGTAGGGTTAGGCTTTAGGATGTAGGGTATAGTGTTTAGGGTGTTGGATATAGGGATTGGGGATTAGGGTTTAGGGTTTGAGATATAGGTTTTAGAGTTTTGGTTATTGGTTATGAGTTTGGGGTGTATGGTATAGGATTTAGGGTGTAGGGTTTGGGGTATATGGTTTGGGGTTTAGGGTTTAGGGTACATGGTATGAGGTTTAGTGTGTATGTTATAGGGTTTAATTGTAGTATATAGGGTTTAGGGTGTAGGTTTTAGGGTGAATGGTGTAGGGTATAGAGTTTACGGTGTAATTTATAGGATTTAGGGTGAATGTTTTAGGTTTTAGGGTGTGTGATATAGGGTTTGGGGTGTAAGAGTAGGGTTTATGGTGTGGGTTATAGGGTTTAGGGTGTAGTTTTTCCGTCTTTAATTTTGAACCACTTGAAAATTCTTGGGAAAATATAACTTTTCATTTGGTGGATGGGCCAAAACATAAATTGAGTCTTGGAATGTAATTCTGAGAGTTGGAACTCTTAAAACTAGTTTTTTTGGGTTAATATTATTGAGATGTCCTAAATGTTTTGATGAGTTTTGGGTGTCCCAAACATTGATGTTTCACTTTCTAATTGAAACAGATAAGAAGAAAAGTTTGTTTTAAAACATTTTACCCCTTAGGAGAAACCTTGTGGCCCTATATAGGGTGTCACATAGTTTTTTGAACTATGAATGTTTGGGTGAACGACCATTCCAAACATCTAAAGTAAGTTACAGAGGTTTTTGGATAGTCTATGCATGGTTTTCCAATCTGTTCTTCTTCCAATATGGTTAATTACACTATACTCATAGCACCACACAATTGTCCCACATTTATCCCAAACAGTGCATCCAAAACATGAAGTGTATGAGTATTGCACAACATGATCCCCATGGTTGGTGCAAGATTAACCAAATAGTTTGTCCAAACCATGGACCTCATTTAAAGGGGGGAAATTATGGATTTTTTCCTTTTCCCTTGAATTGCGTTTTCCCTATTTTTCCTTCTCTCACCCAGACAGCCTCGTACATGTGAACCACACTTCCTCCCTCTTCCCTTGGAGATTTTTTTTGGTTCTTGGACCAATTCAAGCACCTTCAGTTCAATTGGAACATTATTTGTGAGACTATAAATCAAATTCATTATTTTACATAAATATTCCTCCATAGAGAATGCTAAATCTATAATACCTCTTTTCCCCTATTTTCAAGGATTTTGATGATTCTTCAAATTTCTATCTTTCTAGATCAAATAAATCCCCGATATTGGACCAATGGAGAATCATAAGATTAATGTTGGTGGTCTATTTGTTTTCCATTAATTTTTTGTTATTTATATAATATTGTAGTGGTTCTGGGTATCATATCGTTTGAGCATCACACCAAAATCAAATAACCCTTAAATTTATTTTCCTAGCCTAATATATACATATATTAGGAGGAAATTCATTTTTTATGGGTTAAGACCTAAATTAAGACTTCCACATGGGAATATCACTCATATTGCCTTGCTGAAGAGAGTACATAATAATCCAAAAACAACTAAGTATGTTTGGATCGACCTTTAAGTTATAACCTTCTAATGATACTAAAATGAATTTGTTGAATTGATCTTCAACATATATCAATACTAATTCATGTTATGTTATGGAGTATTCCCTTGAAATAGATGTGATTTGAATAACATTTAAGGCTCATATAATCAAATGTTTTGTTGACTACGTAACTTGTGTAATGAAACACCCTTCTAAGGTGGGTTGGTTTAATTATTTAAAAGGGATTTATAGATGAAGATGAAAAATGGTAAGCATTACATATATAAACACATGGAAAATTATTATTTGTAATAAATTTGATTATTAGAGGAAGATTAATTTTTTCAAAAGACACTTTTTAATGGAATTCCATCTTATATTCCCTTTTTCTTCTTGAAGTTAATAGATTAATTATGTGAATTATATCATGTCATGGGTGTTTCATATAGCTTAATTGCATAGTTAAATTATAAATGATTATTTCTAAAGTCCATGGAGACCCATAATATCCTTATGAATGAAACCCCTTATGATTATGATACTTAGGCATGAAGACCCTTTTGATTATGATACTTGTGCATGAAATACCTTATGATTATGATACATGGGAATGTAATAACTAGGAATGGAATACCTAATATTATTATTTTTGAGCATTTAATCCATGGTCTTGGCGTCCCTTACATTATGATTATGGGTATAGAACCTTAGGAATTTCATCCATTATATTTTGATTTATAGGCATAAATCCCTTGGCATGATTTCTGTAATACGATGTGCACTCCTATCATATGGATGAATTTGTATTAAGTCTTGGGTCCATGCCAATGCATGTATAGTTGTTCATATGATTATCTTACACAGATATATATATATATATATACATGATGGCATGTGTTAAGAGATATTATGGCTTAGGTCGAAGTAAGTATGGTCGACATGGTGCCCTTGAAGAACCTGAACCTGAATTTTTTATATTTACATTTAGTTCTGTTCCATAATTTTGATATACCATCGCACTTTTATATTTTTTAATCACAGATAAGATTGGTGTAGACACCATTTTTGTTGTCCTACTGAGTATATATCACACATTGTTAAGGTAACCATTTGGTATTTGTATAGACCTTGGGTTTTCATGTTCAGGGTAATTTATTATGATATGTTCTATTACACTTGTACATGGGAGATTATAAGAACATGATTAAGATAAAGATTAGGATTCTCATGGAGATATCACTTGGGTATTTTGTCTTTATTTTTCTATTGTTTACCTAGTTCCTATTGTTTCTATGTTGTTGTAAATTCTAGAAAGTTCATGCATGGTTATGAATTCTTTAATTATTTTGTATTAGTTAGTAAATTATATTCCTTAGAGGTTCATTTATTTATGAACTCGGTACATTTTTATTCTAATATATTGGGTGTAGTATTTCCACCACACCATCATTAGACCATTACTGCTAGTCTAAATCCTCCGATGTACTGGGAGGCACACTTGAGGAATAGTGGCCAACCAGATCAGGGTATTATTTCTATGGATATTGGGCAAGGATACTAAAGATGGAATCAATGGGTTATTCTTCTTTCAGGATTTAAATTTTGGTATAGTAGAATAGATACTAGGAAAGTTTTGGCACTTGGTGAATAGATCATGTTTGGGTCTAGCCAACTCATACATGAGGGAATGATAATGTCTCCTGGGATATTATTATTGTTCATTCTGTTGTTATTATAGTTCATTATTATTTAAACCTGGGTGACTATTTTAATTTTATTGTTTATTGTTTTATGAAATTTAACTCTAGGAAAGGTATGAAAATAGATTTGATTCATTCTTTCGTCATTATAGTCACATAGATACTCACATTCCATGCATCTTCCATGCCATGTAGTTTTCATTACATGAAGGCTTGATTATGTTCAATGGTTATCTGTATCCATTATTAAGTGATTATTTAGAATTTAATAGAAAATTGTACATTAGAATTTTTTTTTCAATAACGATGTTTTAAAACATCACTAATTCTTTTATCGAAAGTTTTGAAAAAAATTTCTAAACGAGGTGTCATGAATTAGAAATATTTATTAACCTTTCTAATTGGTTGAGGTTATAATCATCATTAAATTGATGATTTTTATAAACATCTCCAAATTAGTGGAATATATAAATATCGATAATTAGCGACACCTCATTTACTGATGTTTTTAGAAATTTCAGTAAATGAAATCTAATTTATGGACGTTTCAAAAAAATGTCAGTAATTGTTTTAAAAAAAATTCATAATTTTTTAAATAACTCCTCAACTGTCGAGGTTTTATAGGAACATTGCTAATTTTTTTAAATTCATTTTAAAAATAATTTTTTCTTTGTTTTTTTAATTCATTATGATTTTATTTAAAATATATTTTTTGAATTACACCCCACCCCTAGGAGCTTCACCCCTCTCCCCCTTCAATAAAACACCCCCTGTTGCCGGCTCATTTACAGATGATTCTAAAATATGTTCTTATGTGTTTTTTCATTTCATATTTCTCAAACATCACCTTAATTACCAATGTTTTTTAGAAAAATTGGTAATTTGTTTTTTATTCATTTTCCAAATATTTTTTCCTTATTTTTTTGGAATTCATAATATTATTATTTAAAATAATTTTCTTGAATTACATCCCACCCCAGGAGCCTCTCCCCTCTCTCCCTCCCTTTATCCAACCTCCCCATAAAAATCACGCCCATGATGCCTACTCATCCCACTACCATTGAATTTATATTTGTTCATAATATTATCTTATGTATATATATATATACACAATGTTAGGCGTTCAAGGATAATCCATCATTGGATGAAGCAGGTATGATTGACCACATTCCCTTGAGGAACCCAAACATGACTTGTTTATTTTTACATTTATTTCATTTCCATAATTTTGACATACCTTTAAAATATTTTATTTTGTAATCAAATACATGATTGGTGTTGAAATCATTGGTGTTAGACTACTTAGTATATCTCACACCTTGTTCATGTTACCATTTGGTATTGGGATAGACCACATGTTTTCATGTTCAAGTAAATGGATTGTGAAGTATTTTGTTAGGATTGTACATAAGTGATTAGAAGAATAGGAATAATCTGGAGCTCATGATTCTCATTGAGATTGGACTTGGGGTATTTTTTGTATTGTTTAACTATTACCTATTGTATGTATGTCACTGTACATTGTAGCAAGTTCAAGCATGACTATGAATTATTTTATTAGTTTTTATCAGTAAGTATATCATATTCCTTAACTATTCGTTTATTTATTCTTTGGGTTCCTTTTTATACTAATATATAGGTTTTAGTCTCTATATCGTACCATAATTATAACCTTGCTACTAGTCAAAAGAATCTGATGTATGGGGAGTCACACTTGAGGCCCTGTGGCCAACCGGATTAGGGAACCATTTCAGTACATCTTGGGCCACGATACTATATGTTGTATCAAATGGTTATTATTTCTTCTAGCATATAATTTTGGTATAGTATACTATAAACTAGAAAAGTGTTGGGATTTGGTAAATAGCTCTTGTCTGAGTCTGGCCAACCCACACATGAGGGAATGATCATGTTTCCTAGGATGGTATTATTGGTCATTATTTTGTTATTATAGTTCCTTATTATTTCAACATGGGTGAGTATTTTAATTTTTTTTGGTTGTTGTCTTATAATATTTACCTCTTGGATCGGTATAGAAAGAGATGTGATTCGTTATTTCATCACCATATGCACATAGATATTCACATGTCATACATATTCCATGCCATTTAGGTTTCATTAACTGACTACATGATTATTTTCCATGGTTATTTGAATATTTTCTTAAGTGATTATTTAGCATTCAAAATAAAAAATTTATATTGTAATGTTTTTCTATATTATAGATGTTTTAAAACGTCGATAATTCATTTACTGAGGTTTCTGAAAAATTTAATTAAATTAGGTGTCGTGAATTCACAATGTTTGTAAACATTTTTAATTAGATATGTTTATAAAAATTGATAAATTGATGATGTTTACAAACATCTCTAAACTAGAGACGTTTATAAATTTCTCAAGTTAGAGACACCTCATTTATCGATCTTTTTTAGAATGGTCTGAAATTAAATCTCATTTACAGACATTTCTAAAAAATGTGGGTATAATTTTTTTAAATTTCATAATATTTTTAACAATACATCAATTACCGATGTTTTTAAGAAACATTTCTAATTTGTTTTAAATTAATTTTCAAAATAATTTTCTCTTTATTTTTTTAGAATTAATAGTAATATTATTTAAAATTTTCTTTTTGAATTACACCCCACCACTAGGTGCTTCAACCCTCTCCCCTACCTTTACCCTCCCTCCCCATCAAGTGCATGCCCAGGCATCTTGCTCATTTACAGACTTTTCTAAAATATGTCAGCAATCATTTTTTTATTTTGTAAATTTTTAACACATAAATTACTGATGTTTTTGAGAAATGTTGAATTTTTTTTATTTCATCATCAAAATATTTTATTCATTAATTTTATGGATTTTATAGTAATTTTATTTAAAATTTATGTTTTTGAATTACACCCACCCCCAGATGCTTCACCCATCTCACCCTCCTAGTACCCTCCCTCCCCGTCAAGCACATGCCCCCCGCTGCCTACTCATCCAACTAGCCCCTACCTTTTCCCTCCCTCCTCGTCAAGCATACAACCCACATGCCCCACCACACACCCATCGTCCAATTCACTAATTGGAACCCAATGGGTTTTAAACCCATCACTTACAAATTCCCAGCAATGTACCAGACCAACACACCTAAACCAAATTTGTTTTTTAAAATTTATTTTTCTATATTTATATATGTATTAATAGATTTCATTATGAAAAATTAATATATTATATATATACTTGTACATATAAATATATTAGTATATATATAAATATGTGTGTGTTTTTAGATATGTTTGTATAATATATATATAAATTTGTAAATATATATACATTAATATATATATATAAGTTTATATATATATATATGTGTGTGTGTGTGTGTGTGTTTATATTATATATATATTTATATATGTTCGTATTGATATATATTTATATTTTATATGCGTGTGTTTAATTATAATTATAAATTTTTATTTATATATATGTACATTAATAAAATTATAATTATATATATATAGCCACATTTTATTAAAGATGTGAAAAAATTTAGAATATAAGTTTGTTTTTATGTACAAATGTTTCTGTGTGCTAATATATATATATATATATATTTGTGTGGGTGTTTTATATGTTTTTTAATTCTATATATAAGTTTATATATATGTGTGGATTTTTATGTGTTTATATATATATATATATATACATATTTGTTTATATATATGTGTGTTGTATGTTTATATATATCTGTGTGTGTTTATATGTGTTTATTTGTCTATATATATTTATATATATTTGTGTGTGTTTATATATATATTTATTTATATGTTTACATATATCTGTGTGTTCATATGTCTGTGTCTTTAAATATATATATATATAGATGAAATATATTATATATATATATCTGTGTGTGTTTCTGTGTGTGTGTGTTTGTTTATATATGTTTATATTTTTATGTGTGAGTTTATTTGTGTTTATATATATATATATATATGTTTATATATGTGTTTATATATATGTGTGTGGGTTTATATATATGTCTATATGCTTATAAATATATATATGTATATGTCTATATATATATACGTTTATGTATGTATGTGTGTCCATATATGTTTATATATGTTTATAAATAAATTTTTATATATGTATGTATACATATTTGTGTGTGTGTATAAATATATGAGTATATATATAAATATATATTTTATTATTTATATATATATATATATATATTTATATGTGTGTGTGTGCATGTGTGTGTTTATATATATATATATAAATATATTTATATATGTATACATATATAAATTTATATATTTTTATATATATTAACATATATCTAAATTAATATTCACATATCAATGAGGATAAATGATATTTATTAATAATAAAAACACGCAATAGACAAATGTAGAGAAGAACTAGGCGATGCTCAAACTCGAGACATTGTCGAGACCAGCAAGAGCAGATACAATTAAGCTACACCCTCGGGGATATTTAAATATATACATATATCAATATATTTATATATATATACATATATTATGATTTTTAAATACATTTTAATGTATTTTATATAAATATAAATATATATCTATATATAATTATAAACATTTATTTAAATGTATATATTTTAATTAATAGAATTATAATTATATATAATTAATTTTTTAAAATATTATTGAATATTTTCACTAATTTAGCCACATTTAGAAACATGTCTATTTTTAAATTTAGTGTTGTTTTTTTAAAACGCCACTAAATCAGCGGCATTTTTTTAGAAAACGTCACTGAAATAGTGATGTTTTCAGGAAAAAGGTGCTAAATGTAAAATTTGTGATGTTTTATGAAAAACGCCTCAAATTCTAGTTTTTTAATGATTCTTTTTATATATAACATACTTCTGTGATTTATTAGTATTTATACCTATTTCATATGCCTTGATAATTATTTTACATGCTTAATTAAATACTATGATTAAGTGGTTTCCTAAATAAATGTTCGGTTTTCAATAATAGTGATAGCATTCCTTGACATACCAATGATACATATATATATATATATATATATATATTGGGTTACTAATGTTTCTTCATAATCCTAAAAGGTGTTTTCCCAAATAGCTTTATGGGGGCATCTTAATTAAAAAAATTATGATATTTTTGAGCCATGGATTATTGGTTGCATAAGATGAAACATTTATGGTTGTGATTAAATGGGTGTCACTAAAAATTTATAAAGTTTATGGGCCTTTATAAATTTGTAAGGTTAACCCATATAAACAAACCAGTATACAGAAACTTGATATATTCTTACACTGATATTAAAAACCTAGTTGCAGTTAAATGAATGACAATGGAAACTTATAATGGAGTGTACCTTATTAACATGAGAATGGTACTTCATCTAGATGAACCATGATGCTTACATATATATGTTGAATTGAATTACTATAGAAAGTGGTTGCCTTTATGAAGGCTAGTTCCTCTATATAATTTAGTCATGGGGATCTGTATGAAAAAAAATTATTAATACACAACTATACCCAAGTAGGTCAGTCGGGGAACGTTTCAAATGATATAATCTCATTAAGGGTGTTTTGAAATTTTAATAATTTAACTGTTATAGTTTGCAATTAAATGTGATACTAATTGTAATTTATATAGAATTCACTCCATAAATTGGGAATGGATTCTCATATAATTGAACCCATGTTGACATGATGTAACCCTTTTAGGTATCTTTAATCTTTATATGCCTTGGTACTCAACCCCTTGGGGGTATGTTCATGATAAATGGGATGGTTAATTAATGTTTTTGCAGCCTCTTATATGGTATGACATGTAAATTTATAGTGGAATCTTACTTGACTAGTCCCATAAACTTATAAATTACTTTTTATATGATTATGAGTATTATTATTATGAGACATCAATTAATTAAAATTCCAATTACCAAATAAATAGTGTTTTCCTCTATATATTGGAAATGGAAGTTTTTAATAACTATGCCATGTTTTGAAGATATTATGGGTATATCCAATGATGGGTTAAAAATGAAATTATGAGATATTCACCCAACACTATATGAAATTAGTTAAATATAATACTTAGTGTAGTCGGTCTTGAAAATCAGTAATTGAAATCCCCCTTATATGAAATTCTTAAATTTTTTTAATGATTGAGTATCGTAAAAATTCCTTAAAATTAAGCTTTATAGGTGTTATAGACTGAAACCTCATCTAGGGGAAAACATTCAAATTTCTTTTAGTGTGAATATGAATATTTTCCATATGTCTCAAATATATTTTGATGTTTTGTTTTTTAAACCAAAAGGATAAGTGGTAGATCCTAGTACCCTATAGCAATGACTCTAATTTATGAATTTGAAACCTTTTGTTAAAATTAATGGGTAGTCATGGAGTAGTTCCTATGAATATAGGAAGTTGGTAGATCACTGAACTGAGATTTTATCCACAGTAGGCATTTTATATTGGTCTGGTTGAGTGAGGTAGAACCATTTTTTTAAACAAAACCCAAAGGTATATGGGTTTTTGTTTAGTAATTTGAAACATGATATGGTATTTCCATATGTAGTATCTATTTTTTTGGTGTTTTAAAATTTTATTGAGTTGTCCACTATACAGATTCTCATTAATAATCAAGGCCTGGTAGTCCGATGTTATATAGGTTATATCATAATGCCTATGAAGATTTATTCTAACATTGATAAGTAAATGCTTCCTTACAAGTATCATTTTAGATATTTATAAGAGTTTTTAAAGGAATGTTAGATATTGTGTAACTGATACCTATAAATGGGATATGGTTATTGTACTGGAGACCTTAGGGTTAGGTGGATGGGCCTAGATTCCATCACATTAACTCATACCCCAAAATTTTAATGAGTAATTGTATTTAAAAAAACATGCATAATAGGTTGGTTGGAGACTATTTTTTTCAGTTTAATGATATTCTTCATTTAATGATCTTTTATAAACCATTTCATGGTAGTTTCTATAGCCTTCTGATTTAGGTAGGGAAATTCCTTCTCTTTTGGAAATCTCCTTGAGTGTATTTTTTTTGAAAATTGGCTTCGATTGGGAGGACTTTTCAGGTTCCTAATGGAGTTGACCAGTAGTGGTGCGGTTGACACCCTAGTTTCATAAATGATGTTGTGTGGCTGGATCCCATTCAATAAACCATTACATGTAGGATTCCCGATTTTGATGTAGAGATCCAAGAGAAATTTTACCTTATAAAAATAATGATGTTTCGTGTTTCAAGGTTAGTAGGTACCTATTTATAAATGAATCATGTGTGGTTTATTTGGGTCTCGAACTGGGTGTTCTAGGATGAACATCCATTTTTTAATAAGTGTTCTCGGCCAATTATGTGTGGTAGCTATTTGAAATGAAATGTTGGTGAGTAGTTGGGTGTTAGATGATGATCAATGGTTTAAATTAAGTAACACTTGTGAGTAGGGTGACCTGGTGTTTTTAGGAAAAATAAATAAAGGGTCGTATGAGAAGGGATAATTCTGAAAATACAACACATTCATAAGAGATGGTTGACCCATGATTTAACCTTAACACAAAGAATTGGGATACATGGTTTCAAGTGTAATTGAAGTCTTGTTTAGTATTTTTTAAAGAGTGTTTCTCAAGATAATTGATTCATGTCTATTGATAAAAATCATAGTTTACTCATAGTGTATAGACGATAATTTCCCTTACATTGAAAAATATTCTGAGTATAATAGAATAGAATCAGATTATGATGTGCTACGTATTAAAATATCTCTTATGGTTTAATGAAGATAATCTTTGAGATTTCTGCTTTAGGAAAATATTAATATAATACATGTGGTACAAAGTACGCATGTTTTATTTCAAGGATGTTGACATTATTTTGATTAATGTTTAGGGATATCCATGGGAAACATTCTCAGGATATGGTAATGGGTGATATTTACATTACCACGTAGGATGAGTGAGCTCTTATCCATGACAACTGTTAGGTCAAGGGATGGGAAGAGCATGGAATATGGTAATCAAAAATTTTCTTTCTAGTATGAAGACAAGAATATTCATAAGGTAGATAGTAGGGCTTAAGTTGTTTGCAGGTGAACCACATGATAAGAAGGTACTAGGATCCTTAGGCTTGTCCTTGGATGGTTGGTTTGGCTCTTATACTCCATTGAGTAAATGGATAAAGGTATAAATATAATCCTCAATGAATTATAAGTATAAGTTCAATTATTGTTCTGGGTGAAATCCATATGCAGCAATTAAGCCCATGGTATCTTATCAAAGTCCATGGAAGTAGGATTTGGGTAAATATATTACCATTGTTATATCACGATGATGAATTTTGATCAAGAGATGGTTCAATTAGTATATTCCAAAGGATGTCAGGTATAGGATTCCGTTAGCGTGCTCAAAACAATCTCAGTATACCGTTGGATAAAAGATATAAATCTTAGTTCTAAATTATTCTCAGTAGTTTAATCCCAATATTCTCAGACTCTTTGACTAGTGGTGGATTGACTTGAGTTCCTATGGATTTTATATGTAGTCTTCAGGGAACCACATTTCTCATTATGTTCGTATAGGAAGGACATATTTTAAAGGTAATCAAAGGATTTTCAAGGGAAATCCAACATGACTCATATGAGCTTGGTTGATGGGATTTTAACTATTACTATAAAATTATGGACCTATGGTAGTTTTCTCATGTGTAATTTGATAAACTTACCCTGATTTTCATTGGGACCTTCAAGACGTGTTTACATAGGCAATTATCATAGTGGATGTATTGTGGTTCAGAATTGGCAGTTTAATTATAGATTATATGGTGGGGAGAAACATAGACTAGATGAGAAAAGGGACAATGATGAAACTATTTATTAGGATAAAAAATATCGATTAAGAAGAATCCAGAGGTTTTAGTTTTGAGTGTAATCATTAACTTTAGTTATAATGTCTTACATACCACATGTTTAATGTACTGTGTTTAGGCGTGTTGGGGGTTTGGAAATGAAATATGATTTTTTTTAAAATAAACACTAAAGTAGGTTGGATGATGTTTTCATTTTTCCCATGGATTCTTAGGGATGAGAAGTTATAAGGTTGGGATATTTTAACTTTTTTGGATCAGTATTAACATCAGTATATGTGTCAGAAGTTTGGGTGAGTTTTAGAAACCCTGGGCTTTCAAGACTCTATTTCATGGAGAAATTTAAAAGGAACAATTTTTTTTAAAATGTGCACCCCCTTATGAAAAACTGTGCAGCCCAATGAGGAGTGACACAATGTTTTTCAAACCATGCTGGGTGGGTGAAAGGCCATACAGAATGTCTAGAGTAAATTTCAATTGCGGGTGCATGGTCTATGTGAAATTTTTAAACTAGGCACTTAGTTACATGGTTAATTAAACATAACCAATATAACCACATGATTGGTGCATTGTTACCCCAAAACATGTTGTCAAACCATATATGGTATAGATATCACACAACACGAGTTTCATGGTTGGTGCACGATTAGCCAAACCATGCGTCCAAACTATTTGTGTCATTTTGAGGGAAAATGTACAAATTTTCTTTTCCACCATTAAATGAGTTTCCCTGTTTTTCTTTCCCCATCTCCCAAGCAGCCTCCCACATGTGCTCTATCCATACTATCTCTTACCTTGGGGAATATCTCTCATTCATGTTCTAATTCAACTAGCATCAGGTGTGTTATAAGTGTATCAATGATTCTATGACTCCTCTGTCTTCTTTTCTTCAAATATATTTTCATACGGAGTACTAAATCCATGTGAGCTCTTTTTAACTATTTTTGTGGAATTTGATGATTCTTCTAATTTCTCTGATTCCGGATCGAATCGTATATTAGTACTAGATGAGTGGAGCATCCTATTAATGAGTTAGGTTGTCTATATGTTTTCCCCTTAAGGTTGATTTTGTTATATAATATTCTCATGGTGTCGCATGCTGGATCTTCGGAGCCTATCTTATTAATTTTGTAACCGTTCAATTTAATTTCATAGACAACTATAAAGATTTCTTGGAAAGCCTTTTACATTATTAGAGGTTAATACATAAATTTATACAACCCCATTGGTTGGTCAGTCACCTAAACTTGATGAATAATGTGAATAATTATCCAAACAAGACCAAGCATGTATGGATTATCCTTTATGTAAGAACCGTCTAATGATGTTAAAACGAATTGGTTGAATTGATTTCAAACATATATCCATTCTAGGATAGTGTTAAGACCATGAAATATAAGGGGTGGTAATGACATATAAGACTCACACAATCAATTGTTTTAATGACCATGTAACTTGTGTGGCCAAACACCATTATAAGGTGTGGTGGTTTAATTATTTAAAAGGAATGGCTAGATAAACTTGACAAAGGGGAATTGTTACATCCATACACACCTGGAACCTTATTAATTATTATAAATGTGATTATTAGAAGAATATTAAATGTGTCGTAAGAAATTGTTTAATGAAATGTCCTCTTTCACACCCTTTTAGTTCTTGAAGTTAATTGATTAATTAAAGGAATTATGTCAAGACATAGGTGTTTTCTATAGCCTAATTGCATAGTTAAATTATAAATGATTATTTATCATTGGCATCGATACCCTTAAGTTCCCTATGAATGAAATCCTTTATGATTATGATACACAGGTATGGAATCCCTGGGCTTAGTGTCCCTAATGATTATGACACTATGTTACATCATCCTTGGGAATGGAGCCCCATATAATTATGATACTTGGGACATGGATTACATGTGAATGATATCCCTTATACAAGTATTCACAGGCATTGAATCTCAAGTAATGGATTCCTTTACATTATGATTATTAGTATAAAAACCTAGGCATGAAATCTTTTATATTGTGATCGATGGGTATGGAACCCTAGGCATGACACCCATTATATAATATATGATCCTCTCATATGGATTCCTTGGTACTAATCCTTGTGGTCATTCGAGTGCATGTGTATATTCTTATATGATTTTATTAAATATGCACAAATATGTACATTATGTAGGGTGTTAATAGATATTATATCTTAGGCTGAAGTAGGTATGGTTGTCTAGATGTCCTTGAGGAACCCGAGTCTGACATGTTTATATATTAATTTATTTCAATACCTTACTTTTGATATACCTGCAAACTAGTTTATTTTATAATCACCTAATGGATTAGTGTGGACACCATTGGTGATGGCCTATTGAGTATATCTCACACCACATTCACACTATGCCAAACTAAGCATTTAACTATTATCTGAACCGCCTCTAAATAATTTTGTGATGGTGTTCAAAAAACAGACTCTAAATCGTGTGTTGCCAATCATTTAGTAGAAGTTTTTCAAAACTACGGTGGAACGATTTAAAAATGGTTTTTTTAAATTGAGGGAAACTGCTGCTAAATTGTTTTGTGGGGGTTTATTTTTTTAAAAACATAATTATTATTCAATTATATTATTATTATTGTTTTTATTATTTATTATTATTTTGTGTCATATTTTTATTATTATTTAATATTTATTTATTTATTTATTTATTACCATGAACATGCACATGTCATGCATGCCTAAACCATATATTTTAGGAAGAAATTATGTGTTGGGTGACATTTGAACCCCTTACTTCTTAGTTATTCTACAAAGAAATAATCACTCCCACATGCTCATTATGTGGCGAGTAAACAAAATGTAATATACTTCTTTATATACAATTAGAAAAAAACAATAATACACAAGAGATAGATACGAACTAAATAATTAATAAGTGATAATTAATTAGTAATTATTAACTATTAATTATTAATTATTAAGAGTTAATATTTAATAATTAATAAAAATAGTTAAATAAATAATAAATAAATAAATAACATTGAAATAAATAGTTAATAATAAATAGTAAATAGTAAATAAAAAGAATAACTAATAAATAATAAATTACACATAATAAATAATAAATAATCAATGATAAATAATCAATAATAGTTAGTAAGTAATAAATAAATAATATATAAGTAATATATACTTAATGAAACTATAATAAGTTAACTAAAAAATAAATTAATATTTGAAAAATAAGTAATAAATTAATTAAAATATAAAATAAATAATAAATTATGAATAAATAAATACTGAATATATATAATGAATATAGAATAGAAATCTAATAAATAATACATTAATAATAAATTAATAATAAATTAAAAATTAATTAGTAATTAATGTATAAATAAAAACAAAATAATAAATAAATAAGAAACCAATAAATATAAATATATAATAAAATAATAATGAAAAAATAAATGATAAATTGGATGTTAATAATAAATTAATAAATTAAAATCAAGTTAATAAATAATGTATAAACAATAAATAAATAATAAATAAATAATAAATAATAAAAATATAAATAATAACTAACAAATAACTATTGAAGAAAAAATAAATAAAATTATAGTAATAAATTAATAATATATAATAATTAAATGGTAAATTAATAATAAATAATAAATTTACAATAGATAAATAATAAATAATAACCATGAATAAATACTAAATAAGTAATGAATATTATATCAATTATAAATTAATAACAAATAATAAATTAATAATTAATATAAATTAATAATAAATTTAAACTAATATATGATAATATAAAATAAATAATAAATAAATAATAAATATTAATTTAATAATAATATAACAAAAAATAATAAAACATTAAATACTACACCAATAATAAATAAATATTAAAATAATAAATAATAAATATTAATTGGGTAAATAAATAATATTAAATAATAAATGGATATAAATACTATAATTATATATACATATAATGAAATTTAAATAAACATATATAAACCCACATTTAGGTTAGAAAAATATATAAAACACACACAAATATATAATTGTATATTAATATAAAAATATATATACACATGTAAATATAATTATCTATATATATATTTACACATATAAGATATAAAAATATATAAGAATATATATATATATATATATATATATAAATGTATATAAATATAAAAAACTATTGTAATGATTTAAATAAATTTTTTAATGAACATTATTTAAATGTTTGTTAAATGAAGAAAATTGAAAAATATAAACTCTATTGATATTTATAAAAAATTGAGAATTAAAATCATTTAATGAGAAATATTTAATAAGGCCTCAAAAAACTGATATTGTCTGTGGTCCTAAAAATAATAATACAAAGAAATTGGTTTGTCATAATTTATTATTTGATAAAATATTTGTTTCCATTGAATAGTTTTTTATAACAATAATTATTTATGGTAAAAAAAATTGGTAGTAATGAAAGCATGTTTTAGTATTTTTTTTGTATTAGTATGTATATGTATTAGATTTAATTGTTAGTAAAAGATATGTTGGTATTGATATATCAATATTAATAAATACATATCTTAGTAAAAACATGTGTTAGTACATAAAATTAATAACTTTAAAACATAATATTTGTTGGAATTATTCAATTTTACCTACTAATATATTATGTGTCAATAAAATTATGTTGGTACAAATAATTTTTTATAGTGTAGGGATTTTATGCTTTTTATAGTTTTTAGGGTTTTAAGGGGTTTTATCATTTTTGAGGTTTTAAGGGTTTTAGGGTTTTTAGGGGGGTCTTTTAGGGTTAATGATACTTTAGGGAGTTTTTAGGTTTAATAGGGTTTTAGGGGTATTAGGGAAAAGTATATGTAGGTCCAGGATAGTCATGAGCCCTATATATATAAGAAAAAAAGACACAGAAATAGGGCAGGGGTAGAGTCAAACAACCCATACCCAAAGGGAGTCCCAAAAAAGAAACAAAGAAATAACCTACAAATCAAAAGGGTCACCCTCCCCAGCGTCCACATAGGGTTCTCCATCAGCACCATATCCTGAAGACACATCTAACTCTATAGTCTCCAACTCCACTGTAGCTTTCTTGGCATTTTCCATATCCACAGAAATCATGGTATATATACACCTAGTCCTCTACTGCTCTGCAGACATGGAGAACTTGGAGGAATCCCTGGTGGAAATTGTCTTGGGTAGAGAAGAGTGGCCCCTTATTGGCCTCCTACTCCTTGGGGCGATAGCTCCACAGTCCACTATCCTTCCATGTAACACTCCATCAACACTCAACACCATAGTCTTAGAGTTTCCATCATGCCCAAGCTTAACAGCACCAAAATTATCCCTATCAAACTGGCTATCATGTCTGTGTGTTCTGGTAGCCCTCAACTTCCTATTGGGGGGGGGTTATGGTTTTTAGGGTATTTGAGTTTTTAGGGGTTTAACAGTTTTTAGTATTTTATGGTTATTTCTGGGTTTTAGGGTTTTATGGGGTTTTAGGGTTATAGGGGTTTGTAGGGTTTTGTGGGTTTTAGGGTATTATAATTTTAAGAGGTTTTATGGTTTTTAGTTTTTTAGGGGTGTTAAGTTTTTTTAGTTTTTATGGGTTTCATAGTGATTTTGGGAGTTATTAGGGTTTAAAGGTTTTGTTAGGGTTATTAGGATTTTAGTTTTTTTTATTTTTAGTGGTTTTAGAGATTTGGGGGTTTTTTTGGTTTTTTTGGTTTTTTTGGACTTATTATTTTTATAGTTTTTAGGGGCTCTTAGGGTTTTTTGGGTTTTTATCTATTTTTAGGGTTTTAGAGACATTCTTGGGTTTTTATAATTTAAATGGGTTTTAGGGGTTTTAGGGTATTTATGTATTTTAGGGGTTTGGGGGAATTTTTTGGGTTTTTAGGGTTTTCTATGGATTTTAAGGGTTTCACGATTTTAGTGGTTTTATGTATTTTAGGGATTTAGAGTATCTAAGTACTCTTAGTGTTTTAGGATTTGTTGTTTTTTCTATTTTTAGGGGTTTTAATGTTTTTTAGTTTTTTAAGGAGTTTTAGATATTTTTATGGATTTTATGGGTTTTAGGGTTTTTCATGGGATTTCAGGGTTCTATAGGGAATTATAGGGTTTTAGGGTTTTCATTTTTTTATAATGTTTAGTGGTTTTTGGTTATTTAGGATTTGTAAAGGATTTTAGGGATTTTAAGGGCGTTCAATAGATTTTTTGGGGGTGTGTGCTAGGTATTTTTTGTATTTTAGGAGTTTTTTTTATTTTTAGGATTTTAAGGGTGTTAGGGTCTTTTAAATGGTTTGAGGGGTTTTCTTTTATTTTTTTTATTTTTTTTGACTTTTTTTAGAGTTTTTAAGGTTTTTATAGTTTTTAGAGTTTTGGGAGATTCTTTATTTTTTAAAGATTTTATTTATTTTATTTTAAGTGTTTTTAGTGTTTTAGGTTTTTATTTTTATTTAATGGTTTTTTGGTTTTATAGTATTTTTACGGTATTTTAGGGTTTTACAGGTTTTCAAATTTTTTAGGAATCTATGGATTTTAGGGTGTTTTGGGTATATAGAGTTATTTTTAGGATTTTATGGAGGGTTAAGGATTTATAACGTTTTTTATGTTTTTTAGAGTTTGTAGGTTTTTTGAGTATTGTTTGTTTTTAATAAGTTTATTTATGCATATTTAGGGCTTTTATGGGGTTTTTTTAGCTTTTTAGTATTTTTGAGGCTTTAGGTTTTTTATGGTCTATTAGGGGTTTATATGGTTTTAAGGGTTATTAGGGGGCTTATGTTTTTTAGGGTTTTTGGATATTTTTGGTTTTATAAGGTTTTTAATATTTTTAGTGTTTATGGTTTTATGGATTTTTGGGATTTTAAGAGTTCTGGGGGTGTTTTATTGGTTTTATGGTTTTCCCAGGGGATTTATTAATTTTAGGGGTTTTAATACTTTTAAAAGGGTTTTAGGATTTTTGAAGGCAATTTAGTGTTTTTATATTTTTAGGGTTTTTATTGGGTTTTCAGGTTTTTGCAGCTTTTAGGGTATATTACTATTTATAAGCATTTTTAGGAGTTTGGGATTTTATATTTTTTGATTATTTATATATTCTTATATTTTTAGTGGTTTTTGGTTTTTTATGTTTATTAGGGTTTTCTTGTATTTTTAGGGTTTTTAGCAGTTTTCATTGTTGTTTTAGGGTTTTTAGTGATTAAGGGGTTTTAGGTGTTTTATAAATTTTTACAGTGTTTTATTGGTTTTAGGTTTTTCCTAGTTTTTAGTGTATTAAAGTGATTATATCTGTTTTTGGGATTTTATTGTTTTTAGTGTTTTTTGTAGTTTTAGAGTTTTTAGGGTCTTTAATGTTTTTATGGGTCAATTATTTTTTATAGTATATTTAGGTTCTTTTAGGGTTTATAGGGTTTTTAGATTCATTTAGGGGTTACTCATGGTTTTTTGGTTTTTTTTGGATTTTTAGGGGATTTTAAGTTTTCTTATGGTTTTAGGGTATTTTAGAGTTTTTGAGTTTTCTTAAGGGTTTTAAGATTATAAGGGTTTTTAATATTTTTAGGGTTTGTAGGGATTGTAAATTTTTATGTTTTATGGGGTAGGGGGGTTATGTTCTTACACACTTTTTGAGTTTTTGAGGGTTTTTGGGAAATCTAGGCTTGTTAGGTTTTTAGTATTTTTTAACCTTTTTAGGGGTTTTATGGATTTTAATGTTTTTTGGGTTTTGGGGGGTTTTATGGTATCTTAGGGGGTTTTATCACCTTTAGAAGATTTGTTTTGAGTTTTTAAGGGGTTTGGGGCAAGGAAGGCTTGGGTCCAGGCTATTCTTGGCACCCCCCCAAAATTAATTAAAAGAAAAGACACAGACACTACAGACAAGGGAGGGGAGGGATCCACCGATCCACACCCAAAACCCCTTACGACCTCAGCTCGAAGGCTATAGAAAGAAAGGAAAAAAAGAAAAAAGCTAAAGACAAACAAGTCAAAAAGTCCAAAAGGGAAAGCACACAAGGGTAGGACCAGTCAACATCGCCACCAAAATACTCCAGGTCCACACCTCGAAACCCCATGCCCACACCAAAGACGTTTCCACCAGTATCTTCTCAATCCCATTCAGATGGTGAATATTTTCGTTTCTTGAAGAGGACAGAATAAATCCCCCAATGCCTTGGTTGTTCTAGAGTCAACTGATATTTGGAAGACATTTTTTTAGCCACCCCCACTTGGGATCATAATCATTATTTTTAGAATCGCTAGAATTAGACCTAGTAGTCATGGTCCATGGAATATTAGAATAATCCTTCCTATGTCCCCTCATTATGGGAGCATAAATGAACCTTCCAAACTCCTCCCTCTCATACATGATGACATCACTAGATGAGGCTTTATCATAGATCAAGGCCTCAGATTTTCTATTTCCATCCTTTTTTTCATCATTTGTGACATCCTTCCATTTATCATAAAATTTATAATAACTATAGAGTTTTAGGATTTCCTCCTTAAAATCAACATTTTTCATTTTAGTGCCATGATCCCCATCACCTGGAACCTACACTATCATATCAAATTCTCTTGAATACATAAAATCCCATCCCATAAACTACGACTGCACATTCGTGTCCTCCCAAATCATGTCCTCTATAGACAAACATTGAGAATTTATTTTATAGACCACTTCATGCACCACTAGAACTAACTTCAATCCCTGAACCACCTCTCCTCTGGATCAACATAATAAATTAGGTATGATTTCCTCTGGTCCTAATACCTATCCTCATTCCCCATAACTTATTTCCTTTACTCATTCCCAGAGAAAGCAATATGATCCAATTTCCTTTCTTCATGCAAAAAACTCGAATTCTAACCTTAATTATTTTCCTTCTGCCCAGAAAAAGTAATCTGAATCATTTGCAAGACATGCAGATCACACTCTGTATGCCCAACATAAAAATTCAATGGAAAACCAGTATTATCCCTTACCCCATCTAAAATTGTCCTCACATCAATATGAGGTACATCATCCACTAAAATATAATCATACTCACATAAAGAAACAGAATTGTTCGAATTCAAATAATCCTTATAAGGAACAAAATGCACAAGTCAAGTTTTAATCTACTAAAAACACAAGAGACCTTTGCATTATTCAAAGTAACCTATAATGGCTTCTGAAGATGCATGATAACATCACTTCAGATCACATAAGTATGAGAAAAATCTTATACACTATGTGCTAATCTGATTCCTTCATGAATATCAAGACCCACAAGGCATGTGCGGCCCACATAGACTTCAATATGAACTGGTTTCATTTGAGGAACTTCAATACCAGATGCATTCAACTGCAACATATCACGCTTTCACACCACCAGTATATGACATAGCCTCTTACACATCAAATAGAAATCATACCATTACTAAAAATGAATGATTTATTATAACAAAATTCATCACTAACAACAATCAATAATGAATCAATAAACAGTTTTGATACATCCACTTCAACACAGATTTTGGGTGTGATCAGTTGAAAAACAGCAAATTTCCTGCTATTTAAGATGATATATCACCCAAAAGTATTCCCAAACATACGAAGAATGTAATAATTCTGAAATTAATGTAGTAGTTCAGGGATTCTTACAAAAATATCCATTTTCAATGAATACTTCTTCATATAGAAATCGTAGGATCATTTGGAGAGTAAAAATGAGATCTATTAGAACTTAGCAAGGAATAAGACAAAGAAAATATGAGATGATCCTCCAAAGAGAATCAAACCATGAAATGATTGGATTTTAGGTTTTGTTAGAATTTTTTAGGGATTTGGGTCTTTTAGGGTTTCTAATTTCTTTTAGGTGTTTAGGGGTGTGTGTGTGGGGGGGGGGGGGGTTAGGTTTTGTAAGGTTTTTAGTTTTTTTATAAGGATAATAGGTTTTTTAGGGTTTTAGAAATTTTATGTGTTTTTTAGTGTTTTAGGGATTATTAGTGATTTTAGGGGTTGTTAGGTTTTTTAGTATTTTTACATATTTTTAGGTCTTTTAAAGTTTTTATGGTTTTAAGGGTTATTAGTGTTTTTGATATTTTTTAGCAGTTTTAGATTTTTAAGGATTTATGGTATTTTAAGGGTTTAAGGATTTTTAGGGTTCTTATGGATTTTTAGTGGTTTTAGGTTGTTTTAGAGTTTTTAGTGTTTTTAAGGGCTTTCAGGGTTTTTAGGGGTTTTAGGAGTTTCTTAGGGTTTTATGTTTTTTATTACTGTTTTATATTTTATGGGGTTTTAGAGTTTTTATGGTTTTACATTTATTAGGGCGTTAGAGTTTTAATGGTTTTAGGTGGTTAATAGCATTTTAGGATTTTTAGGTTTTTACGGTTTTATGTTTTTTATGGTTTTTATGATGTTTAAGGGGTATTTACGTAATTTTGTGTTTTATAGTGGTTTTGGATCATTTATATTATTCAGGTTTTTAGGGGAAATTTGGTTTTTAGGGTCTCTAGGTTATTTTAGGGTTTTTTTGTTTCTAACTATTTTTAGGGTTTTAAGGTTTTTTAGATTTTTTTATTTTGGTTTAGGGGTTTTATGGAAAGGAAGGCTCGGGGCTAGTATATTCCTGACCTCCGCCAAAATTTATTAAAAAATACACGAAGACACTGTAGACAAGGGAGGAGCATGGTCAAACAACCCACACCCAAAATCCCTTAAAAAACACACACACACAGACCACAAAAAAGAAAAGAAAAGAAAATAATACTCAAACCAGACACAACAGCGGCATCATCACATCACATCTAGCCAATACCAGCATCCAACAACACCACATCAAATCATTACAGCTACATAGCAGCAGCAACACATCCAAACCAACCATCCTTAGCAACCAACCACACCAAATCCGACATCATAGCCAATCACAACCAACAACATCAAACCAAAGCACAAGCACCACAACCAAATGTGGCCATCATCCCCTCCCAGTAAACAACCAGAAGCATTCCCAACCAAGAAACAATCTACATCTAGTAGCAGCAAGACCATGAACCACAACCTCCTTACCACCAAACTAAGCAGTACCCAGAATCATAGACATCAACCTCACAATTTTTTAGGAACGCATAAGGCCACCAACTAATCAGAGATACCAAGAACCATAACTTCAGCGCCTCCTAGCTCAGCAGTAACCCGCATTCAACATCACAAATTCCAACATCCATCACCATCTCTCCAAGAAAGTTTACCACCAACAACATAGATCCACCACCACCAGAATCATAAGCACCACCTTCATCAAATCTTAGCCAAACATCAGCCATTATCCAGCCCAATAACATTGGATAACCAACACCTCTTTCATCAGTTATCAACGATGCAGTAAATGGTACCCAGCAGCTCCAAAACCAGTGACCAACACCTCATGACCATTCACCACACAACAAACCACACCCAGAAACAAAGACGATGACATAGGGCCACCAACACTAATGCCTCGCCCCAGACCACAGAGAACCCAAAAGGAACTCCCAGACCAGTAGGAAAACCATATCACAGCACAAAAAAAACAACCTACAATCACGACGTCAAAAATGAAAAAAGATGAAAGTCCAAAGCCATGAACCTACTCCTCCTGTGAAAACCAATCGCGAGCAGATCTCATCACTGAAATCTGAGAGGACCAGACCATCACACCACCGAGAAATTGGGGTGTTTGTCGCACCTACCTGATACCTTCACAAATCCAACTAAGCCATTTCAAAACTGGATCCAGCGTTGACTTCGCCATTGACCTAGAAAACCGCCATT
Organism: Viscum album; assembly: GCA_963277665.1. Taxonomy (NCBI): domain Eukaryota; kingdom Viridiplantae; phylum Streptophyta; class Magnoliopsida; order Santalales; family Viscaceae; genus Viscum; species Viscum album. Next base: position 1,010,421,542 of record OY728126.1, read on the forward strand.
CCCTCACGTCGTAACAAAGGAGGCACACCCACGGGGGAAGATCATCCGAGGCCAAGATGAAAAGCCGCTAGATCTAAAACATACCATTACTAGCCATGCATGAACAAAGCCGCTAGATCCTGTCACCATTGAGCGCGATCCTTTACTCCCACAAATGATTCAGAGGAGAATACCGCCGAGACGGAGCTCCATCCGTGTCTGAGAGAACATGTAAGAGAACAATGAAGTCACCGGGAAAGAATCCAGAAGAAGACCCTGAAGATCTCCACACCGGGAGGGGGATCCCAAGAGAGAGAGGTGACATTTTTAGGGGTTTTATGGGGTTTTAATGTTTTTAGGGTTTTATGGTTTTTTTGGGTTTTAGGTATTTTATGGATTTTTAGTGTGTGTGGAATTTCTTATGTTTTCTGGGGGTTAGGGTTCTTATGGGTTTTAGGTACTTTTATGATTCTAAGTATTTTAGTTTTTTTATGATTTTTCATTGGTTTTTAGTTCATTTACGGTTTTTTGGTATTTTATGGTTTTTAAAGATTTTAGGGGGTTTTAAGGGGGTTTGGGGGGGGGGGGTTTAGGGGTTTAGAGTGATTTTTAGTATTTTGTGCTTTTTAGGTTTTTTAGGTTTTATATTTTTCAGGGTTTTTGGGTGTTATAGTTTTTTATATGTCTGAATTTTGATGGTTTTGGGAGTTTTTATGGTGTTAATCGGTTTAATGTTTTTTAGGGTTTTAAGGGGTTTGGTGGGTTTTAGGGTTTTAAGGTTTTGTTAGGGGTTTTTAGGTATTTTAGGGTATATTATGGGTTTTAAACTTTTTATTGTTTTTAGTCTTTTATGGGTTTAGGGGTTTCCGTTTGTTTTTGGGTTTTAGGGTTTTTAGGATAGTTTTAGGGTTTTGGGTGTTTTAGGATTTTTTGAGTTTTAGTGTTTTAGAGGGTATAGGGTGTTAAGGTGTTTATTTTTATGGATTTTGGGTTTTAAGTGGTTTTAGGGTTTTTATTATTTTTATTGAGATTTAGGGTTTTTACATATTTCTCATATTTTTCTAATTTTTTAGGGTATTAAGGTTGTTTTAAATTTTGTATGGGTTTTTAGTGGTTTTATGGGGTTTTATGATTTTTCGGATTTTAAAGATTTTATAAAAGGATTTCGGGTTTTTAGGGGTTCTAAGGGATTTTAGTGGTTTTAGGGGTTATAAAGTTTTTGGGATGTTATGGTTTTTTGTGTGTTTTAGGGGGGTTATGGTTCATTTAGGTTTTTAGAAGGTTTTTAGGGTTTTTACGGCCTTTTGGGTGTATTATGGTATTTAGTGCCTTTTATTGATTTTAGGGGTTTTAAGGTCTTTTAGGGGGTTTTACTTTTTTAGGATTTTTAGAGGATTTAAGGGTTTTTAAATTTTTAGGGGTTTTATAGTTTTTTGGGGGGTGGGTAGGGTTTTATGTAGTTTTAGGGAAAGGTAGGTGTAGGATCATGCTATTCGAACTGCCTAAAATATATTATAAAAAGACACAGCACACAGGGGCGGGGTTGAGAAAATCGACCCATACCCATAAAAGAAGCAAAAAAAAACAAGGATGAAAAAGACACAAAACACAAGACACAACAGCAACCTCAGCACGTCCTATCCAATCAACACCAGCATCCCACAACTCAAAATCCAATCATCACAACCAGAACATTCCTTTAGAACCTCCCAACTAACTGTGACCAATGTCAAACAACACACTTCCCAACATCCATCGAATCCTCACCCCAGATATTAAACACCAGTAAAATTGAACCACTAGCACCAAATTCATCAACCTCCACATCATCACCTCTCAGCCAAGTAGTAACCAATATCTATATCTCTAGTTTCCAACAACCAGCGTCTCCTTCAACAAATCCTATATAGGCATCAATCACCATCCATCTCCTTAATTCCCAGCAATGAGCACCTCCTTGCCAGTCATCCTCCAACAATCCACACCCAACAACATTGTAAGACCACCAGTACTGACGCCCATAACGAAATCATAGCACCCATAACTCCTTGTGCCTACCTATAACAAAACATCCCCTCATTTTAAAATAATTAAGCATCACGAACATAGATTCCCAACCAATCCATTATCTACCAGAAAAGCAGCCATAAATAAAAAATAAACAAAGAATTAGAGAACAAGAAAACCTTAGCAGCACTTTCTGCATCCTTTGAGCAGATCCGAAAACCCCCATATCAGAGCTTCGTACCAATCACCTTAATCTTCCACTAATCCAGAAAGTCCACCAAAATCCACCCAAACCCAAATCTAGAAAGGGGAGTATTTCGTCGATATGATGCTTTCTTCTGTGAAACCTTGCCTCACCAAGACTCCTCACAAGCCACCTGGATTTGAACCACGCAAGAAGTCACAAGGTTGCCTGAGAACCAGATCTGGCCTTGCCATCAGGAAAGGAGCTGAGACCCCTTGACGAAAACCCCCCCACCCAGAGAGTTGACCAAAGTCTCCATTGGTAAAGTAATTTTTGTATTTTAGAATTTTTATGTAATTTTTGGGGTTTTTAGGTAATTTTGGGTCTATTGGGTTTTTTGGGGGATTTATCTATTTTTTGGTTTTTAAGGTTGTTTGGGGAATTTTTTGTGTTTTAGGGACATTTATTTTTTTGGGTTTGATATGATTCTTTAGGTCTATTTTTGGGTTTTTTGGTTCCATTATGTACTTTATGAAGGTTTAGGGTCCTTTAAGGTTATTTTAGGTGTTTTTTTATTCCTTCATGGTTTTTGGGGCCTTCAATGGTTTTTAGGGTTTTTAATCTCATTTAGGGGTTTGCAGCATCCTTCAGGGGCTTTATAATCTTTAAGGGGTTTTTGAGCCAGTTAAGGTTTTTAGGGTTTTTAGATTCTTTTAGGTTCTTTAGGTTATTTTTTGATTTTTTAATATTTTTGTCTCTTTTCGAGTTTTATAGGTTTTGATGGTATTTCATGTTTTTACAGTTTTTAGGGTTTTACGGTTGTTTTGGTTTTATGTGTTTTAGGGGATTTAGGGGCCTTTGGTGTATTACTAGTGTTTTTTGGTTTTTTAGTGATTTTCATGATTTTAGGGTTTTGGATTTTAATTTTTTTAGGGTTTTAGAGTTTTAGTATTTTAATGGTTTAAGGGATATTAAGGTTTTTTTGGATTTTAGCAGTTTTTAGGGTTTTTATAGTTTTTAATTTTTTTGGGTATTTAGGGTTATTGTTAGTTTTAGGGGTTTTATGGGTTTTTAAAATTTTAGCTTTTTTTATTATATTTCTCGATTTTAGGATTTTTAGGATTTTTAAAAAATTTAGGGTTTTAGGGTTTTAATGGGTTATTTTTAGTTTTAAGTGTTTTTATGGTTTTGATGGTATTTTAGGGTTTGGAAGGAATTTTAGTGGTTTTATGGGTTTTAGGGTTTTTTGTTGTCTTAGGTGTTTTAGGTTTAATGGGTGTTAGGTTTTCTATGGATTTTAGGGGTTTTAGGGATTTTTCATGTTTTTAGAGTTTATTAGGGGTTTTATGGTTTTGGATCAATTTAAGGGCTCTTATGGTTTTGACAGATTTTTAGGGTCATTATGGCGTTTTTGATTGGGTGGGGGGTATGAGTTTTTAGGGTTTTTGGGGGTTTTATGGGTTTTTTGAGGTTTCAAAGTTTATTTTGGATTGATTTATGGTTTTCTATTTTTTAGGGTTTCCTGGGTTTTTAGGGTTTTTAGGATTTTTAAGGGTTTTGAGGTCATTTTATGGATTTTAAAAGGTTATTTAGGTTATTTTACGGTTTTGAGTATTTTTTTTTCTTTTAGGGTTTTAGGGTATTAGTGGTTTTTATTATTTTTAAGGGTTTTAATGGTTTTAGGTGTTTTATAGTTTTTATGGTTTTTTGTTTTTTAGGGATTTTTTGTTTTTTTTTTTGTTTCGTGTGTTTATTCTGGTTGATTTAGGGTTTATAGTATTTTATTTATTTATGGGGTTTTACGGTGTCTATGGGTTTCTGAGTGTTAAGAGTTTATAGTGGTTTTTAGGTTTTTAGGGGTTTTAGAGGATTTAGGGTTTTTAGTGTTTTTGGATTATTTAGGGTTTTTAGGGGGTTTTAGGGTTTTATGTATTTTATAGTTTTTAGTATCATTAAGGGTTTTATGGGTTATAGGGTTTGTGGGTTTTATAGGTTTTTAGTGTTTTCAGTGTTTGGGGGGATTTCATTTTTTAAAGGTGTTTAGGGGTTTTAGGGGTTTTAAGGTTTTGTAGGGTTTTGGGTGGTTTTAATGGGGCGTTGGGAACATTTTTATTTTTTTAAGGTTTCTACGGTTTCATTTATTTTTTGGGGTTATTAGGGTGTTTTTGGATTTTTAGGGGGGTTTTGGGATTTTGGGCCTTTTAATAATTTATTGTTTTTATAGTTTTTAGGGTCTTTTAATGTTTCAGGGTTATTATAATCTTTCATTGGATTTTACATATTTTTGGGTTTTTATCATTTTAGGTAGTTTTATTTTATTAAGTGTTTTGGGGTATTTTAGGTTCTTTAGGGAGTTTTAAGATCTATTACATTTTTAGTGGTATTTAGTGTTTTGGGGTTTTTAGGATCTTTTAGTTGTTTTAGTGTACTTTACAATTTTTAGGGTTTTTGGGGTGCTTTATGGTTTTCTTATGGTATTGTAGGGTTTTTAGGGTTCTTAAGGGGTTTTATGGTTTTTATATTCTTTAAGTGTTTTAGAGTATTTTAGGGTCTTCAAAAGGTTTTTAGTGGTTTTAGTGTCCTTCTGATGTTTTTTAGGGTGGTAGGGTATTTTAGTGTATTTTAGTGTTTTAAGATTATTTTAGGGTTTTAGGGTTTTGGAGTATTTTTTTTGTGAATTATGTGTTTTATGGTGTTTTAGGGGTCTTAAGTGTTTCTAGGGTAATTAATGATTTGCGGGTTTTTAGGTTTTTTTTGGGTTTTTAGGGGTTTAGTGTTTTATACTGTATAGGGGTTTTAATAGTTTTTGGGTTTTATGGTTTTTAGAGTTTTCAGAGTTTTTAGGATTTTAGAGTTTTTTAGGGTTTTAATGTTTTTTTGGGTTTTTTTTTGGAGTTTAGGGATTTTTGGGGGTTTAAGGGGGTTCATGGATTTTTAGTTGTTTTGGGGGTTTTATGTGTTTTAGGAGTTTTAGAGTTATTACGGGGTTTTGAGTTTTTCTGGGGTTTTAGTGTTTTATGTTTTTAGTGATTTTAGTTTTTTAGGTATTTAAATGGGTTTTGGGGGTTTTATTTATTTTATAGTTTAATGGGGTTTTATTGTATTTAGGATTTTTTTGGGTATTAAGGGTTTTTATGTGTTTTTTGGGTTTTTCTGGTATTTAGGAATTTTAAGAGGATTTTCGTTTTTAACAAATGGGGGGGGGGTATTTAAGGATATTTAAGGATTTTTTGGTGTTTCTAGATTTTAAGGATTTTTAAGGGTTTTTTTGGATTTTAGGGTTTTCAAGGCATTTTTAGGGGTTTATGGTTTTTGTGTTTTTAGGGGGTTTAAGGGTTTTTATGGAATTTTAGGGAGTTTTATATGGTTGTTTGGGGTCTTTTAGGATTTTATGGTTTTTTTGGGTCTTTTAGGGTTTTTAAGGTTTTGGGGGTTTTAGGGTTTTTAGGGACTTTTTGGGTTCTATGGTTATTTTTTTTTTTTGAGTTTTTAGGGTGTAGGGTTCTATATTAGGGTGTAGTGTATAGGTTTTAGAGTTCAGGGTATGGGGTTTAGTGTGTGGGGTAAAGGGGTTAGGGTGTAGGTTATAGGGTGCATGGTTTAGTGTGTAGGGTATAGAGTTTAGGGTGTAGGATTTAGGGTTATGGGTAGTATAGGATTTAGGGTGTAGGGTTTATTGTTCAAGGTATATCATTTAGGGTGTAGGTTTTTGGGTTTAGGGTGTTGGTTTTTGGGATTTGGGTGTAGGTTTTATAGTTTTGGGTTTAAGTTATAGGGTTTAAGGTGTTGGTTATATAGTTCATGGTATATGGTTTTGGGTTCTCAGTGTAGGCTGTATGGTCTGAGCTGTAGGGTTTAGGGTTTATGGTGAAGGGTATAAGATATTAGGTGTAGGTTTTTTGGGTTTATGGTGCAGGGTATACTGTTTAGAGTCTAGGGTTTAGAGTATAGTGTATAGCAAATAAGGTTTTGGGTGTTTGGTTCCTTCTTTATAGTGGTGGGTATTTGGTTAAAGGTGTAGGGTTTAAGGCTTAGGGTTTAGGGTATAGGGTTTTGGGTGTATGGTTTAGAGTTTATTGTATAGGACATGTGGGTTAATGTTTAGGTTTTAGATGTTATGGTTTATGGTTGAGGTTCAATGGTGTCTGATATGGGGTTTTGAGTGTGGGGTGTTGGGTTTAGGGTATATGGTATAGGGGTTAGTGTGTATTGTATAGGATTTAGGGTTATTGTTTAGGGTATTGGGTGTAGTGTATAGGTTTCAGGGTGTTGGGTTTAAGGTGTTGGGTATAAATTTTTGGGTGAAGGATTTAATGTTTAGAGTGTAGTGCATAGGGTTTTTGTTTAGGGTATATGGTTTTTTGTGTAGGTTATAGTGTTTAGTGTGTAGGGTATAGTGTTTTGGTAGTAGGGTATTGAGTTCATGGTGTAGGATATTTGATTTAGGGTATAGGGTTTTAGGTGTAGGGTATAGGGTATGGGGTGTATGGTATAGGGTTTAGGTTGTAGGGTTTAGGGTTTATTGTTTATGGTGTAGTGTCTACGTATTAGGGTGTAGGGTTTTGGGTTTAGTGTTGGGGGTATATGGTTTTAGGTGTGGGATTCAGATTTTATGGTGTGTGATATACAATATAGGGTGTAACCATTTAAGGTGTAGGGTTTTAGGTTTTGGTTGTGTTCATTATGGTTTATAATATAGTGTTTATAGTTTTTTAGGTTTTTAAAGGTTTTAAGGGGTTTTAGTCTTTTTGATTTTCTTATGTTTTTAGGGTTTTTTATTGGGTGGGGTTGGGGGTAAGTGTTTTTACGTCTTTTCATTTTTAGGGGATTTTTAGTGGATTCTTGGGTTTTTTTATTTTTGGGGGTCTTATGTATTTAAGGGGGTATAATCCTTTTTAGGTTTTTTCAATCATTTTATGGTTTTAGGGTTTTTTTGTTTTTATTGTTTTTATGGTTTTATGTATTTTTAGTGTTTTAGGGGTTTAATTGGTTTATTTATTTTTTTAGGGGATATATGTTTTTTAGAAATTTATTGGAATTTTGTGGTTTTAACAGTTTTAGGGGTTTTAGGAGTATTTATGAATTTTATGGGTTTTTATGTTTTTAGGATTTGAAGGGGTTTTTTGGTTTTTTGGTTTTTTAGATTGTTTAATTGTTTTTAGTGGTTATTTGGGTTTTACAATTTTTTTTGGTTTAATAGAGTTTTATTGATTTATTATTGGTTTTAGGGTTTTATGGTTTTCTTTTATTTTTTAAGTATTTTTAGGGTTTTAGTGTTTTTTTGTTATTTGTGATTTTTAGTGTTATCATAGATTTTTATAGGGTCTTTAGGGTCTTTAGAGTTTTGATAGTTTTTAGGTTTTTTAGTTTCTTTTAGTGGTTTTAGGGGTTTATGGTTTTTTTGTAGTTTTTAGGAATTTTATGGTTTTTATATGGTTGTTAGGGTTTATGGTTTTTTATGGTTTTAGGGGATGTTAGGTCTTTTAGTTTCTTTTATGTGTTTGAAGGGTTTGAAGGGTTTTTTATTGTTTTTAGGGGTTTTAGGGTTTTATGTATTTTTTAGAGTGTTTATTATTTTATATGGTTTTTTAGTATTCTTTATGAATACTCGTGATTTTTTAGATATTTTTTGGTTTTTTAGGTCCTTTCAGGTTTTTAGGGGGTTTGGGGTTTTAGATGTTGTTCGGGGTTTTAGGTGTTTAAGGGGTGCTGTTAGAACTCTGATTCCCAGCATAACTTGGATAAGTAGGAAACCTTCTCAGGGCCTGAGCTCATGGGATATCCTCTTCAGAAATCAAACCCTAATATCCTTAAATATGGGCATTTTCCTTTGGAATAATCCCCAAATTAAACCCCCAAATCATGAAGGCATCCTTTTCCGGAAGTAATTCAAAAATCATTTCTCTCAAAGGACTATACTCTCCAACGAGACTCACCGAACTACACAGGCTTTGATTCCCATCCACATGGGATATGTAGGAAGCCTCCTTGAGGTTCAAACCTAACACTTCAAATCAAACCTATTCTCCTTAGGCCATATTCCCAGTAGGGTCTAATCTTACTTGGAAACCCATATCCTTTCCATGTTTTTTAGGCTTCTTAGGCATACTTCCCACACCAAACATTGACTAAGCACATTTTTCTTCTATGTCCATACCACATGAAAATATACTATACAGATGGGTCCTTATCACATGACCTTAAACGGTATAATGTGTCGCATTAAGCGGCACTGAACTATGAGGGTTCTGATTCCTTTCACAAGGATACCTAGGTAACCCATTTCATGGGTACAATCCCTACATCAAAACTAACATTTTTCTCCCTAGATGACAATAAATTTCAGAGTTCCCCACTGAGTGGATTAAAAATTAGTACCATCATAACGATGATTAAAAGAATATTTAAATGGTGTATGAGAGGATACCATTGATAGAGAACCCCAAATACTTATGGATGTCTCCATTAATTATGAACCTAGAATACATACTGATGATTCTAAATTTTACACATGATAATAAGTGATTGAAATTACAAGCTAAACTTAGGTTAACAAGGGTTAATTAATAAGGATTCATGAAAATATCTTAAATGTATAAAGAGAGTCCTGAAGTAGACAATAATTCTCCCCAAAAGCGTGTAATGAGTCCAACCTCCCATCCTATCGACCAATGCACATTCCTAAGTATCGTAAAGTTCACACTTGATGAATTCCTTCCTTTAGAAAGCAGGTCCCTTTTGGATAAAGAAATTTTGGATGTTTTTGGTTCCATGAATAAATCCATTGGAAACCACTTTGAAGAAGTGATTCTTAAAATTTAAACACACGATTCAAGGAACTATGAAAAAAATGGTGAACCAGACATTAATCCTTGGCCAAGTTAATAATGTTACCCACCTATCAGACCCCTATCAATTGATAAAGAAAGGCCATAAAAAGGACTAAATCATGTATGCATCCATCAAAAGATGTCTCTTTAATAGCGTTTATTGTTGTTTCCAGTTTTTTTCTCAAAATTCCATTCAGTCCAAAATGTATGTCTTCATGACGACATCTATGAACTTCTTGACCATTGCTTAGGATAGATCCTCATCCATGGGATGGACGTTATGACCCACCCAGGATCTTCAACGCTGGGTCTCCAACATGCTGGTAAAGGAGTACCTTCATCATGGTATAATCCTAACATAAAAGGCTGCCCGACAGGCCCTCCAGGTCAATAAAAATCCTCGATTGTCAAACCAACAATGAATGATGATAAAAAAGAAGAAGGTTAAAACCACTATTTTGGGTCCTTATCTCTAGAACGCAGCAACCAACCCCTTCTATACTATAGGGTGGTAGATCAAGAGGTCACTCATGGCCCCAATTTAAGGATGCATGGGTCCTTCCTGAGGAATCCCACCAAAAATCGCAGCCAACCGAATCGCACGGTAGTAAACCCCCAAAATGATGGGGGTATTTCATCGAGACATTAATCTTAGGTATCTCAGATCCAGGCATGCAAGAATAACCTCAATGGAAAATATTTGTCCAATAGGTAGCAGGTTCATATAACTTCCCCCTATGAGAAAGTCCATAAACCAAAATTGATGGAGAACAACGAGTGGGAACAAACACCCATCTGTCTTAATTTTTCAGTTCATTAGACTCATCTAGAATAAACCCTCCAATCCCACAAGATAAATCCACTGGAATACCATGAACAAGCACATACACCTGTTTACAAATTATCAGCCAGTCAGCAGGCTCGTCTGACCGCATTTAAAGACACCTGTCAATCCAATGTGGTGGAAACTGGTAGATAAAAACATATACCTTCTTATAATCACTAATTTCTTCAGTAGTATAATCTTTCAGTATTGAAAGAATTCCATCAACCATGGTTGACAAAAAATAGCCAGCTGGCACATACACCTCCCAGTATTCATCAAGCCTGCCAACAGTCTCGTTTGGAAACACCCAGATAATTTAGTCGAAAATCTCTGATGAAATATCTAGGACAGACTCAACTATATACCCCCAAACATGTGTACTGTCAATACCCATTGATAGGAAATGGAGGAAAAGAGAAGGAACATACACCTACTATCAATATTAAATGGGAATATATTTCTGTTTCAGTCATTGAAGTCACCAAACGAATCATATCAATGGTGAAAGGGCAGACAGAAATTCATGCCCATATTTTGGAAGCATGCCCGGATATTATAACAACTACTTTAGTTGTACCATGGGAATAAACACATAAATCTATCCCTACACCAAGGATGACACATCGACATGCCATCCCAGAGTAGATACACACCTCTATTCTAGTCCAGGAGTGTCATGGGGAATAATCCCACATATCATACGCATAAAAGAATTGGGAACATACACCCTTTCCAATTGTAGGTAATCTGTCCGTTCTGGTGATAACTACAAGGCAGACACATACACCTGCCCATGATAACCACTTCTCCCAGCGAGTGGCCCTAACTAAGTGTAAGAGAACATCAAAGAATAAGTCTCTCCAAACACGGTTGTAAAATCAAGAGTTAAGCTACAATATGACTTCTCTTAATGATGGAGTTCTTGAATCCCTCATACATTTATCCGTTGAATCTCTAGATTCTACCCTCTCATTACCAAATTATGTGATTAGTAGTAGTAATTCTGAAGTTCTTCAATAGACACTTCATCATGAAGGCTTGATTCATGAAAATTCGGTCAATCCAGAGATCCTATCTCCAAATGAGAGCCATGGAAACCCACCATGTGTCCAAAAGACCTAGGAGAAAGAGGATTTATTCCTTGCTGTAATCCACCATGGTGGTCCTCATTGTGATGGAATTCACTATGAAAGTCCTCTCCGATGTAGTATTTTGCACTGTCATGATAATTATATAATTTATAATGTAGTGATAATAAATCCCTCCTATCTCGAGGCACTTTCAAACACAAGGCCATTCATGTTTGATGCCTTGTCGTTAGTAGGTGAAATACATTCTCAACTAGAAGACATCTTAAGGGAACAATCATTCTCCGAACCTCCCTTGGGTCATCTGCCTTATAGTACAGAGCATCCACATTGGTCAGATCAAGTGGAGAAACCTCTATTGAAGGATGATGAAGATATGAAAAACATGAGAAATCAATTGGCTAAAGGTGAAATACCATTCATGTTATGGCCTTTAGAAAATTCTCAATATAATATTCCAGAATTTATGCCCGAAGATTGCATTCAGGATATCCACCTCAACTTATGGAAGACTATTCATCATTTGAAAACCAAATTATTACCATATGATGAATATTAATATCATGTAAAGGTAATATAATGGTTGCAATGCCAAATTGACTTGGCATCTCACTTAGTTTCCCAACATCCAAATGTTGAAAAGAAGCCGAGAACCCTTCACCATTCATGCCTCAATTATCTAAAGCGGCTACACTAGTTAATTTATGACACCCCATCTAGTGTTTGTATTAGAGGATGGGGTGAACATGGAGCATTTAATTTCGCTGCACTCAAGAATCAGAAAAGTCTTCCAAAAGTGGTCTCAAGTAATGTTATTTCTCGTGGTCGGCCACAATCAATAGATTTTTAATGTAATCAAGTGTATGTTCAATAAAAATCTTGATCTATATTTCATCAGAGTCAAGCCCAAAGAAAAGAAGTTGTTGAGTTAATTTTACATCATGCATATGAGAATCTTGAGCAGGCCATCAACTTAGAGAATGTTATCTGTCAGATAACACAAATGTCTGAAATAGCACAATGATTTTCGAAACAGGTTATTTGAGTGGTTGTCAGATAATGCACCAAGCTAATGTCCAAAAAAATCACCAAATTAGAAGACCAGGTGTGTGAATATCATCCATAACAATTAAAAAGACACCCTAGCTTGTTGGTCTAGGGGCTTGTTTAATTCAACATTCATATTTATTAAAAAATGTTCAAAGGTTTGAAGAAGAAGAACAAGAACAACCCCAACTTACAGGGCTGGGGGATTTCACATCTATAATCCCCTCCTCAATGAAGGTTAGTTTTCTCATGATTAGTTAAGAATCCACAAAGTAAGAGCACAACTGAATTATCCTAGGATTCCCTTTAGGTTTATATCTTTCAAAAATCTCTTGATAATCCATCATATATAAGAGAAGAGTCTCATGAATGATACAAAGGGAGACGATATTACAAAGATACTGACAGAATTACATCAATGAATTATGCATCAGTAAATTTCATTAACACCATTATAGAAGATCCTCTAGAAAATGATTCTATTTCAGGAGACATAGAATAATAAGTTCATATCCATAATATGACACACAATGAGGAAAATGAATAAGGTGTACACACATGAAATTAGAGGCTTACCCAAAATTTAGGTACGCCTTCAAATAGCCAAATCTCACTCCTTCGAAAGGAATCTAACAAGGGGAAAGGTAAAATTCAGATTGCATTTCACTTTTCCACTAGATACGGTCAATATCTTTCGCTTGAATAGATATTTACATAGTAAGAAGAGGAGATGAAAGAGTTGAAAAGACTCAATACAGAGTTTCTTCGAAGCAGCATTTCTGCTAGGCGTACTCCCCAGACAGGTCCACCACGTTCACATCCTATAAGAGCTACTCCTCATAGAGTATTTGTAGTAATTATATATGTAGATAATGAATTCCCTTGATTGGGTACACAACTAAGGTAGGATTAAACACATCCTGATAGGCCTGTTCCGATGGATTATCTATGAAAAATACCAGCACCACTACCAGTGGTTTTGCCTATCATTTCACCATATCAAGCTCTATCTATTGTACTTGTATAGGTCCCAGCTCATCTGGGTCTTCCCCATGTTCTTTTGAACACAATTCAGGAATTAATAACTCGATTAGAATCCGTGGAAGAACTTCATACACTAGTTTAGCTGGAAAAGAAAGCTTCCCATGAATAGGTGGATCTGATTCATCCCCCACCAAATTTTGTGAATACCACATTTTCAATATTTAATGGTTCAAGAGATTTGGAATAAAACATAACATATTTTGTTTCTTATTGTGATCCCATTATGGTAACTCCTAAACAATAAGAAGCGGTAAATCATATGTGTTTTGTGCAGTCATTATATGGAAGATCTTTTGTCTAGTATACAAGATTTCAATCTTGATAAATTATGGGATGGGAAGATCTCCGTTAGAAATTCCATCATCAATTTATCTTAATGCTACCGAAGTCAACAGTTTTTGATCTCACAAATTTCCAAAAAAGGGAAAATGAAAGAGTTTCAAATTTCATTGAATGGTGGAAAGGATTAACATATTCCTTAAGTTTGGCACTCCCTCATGAAGAGTTGCTTCCAATTTGTGTGGAAAATATGTGTGTTGAGTTACACACACCACTGATCCCTGTGAAATAAACAAAAATGTTTAGATTCCTTACTTCAATTTCTTAATAGAAAGAAGATTATATTATAGAAACTAAAGCTAGAACTCGTGTAATTTCATCAACTCTGGGAAGGAGAATATGGAAAGTAGAGGCTTCTACCATTACCCTTAAGCAAGAACATGTACCTGATTTCACTTCAAAACCTTCATCATATCAAAGGGATCCACCACTAGAGCATCAGCAACAACAACTGCCTCATGAAGATGATCAAACAGATCAAATGCAGAAACAATTTGTAGAATTAATGAAAAAAAATTATTCCTTCTGGAATGAACAAGTTTCCAGTTACATCATATCTGCTCTAGAAAATAATTTGGTTCAGTTTACAAGGTCAAAGAAACCAAAAAAAGAAGGATATGAAGATCTTCATAATTATTGTCCCTTTCACCAGATGTTGGGGAATCACATTCAGGAGTGTTTTGTTTTCAACGACCTCCTACAAAAAATGTTAGACTCTGGACAAGTGAAACTAAAAAGATCGATATCTTAATTAGAATGTGTTACAGCTACTCATCTAGAAGAAGAAGGTGAATGACATGAAGTCAAAAGTAAAAATGTGTAGAAATATGATTAGTGGATGATCAGAAAAACAATCAATATAACTCATGTAATTATATGAAAAAATTTTAAGAAACTGATTTTTTCTTCTGCCACTCCTACCACAAAAAAACTACCTTTATCAAGAGATCAATCCTCAAAAAATAAGAGTGATCAGAAGGACAAAGTTAAATTAGAAAAATATAATCTTATGTGAAGGTCAAAGATTTCATTGACCCTGGAATATTTCCTTCCATATACTAAAAAACAGGGGCACGGTCTTGCCAAAAAGCACAACCAGAACTATCCTGCCAAGCATAATATTCATCAGATGAAGAATTTATCTTTGGTTCTATCAACGTCATCCACTTAACAGGTCCTTATTCCAATGGTGATTTTTATTATAATGTGTCGGAGTTCCATGTATCTAACTATGGAACTAGAGGATGATTCCAAGGTCATGGATATAAGGGAAGACATGGGTTTTCTAGAAGCCACAACTTTAACTCAACCCATTCATGAACTGTATATGTGGTAGAAACTTGTGGGAGAGAACTTTAGTGGGATCAATAAGAACAAGGAGATTCTTCCACACATGTTAGATTCAATCATCCCATGATTATTTTAGAATACCAATTATAAGTCACATCATCTTCCTCTCAGAAAATATTTTGACCTAGTCAGTCTAATCTACCAAAGCAAATAGTATTTCCAGCTTCTGTTCCGACATAGGGTACATCTACAACAGGAGCGTCAACTTCTAAGGTAACTACAAAACTGCATTTCCATACATGGAAACAAATACCTCTAGACCAAAAGTATGATGTATTGAAATATTTTTCCCAATTAAAGGCCATGTTATCAATTTTTTATGCCTTAAATCTATCATAAGATCTTTGAGAAGTACTTATTGAGGCTTTGTCAGGTCCTCAAGAGTTTAAAACTGATGTTGCTGCTTTTGAGGTTTAACTTTTTGAAAATGATCCTGCAGAGTGTCATGTAGTTATATCATTTATGGATGAAGATGAATATGATGTTGTACAAGTAAATTTCATGTCCTTATATTTATTTGGAAGGGTTAAGGACATAGAAATCCGACAAGCCTTCATTGATAATGGCTCATGAGTCAACCTCATTCCCGTTTGTACAATTCGTCGATTGGGCCTCACTGAATCTAACTTATCTCCATATACATTAATGATACAAGGATATGAAAGGAAGGAGAAAGAAACTTTGGGTGAGATTATACTCAGAACTCAGTTTGGAGATCCTATATCTAATTCAATTTTAATGGTTGTTAGTCATGACACATCCTTTAATATTCTACTTAGAAGGCCTTGGCTATATGAACATGCAACCATACCTTCTTCATACCATCAATGACTCAAATACTATTCTAATGGTCAAATCAGGACATTGTATGGTGATAAGGCTCTGTTAAAAACATGTGAATATCAATACATTGAGGCAAAATTTTATCACATGAAGGGAACGAGGTCTATGACAAAGGAGGTAACCAGAATCAATTCTCCGAATGGCTTGGAGAATTTCCCATCAAAAACATTCCTACATGTGAATACATATTATGTGTTACATATCAATCAACTTGAAAGTGTAAAAAAAATATAATCACTCATCCAATAACTTCCATAATCTAAATTGTGGAAACTGAGCCTGACAGCATGGATGAAATTATTGATTCACCACGCAGTGATGGAAGATTAATTAGAGAAGTCTTAATTTCATCTACTGCAGTACAACAAGCCTCTACTTCATCAATCATAATATAATAAGTTGTTGCAGTGATAGAGGAAGACAAAATGTTGATTCCCAATCCATAATCTCCTCTTTATAACCATAGGAAGACCCTTCATCATTAGTAGGGTAAAAAATGGTGGCCTCTTCTTCAGGGTTTTCAAATACTAACTTCCCCCTAACTCTAGAAGTTTTGTTTCGTCATCTACTATGCAAGTAGAAATAGAAGAAGTAAGACATACTAAAGAAGAAGAGAAAGATCTCAGGGATGCTCCTCTAGATTTTGAGGAAGGTGTCTCTACCACTGTGGATGAACTTAGAGACATAAATCTGGGTACCGATGAAGATCCACGACCCAATATAATTAGTGTGGCCATGAATTATGAAGAGAAAGTGTTGTATAATTCATTTCTAACGCAACATCAAGATATATTTTCTTGTAATTATACAAAAATTCCAGGACTTAATCCTAATGTATCTACTCATCATTTGGGTTTCCCATAAGAACATTGCAAATTCAAGCAGGTAGCAAGAAGAACACACCCAACTCATGCCTCTAAAATCAAAGCTGAAGTTGATAAGCTTATAAAGGATAAATTTTTTAGGGAAGTTCAATACCTTAATGAGTGGAAAACATTTTCCTAGAAAATAATAATTATGTAAAACTTAGTTTTAGCATTGATTTTAGAGATCTTAATCGACATTGTCCTAAATATGACTTTCCAATCCTGATCACAGAAATTTTAATCGATGAAAAGGCTGGCTATGAAGCTCTTTCCTTCATGGATGGTTTATCTAGGTATAATCAATTCTATATGGACCTAGAGGGTGAAAATTTATAGCCTTCAGAGTCCCTCAAGGTGTGTTCTTCTATCTGGTAATTCTCTTTGGCATAAAGAATTTTGGTGCAACATATCAACATTACATGTATTATATCTTCAAACAACTCTTCGGGAAATTTGTCGAATGTTATGTGGATGATTTGATAGTTAAATTTGGACAACGTTCCAATCACTTGGATGATCTGGAGACCATATTCAATAAACATTGGCAACACAGTTTGAAGATGAACCCCTTGAAATGTGCATTCAAGGTAACCTCAAGAAAGTTCCTTGGATTTTTTTGTATGAAATCATGGTATCCAAGTTAATACAAAGAAAACAAAATCAATCCTTTCCATGTAACCTCCTCAAAATTTGAAATAATTAAGAGGAAACCAAGGACACTTGGCCTATATTTGGAGCATTATCACCAATTTAATAGGCAAGTGTTTTACCTTTATAAAATTAATGAAGAAGGGAGTCACCTGTCAATAAACTGAAGACTTTTAAGAAGAATTTGATACCCTCAAGAAATATCTCTTGAGTACATGGGTATTAATTATTTTATTTAAGAACGACCAATTATTCTCTATGTGGTAGCTTTAGGGTGATCACTGGGTGCCTTCTCTGCCTAGAAGAACGATGTTGGGAATGAAAATAACCATTATTTTCTCAGTCGAACTATGCTTGAAGAAAAAACTCAGTATTCAGGTATAGAAAAGTAATTACTCATATTAATCTTAGAAATTTATAAATTGAGTCACTACCTGCAACATTATGAGGTACAATTGGTATCTCATAATAATCCACTCAAATTTATCCTTAGTTGTTCTATGCTTACAGGGCGTTTGGCACGGTGGGCAGCTATTTTTCAATAGTTTGATATCCAGTTTGTGTCTCAGAATCCAATAAAGGGCTAGGATCTGGAAAAATTCCTTGATGAACACACATTTGAGGAAAATACATCATTGAAAACTAAACTTCAGGATGAATAGGTCTTCTCTATTCAAGATAATCCCCAAAATGGGAGATTTACTTTGATGGTGCCTCCAAAAGTCCAGTAGTAAATAGTATGGAAGACCCTAAACTCAAAAAATTTGTGGTAGGAATTGTACTTATCTCCCCAAAAAAGGCAATGTTTTCTTATTCCTTCCTATTGTCAGAAGGTGGTACCAACAATGAAAAAAATATCATGATCTCATCGCAGGCTTGGAATTAGAACTTCAGGTGCTAGTGAATCACTGAAATGTGAAAGGTGATTCAGAATTTGCAATCAAAGAAATAAATGGGGAATATTCTACTATAAAATAAGAGTTAATCCCTTTGTGTGATTACGTCAGAGGATTAATGGATGATTTTCCCTCAAAGCCGACATTGTCTTATGTACCGCGATCACAAAATTCCCAAGATGATGCACTGGATAATAAATCTACAACCATGGAATATCTAAATCAGGATGAGATAGTAATCAGAAAGCCCATCACCATGTGGTCTCACCTTTTATTGAAACAAGAATGGTGGAAATTAATGAAATTAGCCGTATTCTTGATCCATATGGTCACACCATAGAATGGAGAACCCCCATCATGGAATGCCTTAAAAATGGAGTACTTCCACCAGATCATGATGGAAAATAAAAGATCTATAGACAAGCAGCCAATTTTACTCTATATGATAGTCCAGATCACCAAAAAATCCTTTACAAACAAGGCATTGATGGATTCCTCTTCAGATGTATTTATTGAGAAGAAACAAAAGCTATCATGAAAGAAGTACATTAAAGATCTCGTGGTGCTCAACAGTCTAGGAATAGGATTTCAGATCAAATATGATGTCTTGGAAACTTTTGGCCTTCAATGACGTTAGATTGCATAGATTTCACTAAGACATTTCATCCCTGCCAAGTGCTTTCCAACTTCATTCATCAACCCCATGAGTTACTACATATAGCTAAATACTCCTATCCATTTTCCATATGGGGAATAGATGTAGTAAGACCTTATCCTCCAGCTATGGCTAAGAAGTTCAAGTACATTCTTAATTCTACTAACAACTTCTTCAAATGGGTTGAGGTAATAACTCTCAAAGAATTCAGAGGAACAAATTTTTTTAGTTTTGTTAAAATTAACATCATTAATAGATTTGGTGTCCCTCATAATATATTAACAGACAATGAAACCATTTTTTGTTTTGAGGAGGTAAAGAAGTTATATCAGGAGCACAATATTAAGTCCAACCATTCATCTCTCTATCATGCAACGACCAATGGATAGATATAGGATTTCAATAAGACTCTATAAAATATAATTCAAAAGATGGTGGATAAAGATTAGAAATCTTGGCCTGATAAATATTTTCATACTATATGTGCTTATCGGAATACAACCCACACTACCACCCAAAAAACTCCTTATTCATTGGTATATGGAATAAATGTAGTTTTTCCAATTGAAATGCAATTGACTTCACTCAGAGTTGCAATATGTGATCAGTTGTCAGTATATGAGAGGTCTCAGAAATGGTTTTATGAACTTGAATGATTAGACAAGAAAATATTGCATAATTTTCACCATTTATAAGTCTATCAGAATAGAATAGCGTGAGACTTTAACCAGAAAGTTTATATTCATTCATTTCTTCAAGTATAATTGGTATTCATCCTCAGGACTACAATGATACCAAGAATGAAATCTCCAAAGCATGATCCAATGTGGAAAGTACCTTATTCCATATATAAGGTGTCCTAATTTAGAGATTATGACTTAATATTAATGGATGTAGAGTTTATTACAACACCAACCAATGCTATATTCTTGAAGAAATACTTTGTGTTGTTGCATATATCTTCCTCACTGCAAGACTAAAAACTACACAACCCATATGTCCTCACTAAAAGACTTACAACTACACATTACAAAGTCCAAGTTGAAAGATTTTAATATACGTAACAACCATTAACGTCTATGCTTTATGACATTAAAATGCATAGAATCTTTGTCCTTATTGCACAACGTTAAACTACATGACACCATTTGTCATCATTACAAAAAATTAAGTTGTATGGTTAACGTATTCTCTACTTGACATTAGGATATTCTATATGCAAGAATCATTGATATCATTGCCACTCCTTAGTGGAACATGAGTCATTTTCTTACCTATGTCCGAATTAGATATGCATATTGGACTCATTTCAAGAGCTTTGTGTGGCTTGATTCTCATCAATTTGAGATACGTAGATACGCATGGATCTCCAATATTGGGCCCAGCTGCAACCACAAAATTTTTAGTCCCCTTTTCTTCTCTTGTATATGAACTAAATATATATATATAGTTCTCTTTTAAGATAATTATTTGATTTTCATACCATCTTTCATCTTAAATTTAATCATTCTTCTAAAATATGTTAAAGCCCCCTTCTTCAATGTTAAATTCGATTAGTGTGGGAAATGGATATTAAAAGAACTATGTGCCACATGATTCTTATCTATTTTTGAAATTTAGAGATGCCTAGATCTCTAATATTGGGCCTAACCACGATATAAAAAACCCACTTTATTCCTTATATAATAATAAAACCTCCATAGTGAATGTTTAAAGAACCTTTTATGGCTTGATTGTTTCCCCCAACATGACACATAGTGACACATGGGTTTTGTCCCATAGTCTAGCTATAATATGTCATTATTTTCATCGGTTCATCTTCTTCCTTACAACATGACGTTAAATTCTATGAAATATAAGAACTATGTTTGGCATGATTTTTTCTCCAACGAGATATGTAGTGATCCCAAGTCCAATACCTTGGCTCAACCATCACTTAATCATAGTACCCTATTCTTCACTTATGCCACCATTTTGTTACAAAAGAAACATTTACTCCTCATTTTTTTCTCACATCGAGCATATCTCACATGGGATTAAGAATTGGGTAAAAGAATTCTCTGTATAAATAATGTGTCTCAATTACTTTTTTGGGTTAATAATATTTTCAATTCATGACTTATATCTAAAAAGTATAATGTCCTCACTACACGACTTAAAACTGTACAATATAATTTCCTCACTGCATGACTTAAAATTGTAAAATAAAATGTCCTCCCTGCACAACACAATATTGATTCCAAGGAAACAAAGAATGTCCCCATTTTTACATATGAGTATGATCTATGTAAATAACTTCAAACTCATGGCCAATATTGATTCACAAATTCCTTATGTGTATTGAGCATAACCCCTCCCATATTTAACACTCTTAATATAGAATATTTTCTGACCATTATAATATTTCTTATGGTTTCTGGTGATAGAGTCTCTAATATTTGATAATTCATTTTCTTGATTATGTAGAACATGTCCTTAGGTGGCCTTGCATAATTTTCATACATAATAGGCGTGTTAGTTAAAAGATTCCAATATTTGAAAATGAATCATATTCTCTATTTGGACCTGCATAATACAACCCCCATAATGGTTTTATAAAATGATGGTAATTTCATTCATGGTTATAGTATCTTTTTCCCCTTAAAACATTGATCACAATATACAAGATTTTATATTTTAAAACAGTCATTCCTGTATATTCGTCTTGTTATAATTCTCTTTATCTGAAGTCTTCAAGACCATGGATTACACATATATCTCTCCATGTGTTCACAGAATTATTAAATAAACATGGATCACTTGAACACATATTATATTCTATTTCCATTTCTGTACCTAGTCATATGACATAAAACTACAGACACCATACCTCATAAGTTTGGTTTAGACCTTTGTAGAAGTCCTATTCCTCTGATTCTTTGGAAATCTTTATTGGAAACACCCTCCTTATATTCAGGTACCTTTTTCCCTAAACTAGAATTTGTGCTTCAGAAAATATGAATCTCCATAAACAGTCTTCATATTTTAGCAATAGAATGTAAATCTTCTGAGAGCTCCTTTTCTTGACTATGCAGTATGTGTTCCTAGGTGGCCTTGCATAATTTGCCTACATAATAGGCCAGTCAGTCAAAAGATGTCACTATTTGGATATGAAGTATATTCCCTTGTTGTACCAACATAACAAAACCCCCCATAATTGGTTTATGAAATAATGGAAACTTAGTTCTTGGAAAATAATTCCTCTATTCTTTTAGCCCTTTTCCCAAATCATTCACCAGATCTAAAAATTCCCAAATAACAGTTTAGAATTTTCCCTTACATACCTGAATATGGTAATATGTTTTTAAACAAATTATCAATAAATTTTGGAAGTCTCATACCTTTGGTAAAAGATAAGGACCATAAATTAAAGCCACACAATTTCCTCACAGCATAACTTAAAACAACACAAATAACCCTTTATTCTCAAAATCCCTTTCAATGGAAAATCCACCCATTGTGGTTTCCAGTCACCCAAATCTTATATTCCCTTATCTATCAGTAGTAAAATCTGAAACCTCTAAGAGCTATTTTTTTTGACTATGCAGTAATTTCCCTTAGGTGACCTTGCATAATTTTCATACATAATAGGTCTGTCAGTCAAAAATGCCACAATTTGGCTATGTAGCATATTCCATAGTTTTCCCTACATAACACAACCCTCATAACGAGTTTGTAAAATAATGGAAACTTATTTATTGGATGTGAATCCCTCTATGTTGATAGAAGTTTTAAATATGGTGACCATAAAAATCATGTCTCAAGATTCCACTTGGAAATATTTAAAGAATATTAAAGAAATTTATAGCCACTGAGTTTTTCTAGGGATCTAATTTCAAAATTTATGGTCAAAGTTATTAAAACTTAAAAACTATACCTTTATAGTCCAATATACCTGACTCTAAATTCCCCACAACAAGAGACATGGTACTCACTAGACTGAGAACCCATAAAGGGAATTTTGAACAAAAGTCGAGTCCCAGCTCACTAAATGTAATTAATTTTTATTTAAGTAATATTGAGAAATAGAAAGTCAAAAGATAAAATATTTTTGGGGTTTTCCATATAAACCTAGTAAAAATAAAACCATGCTCATTAGGCCCATCATCTTAATAATAAAATTTAAAGAACCCCCATTCTTGTCATTGTAATCATGATTATCTGACATGAAGGTTTGATGTTTATAAAAAATCATCACCATCATTACTTTTAATATTGCAATAAAAAAAGCATGAATGAGAATATATATGATTGAAGAAAAAATTTCTTTCATTCATATGAAATTAGAGGAAGATTAACAAAATGGAACATCTCTATCATGCTTTAAAATAGACTCTCAACATGATTCCTCATTAGTTGAACAACTTTATGAGCTATGTCATCTGCCTGTTGAAATTGAGACAACTGAGCAATTATAGCCTCCTCAGCTTGATGAAGTTATTTCTTGGTAATTGAAATGGTGGTTATCCTCTCTAATTAGGTTCCTCCGAGTGCATGGTTCAATTTCTCATGTTTTTTATAAATATCATCAAGTGGCTATTGATAATATAATGACTATTTCATGGCTTCTTGAATTTGTTGTCTGATTTCGATCGAATTCATTTTATGATCTACCTCCTCCCCAGCTAATATATCTTGGAAAATCTCAATATTGATAATATTTTTAGCCTTTTTAAAATCATTCCACAGCTTATACTCCTATTCCTATCAGCAAATAGTATCTTTCATTGCATCTTAGACTTGTTGATAATTAAATCATCCAAATCCCAATACGAATAGTGATGTTGGGTGTTTAGAAAAATGGGACAACAGCTCATCCAAAGGTTTCCCAATAATTATGATCTATATATGTATCCATTTATTCTTAAATGCCATGACAATAGCATATTTCATGTCTAAGTCTGAATCTATGTCACCACTATGGAGTAAAATGTAATCTGGAAACAAATCACTTAAAAAACTGCAATGTTCTACTTCTCTCAGAACAACAGAAACTTCACCTTCCACTGATGCCAGAGCCAACATAGAAGCTTCACTTCGTGATGTAACTATGGGAGATGATAACCCTAAATGATAAATGTAGTTCATTGTCTGTTTTAGAAAAATCAAAAAAACTGTGTATGATCCAGACAACCGATGACATTTAACAAATAATAAGTCAACCACTTGATTGGATTCATCCATGGTATTCTCAGAATCAGCAGTTTGAGTATATGTTTCCAAAGAAGGGGCACTCTCCTATGTTTTCCTAGTTTTCATAATTGAAGGCTCTGAAACATCTCCTGATAGGGGGTCTTTTATAGGTATTCCTCTAGCTTCAACAAAAGAAGGATAGAGTGGAATTCCCTATTTCTGGAGCGCCTTTGCAATAGTTTCTACAAATAAAGCTGCATAAAGTGAAATTTGATGTGAATTATCAAGTAAAATAAGAAAAATTATATATGTAAGGTGAAATAATGAGAACATACGTCCTTTCAATTCCTTATGAAAATACCCAAACTCTTTGATGGAACCTAGAATATTAATATTTTTATTAAGGGATTCCATCATTTCAGTGTATGCGGCTTGGAACGTTAAAGCATCCTCACCATTTAAGGCATCCAAAAAATGTTGGATGATGCCCATATCGGCTGTACTAACATTATATTCTGTTGGATCTTCAATTGGTACAACATCATCAGATCTTTCCAAGTTTGGATCAACATCAGTATTATTTTAGATTTTCCTAGGTCATCATTCATTTCTTCCAGAGCAATAAGAATATCATCATTGGTTATTGCAGGATCCATTATTATTGCATGATCCATTGGCAGAGGAAACTAATCTGAAATATGTTGAAAAGAAAAATATTAGAAAATATTTTAATATTGAAGAGAAATGTGTGTAATCTTACAATTAATTTTCTCTATCTAAGTAGATCCAGGAGCAGGTGAAGCTGAATCATTTGTTGTTTTATCTGCTAAAGTAGCAGATCCATCAATATGAACCTGGGTTTCTTCTGGGTTTTCCTTCTCTATTCTTGAAGAATATACTCTATGTCCCATAATATAGGAGAGGGAAACAGATCCTACAATAGGATAATTTTGATTACCAGAGTGTATTGACCAAATTATAATGCCCTGATGATAGTATAAATACTTATTCCTTTCACAAACACTTTGGACTAATATAATTTCTCTCTAGAATTTCCTTTCAAAAGCTTGAGGATAAATAAAAAACTCTTATTGAAAGGAGAATCTTGAGGTAATAGATGAGAATTACCCATATCTATTACCCCATTCATGATTCTTGATCCTAGAGAATGTCATAGAAACCTGGGAGGATCATTCGATGTATTGATGGGAGAACCTACAGGGCCATACCTTGGTGTTCCAAGAACTAGTCTGGAGTTTCATTCCCTACATTTGTGTTGAAAAAAATATACATTTCATCAATATTATTGAGGATGAATGGTAAAGAAGTTTTGAGACAAAATAAAAGGAAATTATATTCTCAGTATTAACATAAATATCTCACTCCTCCTCAGGATCAATAATTACCCCTTTATATATTCCTAAGTCTATCATATAATATAATAATCTTGAGGCTGGGATTTATTCATCCGTTGAATATATAAAATCCTCTATCTTTGTAATATACTCTTATACTTCATCTATTCTATTATCCTAATTTCAATCAGAAGGTTCCTTAATTTCACCCAAATATAGTATTTGAATGCCTTACTGGAGGAATGCCCATGCATCACTACGATCACAGGTCACACTCTCCCAATGGAGAATAACGGAAGGTCACACATAACTCAATATCAGTATGGTTGATTGTGGAGGAGGTTCAAAACCTTCTGACTGGTGAGTCTCTGCAAGCCTCCATTCTTCTTCATAAAGTTCAATTGATGTAATAGGAACCTCTTTCTGATGGCAGTGACTAGATCGCCTTGGCAATAGAGTTATTGCTTCTCTAGCCCTAGTTTTCCTACTATACCTCTTATGATGATGTTTTGAATACTCTAAAACCTCTAAAACTTATGCATCATCTCTGTCCTTAGACTTCTTACCATGATTACCATGCACAATAGTCATTGTATCTACCACTTGATATACTCCTTTTGTCAAACCCCTTGAGGATATGAAGAATACCAAACATTGTAATATCTTGCTTCCAATCCAATTGATGCATTTTATGGAGGTAATATAATCCTCAATTTGGATGCCTCTAAATCCTTTAGAATCCACAATTGACTCGCTACCATTGGTGTTTATCATGTCTAACAGACATGGCTGAAAAATTTTGTGATTGTTGAAGATATCTGAATTGACAAGAAAACCTATAAGGTACGTAATCCTCACAGATAATTTCACCATCAATACTAGTTGATAATACACCATCTCTGAATTCCATTATATAAGGCATCATCTAATAATTATTTTCTTTACCAACATCAATAAATGTTCCAGTTGGTGGGTTACTAAAAGGAGAGAAACTAAATTCTCCCGAGACATACAATGCCTTTATCACGACATCAGGTCTCAAATTTTGAGGTTTAATACCAGAAACCTTATGTAAAAATGAATTTAATTGACCATTGGGAACTCTAACAGAATTCAATAATAAGTATGAAGAAAAGTGTGATGTAATCCAGCCCCACAACACTTGGAATGACCCTAAAATTATAAATAGAGCCTACCCATTGTATAAATGCAGTAAGGAGTAGAAAATTCTTACCAATACAAGAGTTTCTAACCTAATATATTTCCATTCTACCAATTTGGATGCATTGAAAAATGTCTCTGGCCTTACACCACCTCTGGAATCACGAACTAGAATCAAGAAAATGCTTAGCCACATAGAAAGGAAGGTGTCTAAGTGTATCTTTGCATCAATATCATATTTGACTTTTTTATCCCTAGTGATTTTAGTCACCTATTTCCAATGTAAGCCAATATGCACCTGAAAAATCCCTGTTATCTGTAGAAGAACAAACAATAGGACAATAACAGGTGGGACCTTTCTCTAATGTTGGTTCTAAAAAGGCTTCCACACACACTCTATAATGAATCACTTTCTTATATTTGGGTAATTTCATTGCTATTTCGAATAGTTCATGATCTAATGGTGGTGTTCTGGTAACATCACCCCGTGTTGTACATAGCTGAATGAAATTTTCATACATTTTCCCATGAATTGGAACCCCAAATATTTGGAAGATATCCCAAAAACTAATGCCAACTTCACCATGTTTCAAATGGAAAGAATATTTTGTGGACTCCATCATCTCAGAAATTCAGGAGTGAAATCTTTTTTATAAATGTATGTTTTTCCCATCCAGACAGCTTTATAAATATAAACATCTGATATCTCTTTCCTGAATTCTACACAAGTCTGGCACACCCCAAATGCCCATATCCATTTAGGTTTCACACATCCTACTGAACAAAGATCCTAGTATTCCTTCCAAATATTAGACTGATCTATTTGAGAAGACCGAAAAGTTGAATCATAGCAATGTGGCCTTGTCTCTACAAAATGATCCTTCGTATTAGGAGTACAACCACTATTATGTAGTATGCAACCAATAGGGATTTCTCCTTCATGTACTGGCTCCCCATTGCACTAATATTCACACAGTTATAGTTGGATAATTTAAGAAACCATTTATTTGGGAGGTACATCTTAATAGTTAGAACATGGGAATTTTTTAACAGCCCATGCCCATACATGGGTGGCTAAGGACATTGTGGATATCACGTTGATATGGAATTAAACCTTTCTATAGTACATGAAGGGTACATTCAACAATGTCATAATAGTTTGGTATGATGATATTCATTATTTCATTTTGATGAGCCTTTGATTATTCAGTAGAGGTTATAAAATTCTACATTATCTGAAAAAATAATTACCAAATCCCCCTATTAGGCTGGAATTTTGACTCAAATTTCAAATAAAAGGAAAAGGAAATAAAAATATTGTCAGCGGAAACTGTTCACGTAGGTCATTCGACGAGGTCCATCATGCAGGTTATTTGACAAGGGTCCTAGCGCAAATCCTTCAATGAATACCTTCTGTATAGATCCATTACTAAAATAGTTTCACCTTGATAAAATTTCAAGGATTCTATGCGAGATCACAACACTTTGAGGCTAGATGAAAGAGCTATGCAACAAGATCTAGAAAATTTGGAACCACAAATGAAGAAAATTAGAAAAGATCAAACCTATTTATAGATAGCCATGAACCCGCTTGACATACCGGTGCAACAAAACTACGTAGAATACCTATGCGATATAGCTTCGTGGAAATACTATGTTATCTAGCATTTAACCCATAGTCTTTTCCCAACAATTTTACATTAGGACTGGACCCCTTTTTTTATGAGATCCAATCCTGAGGGGTGGATTTTGTTAACACTACATTATAATAAAAAAATATTATGAATATATCCCTAGATATTTCAAAATCCCAAGGATAGGTTTGAATAATTCAATGGAAAGCCAAACCCTTCAAGGATCTGTGCGGAATACCAGTGTAGAAGAGCCACGTGACATACATATGAGACAACATAATTTTTGTACTCCTATGTGGCATACCTTCATAGAGGACCTACAAGGAAGACCTGCACAGAAAAAGACTCTTCATCCAAGCCCCAACCATGCCTACAAATAGGACCCTTGGGCTCCCCATTTGAAAAGATGAACATGTTGAAGGACACCCTCAAGCTCCAATTGCATATCTCTTTCACCCAGATCACTCAAATTATCCCAGGTAACTCTATAAAGTACGAGAGAAGAGATAATTATAATGGTATAAGCATATTTTGAAAGACTTTAACAATTTTTACTTAGTATGGGTTCCCCTATGTGAAATATATTCTTCAATCATCATACAAACCTGCGCGGCACACCTGCGCGACATGCCTACATGGTACACCTGCACGGCGCAACAACATGAGGTACCTACACAGCACACGTGTTCATAGTACATATGTGGCAGAGCTTGGTGTACGACCTACATACCAACTTAATTACCCTCTTTAAATCAATTCATGTCAGGGTATCTCCTTCCTTGGTTCCCTTATCTGAAACGGACTAAGTTGAAGGCTCCACCAAAACCTCATGACTTTTCAAACCTTTGGGAAATGGCACATCATTATGTATCCAATTTGT
Organism: Viscum album; assembly: GCA_963277665.1. NCBI lineage: Eukaryota > Viridiplantae > Streptophyta > Magnoliopsida > Santalales > Viscaceae > Viscum > Viscum album. The sequence goes on from OY728126.1 coordinate 1,010,450,346, forward strand.
TATTGTCTATCCGCATTCAAACATTTCTCACATTTGTTTCACAGTGGGGTTAGGAATCAGGGAGTTTCTTTGGGTTTGTATATCCACATTCACATGGACCTTTCTCCTAGGAATAGTGCTGGGATGTTCTTGGTTTTGAGAATAAGGGTTTAGGTATCGACCTCTCACTTTTCAAAGAACTAGAACCTCAAATTTCTGGTATTCTTCTCCATTCAAGAAAATGAAAAGTTTCCCTCCCCAACTAGGATCAATTTTAGGGCATCTATCATGGAATAATCCCTTAACCTTCATCCTTTCTTCCTTTACATGGAACCTTGTCCAATGTAAAGTGAATAGAGGGAAGGATCGTTACCTCCCCCTCATCCATCATTACCTCCGTAGGCTCACCCTCTTCCAATAGTGGATGAGGAAAAGTGTGTGTTTCATTGTTGAATAGTTCAAATCCTCTTGTTTCTCACACTGAGCATGACTCACATGGGATTATAGATTTGTGATAATTACAACATTTCTACAAACACCCACAATTAATGAACTACAAGAACTCTAATTCCCACCATAATTGTGATACGTAGGAAGCCTTCTCAGGTCTTGAGCTCACTGGATATCCTCTATAGGAATCCAACCTTAATCCCCTTAAATATGGGAATCCTCCTTATGAATAATACCCAAATTCCACCCCCAAATCACCATGGTATTCATTTCAAGAAGTAAGACCAAACTCATATATCTCAAAGGATTATACTCCCCTATGATATTCATCGAACTAAGTGGGATTTGATTCCCATCCACATGGGATACAAAGGAATAATCCTTGAGGTTCAAATCCAACACCTAAATAAACGATATTCTTTTGGGGCCATATTCCCAAAATGGTCTAATCTTACTTGGAAACCAATATCCTTTCCAAGTTCTTTGGGATTCATAGGCATAAATACAACACTAAACTTTGACTAATATCCTCTCTATTATATGTCCAAACCACATGACATTAAACTGTATATCTAGGTCCTTATCACATGACCTTAAAATGTATGATGTGTCACATTAAGCAGCACCGAACTATGAGGGTTCTGATTCCTTTCATATGGATACGTAGGTAACCCTATTTCATGGGTATGATCCCAATATAAATATGAAAACTTCTCTCCCTAGATGATATTGAGTTCTAGATTGCCCCACTTAGTAGCTTAAAAACAAGAATCATCATAATGATTATTGAAAAAATATTTAAATGGTATATAAAAGGATACCATTGACAGAGAACCCCTAATACAAACAGATATCTCCATTAATGAGGAACATCGAATACATACTAATGATTCTAAATATTATGTGTGTTAATTGGTGATTGAAAATTCCAATGGAAACGTATGTTATACTTGGTGAGTTAATAGAGATTCATGAAAATATCTTATATTTATAATTAGTTTCCCAGAGTAGATAGTAATTCCTTCAAAAGGGTGTGATGAGTTTGAAATCCCATCCTGAAGACCAATACATGTTCCTAAGTATTATAAAGTTAAAATATGACGAACATCTACCTTTGGAAATTATGTTCCTTTGGATAAAGAATAGTTGGATGTTTCCAGTTCTAGGAATAAATCCAATGGAAACTGCTTGGAATCAGTTATTCTCAAAATTTAAACACACGTTTCGAGGGACTAAAAAATTGTTGTTTTTATTTTATTTATGATCTTAGTGTTTTATTATAGGGGTTTTAGTGTTTTTACTGGTTTTAGGGGTTTTAGTGTTTTTAGGGTGTCTATGTTTTTTTAGCATATTTTAGGGCTTCATTGGACTTTTAGGGTATTTTAAAGGTTTTTATAGTTTTTAGGGTCTTAATTGATTTTCATTATTTATGGGTTTTTATATTTTGTTAGTATTTAGGGTATTGTTGGTTTTTAACTACTTTTAGTGACTTCATGGGTTTTGTTTTTTATTAGGTTTTAGGGTTTTTTTGGTTTTCTATTTTGACGTGGTGTAATTGTTTCTAAGCATTTTTAGGGCATTTTGGGGTTTTAGTGTTTTTAGGGATTTACGATTAGTTTTTGTGTTTTGGGGTGTTTAATTTTTTAAAGGTTTATTAGGGTTCTTATGTTTTTTATGTTATTTGGGGTTATATGTGTTTTTGGGTTTTTATGGGTTTTTGGGTTTTTAGAGTTATTAGTGTTTTTTGGGTTGTTATTTTATTTAGGTATTTAAGGATTTTTAGGGGTTTTTGTTATTTTTGAATTGTATTTTATGGATTATAGAAATTTTTAAGAGTTGTTTAGTGTTTTTATGGTTTTTAGGGGTATTATGGAATTTTTGGGTTTTAATTTTATAAGGTTTTAGGGTATCTAAGGATGAAAGGGTTTGTTAGTATCTGTAATTATTCTATGGATTTTATTGTGTTTATATGCTTTTAGTGGATTTCATGGATTTTTATTTTTTTAGTGTTTTTTGTATTTTTTAGGGTTCTTTGTGTTTTGTTCGTTTTTTGAGTATGTTTTGGTTTTGAGGGTTTTGCTGTATTTATAAGGGATTTTAATTTTTTTATGGGTTTTAGGGTTTTTTAGTTTCTTTTAGATTATTGAAAATTTTTAAGCATTTTATAAATTATTAGGGGATTTAGGATATTTTAATGTTTTATGTGGTTTAGAACTTTTAGGGATTTATTTTTTCCTTGGGGTTTTAGGCCCATTTCTGGTTTTAATGATCTCTATTGTTTTAGGAACATATGGTATTTTAAGGGTATTTAGGGTATTTATGTACATTTTAGGTTTTAGGTTGGCATGGATTTGTTTATTTTGTATTTAATGTTTTAAGAGATTTTAATGGGTTTAAGGGTTTATAGTATGTTTTAGTTTTTTTTGTTGCATTTTTAGGGTCATTTAAAAATTTTTAGGGTGAGTTATTGTTATATGTATTTTAGGGTCCTCTTGGTTTCTTTAGGATATTTATGAACCTTCTGGGTATTTAGAAAATTTGTAGGTCCTTTAGGGGTTTCAGTTTCCTTCATTGTATTATATGTTTTTTAGGATCCTTTAGGGTTTCATAGTTCCTTTTAGTGTCTTTTAGGGTCTTAGGGTTTTAAAATATTTTAGGGGTTTTTATTTATTTTAGGTTATTTCAGTTTTTAGTGTATTTTATGGGTTTTTACTTTCCTTTAGAGTGTTTTAAATGTTTTTCGAGTTTTTAGGGTTTTTAGGGGATTGTGGGGGTGGGGGGTTATTTTATGGTCTTTAGGTTTTTTAATGGTTTTTGGGGTCATGTAGTCATTATTCTTGTTTTTAAGGAATTTTAGAGGCTTTATGGGGGGATATGGGTTTTTACGTTTCTTAATGTTTTTTGGGATTCCATGGGTATTAAGTATTTTAAGGTTTTTAGGGTCTTTTAGAGTTTTTTGGGTTTTCAGTTTTTATGGAATTTTAGGGTCCATGATGATTTTTAGGGGTTATAGGTATTTTGGTTTTTTTAGGGGTATTAGGTTATGTTATGTTTTTAAGGGTTTAATTGGATTGTGGGGGGTATTTTAGGTGTTTTTGGTTGTATAGTTCTTAAGGTTTTTTGGGTTTTAATGGTTTTTTAGTGTTTTATGGATTTTTAGATTCTCAGACGATTTTAGGGTTTTATAGGTTTTAAGGTCATTAGGTGTCTATATGGTTTTAGGGGTTTATTATATTTAAAGATTTGTTAGCGTTAAATGGTTTATTAGTGTCTTTTATGTGTTTTAGGGTTTTTATTGTTTATTAACATTTTTATGGGTTTTGGGGTGATTTTATGGTTTTTTGGAGTTTTAATGGTTTTTAGGGGTTTTTAGGGTGTTTTATGGATTTTTCAGGTTTGGGGGGTTGATTATTTTTAGAGTGTTTAAGGGGTTTTTATGGTCGTTTAGGAATTTATTGGGATTTTAAGTGTTTTTTCCATCCTTAGCTTATTATTAATGATTTTATATTGTTTTAGGGTTTTTATTGTTTTTAAGGTTTTTTGGGTTTTATGGTTTTTAGGGGGTTTTAGTGTTTTTTGGGGTTTAGGGTTTTTTGGGGGTTTTAGTGTTTTTATGGCTTTATAGGTTTTTAAAGATTTAGTGGATTTATGGATTTTTGTGTTCTTTTGGGGGTTTGGAGGATTTTAGGGATTTGGTGTATTCTAGTAATTATGTTGTTTTAGGGTTCTGTATTGGTTTATGGGTTTTAGATGTTATAAGGGATTTTAATGGTTTTGGGGTTTAAAATTATTTCTGTTTTTTCAGTTTTTATGGTTTTTAGGGTTTTTTAGGTGTTTTATCATGTTTTTTGATTTTTTGAAATTTTAGTTTTTTATGGTTTTAATGTTGTTAGGAATTTAGGATTGTTGTATGAGTTTTTATGGTTGTTTTAGGATTATTAGTTTCATTAGTATTTCTAGAGGTTTTAAGGGGTTTTAGGTTTTTATGGGTATTACGGGATCTTATTTTTTTATGGTGGTCTTGGTGGTTTAGTATTTTTAGGAGTTTTATATTTTAAACAGTATTTAGGGTGCTTAAGGTTTATTTTGGTTCTTTTAGGGTTTTTATGTTCATTCAAGGTTTTTTGTGTTTTTAGGGTCATTTAGGATTTTTATATTTTTTACAGTCTTTTAGGATTGTTTTAGGTTTTAGAGTCTTTTAGGGGTTTTATATTCTTTAAGGTTTTTTGGTTTTTTTGTTATTTTAGTTTTTTTCAATTTTAGGTTTTTATGGGTTTTATGTTTCTCAGTGTTTTTAGGGTTTTATTTGTTTTATGTGTTTCATGGATTTTAGAATCTTCGGATTTTTAGGGGGTTTTAATGTTTTTCAGTTTTTAGGGTTTATTATGGAGTGAAGTTATTGTAGTATTCCTTTACGGTGTTTGGGTTTTGAGGTCCTTTTCAGGGTTTTAAGGTTATTTTAAGATATTTTATAGTTTTTAGATTTTTGTAATGTTTTAGTATTTTTAATGGTTTTTAGAGCTTATTAGGTTTTTAAAGGTATTGGGGGGTTTTAGGGTTTTTAATGTTTTTATGTTATTAAAGTTATTTTAGGGTTTTTTTGTTTGTAGGGTTTTTAGGGGTTCTTAATGTTTTATGGATTTATGGGTTTTATATTTTTTCTGTATTTTTTATTGTTTTAAAGGGTTTTGATGATTTTTAAGGGGTTTCGGGTTTTCCTAGTTTTTTTTGGTTTTTGGGGACTTTTGGAGTATTTAGGTTGTTTTAGTATTTTTATGGTTTTTAGGATATTTTATAGTTTTTATAATATTTTATGGGTTTTAGTATCTTTTAGGGGATTAAGGGTATTTTAAGTCCTTTTAGGGTTTTTAGGATTTTAGGTCATTTTAGCGTCTTTTAGGTTTTATTATATTTTAGGGGATTCTAGGTTTTTATTTGAGGGATTAGATATTTTTAGGGGTTTTCAATGTTTTTCGGGGGTTTATGTTTTTAGATAATTTTAGGGATTTTTAGGGGGTTTAGGGTGGTTTTTTTATTTTTGATGTTTTACGGTGTTTTAGGTGTTTCATGGTTTTTAAGGTTTCTATGCATTTTTTATAGGTTTTTATGGGTTTATAGTGTTTTTATAGTGTTTAGGGGTTTTTAGTTTTTCTAAGGGTGTTTTGGGGTCTTTTAGGGTGTTGGGGGTTATTTAGGTGTTTTAGGATTTTTAGGATTTTTAGGATCATTTAGGGTCTTTTAGGGTTTATTATTGTCTTTTAGGGTCTTTTAGGGGGTTTAAGATTTTTTTGGGGTCTTCACGGGTTTTAGTGTTTACGGTTTTTACAATTTCTGAGGTTTGTAAGGTTTTTAATGAATTTAGAGTTTTGGGTTTTCTGGTTTTTAGGTTTTTAGGGGTTTTAAGTGGTTGTGGTATTCCTTAATATTTTAAGGCCTTTTGGGTTCCTTTCAGGGTTTTATGTTTTTAGGTTCTTTTTATATCTTTTTTGGTATATAGGGTTTTGTAATATTTTATTTTTTATTTTTTAGATTTTATATCATATTTGGGGTTTTAAGGGATTTAATGTTTCTTAGTGGTTTCAGTTTGAAATGTTTTTATGGGTTCAAAGGTTTTTAGGGTTTTGTTGGGGTTTCTACGGTTATTAGGGGTTATTAGGTTTTTATAAAATTTGTAATTTTTTGAGGATTTTACAAGGGTTTAAAGGGTTTTAGTTTTTTGTGATCTTTATGTGGGTTTAGATAATTTTAATGTTTTTAGGTTTATTTAAATCTTTTAGGGGTTTTTGGGTCATTTTGATATTTTTGCATGTTTTAGGGGTTTAGGGTCTTCAAGGTTTTAAGGGGGTCTTCATTTATTTTGAAGGGTTTTTATGATATTATTGCGACCCTTAAGGTTTTTTAATTAATAAATATTATGTTCTTGGGGGTACAATTACATTAAACACACACACCACACACACAGGCAGGAAAGGCAGAACATAGACCCCCCAAAGAACAACCCCCCCATCAAGCATTGTTTATTCAGTACATGGCCTGAATGCTTTCTAGGCATGAATCCCATTATATGGCCCAAAGGCCTAGTGCAGTATCATGCCTACATCATACTACCCGCATCATTCCTGCATCATCTCCTGTCTATATAATGCCTGCATCACCTCCTTGCATGTAAAAATTCGCTCCCACCTGAATTTAAACTTGGGTCTGATGCAAGATTACGAGGAGACTTAACCACTAAGGTAAGACCCCAACTGAAAAACATGTTATATAGGAAACAAGGTATAGATGGGTGCCACCCCCCCAACTTATTTTGGGTCCAACCCACCGTTAGCGCATCCCACACCCCCTCCTAATTTCTTGTGTGGAAAGCCACAAACTTGAGGTTGTTCTGTTTCCAGGGAGTGTCTGCCTTAGATAGTACCACTAAGCCAACCCCGATAGGATTTAGGGTTTTCAATGTTTCTAGGTTTTTTATGTTTAATATATTATTTATGTATTTTCATGGTTTTTAGGGATTCATTGGTTTTTTAGGTATTAAGGGCATTATAAGGATCATTATGTGTTTGGGGGGATTTTAATATATTTTGGGTTTTGGTGTTTTTTTGGTGTTTTAGGGATTTAAATATTTTATTTTGTTTTTCGGTTTTTTATGTGTTATTATCATTTTAAGGTTTTTTGGGTTTTCATGTTTTTTGAGGGGGTTTCGAGGTCTTTTATGGTTTTGTGGGGTTTTTAATAGTTTTATTGTTTTTAGGGTATTTTGTGTCTTCTAGGTTCATTTACGGTTTATTAGGGTCTTTTGGTGTCTTTTAGGGATGTTAGGGTATTTTATGCTTCTTCATGGATTTTATGGTTTTTCAGTTTCTAATGAATTAAAGGGTTTTTATGGTTCTCAGTGTTTTTTGAGTTTTTAGGGTTTTTAGTGTATTATGATCTATAAGGGTTCCTTTAAAGATTTTTTGGTTTTTAGGTTTTTTATGGGTTTTAGGATTCTCAAGGACTTTAGAAGTTTTCTAGGTGTTTTAGTGTCTTTTTATTGTTTTTAGGTCTTTTTATAGATTTTAGGGTTTTTGTGGTTTTTAGGGTTTTCATGGGTTTTACCTGTTTTAGAGTTTTTGGATTTTTAGGGTTTTAGAGTGGTTTTTAGTTTTTTTTTTCAGTTTTGAGGATTATATGTTCATTTTTTAGTTTTTTTGGGTTTTTATGGTCTTTCTTGGTTTCTTACAATTTTTACAGGTTTTTGGTGTTTATTTAGGAATGTTAATGTCTTTGAGGGGTTTTAGGTTTTAAGGATTTTTTAGGGGGTGTGTGGTATTATAGGGTTTTTAGAGTTTTTTGGTGGTTTTAGGGTTTTTCAGTGGTGTGTTATTTTAATGGGATTTAAAATTTTAATGGGTTTTTGGGTTTTTAGGAGTTTTTAGGGGTTTTAAGGGGGCTTTAGAGTAATTCAGGTGTTTTATGGTATTTTAGGGTTTTAGGGGTGTAATGGTAATTTATGGTAATTTATGGTTTTTAATATTTTTAGGTTCATTTATTGTTCTTATGTTCTTTTACATTTTTAGGAGTTTTAGGGTCTTTTAGTGTTTACGGTGTTGGTTTTAGGGTTTTGGGTGTAGGGATTTGGGTTTAGAGTGTAGGGTTTAGGGTATATGTTGTAGGGATTAAGGTTTAGAGTGTAGGTTATAGTATTTAGGGTGTAGGTTATATGGTTTAGGTTGTAGGGTACAGGGTTTTGGGTTTCGGTTTTACGTTTAGGGTGCATGGTTTATATTGTAGGGTATTGGGATAGCTTGTCATGATTTCAATTTACCATTTGGGGTATAGTGTTTTGAGTTTTTTTGAAAAAAGTTGTAGTTTTTAGGGATTTAGGCGTTCTTAGGGGTTTTATGAGTTTTAGGGTATTTATCAGTTTTATGTGTTTTTAGGGTTTTAGGGGTCTTTATTATTTTTAGTGGTTTTATATTTTTTACGGTTCTTTAGGGTTTTTATTATATTCTTTTTTATTTTTTTATTTTATGGGTTTTATTGTTTCTAAGGTTTAATTGTTTTATATGTTTTTAGTGTCTTAGTTTTTAGGTATTTAATGATTTTTGGTGTTTTTATGGGTTTTATGTATTTTAATGGTGTTCAAGGGTTTTATTGTTCCAATGAATTATTAGGGGTTTTAGGGAATTCTGATTTTCTGGGTTTTTAACTTTTTAAGGATTCTAGAGTTTTTAGGGGTTTTAGATTTTTTACAATTATTGTGGTATTTTAGGGTTTTTACGGTTTTTTATTTTTAGTGTTTTAGTATTTTTGGGTATTTTATGGTTTTTAGAGCCATTAGGGTTTTTAGAGATTTATTTAGTTTTTTTTGGTTTTTAGTTTTTGTTGGGTTATAATGGTTTTTACGATATTTATGTTACTTTATGTTTTTTAGAGTTTCTTATACTTTTTTGTTTTTAGGTATTTTAGGGGTTTTTAGGGTCCTTTGTGATTTTAGGGGTTTTAGGGTCTTTTAGGGGTTTAATGGTCATTTTTTGGTTTTATGTGTTTTCAGATCTTTATAGGATTTTTATGGACATTTAGGGAAATGAGAGTGTAGGGTCAAGATAATCCTAACCCCCCAAATTTATTCGAAAAAAAGACGCAAAAGACAATGGAACAAGAAGAAAAGGGAGGGGAGGGGTCAAACAACCCATACAAAAAAACCCTTAACATCTCCAAACCCATAAAAACCCAAAACCCTAAAAACACACAAAGTCCTACCAATGTAGACATCTATAATCATCTCCATCAACACCTCCCTACAAATCAGCAACCAGCATCTCACAGGACATATTCCATCATCCATCACCTTCAGCATCAACATCTCCTTTAACAATTTCCAGGGACAGGGTATTCTTCCCAACCAAGCAGCAAACAACATCCAACAGCTCAAATTCCAGCATACAGTACCACCTAAACAGACATCTCCCAGCATATCGCTTATCATATTTTAGTAACCAACATCACCTAACCAAGCATCCAGAGCCTTCCAACCAATCATCTCATGTAAACTAGTCACAACCAATAAACAACACCACCATCGATTCACAACTGATTCATCCACACACCCCACTAGCACTCGAGCTATGTAGTAACACCACCTCTTGCATCGCCTCTTTATGAAGCAGACAAAAAGCATAAACCCATTATTCAGCATCCATTCCCTTTAATGCAATCAAGACCCAACATACAACAATTTGCATCTAGCATTTCACATCTCGCAGCACCACTAGCATTACATGACCAGCAGCCCTCTCACTGAGGACCATTCCACAAAACCCATCATTTATATGGGTTTTTACATTTTTAGGGTTGTATATTGTTTCTATAGTTTTTAGTGTTTTTATTTTTCATTATTTTTTTTTATTTTATAGTATTTTTGGTTTTTTGGGGTTTTTATGGTTTTTAGGTATTTTTGGTCATTTTACAATTTTAGGGTTTTTAATGACATTTAAGGTGTTTAGGGATATTTTAGGGTTTCTAGGATATTTAGGGATTTATTTTTCATGTCTTTTATGGGTTTTATAGTGTTTATTGTGTCTTTTATCATTTTTAGGATTTTTAGGATTTTTATTATTTTAAGGTCTTTTAGGAGTGTGGGGTGCTTAGGGTCATTTATGGGTTTTTAGAGTTTTTAGGGGACCTTATGGTTAACAAGGGCCTTCATGGTTATATTAGGAGTTTTTGGAGCTCTTTGTGTTTTTAGGGATATTTATGTTTTTCTGGATTTTTTGGTTTTTAATGATTTTATGAGAATTATTGGTGAGTTATAATTTTTAGGGGTTTTAAGTTTTTTTTTGTTTTGATGGGTTTATAAGGTTTTTTTGGGTTTTTAAGGTTTTTAGGGTTTTAGGGTTATGTTGTTTTTATGTGGGCTTGGGTTTTTTTTTTGTATTTTTAGGTCCTTTTAATATTTTTCATGGTTTTTATGGTATTTTAATATTTTTGGGTTATAAGGGTTTTTATGGTATTTTTGGGTATAGAGGTTATTTCAGGCTTTTTAGACTCTTTTAGTGTTTTGAGGGGGTTTTGGGTTTTTAGGGTTTTAGGGGTTTTAGGGTTTTACAGGTTTTAGGGATTTTAGGTTTTTATGGTTTCCATGGTCCTTAAAGTTTTTTATATTTATTTACGGGTTTAGGTGTTTTAGGTATTTTTGGATCATTTATGGGGTTTTAAGGAATTTTAGTGTTTTTAGAGTCTTTTAAGGTTTTTGGAGTATTTTTTCGTCATTTATGTTTTTAGTATTTTTAGTGTCTTTTGGGATTTGGAGTAATTTTAGGGTTTTATGATCTTTGATGTTTTTTTAGAGTTTATTTCCCTTTTTTTTTAAGGGGTTTTATTTATTTATGTATTTTTTATAGTCTTTTAGGGTTTTTAGAGGTTTTCGTGGGTTTTAGGGTTTTATGGATTTTTATGTTTTTTGTGGTTTTGGGTTTTTAATGTTTTTTTGTGGTGGGGGGTTAGGTTTTTATGATTTTATATTCATTTATGGGTTTTTATAGATGTTATGGGTTTTGAAATTTTATGTGTTTTGATTTCTTTTATGGTTTTATGGGGTTTTCGGGGTTTTAGGATTTTAGGGATCTTAAAGAGTTTTATGGGATTATAAGGGGTTTAATGGTTTGGTTTTTTGTTAGTGTTTTTTTTGTTTTTAGAATTTTTTAATGTTTTTAGGTTTTTTAGATTTTTTGAGTATTTGGAGTTTTTGTACTTTTTTGGGTTTAAGTGGGTTTTAGGGTTTTTAGTGTTTTTTCGAGGGGTTTTAGCATTTATTTATTTTTTTTGTTTTTTTTGGAGTTTTATGGGTTTTCATGGATTATTATGATGTTTTATATTTTTATATTATTTTAAGTGGTTTCTAGGGTTTTTAAGGATATTATTGGGTTTTAGGGGTTTTAGGGTTTTTAGGGTTTTTAGGGATTTTTAGGATTGTTGTAGGGTTTTGAGAGTTTTTTAGGGTTTTTAGGTGGTTTAGGGGGTTTTGTGGTTTTGTGGTTTTTATGATATTATATTTTTTAGGTTGTTTATGTTTTTTATAAGATTTTAGGGGTATTAAGTTCATTTAGGGTTTTTTAGTAATTTTTTAATGTTTTTATGGTTTTAGTGATTTGGGGTTTTTTAGGTTTTGTTGGGGTTTTAAAGGTATTTTAGTGTTTTGGGGTATTTAGTGTTTATAGTTGTTTTCGTATTTTTTTATATTTATTGTTTTTTATATTTTTTAATGGTTTTAGGGTCTATATGGTGTTTTTATAAGTTATATGGGTTATAAGGGTTTTTAGGGTTTTTAGGGGTTTTTCAATTTTTTCAGGATTTGTAGGTATTTGTAATATTATTCAACATATTTAGGGACTTTTGGGAATTATAAGGTTTTAAATATATTTATTGTTTCTTATGGTTATTACTGTTTTTATTTTTTATGGTTTATTTGGTATTTTAAAGGGTTTCAATTGAATTTTGGTGGTTTTGGGATATTTAGTGGTTTTAAAGGGGTTTTGGGGGGTTTTTTGTTTTATGGTTTTTAGAGTTTAGGGTTTTAGGTTTGTTTTGGTCATTGAGGGGTCTTATAGTTTTTATGTTTTCTATATTTTTAGGGTCTCAAGGGTTTTAGTCATTTTAGGGTATTTATGGATTTTATGGGGATTTATAGGGGTTTGATTGATATCCTTATTGTTTTTAGGGGTTTAAAAGGTTTTTTTATTTCGTTTTGGGGGGGGGGGTTAGTGGTTTTTATTTTTTAAGGTATTTAGAGTATTTTATGGGTTTTTAGGGTTTTAAGGTTTTAAGGATCTTTTTTTTTGTTTTTTAGGTTTTTTATTGTTTCATAGGGGTTTTGGGGGGATTTAGGGTTCTAGGGGTTTTTTGGTTTTTTGGTTTCTTTGATAATTTTAGTGTTTAATTTTTATTTTTTTAAGGTGTCATGGTTTTTAGGAGTTTTAAAGATATTTGGTTGTTTTTAGGTATTTTAGGGTCTTTTTAAGTATTTTAGAGTTTTAAGTGGTTTTTTGGGTGTTGGGTGTTTTAGGGATTTTTAGGGATTTAGGGTCTTTAGTTTTTTAGTTTATTTTTGTTATTTTTTGGTTTATTTATAGTCTTTGTAGGTTCTTTAATTATTTTATGGGGTTTAGGAGATTTAGGTGTTATTCAGGGATTTTGAGTTATTTAGGGTTTTTAGGGATTTTATGGTTTTCAGGGTTTCATTAGGGTTTTTATTGTTTTACTGGTTTCTGGGATATTTTTAGGATTTTTTGTGGTTTGGAGTTCTGTTAAGAGTTTTAAAAAATTTAAGAGTTCTTTTAGTTGTTTCTAAAATTCTTCAAATATTTTATATGGGTTTTAAGTATTTTTAAGGGTATTATAGGGTTTTACTATTTTTAGGTTTTTGTAGATTTTTTTGGTTTTTAGGGGTTTTAGTGTTTTTAGGATGTTTACGGGTTTTACGTTTTTTAGGGATGTATGGTTTTTTAGAGTTTTTATAGTTTTTAGGGTGTTTTAGTTTTTTTTTTTGTATCCGGTTTTTTATTTTTTTATTACGAGTTCTAGTTTTTTTAGGGTTTTTGGTTTTAGGAGTTTTTGGGTTTCAGGGTTTTTTATTGTTTTAGTGTTTTTTGTGTTCTTAGTATTTTAAATGTTTTTTAGTTTTTTTGGAGGTTTATTGTTTTTGGGATTTTTGGGTTTTTAGGGTTTTTAGGTTTTAATGAATTTTAGCAATTTAGGGTGTTTTAGTGTTTTTTGGGTTTTTTGGTTTTTCTAGGGTTTTATGGTTTTTATGCCTTTTTAGGTTTTTAGTGTTTTATAAGGTTTTTAGGGGTTTTTATATTTTTATTTTTTTTCAATTATACTTAGGTTTTTAGGGTTTTTTGGTGTTCTAAGGGGTTTTTAATGTTTTAGGGGTTTTTTGGTTTTAAGGGGTTTTAGGGATTTTAAATGATTTTTAGAGGTTTTATGGTTTTGGGTGTGTTGAGGGAATTTAATTTTCTTAGGTTTTTAATATTTTTAGGGTTTTGGGGGTTTTAGTTTTTTTAGTTTTCTATGGATTCTTTAGTGATTTATAAGATTTTATGTATTTAGGGGGGTTAGTGTTTTTCCTGTTTTTAGGGGTTTTAAGGGTTTTAGAGTTTTAGAGTTTTCTGGGTTTTTAAGAGTTCTTATGATTATTATCATTTTTAGGTATTTCTATGTGTTTTTAGGGATTTTAGGGTATTTAGGGTTTTATGTTTTTAGGAATTTTCTAGGTTTTTGGGTTTTTATGTTTTTAAAGGAATGTAGTTTTTTTAGATTTTTAGATTTTTTAGGTTCATCAGTGTTTTTATTGGATTTAATGGTTTATTAAGTCTTTAGGGTTTTTAGGTGTTTAAGTTTTTTTAGGGTGTTTAAGGGATTTTATATCCTTTTATGGGTTTAATATGGTTTTAGTGTCTTTAGTGTCGTTATGGGTTTAGGTTTAATTAGATTTCAATATTGTTTTAGTTTTTTTGTCGGTTTTTAGAGTTTTTATGGGTTTTTAGGGTTTTTAGGTTTTTAAGGTTTTTAGGGGTTTTATTGGTTATAAGGGTTTTACTTATTGTTTTGGTTTTTAGGGTTTTTAGTGTTTTTAGTGGTTTTGGATTTTGGATCTTTTAGGTAGTTTTAAGTTTTTGTGTCTTTTTAGGAGGTGTTTTATGGGTTATTCGGTTTTTAGTGTTTGTAGGGTTTTTAGGAATTTTAGAGGTTTTTATGGTTTTTAGATTCTATGTAGTTTTAAAGGGGTTTTAGTGTTTTAAGGGTTTTATAGTTTTATGATTTTTCGGGTATTTTTAGGGTTTTCCACATTTTTGATGGTTTCAGGGTTTCTTTTGGTTTTTTATATAATTTTGTGTTTTAATGTTAATTAAGGGTTTTAAGGTTTTATGTGATTTTTGGATTTATATGATTATTTTTGTAGGGTTTCAAAGGTTTTTTAGTGTATGTTTTTGGTATTAAGAGTTCATAGGGTGTTTAAGGGTTTTCGGGGTTTTTGATGTTTTATTATTTTTCAGGGTTTTGTAATGTTTTTTTGGGGGTTTTGGGGTTTTTAGTATTTACTTTTGGTTACATTGGTTTTAAATGATTCTATTAGGGTCTTAGGGTTTTTTGTTTTTAGGGTTTTTATATATTTTTATGGGTTTTAGGGTTTTCAGAACTTTTTATTTTTTATGATTTTGATGGGTTTTAGTGTTTTGTGTGGTTTTTTTGTGTTTTTAGGGTTTCCTTATAGTTAATTTGGGTTATTAGTTTTTTTGAATATTTTTAGGGGGTTTGGGTTGTTTGTAGGTATTTATCATTTCAAGGGTTTTTAGCATTTTTTATGGTTATATGGTTTTTAGGGTGTTTTATTTTTTTAGGATTTTCTAGAGTTTTTAGGATTTTTGGGTTATTTGGGTTTTTATGATTTTTAGAGTTTATATGTTGTTTAAGGGGTTTTAGGGTTTCTTGTGTGTTTATAGATTTCTCAGGGTCATTACAGTTTTAAGGGGTTTTGAGGCCCATTTAATGTATTGTAGAATTTTATGGTCTTTTATGGTTTTATGGGTTTTATGGAAATTTATGGTGTTTTTTGGGGGGTTTTTTTTGTGTCTTTAGGATTTTTAACTGGTTTGTGGTTATTAAGTGTGTTTTAGGGGTTTTATTAGTTTTTAGGAGATTTTGTGGGTTTTTTATGTTTTTTGGGTTATCAGTGTCGTAGGGTTTTATTGAATTTAAGGATTTTTAGGTTCATTTAGGTTTATGTAGGGTTCTTGGCTTTTTAGAAATTTTCAAGGGGTTGGGGGTATGGGTTTTAGGGTTTCAAAAAATTTTGGGTTTTAAGAGTTTTTATTGGGTTTTGTGGGTTTTTTGTGTTCAATAATATTGATTAGCATTTTAAGGCTTTTAGAAATTTTTAGTGTTTTATGGTTTTTAGGGGATTTGGAATTTTTGGGTTTTTTGTGTTTTAGGCAGTTTTAGTGGTTTTAGTGTTTGAGGGGATTTTAGGGATTTTATTTTGGATTTTATAGGTTTTTTGGGTTTTAGGGGTTTATTAGAGTTTTTAGGTGGTTTATGTAGGTTTTTTGGTTTGGGGGGGGGTGTTAAAGGTTTTTACCATTTTCAAGGTTTTAGGGTTTTTTTTTTGAAATTTGAAGGATTTCTTTAGTATTTCATGGTTTTATGGATTTTAGAATTATGAGGGTTTATTAGGGTATTTTTTACACTTTTCAAATGTTTTTTGGAGATTCCTATGGTTTTTATGTGGTTTTAGTGTTTCTTTTGGTTTTTAATGTTTTTAGGGATTTTAGGTTTTTTCTCTTTAGGGTTTTTATGGTTTTTAAGGTCATTTTATGTTTTATATTTTTACGGGTTTTTAGGATATGTAATGATTTTTAAGGATTTTGAGGTTTTTAAGGAATTTCGGTTTTTTCAGGATTATAGCGGTTTAGCGTTTTTATGTTTAGCAGTAGTTTTTTAGTGTTTTGAGGTATTTACTACTTTTTATGGGTTTTTAGGGATTTCTTTGGGTTTTTATTTTTTAGGGTTTTATGATTAATTTGTATTTTTTTGGTGTTTCAGGGTTTTTAGGGTTGTTATTGTTTTTTGGGTCTTTGTGGTATTTTGTGAATTTTTAGTGGGTCTTAATTTTTTTTGAGACTTTTGGTCTTTTTATATTTTTAGAGAATTATAGGTTATTTAGGGGGTTTAAGTGTTATCTAGTGATTTTTTGTGTTTTTTGTGTTTTTAGGGTCTTTGGGGTTTTAATTATTTGTTCTTTTAGGGTATTTATGGGGTTTCATTGTTTTTTTGGTGTTTTCTTTAGGGTTTTTAGTGGTTTTAAAGATTTTATTGTCTTTTGGGTTTTCTAGTGTTCTCTAGTGTATTTTATTTATTTTAGGGGCCTTTAGGGTTTTTGATTTTTTGGAACCCTTGATGGGATTTTTTGATTTTTTTGGGTTGTAGAGATCCTTTAAGATTATTAAGATCCATTAGGGATTTTTGAGGATTCTTTGGTTCCTTTAGTGTTTTAAGAATCTTTTATTGTTTGAGGGTACATAGTCTTTTTTTGGTTTATTTTTACTATTTTTAGTGTCTTTTTTATTATTTTAAGGATTTAGAGAATTTTATTGGTTATCTACGGTTTTTAGGGTCTTTAGGGTTTTAGGGTCATTTAGGGAATTTTATGGGTTTTATGGATTTAGGATTTTAAGATATTTAAAATATTTTAATTTATTTTAGAGCTTTAAATTTCATAGGTTTTTTAGGATTATTTTTGGTTTTGAGGGATTTTTAGAGTTTTTTTATAGGTTTTAAGTTTTTAGGTTTTTAGTATTTTAGTAATTTTTTGGGTTTTTAGGGATATTAACTTTTTTAGGTGGGTTTGGTGGTTTGGGGGTGGGGGTTTAATGGGTTTTATGTCTTAAGGTGTTTTGGGGTTTTTGTATTTTTATATTTTTATGTTATTCTATTGTCTCTAGGTATTTATGATACTTCAGGGTTTTTATATGGTTTTGAGAGTCTTTTAGATTTTTAGGGTGTTTTAATGAATTTAGGGGGTTTATGAGTTTAGGGAATTTTAGGTGGTCTTAGGGGGGTTGTTATGGTTGTTAGGGTTTTTTGGTTTTTTGAGTTTGGAGGAATTTAGGGGGGGCGGTTGTGGGTTTTAGGTCTTCAAGGGGTTTTTGGGTTTTAAGAAGTTATAAGGGTTTTACTCTTTTATAGGGTTTTAGGGTTTTTTATTATATTATTTTATGTGTTTTTATATTTTTCTTTTTTTGGGTATTTAGTGTCTATAAGGGATTTGAGGGTTTTTAGGTCTTTAGGGTTTTTATGAATTTTTATGGTTTTATGGGTTTACACGGTTTTTAATTTTTTTTAGAGTTTTTAGGTTTTCATGTATTTTAGGTACTTTTATAGTTCTTAGGGAAAGGAATGTGCAAGGCCAGGCTATTTCTAACCCCCCGAATATATAAATAAGTGAAAACTACAATAGACAAGGGAGGGGCGAGGTCAAACACCCCACACCCAAAACCTTGGCAACCCCACAAAACAAAATACCAAAAATCCCAAAATGAAAAAGGAGAGACAGCTACAGAACCATCCCCATAGGTATCCCCATCAACACCATAGCCCAAGGAAGCATATGAGTCCACCGACTCCTATTCAGAAGATTCATATTGTTTGAGAAAGGCTGCAAAATACTTTCTGAGTTCCACGTCTGGCTTCATATTGGTATCCCGGTCTTCCCTTCCATGTGCGTCTCTTTTACCATTGTTGGTCTTAATGGAATCCCTAGTATCCATTGGCCTAGGTAGGGAGGAGTAGACCCTCCAAGACCATTTTTTCACTAGAGGGTCACTCCTCATCTTGGCCTTCCTGTGGGAAGTGGCAGCAGGCGCAACTATGTCACCCTGCTTGCTACATTCCGGATCAAACCACTGCCTTCTCTTCTGATTACCACCAAAGGAGTTAGAGAGACCCATCTTCTCATGCGCCCTCTTGATCCTATTCAAGCTGGAATACATAAGATCATCACGGTCCCCAAGGATTTCTCCAAGACTTATGTGTTCATCATTCTCATCCCCAAGAAAGATCACCGGTTGTGGGTCCGACTTGTGACAGATATCATATATATGATGCTCAAGCGGGATTTCTGAACAGTCCAACATAATCGGGTCTGACAATTCAACATAGGGAGGAAACTTCTCGAACAGAACAAGGGCCGAGTTCTTTTCGGGTTGCTCAATGATCCTCTTATAATCACAAGGACTACCAAGATGTTGCATGGGTTGGGGGGAATCAATCAGACCAAGTTCAGGAAAAGTAGAGTCCATTAACACTTGCTCCGAAGAGGGAATAGTGGGTTAGGGGTGCTTCACACCCAAGTCCCATGAACCATAATTAGGGGAAGGCGGGTCTGCTTCCTGGAGGACATCAGCAGCCACTGCCACCTGCAGTTCCAGTCCTCCCTAACCCCCTTCATTAGTTCACTTAGAGTCCAGAGGATCCATACTGTCGAACCGATTCATGAATAAAACTAGCTTGTAACCACAACCAACATCTACTGAAGGGCTTGGAAAAGACACCCTCTCCGTTCCATGGTAAGATAGCTTTGATGTCAATCTCATGCCCCTGCTAGGATCAGACTGTAAGACAACATCCCCAACTCCACCAGGAATGTCATCTCCCACTTTGAAAGAGGCATCACCCCCAGTCTCAAATCACCCTTTATTTATGTAAAGATGTTCATGACCAAGATATTCTCCTCAGTACTCACCTGGGGAGATGATCCCCCTTCCTCCATCTTGTCACCCCTCCGAGCATCCAACATACAATCCTGAGGGGCATCATTTCTCACCTCTATGTCCCCTATTCAGCTTACCATATAAGAGATGGCCTACTTGCCAAACCTTTCATCCACACCATCCCTACGCCCGTAATCACTTTTCAAATTACCACGAGTAAAGTACGAGGCGCAGTAATTATCCCATGATTTGAAAACCACAAGCTACTCCCATGGAAGATATTCACCAATATTAGTCCAGATGAAGTTGAATGGTTCCTTTTAGAGATCCATTTCAACAAAAAACCTCGGAAAAAATATATGAAAAAGGGCCATGGTTCGACAATCCACACATAGAAACCATCTTACCAAATTCCATAGCATAGTAATAATGGAAAAGTTTTGAAAGGGTAGAGGAGTTTGTGGAACCTTATCCAGATCACCATCAGAGGGGACTCACGATTTAAATGGAATTTAAAGTTCCACTGGGAATGGGAGAAGCGAGTAGCATCACACTTACGAGGAACTGATTACCAGGCTCAGATAAGGTCTTCCTCTGACAGGAATAGAATCAAAATATGGCTGGAATAAACTAGACCAAAAGTGGCATGGTCCCTGAGATCACAATGCTCGAACAAAAACCTGTCAAAAACATCAACCGGGGGATGCCAGTTTAAGAACGTGGCTACCAGGGTTAGGGTATGGAGGGAAGAGGCCTTGTTGAACTCAGAAATTGACAGAGGAAGCTTCGGTGGGCCTTCATGAAAACCCGACACTTTAAGGAAGAGATCAATCCACAGGAAATTAAGAAGTGAATTAGGATCTGAGAAAGGTGAGAATCTATCTTTAACAAGGGGCAGGTGTGGCATCTCCCCTACAGAGGGGGGAGGCTAGGGCGCAGACATGTCGTCATCTTCAAGACATCGATGAAGCGTCAGGAGCGACATCGCGAGAGTGGAGCGGAGTAGCCATCGGGTTTTCATCATAGTTCTTAGGGGATTTAATTATTTTTTAGGGGATTTATTATTTTTAGTTTTTTTTTTGTATTTAGGGTTTTATGGATTCTGAGGCTTTTAGGGTTTTTTATTCTTTTTAGGTTCATATTGTTGTTTTAGTATGTTTAATTATTTTATGATTTATAGTGTTTTTAGGGATTTTTTTTGGAGGGGGTTAGGTATTTTGTAGAGTCATTATGATTTTTAGTGTTTTTAGGGGTTTTAGGGTTCTTAGGGGTTTTTGGGTTCTTAGGGGTTTTAGGGTGTTTTTAGGGTTTTAGGGACTTTTTAGGGTTTTAGGGTATTTTGTGTTTTTAGTTTTTCTTAGCCTTTTAGGGAGTTTTAGTGTTTTTGGGTTCATTTATTGTTTTTATTTGTTTTTTATGTTTTTAGGTTTTTTAGGGTTTTTATGGTCATTTAGGGTTGTTTAGGGTTTTTAGGTATTTAGGGTTTTTATGGTTTTAAGGGTTTTTGAGTTTTTTAGGGGTTTTAGGGTTTTATGGGGTTTTATGGGGTTTTTATGGCCTTTTATGTATTTTTATATTTTTATGGTTTTTGGGATTTTAATTTAATTTTATATTTATAGCATTTTTAGTATTTTTTATGCATTTTAGTGTTTTTCAAGATTTTTCGGGGTTTAGTTGATATTTTTTAGTGGTTTAGGGTGTTTTTTAGTTTTTGGGGGTATATTTGGGTTTTTTGGTTTATATCATTTTTTGGTTTCTGGAGATTTTATGGGTTAAAATGTATCTTAGGGTACATTGTGAGGGTTTTTATGTTTTTAGGGGTTTTACAATTTCTATGGTCTTTTAGGGGGGTTAAATTTTAAAGGGAGTTTAATGGATTTATGTATTTTAAGGTTTTCAGGTTTTTTAGGGGTTACATAATTTTTTTAATTGAAGGGGTTTGTAATATTATTTTGTGGGATTTAGAGTTCATTTAGGGTCTTTAGGGTTATTTTATGATTTTTTGGGTTCTTTTATTTTTTTTAGTGTTTTTAGGTTTTTTCTTGGTTTATGGGTGTTTGGATTTATAGTGCTTGTTAGGTGTTTTAATGTTTTTAGGAATGTTTATGATTTTTTGGGGTTTTAGTGTTTTAGGGGATTTTTGTTTTTCTTTTTGTTTTTTAGGTTTATTTGGGTTGTTAGGTTCTTTAGAGGACATCTAGGGTTTTTTGGGTCTTTTAGGGTTTTTACGGTTTTTAGGGTCTTTTTGGATTTTTTAGGGTCTTTTATGATTTTAGGGTTTATGATATTTTAAGTGTTTTACTTGGAGTTTAATGGTGTTTATAGGGTGTTTCAATGACATTTAGGATCTTTTTGGATTTATTAAGGTTTTTAATCATTTTTGTTAGTTTTAGGGGTTTTTAGGGTCTTTAGGATTTTTGAGTATTTTTATGGGGTTTTAATGTCTTTTATGGGGTTTTGGACTATTTAGGTATTTTTGGGGTTTTTAGGTTTTTAGGGTTCAGTGTTTTAGAGTTTTTTTGGGTGTTTAGTGTTTTTATAATTTTTAGAGTTTTTTAGCGATTTTCATGTATTTATAGGTTTTTATAGTTTTAATGATTATTTAGGGGTTTTAGGGATGGTAGATTTTTTATTTGTTTTTAACATTATTAGGGTTTTTAAGGTCGGTTAGGGTATTTTATGATTCTTACTGGTCTTTTAGTGTTTTTTGTGTTTTTTGGTTTTATGGTTTTTATGGATTTATAGGATATTAATGTTTTTTGTGTGTTTTATGGTCTTTTTTCGGTATTCATGGTGTTTTAGGGTTTTCCGGTGCTGGGGGTTTATGATTTTTAGGCAATTTCAGGGTTTGTAAGGGGTTTTTTAGTTTTATCGGGTATTTAAGTGTATTTTTAGTGTTTTGTTTATTTTTTATGGATTTTAGGGTTATTTCAAGTTTTTAGGTATGAGGGAATTTAAATGTTTTTAGGGATTCTACAGGTTTAAAGGATTTTTAATGTTTTTTGGGATTTTTATAGGTTTCAATGGGATTTATAGGGATTTTTATGGTTTTATGGTTCTTTGGTTCTCCTAGGATTTTAGTGTCTTTTAAGGGGTTTTGGGTTTAATTGGATTTTGGGGGGGTTATAGTATTAGGGTCTTTTTGTGTTATTACGTGGTTTTAGAGACTTTCAGTTTTTATTTTACTTTAGGTTTTTTGTGTTTTATGGTTTTTCGGGCCTTTTAGGGGTTTAAAGGTTATTTAACAATTTTCTAGTGTCCTTTAGGGTTCATTGTTTTTGGTTTAGGGTTTAGAGATTAAGGTTTGGTTTTTAAGGTGTATGGTTTAGGTTTTTAGGTGGGTTATGGTTTAGGGTGTTGGGTTTTGAGATTATGGTGTAGAGTTTAGGGATCATGGCATTGGGTATAGGGTTCATCCTGTATGGTCATGGATTTAGGGAGTATGGTATAGGGGTTTGAATGCATGGTTTAGGGTTTAGGGTATAATGTATATTTTTTAAGGTGTAGGGTATACGGTTTAGGGTTTTTACAGTTTTTTTAATGTTCTTATGTGTGTTTGGGTTTTAGGGTTTTGCGTGGGGGGTATAGGTTTCTATTGATTTTTAAGGGTTTTTTATGATTTTAAGGTGTTTTCAAGGTTTTCGAATTTTCATTTTTTTTTGATTATTGTGGTTTTTAGGTGTTTGTAGTGTTCATAGGGGGTTTTGGGGTTTTTTGGTTATTAGGTTTATTTGAGGTTATTTATTTTGATATTTAGGGTATTTAGAGTTATTTATTATATCTAGGTGTTTTAATGATTTTTAGTGTTTCATGGGTTTTATAGTTTATCGGGATTTAAGTGATTTTTAGTTTTCTAGGGATTTGGGATTTTTAATGATTTTAGGAGTTTCAAGGTTTTTAGTGTTTTATGTATTTTTAGAGAAGTTTATATTTTCAGAGTCTATTAATGGGTTGTAGTGTTTAAATGTTTCTTGGGTTTTTAGTGTTATTTGGGTTTTTAGTGGGTTTTAAGGTTTTAGGGATTTATAGGATTTTAGAACATTCAAGGAGTTTTTTAAAATTTAGTGTTATTTAGGTTATTAGGTTTTAAGGGTTTTCATGGTTTTAGTGTTTTTTCTGTCTTTTGGGGTCCTTAATGGTCATTTTTGATTTTTTAGGTTCTTATGTGTTTTATTATTCTTATGATTTTTAGTTTTTTTTGGTTTTAGAGTTGTAAGGGATTATGGGGTTTTAGTGTTTTTAGTGTTTTTAGTGTTTTAGGGATTTAAGGACTTTTATGGATTTTAGGTGTTATAAGGGGTTTTAATGGTTTTTTGGAACTTTTATGTTATTTTTGGGATTTTATGGTATTTTTGGGTAGTTCGGGTTTTAAGGGTTTTAGTGTTATTTGGATTTTTAGGGTCCTTTAGGATTTCATAGTGTTTTTAGGGTCTTTTGAGATTATTTATGGTTTTTTGGGTACTTCAGGGGTTTTAAGGTTTTTTTGTCATTTGGTATTTTTATGCAACATTGGGTTGCTTTATATTTTTAGGTTTTTGGTGTCTTTTTTGTTTTTTAGGGTTTTAATTTCCTTTTATGGGTTTTAGGTAATTTCATGCTTTTAATAATTTTAGGGTTGGGGGGTTCATCTTTTATGATTTATAGGATCTTTTTGATTTTTAATTGTGTTATGGTATTTTAGGGAATTTTAATGATTTCATGTTTTTAATGGTTTTTATTGTTGGGGGGGTGTTATTGATATTATGGGTTTCTAGGGTTTTTAGGATTTGGATGGATCCTTTAGGGTTTTTAGGATTCTTTAGAGATATTAGGTTCTTTAATGGTTTTAAAGTTTTTTATAGGTTTTAAAGGGTTTTATTATCATTAGGTTTTTAAAGGGTTTATGTTTTTAAAGTATTTTTAGGAGGTTTATGAAATTTTATGGTTTTTGATGTATTTAGGGTTTTTAGTGTTCTAACTAATTTTTAAGAGTTTTTTTTGTTTTTTTACTTTTTGATATTTTTAGTGTTTTTTGATTATTTTAGCGCCTTTTACTATTTTTGTGGTCATTTAGGGTCTTTTAGGAGTTTTAGGTTCTTTTTGAGTTGTTATGATATTTTTGGTTTTTAAGTTTTAAAGTATTTTATGGGTTTTTAGGTTTTTTGTGTTTTTAATTTTCTAGGATTTTAGTTTTTAGGGTTTTTAGTTTTTATTGGGTTTTATCTCTTTTTTAGTGTTTAGGTATTTCTAGGGTTTCTATGGGTTTTAATATTTTTAAGGTAGTTTTTTTAAGGGTTTTTGGGCCGTTTTAGTTTTTAAGGGTTTTGTGGTTTTGTTTTGGATTTTTTTGGTTTTAGGGTTTTTGGACTTTTAGGGTTTTAGGTATTTTTATGGTTTTGAGGGGGTGTTAAGGATTTTTGTGGTTTTTAGGGGTTTTAGAGTTTTTAATGTTTTAGTGGAGTTTTAGGGTCCTTTAGGTTTTTTTGTGTTTGAGTTTATTTTTATTTTTTATGGTACAATGGTTTTTAGGGTTTTTATGGTTTATTTATAAGTTTTGATAAATTTTTATGGTTTTTTGGTTTTATGGTTTTTATGAATTTTTTTATATTTTTTAAGGGTTTTAGGGTTTTTTTCTAAGGTTTTTAGTGATTTTAAAGGGTATTGTTTTAGGTTTATTATGTTTTTAGGGGTCTTATGTTGTTTTTAGGATATTATAATTTTTTATGATTTTAGGGCCTTCTAGGGGTTTTAGGATATTTTTTTTATTTTATTGTAATTTAAGGTTTTTATTGGTTTTTCGTGTGTTTTATGTTATTTAGGGTCTTGTAGGGTTTTAGCTATTTTGTGGTTCTTTTAGAGTTATTTGTGTCATTTATTGTTTAGGTTCTTGTGTATAGGCTTTCAAGTGTTTAGTTTAGAGTTGAGGGTGTAGGGTATAAAGTTTAGTGTGTAGGGTTCAGGGAACAGGGTTTAGGGTTTTAACAAAAATTTTGGGGTTTTTAGCTTTTTTTGGGGGGTTTGGGTTTAGGTTTTTACTGGATTTTAGGGTATTCAGGTTTTTTTTTGATTTTTCGAGTTTTATGGAGTCTAGGTTTTTTGGGTTTTTTTTTAATTTTTGGGGTTACTAGGGGGTTTAGGGTTGTTTTGTGTTTTTTCGTGTTTTGGGGGGGTTTGGGGGTTTTGACATTTTATGATTTTTTAGGGTTTTGTGGGTTTTAGAGTATTTAGGTTTGTATGGGTTCTCGAGTTTTCTTATATTTTTAAGTGTTTGCAAATTTTTATTGGTTTTAGGGGTCTTTAGGGTTTTAGGAATTTTAGGGGTTTTTTTAGTTTTTAGTGTTTTAAGGGTTTTAATATATTTATGGCTATAGGGGTTTTAGTGTGTTTTAGGGTTTTTTAGTTTTTAAGTGATTTGGGTTTTTTTTGTGTGTTTTAGGGGTTCATAAGGATTTTTAGGGGCTTTAATGTATTTTAACTTGTTTTAGGGGTTTTTTTCTAGTATTTCTTGTTTTAATGTTTTAAGGGTTTTAGGGTTTTTTTGTTTTTGTGGAATTTAGGGTATTTTAGGCTATTTTAAGGTATTTTAGGATTTTTATGGTGTTTAGTTTTTTAATTTGTTTTGGGTTTTAGGGTTTCATATTAATTTTTTGGTTTTTAATTTGTTTTCTGTTTTTTGACTATTTAAGGTTTTAGGGAATTTATAGTATTGATGATTTTCTGGTTTTTTGGGTTTTCAAGGGTTTTAGGGTGTCAGGGTTTTTAATGTCTTTAATTATTTTATGGTTTTTAGAGGGATTTATAGTTTTTGGCTCTTTTAATGTTTTTTATTAATTTGTGGGTCATTTAGGGGTTTATGGTTTTCAAGGGATTTTACAGTTTTGGGTTTTTAGGGTCCTTTAGGATTTTTTAATGTTTTAGGCTAATTTAAGGTTTTTGGGATTTTTAGCAGCCTTTAGGGGTTTTGGGTATTTTAGTGTCATTAATGGATTTTTTTGGGTATTTTAGGATCTTTTAAGTTTTTTGTTTGTTTTTAGTGTCTTCTCATATTTTTAGGGTTTTTAGGGACTTTTAAGTGGATTAGGATTTTTTGTGGGTTTTAAGGGCTTGATATTGGTTTCTAGATTCTTTTAGAGTTTTCAATGGTTTAAGGGTCTTTTATTGGGGATTATGGGTTTTAGGTTTTTTAGTGTTTTAGGGGTTTTTGGGGTTTTTTGTTTTCTATTTTTTATGATTTTTAGGATCCTTTGGGGTTTTTCATTTTCTTTTGGTTTTTTATTGTTTTTTTTTCATGTGTTTTAATGGATTTTAAGGTTTTTAAGATATTTTTTGCTATTTTATATATTTTATTATTTTATGGGGTTTAGGGTTGTTAAGGTTGTTTAATGATTTTATAGTTTTTATCTTTTTAGGGTTTTAGGGTTTTAAGGGGTTTCAGGGGGTTTTAGTGTCATTAATGTATTTAGGAATAGTATAGGTTTCTTGTGCATTTGGGTTTTAGGCTGTCTTAGGTTCTTTAGCCAGTCTTACGGTTTTAGTGTGTTTTAGGGGTTTTACGATCTTTTTCGGTTTTTGCATTCTTTTTTGAGTTATTTATTATTTTTTAAGGTTTTTATGGTCTTTTTTGGTTTGGGTGGGGGGAAAATAATTTTATGTGTTTTTGGGTATTTATTTTCTTTTAGGGTTTTAGTATTATTAGAGTCTTTGAGAGGTTTTAACGGGTTCTTAGGGGTTTTAGTGTTTTTAGGTGTTTTAGGTGGGTTTATAGTTTTTAGGGTTTTAGGGATTTTGGTTTTTTTGTGTTATTAGCAGATTTTAGGGGTGGGTGGGGGTTAGTGTTTTTTGGGGGTTTTCAGTGTCTTTACGATTTCCTAAGCATTTCTGGGGTTTCATGGATTTTCATGATTTTGAGTGTTATGAGGGTTCTAATGTTTGTTGGGGTTTTATAGGGGGTTTGGGGTTTCAGGAGTTTTGAGTTCTTAGGGTTTTTATGTGTTTTTATATTTTTACAACTTTTTAGGGATTTTTGGGTTTTTATGGGTATTAGTGTTTTAATTTTTTTTGAATTTTATAGGTTTATAAGGTTTTTAGGGTAATTTTTGGGGTATTTATGGTTTTTATAGATTTATTGGGTGCTTAGGGTTTTTAGGGTTTGTAGGTGTTTTTTATGATTTTAGGGGTTTAGGGACATTTTTTGGGTCTTTTAGGGTTATATAATGGTTTTTAGGGGTTTTTTGGTTTTGATGTTTTTTCATGTTTTTAGGGCATGGAAGGTGCGAGGTCACGCTATTCCTAGCCTCCCAAAATTTGTTAGAAAATAAGACTCTACAGACAAGGGAGGAGAGGGATCATACGACCCAAACCCAAACCCCTAACAACCCCCAAAAAACCTTAATAGAAAACCCAAAAAGAAGAAACAAGTCTGTCTACATCACCACCAATGTCTGAAAATGGAGTTTTTCCATAAGGATCACCCTCTACTCCATATCCAAGAGCCTCATTGTCATAATAGAAGTCATATTTTTCCCCTGTGT
Source organism: Viscum album (assembly GCA_963277665.1). Taxonomy (NCBI): domain Eukaryota; kingdom Viridiplantae; phylum Streptophyta; class Magnoliopsida; order Santalales; family Viscaceae; genus Viscum; species Viscum album. The sequence continues at coordinate 1,010,477,536 of OY728126.1, forward strand.
CCATCAATTCCCATCCTGACTCATAATCCTCATGAAGCTTGAGGAGCATTAGAAACTCCTCACTTTGTATATCTTGATATGAGGTGTGATGATTCTCCTATTTGTTAACATTGACTTTTAGTTCGACTGCCTTGGATGACGCTCGGGTAGCCATGGGTCTCGAAAGAGTGGAGTAATCCTTCTTCATCCTCCTCTTCAAGGGGCCCGAGCATGAACCATCATCCATCTTTTTATCCCACACTGTAATGATCATATCCTTATTATGATTCAACCTTTTACCATCATCATAGAAGGGGTCATCAAGGATAAAGAGGGATTCCTGGTTAAGGGAACAATCAGGAAGGACCCCACTCTACGACATGCAAGGGACCAACAGATTAGGTGCCTCAAGAGCCAGACAGGGAGAAGACACCACATCAGCCATCACCAGTTGTAGGCCCTTATCATCTTTCTAAGTAGGACACCCCACGTCACAAATAGTGTTATCCACCTCCACTATAGGTATAGTAGGAGACAATTTCCCCTCCTTCCAAGTCATCATTTTTCCATGGAAAGAAGGCTCATTCCTAGGAAACCCATCACTATTGTGCATGAGCACCTATATCACTATTGACACTCTATTCCGTCAAAGAGTCTAAAAAATATGACGAAGGGAACACATTATTAAATAAAAGGGAGAAAATACATAAATAAACGTCATGATTTTCAATAGCATAAGTTTTTGACCGCCTTACTGTAGCCAAACCTTGTCAGCGCGCAACCTACTTGCGCTCCCCACTATGTTGCACAACCCACTTGAGCACCCCCCATATTTCAAGAAGACTACTTTCCTTCCCAACTCATTTTTCCCAAGACCACTTATTTTCCTATAAATAGACACATTGGGGCCTCATTTGTAAGGAGAAATTTCCCGAAAGCTGAATTACTGCTCTGGTCTCCCTTGTATTTCTCCCTAGTCTTCCGAAACATTCAAGGTAGTTATTCAAAACCTTGAGCAAAGGATTTAAAGGAGGATCATTGGACTTATGTCCTTTTAGTGTTTGAAAACCATTATACTTGCGTGCCTAAATTGCCAAACCTCCCCAAGTCATAAATAATTGAGTGCCACCCATTCCATTTATGGAAACTTGAGTGCCCGACTTCTTGAATCACATTTGAATACTCTTGAAGGCTTGAGAAATGTCTCGCCCAAATATTAACATTATAGGTTGTTCATCACCTAAGTGAACATCATGTTACCCAAGATTAATTGTACACCCATATTTGTGTTCCTTACCTACTTGTACACCCATAATGGAGCACCCTTCTCTACTTGGGTGCCCCTTCTTGATTCACTTACTTTCTTCACTCTCTTCAGTCTACAAGACATCAAGCCTTCATCAAAGCCCTTCATAGAAAGTCTTCTTCTTTCTCAACTCCCTTATCTGAAAGGGATTCTATTGAGACCTCCACCAAAACCTCATGACTTATCAATCCTTTGGGAAAGGCACATCAACGTGTCTCCTATATGGGTTTGTATATCCACAGTCATAGGATTCCCACATTTGTTTAACAGTGGGGTTAGGATTCATGGAGTTTCTATGGGTTTGTTTATCCACAGTCACATGGACCTTTATCCTAGAAAAAATGATGGGAAGTTCCCGGTTTGGAGGCGGTTTGGGTTATGGCCTCTACCTTCTCGAAGAGATAACTCAAAACCTCTAGTATTCGGTAGGAAAAGATACGGTTCATACCTACGTTTCCTTTTAAAAATAAATGGGAAGTCTCCCTCTTCTACCAGGATCATTTTTAGGGAAACCATCCTCGAATATGCCCCTAGTTTTCATGCAGGAGGTAGCATCATTGATCTTTATCTCTTATTCAATGCCAAAGACCAAAAGGGAGAAGGGCACATGGACTTTTATTACCCCTTCCCTCTCCCATTGGGCTCTGTCAGCATGGGAAGCCATCCTGGTGTAAGCCCCTAACCTTCATCCCTTCCTCCATACATTGGACCTCTGTACAATGTAAATAGAATATAGGGAAGGATCATTGCCTTTCCCTCTTCCATGGTCACCTCAACCTCATTTACCTAGGACACCATAGGTGTGCCCCCTTCCACTATCAGAGAATGAAAAAATTTGAATGTGTGAATTAGTTTGTTGAATAATTGAAATCCTATTATTTTTCACACCGAGCATGACTCACTTGGGCTTAGATATTTTTCATGGTCACAACATTTTCACAATTGAATGAACTACGAGAACTCTGATTCTTGTTCAAACTGGGATAGGTAGGAAACCTTTTCAGGGCCCAATCTCACTAGATATCCTCCTCATGAATCCAACCCTAATTCCCTTAATATGGGATTCCTCATTAGGAATAATCCCCAAATTAAACCCAAAATAATCAAGGAATCCTTTTCAGGAAGTAAGACTAAAATCTTCTATCTCAAAGGACCATACTCTCCTATGAGACTTATCGAACTACAAGGGCTTTGATTCCCAACTATATGAGATAGGTATGAATCCTCCTTAATGTTCAACAAACCCAACACTTCAAATCAACCTTGTTCTCCATGGGCCATATTCCCAACAGGGTCTAATATTACTTTGAATCCAATATTCTTTAAAATATTCATTGTGTTGCTTTTGTATAAATCCCATAGTATGTTTTGACTAAGAACCATCCACTCAAATGTCCATACCACATGACATTAAACTGTATGACTAGATCCTTATCACATGAACTTAAAAGGTATGATGTGTCCCATTCAATGAAATGAAACTATTGGGGTTCTCTTTCCTTTTACATGGATACGTAGGTAGAACATTTGTTGGACTTGATCCAAAAATCAAATCAAACCTTCATCTCCTTGGATGAAAATAAATTCTAGAGTGCCCCACTAAGTGGCTTAAAACTAGTATCATCATAACAATGATTACAAGAATTTCTAAGCAATATATTAGAGGATACCATTGATGGAAAAACTCAAATACATATATATATTTCCATTAATGAAGAACCATGAATGCAAATTGATGATTCTAAATTTTACACATGTTAATAAGTGATTGTAAATTCCACGGGAAACTTATGATATACTTGGGGAATTAATAAGGATTCATGAAAATATATTAAATTTTCAAAGATAGTCCCAGAGTAGATAATAAATCCCCCCAAAAAGGTGTGATGAGTCCGACCTCCCATCCTCTCGACCAATGCATGTTCTTAAATATCATAATGTTCAAACATAACGAACACCTGCCTTTGGAAAGTAGGTCCCCATTGGATAAATAACTGTTGGATGTTTTCGGTTCCCTAAATAAATCCAATTGAAATCGCATGGAAATGGTGATTCTTAAAACTAGAACACACATTTCAAGGATCTATGAAGAACAATTTGGTGAACCGTACGTGATTCATTAACCAAGTTAATAATTTTATCCACCTGTTAGGCCTCTATCAATTGATAACGGAAGTCCAGAAAAAACAATCAATCACCCATGTATCCATATAAAAATATGTTTCTTTAATAGGGTTTTTTTTGTTTTCAAGTTTTTCTTCTCAAAATTCCCTTCATTCCAAAAATGGATTTCTCCAAGACAACATTTGTGAACATCACAACCGCTTCTCTAGGTGAATCTCAATCCACAGTAAGGACATCATCACCAACCCAACATATTCAATTCTAGGTCTCTAATGTGATGATAAAGAAATATCACCAGCACGGTACAATCCCAACATTGGAGGCTGCTCGATAGGCCCTCCAAGTCAATAACAATCGTTGATCATCTATCCAACAACGACCTATGATCAAGAATAAGATAGTTTCAACCACCATCTTTATCTATTTTAGATCCTTATCCCTGAAACACAATAATCAATACCTCCCGTACTATAGACAAGTGTATCAAGAGGCCACTCGAGGTCTCAATTCAAGAACACGTTAGTCCTTTTTGAGGACTCCCACTAGTAAACACTGCTAGAATTGCATGGTAGTATACCCCCAACATGATGGGGGTGTGGCCTCAAGAAGTTCGGCCCGGGTCTCTCAAACCTGGGCACGCAAGATGAACTACAAGGGACAATGTCCAATCAATAGGGAGCAGGTTCTCAACTCTTTCTCCTTCATAGAAGTTTATAAACTTAACATGATGGAGAACAACAAGCGGGTACATACACCAGTCCACCCTAATTTTGCTGCTCAACAGGCTCATTTGGCAGCAACTCACCAATACCACCAGATAAATTGGATGGAGTACTATGAATAGGAAAATATATCTACCTACAAGTTATCAACTAGTAATTAGGCTCGTTTGACTATATTAAATGAATCCCTCCAATATAATGTGGTTGAAACTGGTAATTAGTAACATAAACCTAATTACAATCACCAATTCTATTAGATGTCTCTTATTCCAGTAATGAATGAAGTATATCAACCATAATTTATGGGAAACAACCATAAGATACATACACCTACCAATGTTCATCAAGTCTTCTAATAGTATTATTAGGTAGCACCTGAAGAAGTCAGTTGGAATGCTCAGATGAAAAATTTGGTGCATACCCAACTCTCTACCCACATACATGAGTACTTTCAATATATATTGACCAATAAAGGAGGACAGGAGCAGGCACATATACCTACGCTAGATATAGAATGGATGTATATTCCCATTCTGTCCATTGAAGTCACCAAACACATCTTGACAATGGTTGAATGGCAGACGCAAATCCCTGTCCACATTCTAGAAGAATACCCAGATATTATAACAACTACTTAAGTTGTATGAAGGGAAAAAACACATTAATCTTTTCCCACAAATTGGATGACACATAGACATTCCATCCTGGAGAAGATACACACCTCTGTTCCCATCCAGGAGGGTCATGGGGAATACTCCCACATATCGTATGGATAACAAGATCAGAAACATACACCCTTTCTAATTGGAGGTAATCAGTCTGTTCCTGTAACCACTCCAAAGAAGGCACATACACTTTCCCATGATAAACACATTTCCCAACAAGTGGCCTCAAATAAGTATGAGAGAACATCCATGAAGAAGTCTCTCCAATAACTATAGTAAAATCAAGAGTGAAGCAGCAATTTGGATCCTCTTAATGTGGAGTTCTTGAAGCCCTCCGACATTTATCTATTGCAGCCCAATATTCTACCCTCTAATTACCAAATTATGGGAGTGGTAGTGGTAATTATGATGTTCTTCCTCAGACGCTTGAAAATTAAGTCATTCTTAATGAATATTTGGTCAATCCAGAGTTCTTATCTCTAGATGAGAAGCATAGAAACCCTCCATTTGGCCAGAAGGCCATGGAGACAAAAGATTTATCCCTTGATCTAATCCATCATCACGATCCTCTCCATGATGGAATTATTGGTGAATGTCCACTCTATAGTAGTATTTCGCATTGTCAAGACAATTTCATAATTGAAACTGTAGCGATGAGAGAGCCCTCTTTTTTGAAGGCACTTGAAAACACAATGCCAGAAATTTTTGATGCCTTGTCATTTATGGGTTAAACACTTTCTCAACCAGAAGACATCTTAAGAAAACAGTAATTCTCTAAAACTCCCTTGGGTCATTGGTCTTATAATACAGAGCATCCACTTTGGTCAGACCAAGTGGAGAAAACTGTAGTTAAAGAAGATGGATATATGATAAATATGAGAAAACAATAGGCTAAAGGAGAAATACTAGCCTGGTTCAGGCATTTTGTCAAATTCTCAATATAACATTCCAGAATTGATGATAGAGGATTTCATTCATGACATCTTCCTCAAATTATGAAAAACTCATCTTCATTTGAAAACCAAAGTATTATCATATGATGAATATCAAAATCATATAAAGGTAAAAGAAGGGTTACAATGCCAAATTGACTTGGCATTTCTCTCAGATTCCCAACATCCAAAGGATGAAAAATAGCAGAGAATCCTTCAGCACGCATGTATAAATTCTCTAAATAGGTTACATCAGTTAATTTCGGATTCCCCATATAGTGTTTGTATTAGAGGATGGGGTGCATATAGATAATTACATTTCACTTCACTACAAAATTAGAAAAGTCCATAAAAAGTGGTCTCATCCAATGTTATTTGCCACAGTCAGCCACAATCAATAGATTTTGTATGTAATCAAATGCACGCTAAAGAACAGGCCTCAAACAGCTCTCATCAGAGTAATGCCCAAAGAAAAGAAGTTGTTGAGTTACTTTTACATCATGCATATGAGAATCTTGTGTAGTCATCCCAGTTTTAGGATTTCAGGAATCAGAAAGTGCAAATTTTTAAAATACCAAGGCGATCTTCTAAAATAGGTGATTTGAGTGGTTGTAGGATGATGCACCCATATAATTTCCAATCCAAAATCCACAAATTCAGAAGAGAATTTATAGGAATTTCAGTCATAGAATTTCAAGAATCACCCCATATTGCAAGGCTGGGGGCTCATTTAATTCAACCTTCAAATTCACTCAATAATATTGAACGATTGGAAGAAGTACATGAATAGACCTATCCTGTACGACTGTGGGATTTTTCACATATGCAATCCCCACCTCAACCAAAGTTATTTTTCTCCCAATTATCTAAGGATTCCCTTAGAGTTACTATCCTACAAATAGTTCTAAGTAATTTATTATATTAGAGAATAAAGTCTCATGGAAGACACAAAAGAGGAAAATCTCGCAAAAACACTGAAAGAATACCATCGATGCATTATGTGTTAGTAAATTTCATTAACACAACTACATAAGATCCTCCAGAAAATGAATCCAATTCAAGGGAATTAGAAGATGAAGTTCTTGTACATAATATGGTACACACCTAGGAAAATTAAGAAGGTGTGCACCACCGAAATCATAGGCTTACCCAGAATCTAGGTACGCCTTCAAATAACCAACTCCCCCGCTCCTAATGGCATCTAATAAAGGGAAAGGTAAAAGTTAGATTGCATGTCACTTTTCTACTGGAGAAGGTCAATCTATTTTTCTTGAAGAGAGATTTTCATAGCAAAAAGAGGAAATTAAGGACCTGAAAAGACTCAATACAGATTTACATTGAAAAAACATTTTTTCTAGACGTACTTCCCAGGCAGGTCCTCACCTTGCAATTTTTGTAGGAGAACCTTAGTAAAGAGAGTTTTAAGTAACAAAAGATGCAGATAATGAATTCCCTCCCCTGGTTACATAGTCATGGGAGGACTATATACATCCTAATAGGCCTATTTTTGTGTGTTATCAAAGGAAAATAACAGCACCACTATCAGTGGCCTTGCCAATCATTTCACTAGCTCAAGCTCCAGTTTCTATACCTACACAAAATCCTGCTCTCCCATATATTCTACAAATTCTTATGAAAAAAATTGAGGAATTAACGACATGATTTGAATCTATGGAGGAATGACGTGCACCATTTCATCCAGAAAAGAGAGCTTACCCTGAATGGGTGGATGTAATTCCTCCCCAATAACTTTTTTGAATACCACATTCCCAATCATTAATGGTTCAGGAGATCCAGAACAACATGTAACACATTTTGTTTCTCATAGTGACCCCATTATGGGAACTTCTTAACAACAAGAAGCATTTAAGATTAGGAGTTTTGTGTAGTCATTACAAGGACCACCTTTTGTCTAGTATACATGTTTATAATCTCAATCAATTACAGGATGGGAAGATCTCAATCTGAAATTCATTCTTCAATTTTTCTCAATGGTACCAAAGATGATAATTTTTGATCTTACCAATTTTAAAAAAGTTAGAATGAAAGAGTTTCATATATCATTGCTCGATGGAAATATTTAACATATTATTTAAGTCTAGAACTCCCTCAAGAAGGGTTACTGCCAATTTGTGTGGAAAATCTATGTGATGAGTTACGTACAACATTGATCCCTGTGAAATAAATAGGAGGGTTTTGATATGTTCCTTCAATCTCTCAACAGATAGAAGACTCTATTATAGATATTATGGATAAAACTACTGTAATTCCATCAGCTCAGGGTATGAGTATAGGAAAGGGTGAAGCTACTACAATCAAACTCAAGTAGGCACCTGTACCTGCTTCTACTTCAAGAACATCATCATACTGAAGGGCTCTGCCTCCTGAGCATCAACAACAATGACTGCCTTGTTAAGATGATCAAAGAGATCCAAGGTGGAAACAACCTGACTAAATAAATATTTTTTTAATTCTTTCTAGAATTACCATGTTTTTGGTTACTTCATCTCATATCTGGAAAAAATTTTGGTTCAGTTGCGAAGGTCGACGATACCAAATAAATAAGGTGATGAATATCTTCCAAATTATTATCCCTTTCACCAGATGTTAGGAAATCTCATCCATGAATGTTTTGTTTTCAAGGACCTCCTACAAATATGGTAAACTTTTGATAAGTGAAACTAAAAAGTTCATCAGCTCAAGTAGAATGTGTTACTACTACTGATCTAGAGGAATAAGGTGAATGGAAAGAGGTCAAAAGTAAAAATGTATAGAAATATGATGATTGGATGATCAGAAAAACGATCAATCGGACTCATGCCATTTTACGAACACAATTGATACAACCGATTATGTCTTCTCCCACTCCTGTAACCGTAAATCCATCTTCATAAAAAGGTTGTTCCTTAATGAAACTAAGTGATTATAAGAGTAAAGAGATGTCATAAGAAGACGAGCTTGTGTCAAGGCCACAGTTGTCCATGACCCTAGATAATTTTATGAAATCTATTTCAGAAGCATTGGAACCACCCCACCAAATGGCAGAATAAGAATTAACCTATCAAGAAGAATCTTAATTAGATGAAGAATTGATCTTTGGTTTAGTTAATATTGTCATTTTAAAAGATCCATCTACCAATGGGGATTCCGATTATAATGAACCATAATTCCATGTACCTAATTGGGGAACTATCAGAAGAGGTTAGAGTTGATGATACAGGGGAAGATGTGGGAATTCTATAAACCACCATTTTAACTCTACCCCTATTAGAACTACATATGCGGCAGAAAATTATGAAAGATCCCTTCAGAAGGCTCAACAAGAACAAGGTATTTCTTCCATTAAAGACAGGTTCGGTTCTGACACAATTATTTTGGAAGACCAATTAGAAGTCACACCATCTTATTTCCAGCATCTGCTCCGACATAGAAAACATCTACATCAAATGAATCTACTTCCAAAGCACCAGAAAAATGACATATCCATGCTGGGAAATGCAGTCCTTTGGAAAAAAAGTATGATGTATTGAAACAATTAGCCCAACTACCATCCAAGTTATCAATTCTAGATGCTCTGAATCTATCAAAAGATCTTTGAGAAGAACTCATTGAGGCTTTATCAAGTCCTCAAGTGGTTTTAACTGAAGTTACTACTGCTGAGGTTTACCGTATAGAGAATGATCCTACATAATGTCATGTAGTCATATCATTTATAGATTATGTTGAAGATGGTGTTATGCATGGGCACATCAGACCATTGTATTTGTCTGGAAAAGTCAATGATATAGAAATCCAGAGAGCCTATATTGATAATTGCTCTGGAGTCAACCTCATTCATATTCATACATTTTTTTGATTAGTCCTGATTGAATATGACTTATCTCATTCCAATTTATTGTTTCAAGCTTATGATAAGAATTTAAAAGAACCTATGGGCAAGATTACACTCAGAAATTAGTTTGGATATCTTGTGTCTAATTCAGATTTCATGGTTGTTCGTCTGAAAAAACCATCAATATTTTTCTTGAAAGGCATGGCTGCATCAACATGCAGCCATACCTTTATCATACCACCAATTTATTATTTACTATTTCAATGGTTAAATCAGGACATTTTATGGTGACAAGTCTCCATTCAAAACACGTGAATCTCAATACATTGAGTTAGAGTTGTATCACCCAAAAGGAATGAAGTCCAGGAAAATGGAAATAACCAGAGTTAATGCTCCAAATGGACTTAAAAAGATTCTAGAAAATACATTCATACATTTGAGTATAGATTATGTGTTACCTATTAATCAAATTGAACATTTAACCCAATTCCAAGAACTCATCTAGTAACATTCATAATTTCAATTATGACAATTGATCCTACCAACATGGAAGAAACTGTTGATCCACCAAGCAATGATGAAAGCCTAAATGGAGATGTTTCATTTAATCCACTAAACTACAACAAACATCTACATTGTCAACCAGATTAGCAGAGATTGTAGCAATGTTAGAGGAAGATAAAGATATTGTTTCTCAATCCATCATTCCCACTTTATTACTACAGGAGGACCCTTCATCATTAGCTGGGTCATATATGGGGGTCTCTTCTTCAGTATGTTCAAATATTGACACCTCCAATAACTCTTGAATTTTTTCCTCATCATCTACTATAAAAGTTGAAATAGAAGAGGTAACGTGTAATGAAGACGAAGAGGAAGTTCTCAGGGATGCACTTCCAACATTTGAGGAAGGTGTATCTACCACTGTGGATGAGCTCAGAGAAATAAATCTAAGTATATAAAAATATACACTCCCCACTCTAATTAGTGCGGCCATGACCTCTAAATAGAAAGAGGTATATAATTAATTTATAAAGAAACCTCAAGATATATTTTCCTGGAATTATACAGAAAATGGCAGGCCTTAATCCTGATGTAGCCACCCATCATTTGGGTTTTCTATAAGTACATCGCGGATTCAAGAAAGAAGCAAGAATAACACACCCAACTCATTCCACTAAAATTAAAGATGATGTTTGTATTATTATAAAGGATAACATTGTTAGGGATGTTCAGTATCCCAAATGGATGGCCAATATTGTCGTAGTGAAAAATAAGAATGAAAAAATTAGAGTTTGTTTTGATTTTAGACATCGTAATTGCCATTGTCCAAAATATGATTTTCCAGTTCTGATTAAAAATATTTTAATTGATACAACAACTAGCTGTTACGCTCTTTCCATCATTGATGGTTCATTTGGGTATAATCAAATCCATATAGCCCCAGAGGATAAAGGATCTATAGCCTTTAGATCCTCTGAATGTGTGTTTTTATATAGGGTAATGCCCTTTGGCTTAAAGAATGTAGGTGAAACATACCAATGTGCCATGCACCATATATTCAAACCCTTATTAGGGAAATTTTTTTGAATGTTATGTGGATGATTTGGTGGTAAAATCCATACAACATTCTAATCACTTGGCTGATCTGGAGACTATATTCAATAATCATCGGAAACACAATTTGAAGATGGACCCCTTGAAATGTGCTTTCAGGGAAGCCTGGGGAATATTTCTAGGCTTCGTTGTATGCCTTTGTGGAATTGAAGTTGATTCTGAGAAAAAATATCAATCCTTGGTATGTCACCTCCTCGAAATTTGAAATAATTAAGAGGACTCCAAAGACACTTGGCCTATAGTTGACGCTTTATCACTAATTTAGGTGGCATGTGTTTACCCTTCACCAGATTAATGAAGAAGTGAATCACTTAAAAATGGACTGAATACTTCCAAGAAATATTTGATACCCTCATGGAATATCTCTAGAGTACACCGATATTAATGCCACCTGTTGAAGGAAGACCACTTATTCTTTACATGATAGCTTTAGAGCGATCACTAGGTGCCTTCCTCAAACAAATTAATGATGCAGGGAATGAAAACAACCTTTACCATCTCAGTCGAACTATAATTGATACGGAAACTCAATATTCAATTATAGAAAAGTGATTCCTAGAATTAATTTTTATAGTTCATAAATTAAGGCACTACCGTTAACATCATGAAGTCCAATTAGTGTCTTGCAATAATCCACTCAAATTTATCCTCAGTAATCCAATGCTTACAGGTTGTCTGGCATGGTGGGTGGTTATTTTTCAATAGTCTGATATCCAGTTTGTGCCTCAAATGGAAATAAAAGGCCAACCTCTGTTTGACTTCCTTACTGAGAATCCATTTGCAAAGATACATAATTTAATACTGAAATTCATTATGAAGTGGTATTCTATTTTCTGAATAATTCCCAAACATGGGAAATGTATTTTGATGGTGCTTCTAGAAGGCCAATAAGGAATATAATGTAAAACCCTAAACATAACAATGATGTTATAGGAATTGTCCTTATTTCCCCAAAAAAGGCAGTATTGCCTTATTCCTTCCGGTTGTTTGAAGTTGGTACCAATAATGAGGCAGAATATCAAGCTATCATCAGAGGTTTAGAATTGTACCTTCAAGTGAAAATGGATCATTTAAATGTGAATGGTGATTCAGAATTGGTAATAAAACAAATCAATGGGGAATATTCTATCAAAAAAGAAGATTTAATCCCTTTGTGTGATTATAGAGGAGGGTTAATGGATAAGTTTCCCTCAGAGCCAACATTGTATTATGTCCTAAGATCACAGAATGACAAAGTAGATGCACTGGATAATGCAACTACAACTTTGGAAGATCCAAATTGGGATGAGACAATCATGGGCATAGCCCACCATCGTGTGGTCTGACCTTTTTTTCAAAACAGAATGGAAGAAATTAATGAATTTGGACCTATTTCTGTACCATATGTTCATACAATGGGATGTAGAACATCCATCATGTAATATATTTAAAATGGTATATTTCCACCAGATAGGGATGAAAAAGAACAGATTTGATGATGAGTAGCCAATTTCACTCTTTATGATAGTATAGACCAACAAAAGATTCAGTTTAAATGAGGCTTCGATGGAATCCTCTACAGATGTATTGATGGAGAAGAGATAGTAGCCATTATGAAAGAAGTACATTCAAGAGTTTGTGCTGCCCACCAGTCTGGGCACAGACTCCCCTGATCAGATCCAAAGGCTTCGATACTTTTGACCTTCAATGATGAAGGATTGTATATATTTCACTAAAAAAATTCATCCCTTCCATGTGAACGTCAACTTCATTCATCAACCCCCAGAGTTTCTACATATAGCTAAATACTCCTGGCCTTTTTCCATATGGGGAATGGATGTATTAGGGCCTTATCCTCCAACCACAGCTAAGTTGTCCAAGTATATTCTCACTGTTACTAATGTCTCCTCTAAATGGGATGAGGTAATACATGTCAAGGATGTTTGATCCAAAAGCATTGTTTGTTTTGTCAAAACTACTATCATCACATGATTTTGTTTCCCTCGTACTATTTTGACATACAATAGCACCATTTTTTTTATGTTGAGGGAAAAAAGCTATATCAGGAACATAATATCGAATCCAACCATTCATATCTCTATCATGTGGCAACCAATGTACAGATAGAGGCCTTTAATAAGACCCAATCACATATACTCTAGAAGATGGTGGATATATATAAGAAATCACGGCCCAATAAACTTTTTAATGCTTTATGGGATTATCATAAAACAACACATACTACTACCCAAGCAACTCCTTATTCACTGGTATATAGAACAGAAGCAGTTTTTCCAATTGAGATGAATTTTCTTCACTTAGAGATGCAATCTGGGATCAGTTATCTACAAATGAGAGATCCCAAAAATGGTTTAATGATTTGGAACGATTAGACAAGAAAATATTTCATACTTTTCATTATCTATAAGTTTTTCAAAATTGAATTGCACAAGATTTTAACAAGAAAGTTAACCTTTGTTCATTTCTTCAAGGATAATTGGAATTGGTCCTTAGGACTCCAATGATACCCAGAAAGAAACCTCCAAAACATGATCCAAAGTGGGAAGGACCTTATTCCATAAATAAGGTCTATTTAAATGGATATTATTCCTTAATATAAATGTATGGATATCTTATTACAAATCTAACCAATGCGAGATTCTTGACGAAATACGTTGTGTAGTTATGAACATTCATCCTCACTACAAAACTTTAAACTACACAATACAACTTCCTCACTACAAGACTTTAAACTTCATAGTACAATGTCCTCACTACAATACTTTAAACTGCATAGTACAACTTCCCCACTATAGTACTATAAACAGCACAATACAACGTCATCATTGCAAGAATTTAAATTGCACAGTACAACTTCCTCACTGCAAGACATTAAACTGCACAATACCATGTCCTTGCTGCAAGACATAAAACTGCACAACACCCATGTCCTAGTTGTAAGACATTAGACTACATAATAACCTTAAGCGTCCATGCTGCATGATGTTAAAATGTGTAGCATCTTCATCCTTATCACATGACATTAAATTGCCTGACATCATTTGTACAACTAACATTTTCTCTATTTGATGTTAGAATCTTCCACAAGCAAACATCATTGACATCATCGCTACTCCTTAGTAGTACATGAGTCCCTCTCTTTCCTATGTCTGAGTTAGATCTACATAGATACCATATTTCAAGAATTGTTTATGGCTTGATTCTCATTTTCCAATGAGATATGTAGAGATGCCTAAATCTCCAATTTTTGGCCCATCCATAGTCACATAATCTTCTTATTATCTTTTCTCCTCCTATATATGATTCATATCTATAAAAGTGTTTCCTTCAAATATATGATTTGATACTTATACCATTTTATGTCTTAAGATTTACCATTCTCTCATAATGTGTTAAAATCCCCCATTCTTCATGTGAATCTCGATTAGGGTGAGGAATGAATGTTTAGAAAACTACGTATGGCTTGATTATCATCTATTTTAGATACGTACATATGCCTATATCTCTAATCTTGGGCCCATTCATAATTAGAAAAACATTTATTCTATGTATAAGAATCAAATATGCATAGGGAATGTTTTAAGAACAATGTATGACTTGATTATTTCCAAAGAAAGACACATGGTGACACTTGGGTTTTATCCCTTAATCCAGTTACAACATGTCTTTCTTTTCATATTAGTTATTATTTGTCCTCACGACATGAATTTTAACTGCATGGAAATCTAACACCCCTATTCTTCAATTATGTCACCTTTTCACTGTAACAGAAACCCTTACTTATCCTTGATTCTCACACTGAGCATATCTCAAGTTGGCTTAGGAATTTGGTAAAAGGATTATTTATATAAATAAGTTTTCTCAATTAATTATGGGGTTATTAATGTCTTTACTACATGACATAAACTGCACAGTATAATGTCCTCATTTCATGACTTTAAAATGAACATCATGATATTAATTTAGAGGAAACAAAGAAAGTCACAATTTTACATATGAGTTGGATCTATGTAAAGGATGTCAAAATCATGGCCAATATTGGTTAAAATATTTATCATATGCATTAGACATAAACCCTTCCATATTTCATACTCATAATCTTGAATGTTTTTAGATGTTCAAAATCAATGTATGGTTTCTGGTGACAGGGTTTCTAATATCTGGGAACACTTTTTCATGACTATGTAGCACATGCCCTTAGGTGGACTTGCATAAGTTGCTTACATAATAGGCTTGTCAGTCAAAATATGGCACTATTTGGCTATGCTGCATATTCCCTAGTTGGACCTACATAAGACATCCCCCATACCAATTTTTTCATGTAATGGTTATTTCATTCTTGGTTATAGTATCTTTGTCCCCTTCAAACGTTGATGACAATTTTCCAGAATCAGTATTTTAAATTATTCATTCAGGTATACTTGTCCCATTATCTTTCTCTCAATCTAAAAGTCTCAAGTCCATGGTTTACACATTTCCCTCACTGCGTGTTCAATGCAATATGAAATAACAATGGAATCACATGGACATATATTATATATTGTTTCCATTTCTTTTCCTAGTTGTACGAAATAAAACTACAGACTACATAACTCTTACGTTTGCATTATACCTTCGTAAATGTCTTATTCCTATGATTCGTTGGACCACTTGGCTGGAAATACCCTTTCCATATTTAGGTACCTTTCTCTATAAAACAAACTCTATGCTTCAGAAAATATGAATCTCTATAAAATTTCTTCACCTTCTAGCAATAGAAGATCAAAATTTTGAGAGATCTTTTATATGACTATGTAGCACAAGCCCTTAGGTGGCCTTGCATAAGTTGCCTACATAATAGGATTGTCAGTAAAAAGATTCTAGTATTTGGGTATACAGTATAAGACCCAGTTGGACCTACATAATATAGCCTTGATAACGGGTTTATCAAGTAATTGTAACTTTGTTCTTAGAAAGGAGTTCCTCTAATTATTTTATCCCTTTTCCCATATCATTCCTCAGTTACAGAAATTTCCAAACCACAATTTACTATTTTACCTTCCATACATAAATATGATAGTATCTTTCCAAAAAAATTATCATGAAATTGGGAGAGTTTCTTACCTTTGGTAAGAGATTATGACCTTAAATTAAATCCACCCAATGTCCATAATGCATGAATTAAAACTACACAGTAAAATGTCCTCACTGCATGACTTGAAATTGCACAGTACAATTTCCTCACTGCATGAATCAAAACTGCACAGTACAATGTCCTCACTACATGACTTAAAACTCCATTGTACAATGTCCTCACTACATAACTTAAAACTTCACAATATAATATCAAAATTCCCCTTTCTGATAATTTTTAACCATTCCTCATACATCAAATATTTATATAAATGGTTTTCTTATCCATGACATATGTCGATGTAAAATAGCCATTTCATTCATAAAATTATTTTCCTTGGAAAAAACCACCCACTGTGGTTTTGAGTCACCTAAATCTTATTTTCCCCAATCTATCAATAGAAAAATAATAAACATCAAAGAGATATTTTTCATGAATTTGCAGTATGTTCCCTTAGGTGGGTTTTCATAAATTGCCTACATAACCATCATGTCAGACAAAAGATTCCACTATTTGGCTATGCATCATATTCCCTAATTGGACCTGCATAACACAGCCCCATAATGGGTTTTTCAAATAATAGTAACTTTATTCGTAGAAATAAAACCCCTTAAGTTGATACAGGTTTTAAATTTAGTAACCATAAAAATCATGTCTTAAGATTCCACTTTGAAATATTTGAAGAATATTAAAATAATTCTTAGCCACAATTTCTTGTTTGGGATCTAATTTAAAAAAATAATGGTTAAAGATATTTGACCTTAAATACTATCCCTTTATATTCCAACATGCATGACTCTAAACTGCCAACATCAAGAGAAATGGTACTCACTAGATTGAGAACCCTCAAAGGGAACTCTGTAAAAAAGTCGAGTCCCATCTCACTAAACATACATTTTTCTATAATTTAGGTAATATTGAGAAATAAAATTTCAAGAGATATAAATTTGGTGGGGTAGTCCATATAACCTTAGAAAAAATCAAACTATTCTTATTGTGCCCAATGGCTTAAGTAAAAAAAATATTTTAGTGAAAGTGAAAACAAAAATGATTAAAGGCAAAATACATTTTCTTTAAGTAAAATTTTCATAGAGGAGAATCAAAAAATTGGATTTTCTCTCTCATAAATTAAAAAAGGTTTTCTACATAATTCCTCATTTGTTTGACACCCTCTTGAACCCCATCAACTGCTCATTAAAGTTGTCCAATTTGATAAGCATCTCTCTCTTCAGCATGATGAAGTGCTTCTATAGCATCTGCAATGGCATTTGCACTATCCTTCTGGAATTCTCCTAATGAGATATGAAGCTGATCAAGCTCTCTTGTAATGATATCTAACTCTTGTTGAAGACAAATTTGCTGAACATTCTTTTCTTTAATTGTCTGCTTCAATCCCTTTAACTTTGCATTATGATTAGCCTCAGCCTAGGACAGTGTTGCTTCAAACACTTCAATATTGATTGACTGTTTGGCTTTTGTCAATCCTTGTCGAAGCTTTTTTTCTTGCTCCCTCCTCTGGATAATCTCTTTCACCGCAGTATGAATTTCATGGTATTCAAAACTGCCAAATACTAGTGTGGAAAATAGATATGAAAGTCGTGGAATTCATGAAGGTAGTTCCTCAAGGGGAATCTCAGATATTGTCTTCCACATGTTCTTTCCATTCATTTTGTTGATCAATACGAAGAGGCTTCTGCAGTTCTGGGTCTGATTTAGAATCACTATTATAAAGAGGGGTATATTCTAGGACTAATGCACTTAAAGAAGTTCCATGTACTATTACTTCATGAACAATGGTTTCTCCACCTTCCAATGTAGTTTGGGCTGATGTAGAGGCTTCACCTATTGACCAAGCCATGGAAGTTGATAGCCCTATATGGTAAATCAAGAATTATGGTAATGATTAGATTCAAGAGATAACAAAAGTGAATTCAATCACAATATTAGTATAAATTACCTAACAGTAGGTCAGTAGCATGGAAATAATCATCCCCAATATTCTAAGTTTCAGCAATTTTGGTTGATGTCTCTGGATGAGGAGTGATATCTTTAATATGCTCAGGATTTCAGAGCGAATCTCAAGAAGACTTTCTATCTTAAGATCCACTTGAGCCAATGTATCTACAATGGTGAGATTGATGTTAATATCAACACTTCCTTCACGTACCATTGCGAAAGCCATTTCTTTAGATGGAACTACATATTTTGATCATCCATGGTTAGTAGGTTAATCATAAGCAGATTAACTGGATGAATAATGAGAACTCACCTCTAGTTGATTCTATACAAGGAACTCCAAAATCATCGAAAGAATTCGATATATCAACATGTTCTAATAGTTCATCAAAATATATGATAAGGTTCATCATTTCATCCAATGATATCATAGATCCCAGGTTAGTCTCACCAATGGGAGCACTTGGTATGTTTGCCTCACAACCTTCCTCCAGAAACTTTTGACCCCAATTAGAATCTTCAACAATAATTGAGGGGTCAACGTGAGTTGTTTCCTAATGTTCTGGTGCATGAGATGAAACTAAAAGTATCACATAAGGGAAGTTAGCTATTGTTACATTTTATTCCTTATGAAGTATTATTGATTTACCAGATGATTCCTCTCCCCTGATAGCATGAATTAGAGTAGTGCTGGGAACATATATTGGTTCCTTTGAATTCAACACCTCTTCAAGAACCACTAGATTTACAAAAATTTGTTTCTGCTCAGTGCCACCTTCTACGACTACTTGAATCTTATTAGTAGTTTCTTTAAAAAAAGAAACATAATAATCCCCTATAATCTTAAAAAATTTAAACATGTTTTCTTGAATAAAGGATAAAATTCATGAATATCAGGGAGGCTTACCATTGCTAAGAATGTTCTTAACCATGGAATTCTTTCTTCGAGGATTTTATGTCTTCTCCTTTTGGGGATGTATTGCATCATCATCTATAAAGACATGTATCAGAGGTTCCAATACCCACTCTATTTCCTCCTCCATGGCCTGTTGTCCTGGAGATATTTCTCTCGATTCACAGGGTGGCCCAATAGCTCCAAGAGTAGTGCCCCTAGGGTTATACTGTGGTGAAGGAACTTCAATTGTTTTTCCTTTACCTAACTGTAAGTTAAGATTATATTTCTCCTAAGTAAAAATGTTTTGACTAAATTTCATGTTTCAAAATGGAAGAGAATGCGAGAGAAAGGAAACATACATCTTAAGGATATTCAAAGTCATGCCACTTTTCATATAATAAAGGATTGATCTCTTCAGTAGCACCAAAATATATCATTTTCTCTACCTACATTATGGTAGGAATTGATTCATCAGTAGAATATATGAGAAATTCAACCTCTCTAATATAAGTGGTTAACTCATTTGGATTATCCTTAAAAAGAATGTCAGAAGAAGCCTATAAATCCACTACTTCTAAAACATGTAGTCCTTTGCACTGGTTCTTCCACATGGTTTCAGCATCACAATATAGATTCTAGCATGTTTCAATAGTCTTAGATCATATATATTTAGAATGTTTATATGAGTGTTGTGAGGAGGATCCTACAACCTTAGAATGGAGTTTATTCCAACGAAGGATAAGAAAATGGAACTTTCCACTCTTCAGAATGATGGTGACCAAATCTCCTTGATACGACTTTAGTTGGGATTGATGGAGTGGAAATATTAATTTCAACAGGAAGGTTTTATCTGGAACAAGTTCTCTTTAGTGAATTTGGTGCATCATCACCTACACCCTCTGATTCATGCAAGTCAGACCCTGATGATGAAGAATTATCTTCTGAACGATGGTGTTCCTTCCAACCACTTTTCTTTAACCCCATTATAGGGAAAACATGATTTAATAACCCTTAAAAGTAAGAGGCAACCCATTTTCCTTCATACCAAATGATCAATCTTCTTATTTCATCAGCGATGTGTAAATTAAATACTACCCCAGTCTTCTCTGCAGATGTCAACAACCATAGTTGTCAGGAATCCATTGGGGTTTTCTCTAATCTCTAATGCACGAGAGGGGAAATTGCATTCTTTTGTAGACATTTGAATTTATGCGCAAATCTATATAGAGAATAGGCCACACATATGATTCTTTGTCGATTTGGGTGGCCAACATGACATCTCTGCAAGTTAGCATATATTCCCTCAATTCCAAAATGGAAGTACAATCATCCACCAATTGTCTTGTAGGCGGATTCCCATAAGGAAAAAATATAACTCTTTATGCATGCTCATTCTATCCTTGATTTCATAAGCATTCGAGGATAAGGGTGAAATACCAGAAAAGGCATGAACAGACGGTCATAAAGAACTTCCAGAAACAAGTACTCCACTTTGTACAACATATGTTCTAAAGTGAGTTGCAATCTATCCCCATAACACTAGGAATGGTCCTGCTATTCTAAAGGGACAGTTCTCTATGTAAACATGAAGAAAACTCTTATGAATCTTGTCTAAAACAAGAGTATCCAACCCTACCATCCTTTTTTATATTATCTTAGCTACAATAAAAAATGTTCCTGACCCCACTCCTCCTTTGGAGTCTCAGAATGGTAATAAATACACTATAATAAACATGGACAAGAAAAATTCCAGATGTGTCTTTGAAAGAATTTTTGGGTTGATTTCATATCCCCATTTGTCAAATTCTTCTTTCTCCAATGTTGGCTAGATGGTGTTAGTAGTACCTCTCTTCTCTATCATTGGACAGCTAGTCGGACAGGTGTAAGTGGGCCCCTTTTACGTATTCTTTATCAAAAATATTTCCATCTATTCCTTTGGATGAATATCCCTCCCTGAGTGGGTTTTTTTGGTGATTTAATTCTTGAGTTTTTTTAATATTTTCATCAAATCATGAACCAAATATGGTGTCTTCTCGGAGTCATTCTATGTCACCTTGGGAGGAATAAAATCATCATACATGTCTCTATGGATTGGAGCTCCATAAATCTTCTAAACATCCTACAAGCTGATACCTACCTTTCCATGTGTAAAATGGAAGGAATTAGTTACTAGGATACATAGACTTAATAATTCTAGCATGAAATCATCATTCCTATACATGTAGGTTTGCCCAACCCAGAAAACCTCATAAATCTTGATGACTCTCAAATCATCTAAAAATTATACACACGTCTTTCAAACCCAATATTCCCACATCCATGCGGGTTTTACACCTCCTACAGGGTAGAAGTCCTAAATTTACTTCCAACTCTTTGATTGATCTATTTGTGAATATTGAAAGATGAATGGATAGTATTGTGGCTGCAGCTCGGGTGTGTGTGCCTTAAAATCTAGAGCACATGGGCTGTGATGCATAATATGAGCTTTCTCTACTACCCCAACATTAGAAAATGATCCCCCAATAGAATAATTGGACGATGAGAAGTTGGTATAATCTTGAAACCAAGAATGTGGGATATAGTTCTTTGGATCTGGAATATTAGCATCCTGCAAATGGCTATAGCTATAAAAAGGCATATAGGTTCTTTGAGGAAATTTGAAATGGTACTTGAAATATTTTTCTAAGTCTGTAAGGGTTGTTTCACAAACGTCAATGTAATCATGACCAATGACATTCATCATGTCATCAATCCTATTACTAGTGAGCTCATCAGCAGTTCCAAGTATTTTGGGAGCCATTGAACCTAAAAAAAGATAGCGATCATCTTTTTATAGTATGTTCTTTTTTGGTGTTTTACCAAAAAAGTTGAAAATTCATTAAGGTGTACAAGTTTGAAACATGGTGTGCAAGTATAAGTCGGTTCCCAAGTATGGAACCCCACTTATAGCGCATATCTAAAAAAAGTAAAGAAGAAGTGCAGTGAAACTGAAGCACTTGAATAGAAGAAGTCTTGAACACTGAGAAATAGAAATTAGGAAGTTTCAAGACATTTTGCAGAAGTGAGGCCATTATATATAAGTGAAACAAGTCAAACTATGCACTATATATCTTACACGTTGAAAACATGTGCACTCAAGTCCACTTGAGCACCAATACTTGCGCACCATAGTGCTCTTTTTTTCTTTCTCCTTCGTTACATTACCTCAATATAGAATCCTCTTTTCATTTTTGGATCCAATTTCAAGGGGGGATTTTGTTGACACTATATTCCATCAAAGAGTCTAAAAAATATGATGAAGGTAATACATTAGAATGAAAAGGGGGAAAATACATAATGAAAAGTCATGATTTTCAAAGGCATAAGTTTTTGGCCATCTTAGTCTAGCCAAACTCTATCGGTGCGCAACCTACTTGCATGCCCCACTATGTTGTGTAGCCAAGCTATGCCCCCATATATCGCACAACCTACTTGTGTGACCAAATATTTTTACCCAAGTTCACTTATTTTCCTATATATAGACCCTTGGAGCCCTCATTTGTATTGAAGAATTTCCCAAACATTGAATTGCTGCTCTGATCTCCCGAGTATTTCTCCCCAGTCTTCTGAAACTTTCAAGGTAGTTCTTCAACACCATGAGCAGAGGATTTAATGGAGGATCATTGAACTTATATCCTTTTAGTGTTTGACAACCATAAAACATGAATTCCAAAATCACCCAACCTCCCCAAGTCCGAAATACTAGCGCGCCGCCCATTCCTCTCATAGGAACATGAGGTCCCCACTTCTTGGATCACCTGTGAATAATTTTGATGGCATGAGTGTGGTCTCACCCAAGTATTACCATACAAGTTTTTTATTACCTATGTGAACATCATGTGACCAAATCCTACTTGTGAACCCATACTTGAACACTCTTACCTACTTGTGCACCCTTACTTACACGCCCATACTTTTGTGCCCTTCTATACTTGGGTGCCCTTACTTGATTCATTTACTTTCTTCACTCTCTTAAGTCTACAAGCCATCAGGCCTTCATCAAAGGAATTCATGGAAAAGATTATTCTTTCTTGGATCCCTTATCTGAAAGGGATTCTGTTGAGACCTCAACCAAATCCTTCTGACTTATCAAAACTTTGGTAAAAGAACATCATCATGTCTCCTGTTTGGGTTTGTATATAGATTTTCAGTGGTTTCCAACATTTTTTTAACAATGGGGTTTAGATTAATGGAGTTTATTTGGGTTTTTATATCCACTGTAACATGCACATTTCTCCTAGAAATAGTGTTGGGATGTTCCCTATTTGAAGAAGGGTTGGATTTTGGCATATCCCTTCTTGAAGAGATGACCTGAAACCTCAGGTCTTTAGTAGGGGAAGATACAGTTCATTCCGAATTTTCCTTTTCAAAATAACGAATAATTATCCCTCCAATACTAAGATTAATTTTATGGAAACCATACTTGCATAATCCTCAAGATTTTCTTTTAGGAGGTAGCATCATTGCTCCACCTCTTTTCTTCGGTGCCAAAGAAAAAAGGGGAGATGGGCACATGTAATTTTGTTACCCATTCCCTTTCACGTTGGGCTTTGTCACTATGGGCCGACATCCTCGTGTAATCCCTTAACCATCATCCCTTCCTCCTTACATTGGACCCTTTTCCAATGTAAATAGAACAGAGGGAAGCCCAGTCACCTCACCCTCTTCCACAGTCTCCTCGACCTTGTTCACCTTGGACACCACAGGTGCGCCCTCTTCCACTATCATATGAGGAAAAATTTTAAAGTGTGATTAGCTTTGTTGAATATTTGACATCCTCATGTTTCTCACACTAAACATGACTCACCTGGGATTATAGATATTTCATGGTCACAACATTTAAACAATCAAATGAACTATGAGAACTCTAATTCCTATTCGAACCAGGATACATTGGAAGAATTTTCAAGGCTCGATCTCAATGAATATCCTCCTCAATAAGCTAACCCCAATTCCCATAATCTGGGAATCCTTTTTTAGTAATAATCCCTAAATTAAACCCCAAATCATCAAGGAATATTTTTCAGGATGTAAGCCTAAACTCATCTCTTTCAAAGGACCATACTCTTTTATTAGACTTATCGAACTACTTTGGCTTTGATTATCATCCCTATGGGATACATAGGAAGCCTCCTTGAGGTTCAAACTCAACACTTAATATCAACCGTGTTCTCCTTGGGCCATATTCCCAATAGGGTCTGATCCTACTTGGAAGCCTATATTCTTTCCAAAGTTCATTTGGATGATTCAGTATAAGTCCCACACTATGTTTTGACTAAGCACCTTCCACTTCGATGTCCATACAATTTTACATTAAACTATACAGCTAGGTCCTTATCACATGACCTTAAAAGGTATGATGTGTCCCATTCAGTGGAACCAAACATTAGGGGTTCTGATTTCTTTTACAATTATACGTAGTTATCCCAGTTTATGGGCATGATCCAAAAATCAAATCAAATCGTCATCTCCCTGGATGACAATAAATTCTAGAGTGCCCCATTAAGTGGCTTAAAAACCAGTATCATCACAATGATTATTAGAAGAATCTATAAATAGTATATTAGAGTAAACCATTGATGGTAAACCTCAAATACATATGGATATTTCCATTAATTAATAACCTTGAATGCATATTGACGATTCCATATTTTACACATGTTAATAAGTGATTGTAAATTCCAAGGGAAACTTATGATATACTTTCTGAATTAATACAGATTCATGAAAATATCATAAATTTACAAAGAGAGTCCTAGAGTAGACAATAATTCCCCCCAAAAGGTTGTGATGAGTCCGACCTCCAATCCACTCAACCAATACATGTTCTTAAGTATCGTAAAGTTCAAACATAATGAATTCCCACATTTGGATGCAGGTCACCTTTATATAAATTTTTTTGACTGTTTATGGTTCCATAAATAAATCCAATGGAAACCGCTTATAAATAGTGATTCATAAAACTCGAACACACGTTTCAAGGATCTATGAAAGAATCACCCTTTTCTCCTGCTCACCAGCACCATCTGAGCACCCAATAGTGTCACTGGCCATCTGGGCCACCCTTTAACCACAACACAATTCCCATGCCTCATCTTGCATATCACCTCCAGGTACCTTATAATCCTCACTAATTTTCCCTTCCTCACCCCCCAAACTATCACCATGAGCCTTAAACTGGGAAAACTTCAGAACATCTCGCCTATGGAAAACATCACCAGGCAAAGGTTCCTCCAAGGGACGATTTTCATCCACAATGGACCATGACTAGAAGAAGTCATGACCCTAGTATCAGCTACCTACCCATGTTCGTCCACCACCCCCAGCTCCTCTACATCCCACTCTTCCTCATTCTTTTTTCTCTGACTCCACAAAACAAAGAAAATAAAAACTGTTACAGAAGGGGGCATCATCCAAGGTTAGCGCCTCCCTATGTCCAACATGCCCACAATAAGAGATCATATCCCCTTGATCCCCATACAACCCTCCCAAGCAAGCAACATACCCCAGATTCCCCAGAAGCTGTACCACCCTATCAACATCCTCTTCATGCCTACTACCATTCCAAGGAGCCTTCACATTCAGACCACCAAACGGTGACACCATCACCAACCCCTATATAGTAGCCTCCCCCTCTGAGGCCATCAAGCCAAACCCATGGAATAATGAATCTCCATCTGAAGCCTGAACCTTCATTCCCTACCCACCCGAAGCATGTTCTTCCACTCTTCTAGCCTGCCCCTGCTCTTAAAAATCATCACAACACAACCTAGGTGACCCCACAACTTCCTCAGTATCCATTACTCCCTTCTCACACACACTCACTGGATCCCATTTCAATCTCTCAAACACCTAAGAGACCTTTAACCTAGTGGATTTACATGACATTTCCTTAATCACAAGAGTCCCTGTCACAACATTACATTAGGAAACCACCATCACTATCCATTCACCCTCTACAACTCATGTAATACTACCCCCTCATCTACAAGATGTGCTAGAATACCCAGTCGCCTGCATATATAGGAGAACGCAAAAACGGACACCGCAACTACCGGAGGTTCATAACAAAACTCTTTTCCAACAGAAATCTACACAACGTCAATCAGAGGTTTTGAGACATCTAATTTAACACATACTCTTGGGGAAATTGGGTGGTAGATTACTTGAGTATAGCTATCCGAACAAAAATACTGGACCACTGGATTTTTGAGCATACAAATAAAGGATGGATTCTGAAATGGAAGTGGGAGTTATAGGTACCTAACACATGAAGCAATCAGCAGTGAGTCCCGGTTCATGTGCAGGTCGAGGCTCCATCGGAAGAGGAAGAATCTGACTCAATTAAGGCTTCTAGGGGCCATAGACCAAATGTGGATTAGATCATCCTCCATTGAGAACCAAATCATAAAATGGAAACCGTCCAATAACCCTACCATTGCTCGGTATGGAAGATTCCAACATCCAAAAAATGAATCTGTCAAAAGACTCCACCGAGGGTCGGTGCTTCATGAACCGGGCAACCAAGGTCAATCCATGAAGCACAGAGGCCGCATAGAATTTCGAGTTTGATAAGGGTAAGTGGTGTAGCCTTCATATAAGTCATAGTTTTAGGGGCTTTATGTATATTATGTTTTTCTAGGTTTTTTTTGGGTTTTGGGGAATTTTAGTGGTATTAGGGTTTTATTTTCTATTAGTGTTGTTATATTTATTTTATGGGGTCTTTTAGTTTTTTGGTTTCTTTTATGGGTTTTCATGTTTTAAGGGTCTTTTAGGAGTTTTATAGTTATTTTGGGTTTTTAAGATTTTTAGTTGTTTTTTGGTTTATATGGGGTTTTCATGTTTTATAATGATTTTAGGTTTTATTATGGTTTTGTAATTGTTTTAGGGGTTTTTAGGGGTTTTTGGTGGTTTTAAGGTTTTAAAGAAGGTTTTAGGGCATTATAGGTGTTTTATGGGTTTTAGGGTTATAGGTGTTTTGAGGGTTTTATTAGGGGTATTATGGATTTTATGGTTTTCATAGGGTTATTAGTTTATATGGTTTGAAGGGATTTTTTTATAGTTTTTATGTTTTTCATGGTTTTTTGGAATTTTAGGGGGTTTTATGGATTTCAGGTCTTTTAGGGTTTTACATGTTTTATGTTTTTTTTTGTGTTTTTTAGTGTTGTTTTTATTTTATGGTGTATGGGGTTTAGGGTGTACAGTTTATAGTTTAGGGTGTAAGGTATAGGGTTTATAATGTTTGTTATATGATGTATGGTTGGTATTTTAGGGGTTTTTAGCGTTTTTGGGTATTTAATAGTTGTTGGGGATTTAAGGGATATTTTGAATTTTTATGGGTTTTTTGGTGGTTTAGGGTTTTTAAGGGTTTTAGGAGTTTAATGGGTTTTCGGGTTTTTTTAGATTTTTAGGGTTTAGGTATTTTTGAGTGGTTTAATGGGTTTTGTTAGGGGGTTTTGGGTTTTAAAGATTTTTGTTATGTGTTTTATGATTTTTTGGGGATTAAAGGGAATTTATGGAATTTATGGGTTTTGTGGGTTTTTTGTCTTTTTAATTATTTTAGTAATTTGTATGTTTTTTAGTGTTTTCAAGGTGTTTAGTGGTTTTTATGTATTATTTGTTTTTATGGTTTTTATGGTTTTTTAGTTTTTTTAGGGTTTTATAGGGTGTTTATGTCTTTAAGGGGTTTTGGAGTTTTTATTGGGGTTTAAGGGTTGGAGTATTTTATGGTTTTAGAGTTTGTGTTGGTTTTTAGATCACATTAATATCTTTTAGGGGTTTTTTAGTTTTTTCGAGTTGTAAAATGGTTTTAGATGTTTTTACAGTTTTAGGGTTTTTTTGTGTTTTTTAGTGTTTTTATCATTTTTAGTGTTTTAGGGGTTTAAAAGGTTTTGATGGATTTTTTGGGATTTGGGGGGTTTTATGTTTTTTAGTTCTTTTGAGGTTTTTAGGGGGTTGTAGAATTTTTAAGGGCTTTTGGTTTTTAAGGGATTTTTAGTTTTTTTTTGGTTTTTAGGTTTTTTTAGAGTTTTGGGGTTTTTTTGGGGGTTTTAGGGTATTTGATAAACCCCAATGGACTTGTGGATTTGTTAGGGAAATATTTATGATCTTATGGTTCTTTATGAGTATTGTTTGTTGTATTTTTTGAAAACATTATCTGTGGATCTATTAATTCTGATCGTGATTGATCTAGTTTCTATGGAATTAAATATCCTAGAAGAATGGTTTGTGATGAAATAAAGTGTTTTTGAGAATGGATGGAGGTCAGATGAATCTATTTTATTTGAATTTTACTGGTTTTTATATCCACATATTTAATTTTGTAAAGGTAAGATTCACATATACATTTATTCTATGTAACTGAATTAGTGTAGAGAAATTAATGTCTATGATCCACATAGCTATTTTTTCCATGTATGTGAATCATGTATTCAATTCCTCTAAGTAGTTTAATTATCTACATAACCAATTGTTTCACATAGCCAATTATATACATATCCAATTTAGAATCATGTTGTCAATTTGTGACGTACCTAGATGATTAATCATGGAGGTGAATATTCTACATAGTTGATTTCCTTTTGTGAAACACATAAATGATTTTTCCACATAGCTAATTTTGTGTCTTCACTACATATGAATTGTTTTTCTATAGGTATTTGGAATTAATGTTTTCTATGGTGTTTTATTTATGTCATTTCAAGGATGGTTCTAAATACCGGTGTAATCATAGGCTTCAATTTATAAAGGCATGACAGAGATAAGGTTGTGGAATGTAGTAATGAAGATTGTGGGGATTTAATGATTATGTACTTTTTGAGGAAGAAATCAATGTAAGGAAGAGGTTGTTGATGAAAAATATAGAGTTGATAGAGTGAAAATAAGAGGAACCCATTGATGTACAGTATATAGATAATAGTGGGAGTCTGTTGACGCTCCTTTCGTCACAGAATCTAATGATCGGAAAAGGGGAATATCTGAGATCAAATTGATTCAACCTTTGAATAAAATATCAAAAATTGACAAAGGCATGAACAAAGGATCAAAAGAACTTGTGCCGCGCAAGTTCCATCACTGTCGTGCAAGTCCACTTGCGCGACGCCTTACTGTCGTGCAAGTGACTTGCGTGACCTAAGTGATAACCGCCCGGTAACCGCCCGGGGTCTTCTCCTGCCTATAAATAGACCCTGTGGGCCCCCCATTCGGGAGGATTTTTTTTTCAGAAACCCATATTTGAGCTCCCAGTGTCCTAGTCTCTTCTCAAATCTTCCGGAACACTTATAAGGTAATTTCTTACCTAGAATGGAAGATCAAAAGAAGTGGAAGAAGACCTAAGTGTTGAAACTCATTAACACTTGCGCGCCTGAGTGGCCAGCCCTTAAGGGAAAAGGGTCACACTTGCGCGCCGCCTTACTCCTTCATTAGATCTTGCGCGCCCTTCTTTTAAAAAACCTCAAGAGGATTCTAAAGGATTTAATAAAAATTCACTCATGTATTACCCTTCCAGTTAATTGTCGTGCAAGTACACCATGTGTCGCGCTGGCATACTTGTGCCACAAGGACCTGCGCGACCAGGACTCGCGCGCCCACGCAGTACTTGCGCGCCTGCTAGGACTTGCGCGCCCCTGCCTTTTTGGGTGGCTTTCTTTCCCATTTCACCCCTCTTAAGCCATTAAACCTTTCCTATTCAAGATTCAGTCTTCAAGATACTCTTCAAATCCATTTATGGCATGATTTTTTGATTTGACTTCCTTATCTGAAAGTAATTCTGTGGAATATCTCTCAAAACCTAGTGATTTGCATATCTTTATGTCACTAAAAAGTGAGAGTTCATTAATTCAACCTCATCCTTTAAGATGAGAGAATCTTTAATCTAGGTCTCCTTTTTAGGAATAATCCCCAGTCATAAGTCTTCAAATCTGGGCATCCTCTTATGAGTAAGCCCCATATCCCTTAACCTGGGCTTCCTTTTTAGGAGTATGCCCCAGTTCCGTAATTTGGGCATTCCCCTCAGGAATAGGCACCAAACATTAATCCTTAACCTAGGCCTCATTTTCAGGAATAAACCCCATGTTAGAGTATTCAAAATCTTTATGAAGCACATATACCTTTATGGACCATGTTCCTAGATTTCTTCCCTAAAGTAAATCCTAACCTTCATTTATCTGGGCAGTCATACATACATAAGCCCCACATTATTTCTTATTATTGCATCTTTCATGGCACAATTGTCTATTTTTTACCAATACCTATTATTTCTCACACCGAGCATGACTCACGTGATCTTAGAGTGTAAAAGTAATTGTGACATCCTTCTTTGAGCCATCAATCATAAACATCATACTCCATTACTCGAACTACGTGGGTTCTGATTCCTTTTATAAACAAAGGATACGTAGGTAGCCCATCTGCGGGTTCGATCCCAACTCTAAAATAATCCATGTCCTTCTGAATGAAAATAAACTTCAAATGCCCCACTGAGTGGCTTTATAACCAACATGGTCATCATAATGACTGAGAGAATTCTGTATAAATGTGTCGAAGGGTACCATTGACCAAGAATCTCTAACAAATATAGATGATTATCTATCGATGAAGAACCTCGAATACATACAAAAGATTCTCTAAATTTCCTACATATCGATCATTGATTGTCAGATTTAAAGGAAAACTCATTTTATATTTGGAAATGTAAGGATTCACGAACATAACTTAAATCTATAAATAGAGTCCTGAAGTAGATAATAATTCCCCTAAAAAAGGTGTGATGAGTCCGACCTCCCATCCTCTCGACCAATGAAAATTCCTAAGCCTCATCAGTCCACAAACTAATGATCACCTAACTTTGGAAAGTTGGTCCGAATGGATATTGAATCATTGGATGTTTCCGGTTCTACGAACAAACCTATTAGAAGCTGATCGGAACATTTGAGCATCCCATCAAGGCGGTCATCCCCGGATTCCGAGGGAAACAAAAATGGTGAACCCAACGTGAATCCTTAACCAAATTAAAAATGATGTTTTACCTATTTGTTAGGCCCCTATTTAAACTCAATGAGAGGGACAACAAGACAGTCAATAACATATGTGCTCATCCAAAAGATGTAGTAGCTGAATTTATCTTGATTACGTCTGTTATATCAAACATGAACTCTTTTCCAAGATCTTCTGCATTTCCATAATGGCTGCTCTCAAATTCACACCTGTGAATACTGCTGCTGCAAATGCCACTACTGCTACTCCTGCTGGATCATCATCCGCTCTTAGGACGATAGCACCTACTCAGCGTCTTCAACGCTGGGTATCAAACGCACTGGTTTAGGAGTATCGTCAACATGGTACCATCCCAACTCTGGAGGCTTCCCGACAAGACCTCCAAGTAAAAAACTCACATCATTCGTCCGGACAACGACGACCAGTGATCAAGAAGCAGGCGGTGCTGACTACCATCTCCAATAGTTTTGGGTCGTTATCCAAGGGACGCAATCACCATTCACTCCCTTATTCTGGGGAGGTGAATGAGAAGGTCCCTCAGGACCTTAATTTAAACAGAAAGGAGTCCTTCCTGAGAGCTCCCACCAACAATCGCTGCCATACTCGTGCGGCAGTGCACCCTCAACAAGATGAGGGTACCGACTCCAGGCGTTCGGCTCAGGTTCCTCGAACCCGAGCAAGAAAGACGAACCACCAGAGGCGGAATCCAGTCAACAGTGAGAAGGTTCTCATCTCTTCCATCTCCGGAGAAGTCTGCCAACCTAACTTGGGGGCAAGAAATGAACAGGCGCATACACCTGCCTGTTTTAATTCTACTTTCCAACAGACTCGTCTGGCAGAATCACACCAATCCTGCCAGGCAATTCCGGCGGAGTACTATAGGCAGGAATATACACCTGTTTATACACCATCAGCTAGTCAGCAGGCTCGTATGACTATATATGATGGATCTCGTCAACCACGTTTGGCGAAGTGTAATCAGCAGGCACATACACCTTCTAGTATTAATCAAGCCTACCAACAGTCTCTCTTGGTAGCATTCGGAGAAGTTAGTCAGAAATCCCCGAAAATAAATAGGAGGCAGACTCAACTCTCTACCCCCACACTAGAGTACTGTCAGGATTCACTGACAAGAAAAGGCGGACACGAGCAGGCACATACACCTGATCCAAGCCCGGAATGGACGTATATTCCCGTTCTGGCAGTTGAAGTCACCAAGAATATTCTATAAATGGTGAAAGAGCAGCAGAAAATCCCTGCTCATATTCTAGATTCCTGCCAGGATATTATAAAAACTTCAGCGGCATCTCAGGGAAAGACACATAAATCTATCCCTACCAGTGGAGTGATACATCAATAATTCACTCCGAAACAGAAACACACATCTGTTCCAGTCCAAGAGGGTTTTGGGCATACTCCCTCATATTATATGAACGACCAAGTCAGGCACATACACCTGATTTGATAGGAGATAGTCAGCCTAACCTGGCCATCTTTCTTGATCAGGCACATACACCTGCTCAGAGTTTCCACTTTCATCAACAATTGGTTTCCAAGGCGTGTAAGAAGGCATCTAAGAAAAAGACCCGCCCAGTACAGTAAGGAGATCAAGTGCCAATCTATAACAAGGATTTTATCGATGTTGGAGTTCTTGAATCCCTCAGACAATTATTTGTTGGAATTAAAGATTATACTCCCTCAGTTCCAAATAGTATGAACATTAATTCCGAAGGTCTTCAACAGACACTTCCTCATGAAGGCTTGCTTCATGAAAATTCGGTCGATCTCAAAGTTTCATCTTCATATTAGAGCCACAGGAACCCTCTGTGTTCTCAAAATACCAAGGAGCAAGAGATCTCATCTTTTTATGTAACCCATTATGGTGGTCCTCCCCATGATGATGAATTTCTCTGCGAAAGTCCTCTCCGCAGTAGTGATGCACATTTTCCAGAAAATGATCTAGTGTACAATGTAGTGCCGAGAAAGCCCTATTATCTTGAGGCACTTTCAAATAAGAAACTAGTCATGTCTGAAGCTTCATCGCTTGCAGGTGAAATACTTTCTCAATCAGAAGATAGCCCTGGGTGTAGGTCATTCTCCGAACCACCCCTAAGTCATGCATCTTCTAGTTTGATCAATTATTTCTCTACAAATCCTGTTGAATCCAATGAAGCAACAAGGAAACACCAACTCTGGTCAAATCAGGTAGAATAATCTTCATAAAATGATAAAGAGGAAATGATAAACCTGAGAAAACAACTGGCAAAAGGTGAGGTGCCAGTTATGTTTTGGCCTCTGGCTGACTCTCAGTATAATATTCCAGAAATTTTGACGGAAGATGAAATTCATGATATTCTTCTCAACATATGGAAAAATCTTTGTTAGTTGAAAAAGAAAGTATTATCTTATGATGAATATGAAAATCATCTTATGATAATAGAAGGGTTACAACATTAGATTGATTTGGCGTATCTATCAGTCTCTCGATATCCGAAGGCTAAAAAGCAGTAGAGATCCCTTCAACGTTCATGATTTGGCGCACTAAGAAGATTGCGTCAGTTAATTTCCAATGCCCCATCTGGTATTAGTATCAGAGGATGGGGTGTTCATGGAGAACTGAATTTCATGGTGCTCTCCAGTCATCAAATCCCGCTGAAAATGGTCTCATGCAATGTTATTTCCCATGGACGGCCACAATCAATGGGCTTTGTTTGTAATCAAAAGCTTTCCCAAGAACAGGCTTCAACTAGTTCCTCTCAAAATCCAGAATACAGAGAACAAGTTGTTGAATTACTCTTGCATCAAGAAAATGAGAATATTGAACAGGCCTCTCATTTGAATCAAGCACGTCACCAAATGACATAAGTGTCGGAAATCATCCAACGGTCTTTTGAACCGGGTGATAAAAGTGGATACAGATTAATGCATCTAGCTAATTTCCGGACTAAGGTTCACAAGATCAGGAGGACTTTCAAGAAAGTCTCAGACATAGCATTTCAAGAACCTCCCCAGCTCGCCAGACTGGGGACTCTTTTAAACCAACCCTTGGAATCGACAAATAGGTTCCAAGGAGCTGAGCGAGAACAGCCGGAACAGCCCCAGTCCACTGGACTGGGGACTTTTTCAAATCATCAATCCCCTAATCAGAGAAATTCAGTATTTTCTCGATTGGGGAAGAAACCTCAAGAGGAA
The DNA here is from genome assembly GCA_963277665.1 of Viscum album. Classification (NCBI taxonomy): domain Eukaryota; kingdom Viridiplantae; phylum Streptophyta; class Magnoliopsida; order Santalales; family Viscaceae; genus Viscum; species Viscum album. The sequence continues at coordinate 1,010,511,902 of OY728126.1, forward strand.
CGAAGAGCCAAATTATCAGGATATTCCCTACAAATTACGGTTCATCAAGAAGTTCCTAAGGGATTGAATCAACAAAAGGCAATGTCTCATCAAGGACATGGAAGAAGACAATATCACAAAAATGCTGATAGAAGGGATGCAATGAGTTATTCATCGATTAATGTCATCAATGCAGTTGTTGCTGATCCACCAGATGAGGCTCACTCAGAGGACTCAGATGAAGAGGTTCCTTCTCAAGAAGATGTACGCACCAACACAAATGAAGAAGGTGTGCGTACACGAAGTCAAAGGATTATTCAGAACATAAGTAATCCTTCGTGTAACCCACTTCCCCCTCTCTGAAAAGGATCCAAAAAAGGGAAGGGAAAGAACCAGGTTACATATCCTTCCTCTGGAGATGGTCAATCGCGCTCACTAGAGCAGAGGTTTTCACAACAGGAGGAAGAAATGAAGGAATTAAGAAGGTTGAATGCAGAACTACTTCAGAGTAGTCTTCTTCTTAAGCATGCTAGAGTCAGTCAGCCAAAGCAATTTGTTGCAGTGACTGAGATGGATCAATAGTATCCTCCTCTATCAGTACACCCTCATAGGTCTAATCCTATGGGTCAAGTGAAACAACAGTTGGCGATGCTACCATCAGTTTCAGCGCCAATCGACACATTTGTCCAAGCTCCAGTCGTTGCACCTACTCAAGACCATGTTCAACCGGATGTTTCTCAAAAGTTAATAACTACTATTGAGCCATTAACAGCTCATTTAGAAACTATGGAAGGGAAGCGTGCGCATGTTCAACCAGAAAAGAAACTTTACCCTGAATGGGTAGATTCAATTTCTCCTCCATCTAGTTTTGGGAACCCTGTATTCTCTATTTTCAATGGATCAGGTGATCCAGAACAACATTTGACGCATTATGTGTCTTGTTTCGATCCTATGATGGGAACTCCGGAGCAGCAAGAAGCAGTGAAACTCAGATTCTTCATGCGAACCTTGCAAGGACCAGCTTTTGTTTGGTATAGAAGCTTGCAATCCCGATCCATTACCGGATGGGAGGATCTTCGCCAAAAAATTCCTCCTTCAGTTTAACTCAACTTTTCCAAAGACAATAGTTTTAGATCTTACAAACTGTAAGCAAAGGGATAATGAAAGGGTCTCTTATTTCATTGCTCGATGGAAGGGATTAACATATTCCTTGAGTTTAGCACTCCCTCAAGAAGAATTGTTGCCAATTTGTGTGGAAAATATGCATGATGAATTACGCACGCCATTAATCCCTGTGAAATACACAAGAGGGTTTTGAGACCTTACTTCAATCGCTCAGCAGATTGAATATTCCCTTATACAGGCTAAGGCTAAATCTCGTGTAATTCCATCAGCTCCAGGAAGGAGAATGGGTAAAGCAGAAACTGCTATAGTTATGATTAAACAAGCACCTGTACCTATTTCGACCTCAAAACCTTCATCTTCTCGAAGGGCTCCACCTTCTGAGCGCCAACAACAAAGGCCTTTTCATCTAGACGATCAAAAAGATCAAAGACGAAAACAATTTGAGCATTTTAAGAGAAAAACATACTCTTTACGAAATGAACATGTTCTTGGTTATTTCATTTCAGCTCTGGAAAAAAATTTGGTTCAATTGCCGATACCCAAGAGGCCAAACAAGAAAGGAGATGAATATCGTACTAATTATTGACCTTTTCATCAAATGTTGGGGCATCCCATCTAGGAGTTTTTTGTCTTCAAAGACCTCCAACAAAAGATGGTTGACTCGGGACAGGTCACATTGAAAGGCTCCACAGCCCAGGTAGCATTTGTCACTACTGCAGTTCCAGAGGAGGAAGATGAATGTCAGGAAGTCAAAAGAAAAAATGCACAAAAATATGATGATTGGATGGTCAGAAAGACAATCAATCTAACTCATGATATTTTGCGAACACAATTAAGGAAACCAATTGTGTCTTCTGCCATGAATGTTGCGGAAAAACCCTCTTCGTCATAGGGAAAGTCCTCAAAGAAATGACATGATTCAAAGAAAGAAAAAGAATCCAAAGAAGATGAGTATGTGTTAAAGCCTAAGTTGACTTTGACTTTGGTGGACTTCATGCCATCTACTTCAAAGCCGCCGTCACCGCCCCACTAAACGGCACATCCTAAATAGGCTAATCAGGTAGAGTCTTCATCAGATGAAGAGTTGATATTTGGTTCTGTTAATATGATTCAATTAAAAGATCTATATTCCAGTCGAAATTTCAATTTTAATGAGCCTGAATTCCCTGTATCAAATAGAGGAATCAGAGGAAGTTCCAGGGGCTCAGGATACAGGGGAAGACGTGGATCTTTCAGAAGCCACTATTCCAATTCTACCCCTGCTAGAACTGTGTACGCAACAGAAACTCGTGGTAGAGCCCTTCAGTGAGCTCAGCAAGAACAAGTAAGTTCTTCTACCAATATCAAATTCATTCCTGGCATAGTTATTTTAGAAGACCGGTTAACGGTTCCATATTCTTCCTCTGAGCAAGTAAATCGATCTAATTGGTTTAATCTTCTAGAACTAGGAATATTTCCAACTCCTATACAAGATGCATCAACTTCAAAAGCATCTTCTTACAAGGTACCTACTAAACCACATATTCCTATTGGAAAACGCAGACCTCTGGATCAAAATAATGATATATTGAAACACTTGGCCCATGTACCAGCCATGTTATCAATTCTGGATGCTTTGAATCTGTCAAAAGATCTTCGGGAAGCACTCATCGAGGCTTTGTCAAGTCCTTTGGAGTTTGAAACTGAAATTGATGCAGCTGAAGTCTATCACATAGAGAATAATCCTGCAGAATTCCATGAAATAATATCCTTTACTGATGAAGATGAAGATGATGTTGTGTATAGACATATTAGACCATTGTACTTGTCTGGAAAAGTCAATGGTGTGGATGATCGAAGTGTTTTCATTAACAATGGTTTAGGAGTTAACCTCATGCCCATTCATACACTTCATTGATTAGGCCCCACGGAATCTGATTTATCTCCCTCCACCATGATGCTACAGGGATATGATAAAAATGAACAAGAACCACTGGGTAAAGTTACACTCAGAACTCAGTTTGGAGATCTTGTATCCAATTTAGATTTCATGGTTGTTGATCAAGACTCAGCCTTCAACATTTTTCTTGGAAGACCCTAGTTACATCAACATGCGTCTATCCTTTCATCATACCATCAATGTCTCAAATATTGTTTCGAGGGTCAAGTTGGGACGTTGTATGGTGATAAGGCCCCATTCAAGACATGTGAGTCTCAATACATTGAGGTAGAATTCTATCACATGAAGCAAAGGGAGAAATCCATAAAAAAGGAGATTACCAAAGTTAATGCTTCATATGGTTTGGAAAAAATTCCAGTAAATCCATTTACACATGTGAGTACATATTATGTGTTGCCTATCAGTCAAATTGACAAGATAGACCCAAAACAAAATACTCTTATAGAAGGATCCATAATGTCAATTATGGCAATCGAGCCAGATAACATGGGAGAAATTGGTAATCTACCAAGCAGTGATGAAAGCACAAATGGTGACGTCTTCATTTTATCTGCTGAAATCCAACAAGTCTATGCTTCGCCAATTAGGCCAGAAGAAGTTATAGAAACATCAAAGGTGAACAATGATGTTGATTCTCAATCCATAATTTCCACTTTATTAACTAAAGAAGACCCTTCATCATCAATCAGGTCAGAAATAGAAGCTTCTTCTTCAAGATATGCAAATTTTGACATCTCTTCTGATCATGAAAATTCTTCTTTGTCATCTACTATGAAAGTAGACACGGAAGAAATAACACATGATGAAGAAGAAGAGGAAGATCTTAGAGATGCTCCTCCATCATTTGAAGAGGGTATCTCTACCACTGTGGATGAACTCAGAGAAATAAATCTGGGTACAAAGGAAGATCCACGCTCCACTTTAATCAGTGCGGCCATGACCCTTGAAGAGCAAGCGATATATATTTCTTTTCTAAAGTGAAATAGAGATATTTTTTCTTGGAACTATACAGAAATTCTCGGGCTTGATCCTGATGTTGCTACTCATCATTTGGGTTTACCAGAAGAACATCGAGGATTTAAGCAAGCCGCGAGAAGAACACACCCAACTTATGCTTCTAAAATTGAAGCTGATGTGGATAAGATTATCAAAGCTAAATTCATCATAGAAGTTCAGTATCCCATGTGGTTGGCTAATATTGTCCCTGTAAAGAAGAAGAATGGAAAAATTATAGTTTGCATCGATTTCAGAGATCTTAATCGGCATTGTCCTAAGGATGATTTCCCAGTTCCGATTACAGCACTTCTAATAGATGCAAGAGCTGGCTATGAAGCACTTCCCTTCATGGATGGATATTCTGGATATAATCAGATCTGAATGGCCCTAGAAGATGAGGAATTTACAACCTTCAGAGCCCCTTAGGGTGTGTTTTGTTACCGGGTAATGCCCTTTGGCTTAAAGAATGCAGGTGCAACATATCAGCGCGACATGCATCGTATCTTCAAACCCTTCTTAAGGAAATTTGTTTAATGCAATGTAGATGATTTGGTGGTTAAATAAAAACAATTATCTAATCACTTGGATGATTTGGAAGTCATATTCTCCAAGCTTCGACAACATAATTTGAAGATAAACCCCTTAAAATGTGCTTTTGGGGTAACCTTAGGAAAAGTTCTCTTCTTTGTTGTACACCATCGTGGTATTGAAGTCGATCCTGGGAAGACCAAGTCAATCCTTGGTATGTCACCTCCTCAAAATTTGAAAGAATTAAGAGGACTTCAAGGACACTTAGCTTATATTCGGCGTTTCATCGCCAATTTGGCAGGAAAAAGTTTACCCTTTACCAAATTGATGAAGAAGGGAGTCACGTACCAGTGGACTGAAGAATGTCAAGAAGCATTCAATATTCTCAAGAAATACCTCTTGAGTCCATCGGTACTCATGCCACCTGTTGAAGGAAGACCACTTATCCTCTACGTGACAGCTCTAGAGCGATCATTGGGTGCCTTTCTTGCTCAAAAGAATGATGTTGGGAATGAAAACAGCCTCTACTATCTCAGTCGAACTATGCTTGAAGCAGAAATCTGGTGTTCAAGTATTGAGAAGTGCTGCCTGGCATTAATATTTGCAGCCTAGAAATTGAGACATTACCTGCAACATCATGAGGTCCAATTGGTATCTCGTAATAACCCTCTCAAATTCATCCTTTGTCTTCCACTGATTACAGGACCTCTAGCAAGGTGGGCAGTTATTTTACAGCAATTCGACATTCAGTATGTGTCTCAAAAGGCAATAAAGGGCCAAGATCTGGCTGATTTTCTGGCTGAACACCCTTCAGTGGAAGACACATCTTCAGATACTGAACTCCCTGATGAGGAATCCTTCTCTATTCAAGAATGTCCTCAAGCATGGGAAATGTATTTTGATGGTTCTTCCAGAAGACCAACAGGGAAGAAAATAGAAAATCCTAAATTCAACAAAGCTGGCTTAGGAATTGTACTCATTTCTCCAAAAATGGCAGTGTTACCTTATTCCTTCTTATTGTGGGAAGGTGGAACCAATAATGAATCCGAATACCAAGCTCTTATCACAGGCTTGTAATTAGCACTTCAAGCACAAGTGAATCACTTAAAGGTGAAGGGTGATTCAGACCTGGTAATCAGACAAGTTAATGGGGATTATGCCATCAGAAAAGAAGAACTAATCCCTTTGTATGATTACTTCAGAGATTTAATGGCGGAATTCCCTTTGGAATCGTCATTTTCTTATGTCCCAAGATCACAAAATTCTCAAGCTCATGCATTGGCTAATATAGCCATAGCTCTGCAGATCCAAATCGGGACGAGACAACCATCAGTATTGCCCACCATCGTGCAATTTCATCTTATGTTCGAATCAGAATAGAATAAATTAATGAAATTAGTCCCATTCTTGAACTGTATGGTCATACTACAGGATGAAGGTCACCTAACAGGGAATACCTTCAAAATGAAACACTTCCACCTGATAGAACAGAGAAAGAACAAATCCGGAGACGTGTGGTCAATTTTACTCTTTATGATTGCCCAGATCACCTAGAGAAAATTATATACAAATGTAGTTTTGATGGAGTTCTCTTCATATGCATTAATTGTGAAGAGACAATGGCTGTCATGAAATAATTGCACGCAGGAGTCTGTGGTGCCCACTAGTCTGGACATAGACTATCTGATCATGTTCGAAGGCTTGGATACTTTTGGCCTTCAATGATACGAGATTGTGTCGATTTCACAAAGAAGTGTCATTCATGAAAAGTACATGCCAACTTCATTCATCAGCCTCCAGAGTTGCTTCATACATATAAATACTCATGGCCATTTTCCACATGGGGAATGGATGTGGTCAGACCTTACCCTTCGTCTACGACTAAGCAATTTAAGTATATTCATACTACTACTGACTTCTTTTCCAAATGGGCAGAGGCAATACCTCTCAAGGAAGTCAGTTCTAGATGCATTGTTAGCTTCATCATGTCTAACATCATTACCAGATTTGGTGTCCCTCATACCATATTGATGGACAATGGCACCGATTTATGTTCATCTGAGGTGAAGAAATTGTATCAAGAATAAAATATCAAATCAAACAATTCATCTCGGTATCATGCAGCAGCCAACGGCCAGATAGAATCCTTTAACAAGACTCTTTCAAATATACTGAAAAATATGGTGGATAAATATAAGAGGTCATGGCCTGATAAACTCTATCATGCTTTAGGGGCTTATCGGACTACCACTCGCACTGCAACTCGGTCAACTCCATATTCATTGGTATATGTAACGGAAGTCGTCTTTCCCATTGAAGTTCAACTTCCCTCGCTCAGAGTTTCCATTTGTGATCAATCATCCACAGGTGAAAAATTTCAAAAACTATTGGATGAATTGGAATGGTTAGATGAGAAAATATTGTGCACTTTGCACCACTTGGAAGTCTATCATAATCGAATAGCACGATCTTTTAACAAAAAAGTTTGTCTTCGTTGATTCACTCAGGGAGAATTGGTATTTGTTATCAGAACTCCAATGATACCAGGAAAGAAACCTCCCAAGCTTGAGACAAAATGTGAAGGACCTTATTCAATACATAGGTTCTACTCCAATGGATCTTATTCATTAATCTCAATGGATGGAGAACTCATCACTACTCCAACCAATGCCAGATTTTTGAAGAAGTATTTTTTATAAACTACAAAAAGTGTATTTTGTCCCTACAACATGACACTAAACTGTGTGGCACCAGTTCGTCCTTGCTATATGACATTAAACTACATGGAAACGGTCCATACATATGAGCTTAAACTATTTGTACTTTCATCCCACACGACGTTAAACTGTGAAAAAGCCATCGCCCTAACTACATGACGCTAAATTGTATAGAAATTCCCTTCATACGTCCTACATGACGTTAAACTGTGTATATGTCCCTGCAACATGACACTAAACTTTGCGGAACCAAATCTTCCTTGTTATATGACATTAAAACTATAAAAAAATGGACCACTATGACCTTAAACTGCAACTTCATCCCACACGATGTTAAACTGTGGGAAAAAAAGTTCCCTAAATGGTCTAGTATGACCTTAAACTGCAACTAGGTCATGTATGACCTTAAAGTGCATCATTAACGGTACATGCATATGACCCTAAACTGTTTGCAAGTCCCTTACGTCCAAAAAGATGTTAAACTACATAATCATCAAAGGTCCTGTATGACATTAAACTACACCACCGTCTAGCATGATATTAAACTACATCATCCACGGTCTATGCATATGACCTTAAACTATTCGCACTTTCGTCCAATATGACGCTAAACTGTATCATCCCTTTTTCGTCCAACATGACGTTAAACTGTGGAAAAGTCCCCAATGCATCCAACATGACGTTAAAATGGTGCACTCTTTTGTTCTCACTGAATGACATTAAACTGCACAGTCCCCCCCTTTCGTCCAACATGACGTTAAACTCTATTGTCCCCATCTTCCTAACTACATGAAGCTAAAATGTACAGAAAGTTCGTGATACGTCCTACATGACATTAAACTGTATTTTTTCCCTGATACATGACACTAAACTATGAAACACCAATATTCCTAACTGTAAGACTTTAAACTGCATAGTCCCTTCATACGTCCTACATGACGTTAAACTGTGTATCATTAAGGTTGTTTCTACCTCTTTTCTATCACACCGAGGATGACTCACATGAGCTTAGATTAAACCTCAACCATAATATTTTCTCTGGGCTGCAAACCATGTGTAAGTCCCAACATCATTTTTTTAGGTCGTTGTCCCCACGAACAACTTGATCATTAATTAATTCTTTAATTGAACTACACAGACTTTGATCCTTTCCTTCTAGGCTGGGTATGTAGGCAATCTGCCAAGGTTCAAGCCCAAAACAAATCTCTTCACATCGGTTCACCTCCATCTCATACGATGTTTATTTGTGAAACTGCCACTAGAATCAATATCTTTACATTGGTTCACATTCGTCCTTGTTATACGACGTTAAAATATAAAACACTTTTGTCCAGTATGACAATAAACTACAATATTCTTTGATACCCTCACCTGAGAGGGAACCATTATTTACATTGATTTTTCAATAATGTTTCATCTCAAAGACTACATGCATACATGGAAACACCCAAACCTTTTATCTTGGTTTAAACCATCATTGTACTAAAGTCCCCTTTCACCCTTCATATGTACGAACCAAATTTGTACAAAGGGTATTTCTAGAACTACGTGGGCTTGATTCCCATCCTTATGGGATTTGTAGGAACGTTCGAGTGTCCCTCAAATCCAGCCCCAAGTCTTCGGTCCTAACCCCAAATTCCACTTTCAGTCTCTTGGCTGAAAAGTCCCCATGAAAACACACACTGTGTATTTCTTACAATGGTCCAAGATCTATGACCCTAAACTAAGATCTCTAATCCTTTTCTCCCACAAGACGTTAAACTGTAGTTTATGAACTACATATGGCTTGATTCACATCTTTATGGGATACGTAGTGATGTCCAACATTTCAATTCAGTACCCAGCCACAACATGATTATGGTTAGCATTGATCTGTGTATCTCTGTATACATTGAACAATACCCATATTTATATGTCATAATCCTAACCTTAAATATTTCCAGATCCTCATAACCCATTTCATGACTTCTAGTCACAAAAATGTCAAACTTCTGAGAGTTCTTTGGCCTGACTATGTAGAACGTGCCCATAGGTGGCCTTGCATAAACAGTCTACATAACAGACTTGTTATCCAAAAGATACTATTATTTGACTATGCAGCCAATGCCCTTAGGTGGTCCTACATAATTCAACCACCTAACAGGTTTGTCGGATAGTGGTAACTTCATTCTTGGTAAGAATGCATCTTTTGTCCTTATTTGTCTTAAATAACAGTATGTAGGGATCTGCAAAAATAGCCATCCTTAACATATTTGTCCCATATCCTTTTTCATGATCTGAAAGTATTCAAGTCTATGGTTTATATTCTCCTTCCCTATGTTTGGGTCAGACCTTCGTAGGAGTGATATTCATCCAGTTCTTCGATTATCTTTTTTGGAAATACCTTCTCCATATTCAAGTACCTCCTTCCATACAGCAAACTCTATACTTTGGAATATTTGAATCTCCATAAACTTTCACTGGCTTTCCGCACTAGGAAATTAAATTTCTGAGAATTCTTTTTCCTGACTATGCAGCACGTGCCCATAGGTGGCCTTGCATAAACAGTCTACATAACATGATTGTTAGCCAAAATATACTATTTTATTTAACTATGCACCCAATGCCCCTAGGTGGCCCTGCATAATTCAACCCCCTAACGGGTTTGTTAAATAATGGTAACTTCATTCTTGGGAACTACTTCTTCTAATTCCTTTTAGCACTTTTTCATATAATTCCTCAGATTCAAATATTCTTATGTCATAACTTACATATTTTCCCTCATACTTGAGTATGGTACTATGTTTTCAGATGAGTTGTCAAGGTATTGAGTCAATTATAATCCAATTCGGTCAAAGCTCTTTCGACCTTAAACATTAGCCTTTGTATGTCTGACGTGCATGACTTTAAACTGCCCACAAAAGACAGGGTAACTCTGAATAAAAGTCAAGTTCCTAGCTCATTAAACATTCATTTTTTTATGATTTAGGTAACATTGAGCAATTAAAAGGTTTGAAGTTTGTAGGGTTATTTACATTAATCCTAGTAAAAATCAAAATATGATTACTAGTCCCATTGGCTTAGGTAAAATATAAAGCATGTAGTAAAAGAGAATGCAGGTAAAAATGAGTGAAGGTGAAAGTGTTTTTCATTGATACATAAGAGTTAGAAGGACATCCACAGACTGGAGTCTCTTATCTTTTTCAAGAATTATAGGAGGCTTTCAACATAACACTTCATTTGATTTACGACATCCCGAGATTCATCAGCAACCACCTGGAATTCATTCATTCAACTGGATACAATAAGAGATGCAGTGATACCAGCTCTTCTAGGAACAATTGTAAAAGGATGTTCTTGAGTGTTGTTTGAGAAAATTTTCTGCTGATCAAACAGTGACTCTGTTTCTGTCCAAGAGACTTGGAAGATGGATACATGGATTTGAGAATGGAGCATTGGAAGTAAAAATCCATTTGGAGAGAGTACTCTTTTCAGATATTGCTCTAATACCATGTTTGTCTTCTCTCCACCAATCGACAGTGGAAAACATTTCATCCCATGGGTTCACCATTTTCATATCTGCAAGGAAATGACTTGGAGGAAGAATTTGAAAGTTCACCCCATTGTTGTTGCCCTTAATGCACAGCATAGCCGAAATGAAGGAGTAGCAGTGTAACTGCATTTCAAGTGTATAGTTCTTTTCATCTGGAACATTGACTCCTTGCAGATGAGCATGACCATATAGAGGCAGGTAGATGCTCTGTGGGAAATTAAGATGATATTTCTTCAAGTACTTAGCCAAATCTGGGAGAGTGCTGTCGTAGATATCATAGTAATCATGCCCAATGATGTTCATCATGTCATCAATCTGCTAGCTAGCCAGTTCATCAGAAGTTTTGATTCCCTTAGGAGCCATTGAATCTGCACAAAAGTTGAATAAATTAAACTATTAAATGGGTTTATTTTTCATAAAATATGTGAAAGAATTCGGAAAAAATGGCTAAAGGCATTAAGGCGCGCAAGTCTAAACATGACCCGCAAGTGTTCTTTTTCTGCGCTAGTTTTTGACACGCAAGTATAAACCGCGCAAGTACAAATACCTTTACAGTAGCGCAACATCAAGGAAAACACTGGAAGACAGAGAAACCTACGCGGCTAAGGTGACCTGCGCCACGAGAGCTCGAAGGTATGAAGTCCAGAAATCTGGATGCTTGTACGGAAGTGAGGCCCTCTATTTATATATGCTACCGGGACCCTGCGTGTCGTACACTGCGCGATTGAGGGCCGTATCCCTGCGCGATGCACACTTGCGCGCCACCTCTACGCCATCAAGACTATCAAGCCACCTTTCCTTTGGATTTCTTCGATTTCCTCAGAGTCAAATCCTCATTTTCTTTCGGATCCAACTCTGAGGGGGGACTTTTGTTGACGCTCCTTTCGTCAAAGAATCTAAAGATCGGAAAAGGGGAATATCTGAGCTCAAAATGATTCAACCTTTGAAGAAAATATCAAAAATCGACAAAGGCATGAACAAAGGATCAAAAGCACCTGTGCCGCACAAGTTCCATCACTTTCGCGCAAGTCCACTTGCGCGACGCCTTATGGTCATGCAAGTGACTTGCGCGACCTAAGTGATAACTTCCCGGTAACAGCCCAGGGTCTTCTCCTGCATATAAATAGACCCTGTGGGCCCCCATTTGGGAGGATTTTTTTTAGAAACCCATATTTGAGCTCTCGGCACCCTAGTATCTTCTCAAAGATTCCGGAACACTTCTAAGGTAATTTCTTACCTAGAACGGAAGATCTAAAGAAGGGGAGGAAGGCCTAAGTGTTGAAACTCATCAACACTTGCGTGCCTGAGTGGACAGCCCTTAAGGGAAAAGGGCCACACTTGTGCGACGCCTAACTCCTTCATTAGATCTTGTGCTCCCTTCTTATAAAAAACCTCAAGATGATTCTAAAGATTTAATGAAGAGTCTCTCAAGTATTACCCTTCGGGTTAACTGCCGCGCAAGTACACCGTGTGTCGCGCAGGGATACCTGCACGACCAGGACTTGCACGCCCACGCAGTACCTACGCGCCTGCCAGGACTTGCGCTCCCCTACCTTTTTGGGTGCCTTTCTTGCCCATTTCACCCCTCTTAAGCCATTAAACCTTTCCTATTCAAGAATCAGTCTTCAGGACACTCTTCAAAGCCATTTATGACATGATTTCTTGATTTGACTTCATTATCTGAAAGGAATTGTGTGGAATGTCTCTCAAAACCTAGTGATTTACATATCTATATGTCACTAAAAAGTGAGTGTTCATTCATTCAACCTCATCCTTTAAGATGAGAGAATCTTTAACATGGGTCTCCTTTTCAGGAATAATCCCCAGTCATAAGTCTTCAAATCTAGGTATCCTATTAGGAGTAAGCCCTAGATCCCTTAACCTGGGATTCCTTTTTAGGAGTAATCCCCAGTTCCCTAATTTGGGAATTCTCCTCAGGAATAAGCCCCAAACCTTAATCCTTAACCTGGGCCTCATTTTCAGAAATAAGCCCCAAGTTAGAGTATTCAAAATCTCCATGAAGTACATATACCTTTATGGACCCTGTTCCTGGATTTCTTCCCTAAAGTAAATCCTAACCTTTATTTATCTGGGCAGTCATACATACATAATCCCAACATTATTTCTTATGATTTCATCTTTCATGGAACAATTGTCTATTTTTTACCAATACCTCTTGTTTCTCACACCGAGCATGACTCACGTGAGTTTAGAGTGTAAAAGTAATTGTGACATCCTTCTTTGAGCCATTAATCATAATCATCATACTCCCTTACTCGAACTACGTGGGTTCTGATTCCTTTTATAAACAATGGATACGTAGGTAGCCCATCTGTGGGTTCGATCCCAACTCTAAAGTAATCCATGTCCTTCTGAATGACAATAAACATCAAATGCCCCACTGAGTGGCTTTAAAACCAGTATGGTCATCATAATGACCGAGAGACTTCTGTATAAATGTGTCGAACGGTACCATTGACCAAGAATCTCTAACAAATATAGATGATTCTCTATCGATGAAGAACCTCGAATACATACAAAAGATTCTATAAATTTTCTACATATCGATCATTGATTGTCAGATTTGAAGGAAAACTCATTTTATATTTGGTAATGTAATAAATATTCATGAACATAACTTAAATCTATAAAGAGAGTCCCGGAGTAGATATTAATTCCCCTAAAAAGGTGTGATGAGTCCGACCCCCCATCTTCTCGACCAATGAAAATTACTAAGCCTCATCAGTCCACAAACTAATGAGAACCTTCCTTTGGAATGTAGGCCCGAATGGATGTGGAATCGTTGGATGTTTCCAGTTCTACGAACAAACCCGTTAGAAACCGATCAGAACATTTGAACCTCCCATCAAGGCGGTCATCCCTGAATTCCGAGGGAAACAGAGTCGCATAAAATACATGGTGAGTCCTATGACATAGTTTTTTTCTTAAAAGATCAATATCAGATGAAAATAGTTTCTTAAGATGGTTGAATTTCAGTTTGAGAATAGTGTTGAAATTTTTTCAAGACTTAACTATGAGCAACACTTTCTTTCATATCCTGGTAGCTCATGAAAAAAGAGCATCAATATTTGTTGTTAAGGTAACCTACTATTACTAGTGACCTTCTTCATTTTTTTAAACATGTTTCATTCTGAAGTAAAAAGATATGATGTTGCGTTTGAGTCCTTATATATGTAGTGGGATGCAGCATAAATTCTTGAAATATGATTTCTCTTGGGGTTATGGTGAAAAAAGTATTTGATTAGGGTACTATCTAACCATGATAATGAGTATGATTCCACAATGGATCAGAATTTTTTTAAATATATATGTTCTTTTATCTTTAATTTTTTTCATGATTTTGTGGAGATAATGTTTTATATATTGAGTGGATCATAATTTAAATTGTCACAAAGGATTATTTATAATTAAAATAAATTGAAAAAATTTCCCCCCAATATTTCAACCCCCACCTCCTAGTAGAGGAAACTGATCCTGAAAGGTCCTTCAACTGGTATCCAAGAGAAGGTCCCTCTGTCAAGATCCACTAAGTATAGAATATGAAAAATCTTAATTCTATAAAATTTTGGGGTGTCCATATATTCAATGGAAAGAAATATCATTATTAGAAGAATAAGATGTTTCTTTATCTCATCTCTATTGGAATTAAATTCAAAGATGCAATAATATTATGATTCCCACTGATTTATAAGGATTATATTATGAAATTAATTGATAAGGTAAAAATTTAAGTTTATGTCAAAGATAAGAATTCTATTTTATATCTCTTTTAGAAAAATCCTACAAATGGTTACGAGACTCAAAAATGAAAAGTAAATTTGGAATAAATTAGAAATTAGTTTTGAAAGAAACATGAAATATAATGGGAATAAATTGAAAATTTAGAGAAACTATTTTTAAGATACCAATATGGATAAAGAAGAAAAAAATTTATGAATCCTTCACAAGGGTCAATGAAATTATCAGTAATATTCATGGTTTTTTATAAAAGGTAGATTACTCAACTATTTTCAAACAACTAATGGGAAATTTTCCTAACATGTTTGATCCTAATGTTTCTTCTTTGAAAGATAGAGAGGATTTTACTATTGATTACTTACATAAAATTATCATTACTTAAGAAATGTAAAAGATCCTAGATTTCAAGAATAATTTCTGAGATGTTATTGATTTTGGTACCATGGGATAGATCAAAATCAAAGATGATGAATTTATCAAATTAAGTGAATTTGATGATGAATTTTAAGATAAGGATTATAATGGAATAATTTCCCTCATATCAATGAAATTCCAGAAAGTAATGTTTAAGGGTATAGGAAAAAATAACACTTAGATATTCCAGTTTAAATGACATTTTAGTATTTTCCATAAATTATTATAAGAATAAGTATTCTGAACATAATTCATGTGATAAAAAACCACAGAAGACGAAATGTGAAAAAAGATCAAAATATTCTACCAAATCTTGGAAAATAAAGAAGAAGTTATTTAAAATTAAAATAATAAACTATGTGAGAATGGAAGAAGAAGATAGATCCACATCGATAATCCAATAAAAAGATGAAACTAATTTCATGGATCATGTGGGAAACGTGTTTGATACTTCTTGCAATGATGGTGATTAAATAAAACAAATAGAATTGGCGTATATGTTGAAAAATTAGCTAAAATCTACTCTTGAGAAGAACAAAATGCTCTAAGAATTGAAGAGTCTTTTATTGAAAGTAAAGAAAGAATATGAAAATAATGTTTATATATATGAGACCAAGAGATACAAACTTAAATTCACTAAAGTGGATAAGATTATAACATTCAATAAATAAACACATTCTCACAAAGAAATAGAACATTTTAAGAATTCATTAGAATGTAATGAAAATTATAATGATTTGAATATGATTATATATTATTACAATAAATTTATTGAGATCAAAAATGAATTAAAAATATCAATTGAAAAGAGAGGTCCAAATAATATGGTTAATTTACCTCCCAATGAATCCTAAAATAATCTAGTTATCTCTAATAATTCCTGTTTTAAAATCAATTCAAGACCTATACAAACCATGAAAGTAGTGAGGAATCACCTTTAAATTCAAATGGAATAAAGGTATTATTCAAAAAGATCATTTAGCAAAGATAAGAAAAAACCATATTATATTGGAGGATATCATCAATAATTAGTTGGACATAACTATTATTAGTATGGAATATCATGGTTTTTCGGATACTGTAGGTGTTGTGGGGTATTTGGGAATAAATCACACTCATTCTAGTATAACATATCTCTACCAGAGTTGACACATAAACCAAGGGATATATATTATAAGAAATAGATAAATAGATTTTCAAAACAAGTGATCATTAACCAAGAATTCAACCTAAATTTCAATATAAAAAAAATATGACTTCACAGAATAAATATATAAGAAGATGCAATTCATAGGAGAATATTGTTGATAAGTACTTGACCTGCATACCTGGATAAATTACCAATAATGAGAAAAGAAATGTAATTTAAAATATAATGGAAGAAAAATCATGTTTTTTGATGTTTCATTGAAGGATAGTATGGAAAACAGTTCAGTATACTTGATATTGGTTATTCCTCAGACAATAATAGTGACATAAAATTTCTGAGAAATATTGATAACTATGAAGGAGGATATGTGAAATTTGAAAATGATTCTTATATAAAAATCAAAGGAGTTGGATCATCTGATATTGAATCCTAAAATATAATGTCTAAGGATGTCATGTTTTTTGAAGCGCCAAGTCATAATTTACTCATTTTAAGTAAACTTTTTGATAATATAAATGAGGTGTCATTAAAGGAATATATATGTATCCTCAAATGAAAAAGTGATGGATGGATCATTACTGAAGGGAGAAAACCCCATGATAATCTATTTCACATTTTTGATCCTATAGAATCTTGTTATCTGAGTGCCAAAAATAAAAAAGCATTTGGCATATAAGGATTGGTAATCTTTGGTAAAGAATAATGAGTCTAATGATCTTGTAAATATGAAGAGATACATGGATGCAATTTTTGAAACCTTTTAATAAGGGAAAATAACATAAGTTTCTCAATAAGGAGTAGACATCATATCTTTTATACCACTTGAGCTCATTCATATAGAGTTATGTTGTCCAATAAGAAAAAATCCGATAACAGTTGATCTATATTTCATTATATTTACTGATTATTATACTTGGTTGACTAATTTTATATTTATCAAACACAATTCAAAGGAAATCAAAATGTTTAAAATTTTCTGAATGAAAAATGAGGAGTTTGTTATATATATCATGAAACTGACATCAGATAATTGTAAAGATTTTATAAGTTATTATTTTGAAATCTATATCTCCAATCAAGGAATTACACATTACTATATGACCCTATACACTCCAAAATAAAATGAGGTAGCCAAAACGAAGGATAGAATAATTGTTGATATGGGAAGGACTATGTTAGATAGACAAAAAATATCAAAATATTTCTTGAGAGAAGTTGTATATACATCAATAAAGATAAAGAATAGGTTTATACTAAGAAAATAAATACCAAATAAACCATATGAAATTTGGTAAAAATTAAATAAAAATGTTATATAATTTAGTGTTTTTGGAGTTACTTACATTATTAAAATAATGAAAATTAATCTTCTAAAATTTAAATAGAAATATGAGGGAGGAATTTTTATGGGATACTTATAAAATGGTAGTGTCAATAGATGTTGGAACAAACAAATTCACAATGTATTTGACTATAGTTATGTCAATATTATCAAAACAAGAACAAATCAAATACAATAGTTTATTTATTTTTATAATATTATGTAGAAAACGACATACAGATGTTAGAACAAAATAATGGTGAATCCAATGAGAAGGGCCAAATCACTATCGATATTTATTTTGAATAAATGAGTAATGAAGTTGAAGATTCTTGAAATGATATATAATAGTATAATTAATATAAAAAACATGTAGAAATAGAAAATATAATTGGAAATAAAAAGGCACCAGTTAAAACTACCTGAATATTGAGATTAGAGAATAAAATTGAACTAATTTAAAAAATTGAACCTCATATAGTGGAAGAAGAAGTTGATCATGGGGAGTGGATACGAGATATGAATGAGGAACTTAATATGATTGAGAATAACTTCATTTGGGATATTTTTCCAATGGATCAAGATAAAAAATATTATATCCACAAATTTTATTTTAATAACTAAACTAAATGATAATATTTAGGTATCATGGAACAAATATTGGCTGGTGTGAAAATGATATTCTTAACTCGAAGGTATTGACATTGAACAAAATTTACACCAGTAAAAAAATATAGATGTTTATAATATTCCTAGAATTTTCCACACAAAAACATTACAAAGTTTCTCAACTTCATGTGAGGCATACCTTTGAAAATGGATATCTTATGTAAAAGTATATATTGAAAAACCTGATGGTTTTATCGTAGGAAGTGATGTTATATTTTTGTGAATATTGGAGAAATATTTTTATGGATTACAAAAGTACCCTAGATAATGGTATTCTAAATTTGATGTATGTTTATGCGATGTTATTTTTACAAAAGGAAATGTTGAATGTAAACATTATGTCAAAGAAAATAGAAATTTAAATCCCATTGTTTTTGTCTATGAGGATGACATCATATTTCCTGATGATAAGGAGTTTCTCAAGTAAATGTTTTCTATGCAGATGAACAATTATTTTGTGGTGTCGATGCTCAGTGAGATGATATAATTTTTAGGATCTTACATTTAAAATAATCTAAATTTAATCATTATATCTCATGAAATATATGCTATGTAATTTCTAAAAATATTTGGAATTGAAAATAAAAAATATTTTTTTCCTCTAATTTAATTTGGAACCAAATTCTTCAAGGATGAATCCATAATTGGTTTTAACCATAAAAAATTAGAATAAAAATTGGAAGATTTCGTTATCTAAAAAATCAAGTCCAGATATAACTTATGTAGTGACTCTCTATGAAATATTTTGAAGTAATCCTAATGAGTCTCACTTGATGTATGATAAAACAATACATAGAAATGTTAATGTAATTATGAACTATGATACTCTATATATACATAATGAAAATCTGATCTTTTTGGGATTTAAATTTACAAAATGGGTTGGTGACTATATATATAGAAGATCATATTCAAGTGTACCATTATTTTTGGGGGATATTCGAGTTAGTTTGTGTAGAAATAAGTATAGTTCAATGAAACTAATCATAACTGAGGGAAAAAATATATATATTCTACACATGTTTTTATGATGGTTTTTTTTATGAAATTGTAGTTAGTATACTTAATGATTGAAATTAATAGATTGATAAAACTTTCTTATGATAATCAAAGTGCTATAGGGTTGTATAAAAGTAAATTACAATATTCAATATCCAATAATATTGATATAAGAAATCATTTTATCAATGAAAAGGTGGAAATAGGATATATAAATCTTTGAAACATTTCCAAAAAATAAGATAACATATATCTTTAGCAAACATTACTCAAAAATTCCCATGTATCCCTTGTTTTGAACCATTGGTATAGGTCATATATCCTTTGGTATACCCTATACTAATGGTTATATGAATTATGGGGTGTTTATCCACCTTTATAGTGATATAATAATATTTTTCATTGAAACTATTGATATAGATTTTTTTCCCCAAATACCATGTGGAATTGGAATGGCATTTTGTCGTGTTGGTGGGAAATCCTTTACATAAAACATGTATGAACATCCCTTTCTAGAGGTTTCCAATGAGGATTATTCTGGTATGAAAAAACACCCAAAATTTCTTTATCCATGAGGAACCTTCTTTCCAAAGGTAGTATCTTTTTAGGAAGTTTTTCCAAGGATGCTTAAAAACTCACATTGGTCATGAGATTGGATGGTCAGGATCCTCAGAAACTTTTGGGGGGAATTGTTTCTTGCTTTGGGAATCTCTTATAGATTTATGATATTTTTGTGAATCATTCATTAATTCAGAAGTATTATGTGGGTCACCATTGAATTAGAAATAAAATTTTAACATATATTGAATTTAGAATCATCTCTATGTATTTGAGGTTCTTCAGCTATGGATTTATGTATACGTGTATGAGGTAATCCATCAATGGTATCCTCTTATATTATAATTACATTTTTTTCGTTATTATGATGATATTAGTTTTTAGCCACACATTGGGGCATTCAAGAGTTTATCATTATTCAGGGAGATAAGAGTTGTTTTGATTTTGGTTTTGGACCCATAAAATTAGATTCCATTGTATCCTTCTGAAAGGAATTATAAACCCCATAGTTTTGTGCGACTTAATTAGACACATCATACCTTTTATGGTTGTGTGATAAGGAACAAATCATTTAGTGTAACATCACAAGGAAAGAACATATTTGTAAAAGGTTTATAGTTGATGTTTTGTGTGAGAATTATACTGAAGATTACTAGGGAAACTGGAAGGTATATGAGCTCCTAGGTTGGATAATAATCTACTATGAATGTGGCACAAAGGGAATAGTGATGATTGGGGTGTTGGGTTTTGACCTCATGGAGGCTTCCTATATATCCCATTTTGATGAGAATCAAATCCCATGTAGTTTGGCTGTGAGGACCAATGCCTATAGAGGTCCTTTAGAGATTTGTCTCATAGTGAAGTATTACCCTTTTAGAGGATTAAGTTGGGGATTATTCTTGAGGAGTATTCCCTTTTGACCTAATATTTTTTGGGGCTTACCTTGAGGGGTATTCACTAGAGAATGTGGTTTGTTTAGGACTAAGGACTCCCTTTGTGTAAATGTGATTTGGTTAGAGGTTACTCATAATGAGGATACCATTTGTGTGAATGAGGTTTGGTTAGGGATTACTCCTGTTGAGTATTCCCTTTGGGTGAGTATGTTGACATAGTTGGGTCGTATACTAATTATGATGCCCATTTAGGTATAGTTGGGGCTTACACTAGGAATTATTCCCAGAGTTTTGTGATTATGTAAATATCATGATCTTCATCGACATCTTATCATGTGTAATTCATGATCGGTTTGAGAAATAAAGGGAATTGGTAGATATAATAAACTATATAATCTAATTTTCCATATGGTCAGATACATGGACTTGATGACCAACACCTATGGAGGCCCCCATAAGGAAGGCCATAGGAAGATATGAAAGAATATTATCTACCAAAATATACATATAATCATGTAGAAACCATGATCATGAATAACCTCTAATACCACATGAGACATGATGAGTCATTCTTGACTTCATGAAACAAGATGATGTCAAAGATATGGAAAACTACATAACCCTCATTCAATGGTGTAAGAGGCTGGGGGTACAAGAGATGAGGAAATGGATTTTATGTGCGCATTCCCTATCATATTTTTTATCTAAGATAGTCTCATCATACAATCCATCTGGGTATGAACCGGGAGCTGAAGAGCATCAAGAGTGAATCTTCCCACTAGAATTGATAGAGGATTACTCTAGTAGCGAATCCCTAAAATTGTTTCAATGGGTAATATCTCATTCCCTATATAAGGGAAAGAAAACATGATCCTCACCATACCCACATGGAACCGAGAGATCCCTAACACCACCTAAAGTTTAGGATCCTCACGACCATGGTAATTCATATCTATATGCACCTTGAAGACCCTACTCATCATGTAGGACATGTTGCGGAAACCTATGAAGGAAGGAATGCACATCCAAATAATAAACATGTTGTTGTTCCACTTTCTATGGTTTTGAATGTCCAAAGGATTCGGTGTAGGTTTCAATTTTGTCCCTTTCATACAAGGGATCAAAAAGAAGAGATCCACTTCTATAGGTGGCTTGGATGAGGTCCTGAGTAGGGTATCCTTTAGGGTAAAGGTTGGGAGAGTCAAGGTGGTCTTGTACATGGTATAGGATGGGAGATTCTGGGAGTTTTTGGTGCTGGTAGTCCTATGTGAGCTGATGGTTTATTGGGTAATGGACCACCTGGGCAACAAAACATGGTCAAGGCTTTGCTCAAGGACCCAAGGGTCTCTATAGGTGTTCTTGTAAGTGTCTCACATAGTTCCGTAGTTAGGGAAAGGGACCTTGTTCTAGTGTTATTAAACCATTTTGGGGATGTTTCATCGCATAGTTGTTATGTATTTTGGACCCTGGGAGGACTCTCGTAACACTACCCCCCCTAATTCCCTCTTCTTCGGGTGTTTGAAGACTGTCAGGAAGGTTTCAGAGGGTCTGGGTGATGGAATAGGGATAGAAAAGAATTGGTGTCTCATTAAGAATTTTAATTGGTACAAATTAATATCCATAAGGTCCAATATATATGAAAATATGGTTTCATCAAAAAATGATCAATCTCATGCATGTTTGACATGCACACTGATGCACATGTCAATCATGAAGGATAATAAGTAGGTACCCTGCATGCTATTACTGATTTGGGGTACCTACATGGAAGGCCATTTTATAAGGGTTATATCCCTTTTTCAACTTCAATTTACATCCATTATTCTCCTTGAGGTCTTCCACTTTGACGCATTTTCATCCATGTGACAAAACAGAGCTTCAACAAAAGACCCCCCCTCAGGATTGTATCTTATCGAAAGAAGAGGGTATAATACTAAGGTAAATGGATAAATAGGGTGGTAGGATTAAGGATCTAATCCACACTAGTGATCCATATAGGTCATCCACCTAGGTTTTCTATGTAGGTGGGAAATACATAGGGGCTCTGCATCTATAAATATGGTAGCTAGTTTCAGCAGACGGTCCCCACACTTCAATAAATGTGGTCTCTCCACACTATTATTCCACACAGACCTTCCACTTAAGATTATTTTTCAAAGAACCATTTGGGTATAAGAGTTATGGACCAACCTACATAATATGTATTATTCGGATAGTGTTCTTCATAGGGACTCTTAGAGAGTGACTTGCACGAGTTCACTTGCATGGGTACCCTATGTGAGCCCATTCATTTTTCAAATTTCCATAATTTTCAGATCTTTTGGAAATTAAGACTTGTTTATAATGTAAAAATGGTGATTATTTTTTGGTTCAATAGCCTTTAATAAGACTAGTGTTTCTAATGAACAAGAAAAAAATTTTATTTAGGGGAGAGTAAAAGTTGTAGGGACTAACTATTATGACGTACATGACACTACTGTACTAAATCATACGAGACATCTAAAAAAGTATCATCATGAGTAAACTGGGAGTATTTATCTAACCCTTTATGGCCATATTTATGTACAATGGGTTCTTATACCTTATTCAAAAAAGTAAAATCCTCTTTTCTTCTTTCAGTACTATATGAACATCACTACTACCAATGTTTTAGGCATGGGTGAATATATTAATGCCAAGAAAACATTCGAGGGATATTTCATGTATCACAACCAATGTGCTCTAGATTTTAATCCAAAAATTCATGAATTAAAGCTACATTGTTATCCATCCATCTTCCATGATTCAAATATAGACATGTCAAATGGTTGGATGGAAGACTGGGACCTATGCCTAGGAGGCGTGTTATGCTAGAGTGGATGTAGGCATATCAGGTTCTCCAGAGGATTGCTGACTTTACAATCGAGTTTAAAGCACTGGGTATCCATGAATCCATCTGGATGGCCTAGATATACATATATAAGAACTAATAATTCCTTCCTGAGGTTCTATGTTTATAGATCCCACAAATAATCTCTTTCTGTCCTATTTAGGGAGAAGTTGGAGTCAACTTTTGGGATGTCCACAAGATCTTGGAGGCTCTGATCATCAGAGATATATATGACGAGTTCATCCCATATAGAGATACATGGGATGACTCTGAAAGGAAAAAAATTATGGATCATGATATTTTGAAGATATCTTGGTGAATTAAGAAGTAATACCCCTGAATTAGGATGTAAATCCATCCTGAAGTGTGTATGAGTGCTTTCCTAGAGCTGAAGGGGAAATGCCCCACTTGAAAATGTCCTTTGGGGTGTCCAAAGATGATGAAGCAGAGTTCTACTGTTACATTCTAGCCAACATTGGAAGGGGTACAACCAATGTGGTTAAAATATCAGGTCCATCATACCTTCTTAGACACTCCTCATATGATTTTTAGACTTGTGTCTAAGAATCTACATGTTACCTGTACATGAATCCAATGATGGCGTGAGGCCAGGGACATTCATCATTGTGGCCAAGCTAATAATTAGGAAGCACGTATGGTTGGAAACCCCCATACTGGTAATGATTCAACAATGATTTCTACATATTCATGTAAATATGGACACTTTTATAATTTCATGACGGTTCTAGGAATTTCAGTGATAGGCCGCATCCCAATTTAGATCTTATTCCATGTTAAGTGGGGTTGAGATTCCATGGGGCTGGTTTCAACCATTTGTTTTGGTTCTTTTTAATATTTATCCCATATCCTTGTATCCTAGAAAGCCCTTGATGAGTCTGAACTTATTCAAGGACTTCAATTTCTTCATATATAGAGACCCACCTTTTGGGAGATTTACCAATGAAGGAAAGGTTGGGTATGAATTAGGATCATACATGATTGCCTTTAGGGATGCAGTGCTGGAGAAATGTATTCATTGAGAGGTAATATGTTTGGCCTAAACTATATATAGGATTGTAGGCCAATTCAAATTCCTACAACAAATATCCATATATCCTCTAATGTGTTCTTCTCAGAAAAGAATCCAATGGTAGCCCGACAACTGTGGATTCTTACAGTGATGGAGCTAACATGAGCTGTAGTCAACCTTCCTCTAGTGGGTCCATCTATTGGATTGGACTCTTAGTATGTCAAGTCATGAATTTCATCATATCCTGAGTGATTATTAATGGAATTTTTACTGTGATTCAAGGTGATAATAACTATCAGGTTTGTAAATCAAGGTAGAAATATTCTTCTCCATAAAGAAGGTGTTTTTTCTCCCCTATAGGGCAATTATTCCACTTCATATGGTGCAGATAGAAAGGTCTCGTGTTCTCCCAAAGAAATAATACATAGTTTAGTACTCCTACCAAGATGAAACGGGATACTATAACTAGAGATGAGCCAATATAGTCTACTCTTCATTGACAAGAAGATACCCAAACTCCATTTTCCAATCCTTAAAACATGACAGAGAATGTTTGAAAGCCTATAACACTGAATGTTATCAAATCGGATTCATGACATGATTGAAAATCCTATGAATAAGTGAGACCAAAGGTATTCCAATTTTGGTAGGACATTCCTGGTTATGCTACTACCCTGTGGTCACATCTTCATAATTGGCTACTGATTTCGAAAATTGTAGAATATCGAGTGCCACCCCCATATTCATTTTGAGGAAAATACCACTATAGTGGAGATTATATCTTTGAACTAGAGATTCTCATTTTTTAAAATGATAACCAGATCCCTTCCATTATATTGGTGGAGAACATGTTGATATGGGGTGTTGTTAAAGGGGATTAACACCCTTCCTATGAGGAATGGATTGACTATGTCAATCCTGAGGATGAATGTTCCTTTTTTATTCTTCCCTCTTTTGTTCTTTCTTTTTTCATCTCAAAAGAAAAATTTTTGCTGAGGAAACTTTTATTAGATTTGTTGCAGCCCAAGGAAAAATAAGGTGATGTTTCATCGCCAAAATATGACTTGAATGGAACCCCACATGGAACTGATGAATCACCTCATGAACTAGGAGATCTTTCCTCAGAATAGTAAACAATAGAGGTGGAAATAGTGGGGTAATTTCAACTACAACCTATAATAGCTATCATTGAGGAGGGTGGTGCTATCCATCCTTTATAAAAAAGTAATTGACTTCATAGAGTAATATATTTGGATATGCACCTCTTCAGTGATGTTAATCTCCCATGGTGTCATTAATATTTTCTTTATCCATAAAAAATGTCTACCCATATTTGTAGTTGTATAACCACCTTCTCTATCCTCTCTCAAGGGGATTGGAAAAGAGAATACAATAACTAAAGTGGATGATCTGGACCAAGCATCAATTTATTCGAGCATATTGGCTCCATATACCGAAGATGTTTTGAGGGCTGAGGATACATTATCTTCTCTTGCCAATTCTTCTGATAATATAGAGTGGGGGTAATTATGGTAATGTAAACTACACATCATAATGATTCAAATAATGACTGATGACTTTTACTCCTTATGGTATTTTAGGTTCATCTCACGCACCGTAGGACTTTGCGATGACTAATGATGACCTTGTTTCTATCTCTGAGAAATATGTTCGGGTTCTCAGGTAATCAGAAGGGGGTGCTATACTAGGTTGTGGTCCCAATGTTTTGGGAATACAAATGGGTGAGACTACCATGGGGTTTAATACATTAATTAATTACATGTGATATTATGATAATTAATATAATTAAATGCTATATTATGTTAATTTTCTCTCCTCATTAGAAATTTAAAATGAAATTTAATGGATGTGAGTCTATTTTTTTAATAAAACCGATTTTAATGCCCGGTTTTTTTTTATCATGACTGGTTGAATCATGTAGCATCATCTATAGAAAAAGTTGCATCAATAGTGTGCAGCCAAGGTGTCAAAGTCCATCCTGCTCCAATTTTTTAGGGAGGCTAGACCATATATATATCTAGATATGGGGAGTATTCTTGTTCCTCCCTTAGAAATATCAGATAAGACCCATGAGAGTGCACCTTTTCAATAGGTCTCAGGTCAAATTGTTGAGCCTAGGGATGTTGGATAGGATCCATCCTATCAACTAACCCTTCACTAGTTGATTGTCACCAACTACCTCAATCATCCCCTTACACTTCTATTATTTATCCTTATTAGTCTAAAAGTTAGTATTATCTATGACCAGTGAAAACAAAATTTTCATATTTGCCTAAGGGAGGAGTTTATATGTCTATTAATCCGATATAATAAGGTGAATATATTACTATCTTGGAGAGATCAGGTCCAGGTTTCTCACCGAGTAAACTAATCCTGTAATAAATTTCTCCCCCATAGAGTAGATCCGAGTCATATATGGAGATGTAGAGTTCCATACGACATGAAAGAGATCAGTAACATAATCCTTCAGATGAAATTTGAAGATATTCCTTTGGGATTATTCCATATTCCATTCCTATTTGGTATGTATGGATATGATGAATTTAGTTACTACAGGATTTATACCACTTTAAAGGAGATCATTCGGAAATGGGAGTGAGAAAATGAGTTGCAATAGGACATCATAAATGAAAATATGCTTGTCAATATTGATGATCTAGGATATAGATTATCCCAAGTAGTGTCCAACCATGAATATAATTTTCTATAGTTTAAAACATCATGGGACCATTAAAATATCATGCCTTTTGAAGGAACTGGATGCTTCTCATGGGGAGAACATACAAATTCACTATTCCATAAAAGGATCTTGAACTGAAGGGTCAACTACTATAGAGACCATGTTATTGAAACATCACCAGGATGAGGAGACGAAATCAATTTAGATGGATGGACTATGAAAAGAAATTGATGGGTCTCAGGAGGTCATTCAAAAAATGAAGAGTTTTGTTTATGGTCTTTCATAAAGGGTGACAGAGAGACTTCATCATGTGAATGATCCTCCATTTTTTTTTCTCACAAATGAACATAATTTTGATTCTAACCATCAACACCTTTATCCATTTTTCCCTTATATGATCGTAACATTACATTGAAACTGATTTTCATGTCATGACATATTTGTGTCAGCAAGTTTTAACCATAGTGAAAGGGATGGGGAGATGCTCTATTTTTTGTCTAATCCATGGGGCTTACAGAGCATATTTTGACTATTTATAGGGTCTTATAGACAAAAAAATCTCATCATATTTTAGGTAAATGACCTAATTTTTTTTAATTCCATTCTATGGAAGTCTTAGTAAGAGAGACTTGTCTTTTTCTTAGACTGGTCCTTTTCAGGTTTTCATCCAAACAAGATTTGTTCTTAATTTTTTTATTTTTTTATTTCTTTCTAAACAACACAGAGTGAGGGTCTAGTGAGGTGAGACTCAACTTTTTTCAAGAGTTCCCTTTGTGGGTTTTTAATCTGGAAATTACTATATCTTTTTGTCATATGTTTTTAGTTGTGAATGTTGGACTAATGAGACTGGTATTTAAAGTATAATATCTTTGACCATAAGTTCTAAAATGATGATCCATAGAAGTATTGTTGGCCAATAATGTTCCGAAATTCGTCGAATATCTAATGGGAAATTTTTAGCCACAATTTTTTTTCTGACTCTGAAATATGATATTCTAGAATAGAGGAGGTCACTCCTAGTCAGAAATATATCACTATTTTAAAAACCTATTTTTTCATCAATTTTATGCAATCCCAACTGGTGAATGTTACTGTATAGTCAAATAGTGTCATCCTTTGGCTGGAAATCCATGAAAATGGTGGATTACTTATGAAAATCCAACTAGGATATGTTACAACATAGTTAAGAAAATGAGTTATTAGGAATTCCAACATTCTATTTCTAATGGTGAATATAAATTTTTGAAGATAAAAAATTCTCAAGATCACAATGGGTTGTTTTTTTAAAGAAAAATGTATAAGAATGAAGAGATAAAATGTGTTAGAATTTTCTATAAATTGGAAACAACTCTTACATGAAATTGGCTTCTGAAATGAATGGTATATTTTATTAAATGACCAATTTTAGTGGGGAAGGCGACTATATGCAAGGTTTGAAGCACTACATAGTATAATTTCATTCAACCAAGAATATTAATTTTTATTTTAACATCATATGGAAATATCATTGTTGTACATTTTAACACATTGTGACTAGTATATTTTTCTATGCAGTTTAATTCCATGCATTAAGAAAATGATGCAATGTAGTTTAACATAATAAAATAAAGACATTTAGAGGATATAATTTAATTACATTAGCTTTTAAAAATAGTTAATAATTCTCCCCATTCTTGATAATCAGTTAGAGAATGATACATCACATTTAGGTACGAGTATATGAATGTGTTATATTGTAATATGGGGATCTCTAGATCTGAAGAGTGGTTTATAGGAATGGGATTTTGGTGATAGGGGGTCTCTCTTGAGGAAAAAGTTACCACTGATTTACAAACACCTTTTGAGGGATACTTTAGGTAAATCCTATTGGGGCATTTTATAGTATAGTAAAACAATAGGATCCTTTGGCAGACAAACATGTCTTTTGGGAGAAGTTATTCATATAAAATTAGGGCGTGTTATAGTATCATTATGAAATGGAGTTCTTAAGAATTGTTACATTCTAATACTGATGACCAAAGGATGTTTCTAGAGATTCTGGTATCCCCAGACATAGAGTCATTTTCTAAAAGAATGTAATTGAATCCAAAAGATACATTTCAAGTAAAAATACTAAAGAATTATGGGAATAGGTTCTCTCTACAGGTCAGATATGAGGGCAAGAAATATTTTTCCTATAGATTAAGGTCACATGGATAGGGAAATTTAATTAAAAAAATAATATGTGGTATGTGGTATAATAAACAACGGTCATTCCGACATATTTCAAAAATGATGAAGTAAATTTTTAAACAAGGTCATGGGGGTTATCATACCAGGAGAAAGGATATGGGTCAAATATGTAGGGTATGACCATGTAATGATTTTAATTTTAGTTTAAAACATAATATCATCAAATAATATGTGTAAATAATAGGTTTCTCTTAGGGGAGAATTTATCGCTGGTTAACAAACCTATTTCGGGGGGGGTATATTATTGAAAGATAAATGGGGAATGTTACTGCATAGTCAAAAAATGTTATCCTCTAGCTGATAGATCCATTTTTTGGGAACAATTATACATAGAAAAATAGATAATGTTACTTCAAATTTTAAAAAATGAGTTCTCAGGTATCAAAAATTCTATTACCAGAAGATAATGAAAAATTATAAAGATATGAAAGTATACAATATTAGTATTATGATTTGTTGTAGGGTTATTTATGAGCATTAAGGATACAATTACACTAATGTTTTCCATGAAGTTTATAGTCTTCTTCATATCTCTAAATTATTTGTTAAAGGGGGCATCTTTGTTTCCCTGGTAGACCCCCTAATGAGGGGACCCGTATTAAAATCTCCTGCATAGATCATTGTTTACAAATAAGTTAGGGGTGTTTTCATTACCCCATGGATGTGACTAGGATATGAGTCCAAGGTGTCACTATGTATCTCACTAGAATTAGAATTAACACTCATGTAGTTCATGAGGTATGATGTTGTTTAAAGTCAAACAAACAAGTCATTAGCCATAAATTTTAACATCATGTTGTAAGAATGAAGTTGAGTCGACATGAAAAAATGAATATTTCATCTAGACCAGGGTATAATATTCGATTTTGTCTACATATATTTTTGAAGAAAGAGTCAGGCCACATGTAAATCTAAAAAAGGATTCCCCATATTGATTGAGTTCATGTGTTGAGAAAATGGAGTTTTTTAATACATGCTCACAAATAGGTTGAGAAACCATATTCAATCCTCATATTTTGATTTAACTAATTAAAAAGATTTTGGGGGTAATTTTCCTATATTTTTTGTGTATAGGCCCATGATTGAAGATCCATACCTAACTACGAATCCCATTGGGATGAAAATTAATACAAGTGTATTTATTAATGAAATAACATATTTTATTGTCATGTGAAAAGAAAATATAGAATTCCTTTCATGGTATTGAATCCAAGACCATGAAACACCCAAAGGGAATTAATATGTCTTCCTCATATAGGGAACACTTTTACCAAAAATAATAATCCCATGCGATATATTATTGGTGTGAGAAACAAGGAGTGGAAAAGGATTATTTTACTACACTAAAGCTATTCAAGTGAATTAATGATATGGTAATTTTGACTTTTTGGTGGTTGGGATAGGAGGTATAACTGATGCATGACTACATATCTTATTAGTATGAGAATCAAGCCATGGGTAGTTTTTGAAATCCCATTCATTTTAATGTTTTTTGGTGATTAAAAAGATGAACCAATGTGAAATAGAGTAAATGTTGTAGCTCTATCCAATGATAGAAATATGGGTGTCACTATGTATCATGTGTTGGCATGAATCATGCCACATGTAGTTCTTGGATGATTCCTTATGTAGGTATGACTCATAGAAAGGGAGTTGGGATTATTTTTTTTGTGTCTGAAACCTAGATTGGAGATCTGGGAGTCACTATGTATTTTATAGTAATGATAATCAATACATACATAATTTTATAATAATTTTTTTCAATATTCATGTAACAATGATGTTGGTCATATAGTTTAACATCTTTCGGTAAGGATATGGATCACTCAACATGGAAAGGAATGTTACAACTGGACTGGCTATAGTACATGAGCTTCACTACATATATTACTTGATTAATAATCAATATACACATAGTTCTTAAAAAATACCCCAATTCAATCAGGTTTTAATGCGGGGGAAAAGGGGATTTAAATTTTTTTAGAATGATAGATGGGTCCATGACATGAGATCTAGGATCATTATGTATCTCTATGTAATGAGAATAATGGAATGTGTTATTTTGGAAAACATCCCTTTATAGTTCTGATTCGTAAATAGGTAAAAGGGGGATTTTTTCCTTTAACACATTTGGACCTAGGATGGGATGTCCAGGAATCCCTACAAATCACATTGGAATTAGAATCAAGCCACACATATTTTTTGAAATGATCATGCAGTTTATTGTCATGAAACAAGTACATAAACCATGTAGTTTTATTTAATGTGGTATAGATGTGATAATTTTGGTGATTATACCTATAAAAGGGCCCAAGTTCTACTGTGGAGTGGAAATTATGTGAGTGGGGCTTATGCATGGATGTTTCCCATCCTTTCTTACTCATGTATGTCCAAGAGGGAATCTCGACCTGGTGATGGGTTAGAGGGATGTGATTGGGGCTTACACCTTAGATGGAGGACCATATTTAAGAGACCATGAGAATTGTATCAGCTCATGATATTTTGGGGGTTTATTAACACAAAATGAGAGGGATATTAACCCTGAAGTTTAATGTCATGTGATGAGGATGAATAGTGTCTTAGAGTTTTAGTTCATATGATTAGGAAAATACGTCATGATATTTATCATCATGTGACATGGACGATAATGACACACAATTTAATGTATCACAGTGAGTACATTATTTCATTCCTTTTAAGGTCATGAGACAAATATCAACTATAAATTTTAACATCACATAGCAAGGACATCATTGTGTGATTACATGAAAAATTTCTTTAGGAATATTGTATTGGATGGGGTTGTAATGATCTCTTCATCCACTGGGATTAAGAAATCTTATTTGATGGAGTGGACCTTCTGTATGGAGTAATGTCCCTCGCACTTTGGATCAAGATTTGGAGGCTTCTTTCCTTGTATCATTGGAGTTTTAAGGACCAATATCAGTTCTCCTTGGAGGAATCAGGGTAGGAAGAACTTCTTGTTTAAGGCTCGTGTAATTAGATTTTGATAGACTTCCAAGTGTTTAAATGTATGAAATATTTTCTCATTTATCCAGTCCAATTCATCAAATTGTTTATGGTATTTATCATATGTTTATATCTTGTCATAATGGGTAATATAGAACAATGGAAATTGAACCTCAATGGGATGAACTGCTTCGATTACATATACCAATGAGTATAGAGTCACCCCTATGGAAGTATGGGTTGTAGTTTGGTAGAACTATAAATCATGTAAGAGCTTTTCAATCAATGAATTTGTATATTTAACCCCCATAGTTTGTAGTAGATTTTATAGGGTCTTGTAGAAGGCCTTTATCTATTCATTAACCACTGCATTATAGTGGGATGAATGGTTGGATTTGATATTGTATTCTTAATATTGTTTCTAAACCTTTGAAGAAAAAAATGGGTGTCATTGTCTATCAATATTTTATGAGGGCCACTCAGTCTAGTAATGATTTTTGCCTTCATGAATCCTTAAATACTTTTGGCCCCTACTTATTTTAAGGGTTATAACTAACCCCATTAGTAGGATAAATTAGTAACAATTAATATGTATTTTAATTGTCTAGTCATAGATTGAGGGTATGGACCAACAAAATCCATCACACATGTAGAAAATAACTAAGAGAATTTATATATATATATATAAACTCATGGGGAATGATGGATAAATTTAAAATGCACTTGATCGAGATGAGGTTTCTTGGTGAATTCTGTGCAATATCATCTCACAGTGGTCTAGTAATATCCAAGCCTTCAAATTTAGTGGAAAATATGGATCCCTAGCTAGTTGGATCCATAGGATCTGTTTTGAACTTATTTCATAAAATCAATGATCTATTCTTCATCGATAAATCTAATAAGGATTATTTCAAATCTTGGATTATACATGACTTTCCCATGATTCAATCCATCATGAAGTGTGTAATTTGTTACTTACCAGTGAATTTTCTCTTTCCATTCTATGTCCAATGGGATTACCCCAAAATGAATGTATTCCATGATGGGATCAATCCACTCTTTGGTAGGAACATATATTTTAGGGATAGGACTTATTTTCTTGACCTCTTCTATTATGACTTGAAAAATAGTTGATAACATTTCATGATGTTCAAATCATATGACCGTTTCATCCTTATTTGGATCCTCTAGAGCTATAGATACATTTTCTAATGCATATTACTAGGAATATTGTGATCATGGGATGTGATTAAATGTTTTATCTAAAGGTAACTCTTCCATTTATCATCATAGACAATCAACTAGGGTAATTAATACTTGTTTTCTTATAGAATAATACATGTTGATATATTTGACTACCAACTCTAAATCTCCATACAATTCCAAATGATAAAATAGATTTTGGACTTCTAGTTACATGGCTAAAGTGATGGCCTAATATTCCAACTTGTTTTCTATATAACCATTCCAAAATATGAATGAGTAATGTAAAACTGAATTCACTGGGGAAATAAGCATGATACCAAACACGTCTTCATTGAGAATAGGGTCTTCCATTCTCTTCCCAGTTGGTCTGCTAGAGGAGTCATCAAATTATATTTCATATATTTAGTATCCACCTTGAATAAATAATATGTTCTCATCTGAAAATATAGTATTCAATGATGGTGGTTCTGTATATAGTTGTTTAGAAAGTAAATCTACCAAGGCATATCCTTTCAATGGATTCTGAAGCACGAATTTTATATCACTCTTCATCAAAATAACTGTCCACCATTCCATACATCTTATCAAAATAAATAATATGTTGTTGAATTTTAGTGGGTTATTATGAGAGTCCAAATAGACCTTGTGGTGTGGTAGGAAGTTTCTCATTTTTCGAAACAAGAAGATAAATTTCATCAATCTCTTCTCGATATTTGAATAACAAGTCTAAGAATTAAGCATGGGTTGAATAAGATAATGAAGGCTATTTTCATTCCCATAATCATTCATCTATGTAAGGAAGGAACCTAATGATCAACTAGGGTCATCACCTATAGATTTAGTGAATTTCTCACAATAGGTAGAATTAATACTTTTGGAATAAAGTCATATTTCGTGAAGTTGTCAAATGAATCTTGATAGTCACTTGTCAACTGATATGTGCCCCCCTCATTCATCAATTTTTGAAGGGAAAACAATTGCATGAATGATTGGTTACAAATAATTAGATGTTGTCTATGTTTTTTTGAAGTCCTATAAAATCATCCAGGTTTAAATGGGGTTGTATTCTGAGATATTCATGGTCTACTCTAGGTCATCTTTGATTTCATGATAAAATACGGTGAAGGAAGGAAACTTTTCTGAGGTTAAACCAAAAAACATTTGAAGGGGTTTGCCTTTAGGATATATTATCCAATATTGTTTAAGATGGATTCTAGGTAAGATAGATGGTTATAAAGTTTTCAGGACTTAACCACTATATCATCAATGTAATATTCAAAAAAATTCCAATGAAGGTTTTCAATATGTGATGTATGGCATGTTAGTATGTGCACTATCATTCTTTAAGAAAATGGGAATTACCCGATAGTAAAATACCCCCAAGGGGACCTAATGGTGGTGTATTCTTCATAATCTGGGTCTATCTAAATTTTATTGTAGAATAAATACCCATCCTTAAAGTAGAGGTCTTGATAACCATTTTTTTCTTCAATCTAGAGTTCTTTGATTAAAACTGGGAAGTCATCTATCAGATAGGGGAAATTAAGATATTTGAAGTTGATGAAAACTCTAAATAGTCTAGTATTATTCTTTATATGTAGAATACTGAATATCCATTTCATATAATGTACCTCCCATATTAATTTATCCTTGTGGATCTTGTCCACTTAAGCCTCAATATTGGAGTCATGAGTTCGGTGTGTCCATTTTCATATATGTTTTTATCCTCGATGGTCTTATAGAAATCCCAAGTGATGGATGGATACCTTGGGATCAAGGCTCGGAATCTCAATGTAATTCCATGTGAACATGTACTGATGTATCTTCAGGATGTATCTATAAACATATTTTTATTCAAAGGTCATGATTTTGATGCCCAAAGTGGGTCGTGAATCTTCCTCTTAATCCATGTATATTTCTCTGAGCTCATCAAAAGTGGTGGAGACACCTTCTCAAAATGCTAGAGGGTTATTCTTGAGGCCATCCTCATCTTTCTCTATATCATTATTTACCTCTCTGATCTCTACCTAAGATGTTTCTAATGAAGAAAGTTTCTCAAGGTTAGTGGAGGAGTCGAAATTTGGAGATTTAAAAGGTGAAGAAATTATTTCTAGCTAAATTGATAGCATGTGGCCTTTTGGGATAATTGAAGGGAAGAGGAAGGATGGAGAGTGATAATATTCATTTTCTCCCATTTAAATTGTTAATTCTTTGTTATTAGATAGGTGAATAGAGATGTGTTGAATCTCAGAGGATGTAATGAAGATATTTTCATCTTGAATTACATAACTTATATAAGAGTTGAAAAATTCTTTATAGATGTTGGGATCAATTTTCACGATTCACATCTACGAAGTCACCAAACATGTGCTTGAATTCAGACACACCTCTTTGACATGGTTTATGGGAAGCTTGTACTCCACACTAAACTATTATAATAGGTTATCCAGAATCATCTCAATATCATTTGGGAATTGATTTGAGTGACATCATTAGCCTTGGATTGTTTCCCTTCTTTTATGTAGAAGCATGTGTTAATGTAATATGACTCACTAGAGTTTAATGGGTCTTTTCACCTAGAAATTTACAAATTATTCCATTGATGAAATATTTGATGCATTGGTTATATGAAGAAGGTATATCTCCATGATGATGTAGCCATGGTTATCCATGAAGAAAGTTGAAGGTTCAATCCTACCTAATAACCATGAATTCTAAGTCAGATACGAGATCCCCAAATTAAATTATTAGATGGATTTCCCCAAGAAGATTTTCCTCATTCTTCTCATAACCCTATAGCATTAAAGTGGAGGGAAAAAAGTGAGATTCAATGAATCCTAATTGATAAAGTGTTCATATTGGAATGAGGTCGAATCCTGAGTCATTTTCAATGAAATCTTATCGAATATCCATGTCATTTATCCTTCAAGATATATAATGTTTTATGATGTGTCCATGTATGACATCATCCACATCCTATTCTATGAATGATATGACCATGTGGAATTCTATGGGATTATTCACTCCATTATATACATCGACAAAATAAACCTCTAATTCAAATTATTGAGGTGTTGACAAGGCCTCTATGAGTGCTTCCTGTAGGTCTTTTGATGGACTCCAAGCTTCAAGGATTTATGACTTGGTTGTAATTATGGATTGTTTCTTCAAAAGAACATCCTTCTAGTCCTAATTTTTCCACTTCCTTACATTGGGATGCTCTACTTCAGGTTCTTTGGGAGCTAACATACTTGATGTCTATGGATCAACACTTGGAACATGATCGAAAAGTGATTCTATTCTTGGCAGATAATGTTGAGTAGGTCCACCTACACCCCAATGTTAATTAGGTGATGACATACCATCTATCATATATTCTAGGATTATTGTGTTATGATAGACCCTACTATGTTTGGGGGACATTATTTTCTCCCATTGATCTTGATGGAGAGCTCTCCCATGGGTTTTGGCTATATAGAAGGTTCAATAAAAAACATGGTTACAGTAGTGACTCATGTCATGATCATTTCTTCCTTTATATCCTCAACTTTGACTACCTCTTCCCCCAGTTCCCCAATCAATTATATTTAATTTAGGTTCATAATCATGCTCATCATCTGATAGAGGTTCCATTAAGAGAATAAAATTAATGAAACTGAAGATAATATCCTTATCTAAGGGAGATTTCATTTGGAAGATTGACCCTTGTACCATTTTGAGGGGTGTTTACAATTATTCTAGAACTATAGGAATGGTGTATGATAAATTCCTAGAAAACATAATATTTGTATCAATATCATCTTCTTGTGTTTTCTACTTATAATTTAATCCATGTCACTTCTTAGAATACTATATTTTATAGGGTTGAGTTGTCGATGGATTCAATTGTGTTTTAGTGAAAGTGGTGGAAGGGACAATTGGGTGTTTAAACTATGCTCAAAGGATATCATGAACCTAGTTGATTGTCATTATGACCATAAAATCACCAAATTTCTACATACCCTTATTATTAAATTCATTCTATTCATTCCCCTCATTCTAATAAGTGGCAGAGACACATGTTTCCTAAGAAAGTGGCCTTTCTAGCATCTCATTCCCTGATCCCACCATCGTTTGTAGATTTGTTTTGAAAAATAGAACACTTCTAGATGTCATTCCCTAGTACTCGATGGAAGGGAAAATATTTTGGGATATATTCATCATAATCCTTACTGGTTTTCCTAGTTTTTGGAAGCATGATAAAGTTATTTTCCAATGCCATGATGAAGTATCCAAGGACATGGTCATTTCAAAAATAATAGACCTTATTTTTCATATCCTCAAAATATTTTCTCCTCTTCTCTATTTTATCATCCTAACGAGGATAGTTTTGTTGCTGAAACTGAGGTTGCAGAATTTCATGATACAGTGCTAGATTTAGAGTGGTAACGGGTACATGGGTCTGCTTAGGTGTAACAATAGTGGAATTTTCCTTCCCCATTCTCTTTCCCTGATATGATGGAATTACTGAGGATTTATCCTTGGTTTGTGTGGTAGAATCTTACAATATTTTAGTGGTCATGATAATTTTCTGAAACCTGCATGTGTATTTCACAGGGAAGACTAGTGTTCCCAACTTGTCACCGAGATTTTCTATACATATGGAAAACATTTCTTCTTGAGAAAGTTGTAGGTTTAGGAAATATTTCAAACCATTAAACTAAGTAATAAAATACAAGAACCTCTAATTATCACACTATGTGTAGTTTGTGAGGTCTAATAATGTTTTCTATTTCTATATTTGAGCTGAATTAGAAGAGAACATTTATATGGAGATATTCCTAGCCTATAGATGACCAAACTGAAAAGATACAGTACCATAAAAAGGATGGTCTCTACAATGATTTCATGAATAAACCGGGCCTCACAACCACCTATAGTTCATGGGTCCCCATCATAAGATCATAGTGAGATAAAAAATGTTTCAAATACTACTACAAGTCTCCCTATCTATTGAAAACTAGGAAAGTAGGATTATTTATGTTTGATGGTGGAAGAGTCAAATCAACCCATTGGGGGTAAGAGTTCTTCTCTTATTACACCAGAACACATCGTTCCTCCGTGGCTTCTAATCATGTAGTCAGTAACTCAATAGTATCTATGAGCCTGTGGGAAATTTCTAGATGATTATGAGATTCAATAGGTGTAGTATCTGGTAGGTCCATCTATATTGTAGAACATATCCAGCAGCGAGGCTGCCTTAGAGTATTTGTGCATTTAGTTTTCTCAATTATTCATTCTCTCCATCCTTCTGAGAAAATATTTCCTCATGTGAATAGGTATCAACCTTTTTAGGCTGTAGGTGAAGAAAACTATTACCCTTATAATTTTCCATGTTGGATTCCTCTTCAGGTGGTAATAATATAGTGATTTGGGGAATGACCATATTTAGATGAAGCCTCTAGTTCCGAGTATGCACACCTCCTTAAATAATTTCAGTGTGAAGATTATTTTGAATAGAAAATTACTCATATGACCCATCCTCTAATTTTATTTCATGTTCTATTGAATCATCAAGGGCGGCATTGATAAAATTCATTGACACATACTACATTATATTCAATTAATTATTGTTTTTGAGAAACTGCGTTTTCCTACACCATCCACAATGTCTTGTCCTCCCATTTTCTAGTTCTCTAGGAACTATCTAGAAGAAAGTAACCCAAAGGGATTATCTAGATAGTTTGGTCATTTGAGTCCTTAATAAGGGCATCGAATCATAGGATGGGAAACACTGGGAGGATTTATTAGGCGGTGTTCCCCCTAATCAAGATATGACTGACATCTAATGAGGATTGTGTGGTTGAAGTGAAAAATCCCCCATCCCTAAGGGCTATGGGTGTTCCCATTACATTTTCAAAACTTTTCAATCCATGTTTTCTAAACTCAAAGGTTGCATTGAAAAATTCACCAGCCTTGCTGGTTGGGGTTTCCCCTGAACTACCATGGATTCTACTACTGTTGGAACCAGGTTCTTCAAAGCATGATTTGGTGTATGGTTTGTGTTTGTTGTCAATCCTCAGTGGAAGTTCCGAATGTGTTCCAGCAAAGTGATCATACAGTTCAAGCAGACAACAGTTTTGAAGGTGGCGCGGTTTCCCAGTGTTTGCCAAATTTTTGGGCCTCAAAATCGGAAAATTAAGACATGGATTGTCTGCAAAAGGAGGTTCGCAGAAAAAGGAAGTGGTGCGCGAAATTTTAGAGGCTTGCGCGAAATACTTATGTTAGGCGCGAAAAACAGCGGGATGCGCGAAATAGGGGATCAAGGTTTTTCGCGCAAATAGTGTTTCGAAATCAGTTCGGTGAAAAATGGCAAAGGCATGGGCTGCGCGGAAAATAAGGGTTGTGCGCGAAATACTTAATCTGGGCGAAAGATTACGCGCCAGATGAGAGGTTTTCCGTGCCGAAGGGGATTTTGCACGCAGTGGTCTCAGTCGCCTATAAATATGAGGTGACCCCCTTCATTCGTTGGATTGGAAGACTTAGAGAAGATCCGAGGTCTGATGCGCGAAAAAGGATCGCGTAAAGGAGCTTGCGCGAAATATTTGGAGTTGCGCGAAAAAGGGGATTTTTGCGCGAAATATTTTTCCGCGCCAAAAGAAAATGTTGCGCGCAATAGGATGATTTTGCGCGCAAATGGTTGATGTTTCGCATATTTCTCAGTAAGGTTTGTCTGCACGTTTTGGTTATCCAGTTCAGTGGTTCTGTGCGTTCTAGTGCATCTCTTCCGGACTTCGATGCAAGCAGAGTCTCATGCTGAGCAGAGGCAAAGACTTCAATGCCAATTTATTGAAGAGACCTTCACGTCTATAAACTGAGTGAGACTTCACCAACGGCAGTGAGCCAGGGGGAGTCAACGGGAGTGACCCGAGGGAAGCAGTGAGCTATCCCTAAAACTTATGTAAATGCAGTGAGCCTGGGACAGAGTGTCTGTACCCGAACTTCTGTATCCGCAGCTAGTGAAGCATAGTGGATTTAGGTAGGACCGAAAATCTGTCGGCGTATGCTCCTTGGACGTAGCCCTTAGTGGTGAACCAAGTAAAAATTGTTGTGTCATCTCTCTGCATGTGAATGTTTAATTGCTGATCATATCCTTCATACAGGTTTAAGAAGTTCCTGCCAACGTGGGAACAAGATCCACAACTTTAAGAAGAAAAAGTTGCCACCCTGATTCACCCCTCCCCTCTCAGGGTGTCTCGGGGTCCTTCAAGTGGTATCAAAGGGAGGTTACTGGTCTTGAATCTGTCCTTTGTCGCCATGGAGAATGCAGCCAATGTGAGGGGAGTCCCTCTCTTTGATGGAAATAATTTTCAGATCTGGAAGAATAGGATGCGATCTCATCTAAGATCTCTTGGAATGGAAGTTTTGTTTTCTATTGTGCAAGGAATACAAGTCACTGATCAAACAGGACTGGCTATGACTGACACAGACAGGAAAATTCTTGATGCAGATGCTAAAGCTCAAAATGCACTCACCGCAGCTCTTTCTGATCAGATATATCTAAAGGTGATGAGTTGCACTTCAGCAAAGTCTATGTGGGATAAACTTGAAAACATTTATGAAGGAGATAGCAAGGTAAAGGAGGCAAAACATCAGGTTTTACATAATAGGTTTGACGACATAAAGATGCATCCCAATGAAAATGCAGATTCATTTTTTAATCGAATTACTGAAGTAGTGGGAGCAATTCGAGGTCTTGGAGAAGAAATCAAAGACATTGATATCGTTAAGAAAATAATGAGAAGACTTCCTCCCATGTACAATGCAAAGGTGTCAGCCCTCGAAGAAAGAGATCTATCCAAACTTTCTCTGGATGATTTGTTAAGTAGTTTAGTGGCATATGAGATGAGAGTCAAACCTGAAGATGCCACGACTCGCGTGAGAAAAGAAATGGAATTCAAAGCCATGGACAAACTGAAAATTTCAGAAGATAGTAATGGTGATGATGACGAAGAAAAAGAAATTCTTTCCCTCATCGCGAAGAAGCTGAAAAAGGGTAAAGGTAAATTTAGAGGTAAGTTACCTCTTGCATGTTTCCGTTGTGGAAGAGTTGGGCACATTGCCTCTCAGTGCCAAAGAAAGTTGGATAATGATGAAAGTGAAGCTGAAGACATTGAAAAGCCTCGGAAAAGGTTTTTCAAAAAGGGTGATTTCAAATCTGGAAAGAAAATGCAGAGGAAGAGCTTTGTCTGTGAGGAAGAAGATGATGATATTGAATTCTGTGAGGAAGAAGAACCAGAATTTAAAACTGAAAAACATGCTTCCATGATGGCTACCACTGAAATATCAGATTCTTCAATCAATAAAGGCATAGATAATCAGATTACTGCCCTTGATAATCCAAAGGTTCAAATTAAGGATGCTTTCTCCAAGATTGAGAGTAAATGTAAGAAATGTAATAAGTGGAAGGAAATGGTCAAAGAGTCATCAGAATATGTTGATGAAGTTGAAGTTGAGATTGAACGTCTGGAAGAGTTTGTGAAAGTTCAGTCTAAAATCATTGAAAGCAATGATGATGTATTGGATCTTAAGATAAGAATTGAAGAGCAGGGAAGGTCATCAATGACCTCACCTCAAGACTGGAAGAAAAGTCCAAGACTACTGAGGGTCTTGAGGAGGAAATTGTTACTCTTAGGAGTAAACTTGAGACCGAATCTTTTTCAAAAGAATCAAGGAAGAAAATACAACCTAGAAGATTCTCAGATGCTGAATTATTGGCAAGAGCCAAATGTGGTTCTGATGGAGTTGAAAAAATCTTGAGCGTTCAAAGACCCACCTGCATGGGAAAGCGTGGAATTGGATGTGAAGTTGAGACATCAACTGCTGGAAATAAAGAAATTCAAAAGAAAGACA
Organism: Viscum album; assembly: GCA_963277665.1. Taxonomy (NCBI): domain Eukaryota; kingdom Viridiplantae; phylum Streptophyta; class Magnoliopsida; order Santalales; family Viscaceae; genus Viscum; species Viscum album. Next base: position 1,010,554,381 of record OY728126.1, read on the forward strand.
AAACGAAGGTTGAACATGTTGAAACATTTTCTGAAGTGCTGAAAAAGGAACCCTCAATCCGAACTAGAAGGATAACTGAAAATTACCATCAAACATTTAGAAATGATAGGCAGTTCAACTACTCTCACAGGGATGAAGGTATGAGGAGAAATTCAGGTGTGAAGGCATTCCCTCACATGAAGTGTCAATTCTGTGGCTATCTGGGCCAAACTATGTCATATTGTGAAGAGGCAAGGAGTTACTTTAATGGAGAAGATCTGGGAAATCAACAAAGGAGACTGATTTCATATCCTCCATCTTATAGAAGAAATATCTTCTATGGTTACTGTTTTAATTGTTCTAACTTTGGCCATAAAGCTATGTTTTGCAGGCAGCGGTATGACAAGAGAAATTCATACAACACCCAAAGACGGGACATGGTTCATCCTCCTGATGATGTTGTTCTCACAAATAGTTTTTCTCTTCTGGAAGAAGATTATGGGTATGAAGACTCAGATTATGTGGAAGAAAGTTTTAAAAGGCCATCAGTGTCTTATGCTCAATCCAATATCTCATGGAAAGAAAAGAAGAAAATCGAGAAATCCAATCTTGCAGAAGTATCCCTCAAAGCTACAAAGAGTAGCAGCACCTGGATTCTTGATAGTGGATGTTCTTCCCATATGACAGGAAATGCTGACCTTCTGAAGAACATTGAAAAGAAGGTTGATGGAATAGTACGGTTTGGTAACGATGGCGCTTTGAAGATTAAAGGCAGTGGGAATACTGCTCTCGCCAACGGAGAGCTGAAAAAGACTGAAGTTCTTTATGTGGACGGTCTACGCCATAATCTCCTCAGTGTAAGTCAACTCTGTGACTCAGGGCTCATAGTAACCTTCAATCAAAAAGGCTTCACTATAAAAGGAAAAACATGGAATTCTCTTATGAAAGGATGTAGAACAGATGGAAACTTATATCAGGTTGACAGCAAAGTGAACTCTTGTTACTTGTCTGTTGACGAAGAAAACAATTTATGGCATCGAAGGCTGGGGCACATTAACCAACAAGACATGGAAAAGATATCTAAGCTGAAGATAGTCATGGATATTCCCATTCTAAAACGCGAACGGGAAAAATCTTGTGATGCCTGTATTCGTGGGAAGCTGGTCTGTAATTCGTATCGTCCAAAGAAGTAAAGGGCATCACATCTTCTTGATCTCATTCACACTGATGTATGTGGCCCAATAAATGTTGCTGGAACCTATGGAGAGAGGTACTTCGTCCTTTTCATTGATGATTATAGTAGAATGGCTTGTGTAATGGTGATTCACAGGAAGCGACAAGTACTTGATTTCATGAAAACTTATCGCCGAATTGCCGAGAATGACACTGGACGGTCAATAAAAGTCCTACGATCGGACAATGGAGGGGAATACACATCCATTGAGTTTGAAAACTATCTAGAGAAACATGGAATACAGCATGAGGTAGCTGCTGTGAGAACTCCACAACAAAATGGAGTTGTTGAGCGTCGAAATCGACAGGTCAACAATATGGCCAGGACTATGTTGATTGAGAGTGGTATCTCTCTCCATTACTGGAAGGAGGCTGTTGAAGCTGCAGTTCACATTCAGAATCGAACAGGGCTCTACATGGGAGAAACGAAGACACCGTACGAATTATGGCATGGAAGGAAGCCTTCCTTGAAATACTTTCGGGTTTTTGGAAGCAAATGTTTCTTCCGGAATAAAGAAGGAAACCAAGGAAAGTATGGTGACAATGCTGATGAAGGAATTTTTCTTGGGTATCCAATGAACAGTAAAGCTTACAAGTGTTTCAATAAACGCTTGGGGAAGATTGTGGTAAGCAGTGATGTTAAGATAATTGAAGAGAAAACCACAAATGCTTCAAGGACGCCATATGCGGATGTGATGGACAATCAGGAAGAAAGTGAACGTGAAGAAAACACAAACACAGAGATAGAGGAAGTTGTTCAAAACTCTCAGCAGTCATATCATGATGTTGACTCAGAAGAAGAATCAGAAGAAGAACCTATAGCTGAAAAGAATGCTACTGAATCTCTCAGGAGAAACCGAAGAGCTGAGATTGATCCATCCAACATAATTGGGGACATGAATGCACCCACTCAAACAAGGAGGATGAGAAATAACACACCTTCTGCATTTCTATCAGTTGTAGAGCCAACCTCATTTGAAGAAGCTGCAATGGATGAATCCTGGGTGAAAGCCATGAATGAAGAGTTAGATCAGATTGACAAAAATCAGACGTGGGATTTGGTCCAGAGACCCAAAGGTCACAATGTGATTGGCACCAAATGGATTTTCAAGAACAAGTTTGATGAGCATGGCAATGTTATCAGAAACAAGGCTCGACTGGTATGTAAAGGGTATTCTCAGATTGAAGGTGTTGATGTTGAAGAAACCTTTGCTCCAGTGGCTAGATTGGAGTCAATCAGGCTATTCCTTTCCATGGCTCTCCAAAGAGGATATAAAGTATGTCAAATGGATGTCAAGACAGCATTCTTAAATGGTGTACTCGAAGAAGAAGTCTACATTGAACAACCAGTGGGTTTTCTTCTTGGTGCTGATGAATCAAAGGTCTGCAAGCTAAATAAAGGACTTTATGGATTAAAACAGGCACCAAGGGCATGGTATTCTAGACTAGATTCGTATCTCAAAAAGCTGGAATTCAAAAGAGGAGGAGTTGATCACAATCTCTATGTGAAGAATTCTCCAAAAGATCAGTTCATGGTTCTTGTTTACGTCGATGACATTATATTTGGTGGCAGCAAACAGAAATCAGTGGATGAATTTGCCAATCATATGAAATCAGAATTTGAAATGTCAATGATTGGGGAGCTCACATATTTCTTGGGACTGCAAGTGACTCAGAAGAAAGACTACACTTTTATCTCTCAAGAAAAGTATGCAAGAGAGCTGCTGAAGAAGTTTAACATGCAAGACTCCAAACCAATGTCAACTCCGATTGCAGTTGGAACCAGACTTGGGAAGCATGAGGATGGGAAATCTGTAGATCCCACCCTGTACAGGAGAATTATTGGGAGCCTATTGTACCTGACAGCGACACGGCCAGATATTGTCTTTGCCACATGTCTTTCTGCCCGCTTTCAGAGTAATCCAAAAGAGGAACACATGACAGCAGTGAAAAGAATCATGAGGTATATTCAAGGTACTTACATGTATGGATTATACCTTGCTGTAGGAAGGGATAGTGAATTATCCGCATTTTCTGATGCTGACTGGGCTGGCGATGTTGTGGACAGAAAGTCCACCAGTGGTGGAGCATTCTTTATCGGAAATAATTGTGTTGGCTGGTTGAGCAAGAAACAAGAAAGTACTTCTCTTAGTACTGCTGAAGCTGAGTATATATCTGCCACAAAGTCATGCACTCAACTGCTATGGATGAAGCAACAATTAACAGATATTGGTGATGAGGTAAAGCAGCCAATGGTGATCTACTGTGATAACAAAAGCGCAATTGATCTCACGAAAAATCCGGTTCAGCATTCTCGTACAAAACATATTGAAATACGATATCATTTCATCAAAGAAAAGGTTGAACAAGGGGTGATTAGACTGGACCATGTGGGAACTGATAAGAAGGTAGCTGATATCCTGACAAAGCCACTGTCAGCAGCTGTGTTTGAAAAGCATCGGTTGAACCTAGGTGTTCAACCACCTCCTGCTGCATAAGGAGGTTTCGATACTCCCCTCTCCCCGTTTGTTTTAACTGTTTATATCTGCTTATGGCTGTGATGCGGGTTTATGGGGGAGATACTATCCAGGGGGAGTATGGATTGAGCTGAACGTTGAACAAACTTTTCGGTCTTTGGTTTTATTGTCAATGGGGGAGAAAGGAATAAATTCACGGCAAGAGAATTCAAGGCAAGAAATTCACGGCAAGAAATTTACGGCAAGAAATTCTTCTATGATGGAAGTGTAAGATTGTGATGAGAAGTTTAATAAGGATAACATCGGGCATCATAGAGAATTTCAAAACACTAAGACCCAATTCAAGCTTCCTCTCTTGTTTTCTACACCGAGCATTGCTCACGTAGACTTAGAGTGTTGGCTGAGTTGATTCTTGCGTTTTGGATTTGCTCATGGTTGGAGATCTATTGAATTTATTCTGATTGCCAACAAACCCAAAGGGGGAGATTGTTGGAACCAGTTTCTTCAAAGCATGATTTGGTGTATGGTTTGTGTTTGTTGTCAATCCTCAGTGGAAGTTCCGAATGTGTTCCAGCAAAGTGATCATACAGTTCAAGCAGACAACAGTTTTGAAGGTGGCGCGGTTTCCCAGTGTTTGCCAAATTTTTGGGCCTCAAAATCGGAAAATTAAGACATGGATTGTCTGCAAAAGGAGGTTCGCAGAAAAAGGAAGTGGTGCGCGAAATTTTAGAGGCTTGCGCGAAATACTTATGTTAGGCGCGAAAAACAGCGGGATGCGCGAAATAGGGGATCAAGGATTTTCACGCAAATAGTGTTTCGAAATCAGTTCGGTGAAAAATGGCAAAGGCATGGGCTGCGCGGAAAATAAGGGTTGTGCGCGAAATACTTAATCTGGGCGAAAGATTACGCGCCAGATGAGAGGTTTTCCGCACCGAAGGGGATTTTGCGCGCAGTGGTCTCAGTCGCCTATAAATATGAGGTGACCCCCTTCATTCGTTGGATTGGAAGACTTAGAGAAGATCCGAGGTCTGATGCGCGAAAAAGGATCGCGTAAAGGAGCTTGCGCGAAATATTTGGAGTTGCGCGAAAAAGGGGATTTTTGCGTGAAATATTTTTCCGCGCCAAAAGAAAATGTTGCGTGCAATAGGATGATTTTGCGCGCAAATGGTTGATGTTTCGCATATTTCTCAGTAAGGTTTGTCTGCACGTTTTGGTTATCCAGTTCAGTGGTTCTGTGCGTTCTAGTGCATCTCTTCCGGACTTCGATGCAAGCAGAGTCTCGTGCTGAGCAGAGGCAAAGACTTCAATGCCAATTTATTGAAGAGACCTTCACGTCTATAAACTGAGTGAGACTTCACCAACGGCAGTGAGCCAGGGGGAGTCAACGGGAGTGACCCGAGGGAAGCAGTGAGCTATCCCTAAAACTTATGTAAAGGCAGTGAGCCTGGGACAGAGTGTCTGTACCCGAACTTCTGTATCCTCAGCTAGTGAAGCATAGTGGATTTAGGTATGACCGACAATCTGTCGGCGTATGCTCCTTGGACGTAGCCCTTAGTGGTGAACCAAGTAAAAATTTTTGTGTCATCTCTCTGCATGTGAATGTTTAATTGCTGATCATATCCTTCATACAGGTTTAAGAAGTTCCTGCCAACGTGGGAACAAGATCCACAACTTTATGAAGAAAAAGTTGCCACCCTGATTCACCCCTCCCCTCTCAGGGTGTCCCGGGGTCCTTCAACTACCATATATACCCTTGTAATTTTATGTATTTTTCGTTGAACATGCGTAGTGTTCATCATTTGGTAGACACCTAAAACCCCATTTTTTTAATATCATTGCACTATTTACAAAATATGGGATATCAGATAAATGACTTCCCCTAAGTGGGAGGCTTTCTCAATATTTTTAGATACTTGATGAAAAAGTCTCTCAATAGACTACTCTCTTATGTACCAACCTCAGTGAGGGTAATTTTTGGCCTTTTTTTAATTATATCATCTATTGTAAGTAGATAAAATCTACTAGAGTTTTCCTAAATATATGATGTTTTATGACACAACTTTGATAAGGATTTACTAGTTATGAAATGTGTTGAAATGTAATGCTCCAGGTTCGCCCATTCCTATGTTATAAACACAATATGGGGCATCATAGATCATCCATAAAAATATTTTTAATGCGATGATGCATGTGTGTCGAAGGTATCCCATATATTTCTCAAACAATGGATATCGTTATACTAGGAGATCCGCCATTTCAATTTATCACTGAAACTATTCGATTTCATTAACATGACTTTGGTTCTTGTTATAGGGTAATAATTTCACACTCAATTGATGAAGAGTTTTCAATATATTAAGGCAGATGTGGTGCACAGAGTCTCTCAAAAATACCTTTGGAATGATGTATTGAGGGTATGATAAAGGCCAAAGCTTGATAGGATTGTAATTTTTAGCCAATTGTTTCCCCATGTCCATCATGTCATCTTCATCATTTTCTAAAGCCTTTGTGGCCTACTCTGACCAATGATGAAACTTTCCCACTAATTTATCATAAAAAAACATGATTGGTAGGGACTTAAGTTTTTATGTTGGAAGACAGGTAACCCTAGGGTGGTTCAGATAATGACAGTTGCTTTGGGTTTTTCTAGGTGAGAAACAAATTTACTTTTCAATGACATGAATCAAACACTACTAGCCTTATTTTCACAAGTTCTTCACGGTTGGAGAGCTTTCTCATCATAATATTTCCAAAATGAGGAATGTCCAAATGAAGTGAAACACTACTATGGAGAGAACTTTCACAAAAAACAACTTCATGGGGAGGACTAACCTATTGGATTACAATAAAGGTAATACCCCATTATCTTCAATCTTATGTCCATGTGGAGGGTTTTTGTTACTATTGTTAAGAGAAAATATCTTGATACCAATTAGGTTTAGTTTATGAAGAAATCATTCATGGTGATGTGTTTGAGGAGGACCCTCAGGATTATTCCCATTATCCCCATAATTTAGTAATAGGAGAGTGGGATCATGAGCTTCCATAGATAATCATATGAGGGATTCAAGAAATATGATATCATATAGAGTGGGATCATAAATAAGCACTTCATTTTGTATTCATATTTTGGGAGGCTTCATTTTTTATTCTTTATTATTAATGATTGGGGGATTTGGTTACTAAGTCTTGGTATTTTTTCCACCTTGGAGTGGACATTGGCATAGGTCGATTTCCTATGATTGGAATGGGTTTATGTTCTTCAATGAGTTTTCTATATATTGTGGGAGATATTTTCCCATGATCCTCTTAAAGGGGATTAGAGGTGTGTGTCTTCTATTGGGTGACATGAGGATGGCACACAAAATTTTTGGATATAGAGCAATGTGTCCATCTGTTTGGTACTACTGTTGTTTCTGTTATGATGTTCAAGAAATTATATAGATTGTGGTTTTGAAATTACATCTCCCCTTTAATAAATTTTAGTATATTCATAATGGATTTATCAATTGGAATAAGGATGTATGCCCATTCGGTATCTGGAGAAGGGTTATATTCTTTCTCTTTTACTCCACTTCCTACCAGCGGATACTAACAATATAGATGTTTGGGGGCAGAGAGTTGGGTCTATCCCCAATTCATCATTGGGACACTCCGAATGACTTCTCCTGGTGTATCAATGCATGGCTTCTGGTAGGAATGTTATGTGCAGTTGGGTTTTATTTCTTTATCTTGGATTACCACTGAATTTGAATAGTGTGATTATTTGGATGCCACCAAATGAGGTTTATGGATGGATTGATTGGTGTGGGAAGGTATTTTTTCCCACTCACCAGTTTTCACCAAATTAAATTGACATACTTTTTTGGACATTACCAGATGAGGCTAATGGAAGTCCTGGTTGGTGTGGGCTAGTGTTTGTTCATCACCATTGTGTGCCACTAGATTTGGATGATAGTCTTCTGAGGATGATGCCAGGTGGGTCTTTTGGCCAACATAATTAGTGTGGGTGAGTGCATATTCCAACTTATCGTTTGCCACCAAATTTTATTGGTGGGATTCTTTGGAGGGGTAAAGGTGATGAACTACTCCCATTGGCTAGTTTCTACCCCTGAAGGGACTTCTTGTGCACCGAGGTATAGATGACATGAACCAAATCTTCGAGGATGGAACCCTAATCATGTTAAGGGTTCACTGTCAGACGATATTGGAGGAGGTGACTGCTGGTAGAATCCCTTTGGAAGGACCTTAGTGTATTCTATATAAGGTCTTATGTGACCTCTTTATTAGACTCTTTAAGATAATATAGGTACTTATTTTTGAGTTCCATGGATACATGCTTGAAATGGTTTAATATGACGATTGGTTCTGTCTGCTTCTGGACCAATTGTCACCACCAGTTAGATAATCAGTGGTTATTTACAAGATGAAGGTCATATTTGGTATCCACCAGGGTTAGGATTGTACCATCTTTGTGATAATCCCAGACTAGTGTGTTTGATACCCAATATTGAAGATGATGGGTTTGTGATGACATCCTTTTCATGGACGAAGACATGATAGGAACAATAACTAGAGAATATGCTTTTTAGAGGATAGAAGAATGCCATTGGATTTAAGGTAATTCTGAGAGAAAATTACTTGAATAAAGATGACAAACACTAATAAGGAAACCCCATTAAATATTTATCTCATCAAATGAGCACATTCATTATTGTATTCCTTATTTGGAACACATTTATATTGAAAGATAAAGGGGCCTAATAGGTTGCTGACCCCATCGTCTTGGTTAAGTATTCATGTCAATTTTACCATTTTTATTTCATTCTTGAATACCAAGTGGAATTGGATTGGAATTTCATGGTTTTGGTGGGAAAACCATTATTTCAAACATGAATCCATGTCCATTTTAGGTGGTATCCAATGGGGTTATTTCATGGATCCAGAAACACCCAATGATTCAATATCCAAAAGAGACTTGCTTACAAAGGAAGGAGTTTATTGGGATGTTTGTCTAACAATGGTTAATAAATCACATTGTCCAAGAGTATGGGAGCCTGGGTTCATCAAACCCTTTTGGGGGTATTACTCCCTACTCTATGATTCAATTGTAGATTTAAGATATGTTCATGAATCGATTATTAATTCCCAAGTATAAAGTGGGTCACCCTTGAATTTAGATTCAATTATTAGCATGTATAGAATATAGAATCATATATATGGATCTTAGGTTCTTCATTAATGAAGATATCTATATGTATATGAGGTTCTATGTTGATAGTATCCTCTTATATAATAATTAGATATTCATTGTCTATTATTACGACGATGTTGGTTTTAATCTACATAGTGGGGAACTCTGGAGTGTATCATTATCTAGGGAGATGATTTTTATTATGTTGGTATAAAAAAAATGAAAAGGTCTTCCTACGTATCCTTGTGAAAAGAATCACAACCCACATATTTTGATTCCACTTAACAAGACATATCATGCACTTTATGGTTGTTTAATAAGGACCAAACCATAAAGTATAATCTCATGTGCAAAGGAATTATTGGAGGAAGATTCCTAGTCATAGTTTGGTGTGGGAATCATGTCAAAGAAACCCAGACAACCTAAAAGGTATATGGGATCCTAGTTTGGATAAGACCATATTGGTAATGTGGCCCAAAGAGAATATGGTTGTTTTGGGGTGTTGTGTTTGGCCTTCCAAAAGTCTTCCTATGTATTCTATTTTAATGGGAATCAAAGACCACATAGTTCGGTTTTGAGGGCCAATGCCCATGGAGGTCGTATGATGATTTGGGTCATATGAAAGTATTTCCCTTTGAGAGGATTGTGTTTGGGATTATTATAGAGGATGATATAATTATGAATTGAGATTATCTTAGGGATTAATCATGAGGAGGATCACCTGGTGAATGAGATTTTGTTAGAGATTACTCCTAATAAGGACACCATTTGGGTGAATGGGTTTTGATTGGGGATTACTACTAAAGAGGATTCCCTTTTGGGTTAATGATTTATGGTTCGAGATTACTCATGTGGAAAATTCCCTTTGGGTGAATGAGGTTTGGTTGAGGCTTACACCTGAAGAGGATTCCCTTTTGCGGGGTATGATGATATGGTTGGGGGTTATACCGAGTAGGAGATACATTTAGGTTTATCTAGTGCTTACACATGGAATGATTTCCAAAGGTTTGTGATCATGAAAATTTCATGATTGTCACAAACCACTAATCCAACATGAGTCATGCTTGGTGAGAGAAACAGGAGGAAGTAGTGCATCCAATAAACCACTCAATAAAATTTTCCCAAAGGCTAGATACATGGACTTGACTACCTACGCCTATGGAGGCATGCTGAAGGAAGGATAGAGAAAGACCTGGATGAAGATTATCTGCCCAAACATGCATCTGATAATGTTGAAAACATGATTGTGACTGACATATAATCCCACATGAGTCTTGAAAAGTCATTATTGACTTTGAGAATTAATAGGCTATAAAATATCTGGAAACCAACATGATTGATCTTCAACTGGTGGAAGAGGCACGGGGTGTGTGGGAAGAGGAAAGGGATTTGATGAACCTTTTCCCTCTCTTATTTCATATCTAGGATAGTCGTATCATATAATCCATCTAAGTACGACCCAATATTTGAAGAGCATAAAGACTTAAACCTCCCTGCAGAAAGTCTATGGGACTACTTGAAGATGTATTCCCTAAAATTGGTTCTGGGGGGGGGGGGGAGGGAGGAGGGTATCAAATTCGCTCTCGAAGGGAATGTAATTTGGGCTCCTCGCCCTCCCCTCCTGGAAAAAAGGGATCCCTAACACCGACTCCATGGGTTCCTCATGATCATCGGAATGAATATCTATATACACCCCATGGACTATACCCTTTAGGTAGTACAAGTGTGAGACACCTCTGAACGAACGAATGAATATCCAAAGGAGACACAAACTAGTGTGCTTAATTCAATGGGTTTTACAATCCGGATGCTTTCTTATAGGTTTAAAGTTTTCTATTTCAATAAAGGGGTCCAATGGAAGAGTGTGACAACCATTTGGGGCATGTAAGAGGGCCTAATAAGTGGATCTTGAAGGGTTGAGGATGGGCAAGCCAAGGGGGTTTCACAAAGGGTATAGTTAGAGTGAGACGAGGAGTGATTTTCATAGGTAGACCTGCATGAGATGAAGTTTCTTTGGGAAATGGAATTCTTATAAAAAAGAAATTGTGTGAGGATTTTCTCAACACTCAAAGGGCCTCCACAGATTTTACTGAAAGTGTCTCAAGAAGGTCCCTATTCATGGAAAGAGACCACATGCTAGTGTTATTCAACAATGGGAGAGAGGGTTCCCCACATATGTGTTATGTATTATGGACACTGAGAGGACTTTGGTTTCACTACCCCCATTAATTACCTTTTCTCTAGGTTTTGGAAAGATACCTGGAATGTTTTGGAGGGTCTAGGTGAAGGAGTAGAGCTACTCAGGCATATAGTGTTATTTATGAATTTTCATTTTTTATAATTGAAGATACCTATGGTTATATTTATAGGAAAATAAGGGACCCTAGGGGAAGGTTTTGGCTCATGCAGGTTTGTTGTGCCGGCTAATGCGTAGGTCTATCATGTAAGCTGATAATCAGGTACCCCTCACATCGAAACTATTTTTGGGTACCTGAACGGAGGCCCTTTTCTAAAGGACTGTGGCCTTTGAAATTATTCTTCTATATTATATTATTATACTTAAGGTATTTCCCTTTTCCCCTTTTCATCCAGGTGGAAAAATGTAGTTTCAACAATACACCATGATTAATTTTGTGTACCAATGTTTTTCACTAAATATTTGGTATATATTTATACTCACGATTCATGTAAACTAATTATATAGGATTATCTCTATAAACATCACTATAGGCCCATATAGTTGATTTACACAATCAATAAAAAAACCTATACAAAAATACAAACGATAGTAAACATTTCATGCGGTACATATATTTTATATTATGAATTTATCCAACTGATTAATATATCAATATTTTATAAACCATTGAAAAAAGTAAAACATAAATATATAATCTGGAAAATTGATCAATTTTTTTAATAAATACCTTCCAATTTTTTTTCTATTTTCTGTAAACTTAAAATAGATGGGATTAGTATCTCCACCACCACCACCACCACCGATATCATAATTTTCACTAACATCAAAAAAATCCTCACCAACATCCTTTTCTTCAACATCATCATTTCCAGGAGTATCGTTATCTCAACTAACACTTGGATTTTCATTTCCATCATTTTTTGAATTATATAAATATTTCATTTTTTATATACATTAAACATAAACCATAGAATCATGTAACAAAATTTTTATACATAAAGCTATCATAGCTTTCAAAAATGGCATGGTGCCCATTTTACCTCTTTCATGCTCCTGTATATCTATTTTTTTCTTTAACTACTTCTGAATGAGTGTTTTAAATAATGGTACTACTAATGATTTAATTGGTTATTTGTGAGGGAAAAAACTAGTGATTAATATTCTCAAACATTCTTAACATCATACTCTATCCTATTGTGTCACACCTAATACCTCTCTGAAATGATCATTTATCCCAAATTTTCTATCCAATTTCTCAATGAGGACCGATAGGTAAAAATATTTATAATATAAATAATATAATTTATTTTTAATTGTGAATATAAATTTTATTTTAAATTAGTAATACATACAATATTTTCTTATGTTAATTCATTTACAACACAACTATCTTATTTCCTCCTTTTCGAGGAAAACAAATTTTCTTGAGGAACATGAACATTGATGCTCAGTGATTATTACTAAAAATGAAATTGATTTCTACAAGAATTAATTATTGATTAATATGAAATTGGTAAACAAAATTGACTCATTAAAACTTATTGTTCTGAATAAAACAAAAAAAATCAATTCAATTTCATGAAATTTTATTACTTAGGTCAATTTATATTCAGATTAGATTTATAACATTTTTTATCAAGTATAGGTAGATTGGTTCTTTAATTTAGTTTTAAACACATTCATATATTTTGCATTAATTTTACAATGTTTTAGTTAGTTTTTAATGAAATATTTTTTAATATTATTTCAAACTTTTATACCCTAATGAATTAATCATGGTTCAAATGTATCAGTTTGGTTCACTATAAGAAATTTTAAACGGTTTTGTTTCATCAAAACTAAATTAAATTTTTTTTATGTGGTTTGATTTGTATGTCTTATTTGGGTTCACTTATATTATATTAAATTTACATTTTTCAGTCAATTTTAATTAATTTGATCCTCATTGAGTTGGATTTTTATAGTTTATTATTGGTCAATTAATTTATATTACATCTAGTTAAATGTTTTTTGGTATTGTTCAGATCTATTCAATTTATTTACATGCCTTACACTTAGTAAGATTTAGTTCATTTATGTTATGTTCAGATCATGATAACTAAATTCAACTAATTTTCATTTAGTCTAGTTATAATTGATAATCTTCACATTATTTCACATTAAAGCAATTCACATAAATATTGTTTTAGTAAGTTTGATTCTATTTGTGGTAGGCTAGTTTGTATCAGAATGATACGATATAGTATAGTTATGTTTGGGTCATGATAATTTATTCCATTTAGTTTAAGTGGGTATTGTCCTATTATGTTAAGTATCATGGTTTTATTAATATCTGGTTCATTTTTATTTCTTTTAAATTGATTAATCTCTATTTTTTGAATGAATAATTTTTCTTATATTTGGTTTTGTTTGGTCCAACTCATTTTAGTGTCAGTTTCATTGGAAAATATAGGTTTAATTTTGATTATATAATGTTAATTTGGTTTTGATTAGGGTTTATACTATTTGTTTTTAGTAGGTATTATTCTATTACGAATATAAACGTTTTATTGGATATGTATGTTTTGATTATATTTCATTTACTTTGATTAACTTATTTGTAGTTTAGTTCAATAAATATTTGGTTTCTTTAAGTTGTGTTACTTCCAAGTAAAACTCTATTGGTCATAAAAATTACCTTTCACCTTTCATGATCCTACACTGTTGTGTTCCCAAAATTGTGAATCAACTTCATTTCATCATTATTCTTTTTCGTTATACTAAAAACTTGTAAAAATAAAAAATCAATAAAACTAATGAAAAATTTGATACAAACCATTATGATTGAAGAATAAATTTAAATCATTAATCTTACTATAAATGATTAATTATTTGTGTTATGTTGTATTAAAGTTATTAAAGACTCATACACCCTATAACTGTGTGCCAACTATACCATTTCAACTAATATATAACTGATGTTTATATGATCACTACAATTTCCCAAGTTTCATAAGGTATGTCACCTTTGCATCTAGATTATTGGGAATGTTAAATCAATGCTGTGATGAACTTGTTAATTCATATAATTAAAATAATGAGATTTATTTCAATTTAAAAAAAATTCTTATTGATATCAATTCCCATGAAATATCCTTGATTTGATTTCTGATATGACTTTATGAGATTTGTCTGACTGGAATTATAACTCTATACATGGGTAAGGTCACCATGAAACATCAATATTATCTAGAATTTATACATATGATTGGGTTATATTTATTTAAATATAGATTATTTTTGTTTAATGGTTATAGGATTTATGCAAATGAGTGCACCCCAATCACATATTAAAAGATCCCAATGAATAAGATAAAATAAAAAAATTTAATTAATTTATAATACAACTAATAAAATTTATTTTATATAATTTGACACACTTATAAACATAAACCTTATTGAGGATGATCATTAGGCTCTAATAGATTAATGGTACATTTTGGATTAGCAGCCTCTGAAGGATGTTCTTCTAATTTATTCCTTGGGTAATCTATATGACGTGAAGTATATGTTGATAGGGCACAATCATCAGAACCTAGATGGATGGGAGTAGGAAATGGAGGCAGAGTTAGGATGGGAGGATAATGATATAACTGTTGAGGATACATAATAGGATATTTAAATGTTATATGAGAAGTAGACACTAAATAAAATGATGATGGAGACATAGGAGGGAACATAAATGGATCCTAAAGAAGAGGAGAAAAATTTGTGGTTGATGGGTTGTCTGTTGGAAGGTCTGGGTGTGAACGGGTATGATGGCTACTCTGTGTAGCTATAATAGCACACTCATTTGATTAGCCATGATACTAAGACATACTATTATGCTGAGTAGAGGTCAAATCTATTTCGGATAAATGTATCTATATTTTTTTTGACAAAGAATAATAACATAACATTAAATGTAATTATGAATAAAAATATTATAATTATTATAAAAACTAAGGGAACCATAGGAGGTAGCCCCAGCTCACGTAGTCATCGATCATTATCAAATATTCACTTCCTTAAAATTTCTTAAACATCATTAATAATATGCATAAGAATGAAATGTATATTTTTTTTAAAAATAGTTTTTAAATATTATGTATTCAAATTATAAGTAATACAAGACATAAAAAATATCATAACATCATATTTTATTCCCTTAGTTTAAAACAATTTTAAGAACATGGTTTAAATATTTATTTGGAAATTTATTTTAAACTTGTTTTAAAATAATATTTTAAATATATGTATTAATGAAAATGTTTTTTAAAATATAAATTAAAACCTAGTATTATATGTGTTTAAAAATTGTATTAAACCATGTTTTTTGAATAAAAAAATCCAATTAAATGCAATAAAAAAACAAAAACAAACATACCATTACATATATAAATCAAATTAAAGTAATCCAATTAGTACCAACTTGAGGAACCTATTTCAAGATAAATTGATTGAACTTTGAACATATATGGTTGCTTCTACATATTACCCACCACTACATTAGGTTAAAAAATAAAATCTAAAAATTAGTGAATTTGAGTTATCAACACAATATATAGGTCAAAAACAATGGGGGAATCCATGGTGTCAATTTCAACCCCACCACCATCAAAATAATTTGATGGGGTTATTTCAATAATGATATGTTGATCAGGTATTAGATAGCCTTTCACAGAAAACACATTATTTTCCATTGATGCAAAATATATGGTTCATCTATAGAAAAAATGAGATACATGTAAATAAATCTAAACCTATAATAATCTATTATTTTACCATTTCATATCATTTAATAAAACAATTATCATTTCATTCTAGTGACTCAACTGTAGTATTAGTATTCCAATAATATTATTTTGTCAAAAAAGCTATAATAAGAAACATTTTCATATCGGGGCCTATTATTTGATGCACTGGAATAATACATCATTATTTCATTTAAAATAACACCATCATGTTGTGTTCCTATTTTTACTAATCAATCAATTATAAAAAAGTTATACCCATTTATTATTAAAGATTTTCATTCACAAACTGATGAATTGGGACCAAAAGCCAATGTTCGTATTTTATGAGAGATAAATAATATAAGAAAACTCAATAATTTAAATATATATTATAAATTAAATTAAATATATATATATATATATTATTGATGAAATAAATAGTAATTCCAGTGATTTTAACCAAGTAAGAAACTCTTTTCTATAAAAAGACGCTCTCCTTCTCAAAGATAAAGAACGATGAACTCTGGTTAATTATTTGTTTTACCAAAATAAAATGATAACAATATTTTATGATATATGTGATATTATATAGTATAATATAACATATACAAATTTAAATTACTTACTTGATATAGACATTTAACAAACCATAGATAAACAAGACTATGTGATGTTACATATAACACACTTCAGGGATCAATATATCTAATGTATATGAAAAAAGAATTCCTTTTATAAGGGGAAGAGATGGAAATGTTGGATAATTTTTCCCATATTTCTCATCTTCATTTCTCATTGTCTAGGTATATCTTATGATCACATCATACAAATAGATTGAATAAAAATACATACATTCTTGAGTCATATAACCTCTCAAAATGGAACCTTTATGATCATTAATGTTCTAGACATAATAATTCATTGTGCACATATTTATTTTATTATCATCCATATATAAAAAAGTAATGTTTCCACGAATAAGTGTTTTATTAGGAAGATAGAAAAATAGATGGAGAATGAAAATTAAAAATGATCCAAGAAAATATTTCTCCAACACACGCAAAATCAATGGTACATATTTCTACATTTTTTTCAAGAAATAATTTCATAAACATTTATTACAATGGTCTCTATAAAAATTGCACAATTAAATCAAAATCACTTGTACATTATTTCATAGTAAATGATGATTTTTTATTGGAATCATTTCATGAAGAATGACATGATAATCATGAGTTTTTAGGTATTTTAGTTTTAAATATCTTCTGTTGAATCATTTAGATAGATTTGATGAATAACCATCAAGAACCTTGATATTCTATAATACTTATAGAAATATATTATTTTGTGAATGTGTCATCCCATAATAATCATAGAAAGATTTACATTTATTTTCACCCATACATATAAGATGTAGTTCTAGTTTAATACCCTAATCCAACAAGTCATTACAAGATCATAAGTCATATTTAGTATTCCATGTAATATTTATAAGAAATGGACGAAATTTTTATTATATATATATATCTATTTAATGCACATTTTTTCTAAAAATGGGGTAAATTTTTTTGACTAATATTCGAACTCAAAAAAGATAGTTTCTTTTTTCATTTTTAATTGTATTTAGTAACAAAATTATTCCCTATTTTAGATTTCATTTGACCATTCCATATGGAAATACTGACATCTTTCAATTCATTAAGTACATCAGTTCCTGGGATAAGTTGAGTTGTCTTATCAGTGTTAACCGTATTATCAAACCTCATTAAATTTTTACTGTATGGATGATTCATTATCAAGAATCAGTGAGGCCCCATGAAAATAAAAAGGTAATGATATTTAAGTCTAGTAGATCATGTATTCATCATATAAATAGGATATGATAGTTTTATCTTTATGCTCTTACTATAAATTATTACAATAGAATTCAAATCATTTATAGTCTCCAGAATCACAACACACATCTAAAATATATTTCAGGAAAAATAATTGAATGTAGGGACAACAACATCCAAAATCTACTTCAATAATTTTATGAAGGTTTGTAAGTAGAAATATATATCATTACCATGATCAAGAGGCTCATATATTAGTATAATCAAGAATGTGCAAGGGCTTTACCTATACATTCATGAAGGATTATTATCAATGTGAATGAAAATTGTCCATATTCTCTGAGATGTAAAAATCAAACCAAATTGATTAAAACCATCATAAGACAGAACCAAATAACATTATACACCTCAGCAAAAAAATTGGGATGTATTGCATCAAATTTTTACATGCTAATCCATCTATATGATGAACCAACACATTAATATGTTTATTTCTATCAATATCATGTCATCATGCATTTTTTGAAATGTCAAACATGAGTTGATTTTCAAGGCCATGTATCAATGTATTAATCTACATGATTTTTTTGGCATATGAGATGCTGTTTTATATTCATTTGGATTACATTGAGATATACCACATTATTTTTAGTCATTTAGGTTTTTTGATTATTCCTAGAATAAATACCAATATTTCAGGAAAACAAGAACTTTATTAGTAAAAAATCTATATTGGTTAATTATTTTTCATTTTCTATAATGATTTGAGGGAATATATTTATTATCAAAAATTAAGTAATTCAAAAAGTTAATAATATAATCAAAGGTCTTATTAGAAATTCCATATGTGTTTTTACTATTATATAACCACATTAAAAATTCTATTTTTAGTACATTTTAGATATATAGGGGTCCAAACATCATTAATTAATTTTTTCTCTCTCCTAAAATCTTTATTTTCATTATCTTAATCATGTGTATAGATATAATTTTATTCTTGCATTGTCATACTATATTTTTCACAATTATTCAAAATGAATAATGATTAAATATCAAATTTTCCAGACCTACTATATTATTTCATTGATTAATAATAGAGGATTATATCATATCTCCATTATGATACCAAAAATTAGAGTTTGGTTGAAATAAAACAATTGTTATTTTATAGGGAAATTATTCCTCGAATGACCAATGTCTTAAAACATAATTATAACATAGACAACTTATAATACCTTTATAATAAGTATTATTAAATTTAAAGTATAAATAAATTAAAATTATTTTGAAACATGGTTGAGATCCAATCAGTAAGATATATACATATTCTATATATATTTTTTTTGAAAAAATATATTAATATAAATATAAGACAAAGTATTTGAAAAATTAATTACAACCAATTTTAATATGAAATTCATCAAATCATACATATATCTATACAAGAAATGAATAAGAGAAGTGAGACATTATATAATTAATGCATACAATTAATGAACCAGACCATGTATAAGACATGGAATTGGAAATAAGTATTACATAATCCAATTAACTACATATGAAATTATATAATAATTTTTTTAAACAACTTTTTGATATTGATTTTTTTATAAATCCCATTAAATATAAATTTTTTTATCATGAACACACTTATTAAATAATTACAATAATTTATTACCCACCATCTAACCACTTGTCATTGACACTTAATTTTTATCAGGAAAACATTTATAATATCATTAAGAAATATTTTAGTCTCACATGTTTGTAGATCATTTTCAATAAGATAATATATTTAACTATTTTAATAAGATATTTATCAAACCATACAAGTAGGTATACAAGAAAATAATAAGATATGAAATATTCTATTATCGAAGAATAATAGTAATGACCCAAATAAAGTATAAGTCATTGAATAGGTAACAAAAAATACATAAAATTAGATTGAAATTAATTTCCAAAAAATTTCAATTATTCAAGTATGAAAATAAATCAAATAAATTAATAATTTCATAATCCCCTAATACATTAACAAAAAAATTACTATAATAATTAATTTCATAATCAGTTAATATTTATTAAACAAAAAATATTTACATTATATTTACATAAAATTATAAAATAAATAAATTAGAAAAACTTATATATCTAATAAAATCACATTTATTATTAAATAATATAAAAAAATAATCTATGAACATTTTTTTAATGAATTGAGAAGAATCAAGACCTAATGGAATCTCAGTATGGTTTGGGTGTATAGATAAAAATGAAAATGATGCTCGAAAGAGGAGATGATGGATTTAGAACCCACTAATTTAATATTGATGAATAACATAAACAATAAATTTGTGAATGAGGGGATAACATTGGGTAGGAATATAGGGGAAGCTACCTATTAGAGTAGGATATATTAGTGGATCATGGGTGAAGAAGAGAGGTGGGGAGTCCATTGATCTTTTTTGAAGACCCCATACCTATGTTTTTATAAAATTATTTTTATATGATAATCTATTTCAATTTATTTTACAATATGATAGTTTAGAGCACTTCCTATAAATATATACCAATGGTTCTAGAAAACCATTGGTATATAGATATGGGTATAGCCTCAAATTCTAGAAGTGAAATTTCTATCAAGAGTGTGGGTTGTGGAATTAAATATAAAACTTCACATTTAGACATCTCCACACACTTGATTTATTTTATTTGGGATCCCCATGGTCATTTGGATTCTATTATCAAAGGGTGGATAAGTCATTAATAAAGGGAGTAGTGAGATTACATGGGGAGTATTAAAATATGAGGATGGTAAAAATGTTTTCTTAGTGATGATAAATCATGGAGAGAGTTTGTGATGAATGATGGGAGGAAGATTATGGAAGAAGAAAGAAATATAACACTAGAGTTGAGGAATTGGCCTTCAATAATTCTGTCTCCTTAATGATGATGCAATGGTGCTATTGTGGTGATTTTGTTTTAAGAACCAAGTGTTTATTTGAGTTAAGGAAAGTCAAGGGGTTTCCAATTGATGTTCAATAAATATAAATGGTTATATTTAAGATACACATGTATTTTTGGCTTTGTTTGAGAAATGTTGAAGGTTACATGGTTCAATATGAGTATGGGTTGTGGTATTTGTTTAATTTCTCATCTAATGATCTCTTATGTCTGATAGTTATTGATATATTTTTTGTGGTGGTAAATATCATGGAAGAAAGTTTCATGATGTATGAAAGTGTATTTATAAGTGTTGGAGGTTTGAAAAGTTAGTTCTATTTGTGTTTAAGTGGTTTCTAGATCCATGTAGATGTTTCTAAAATAGGAATATTCATAGATTCATTCACACTATCTAACCTAAATTTTTAATGTAAATTCACATAGGGAATTACCACATGATATTTCACTATGTAGGTGAAACAAATAAACGATTCATCCATCTAACTGAGTGATCTAAATATTAAAAATTTCACATTTCATATTTTTTTATGATTATAGTTGAGAATAATGTAGCCGATTTTAAATATAGTTGAATGCTTAATAACGTAGGTGAATATTATATATAGCCAACTTCCTATTTTAAACCAAATATCTAATTTATCGATGTATTCAATAATGATTATTTTCTACAAATAGTTTTTTTAGACAAGTCTTTGAAATTAATGTGTTTTGAGGTGTTTTATTCACGTCATTTCATCTATGGTTCTAAATTTACCTATAATCATAGGCTTCCATTTTTAAATCCATTATGAAGATGTAGTTTTTTATTATAGTTATTGAGGTTATGGGGCTATAATGTGTACCTGACTTTTTCTACAAATGTCAACATAATTTGAAAGAAGTTTATGTGCAGCAGATTTTTGATCATGAGGAAAATATAGGAACTCATTAACGCATAACATAGAGATGATAGTAAGAGACATAAAACCACAACATGGTGAGTCCAAAGCTGAGTTATTTGTTCTTCAACGACCAAATATGATTAAACTCACGTATATATAAGATTTAATTTGATTTGGAGAATATATTTGAATTATTTTCAAAACCACGCTGTGAGAAACTCATTCATTCATATTCAATAATCTCATGGAAGTAAATCATCATTATCTAGTGTAGAAGTAACCTGGTTTCACTTTTTATCATCTTCATTTTTGTAGGTATATTTTATTTTTTAGATCAAAAGTATAATGTTAGTTGTGACTACAAACATGTGTGGTGGGATGTTTTATGAATTATTATAGTAGGATTTTAGTTGGTGGTATATTGAAAACAATCTAGGGTTGGGGGAGTAACTATCCCCGATAAGGAGTATGATTCCACCTTTGATAATAACCTCATAAAATCAGTCCATTCTAGGATCTTTTAATTAATACATGATCATGTAAAGATATTATCTTCCATTTTGAGTAGATCATACATTAAATTTCCATAGAGATTTATTTCTATTTAAATATATTATAAAACCATTCCACCATGAATTGATCCCTCTTCTCCATAGAGGAAACTGATCATAAAAAATAGTATAGTTTTTTGGGGGCTTTAAGGGTTCAAGGGGTTTTTAGTTTTTATGGATATTTATGGGGTTTTGGGGTTTGGGGTTTTTATGATATTTTATTTTTTTGTGGTTTTTAGGGCGTACAGGGGTTTTTAGTATTTTTTGGGGTTTTAGGGTTTTGTTAGGGTTTCATGGTCTTTAGTGTTTTTAGGAATTTTATGGACTTTTAGATTTTTTTAGGGGTTATATGGTATTTTATAGATTTTTATGCATTTTAATGTTTAAGGTGTTTTAGGACATTTTAATTATTTTTAGGGGATTTTATTATTTTTAGGGTTTGTATGGTCATTTATGCTTTTAGGATATTGTATGAGTTTTAGGGGTTTTAGGCTTTTTCGGTTTTTTTGGATTTAGGTTTATTTTGGTATTTAAGGTGTTTTGGGGTATTTTAGTTATTTTAGATATTTTAGGGATTTCACAGTCCTTTTGGGGTGATAGGGTTTTATAGACTTTTAGCGTTTTTGGGGTTTTATGTACTTTTAGGGTTTTTTGTGGTTTTGCGGTCCTTTAGCGTTTTTAGAGGTTTTAGAGTCCTTTATGGGTTTTAGGGATTTTCCGGGTCATTTTTGATTTTTAGGATCTCTTAGGGGTTTTAGTGTTTTAGGTTCCATGTTGGTTTCTAGAGTCTTTTATTGTTTTAAGGGAATTTTTTGGTGTTTTAGGGGTTTTTGGAGTGTTTAGTGACTTTTAGGATTTGAAGGGATTTAAATACATATAGTGTTTTTAAGGGCATTAGGCTGTTTCTCAGTTACTGTAGTCCTTTAGAGTTTCAAGGGTTTTTAGGGTCCTTTAGGGGGTTTAGGGTTTTTAGGTTAATATAAGGTTTTTAGGATCATTTAGGTTTTATAAGGTTATTTGGGTCCTTTAGGGTATTCTTCGGGGTTTTAGAGACTTTTATGGGTTTTTGGTATTTTATGGGCTTTTAGGGTATTTGTCTCTTTTAGTGTTTTTTGGATCCTTTTCAGTTTTAGAGAATTTAGGGTCCTTTAGGTTTTTTTGGTTTTTAGGGTAATTTTTTAGGGGGTTTAAGGTAGTTTATGGGGTTTTTAGGGTAGTTTATAGGGGTTTTAATGGGTTTTTGGGTCCTTTATGGGTTTCAAGATTTTTTTAGGGGATTTACTGATTTTTAGGGTTATGTAGGGGTTTGGGGTTTTTTGGGTTATTTAGTTCTTTGGGGAGTTTTTGGGTTTTTAGGGGTCCTTTGAGTTTTTATGAGTTTTTTATGGTTTTAGGGTTTTTAGTATTTTTGGTGTTTTGGGTGGTTTTAGGGATTTTGGTGATTATTGGGGTTTTTATAGTTTTAATGGTTTTATTGTTTTTAGGATTTTGTTCATATGTTAGTGATTTTATATTTTTATAGGTTTGAAGGAGTTTTAAATGGTTTTCTTGTTTTTTATGTTTTTTAGTGTTTTAATGGATTTTTTGAGGTTTTAGGGATTTTATGGTTTTTAATGTTTCTTGGATTTTATGGTTTTGTAGGGTTTCTAGGGGTTTTAAGTGTGTTTATGGCTCTTTTTGATTTTAGGTGTTTTAGTTTTTTATGGTTTCTAGGATTTTAATGTAATTTACGAGCTATAAGGGTTATTAATGTTTTCTAGGCTTTTAGGGCTTTTAGGAGGTTTTAGGGTTTTTAGGTTTTTTTTATTTTTATTTTGTGGGTTTTCTAAGGATTTTAGGTTTTTGGACTTTTAGGGGTTTTAAAGTATTTTTTATCATGTTATGGGTTTTTAAGGTTCTAAAGTATTTTAGGGGTTTGAAGGATTTTTTGAATTTTAAGGTGTTTTAGGGGTAATATGATAGTTAAGAATGTTTATGATTTTTAGTGTTTTATTGTGTTTTGATGGGTTTTAGTGTTTTTGGGTATTATAGTTAGTTTAAGAAGTTTAAAGGGTTCTTTTGGGTATTGGGGGTTTTATGTATTATTAGGGTTTCGAAGGGTTTTTTTTGTCTTTTAGGATTATTTAGAATTTTTATGGTTTTTAAGGAATTTACGATATTTTATGGTTTATATGGTTTTTTGGATCATTTGGGGGATTTATGTGGTTTTAGGGAATTTAGGGTTTTTAGGGGTTTTATATTTTTTTAGTATTTTAAGGTTTTAGGGGTTTTGGGATAGTGGTAATTTAAGGGGTTTTTTTGGGGTTTTAGCATTTTTAGAGTTTTTTTGGGGTTTTAGGTTTTTTTGGGGTTTTAAGGGTTTTTAGAATTTTTAAAGTTGTAATTATTTTTTATTGATTTCAGGTTTTTAGTATTTTTGAGGGGTTTTGGGGTTTTTAGGGTTTTTTAATGTTTTTAGGGTTTTTATTTTTTGGAATTTTCTTGAGATTTTTATGGGTTTTTAGATTTTTTCATGTTTTTAGGGTTTTATATGTTTTTATTAGTTTTTATGGGTTTTAGGGTTTTCAGGGGCTTTTGAGGGGTTTTTTGGTTTTCGGGGTTTTTGGGGTTTTTTGGGGTGTTTAGAGCTATGTGGGTTTTCATATTTTTTCTGGTTTTTAGGGATTTTATGATATTTTAGGGGGTTTGAGTGCTTTTTGGGATTTTTATGATTTTAGGTGTTTATAGGGTTTACAATATTTTTTCAGTTTTATGGTTTTGTACAGTGTTCATAGTTTTTAGAGTTTTAAATATATTAGAGATTTTTAAAGGTTTTTAGGGTTTTATGGTTTTTTTCAGGTTTTATGGTTTTTTTGTTTTAATGGTTTTTGGGTTTCTGGGGTTTTTGTGGCATTTCTGGGTTCCAATTTTTATGGTTTTTAGTTTCTTTACGGTATTTAGTGTTCAAATGGGTTTTTTGATTTTTAAATGTTTAGTGGTATTTTTTGGTTTTAACATCATAATGGATTTTATAGAGTTTTAGTGTTTTTACAGTGTTGTAGGGTTTTTTGGGTTTTTATAGTTTATTAGGGTTTATGGTTTTAAGGGTTTCTTAGAGGTTTTAAGTGGTTTTTTTGGATTTTTTTTGGGTTTTAGGGGTTGTAATGGTGTTTTTGGATCTTTTAGGGTTTTATATGGTTTTTGGGGTCTTTATGGGTTTTATTGTCCTTTAGGGGTTTCATATAGCTTTTAGTCTATTTTAGGGGTTCTATGGTTTTTAATTTTTTTTTGTTTTGTGGGTTTTTTTATTTTTTACAGTTTTATGAATTTTTAATGTTTTTATGGATTTTAGGGGTTTTTCACAATTTATGGATTTTCTAGGGTTTTTTTTGGGTTTTTGGGGTTTCTTAGTGTTTTTGGAGTTTTAATGGATTTTATGGACTTAAATATATTTCGTGGTTTTTCATTTTCTATGGTTTTCAAGGGTTTTAGCGATTTTAGGTTTTTAAGAGCTTTATGGTTATTATAGTTTTTAGTGTTTTTTGTGTTTTTTGAGTAGTTTGGGTTTTTAGGGTTTCTAAGGGTTTTTTGGGTTTTTAATGGTTTTTAGGTTTTTTTGTTTCATGGGTTTTTTGTGTTTTTTTGGGGTCGGGGGGGGGGGGGGTTGGGTTTTTATGTTTTTAAGGGTTTTTAGGTTTATGGGGGTTTAGGGGTTTTAGTGATTTTAAGATTTTTTAGGGGTTTTAAGGTTTAAGGGTGTTTTGTGGTTTTTTTATTTTTAGAGGTTTTTTTATAATCTTAGCATTATAGGGTTTTCTTGATTTTTTTTTTGGTTTTTTGGTTTCATAAGTGTTTGGGGTTTTAAGGGTATTTATGTTTTTTGGGGTTTAGGGTATTTTTGAGAATTTCTTAAATATTTTAAGGGTTTTTAGTGGTTTTTTGGATTTTAGGGGATTTTAGGTTTTTTTATTTACTTATGGGTTTTAGGGTTTTAAAAGGGTTTTTAGGGTCTTTATGGGATATCAGGGTTTTTTGGGTTTTAGGTTCTTTATGTAAATACCAAAAAATTTCTAGGTAATTTTTTTTAATTATATGGAAATATTATGAGTCTTCTAAAATTGACGATGTGTGATTCTGAGGCCCGGTGTGCCCGGAATTAATTTTTGATGTTTTTTTAGGTACGTTCAGTAAACACATGAGTGTCATTTTGTAACTTTTCAACTAGTGCTCAGAATTGAAATCCAAGGACACCGTTGAACTCATAGTGCTGATATTCGATTTAGGAGACCTTCACCTCGACCGTGGTAGGTCGAGGATTGAAGTTGATTTTTTAGTTTTTCGTGGGATAGTTAAAAAAATCATAAAATAAAACAACAAATTTTATTTTATTTATATGAAAGCTCTCTTTTTAATTTTGGTGGGGGGGACCACCCAACATTTAAACCCTTGTAACTCTTGAAATTCCCCCAATTGATATGCCAACATTAAATGATTATGTAATTAATTATTAATCTTAATTAAGTGGTATCTTCACCTCTTGTGGTCGGGGAAATCATTGGAAACGGAGAGAACTTTGGAGAGCTCTTAGAAGAACATCCTCCAACGAAGAACCTCCCCCAATGAAGAACGAGGAACCGACACTTGAGCCCCGATCGGAAGCATGTTGTGGGAGCGACGAACACCATCATCCCCATCAACATCCTCATATTCTTCCTCATGTTGTCTCTAACAAATAAATGAGGCAGGGTTTGTTTAATTATTGTTCTTCATGGTTTCACGTTGATTCAATCTTCTTGAACCACCTTCTATGTGTCTAATGTGGAGGGTGCAGGCCAGAAAAACCCGGCCCGATCTCTCCTCTATTTCAATATTGGCATGTTCTTTGCAGGGCCATGTTGCTGGAGACCGACGCCAACAGGGTTCAGGCGGCGGCCGACACACCGGCTGGCCACGATGGTGGCGGCGGCGCAACCACACCGCCGAAGGAAACCGCGGCCCGTTGGCCATGGTCGATGAGGGTGGCGGCCGACACGTCGTTCGGCTGCGTGGATGTAGGGCAGTGCTCATCTGCGCCGCTGGTAGAAGAAGAGGTTGTAGCTTCTTAGCTGCAACGTTGCACCTAGAGGGCATACGACACCCAACCGACCATAGAAGGATAGCGGCATCATCGCGCAGCTGGGAGGAGAACCGTCCGAAAACCTAGCCGGCCGCGTCACGCCGAGTTGGACCATTGGGGCAGGTCCTGTGTGCAAGCAGGTGATGCCACATGGCAGCACCGTGTTGGCCAATCCAAATGATCTATTCGACTGTTCATAATACCAGGGGTGCCTCCCCCCTGGGTAGCAGCTAGGGTGGTCCCTACCATGGCGGACCACACTCAGCCGAGCGGGCAGCGTCGAGAGGGCCGCTCCGAGGGGCCGCACCCAGCGGGTCGAGCCGCCCCCTTTGCAGGATGGGCTGGACACGGACCGGGTTGAGTCTGACCGAAACAGGTCTGGTCAGCCCGAATCGGGTCGGGTCGGCCTAGGCTGGGTCGGGCCGGTCGGTTGGGCCAGGTCGGACCAGATCAGGGCCCCTCTTGACCCAGATATGCCTTTTTGGCCTAATCGTGAGAACCGAGTGTCTTTTTGATAAACCATCTATGTCACTGGATTCCTTGGATCAAGAAGGTATTTTTGGTATATTCCACTATTGTTCTGGATAATGTTGGAGTATGTCTAGGTTGGATCGAACCTGAATCCAATTGGGCCCTTAGAACGGAAATGATAATAACTTATATACCAGGCGTCCGATTGATGTGCCGTTAGTTGATTGAGACCCTTATGACATGGTGGTCCTTTGAGATACTTCTTAGTTGGAATTCATAGTATTTGAAGTATATATTGATGGATGTAGGAGCGGATTCTCTCAGAATCAAGTGCGCTTAGTGTGAGAACCCTATAGCTAGCTATACTTGAGGAGTCCTCAGATCCTGTGCAGTTTTTCTATGGATCCTGTGTGGGTCAGAAACTTCATATCCTATGTGGTTCATCTTCAAATTCTGTGAGGGTCATATTCGATCCTGTGTGGGTCAATAAAAGAGTTTCTCAACAAAGTATGATGATTTAGTAATACAGCTAATCATCTATACATCCATACTTTTGTTATACTTGGTGTGAGATGAGTATTTAACGTTGTGGTATTCTAATATGTGGTGATACCTTTGACTTATTTTTCATTGTGGCATTACTTTTTGGTACATAACATTGTGGTGTTACCTTCATACTCTTATTACTTTCATGGAACAATTGTGTTTTCAGATAATGAGGTGGGCTTAGTGATTCCTCATGAATGATATGGGTATAATTGATAACTTAGGTATATGTATGGTAATTTACCTAAGTAGGGTTGACTATTTTTTCATTCTTTGTGATTATGGTATTGCTTTGTGGTTTATCCTTTGTAGATTCATAGAGACCTTCAGGGGTCTCGGGGTCCCTACAAAGTATTGTTATACACACCCCTGCAAGGGCTATGCCCGCACCTTGATATGTCTTGTGAAGAATATGGACATCACTGGTTGAGTTTGAGGGTACCAGGACTGAAGGCTTCCCAGTGGTGGACCATTAGACAAGAGATTCCATAGAGATGACCGTTCGAGAGCTGTACCTTCCCTTCAGGTAGGATCTGTGGTAGGTGTTCACAGGATCTATTATCAACTATACATGTACCTTTTTAGTTGGTATTGAATTACAAACCCTTTTACTTTTATCTCCCTATTACTTTAATCCCAGATTTACAACAACATTTTTCCTTGTGGTTGCTTATTGTTGTGTTCTACTATGTGTGTTTGTTCATGTTTAAAGGAAATGCCTTCCCATTTTGGGGATACGCCTTTCTGGATCTAGTCGCCTGCCTCTGGCCTATAGAAGGTGGGATTGGGGTAGTCACAACACGTACCCCGTGGGACGGGTTGTGAAAAATTGGTATCAGAGGAGTCAGTTCAACCAAAGAACTTGGACTTTGATCATTTGATTTGGTAATAGTGTTAATTGTGATGAGTGTGGTTTTCAGTATGGGGAATCCATTTTTGGTGTGGCAGCTGACATATCCATACAACAGGACCCTAACTTCTAATTTATCAATCAGTGAAAGAAAAAACTATTTGTGTGTGTGTTTTTGAAAAGTTATATTTCTGATCTCTTTGAGCCAGCTCACCAGGTATAACTTATCGATCATGGCACACCTGTTTCTTTCAGGATGCCTCCACACAGACTTCCATCTAGGGTTTTAAGTAGAGTATGCGATGACAGCCCACCGATCGATGAGTCTTCGGTGTAGGGCCCCCTAATGGCAGATGTACCACCAGGTGGTGTACCAGTAGCACCAATACCCATTGGGCAGCTGATGCTACCAGCCCCAGCAGTAGAGGTTTCACAACAATTGAGCATGATGCATGAGATTTAGTGCCAGAGGCCACTGAGGATCCAGGGGAGACATATCCATAGGCGTATGAGGACTGGATGGAGATTGTGGTTAGAGTTTTTGACTGGTAGGGACACCAGGTGATCAAATGGTGATCCTCACCGCCGGTCTTCTCCAGGAAGCAGCAGGCAGATGGTGGAGCTTATTGATCCAGGTTCATGATGAGATGACTCTCATTTGGGTGGACTTAGAGAGCCTTTTAAAACATTGTTCATCCCAGCGACCATACACTCTATTAGTATAAAAGAGCTTCTCCACCGGCAGCAGGGTAGCATGACCGTGGCTCAGTATTCAGCGAGGTTCACTGAACTCTCACGCTACTCCACTAACATGGTGAAGGGAACTTTATTCAGGTATAAGACCTTCAATAATCGGATCATATGGGATATTAGAGCTTTAATGATTTCTCTCAGCATCCTGATGCAGGCAAGGGTGTTAGAGCGATCACTATTAGTTGAGATTTTCCTTGCTGAGTAGTCACTGGTAGCGAGACCCACCATTGGACATTATGTAGCAGAGTCATCTATAGCTGGTAGAAAATAGATGACACTGAGGTCCAAGAGGACCATACCAATAGGTGGATGACCATAGGATACATGTTCAGTTGTGTGGGGTTCTAGAGACAGAGCAGGACCGGCGTGGATCAGGCAGTGTTACTCATGCGGTGAGTAGGGTCACATGGCTCCCGACTACTTGACCAACCATATGGACAACCAGCTGATGGTCAAAGGGCTTCCTTGGCAGAGGCGAATATTCAATCAAAGAGGTCCTCAGGTTAGAGGTAGACATAGTAGAAGAGCTGGCCATGTAGGAAGCAGTGGGATGTGATTCAAGGTTCTACCGCCACCACCTCTTGGTGGTCCACCTCGACAGAAAGGAGCCGGTGGATAGGGATGAGTTCAACATCAGGTAGCTAAGGTCAACGTCCATGTCACTCAATAGATGATACGAGGTATGATCTATCTCTCCATCCCCATAGATATTGTTCTTATAGACATAGGTATGAGTCACTATTTTATTTCAATGACCCTCGTTCGGAGCTCGGAGATTCTGGTGGAGCCGTTGGCTCGATCCATATGGGTAGAGACTAGTATGGGAGAGGTTTCAATGATTAAACACTAGTTCCGGTAGTGTGTGATTATTCTAGTAGGTGAGAGATTCAGTTAGGATCTTATAGTAGCGGCATTGAGGCCTTAAAACGTCATCTTGGGTATGGATTGGTTATCTACAGTCCACACTCTGATCAATTGTATTGGGCACAAAGTGGGTGTGTCTGTGAGGATGGGACTAGGTTTTCCTTCACCAGAAAGAAGGGAACCTTTTCATCACATGATGGACTTACCTGGAAGAGGGTTCAGCCAATCAAACATCAGTTGGCTAGCCTTACCCTCAGAGCGGTTGATGTTGAGAGTCCGAGCTATCCTATAGTGGTGGACCAGTACGCTAATGTTTTCCATGATGATGTTCTGGGTCTACCCCCTTGCAGAGAGTTATACTTTTATATTGACT
The DNA here is from genome assembly GCA_963277665.1 of Viscum album. Lineage (NCBI taxonomy): Eukaryota > Viridiplantae > Streptophyta > Magnoliopsida > Santalales > Viscaceae > Viscum > Viscum album. The sequence goes on from OY728126.1 coordinate 1,010,585,401, forward strand.
TTCTCCTCGAGATGAAACCTATATCTACACCATCATATTGGATGGATCTTGTAGAGCTTCAAGAGCTGCGAGTATAGTTTGGAGACTTGCAGATAAAGGGGTTCATTAGGCCTAGTGTCTCTCCTAGGGTAGCCTTGATTTTGTTCACTAAGAAAGCGGATGGGAGTTTGAGAAATTTTGTGGACTATCGACTCCTGATCCAGGTGACTGTGAAGAAAAAGTACCCAATCCTAAGGATTGATGATCTATTTTATTAGCTAAAGGGAGAACAGTGGTTTTCAAAGATAGACCTCAGATCAGTGTATCGCCAGCTTAGCGTATGAGATGAGGATGTGTGGAAGATGACCTTCAGATGTCGGTATGGCCCCTATGAGTACATGGTTATGCCATTCGGCATGACCAGTGCTCCAAAATAATTCATGGGACTCAGAAACAAGATCTTCTAGCCATACCTAGATCACATTTTGGTAGTCTTCATTGACCACATCTTGATATAATCAATGATGGAGGAGGAGGATGACTATCATCTGTAGATAGTTTTGGATACACTCCAAGAGTACCAAAATTATGGTAAACTCTCTAAGTGTTAGTTTTGGATATGGGAGGTCCACTTTCTGAGACATGTTATCTCAGAGGATAGAGTTGCAGTGGATCCAGTGAATATTAAGGTTGTGCTTGCTTGCCCACAAGTGGCATAGAGGTGCAGAGTTTATTGGGTTTATCCAGTTAATACTGGAGGGTTTTGGATGACATTTATAGAGTTGCAACACCATTATTAGAATTGAAAAAGAAGGGAAACCCTTCCTATGGTCGGAGATAATTCAGTGGAGTTTCCAAGTGCTGAGGCAGAGACTGACGAGTAACCCCATCTTGAGGATACCGGAGGAGGGTGTTGGGTATGTAGTTTACTATGAAACATCAGGGACCAGAAATTGATGTGTTCTAATACTGGAGTGAGTAGTGATATCTTATGGTTATTGATAACTGAGACAACATGAGCCGATATATGCTCTCAAGACCTAGAGATAGCAGTAGTGGTCTTCCCATTGAAGATGTGGCGACATTACTTGATGGGAAAAAGTTTTTATAGTATACTCTGATCACAAGAGTCTCAGGTATATATTCTCTTAGAAGGACATGAACCTGAGAAAATGGTGTTGTATTGAGTTCCTCCAGGACTATGACTTTGGGATAGTCTTTACTCCTGAGAAAGGGAATGTAGTAGCAGATGCACTCAGTAGAAGATCTTGTATACAGTAGCTGAGTGAGGCGGCGAAGCAGCTAGCTACTTTGCGAGTATCCTACATGGACCGAGATGGAATATCTTATGTTTAGTCTCTGACATTCACTCCCCCACTCCTTTATTAAGTCAAGAAGGCGTAGCATGGTGACACTGACCACGATACTCATTGTGCTCAGATATCAACAGTATAGGCACCTGATGAATTTTCTGGGGGTGGTGAGCACACAATCCTCTTCAAAGGGCGTACTATGGTACCAGTGGGGATATGGGAGGAAGTGATGATGGTGATACATACGTCCCCTCTAGTGGTACATCCAGGAGTGGTGAAGATGTACCAAGACCTTCGACATCAGTACTGGTGGTTGTGAATGAAGAATGTAGTGGTAGAGTTTCTCTCATGGTGCCCTACTTGTCAGTATGTGAAGGTAGAGCATCAGGTTCTAGTGGACATAGTTCAATCACTTGAGGTGACAAAGTGGAAGTGGGATGGAATCTCCATGGACATAGTGATAGGACATCCATGTAAATCTAGGGGAAATGATTCTATCTAGGTGATTGTTGACCGACTCACCTAGTTGGCCCACTTCCTACCTATCAGAGAGCAGGGTTCAGTAGAGGGCTTTGGACACCTCTATGTATAGGAGATTGTACGACTTCATGAAGTGACCTAGACAATTGTCTATGATCGTGATACACATTTTACTTCCTAGATATGGAAGGGTTTATAAGAAGCATTCAGAAATCAACTTCGATTGAGCGCCGCCTTTCATCCTCATACAAATGGTAAGATTGAAAGGACCCTTCAGACCCTCGAGGAGATATGGCATGCTTGCATCCTTGATTTTGGATACAACTGGAAGGATCACTTTCTATTAGTGGATTTCACATAAAACTATAGTTATCACTCCACTATCGGTATGGAACCATTCAAGGAATTGTATAGTGGACCTTGCAGATCACCTATGTGTTGGACTAAACCAGGGGAGTCAACACTCATGGTCCTAGAGATGGTACAGACTACCGTGGAGAAGGTGAAGATCATCAATGAGTGGATGAAGACTGCACATAACAAGTATAAGTCTTATGATGATATAATACGAAGACCTCTGGAGTTTGAGGATAGTGACCATGTATTTTTACTGGTATCACCTTGATGATGTTTGTGGAGATTTGACAGGGGAGGCAAGTAATCTCTGAGGTTTATTGAGCCCTTTCATGTCCTCAATAGAATTTGCGAGGTGGTATACCGCTTATCTCTTCCCCCTAAGTTGCACTAGGTGCACGACGTTTTCTATATATCCCAGTTGAGGAGATAAATACATGATCCTTCACACATCAATGACTGGTTGAGCTAGACATCAAGGATGGGGCAACATTTTGAGAGGTTCCAGCAGATATTGAGGATCGATGGGAGAGATTCCTTCATGGGTGATTGATACCTCTAGTGTGCATACATGGGAACAATAAGAACCTCTAGGAGATCACATGGAAGTGGGAGGCTCAAATTCATGCTTATTACGCCCACATGTTTCTCTAGATTTTGTTATGGCTTTTAGGGTGCAAAGCCTTAAGGTGGGGATAATGTCAAGACCTAGATTTTCCCATGGAGTTTTTTAAAATTATATGGGAATATTCTGAGTCTTCCAAAGTTGACAACATGTGATTCCGAAGACCAGTGTGCCCGAAATGAATTTCTAAATTTTTTAGTATGTTCAGTGAACACATGAGTGGCATTTTGTAACTTCCAAAATGGTGCTTCGAATTGAAATCTGAGGAAACCGTTGAACTCGCAGCGCCGATATTTTCTTATGGAGACCTTCACCTCGAACATAGTAGGTCGAGGGTGGAAGTTGTTTTTTTCTTTTTCATGGGATAATTAAAAAAAATAAAATAAAACAATAAAATTTATTTTAATTATTTGAAACCACTCTTTTGAATTTTGGTGTTGGGTACCACCCGACCTTGAAACCCTTGTAACTCTTGGAATTCCCCAAATATATGTGACAACATTAATTGAATAAGTAATTAATTCTTAAACCTAATTAAGTGGGATCCTCACCTATTGTGGTTGGGGAAATTGTTGGAAAAGGAGAGAAAATGGGAGAGCTCTTGGAAGAACATCATCCAACGAAGAACCTCCCCCAATGAAGAACGAGGAACTGACGCTCAATCCTGGATGATAATCTTATAGAAAGAGAAACGAACGCCGACATCCCCTTTAACATATTCATCTTCTTCCTCATGCCTTCTACATAGAATAAATGAGGAAGGTATTGTTTAATTATTGATCTTTATGGTTTCATGTTGATTTAATCTTCCTGAACCGCTAGATATCTGTCTAACACAGAGGGTGTAGGCCAGAAAAACATGACTTGATCCCTCCGCTATTTCATTATTGGAGTGTTCTTCATGGGTAGATCAAAGGGTTGAGCGGAACCTGACCATGTTGCTGGCGACCAATGCCAGTAGGTTTCAGGCTTTGGTAGTGTAACCACACTACCGAAGGAAGCTGCGGCCCGTCAGCCGCGGCAGAGGAGCATGGCGGTTGGCACACCAACCAGATACATGGAGTGAGGGTGGTGTGCATCCGTTCCACCGATAGAGGTCGAGGCTATCACTGCTTATCCACAGAGGGGCACCCAGAGGGCGGCCGAAACCTAGCCAGTCGTGGGAAGACAATGACGTTATTATGCAGTTGGGAGGATAACTGGATGGAAACTCGGCCAGTTGTGTCACGGTGAGTGGGACCGCTTCAGCGGGTCCGGCATGCCAATAGGCGGTGGCACATGGAGCTGCTGGGTTGGCCAAGCTGAATGGTCTGTTAGACCGTTTAGGCTACCAGGGTGAACCTCCTTCTTAGGTAGCTTCTAGGGTGGGCCCCACCATAGTGGACCCCACCGAGTCGAGCGGGATGATCCCCATGGGCCGCGTGGAGCAGGCCACTCTGAGCGGGTCATGCCCAGTAGGTTGAGTCAGTGGGTCCCACCTACCGCAGTCCAGCCCCTCCGGGATAGACCCGGACTGGGTCGGGTTGGCCCATGCCGGGTCAGGCCTGGTCGATCCAACTGGGTCAGACAGGACCCGGGCCCATATAGACCGAGATGTGCCTCTTTGGACTAATCTTGAGAACCGAACATCTGTTTGAAAAACCGTATAAAAAATTAGATTCATTGGATTGCTATAGTTCTGTTGGTATAGTCCACATGGGTTTTGGATAATGTTGCAGTCCGGCCGGGTTGGATCGAACATGAATCCAACCGGCCCTCAGAATGGAAACACTAATAACATACAGACTGAGCATCTGATTGATGAGCTGTGAGTTGTGTTGAGACCCTTATGATGTGACCATTCTTTGAGATACTTATTTTTGAGACTTCCTGGCAGTTTAAGTATCGAATTATGGCTTCCTAAGCAAATCTTCTCATAATTAAGTGTGCTTAGTGCGGGAACCCTGTGGCTGGCTGTACTTGAGGAGTCTTCAGATCCTGTGTGGGTCATCTTCAGATCCTGTGTGGGTCAGCATCTTCAGATCCTTTGTGGGTCATATTCAGATCCCTTGTGGGTCATCCTTGATCTTGTGAGGGTCAACAGAAGAGCTTCATGACAATGTTTGATGATATAAAAATACAAAAAATCATCTATACATCCATACTTAAGTTATACATGGTGTGAGTTGTGTCTTTACATTTGTGTTGTTCTTCTATGTGGTGATAACATTGTGGTATTCTTCTATGTTGCATTACCTATGTGGTACATCCCTTTGTAGTGTTACCTTCATGGTATTCTTTCCTTTGTAGAACAGTTGTTTTTTCGATAATGAGTTAGTCCCTATGTTTCCTCATGAATGAGATGGGTATTCTGCATAACATAGGTACATGTATGGGCATATACCTATGTATGGTTGAATATTGTTTTTTTCTTTTTAATTACAGTATTTCTTGGTGGTTTATCCATTGTGGATTCTAAAAAACCATCAGGGGTCTTGGGGTCCCCACTGAGTATTGTTGTACTCACCACTGCACGGGCTACACCCACACCTTGATGTGTCTTGTGCAGACAATAGAAAACTTTGATCAAGGTTGAGGGTACCAAGATTGGAGTCTACTAAGAGGTGGACCATTAGAAAAGTGGTTCCGTAGAGACCACTATTAGATAGTTGTACCAACCATTCCAGTAGGATCCTTGGTGGGGGTTAATCAGAGCTATTTTTAGTTGTACTTGTACCTTTTCTGCTGGGATTGTATTCCGGTCCCATTTACTTTCAACACTATTTTACTTTCAGCGAACATTTACTATAGAAGTTTACCTTGAGGTTTTTTTGTTGTGTTCCAATATGTTTGTTTGTTCACGTTTAAAGGCAATGCCTTCCCATTTTGGGAATACGCCTTTCCAGTGCTAGTCGCCAGCCTCGGGCCTTAGAAGGTGGGCTTGGGGTTGTCACGGCACGGGCCCCGCGGTATGGGTTGTGACACTTTTTTGGAATTTTAGGGTTGTTAAGGTCATTATGTGCTTTATGGTTTAATGGGGTTTTTAGTTTTTTTTATTTTCTATGGGGTTTAAATTATTTTTCATTTGTAGTGTTTTTGGGATTTTTAGATTTTTTATAATATTTAGGGTCTTTTATGGATTTTTGGTTTTTTTTTTGGGAATTTAAGTATCATTTCATGTTTTTAGGGATTTTAGGGGTTTTGTTGTATTTTAGGGTTTTAGGGTTTTTAGGTTCAATTATGGGGTTTTAGGGGTCTTAAGGGTCTCATAGGTTTTTAAGTGGGTTTTAGGCCTTTAAAGGGGTTTTAAGGTCCTTATAGGTTTATATGGATTTTTAGTCCTTTAGGGTTTTAGTTCTTTAGGGACCCTTAGGGTTTTTTGGATTTCTATGGTCCATCTGGGATTTTTATTGGTTTTGGGTTATCAGTGTCTTTTAGGGTCTTTAGGGAGTTTGGAGTTTTTTTAGGTTTCTAGTGTTTTTTTGGTAGTTTGGATATTTTTTATGAACAGTTAAGGGTATTAATGGTTATGTATGGTCCCCTATGTTTTTAGGGGTTTTAGAATATTTTCGGTGTTTTATAGCATTATTGGGTTTTTTGGTACTTTTAGTGTTGTTTAGGATTTTTAGAGTTTTTAGGGTTTTCATGGTCATTCGAGGGGGGGTAAGATTTCTTTGGTCCTGTATGGGTTTTAGTATCTTTCACAATTTTTATGGATCTTTGATTTTTTAGGATTTTTATTTTTTTAGAGTTTTTAAATGTTTTAGTTATTTTAGGGTTTTTAAAATTTTAAGGGGTTTTAGTGTTTTTAGATATTTAGGTTCCTTATGAGTTTTAGGGGTTTTTCAGATTTTGTAGGGATTATAAGGTTTTTAGGGGTTTTAGTGTTATTTTTGGGTTTTGGGGTATTTGATTTTGTAATGATTTTTAAGGTTTATATTGTTTTATGTATTTTTATTGGTTTTTGGGTTTTTATGTTTATTATGGTTTTGGGTTTTTGGGAGTTTTATGGGTTTTAGGGGTTTTAATGTTTTTTGTTTATTAGGTTTTTAGGGTTTTTGGATATTCAATAGTTTCAGGGTTTTTAGCAATTTTCAGGGGTTTATGGAATTTTAATGGTTTAAAAGATTTTTATTGATATGATTTTTAGAGGGTTGATGTGTTTTTAGGGTTTTTATGGTTTTTAGGGGGTTTTATAGATTTTATTATTTTTATGGGGTTTTAGGGTTTTAGGGTTTTTGTCTATATTTTTAGGGGTTTTTTTTCGAGTTTTATGGATTTTAGGGGGTTTTAGGTTTCTTAGAGTTTTTTTAGGTGTTTTAACATTTTACATGTTTTTTAGGAGTTTTAGAAATTTTTTAATATTTTTAGAGGCTTTTAGGGTTTCAGGGTTTTTAGGGTCTTATGGTTTTATTTTGTTTTTTCGGTCATTGGGGTTTAATGGGGATTTTGGTTTTTTGGGGATTTATGTTGTATTTGATATTTAGGGGTTTTAGGGTATTTGAGGGATTTTATGGGTCTTTTCGGATTTTTATATGGGTTTTAGTTACATTTAGTGTTTTAATGGTTTTAAAGGATTTTATGGTTTCTTAGGATTTTAGGTTCTTTTAACGTTTTTAGGTGTTTTAGATTTATTATTAATTTTTTAGGGATTTTAGGTGTTATATAGTTTTTTAGTGTATTTACGGTTTTTTGGGTTTTAAGGGTTTATAGTGTTTCTTATGGTTTTATGGTTTTAAATGGGTTTTTAATATTTTATGGTTTTAAAAAAATTTAGGGTGTTTGACGGTTTTAGGGTTTTTAGTTTTTTTAGGGTTAACTGATTTTTAGGGGTTTGGGTATTTTTAGGATATTTTTGGGTTTTTTGGTTTTAATGGAGTTTTAGTGGGTTTTTTGATGTTTTTAGGGGTTTATAGGGTTTTAGTGTGTTTTATGGGTATTAGGTTTTTAGTATTACTTAAGGGATTTTGTGTTTTTTAGTTTTTTAGGGTCATTTGGTTTTTTAGTGGTTTTCATAAATTTTTAGGGTTTTTAGGGTTCTTATGGTTTTTATGGGTTTTAGTGGGTTTCAAGGTTTTTTGGTATTTTTAGGTTTTTTAGGGTTTTTCAACCTTTTTTGATTTCCTACAGATATTTGATATTTTATGGTTTTTATTTTTTTAGGGTCTTAGTTTTTTATTGTATTTAGGATATTAAATGGTTCATTATGGGATTTTAGAGTTTTTGGGGTTTATGAGTTTTTATGTATTCTGGGATTTTTTAGTGATTTAGGGTTTTTAGGGGTTTTAAGATATTTTTATATTATTTTTGGCTTTTTAGGGTTTTAGGGGTTTTGGGGGTTTTCGGCGGTTTATGGTTTTTTTTTTGTTTTTTGGATCTTTTTTTTTATTTTTAGGTTTCTTACTGTTTTACATCTTTAGGTTCTTTTAAGGTTTTAGGGTTTTATAGTCTTTTACTGTCGTTAGGGTTTTTATATTTTTTAGTGTCTTTAGGGCAGAAGAGGTTTAAGGTCAGGCTATTCTCAACCCCCTCAACATTTATTCTGAAACAAGGCTCTGTAGACAAGGGAGGTGATGAGTCAATGAACCCACACCAAAAAACCCTTTACAACCCAAGAAACAAAAGACCCAAAAAAAGACAAGTCAAAAAAGAAAAAACACAAAAGAGAAACAAGTCAGTCAACGTCACCACCAACATCAAAAGCAGAAGTAGATCCAAATGGATCACTCGCTGCACCAAAACCGAAGGCTGCATCATCACCATATGGATCCCCACCAGCACCATACCCAGAGGAAACATCTGAGTCCACCGTCTCCCATTCAGATGACTCATACTTCTTGAGAAAGTCTGTACAGTACCTCCTGAGTTTCTTCTTCTCTAGCTTCCTATCCGATCGATCCTTGGCAAGAGCATCCTTTACAACTTTTGAAGCCTTCGAGGAGGCCTTTGTAGCCATTGGTTTTGGAAGGGAGGTTTAGTCTCTCCTTTCCGTCCTCATGGAAGGGGAAGCACTGCCCCACCTCATGCTGTGAAGAGAATCATTAGCACTCACCACCTTGGGGATCCCTTCCTGCCTGGAACCAACAGCCGCGGGCTCAGACCCTCCTCTTGGGTTTTGGGGGTCCGAATCAGGATGGGCTGAGCCATCCATCAAGGTCATCCTCCTCTAATTCTTGTGCGTGTTTTCATTAATGAGGTCATTACGGTCCCCAAAGGCGAAATCATCTTTGACATCTTCATCAATGTTATCCTAGTAAAACATCACCTTCAGTTTAGGCTACTACAGAATCTCTCGTCAATGTTGCCCAAGGGGAATTTCAGAACCATCAAGCATGATCCGATCAGTGAGTTCAACATAGGGAGGTTTCTTTTCAAAGACCACAAGCTCCATTCCTGAACTCTGTTGCACCACCATCCACCCAGAAAATAGAAGTGGCCGCATCACGCTGCTCCTATTCCAGCAACTGATCAAATGGGGTGGTCTTGACACCACCTAAACCATCACCCGGGGTATTAACGGTCATCTCTTCTAAGTGGATGTTAGAGACCTGCAACTCCTCATCAGCCTAAGCATCAACCAGTGACTCTGGACACTCCCCCTCCTCTGGGTCAAGCACTGCAAATTGATTCGAAGTGAGAACTAGGTCATGTTCTAACTATTGACTATTTTCCTCGGCAGAAGCAGCATTCATCAGCAACCCCTCCTTCCTCATCCCCTAAGATTCTAGAATAGGAATGTCACTGCACAACCCACTTGGAACCATATACAAGTAGTCATCAGCAGCTATATCTTTCTCAGGAACAACCTCCACCACCTCACTGAAGGAAGGGGTGACACCTGCCCATCCAAAATCAGCCTTCAATTGCTTGAAACAGTCCTTTACCAAGACCCATGGGTGATGCTCCCCCTCATTTTTATCAGGTCATAGTCTGTCCCCATGGTCAGAAGACAGGCCCAGCCATGGAGGAGAGACACAAACATCACTCTCAGAAACCAAGCGATCACTGCTCCCATGACGACACAACCATTTCATGTGACCAAGAGTAAAATAAGATTCACAATAATTCACCCAGGATTCAAAAACCACATGTTTATTCCACCAAATCTCTTCATTAATCTCAATCTAGAAAAAATAAACTAGTTTCCTGGAGACATCAACCTCAATACAGACTCTCAGAGCAACTAGATGATAGAGAGATCATGTTCGGCTATCCACACAGAAATATTCCAACCAGATTTCCCAGCATTGTAAGAATTAAAAAAATTTGGAAGGGAAGAGGGAGTTCATGGAATCATACCCAAATGGCTACCAAAGGCGAGTCCTGATATAAATGAAGATCAATGCTCTACCTAAAGAATGAAAAGGAAAGAAAAACTCACACCCCAAAAGGTCCAAAATAAAAGACACACAAAAAAGCACGTTAGTCAATGTCATCTTCAAATCCATCTAGGTCGACACCGTGGGGTACAAATCTTGCACCAATACCGTTACCCACATCAGTAAAGCAGAAGTCTGAGTTAGCTTATGTGTCCATAGATTCCCAAAACAACTCTTAGTCCTTCAAAATTCTGAGAATAGACAAAGTTTTCTCTCTAACCCTCTCTAGATCATCATTTTGCAGAGGCCGCTCTCATTTATTGACTTTAGATTCAGCTTGACCGCCCTGGAGGTGGCCCGGGTCAACAATGGTCTGGGAAGGGCATAGTAGTTCGCCCTCTACCTTTTCTTTGAAGGGGAAGAGATGAAACCATATTCATGAACTAACTTCTCACAGATTACTCCATCACTGGCCACACTTGAGGACAATTTGTTCCCATTCTAGCTTCATATCCCAGGAGTTAGGCCACCCATTTTTTAGAGATTTTTCTTTTATTCCTTTAACCTGGACATAACAGTATTTATCTGGCCATCATCCTTAGCAAACCTCTTCCCAAGTCACCTTGCCTCATCCTCAAGGGAAATCCTTTTTCATTAAACCATCATCATATCATGCAACAACACGCAATGGTCTTCAGAAGATGGAACACTATAGACAACCATGGCCCACTGCAGGTTAAGGTCCAGCTCGTCTACATCAATTTTGGGGCCCAGTGGAAGGATCACAACCAGATCCTCCTCATGAGCACTAGAATAGCCATCCACAGAGCTAGATCTAGTCTCTTATGCAAGAGGAAATTTCCCTGCCCTCGTTTCTGGTCCCTCCACGTCGCCACACCCAGTAAACACCGGGGGGAAGTTCTCCAACTGGGGAATGACACCCCATGACTCCAGGTCTTCTCCTCTCCCATGATCATCTCATTCTCAGTCGAGGGAAGTTTCCACTCATCCCCATCCCTCATACCCTACTCAGCTACATCCCACTAAATGAGCTCACTCTCCAGCACATCAGTATCAACCGGCTCAGATGAGGCAAAGTACTTAAACCTATTTTTTAGAGTCACTACATTCGTGTCCAATAGTATGCTACTACTGGAACCCCCACTGTTCTTATTTCAGACCATATCCTCCCCTTCTAGGGACAATATCAGGGGAACCACAATATTCTCATTCTCCTGCTAATATTCTTTCACATCAGCCATCCCCTTTTCCAATTGTCTCCCTAAAAAACTACCACTTCCACAAGCCTCATCGGCAGAAGACCGAGTTCTCCCTTCAGCCATGAGCACTTCATCAGGGACTGCATCTCTTGATTCACATATATTTCCAGCCAAAATTTAACTAAAACCACCCAAGTCAATCAAAGCTACTTAAAGATTGCTCCTCAAAATTAGGTCTTTCATGAGAGGAATAGGAACTGTAGAAATCAGTGGTTGGGAGGGAAAAGGCTCGGTCACCATCTTAACACCCTTCACCACTACCAGAGCACGGTTGTTCTCACCATAATTCAACTGAACCAGGGTTAATCCATTCCCTTTAGGGATAGCACATTTTCTAGACTCATAACTATTCCCAAATCTCCAACATCTAGAATAAAAAACCATCCATTATTCAAAAATTTCTGGTTGTTTCAAATAGATCTCCTCTCCCACAACAATATAGACATAATCCAACGGATCCTAAGAAGTATCAACCTCAAGGAAATCCCTTGGGGATATAGGGTGACAGAGGGCCCAAGTCCTACTATCCACATAGAGGAACCTCCCCACTAGATTACCATGCATTGAAATAGTAGAGAAATTTTGGAAGGGAAGGGGGAGTTCAGGAAAACTAACCAATGTCGCAACTATAGGGGAGTTATGAATCAGGTGAAAGTTAAAAATCCACTGAAAGAGGGATAAACAAGTGACATTATAGCTTCAAGGTGATGTAAACTAGGCAAGGATCAGGTCTTCCTCAGCTGAAAAGCAAATCATGATGTGAGAGCCGTCAATAAGACCCACCGTCGCATGAACTTGTTGATTCTAAATGTCACAGACAAAACTATCAAAATTTTCCACCGGGGGGAGCCACTTCAGTAACCTTACAACCAGAGTCAATCAGTGCAGATCCAAAGCTTCATTGAACTCTTTAAGCGAAAGGAGAATCTACGGTCTAGATTCAAAGAGCATTGGAATCTTTAGGCAAATCACTATTCACAGAAAGGAGGGTAGTGAGTCAGGGGAAGAGAAAGGAGAGAAAGAGTGGCCCTTGGAGGGAGGACCCACCCCCATAAAGAGGGGGGGGGGGGGGGCGCTTGGTCTGCCATCATCTTCATCCTAGGAGGTCCATTCAATGGTTTTTGGGTGTTCACATTATTTTAGGTATTTTGGGTCATTTAAGAGTTTTTAGGATTTTTAAGGCCATTCAATGGTTTTGGGGTTTTTATTTTATTTTAGCATATTTTTGGGTGTTTTAGGGTCATTATGGGTTTTTAACATTCTAAGGGAATTTTTGTTTTTTTGGAGTTATGGGGTTTTAGGGGGTTTAGTAGGATTTGATGATTTTAGGGTTTTTGAAAGTTTTATGGTATTGGGGGGTGGGTCAGGTTTTTTTGTTTTTAGGGGTTTAGGCTCCTTCAGGGTTTTCGGGTCATTAAGTGTTTTTTGGTTTTTTTATTTTTGGTATTTTTTTGGGATTTTACAGTTATTATGGTTTTATTGTTTTTAGGGGTTTGGGGTTTTTATTTTTTAGGGTTATTTATAGTTTTTAGAGTTTTTATGGTCGTAATGTTTTTTTGGGGCATTAATGGTTTATAGAGGTTTTGTGTTTTAAGGGTCTTTTTCGTGTTTTTAAGGTAATTTTGTGTTTTTAATGAATTTAGGGTCTTTATATTTTTAGGGTTATTAAGGTTTTGAGGATTTTTATGGGGTCTTAAGGGTTTCAATAGTCTCTAGGGTTTTAAAGGACATTTAGGGTGGGTTTAGTTTATTGGTATTTTTATGGGTTTTTATAGTTTTTAGATTTTATTGGGGGATTTATGGTTTTAATGGAATATTAGTGTTTTTAGTCTTTTAGGGATTTTAGTGTTTTATGGTTTTGAGTTTTTAGGGTTTTTATGTTATTTATGTTGTTTTAGGGGTTCATGGGTTTTAGGGATTTTTATGAATTTTTATGGTTTTTTGTGTGTTTTAGGGATTTTTTTTGTGTTCTTAGGGGTTATTATGTTTTCTATGGTTTTTTTTTGTTTTTTTTGGTTTTTATTTTTTTGAGATTGTTTAGGTTTTTTGGTATTTTTTGCGGTCTTTAGGGGTATATAAGATTTTTAGGGATTTTTTTGGTTTTTTGGGGTTGTTTAAGGTTATAATATTTTTTGGAGGATTTAGGTGTTCATGGATTTTTTTATGTTTTAGCGCATATGAAATGTATTTTTTTGGTTTTTTGGGATTTTAATGTTTTTTTGGGTTTTCAAGATTTTAAGGTTTTTAGTGTTTATTTTTTTACTAATTTAGGGTCTTTTTTGTATTTAGGGTTTTAGGTTCTTTTAGGTTATTTTAGTTAATGTTTTGGGTTGTAGGGGTTTTAGGGTCTTTTAGGGTTTTAACAGTTTTAAGGGTTTCTTTTAGGTATTTTTTTGGTCTATTAGAGGTTTTAGGGTTTTATGGTATTTTAAGGTTTTTTGGGGGTTTTAGAGGTTTCTGTGTTTTTTATGGTTTTAGTGTTTTAGGGTTTTTAGGGTTTTTATAGTTTTTAGTGTGTTTTAGGGGTTTAGGGTTTTTAGGGTACATAAGGGTTTTATAGATTTTAGAGTCTAAAATTTTTTAGTGTCTTTAGAGTATTTTTGGTTTTTTAGGTTTTTTAAGTGACTCTTATGGTTTCATGGGGGTTTTAGGTTTTTATGTGTTTTAGAGATTTTAGGGGTTTTATCGTATTTTAATGGGGTCTAGGATCATTTAGGGATTTTAAGTCTTGTTAGGGTTATTTTATTGTTTCTTTGGGGCATTTAGGGTTTCCTGGGATTCTAGATTCATTTTGGGTTTCTATGGTCCTTTAATATTTTTAGGGTTTTTAAGGTTTTAGGGTCCTTTTTGTGGTTTTGGGTGTTTTAGGATCATTTAGGGTTTTTAGGACACTTTCATGGTTTTAGAGTCTTCAGGGGGTTGAGCGTATTGAATGGGCATTTAGGGTTTTATTAGGTTTTTAGGTTATTTGTATGCTTTCAAAGGGATTTTAACATCTCTTAGGTTTTTTTATTTTATTTTATGATATTTAGTGTTTTTGGAGTCTCATAGGGTGTTATTATTGGGTTTTAAGCTTTTTAGGGGTTTTAGTGTTTTCATGTTTTTACGGATTTTATAGATTCTAGGGGGTTTTAGATTTATTAGGGTCCTTTTAGGCGTATTTAATTTTTAGTGTTATTGAGGGTCTTTTGTGTTTTTTTGGGGTTTTCAGGGTTTTAAGAAATTTTTACTGATTTTAACAATTTTAGGATTATTTTAGTGTCCTTTCGGGTTTGGGGTTCTTTTAGGGTTTTAGAGTTTTTACGGTTTTTTTTATGGTTTTAATTTTATTATCATTTTTTGTGTTTTCAGGGTTCTTTAGTGTTTTAATGGGTTTTGTTTGTTTAGGGTTTTTAGTTTTTTAGGTCTTTAGTGGTTTTATGGTATTTAATGTTTTTATAGTTTTTAGCTTTTTAGGGTTTTTATTGGTTTTTATGGTTTATAGGGGTTTAGGTTTTTTTAACATTTTAGGGTTTTATTGTTTTTTTTGGTTTTGTTCGCTGTTTTCAGTTTTTGTTGGTTTTTAATGATTTATGTTTTTGTGGATTTTATTTATTTTTAATGGTCTTATGGGCTTTTAGTGTTTTAGGTGTTTTCATGGATTTTAGGGTCTTTGGTGTTTAAATGGTTTTTGGGGTTCTCATGAATTTTTTGGGGTTTTAGGGTTTATATGGTATTAGGTTGTTTTATGCAATTTATTGTTTTTGGGTGTTTTTAGAATCATTTTAATAAAATTAATGTTTTCTAGAGTTCCTAGGGGTCTTTATGGTTTTTTGGATTTTTTTTTGTTTTGGATTGTATTAGTTATCGAATTTTTTGGTGTTTTGGGTGTATTTATGTTTTTAGGTGGTTTAGGTTTTTTAGTTTATTGGTGGTAATTTAGGATATTTTAGGGGTTTTTTAGTGTTTTTAGTTTATTTTATCATTTTTAGTGTTTTAAGGGCTTTTAGTGGTTTTTAGTTGTTTTATTTCATTTTGGGTCTTTTAGGGGTTTTATGGATTTTTAGGGTCTTTATGGTTATTGTGTGGGGGGGGGGGGGGTGAGGTTATGGTTTTTCGGGGATTGGGGGGTTTTAGGAATTTTTTGGGGTTTTTGGGTTTCTATGGATTTTAGGGGTTTTGATATTGTGTATCAGTTTATGAGGTTATTATGGTTCCTAGGGGTTCTTTTGTGTTATAGTTATTTTTACTGTTTTAGTGGGTTTTATGGGTTTTTAGAGTTTTCTTAGTTTTTAGTTTTTTTAAATTTTAAATGTTTTTAGGGGTTTTATGATTTTTTGGGTTTTATATGGTTTTCTGGATTTTTATGGTTTTAATGGTTTAACATTTCGTAGGTTTTTAGGGGGTTTTAGTGTGTTTATTATTTTTAGTGTTTTTAGGGTTTTTGGGGTATTTATAATATTTAATGATTTTGGGGCTGGGGTTTAGGTGTTTTCGGGTTTTTAAGATATTTTAAATTTTAAGGAATTTTTTAGCTTTTAGGGTGTTTAGGGTTTTTTGGTGTTTTAGGATTTTAGAGTTTTTCATGATTTTAATGGTTTTATGGTTTTTTAGGGGTTTAGGGGATTTAAAGGTTTTAGGTTTTTTAGTAATTTTTTATGGTTTGTAGGGGCTTTAAGGATTTTAGGTGTTTTAGGGTTTTTAGTGATTTTTACGGCTTTTAGGTTTATTTATGTTTTTTGGGGATTTTAGAGGATTTAAGGATTTCCTGAGGTTTTTAGGATATTTTTGAACTTTTAGGGGTTTAAGTGATTTAGCTTAATTTTGTATTTTTTGGTTTTTTCTATTTTTTATCTGGTTTTTAGGGGGTTTTATCAATTTTTGGGTTTTTACAGTCATTTATAGATTTAAAATCCATTTTGGGTATTTAAGGGTTTTAGGTTTTTTCATGGTCCTTTAGAGTTTTCAGTTGATTTAGTGATTTTATAGTTTCCAAGGGTCCTTTATAGTTTTTTAGAGTTTTTAAGGGTTTTTAGGGGTTTTAGTGCATTTTAATATTTTTCAAAGGACTTTAGGGTCTTTTAGGGTTTGGGGAGTTTTTTGTTATATATAATGTTTATTGATCCTTTAGTGTTTTTATAGGTTATTTGGTCCCTTTATCGTTTTTAGGAATTTTTAGGGGGTTTTAGGGTTTTAGTGCCTTTTAGGATTGGGGGTGAGGGTTTAGGGTCCTTTTGGTTTTTTTGTGTGTTTAGTGTGTTTTAGGAATTTTAACAGTTTTATGATATTTTATGGTTTTGTAGGAATTTTATGTGCTCTAGGATATTTTCAAATTTTTAGGGTCTTTTAAGGGGGGGGGGGGGTTAGTGTCTTTAAGGGGTTTTAAGATATTGTAGGGCCAGTTAGGTTTTCTTTAGTTTTTAAGAGATTTTAGGGGTTTTGGGTTATTATAGTGTCTTATAGAGTTTAGAGGGATTTAAGGATCTTTTAGGGATTTCAGGATGTTTTAGGGTTTTTATTGTTTAATGCGGTTATATGGAATTTAGGGTTTTTAAGATGTGTTAGGGTTTTTATGTGTTTTTTCAGTTTTTATGGTTTTTATGAGCCTTCATGGTTGTTGGATCCTAAAAATTATGCATGAAAGAAAAAGAGAATTCCATGAACATGGAAAATGGTATAAATGAACCCAAAATAAGAAGTTTAAGAACATATATCAATGAAATCCAAGCTACGATGAATTTGTAGTACCACATAGATAAAATCACTATTCTGACCGCCGCTCCGGATAGACTCCTAGAGACGATGTGATTTGTGGGACATGATGGATTTTTTTAGTGCCTGCAAATAAAGCCAAATATTTATTGATTCCTGATGGTAATTTTCATCCCTGATGAATGAAATCGTTAGTAGGCATGGGCGTCCTTCCTGGGATCCCACAAAAAAAGTCCAGACAACACAACACAAATGATTGTCCATCCTAGTAATCAGTTACGCTACCCATATATAAACATACCAAAGTGGGTGGAGGTGAGAAAAGGGGTGATGATAGATTGAGATACGGTAAAGGTGAAATTCCACACATAAAGCACATCTCAGATGCCATTCTGCAAACCATATGTGTGTGGGAACCATCCCCATAACCATATTCAGAAGATTCATTACAGACAATGTAATATGAAGAGAGTGTCGTTTGTGACATGAGGGGTCATTATCTGGACCCCACGTTACAAATAAGATTCTTCTTGGGATACCCCTTTGAGAACGGTCCTTTTCAGCTCTCCCATTTTGGATAAACCTTTGTGGACATCCATTCATGGATATCCATGTTGTGGCCATCCCTTCACAGAGGACCCTTTACGGTCAGCCCTTCACGGATCTCCCTTTTGCCTCCACCCCTTTTCAGACTCTTGTGATATGAGTTTACATTCTTCTATTAGATTCCTAGAGTACATTTAGTCATAAATTCCTCTGGAAACTTCTAGAACAACATTATATGACTCATATAATAGGTTAAACCAGAAAGGGATGCTCTTGAATAAGTCCCACACCATCCATTGCTTGGAATATTCTTCTAAGTCATCCTGACCATATGATGTTAAACTATATAGATTTCGTCCGGACCAAATGATGTTAAACTATAAGAGACTCCTCCCCATAACATGATGTTAAATTGTGTTTTCATAATCCCTACTACATGATGTTAAATTGTGTTGATGATGTCTCCATAACCTGATGTTAAATTGTGTTTTCATCCTCCCCATAACATTATGTTAAACTTTGTTGTTGTTGTATTCTTTTAAACAAACAGAGACACGATTTGGTCACCAAATTCATGCCCAAAGAAATTTATTAAATCAAAATTATGATGATACGTGCTTGAGGTGTATTGAGTTTACACCAAAACAAAATTGAGAGCGATACATGAAGATATATCAACTATGTTGTTGTAATCCTAACTACATGAATTCATACTATATTATACCCTAATATGGGAATCATAGAATTCCTCATGTGATAGATATGATATTACTTACTTTCTAAGCTTAATATTCCTCGTGTAATAATTATTAGACGACCATCAAACATCCAAATGTGCATCACTCCTAGAGTAATCCCCTGACCATTATTGCGGGAGGCAGAATACTTGCTCTTATTTGGTTACCAATGCTATAGCTAGATAGATCACCAGAAGTGGCTATCTTGACTACCAAAATAATATAAGAGACATGCACACACAAATCTATCTCACTCTCTATTTTGCTCCACCATCCACCCACCAATGTAAAAAAGTGAATCATGTGATATTCAAAACTACTACTTCCTCTTATTTCTTACACTGACCATGACTCACATTGGCTTGGAGTTTATTGTAAATCATGGAATCTTCATGATCTGAAACCTAAAATGGGCCTCCTATCAGGTGTAAGTTCCAATCAATTTCTAACTCCATGGGATGTTATTCCCAAATAATTGGGATACATCAGAAGCCCTCCCAAGGTCCAAACCCAACACCCTTATAAACCCTAATTTTCAATGAGCTGCATTCTTAGGAGGGTCATATCCAACCTCGAATACAACAATTTTTTATGTCCCTATCATCAATATCGTTATTTGGTCATATCCTCATTATGTTCATGACCCCACATGGGAGACCACATCTCTCCCCAGTCCCTTGAACTGCCTTGGTGGATGTCCCACACCAAACATTGACTATAAATCTTTTTCCTAGACGTCCTTGTCACTTGACATTAAACTACATGGTTTAGTCCTCATCACATAACCTTAAATGGTGATGTTTCTAATTAAGTGTAAATGAACTAGGTGGGTTCTGATTCCTCTCATTAGAATAAGTAGGAATCCTATCATATGGGTTCTATCCTTACATCAAAACCACTTCTATCTCCCTAGATGACGATAAACTCCTGAGTCGCCCATAGAATGTATTATAACCAACATTTTCCTAATGACGGAACACATAATCAGTAATAGCAATATGAAAAGGGTTTCATTTATGGAGAACCTCTGATATATACATATATTAATTTCTATTGATAACCATAGATACATATAGATGATTTTGAACCCATGTATATTGATAATTTATCATTAGTTCTGGGTGGTCCAAATAATACATACTAGGGAATGAAAAAATAATTCATGAACATATCATATATCTATAAGAGAGTTCTAAAAAAGAAAATAGATTCACCCTAAATGTGTATGATGTGTCCGAATTCCAATCCTCTCAACCAATGTGCTTTATTAACTGTTATAAGACAAGGTCACCAATGAATGCCTTCATTTTGAAAGTGGTCCCTTTAGATGTCGTCTATATGAGAGTATTTGTGTGTTCAAGAAACTTTAACTAATCGTCTTGGCGACAGTTTGGAAATGGTACACCCGATGTGAGTGATGGTACAAAATTCAATCTCCTTGTAATCAATCGATGGGGTGGAAAAAATGATTTTCATTGTAAATAATGTTGTATAAGGGTTTTAGGGTTTTTTAGTTCATAGGAGTTTTAGGGTCTGTATGGTTTTTAGGGTTTTTAGGTTTTTTTTTGTATTTTTAAGGTTTTTACTATATTTAAGAATTTTTAGGTTCCTAATGGTTTTTAGGGTTGTAGGGATTTACATATTTTTTGTAATCATAAATGTTTCTAGGATTTCATATGGTTATTAGGGTTGTAAAGGTTATTTTTGGTTCTTGGGGGGGGGGTATGTTTTTTTAGTTTTATAGGTCGTTTTCATATTTTTAGGGGGTTTTATGGGGTTTTAAATTATTTATTGTTTTTAGGGTTTTATAGTTTTAATATTTTTTAGCAATTTTTATGGTTTTTTGGTTTTAAATAGTTTTTCTGGATTTTTGGGTTTTTAGAGATATTTTTTGTGGTTTAGAGGTTTTTCATGGGTTTATGTTTTTTCGGGGGGTTTTAAGCTATTTATGGTTTTTAAATAGTCTTAAGGGTTTAGGTTTTCCAGGCTTTTTTTTTGGGATTTTAGGGTCTCAGGGTTTTAGGGTTTTTATGTCATTTGATGTTTTAATTTATTTTTGGGGTTTTAGGATATTTTATGCCATATTAGTTTTTATTTTATTGATGGTTTTTGGAGTTTTCTTATTATTTTTGCATTTTTATGGGGTTTTAATGGTTTTTATTGAATATAGGTTTTTAGGATTTTTTTAGTATTATAGGTTTTTAGGGGTTTATCGTTTTTAGAGTTTTTAGTGTACATAGGGGTTTTTGTATTATCAGGGTTTAATGGTTTCTACTATTTTTATGTTTTTAATGTATTAGGGGTTTCTAGGGGTCTTGAGGTTTTAAATTTTATTTAGTGGCTTTATTTTTTTTTGGGTTTTTAGTGTTTTTTAGGGTTAAAGGGTTTTAGAGTATTGGGTGATTTTATTTTTTTGGGGGGTTTTTTATGATTTTTAGGATCCTTTATGGGTTTTTAGGTTTTTAAGGTTTTTTATGGTTTTATATTTTATAGGGTTTTGAGGGGGTATAGGGTCTTCTAGGGTATTAAGGGGTTTTTAGGTCTTTTAGGGTTTTAGGTTTTTTAGTCTGATTTATGATTCTTAGTTGTTTTATATTTTTTAGGGTTTTCAGTGTTTTAATGGTTTATAGTGATTTTTATGTTTTGTGGTTTTTATGGTTTTTTTTGTTTATAGGGTTTTTGGGTTTTTAATGTTTTTTGGGGTTGGAGGGTTATGATTTTTAGGTATATTAGGGTCTTATATGATTTTTGGGTATTTTTTAGGTTTTTAGGGGGATTGTGGGTTCTAATATTTTTAGGGGTTCTATGATCAATCAGGGTTTTTAGGGGCTTTTAGGATTTTCAGGGGCCTTTAAGGTTCAAAGGGTTTTTAGGGACCTTTTGGTTTTTTAGTGTTCTTGAGGGGGTTTTAGTTTTTTAGTGTCATTTATAGTAATTTAGGGTTATTTTGATGATTTTGGGGTCCTTTACATTTTTAGGGTGTTTTAGGGTCTTTTCTGGTTTTAGGTTCTTCTATGGTTTTTAGGGTTTTAATATTTTTTTTTGTTTTTAGGGTTGTCAGTTTTTTATGGTATTTAGGGGTTTTATGGGTATTTATGGGTTTTCAGGTTATTATGGGTTTTATGGTTTTATTATTTTTAGGGTTTCAGTTGTTTTTAGGGGTTTTATGTGTTTTTAGGGTTTTTTTAGTTTTTGTGGTTTTATTGTTTTGGGTTTTTTTAGGATATTATACTTTTTTTAGGGTTTTTAGTACGTTTTTGGATTTTATTGATTTATAGGGGATATAAAGTTATTAATATTTTTATTTTTTTAGTGTATTTTTTGGGGGGTTTTATGTTTATTTAGTATTTTTAGGGTTTTAGGGGGGGTATATATATATTTTTGGGTATTTATTCTTTTAAAGGGTTTCTAGGGTTTCTAGGGTTTTTTTTAATTTTATGGGGTTTTAGAGTAATTTAGGTGTTTCTAGAATTATTTTTGGGGTTTTAGTTGGTTTTTAGGGTTTCTAGGGTCTTAGGTGGTTTTTTCTGAATCCTTAGTGGTTTTAGTAATTTTACGAGTTTTAGGTTTTAGGGTTTTAGCAGCTTTTAGGTTTTTAAGGGGTTTTATTGTTTGGAGGTTATTTTAGGGGTTATATATATATATATATTTTAAGGTTTTTAATGATTTTTGGATTTCTAGTTTTCTTTAGGGTCTTTATGTTCTAAGGTTTTTAGGTAATTTTAGAGTTTTAGGGTGTTCAGGGGTTCAAATGGTGTTTTTGTCAGTATTAGGGTTTCATGGAGTTTTATGGATTTTAGGTTTTTTAGGTTTTCATAGGGGTTTTTTATGATTTTAGGGACTTTTTAGGTTTTTAGGGCTTTATGGTCTTTTAGGTTTTTAGGGTCCTTTTGTGGTTTTAGTATTTTTATAGTATTTTATGGTTTTAGGATGATTTGGATTATTTTAGTGTTTTTATGATTTTTATGATCTTTTAAGGAATTTATGGTGATATTGGGTCATTTTATGTTTTTATATTTATTGGGTTTTTTTGGGTTTTTAGTGTTTTTAATGTTTTTATAGGGTTTAGAGGTTTTGGGTCTGTTAGGAAACGCATGCTTGGGACCAATCTATTCCTACCCCCCCCCCCAATTTATTCCATAAAAGACACAACAAAAAAGGGACGAGGTCAATAAACTCACACCCAAAACTCTGGACTCCCCCACAAAAACCAAAAGCCCCTAAAAACCCAAAAGGCACCAAAAAACAGACAACGAAGAAATTCAAAATCATCTCCATCCGCTTCTCCCGGCCAATTAGCAACCAGAATCCCACAACACAGTTTTTATTATTTATCTCCTCCTTTCCAAAAATATCCATTGTCGGCAACACAGAACCACCAACATAAAAATCATTAATATATCCTTCATTAGATCGCATCCAAGTAGAAACCATCACCCAACAACTCAGATTATAGCTACCATCACCTCCTGACCAGTCAGCTTCCTGCCTTTCACACCTATTAGCACAACTAGAAACCCAGGACCACCGGATCACACACCTAGAACCATTCCACAACACCCATAACTCCTTTTACAAACCCAGAACCAGATAGTATCTCTGGATAGACAGAACCCAACATCTCACATCAAAACAAATATCAATTACCAATAATGACTGACAACCAAACCATCCATAACTCAAAAACCCACAGTCTAACAAAGCAACCAAAATTCATTTCAACTTGACCAGACGTTCATCAGTATCATAAACCAAAGAAAAAGATGGAGAACCAAAAACAAGAATTTGCATCTTCTCCCTCCTAATCCACATTTACTCTTCTTGAATCCATAAGATCTAGAAAACTCCTCCCAGATTGAAATCTAGAAGCATATATCCAAGCACATCAAGCCAGAGATTCCATCACATTCCTCCAAAACATTGAACCAGTTACATCGCTGGAGACTAGGATGGGGCCAATCCACCAGACCATCTCGCCGCACCTTTGTTGAGAACATTTACGCCAATCACCATGTGAACCAAAATTCCAAGACTATAACGAGATCCAACAAACAGATCTATGTTCTGGGTCGAGGATGCCACCTCCCAGTCATCAGAACACCCCCCGCACCCACATTTCACCATCGTGAATCCAGAGAAACCATAGAAAACTCAGATGTAAAGCTAGATTTGAGATCCTCTTCACCATCGACTAAGAAGGGGCCATTTGAACCCGCTAGACCTTCATGCCACATTTCCAATGAGAACAGACACATCTCTCCGAGATCTATTCGATCCACCAAGACTGCACCCAAACCACTGAGAGTTCATAGACACCACCACCATGGAGTAGGAGAGGTTCATCGGGGACAGGGGGCGGCAGCACTGGGAATCACGAAGGGAGATCACCTAGAGACTCAGCCTCCATCCTTGGGTATGTTAGGGTTCTTTATTGTTTTTATAGATTTTAGGTTCTTTATATTTATTGTAGTGTATCCTATACATTTAGGGTTTTGGGAGGTTTTTTAGGGATTAAGGGTTTTTAATGTCATTTAGGGCATTAGGTTTATTTGGGTTGTTTTTTATTTTTACATGGTTTTGGTGGTTTATTTTTTTGGGTTTGTATGGTTGTTTAGCTGTCTAGGGGTTTTGGTGTAATTTTTGTGCGGTTTAGGGTCCTTTAGGGTTTTTAGTATTTTTATTGTCCTTTATGGTTTTCTAGGGTTTAGGGGTCCTTATGGTTTAAAAGTCATCTTTGGTGTTTTTAGGGTCATGTTGTGTTTTTAGGGTTCTCTAGGGGTTTTATGGTGTGTTAGGTCTTTTTGGGTGTTTAGGGGACCATTATGGGTTTTATGGTATTTTATAGTTCTTTATGGGTTTCATAGGTATTTTCTGATCTATTAGGGTTTTATTGGTTTTTTGGTGTTGTTTTGGGGATTTAGGGTTTTAAGGGGATTTTTGGAATTTTTGGAATTTTATTGTTTTTTTGGGTTTAGGGTTTTATGTATTTTTAGGTTTTTATGTATTTAAGGGTTTTTAGGGTTTTAGGTGTTTTAAAGGTTTTTAGGGTTTTTAAGGTTATTAGTGGGTGTTTGGGGTTTTAGGGTTTATTTGGTTTTTATTGTTTTAGGTTTTTAGTGATTTTATGGGTTTTAGGGATTAAAGGTTTTTTTCATATTTTTAGTGTTTTTTTATTTTTATGGGTAGTAAGGGTTTTAAATTTTTTAGGGTTTTTATGGGTTTATTGATTGTACGTTTTTTGGGGGATTTTTGGTCCTTCTGTAAGAACCCGGTTCTTATTCTTCAGGTATGAGTTTCTACTTTTCCCTTTTCCTTAAGTTTTTTTATAAAATAATGAAAATGTGGTAAAATTACAAATTTTGTGGGTACGGGCCATGGACATTTCCACACATCGTGTACTTCGTCTGTGTGGGATAAGTACACAGGGCGTGTAGGTCTGTCGGTGATGAAGGGTGTAAAAACTGAATACACACCCTATACTTGGTAATTACACTCCGTGTAATCAGTCTGCAGGTGAACAATAATGTGGTGCGAGTAGTCGCTAGTAGAGCGACAGTACACGTTGTATATTCAAAACTACACACTGTGTAATCATGTTGATAGATGAAAAATGAGGCGGTGGAAAGTGGCTTCCAGAGGAACAGTTAAAAAATGAAAAGTACACACCATGTACTTGGGAGTACATGCCGTATAGTTATGTTTTTTCCATTAAAATTGGTAGTAGCCTCCTCATTTGGAAGAGGAGGCATATAACACTCTAGGATCTATGGATGAGGAGGCCGAGACTTGGAGGAGCTCTCGATCGCACACCGGGACTCCGATTCTTCCACTATCGATCTTGTTTGGACTGTGCGGTTCATTTCTTTTATCTTCTTGAGTGTTTTCTTCCAATTATTTCCAAAGTGGATGTTATTTATGTTTGAATGTGTGAACATTTATCCTAAATATACTCCATTATCGGTTGATTTGGGTGGCGTCGTTCATGTATATCGATCATAGGAGACCGAGGTAGGTGTTCTGGTGTTTATTTGTAACCATTGAGTTGATTTTGTGTACCTTTGTGCCACGTTCCCATGTATAGGGTGTTGTATGGATGAGGCCTTGACTGATATAATACATAGAATTGCATAATTGATTTAAGGAATATGCATAAACTGCTGTTTGGGATCATTTCCTGGATCCAGGGCATCCCCATGGGTGTGTTTCCCTGGTTTAGTCGTTTGGATAGGATACCATTGGGTATCCCATGATTATAGAATAATTTGAGTTTTATTGAGAGAAAATGTATTAAAATTTCTTGCTTATACGTTGGGATCAGCCCAGTTACTTGTTTAGCTTGAGGGCAGTGTTTGGTTTTGCATGGGGGCAGTGTTTTGTTTCGCCTGAGGGAAATGTTTCCTATGTCTGAGGACAATATCTTCCGTGCCTATGGGAAACATCATGTATTCTTGAGGGAAATATTCTAAATGCATGTGGGAAATCACTTGAGGGTTTCTATTCTATTTACCTAAGGGTAGGAACATGCATGTCTGAGGATAATGTTTACTTGAATAATCACTATGGTGATTTCTTACACAATACCTACTAAGCTAAATCACAAGCTTGGAATTGTTAAATAATTATTAAAATGACAATATAACTGGTAGGAATGATTACATTAGAGTACTTCCTAGTTTACTGCATTTCATTATTGCACACTGTTGTTTCACATTTTCACTAACAGTTGGGCACGAGCCTTTGGTGGTTTCCTACTGGGATTTATTTCCCAGACCCTGTTTGGGTCATTTCATGGGCCCAAATAGATTATATTGGTGTAGGTGTTGATACGGTAAAGGGACCCTATACAGGTACTTGATTGTTTTAGAGGAGTAGGAGAGCATGGGACCAAGCTTAGGTTTGTGATGCTACAGAGTTCCTGCTACACTATTTTTTTTCTTTGTTGTACTTGTACCTTGTACTGTATTGTTATAGATTGCAGTGTAACATGTTATGGATGTTTTCTTAGAATTAGTGACATGTTGCATTATCACATATATATGACTACTGGTTATCTTTTACTTAAGTTTTCCTTTTCCTGTTTATGTTGTTTACTGCTTCCGATTTTGGGTATGTTTGTATTTTTCTACTGCACTACACATTGACAAATGAGGGCATAGTTTCCCAACTATCATACCTAGGTCCTTGCTACTAGTCGAACGCCTCTGGTGTTTGGGGAAATGCACTTTAGGTCATGTGACTAACCGGATTTGGGGCACCGGTTGTGTGGCCTCTGAACCCGAGACTTTAAAAAATGGTATCAATTAAATTTATTTTCTTCTTGACTTGCTATTTGGAGCCTATATCTAGGGTTTTGAAGAAATAGATATTTGGAAATAAGCTATTCCCGGGAGCAGCTAACCCATGTACAGGGAAAATCCAATTTTCCTCGTGTTGTAATTTTTCTAATTTTTTACTTTACAGTGGATCTGATTTTCACCATTGGGTGAAACACTTGTATTGTTCTATTTATATAATTATACTGGGTTCTATTTAGTTTCAACCCAATGAGATGAGGGTATTCCATCTCATGCGTCATTAGGCACATGTTAGAATCACATGCCATGCATAGTTTACAAGACATGTAGGTGCATTAGAAATTTCATGTTGTTATGACAGATGATGT
Source organism: Viscum album (assembly GCA_963277665.1). Taxonomy (NCBI): domain Eukaryota; kingdom Viridiplantae; phylum Streptophyta; class Magnoliopsida; order Santalales; family Viscaceae; genus Viscum; species Viscum album. The sequence goes on from OY728126.1 coordinate 1,010,612,366, forward strand.
GCTATATAATGCATTCAGTTGTGATAGGTACCTTATCAGATACGACTACTGTTGATAGGGTATTGGTACATGTCACGGTTGGGTTTATGGATGCTAAAATATGGTTCATAAGAAGTATGGGATCTCTTGGACCAGAATTTAGCGGATCATGAAGCAGCCTTTTGTTGTGTATTGTACTATAATGTGAATGTTCAGGTGCTAAACATTGATTCGTGGGGAGTATGGACCCCCGCAGATCGAAATTTGGCATACCGACACATGAAATTATAGAAAAAGGGGTTCTAGAGTAGTTTCTAAGGATTACTGTTTGAAAACCCAAACAACATGGCATGTGGTTCTATGAACACACACAATGTACTCTTCTGTTTGGGAAGAAATGAAAAAAATTTAAGTACAGGCCATGTTCCATATGTACACTCTGTGTAGTTTCTAACCGTTTCATAGGTCATGTAGGCAGAAACACGGGATGGGAGAACTATAGAGGGAACATGCCATGTACTGGTTGTACATGTTGTGTCGTGTGGACCCTGTGTCATCCATGTCACTAACAACGCATACTATGAAATCTTCACTTAAACACACCATGTCACATTCGAACATGTTGGGTAGTGTAGTATGGGAATCCAGCCGTGTAACTAACAACACAGGTCGGTGTTATCCTTTCTAGTACATGCCTTGTACCTCTGGGACATGCCATGTAGTCTTGACCAGTGAAAGACCATGTAGAATTGGCCATGTGGATAGGGAAACAGGGTGGTGTACATGTCGTGTGTGGTTTTAACATGTCGTGTAGTGTTAGCCGAGTAGCCGGCCGTGTCACTAACAACATGGGTCATTGGAATCTGAGTCATACATGTCATGTCTATCTAAAACACACCGTGTAGTGTGATTTATGTACCCAGCCATGTCCCAAACAACACAGGTTAGTGAAGCTCATCTAGTACACACCATGTAGACCTTATACACTCCATGTAGTCTCGTTCTATGGAGATCCATGTGGCTAAGCCATGTAGAAGGGCCCAGGCAGGGGAAGAAAATTCAAGTACATGCCGTCTGTAAAGACAACACGCCGTGTGTTTGGGTTGTTACATGACCAGTGCTAGAAGAGTACACGCCCATATAAAAGACTTGAGGGAACACGCCGTGTAGTTATTATACATGTCATGTAGTCATATTTTGTAAATCTTGGATGTTTTCATTCACATGTTCCTTCCTTACGCTTCCAGTACTTAGTCCTTGATGATCTTAATCTAAGACATGTTTCGACATTGTAGTGTCATTCCACTGAGAAGACCATGAGTTATTCACCAAGAGAGTGGAAAGGATTATACTTCAGATATGGTAGTCCATGGGATAATTATAGATCCTCTAGTAGATCCAGATGCGGCGCCAGCCGTTATACCGGAAACAGGCATGGATGCACAGTTCTGTGAAGGCTTCATGCGGTTTATGTGGACCTTCTAAGGAGCACCACTGGTTACCACATATGTGGAAGAGATGACATGAATATTCTAGTAGCAGCATCTGCATACATTTTCAAGGTATGGCAGACCATAGACTGCGGAGTCTTGGATGGATTCTATGAAGACGATCTTTGATCATCTGGAGATGCCTCAAGGGAGGAGGGTCAAGCTCACTACTTATATGCTGTGTGATTCTTCCAAGAGGTAGTGGGATGTTACCACCCAGACCGAGCATCACTGAGACATGTCATGGGAATATTTTTAGGGAGTCTTATATGACTTTTTCTTTCTGGATATGCTAAGGGTAGATCAAGCTCGAGAGTTCATGAATCTGTAGTAGGGCGCCATGTCAGTGATGGATTATTCTGCCCGCTTCACTTAGATACATCATTTTTTACCTGTTCTGGTGGGTGATGAGATGTTGAGGGCTAGACGCTTTAAGGATGGTCATTGATAAGACATCTGAGTGCTGGTGAATGTTTTCAGGTTGCCTATTGTGCATGAAATTGTGATCTAGGCATTGATTACTGATCAGAACCTGCGGGAAGCTAGTGGTGCAGGCCAGGGCGGTTCAGCACCAGTTTCTGGTACTATTTCTACCAATAAAAGGAAGAGGCAGATGGATTTCTCTCACAGTGGTAGTACTAGCTAGAAAAATTCTTCATGTGTCCAAGTAATATGCTACCAGTGTGGTATGGAGGGGTACAAAAGACATCAGTGTCCATGTGACCCAGTGGAGTGCCGAGCTTGCGGTAAGATGGGTTATCTTCAGTATTTTTGCAGAGTGTTTCCACTAGTGACTAGTGAGATGTGTTCTATGCCAACTTCGCGTGCGGGAGAAGGGCTAGCATCTTCTTTCCAGTCAAGGAATTGGAATAGGTCAGGATGTTCATGAAGAGGCGGTGGTCATGGCCGTGGTATCCAGACACCAGAATCTCAGATACAATAGGGCGGGTCAACATAGGGTAGCTGGGCTGTGTTTCAAGGAAGCGACACTGGGCGGGCATATATAGTGTAACAGACCCAACAAGAGTAGGATCCGAGACCATCCACTAATAGAGGTACTATTCTTGTTGCTTCTATTTTTTCTTCAGTACTTTTTGATACTAGCTCTATGCATAACTTTATATCTGTGCCTATTGTTGAGAGCCTTGGGCTCTGTGCTTCTTCTTCTTGTTTGGATATTATGACTCTATACACTTCTTTGGGGATTATAATGATAGGTGTGCGTCAGTGTAAGGAGTTCCCCCTAGATGTTTGTGGGTGTCACTTTCTGTGGGACCTCTATGTCTTAGAGATGACGAGTTGTGATGTCATTCTCGGGATGGACTGGTTGGTACCATTTCGAGCCATTGTAGATTTCTATCATTGCACGATGAGTTTAACATCACCAGAGGGAAGAGAGTTTCTATATAAGGATGAATGAGATTTCTGGGAAAGATGAGATGGACCTGAGCATCGTGGTCAAGGTGGAATGGTAGCCCAGATTTTGAGTTTATATCTAGATGACTAGGGAACATGTTAGAAGGATTTCCCTCCAGTGGTTGATCGTTTCAGGGTTGTCTTCTCAAATAACTTTTCAGGTCTACCTCTAGAGTGAGAGGTGTATTTCTCTATTGAGATTGTTCCAGGAGTGGAACTGGTGTCCATTCCTCCTTACAACATGGCTACACTAGAGTTGTATGAGATCAGGAGTCAGTTAGAGGAGTTGCAGGCAAAGGGTTTCATTTGAACTAGTAATTCTACTTGGGGTTCGCCTATCCTATTTGTGATGAAGCCGGAAAATACCCTTAGACTCTGTGTGGATTATCATAATTTGAACTAGTTGATGGGTAAGAACCGATATACCTTTCCTAGTATTGATGATCTTTTTGATCAACATCGAGGATCCCGAGTGTTCTCAAAGATTAAATTGAGATCTGGATACCATCAGTTGTGCGTTTGACCATCGGACATACCGCTTACAAACGATCAGAGCAGATATGTTCTATATGAGTACTTGGTCATGCTGTTCAGACTCACGAACGTGCTAGAAATTTTCATCTATCTGATGAATTGTTTGTTCCATTCATATCTGGATTCTTTTGTGGTAGTCTTCATGGAAGATATCTTGGTGTACTCTCACACTCGACACAACCATGCCACTCCTCTTGAGATCATACTGACTACACTGAGAGGGCATCAGCTGTATGCTAATCTCTCAAAGTACCACTTTTGGATGGACCAAATTCACTTCTTGGGACATATTATCTTATAGGAAGAGGTTGTAGTAGACCTAGAGAAAGTGAGAGTAGTAGTTTCCTGGGAGCAGCCTAAGAATGTGTTTGAAATACAGAGTTTCTTGGGACTGGCTGGTTACTACAAGAGCTTTATAAAAGAATTCTTCCACTTAGCAGCACCGTTGATGAATTTTACTAAGAAGAGTGTAACGTTTGTTTGGTTGGAAGCTTGCGAGACAACCTTTCAGGAGCTAAAGGGAAGGTTGACATCAGCACCAGTCCTGATAATTCAAGAGAAATGGATGAGCTATACAGTTTACTGTGACATTCCAGGTATTGGTCTGGGAGCAGTGTTGATGCAGGGAGATCAAGTAGTTGCGTACGGGTCTTGGCAGATGAGCCCAAATGAGAGGAATTACCCGACACATGATCTTGAGTTGGATGCAGTTGCTTATCAATTATGCTATTGGAGACATTATCTCTTGGGAGAAAATTTTGTGGTATTTACAGACCGCAAAGGTCTGAAATACATCTTTAACTCATGTGAATTTATTTTGAGATAGCGGAGGTGGGTTGAATACCTTCAGTCCTTTTACTTTGGGCTTTTTTATACACCTTCAGTAGCCAATGCAATGAGTAAGAGGACTTAGATACAATGAGTGCAGGAGTCCAATGGTGAGTGGAAGCTCATGGATTTGTTCTATGAGATGCATTTGGTGGTGCATGTTAGTCCGGGGTGAACCTATATTTCTTCTTTAGCTGTGACTTATACCCTCCTGGATAGAGTGAGTATGAGATAACTATCAGATTCTTGAAGGCCTAGTTCTACAAGAGTCGGTGGCAAGTGAGGACCCTCCTCCTAGTTGGACGATAGGTGGTGATGAGGTACTGTGAATCCAGGGATGAGTGTGGGTTACAGGGGATATACCTGAAGAGTTGATGCAGGAGTTTTATGATTCAGCTTGGGTAGTGCCTCTCAGAGTTACCAAAATATACCATGACTTGAGACATCTGTATTGGTGGCCGGGTATGAAACTAGAGGTATCTGGTTTTGTTGCGATATGTTCCTCCTACCAGCAGGTGAAAGAGGAGCAACAGAGGATAGATGGAATATCACAACAGTTACCCATTCCGAAGTGGAAATGTGATGATGTCATGATAGACATCTTAATCTGGTTGCCGAGGTCACCTCCAGGTAGTGATGTTGTATGGGTTGTCATGGATAGACTTACGAAGGTAGCTCAATTTTTGCAGATCAAGGAGACCTTCGGTGTTGATGAGATCTGTAATTTTTATATTTTAGAGGTAGTGCATCTTCATAAGGTTCCTCATTCTATCATTTTATATAGGGACACCCATTTTACGTCTCATTTTGGAAGGGTTTTTAGAAGGGTACTTGTTACACAGGTTCTTCTGAGCACAACATACCAACCTTAGACCGATGGCCAGTCAGAGCATACAATATAGGTGCTAGAGGACATGTTGTGTGCATAGGTCCTAGACTTTGGTGTCTCTTCGGAGAAACACATACCCCTCGCCGAGTTTTCCTATAATAATATTTTTCAGGAAACTATTGAGATGGAAACTTACAAAGAATTATATGGTAGGCCATTCTGATCCCCATTATGTTGGTTGGAGGTAGGTGAGGCAGCTTTACTGGGACCATATCTCATGTAGGAGACATCAGAGCAGGTCTAGTTGATTCAGAAGCAAATGAATACTACACAGTATCATGAGAAATCTTATGCAAATTTCTTAGACAACCCTTGGATATCGTGGTCAAGGAGCAGGTTTCTAGCGTGGTTCACTGAGGTTGGGACATAGGGGGATTAGGAGACAGGGTAAACTTTCACCAAGGTATGTGGGGACAGTTGAGATTTTAGATAGAGTCGGGCCGGTTGCATATCGATTGTAGTTACCACAGAGGTATTGGGACATGGACAATGTCTTCCATGTATCTCATCTTCCCTGTTATCACATAGACCAGTCTCACATTATTTATCCTAAGAAGGTTGAACTTTAGGTTGATGCATCCTTCGAGGAGAATTTGATTCGTATTGTTGATAGGAGCATGAAGGATCTCTGATGAAGGTCAGTTCCTGTCGTACATGTGCTATGGAATCATGGTCGTGTGCAGGACGAGACCTAGGAGTGGGAGAGTGATGTACGTGCCCAGTGGCCAGAGTTGTTCTCGGCTTCATCTTCACCACCCTTGGAGGGGAAATTTAGGAATGAATTTCTTTAAGGGGGGAAGTTTGTAAGAATTTGGTTCTTATTCCTGATGTATGAGTTTCTTTTCTTCGTTTTCATTAAGTGTTTCTAAGAAAATAAGGAAAATGGGGTAAAATCCCAAATTTTTTGGGTACACGCCATGTACATTTGCACAAGTCGTGTACTTCGGATGTGTGGGATAAGTACACAGGGAATGTAGGCCTATCAGCGACGAAGGGTGTAAAAACTGACTACACGCCGCGTACTTTGTATTTACACACTGTGTAATCAGTGGACAAGTGAACAGTAAGGTGGTGGGACTAGCTACCAGCAGAGTTATAGTACACACCATGTATTCATAAATACACGCCATGTAATCATGTTGACAGATAAACAGTGAGGCGGTGGAAAGTGGCCGCTAGAGGAACAGTTAAAAAAATGGAAAGTACATGTCGTGTAATTGAGAGTACACGTCGTGTAGTTTTTTTTGCTTAAAATAGGTTGTAGCCTACTCATTCAGCAGAGGAGGCATAGAACACACCCGGAGTTTCTGGAGAGGAGGCTGAGACTTGGAGAAGCTCCTCATCAAACACCGGGGCTCCGATTCTTCGGCCGTCGATCTTGTTTAAACCGCGCAGATGAGTTCTCTTCTATTATTGAGTGTTTGATTCAAATTAATTCTTGAGGGGATGTTATTTAAATTTGAATTGGTAAATGTTTATCCCAGATCTATGTCATTCTTGGTTGATTTGAGAGGCATCGTTCACATATATCGATCAGAGGAGATCGAGGTATGTGGTCTGGTGTTTATTTATAACTATTGAGTTGATTTTTTATACTGTTGTGCTACGTGACCATGTTTGAGGTGTTTTATGGCCGAGGCCTTGATTAATATAATACCTATAATTTCATAAGTAATTTAATGAATATGCATAACCTGTTGTTTGGGATCATTGACTTGATCCAGGGCCACCCCATGGGCTTGTTTGACTTGTTTAGCTGTTTTTCCAGGATACCTATGGGTATTTCATCATTATAGAATAATTTGAATTTTAATGAGAGAAAATGCAAACAAATTTCTTGTTTATACGTTGGGCTCATCCCGGTTACTTGTAAATCCTGAGGGAAGTGTTCTGTTTAGCCTGAGGGAAGTGTTTTGTTTAGCCTGAGGGCAATGTTTCTTTTGTCTGAGGACATTATCTTCTGTTCCTAAGGGAAACATATTATATGCATGAGGGAAATATTCATTATGCTTGTGGGAAATCACCCATGGGTTTTGATTATTTTACCCGAGGGTAAGAACTTGCATGTCTGAGGACAATGTTTACTTGAATATTCACTCTAGTGATTTCGTACGCTATACCTGTCATGCTAAAACACAAGCTTGGAATTGTTAAATAATTATTTAAATGACAATATAACTAGTATGAATTTTTACTTTTGAGTACTTCCTATTTTACTAAAATTCATTATTACACACTGCTATTGCACGTTTTCACAGACAGTTGGGAACAAGCCTTTAGTGGTTGCCTACTAGAATATATTTCTCACACCCTGTTTGGGTCATGTCTTGGGCCCAAACAGATTGTATTGCTCCAAGTGTTGATAAGGTCCAGGGACCCTGTATAGGTAATTGGTTTTTGTAGAGGAGTATGAGAGCATGGGACCAATCTTAGGCTTGTGATGCTGCTGAGTTACGAACGCTCTATTTTTCTTTTCCTTTCTATACATATACCTCGTACTGTACTATTATAGATTACAGTGTAACATGTTATAGATATTTTATTATAATTAGTGACATGTTGCATTATCACATATATATTAATGTTGGTTATCTATTACTTCAATTTTCCTTTTCTGGTTTATGTAGTTTACTGCTTCTTCTCTTGGGTATGTTTATATTTTTCCATTGTGATACACTTTGACAAATGAGGGCATAGTTTCCCCACTATCAGACCTAGGCCCTCACTACTAGTCGACAGCCTCTGGCATTTTGGGAAATGCACTTGAGGTCATATGATCAACCAGGTTCGGGGCACCTGTTGTGTGGCCTCCAGAACCGGGATTTTACATCTTCTAGGTTTTTGTTATGGTTTATAGGGTTTTTAGGGATTTTAGGAGTTTTAGGGTTTTTAGCGGTTTTCATGTAATTTTATTGGTTTTAGGGGTTTAATTGATTTTTAGGATTTTTAGTAGTTCTTAGGGTCTTTAAGGAGTTTTAGGGTATTTTTTGGTTTTAGGGTTCGTAGGATATCTTTAGGGTTTCTAATTTTTTAGCATTTTTGGGGATTTTTAGTGTTTCTAGGGGTTTTTAGGATATTATAGTAATTTTATGTGTTTTTGGATTTTGATTGGTTTTTATTATTTTAGAGTTTTTATGGGTTTTTAGGGGTTTTAAGGTTTTTAGTTTCTTAAGAGTTTTAGGGATTTTAAGAGGGTCTTTGGGTCTTTTACTAGTTTTATAAGGGGTTTTAGGGACTTTTATGGTTGTTAGGATTTTAGAATCATTTAGGAAAGGAAGGTGCAGGGCCAGGCTATTCCCGACCCCCCCCCCCAAATTTATTAGAAAAAAGATGAAGCAGACAAGGGAGGGGAGGGGTAAAATAACCCACAACCAAAAACCATTAACAATCCCAAACCTAAAAGACCCAGAAAACCAAAAATCACACAAAACCAATCAAAGAAAAAAATCAGAAATGTTCCCATCAGCATCTCCCATCCAAATAGTAGCCAATATCCAGCAGCAGCATAACCATAAGCAGAAACTTCATCAACATTCATCATCACGATATCAGTAACCACACAGTAAAACCTACCTCATCACCACCATATTTCAACACCATACCAATATCAGAAACCCCCATCCCATATTCCATTGTTACTTTATCTAACCTACACCACTTAATAGCGCCGCTCCACTGAGATGAGCCCTTGACGCCGAGATGAACCACCAAAACCATCCCAACACCGCCACTAGCACCATCATACCAATCCAAGGTGGAGTTCAGTGTGATGGGGAGGGAAGCAAGAGAAGAGTTGGTGCATGAGACAAGGGGAATGACAACGATGAGCAGTCACACCCCAACATCCAAATCCAATAAAATATTAGATTCCTATAGCTAGCATCTCCTTCAATAGATACTAGCCATGCAACGACCATCACCCAGAAGCCCAGATCCCAGCAACCAGCACCTCCTTTCCAATTGGATTTGAAATCTAATCAAACCCTTAAAAGACCCTAAACATTTTTGAACAGTTCCCCACACCTAGAATCAGATCCATCATCCAACACTAGCAGTATCTCACATCTAGTCTATCCATACACAAAACCAAAAATACCCCTTTGGCACCCCAAAAAACCACAGACCAACAAATTAACATGATTGCAGCACATCATAATCCATCCCACATCAATATCATGAAACAAAGACAAAGCCAAGGAACACGAAAAACATACCTATATCTATGGTACAAACCGTTGACCAAAAGATATAAGAGCTCGCACCACCAAACCAAGCATGCCACTAGTAAGCCGATGCAAAGCCTTCCTAATCCACCATTATCTATCAAAAAATGAGAAGAACCAAAAAAGCACTCCAGACCTCATATCCAAAATCATTCTTAACACCGAAGACTGAGAGAGCCAAAACATCATGCCACACCACCACCAAAACTAGTCACCGTGGCAACCGAACCACCGAAAGGAATATGGAGACGAAGTACAAACTCCCACCACCATTGAGTGCATGTCCTCCATTAAGACCCTCACCACCATCAACCCATCTAAAGATACCCCAAAATAGTGCACCCAAAACCAATCTGACCAGCAAGGTTCCCAGACTACACAAAGTGCCAAAAGTCCCATCAGTTTTGTGACCACCCCTAAATCCTCCCACCCACAAGACAGGATCCAAGAAGGCCAACTCCAGAAGAAATCCAAGCCATGGGTCGCACCAGAGACTCCAAAAAAAACCTCACCACCATAGATCTAACACCAAATAAGCCTTGACCTACCTAGATCTGAAGCTGGAAGCTCAAAAAAAGTCACCACTCATGAAATTAAAAGCTGCCAAAGACTGGACACCACCACCACCGTAGATCTGGAAAGCTCTTCTAAAGAACACCGTTGCTGAGATGACCACCCAAAAGTAGAAAAAGGTGAAGATCCATCACTGAATCCCCATTAAAAATCTAGGAGGAACCCTTGAAGAAGTGCTGAGAAAAATTGAGAACCAGGAGAGTGCACCTCCGTATTTTATCCTGTGGTATTTCTATCTAGATTCATTTTGGGATTTTAGGGTCTTTAAGAGGTTTTTAGTGGTTTTATGTTTTTAGGGGTCATATGTGTTTTTAGTGATTGAAGGGTTTTTATTTCATTAAGGGTTTTAGGTTTCATACTGTTTTAAGGGGTTTTTAGGGTTTTTAGGTTTTTAAAGGGTTTTAGTTTTTATAAGGATTTATTTTTTTAGGGTTCTAAGGGGTTTTAGTTTTTTAGTGTGTTTATAGTTTTATGGATTTTAGAGTATTTTGGGTTATTTAATGTTTTTAGGTTTCAATGAATTTTTTGTTTTTCTTAGGGGTTTAGGGGAATGTAATGGGTATTTATTATTTTTAGTGGTCTTTATGTTTTTTTAGAGTTTTTAGGTTGTTAGTTTTTTTAAGATTATCTTAGTGTACCTTGGGGTTTTAGGGTTTTAAGGGGATCTATGTTTTTAGTGACTTTATGGTTTTTTGGGGTTTTATGTTTTTATGGTTTGAAGGTTTTAGGTTGTTTACTGGTTTTGTTGTATTTTTGGGATTTTATTAGGTTTTAGGGTCATTTAAGGTTTTTATTGTTTTTGGTATCCTTTAGGGGTTTTAGTGTTTTAAGGATTAATGGGGTTTCTCGGTGTTTTAGGGATTGATGGTTTTTATAGTATATAGAGTTATTATTTTTTAGGGGTTTAAGGGTTTTTGTGTTTTTGTGTCTTTTACGGTGTTCAAGGTTTTTAGTAGTTTTATATTTTTATGGGGGGTTTTTTAGGGTATTTTCTTTGTTTTAGGGTGTTTCAGGTTTTTTTTAGAATTTTAGTGTTTTTGTTTTTACAGGTATTATGGTTATTAGGGTTTTAGAGTTTTTAAGGGTTGGGGGGTTATGTTTTTATTGTTTTTATGGTTTTTAGTGGATTTAAGGTTTTTTGGGGATTTATTTATTTATTTTTTAGGATTTTTTTCATGTTTATTATATTTTTAGGTGTTTTGGGATCTTTTTAGTGTTTTTTGGATTTTAACTATTTTCACGGTTTTTAGGGTATTATAAGAGTTTTAATGGTTTTAGAATAATTTAGTGGTTTTGGGGGTTAGAGTATTTTATTTGTTTTTACTTTTTATTTATGGTTCATATAGGGTTTTTATAGGTTATAGGGGGGTTTATGGTGTGTAGGGGTATTTTAGGATTTTTAATGTATTTTTAGGTTTTTAGGGTTTTAGGGATTTAAAAGGCTTTTTTGGTTTTTAAGAATTTTTAGTGTTTTTTATTGATTTAATTATTTTTAGGTTTTTATGGGTTTTTAGGATTTTCAATATTTATTTTACATTTTTTAGGAATTTTCATTGTTTTATGGTTTTGTAGGTGTTTTAAGGTATTTTAGGGATTGTAAGGTTTTTTGGGTTTTTTAGTGTTTGGTGATGGGTGTTTGGGTTTTTATAATTTCTGTGGAGTTTTAGGTGATTTATAGTATTTTAGTGCTTTTATTGGGTTTATAGTCTCTTAGAGGTTTTAGGGTATTTTTGGATTTTTTGTGTTTTTTGGGCCTTTCACATTTTTTGGGTTTTTATGTTTTTTATGGTTCTTAGGGTCCATTAGGGATTTTAGGGTTTCTAGGGTCTTTCGGGTATTTTAGAATCTTTTCAGGTTGTTAAGGACTTTTTTATTTTTTATGAGTTTTGATTGTCATGAAGGGATTTTAAATGGTTTTAGTGTTTTTAGAGTTTTGTGGAGTTTTAGTGTTTTTAGTACCTTCTGGGACTTCTTGTGTTTTTACGGTATTTTTTGGTATTTTGGGGTTTAATAGGATTTTCAATGTTTTTAGATTTTTTAGGGGGTTTAGGGGTTTTTAGGATTTATTGGGTTTTTATGGGTTTTATGGTTGATTATAGGTTGTAGGAGTTTTAGGGTTTTTAGGTTCATTATAGATTATTGTTTATTTTTAAAGGTTTTAATGTTTTTTTTGGGTTTTTTGTATTTTAAGGGTTTCTTGGATTATTATGGGTTTTTATGTATTTTATAGGTTTTAAGTGTTTTCTAGAGTTTTTTTTGGGATTTTATGGGTTTTAAGGATTTTTGGGTTTTAGGGGTTTTATTATTTTGAGGGGGTGTTTGTGGTTTGTCGGTTTTTAGGGCTTGTTAGTGTTTTAGGCGGTTTTTAGAGTTTATCGGGGTTTTATAATTCTTAATGTTTTAGGATTTTAGGATTTTTTCTTGATTTTTGGGGATATTTAGGGGTTTTTAGGGGTTTAGGGTTTTGTTAGAGGTTTTAGGGTTCTTTATGGTTTTAATGGGTTTTAGAGATTTTGGGGTTTTCTAGTCTTTTTAGGTATTTAGGGGGTATTATGTTTTTTAGGGTTTTAGGGTGTTTAAGGAATTTATAGGTTTTCAATGTTTTTATATGGATTTCTAGGGGTTTTATTGCCATTTTTCGTTTTATGGTGAATTATAGTTTTTAGGATATTTTAGGGGTTTTAGGGGGTTTAGTTTTTTATATTTTTTAGGGTTTTATGGGATTTATGTATTTTTAGAGGTTTTATGCTTTTAGGTGGTATTGTGGGTTTTAGCGTTTTTATTGTTTTAGTGTGTTTAAAATTATTTTTTGTTATTTAGGGGTTTAGGGTTTTTATGGTTTTTAAAGGATTTAGGGGGTTTAAGGATTTTATAGTTATTTAGTGGTTTAGGGGGTTTGGGTAATATTGAGGCTTTAGGAGTTTTATGGTGTTTTAGAGTCTTTAGGCTTGATACTTATCTTTATATGTTTTGGTTTTTTAGGGGGGTGTTGTGGTTTTATTATTTTTTGGGGTTTTTGTGTTTTTTATGGTTGTATGGTTTTTAAAAAGTTCTAAGGGTTTTTAGTTTCTTTAGAATTATTTTATTTTTTTACGGTTTTTATAGTTTTTATGGATTTTTATAGGTTTTAGGTATTTTTTGTTTTTTGGGGGTTTTAGGGGTTTAAGGGTTTTATGGGGTTTTATGTTTTTAGGGTGTTTAGGTATTTTTAGAGATTATTCATCTAATTTATGTTTTTTATAGATATTTATTGTTTTTACGGTTTTTAGGGCATCTAATGGTTTTAATGTCATTTTATGGTTTTTATATGGTGTTTAGATTCATTTAATGATTTTATGTTTTTGATGGGTGTTCAAGGATTTAGCATATTTTAGGTAATTTTCATGGTTTTTAAATTCTTTTTATAGTTTTATCATTTATAGAGTTTTTATGAATTTTTATAGGTATTTAGATTTTTATGGGTTTTGTTGAGTGTTTGGGTTTTTGGGGATTATGATTTTTTGAGGTTTTTTAGTGATTTTTGGTTTGTTGGTGTATTTTAGGTTTTTAGTTTATTTTTGATATTTTCAGTGATATTTTGGATTTTAAGGGATTTACTATATTTTAGGTTTTTTGGGAATTTTTACGGTTGTTTAGGGGTTTGGGGGGTTTTAGGGTTTTATGGATTTTAATAATTTTATGGTATTTTATTGTTTTCATGGGATAGTTTTTTTGTTTTTTGTTATTCTTTTGGGTGTTTTATGTTTTCAAAGGATTATTTGTACTTTCTAGTGTTATAAAAGGTTTTTTTGGTTTTAGGGATTTTAAGGGGTTTTAGGGGTTCTAGGGTTTTTTATGTTTTAGGGGTTTCAATGTTTCTTAGGGTTTTAATGTTAGATATGGTGTTTTATGGCTTTTAAGGGTTTTAGAGTATTTAGGGTGTTTAGGGTCTGTTAATATTTTTTTGGATTTTATGTTTTTATGGGTTTTTGGGATTTCTACATATTTCATGTTTTTAAGTTATTTTTGGGTTTTTAGTGTTTTAGGGTCTTTTATGATGTTTTAGGGTTTTTAGGGTTTTGGTGGGTTTAGGTGTTTTTCTTTATTTGTAGGGGTTTTTATGGAGTTTTTGGTTTTTTGATAGTCATTATGTTTTTGTTTTCTGTTTTTATGGTTTTTAAATCGTATTATAAAATTTTTAGGGTTTTCACGGGTTTTAGGTATTTTTTTGGGGGGGGGGTTGGGGTTCTTTGTGACTTTTAATGGTTTATAGGGTTTTCAAGATTTTATAGGTATTTTTATATTATTTATGGTTTTAATGGTTTAAGAGTTTAATTATTTTAATGGGGTTTTAGGGATTTAAGGGGTTTCAATGGTTTTAGAGGGGTTTTAGGGTGTTTAGGGTGTTTTTTTTGGGTTTTTATGGGGGTTTAGGTTTTTAGGGATTTGGGGTTTTTATGATCTTTTTGGGAGTTTTGGTTATTATATTTTTTTATGGTATTTTTTGGTTTACGTTTTTTATGGGTTTTAGGGGGGTTTAGGGTTTTTAGATGATTTTACTGGGTTCTTAGGATTTTAGGGCCATTTAGTTATTTTGGGGTGTTATGTGTTTTTATGGTTATTATGGTTTTTTGGGTTTTTATAATCCTTTTAGTAATTTTTTTTTGTATTTTTTAGATGTTTTACGGTTTTAGGGTTTTAGGGTCTTTATGACTTTAGGGGAATCAGGGGGGTTTTAGCACCTTTAGTATTTCTAGGTTTTTAAGGGTTTCATGGTTTTTAGGGTTTTAATGTGTTTTAGGTATTTTAAGAGTCTTATTATGGTTGTAGGGATCATATGGATATTTTACAAGTATTTAGGGTTTTAGGGGTTTGAGGAACTTTTAGGGTTTTAGGATTCTAGGGGTTTTTTGGGTTCTGTAGGGTTTTATGTTTTCTAGGTATTTATATGGGTTTTTAGGGGTTTTAGTGTTTTTAAGGGTTTTAGGGAATGTTATGGTTTCAAATGGATTTAATAGAATTTCTTGGGTTTTATTTTTTTTATTGTTTCCAAGTATTTATATTCTTTTGTAGGTTTTTAAGTTTTTAAAAGGGTTTTAAGAGGTTTTTTGGTTTTTAGGGGTTTATGTTCTTCTAGGGTTTAAGGGTCATTTAGAGGGGTTTTGGAAATTTAGGATCTTTTAGTGTTTTTTGGGGGGTTTATGGTATTTTTTGGTTTATAGGGACTTTTTAGGGTGTTTAAGTTGTTTTATGGTGTTTGTGTTTATGGTCAATTTAGGGGTTTAAATGGATTTTAAGGGTTTAAATTTTTTAATGGTTTTTAGGGGTTTTTATTTTTTTTACAACTATTACTATTTTTTAGAATTTTACGGAATTTTTATTTGTTTTATTATTTTAGGGTTGTTTATGTTTTTCCGGTTTTTAGGGTTTTATAGTTCTTTGGTGTTTTTAGACTTTTATGTGTTTTATGGGTTTTAACAATTTTTATCGTTTTTTAGGTTTTTAGGATTTTAAGGGGATTTTGGGTTTTTATATGTTTATGGGTTTTATGAATTTTATGGTTTTATGGGTTTTTTATAATTTTTAACGGTTTTATGTCTTTTTAGGTGTATTGGGATTTCTAATGGTTTTTTTGTATTTTTAGGGGTTTTAGGGAGTTTTAGGGTTTTTTTGTGTTCTTCATGGATTTGTTATGGGTTTTTGGGTTTTTCGTTTTTCATAGGCATTATTTGGTGTGTTTAGTGTTATAGTGTTTTTTTGGGTTTTTTTGGGTATTTTAGGACTTTTAAGGTTTTAAGGGTTTTAGGGGGTTTACGGTATTTCAGGTTTGTAGGGGATTTCTATTTTTAGGTTTTTTAGTGTGCTCATGATTTTTACAGACATTTGGGTTTTTATTAGATTTTTGTTCTTTTTGTGTTTTAGGTAATTTTAGGGGTTTTATGGTTTTTATGAGTTTTATTTTTTTGTTGATTTTAGTGTTTTTATGCTCTTTTTGGTTTTTTATGGTTTTTAAGGGTTTTAGGTTTTATTTGTTTTCTAGGGTTTACATGATTTTTAAGTTTTTTGGGGGCATTTAAGGTTTTTTTGGGTTTTTAGTGGTTTCTAATATTTATAAGGGATTCATGGTATTCAGGATTTTTATTTTTTTGTATTTTTAGTGTTTCTAGGGATTTTAGTGGGTTTTTTTGTTATTAGTGTCTTTAAGAATTCCATGGTTTTTAGGTTTTTTGAGGTTTTAAATGTTTGAATTTTTAATGGGTTTACTTGTTTGTTGTGTTTTTTTTCTGGTTTTGGGGGTTTCAAGGTTTATAAGGGTTGTAATGTCATTTAGAGTTTTCTGGGTTTTATTGTTTTTGGGAATTTTAGGGTTTTTTGAAATTTTATAGAGTTTTTAGTGTCTTTTACTGTTTTTATTATATTTTTTGGGGTT
This sequence comes from Viscum album, assembly GCA_963277665.1. NCBI lineage: Eukaryota > Viridiplantae > Streptophyta > Magnoliopsida > Santalales > Viscaceae > Viscum > Viscum album. Next base: position 1,010,628,707 of record OY728126.1, read on the forward strand.
TTATAGTTTTAATGATTTTTATGGTTTTTAGGGATTTAAGGGTTTTTTGGATTTTTTGGTTTTTTGGGGTTTAGGTGTTTCTTATGGTTTTACTATTCTTTGAGTCTTTTTTTCAATTTTATTTATTTTAGGTTCTTTTAAATTTTTATTGGATTTCAATGTTTGTAGGTTTTTTATGGTTTATAGTGGTTTAATTTTTTTATTTATTTAGGTATATTTTATGTTTTTTAGGGTTTTAGTGTTTATTACATTTTTGGGTGGTTTTAATGTTTCTATATGATTTTTATGGGTTTTTAGGGAATTTAGGTGTTTGGGGGTTTCTTAGGATTTCATAGGTTTTTTGGGGATTTTTAGGATTTTATTAATGGTTTTATTTGTTTTTAGGGTTTTTTTAGTGTTTTTATTAATTTTTATGTATTTTAGGGGTTTTAGGGATTTTAGGGATTTTCTGGGTTTTATGTAGTTTTAGGGGGTTTTATGGTTTTTAGGGGATTAAATTGTTTTTTCAAGGTTTCTGTGCTTTTTGGATTTTTAGGTGTTTTGGTAATTTTTTCAGTTTTAGGGGGTTTTGGGTTGTTTTTGGGTTTTTATGGGTTATAGGGGCTCTAGGGTTTTAGGGTCTCTTAAAGGGTTTTAGTGGTTTTATGGTTTTTAGGGGATTTATGGATTTTAAATTGTTTTAGTGGGTTTTTTATGTTTTTAGTGTATTTAGCTATTTTTATAAATTTTTAATATGTTTAAGTTTTTTGGGTCTTTCTGAATTTTAAAAGAGTTTTTAGTGTATTTTAGTGGTCTTAATTGGTTTGGAGGCTTTTATAGTTTTATAGGTTTCTATGGTATTTTTGTGGTTTAGGGTCTTTTATAAATTTTTAAGGGGTTTTTGGGAAATTACGTGTTTCCAAAGGGGTTTTATTTTATTTTGGGGGGTTATAGGGTTTCCTAGAGTTTTGAAGGTTTTATATATTTTGAAGGGGTTTTAGTTTTGTTAGGGTTATTTTCGGGTCCTTAATGTTTTTATGGATTATTATGGTCTTTTAGTTTTTTTACGTTTTTAAGGGTATGATGGGTTTTTTTGTTTTTAGGGGTTTTAGGGGATTTTATATAGTTTAAGAGTTTTTTATTTTTTTCGTTATTTTTTTCATGACCCCCTTCCACCAAAGATGCCCCTCTTGAGTTGTAAATGGTGAAAGAGAGATAATGACCCCCAAGTATTGCCTCCAGTAGGCCTAGGGGTGGCGACTAGCACCAAGGGTATGAGTTTTCACAAATATGGGAGGCATTACCCTTTTTTATTATTTAAGATTGGGAGATAGGACAATTCAACCAACAAAAAGGAAAAGAACAAGTGTATAGAAATAAACCCAAACCAATCTCACATGCATGTTTTAATAGTTCCGAAACAAGGTACAAGTACAAGAAAGCTCAAAAAGTTCAATACCAAAAGAAACAAGTATAGAAAACTGCATTAACTCCATCTGTCCCAACTAGTAGGGTCCCGCAAGGCCCTTGTAGTTCACCTAGAAACCTAAAAGTAAACATAGGGTGAGCATACAAGTATACTCAGTAGGGAAACCGAAAGCTCTCGTGTACAAGTGGGGAGACATCCTAAAGTCCCGTGAGAAAAACAGAATAAACCAAAACCTAACAAGGAATTCCTTCCACCCAACCTCACCATCCACACTCACTGAAAACATAGTCACAACAGGTAGTAGTATATAAGAACAAGATTATTGGGTACCCCGCACCATTTCCCCCCCACTAGCTAGCTGCTCTTCCTAATGGAGAATGTCCCGACGCTACCACAATCTTCCCCCCCCCCCCCCGCACACACATGGGCCTCACAACCACGTATCCCGCCCGCACACACCTGGGCCTCACAACCACATATCCCCCCCGCACACACCTCAGCCTCACAACCATGTATCCCGCCCGCACACACCTGGGCCTCACAACCACGTATCCCACCCGCACACACCTGGGCCTCATCTCGAAGGTTCTTGGGAAAAAGTAAAACATTCCTATAGAGTCTTGGGCTAAACCACCCCAATCGAAACCTACCCGAAGAGTCTCGGGTGTAAGGTCACCTCAATCCATCACAACCTCGGGAAGAAGGAGCAGGAAGGAGCTAGTAACTAAGGGGAAAAACACCCTCTCCCATGAAATGGGAGTGTTCGACACTAAGTGCTCAACATGGGTGGGGTGTGATAAAACACAAAGATACAGATATATATATATACCAAACACTCATCCCAACCTATGGCTTCTAATCAGAGAACTGAGAACGTGCCTCGACACTGCTACTATGAAGCATGCATACAACAAACAACCCCAACCCCATTTCAGTTTTCACGTTTCAACAGAATCAGTTTATTAGTTCCTTAACTACTGGGAAACTATCCACAACCAACCACATCGATCATTGGTAAAACATATCCCTACCATCCACAAATCAAGTTAGGAAAATACAAGCAACACAACCAAGTATTTCTTATTAACCAACCAGCCCCCTTAATTATTATTCCTATCCCACTATCATGCCCCACCATTCATCAATTCATCCACTTTTATTAATTATTCACAACCCATAATTCGTTCACATTCAAACCTATCCCTAAAGCCCCGCTGCCAACCACCATAAACACGACCACACCGTACATCATCATCCCTTGATACCGTTTATCGCAGCCCCACTTCCCATCACTAACATAGAATTCACACCAACCCACAACCAATCCAACCCCAGCCCCACTGCTCGCCCAATCCACAATAACCCACAAAAAACGCCCCTTCACATAAATTAACCCCAACAACACCCACATGTTTATTATTTTAGTTTAGTTCAACCGGGGTGAGCACACAAGGGTTCCAGATTTTAATTTAATCATCCAACTTTATGTTATTAACCAATTTCCACAGTCCATGAAGTTTCCATCCATAAACAGTCTAAAAAGATTGGGCAACATTTAATTGTGCAAGCAAAGGCCCCAAACGACCGTGTTTTTTAGTAGCCATAAGCCTATTCAATTCACAACATAATATCACAGGATATAAATATAAAGTAACAGTAATCACAAACTTCCCATCCCCATTATATAAGCCATTTATTATCTTTATTAAACCGGTTCAAAAGTGTTTCACGTAAACAATAGGACACCCACCCCGTTTGATGCACAATTTAGAGAGACGAAGGTAAGACCCCTACCTCAATAGGTTCTGATCACAACGCTCCCTCCCCCCCGGATCAACTTTAGAAGACGTCCATCGGCATCCGTCACTTTTAGAAAAACTAGGAAAACCATGTTGGGTGGAATCTGGGATGTAAAGGCTGACGGATCCAAGGTCAGAAGTTTCGGATTGTCGTTACGATCCCGTGGCCGTTGACGGATCGTAAATTAGAGCTCGGACGAAGAAGTTATGGAAGAAAAAGAGCCTTCAAGTCTCTTGGGAGAGATCTGCTCAGAGGAATGGGGAGGAGAGGGGTGAGTTGGAAAGGAGTACGAGACCCCTCCTTTTATAGGCGTGAAAAAAAGTACACGGCGTGCACTTTATGGTACACAGCGTGTACTTGGCCATTTCACACAGTCACCACACAGCTTCCAACATGGCCTTCAATGTGGAACGCAGCCATTGACTGGTCAACACATGGTTTGAAGGTAACGCATACGCGGTGAGGGACTACACGATGTGTAGTATTGGGTACATGGTGTTTACCGATTTATTTCACACAGAAAGGACACAGATCCAACACGGCACACAACCGTTGACTGGTCAACACACGGTTTGAAGGTAACACATATGATAGGAGGGACTAAACGACATGTAGTATTGGCTACACGGTGTGAATCCATTTATTTCACATGGTAGGGAAATAGCCTTCAACATGGTGTATACCCGGCGAGGGGGTACACGGCGTGTACTCACACTACATGGTGTGTACTTACAAAATTCTAAAAAGTGCGAGAAAAGTCCATTTTACATTCCAGAACACTTCGTAACCTTTTTTTGGACAAAGTAATGGGCCGTAGAGGTCCGGGCCATTACATCAGATAACTCTTAAAAGATTCTTGTCCCCAAGAATTCAAAATCCAACCCAGAGGAACCCAACAAGATACCCCTTAGGGCCCTTGTTATAACAGGAACCCATCCAGAACCCTAATCATATGTTTTAGGAATTCTTTTCTCCTATATCGACATATTATCCACTTTAGGCGGCACTGACTCGCCTGCACGGGTTTATTCGCATCCTCATTAATGAATCTCGATTAAGAAATGGGTCTTACCACTTTCGTACATTAGGATTTTTCCACTCGAACGACCCCTAAGACCACACAACCAACACACTACCCAAACATGTGGTTTGGGGAAAATTCATTCTCCTATTTCGAGATATTATCTGCTTTAGGCGAAACTGACTCGCCCACATGAGTTTAATCGCATCCGCATTAATGCGTCTCGATTAACGGTCAAGTTTTTCCCTTTTTCCAACACATCCGGGCATAATACACACTTCCTGAGAACAATGAAAAAAAATGTCTCATAACCGATAAGCCAAGCATTCCATATACCAAATAAATAGAGTACAACATCAAAAAAATGCTCAGAAGAACAAATAAAACACATGTCAAAATAACTCTGGGTACTGAGCGTGCATCTGGGTCTCCCACTCCCAAGTGCTCTCCTCGAGGCCGTCATGCCTCCAAAACACACGAACCAAGGGAATGGTTCGTCCAGAGAGCACCTTATCATTACGATCTTCGATTCTGATTGGTTGTTCCTCGAAGGTCATGTCATCTCCCATATCTAACTCTCCCCAGTTGATAACGTGAGAATCGTTGTGTAAGTACCGACGAAGCTAGGAGATGTGGAAGACATCATCAACCTTCTCCAACTGAGGTGGCAGGGCCAACTGATATGCCACCTCACCAACTCGCCTTAGCACCTCGAAAGGTCTGATGAACCTAGGGGAGAGCTTACTCCCCTTACCAAACTTCCTATGCCCCCGTCGAGGGGAAACCATCAAGAACACATGATCTCCCACCTCTAACTCCAAGGGCCTCCTCCGACGAACAACATAAGACTTCTGTCGGTCCTGAGCCGCCTTCATCCTCTCACATACAAGCTGGACATTCTCTTTGTTTCTCTTCACTACCTCTGGCCCAAGAGCACCGGTCTCCCCAACCTCTGCCCACCAAATGGGTGAACGACATGGTCTTCTATAAAATGCCTCAAACGGTGCCATGTGAATAGTAGAGTGGAAGCTGTTGTTGTAGGAAAACTCTGCTAAAGGAAAGTGTCGTACCCATGATCCTCTGAAATCTAGAACGCATGCTCGTAGCATGTCTTCCAATGTCGGGATAGTCCGCTCTGTCTACCCATCAGACTGGGGGTGGAAAGCAGTGCTAAGGCGTAGCTGGGTGCCAAAAGCATGTTGTAACCCCCTCCAGACTCGTGAGGTAAACCAAGTATCCCGGTCTGAGATGATAGTCTTTGTAACTCCATAAAAATGCACCACCTCATCTACGTACCTCTGTGCTAAGGTACTCACCAGTCCCGAACCCTTAATTGCTAAGAAGTGAGCTGATTTTGTCAGTCGATCCACCACTACCCAGATAGCATCATAACCTCCCTAAGATTTGGGTAGTCCTGTGATGAATTCCATCGAGATGTCATCCCACTTCCACTTAAGAACATATAATGGATGCAATAAACCATTGGGAACATGGTGTTCAACCTTCACTTGCTGACACACTATTCATTTAGCCACAAACTCCGCCACCACCAATTTCACCCCGGGCCACCAAAATTGTTCCCTCAGGCTTCGGTACATTTTTGAAACATCCGGATGTACTGCCATGGCTGAGCTATGGAACTCCCGGAGAACTCCCTCAGGCATCCCCTCCGGTACAAACAACCTTCCATGGAAAATCATCTAATGTTGGTGGTCCTCTAACCATCCTTCTAGAGTGTTTCCTTGATCAACACGATCTCGCATCACTTCTTCCTCAGAGTCCACCCACTGAGACTCTTCCACCTATTGAGACAAGGAGTACTGCACCGTCATCTGAAACAAACAACCTCTAACACCCTCTACCCTTGCATCCAAGTGGAAGGCATCCAACTCTCCAATCGCTTTCCATGCATCAGTGGATTCTCGAACCACTTCCTTATGAAACTTCCTGCTCAGGTCATCAGCCACAACGTTACCCTTAACTTCAGTATAAGAGATCTTGAAGTCATAGTCTAGGAGAATCTCAACCCATCTCCACTGCTGCAAGTTCAGGTCACATTGAGAGAAGATATAACGTAATCTCTTGTGATCTGAGAGGACCACAAAGCACTCCCCAAAGAGGTAATGTCACCACAGCTTCAGTGCGAACACAACTGCAACAAGCTCCAGGTCATGGGTGGCATAGTTATGCTCATGAGGGCGCAACTTCCTACACCCATAACAAATCACATGCTTCTTCTGCATTAGTATGCACCCCAAACCAAGTCCAGAAGCATCACAAAACACCTCATACAAAAACCCTTCCTCTGGAAACCTGAGTACGGGAGCACTGGAAAACTTCTCCTTCAGTTAGTCGAAAGATTTCTGGCACTGCTCGCTCCATAGGAAGACCTGGTTCTTCCTAGTCAAAGCTGTCAATGGAGCAGCAACTCGAGAGAAGTCCGAAATGAACCTCCGATAGTAACCTGCTAACCCCAAGAAACTACGAACTTCTTCCACGCTCTTGGGTGATGCCCAAGAAAGAACTGACTCCACCTTCGATGGGTCCACTGACACTCCATGCTGAGACACCACGTGCCCAAGGAAGTGCAGTTCTTGTGTCAAGAACTTACACTTCGACAATTTACCATAAAGCTGGTGGTGTCGAAGGACTTTCAAGACTTCCCTGAGATGCTCAACATGCTCCTCCTCTGATCTTGAGTAGATCAGGAAGTCATCGATAAACACAACGATGAACCGGTCAAGAAACTCTCGGAAGACAAATCTCATAAGTCCCATGAACACAGCTGGTGCATTCATAACTCCAAACGGCATTACTACAAACTCTAAGTGCCCATACCTGCACCTGAAAGCCGTCTTGGAGATGTCACTATCCTTCACCCTCAGCTGATGATATCCCAACCGTAGATCAATCTTAGAAAACCAACCTGCTCCCCTCAACTAGTTGAAGAGATCATCTATCCTTGGAAGGGGGTAACAGTTGTTGAACGTTACCTGGTTCAACCTTCGGTAGTCTATGCATTACCTGAGACTACCATCTACCTTCTTCACGAAAAAAATTAGAGCACCCCATGGAGACATGCTGGGTCGAACAAAACCCTTCTCCATCAGATCTTCAATCTGAATCTGCAACTCCTGAAGCTCTGAAGGTGCCATCTGATAAAGGGCCATCGAAATCAGATGAGCGCCAGGCTTTATGTCTATCCCGAACTCAACATCATGTGGGGGGGGGGGGGGGGTAGAGTCACAACCTCTTCGAGAAAAACATAGATGAACTCTCCAACAACCTCTGAGACATCCATCATCTATGTATCAGCTGAAACCACTAATAACCCTCCTAACAAGGAGAAGAGATGCTTCACATGCTGACTTCCTACCTGATAGCTCCTCTTGCCAACAAAAGATAAATGATGCCCATCCATGTCGGAGAACACGACTATTCTTCGAAAGTAGTCGATAACGACACTAACAGAAAACAACCAGTCGATTCCTAGGATGACATCGTACCAATTAATCTGTAGCAGAAGAAGATCCACACTAGATTGATGTGATCCCAATGTCAGCCCAAATCCCCGGAAAACACAAGATATGTTGGTCTGGCCTCCAACTGGTGTACTCAGCACCAGTGGTATTGAAAGTCTCTCCATGTCTATACCCAAAGTATGGGATATACTGGTTGCAATAAAGGAGTGTGAAGCTCTTTAATCAAACAAAGCAGAAGCAAGATTTTTGAACAAAAAAATCGTACCTGTACCACCTCTGGTCCTGCTGGAGGTGCCAACTCTACAACGTGCATCTGTCCACGCCCAGCTTCTCTTCCTCTCTGATGTCGTCCACCTCCTCGACCACGCCCTGGTTAGGGTTCTTGAGGAGCACCCTGAGGTCGGCCTCCTCCCGCAAAGTCTGCCCTCATAGGAGCATGGTCCTGCTACTGTTGGAAGGGCCTCACCGACAACTGGGGCTGCTGAGGTGGGCATTGAACCTGCCCACCTCCACCATACTGAGCTCGGGTCGGGCACCGACTCTGAATGTACCCGAAACCACCACAAGAGAAAAACTTCGGTCCTGCGCTCATGAAAAAGGGATGAGGACCTGAAGATCTGAACTGGAACTGTTGAGGCCTGCTCCCCACTGGCCTGAACCTGGAAGGTCCCGTCGTAGGAGACCTGTTGCTGACTGACTTCCCCTTCAATGAACTCGACTGAAACCCCTCACGTGGTGCACCTCCCTGTGAGTGAATTATCTCTACAACCTCTTACTTCTTTTATACTACCAAGTATGTCACAAGGGTGAAGGGGGGTGATAGCATGCTGGAGTGAAGGAGGAAGCGCCTCCTCCAATTGTCTCGCCCGAGACTCCTTATCTGGAAAGAGAACTGGAGAAAAGCGTAGGAGATCCTTGAACTTGAACCCCAAATCTCGTACTGACATACTACCCTCCTGAAGGGAGAGTAACTCCTACCGCTTCTCCGAATTCATCATGGAAGAAAGGAATTCCTCTCAGAATTCCTTCTCAAAGTCATCCCACGGAACCTTTGCCTCTATCCTCTCTCCAAGATAGAGCGTCCACCACTGTCACTCCGCACCTCTCAGCTGACTGACTGCTAGGGGAACCCAGTACTCCCATGGAGCACACATCAGGGTAAAAGACATCCCTAGCTCCTCAAGCCACCCATCCGTCTCTGTATCCGAAGTACTACCCTTAAAGTTCTTGAGGGTCTACTGCTAGAACGAATGGAGAGTCTTCTACCACTAGCTATCATCCACCTCTCGGTCAATCCTCAACTGATCGATCGGCTGAATCTGCTGGGCCTCGGCTATCTGAGTCACCTGGGGACAACGTCCAGGTGCCATAACTATACGGTAAACAAGGATCACCTAATCCCAAGTAGAAAGGAAATTTCTCAAGGTTTTATTTTATCTCATTATTTCAATTTCATTCCCAGAACTCCCAAATCAAGTAAAACACAATCAAGATGATGCATGTACCTTTCCAAGTGTATCTACCCTGTAATCAATGTTGTCTCACTTGGTCATTCGGTAGGCTCAGATTCCTTGCATCGGATCACGGGGGGGGGGGGACCTAAAATTCCGTCTCCTAGCCGGTCTACCCTGGCCTATGTCACGCACCATGATTAGCCAACATTGTTGCCCTACCATCCCATGAAATCCCCACTGTGCCTAACTCCAGACTCCATCCTATCTCTCAACCATCCCCTCTGATACCATTATGTCATGACCCCCTTCCACCAAAGATGCCCCTCCTGAGCTGGCAATGGTGAAAGGGAGATAATGACCCCCGAGTCCCACCTCTAGTAGGACCCGGAGTGGCGACTAGCACCAAGGGTATGTGTTTTCACAAATATGGGAGGCATTACCTTTTATTATTATTATTTAAGATCAGGAGATAGGACAAGCTAACCACCAAAAAGGAAAAGGAAAAGTGTATAGAAATAAACCCAATCCAATCGCACATGCATGTTTAAATAGTTTTGAAAGAAGGTAAAAGTACAAGAAAGCTGAAAAAGTACAATACCAAAAGAAACAAGTACAAAAAACTACAGCAACTCCAACTATCACGACTAGTAGGGTCCTTCACGGCCCTGGTAGTCCTCCTGGAAACCAGAACGTAAACGTAGGGTGAGCATACAAGTATACTCAGTAGGGAAACCTAAAGCTCTCGTGTACAAGTGGGGAGACATCCTAAAGTACCGTGGGAACAACAGAAGAAACCAAAACCTAACAAGGAATTCTATCCACCCAACCTCACCAGCCACACTCACCGAAAACACAATCACAACAGGTAGTAGTATATTAGAACAAGAGTATTGGGTACCCCGCACCATTTTCCGCCACTAGCGAGCTACTCTTCCTAATGGTGAACGTCCTGAAGATACTACACTCTTCCCTCCCGCACACACCTGGGCCTCACAACCACATATCCCGCCCGCACACACCTGGGCGTCACAACCACGTATCCTGCCCGCACACACCTGGGCATCACAACTTCGTATCCCGCCCGCACACACCTCGGCCTCACAACCAAGTATCCCACCTGTACACACCTGGGCCTCACAACCACGTATCTCGTCTGCACACACCTAGGCCTCACAACCACGTATCCCACCCGCACACACCTGGGACTCATCCTGAAGGTTCTTGGGAAAAAGTAAAACATACCAGAAGAGTCTTGGGCTAAACCACCCCAATCAAAACCTACCCAAAGAGTCTTGGGTGTAAGGTTTCCTCAAGCCATCATAACCTTGGGAAGAAGGAGCAGGAAGGAGCTAGTAACTAAGGGGGAAAAAACCCTCTCCCATGAAATGGGAGTGTTTGGAACTAAGTTCTCAACATGGGTGGGGTGCGATAAAACAAAAATATACAAATATATATATATATATACCAAACACTCAACCCAACCTATGGATTCTAATTAGTGAACTGAGAACGTGTCTCAACACTGCTACTACAAAGAATGCATACAACAAACAACCCCAACCCCATTTAGGTTTTCACATTTCAATAGAATCAGTTTATTAGTTCCTTAACTACTGGGAAACTATCCACAACCAACCACATTGATCATTTGTAAAACATATCCCTGCCATCCGCAAATCATGTTAGGAAAACCAAGCAACACAACCGAGTCCTTCCTATTAACCAACCAACCACATTAATTATTATTCCCATTCCACTATCATGCCCCACTATTCATCAAATCTTACACTTTTATTTATTATTCAAAACCCATAGTTCGTTCAAATTGAAACCTATCCCTGTAGCCCCATTGCCAACCACCATAACCAGAACCACACCATACATAATCATCCCTTTATATCGTTTATCAAAGCCCCACTGCCCATCACTAACATAGAATTCACACCAACCCACAACCATGCCAACCACAGCCCCGCTTCTCACCTAATCCACAACAAACCAAAAAACACCCCTTCACATAAATTAACCCCAACATCACCCACATGTTTATTATTTCAGTTTAGTTAAACCAAGGTGATCACACAAGGGTTCCAGATTTTCATTTAATCAGCCAAATTTACGTGATTAACCAATTTCCACATTCCATGAAGTTTCCATCCATAAACGGTCTAAAAGATAGGGCAGCATTTAATTGCACAAGAAGAGGCCCCCAACCACCGTGATTTCTTGTAGTCATAAGACTATTAAATTCACAACATATTATCACAGGATATAAATAAAAAGTAACAGTAATCACAAACTTCCCATCCCTGTTATATAAGCCATTTATTATCTTTATTAAACTGGTTAAAAATTGATTCAATTGAACAAGAGGACACCCACCGCGCATGATGCACAATTTAGAGAGACGATGTTAGGCCCCTACCTCAAAAGGTTATGATTAAAACGCTCCCTCCCCCTAGATCAACATTAGAAGACGTCCGTCGGCATCCGTCACTTATAGAAAAACTTGGAAAAACCTCCTTGGGTGGAAGTTGGGAAGGAAAGGCCAACGAATCCAAGTTCAAAAGTTTCACCTCGTCGTTACGATCCTGTGGCTGCTGAAGGATCGTAAATCGGAGCATGGATGAAGAAGTTATGGAAGAAAAAGAGATTTCGAGTCTCTTGGGAGAGCTTTACTCAGAGGAATGGGGAGGAGAGGGGTGAGTTGAAATGGAGGAGGGGACCCCTCCTTTTATACTCATGAAAAACAAAAGTACACGACATGTAATTTATGGTACACGGAGTGTACTTGGCCATTTCACACTGTCACCACATGCCTTCCAACACGGCCTTCAACACGGAACACGGCTGTTGACTGGTCAACACATGGTTTGAAGGTAAGGCATACGTAGGGAGGGACTACATGGCATGTAGTATTGGGTACACGACATGTACCAATTTATTTCACATGGCAAGGACACGGTTCCAACACAACACACAACCATTGACTAGTCAACACACGGTTTGAAGGTAACCCATACGTAGGGTGGGACTACACGACATGTAGTATTGGGTACACAACATGTATCCATTTATTTCACATGGCAAGGACATGACCTTCAACACAGGGTATACCCGGCAAGGGGGTACACGTAGTGTACTCACACTACACGACCTGTACTTACAAAATTCTGAAAAGTGTGGGAAAAGTCCATTTTACCCTCCAGAACACTTTGTGACCTTATTTTTGAAAAAGGAATGGACCGGAGAGGTCCGTGACATAACATTTTTTGGGGTTGTTAGTGAAATTTTAGCGGTTTTAGTGTTTTTTATGGGTTGGGAGGGTTTAGGGTTTTTAATTCTTTAGGGTCTTTTGGGGTTTTAGTGGTTTTTTGGTTTCTGTTTTTTTTTGGGGTTTTAAGGTTTTATTTGGATTTTTGGGTTTTTAGGATTTTCAGGGTTTTATGGGGTCTTTAAATTTATTTTGAATTTTTTTGGATTCTTAGGATTTTGTGTTTCTTTATTTTTTTATAGTTTTTAGGATTTTTAGGTTTTTATGGGTTTTTTGTGTTTTAGGTTTTTTTGGGTTTTGGGGGGTTTCAGGGATTTATGGTTTTTAAGGGTATTTATGTTTTTAGGGGATTCAGGGTTTATTAAGATTTATAGTCTTCTTAGGTTTTTTATTTATTTTTAGGGGTTCTATAGGTAATAATGTTTTTTGGGAATTTTAGTGTTTTTTAGGTATTTAGAGTTTTTTATGTGTTTTAGGTTTTTATGGGTCTTACGTGTTTTTTATTGTTCTTAGGTCCTTTAATTTTTTTTAGGTTCTTGGGTATTTAGGGTGATTGAGGGAAAGGAGGGTGTGAGCCCAAGAAATTCCTAGACTCCCAATATTTATTAGAAAAAAGACACTACAGACAAGGGAGGGGAGTGATCAAATGACCCACACCCAAAATCCCACAACAACCGCAAAAAAATGAAAATAGAAAAACCCAAAAAGAAGAACAAGTCAGTCAACATCACCAGCAAAGTTAGTCACCAAAGTTGTTCCATAAGGTTCACCCTATGCACTATATCCAAGAGTCACATTATCAGAGTAGAAGTCAGAATCTGCCCCTATCTCCATCGATCCCCATCCTGACTCAAAATCCCTATGAAGATTGAGGGGCATTAAGAGCTCCTCCCTGCTTCTATATTGCTCTGGGGTGTGCTGATGCTCCCATTTGTTAACATTGACTTCCAGTTTGGTTGTCTTTGATGACGCCCAGGTAGCCATGTGTCAGGGAAGAGTGCAGTAATCCCACTTCATCCTCCACTTCAAAGGTCCTGGGTAGGAACCATCATCCATATTTTTAGACCTATCTTTAATGATCATATACTTATTGTGATTCAACCGTAAACCATCCTTATAGAAGGGGTCTTGATTAGGGATTAAGAGGGATTTCTGGTTATGGGAACAATCATAAATGATCCCACACTACGAGACGCAAGGGACCACCCGGTCAGGTACCTCGAGAGCTAGATAAGGAGCGGGCACCACATCATCCCTCACCACTTGAAGGTCCTTATTATCTTTCAAAGTAGGACACCCCATGTCACAAACTCAGTTATCCACCTCAACCTCAGGTATATTAGGAGAAAATTTCCCCTCCTCCCCAGGAAGCTTGTTTCTCTAGAAAGAAGGCTCATTCTCAGTAGACCCATCTCTATTGTGCACGAGCACTGACATCTCCATTTTATCCTACTAACCAGCACCATCCGAGCACCCAATGGTTTCACTAGCCATCTGGGCCACCCTCTCTCCACCACGTATTTCCCATGTTCCATCATGCATATTCCCTCTAGGGACCATTAAATCCTCACTGATTCGTCCTTCCTCATCCCTCGCACCATCCCCATGAGCCTTAAACATGGGCAATTCTAGCACATCAAGACTATGCCAATCATTACCAAACATAGGATGAAATTTCACCAAGGGACCCTTTTCATCAACAATGGCACCTTGCCTAGAAACAATCACATCCCTGCTATCAGCTAACTCCACATGTTCCTCCACCACCCCCTACTCCTCCACATCCCCTTCGACGTCATCCGTGCCCTCTAACTCTACATAACCAAGACAATCAAACCTGTTACAAAAGGGGTACCACCCAAATCCAATGAATTCCTATGTATATCATTCCAATTATAAGAGATCGCAGCTCTTATCCCTCATCCACCCCTCCCAAGACTATAGCATCCACAGATTCCCCATAAGCTATACAACCCTCTCACCAGCCTCTTTATGCCTGCTACCATTCTGAGGAGCCTTCACGTCCAGACCACTGAAGGGTGATGCCATCACCATCCCCTATGCATCAGCCTCACCATTCAAGGCTAGTGAGACAAACCCATGGAACAAAAAAACACCATTTGAAGCATGTACCTTCATTCCATTCCCACTTAAAGCTTGTTCCTCCACTCTTCCAGAATTCCCCTTCTCTTGAAAATATTCACTACACAACCTAGAGGACCTCAAAATTTTCTCTATCTCAATTAATCCATTCTCAAACACACTCGTCAGATCCTGTTTCAATCTCTCATACACCTCAGAGTCCATTTGCCCAGTGAATTTGAAAAGCATTCCCTTCATAACAGGAATCCATGTCACAACATCATCCACCATCACTGACTGTTCAACTAGCCCAACAACCCCATGAACCCCCTCTATAACTTCTGCACTAATACCCACTCGTCAACAATAATTTTTATAATGACCTAATAACTTACATATAGAGTAGAACGCAACAAAGGACTCCACTACTACAAGCTTTTTTAGGGGTTTTAAATTTTTTGGGGGTTTTAGGTTGTTTATTATTTTTTAGGGTCTTGGGGGGGGGGGGTTATCATTTTAAGGGTTTTAGGGTACTTCATTGGTATTTATGTTATATAAGGGGTTTTAGTTTCTTTAGAGTTTTCTGGGTTTTCATGGGGTTTTTTTAATGATTTCACGTGGTTTTGTTTTTTGTTGGTTTTTATGGGGTTAAAATGTTTTTAGGGTTTTAGTTTTATTAGGGTATTTAAGGTATTTTTGGATGTTTTTAGTGGTTTAAGGGGTTTTTATTGTTTTTAGGGGTTTGGGGGTATTATGGGTTTTAGGATTTTAATGTTTTTATGATTTTTAGGTTTTTCATGGTTTAAGAGTTTTAGGGGTTTTTTTTACATTTTTGGATTTTTTAGTTTTTTAGGATTTTTTATGGAATTTAATATTTTTTGTGGGTTTTTATCGTTTTTATAATGTTTTTTGGCTTCCTATTTTTTTAGTAATTTTTTGGTTTTTTAGGGGTTTTGTGTGAGATATGGTTTTTAGGGTTTTTATGGGGTTTGGGTGTTTTAGGGTTTTTCTTGGTTTTGAGTTATTTTAGGGATCTAAAGGGGTTTTTGGCTTTTATAGGGTTTAAGGTATTTTAGAGGATTTTAAGGCTCTTAAGGGTTCTAAAACGTTTTAGTGTTTTAGGGAGATAAAATTTTATACTAGTTTTTTTATATTTAATGGGTTTAAAGCTTTTCTAGTGATTTTATGTTTTTTTAGATTTTTATGGTTTTATGGTTTTAATGGTATTAATGTTTTTTGTTGGATTTTATGATTTTAAGGGCATTAGGTTTTCTCAGGGTAGAGAGGTTTTAGGTTTTCAATGA
The DNA here is from genome assembly GCA_963277665.1 of Viscum album. Lineage (NCBI taxonomy): Eukaryota > Viridiplantae > Streptophyta > Magnoliopsida > Santalales > Viscaceae > Viscum > Viscum album. Next base: position 1,010,644,532 of record OY728126.1, read on the forward strand.
TTTTATATTTTATTGTCTTTTATTTATTTTTAGGGCTATTTGGGGGGGGGTCATGTATTCTTATGGGTTATAGGGTTTAAGTGACTTTGAGTTTTTTGGGTTTTGATGGGGTTTTTTGGGTTTTTATGTTATTTTAGGGGTTTAATGGATTTTAGGATTATTTTGGAAATTCTATGGTTCATAGGGTTGTTACGTGTTTTTAGGGGTTTTAGGTTTTTTTGTTTTTTTGGGTTTCATGTTTTGAGGGTATTTTAGTTTTTTTGGTCTTTGAAATTGTTTTTAGGTGTTTTTAGGGTTTTTATGGTGTTTAAGGGGTTTCATGGGCTATTAGGTTTTTATAAAGTTATTAGGATATTTTTTTTGATTTTTGATATATATATATATATGGTTTTTGGGGTTTCAATTTTTTTAATTCTTTTTAGGGTATATTGGATTTTATGGTTTATTATGGTTATTTAGTATTTTATGGTTCTTAGGGGTTTTAGGGGTTTATGATCACTGTGATTTATTAAATTTTTATTTTTTTATGGTGTTTTTGATTTTTATAGTTGTAGGGTTTTATGGGTTTCTATGGGCTTTATGGATTTTAGTGTTTAAGGGGTTTTATGGTTTTAGTGTTTTTATGGTTATTTAATGGTTTTATGTGTTTTAATTTTTTTGGGGTTTTATGTTTTTTTATTTGTGTTGGGAATTTTATTTATTTATGGGTTTAAGGTTTTTCAATGGTTTTATGGGTTTCTAACGGTTTTTAAGGTTTATGGTAATTTATTGGTTTTTAGTGGTGTTTTAGGGTTCTGAGAGACTTTTAGGGTGTTATTATGGTTTTGGGGTTTTTTCAGTATTTATTGTATTTTATGATTTTTTCGTTGAAATGGTTATTAGGGGGTTTAAGGGTTTTTATTATTTCTTGGATTTTAATGATTTTATTGTTTTTATGATATTTTTTGTTTTTTTGAGTTCTTATGGGTTTTAGGGTCTTCGAGGGTTTAGGGGTTTTAAGGGTTCTAAGGCTTTTCTGTGTTTTTTGGGTTTCTTATGGGTTTATTATAAGTTTGCAAAGATTTCTGGGGATTTTTGGGGTTTTTAATATTTTTTTGGGGTTTTAGGTAATTTTTTTGGTTATACAGGTTTTTTGTGTTTTGGGGGATTCTAGTTGTTTCAGGGTTTTTGAGGGATTTTAGGGTTTTTGAGGGATATTAGGGTTTTTAATATTTTTAAGGTTTTAATATTTTTTTGGAAATTAATAAATTTTATGGGTTTTAATGGGTTTTTAGGGGTTTTTAGGGTTTTATTATGGGTTTTGAGGGTTTTTAGGGGTTTTGAGGTTGTTTAACAGTTTTTTTTGGGTTTTTAGCGGTATTAGGGGTTTTAGGGGTTTTGTGTTTTTTTCGAGGTTTAGGGGGTTTGAGGTTTTTAGGGTGTTTTGGGGTTTAAGGGTCATCATGTGGTTTATTTTTGATAAAAGATTTCTGGGGGTTTTGGGTGTTTTTTAAGATTCTCTATGACTTTTTAGGGATTTAAATTTTTTTTGGGTTTCAGGTGTTTGTTTATAGATTTTAGGATTTTTAGTTTTTTTTAGCAGTTTTAAAAAATTTTGGTGTTTTAATTGATTTTTTTTGGGTTATATTGTTTTTAGTGTTTTAATGTTTTAGGATTATTTTAATGTTTTTTATTTATTTTTTATGTTTAGGGTTTTGTATTGTTTTGTTGTTTTAGGGTTTCTAGGTTTTTAGGGTTTTTAGGGTTTTGGGGTTTTGATGGGTTTTAAGAGTTTTTAGGGTTTAAAAGTGATATTAGGGGGTTTTAAGTATGTTTTTTTGTTTTTAGTGTTATTAGGGGTTTTAAGTACTTTTTATGATTTTCTTATGACATCAAATGGTTCTTGTTGTTTTATGTATTTTTTTTGTCTTTTAGTGGTTTTTGTTGACTTAATTGGTTTTTGAGTTTTAAGGGTTTTTATGCTTTTTAGAGTTTTTTTAAGGATTTCAGTGTTTTTATGTATTTTTTGATTTTATAGGGTTTTTATGGTTATAAGGGTATTTGGGTTTTAAAGGTTTATTGGGGTTTAAATTTATTTTTGGGTTTTGATGTTCTTATGGGTTTTTAGTGTTTTTAGGATTTTTTAATGTTTCTAGGGTTTTATGATTTTTTTCAGATTTTTAGGGGTTTATGGCTGGTTTAGGGTTCTTGTGTGTTTTTTTTGTTTTTAGGGATTTTATGTTTTAGTCTATTTTAGGGTTTTTGGTTTTTCAATTTTTTTTCTTGGTACGAGGGATTTTAAGGTGTTTTGGGGTTTTTATGGGGTTTTATTATTTTTTATGTTTTTAGGGGTTGTTGGGTATTTTTGGGCTTTTATAGGAGATTTTAAGAGTTTTAGAGTTTAAAGGGGTTTTTTGTATTTTGGGTTTTTATGTTTATAGGGTTATTTGGGGTTTAGGGTTTTTAGGATATTTAATAGGTATTTAAGTAGATATTAGGGGCCTTTAGTGGCCTTAAAGGGGTTTTAGTATCTTCTGGGGATATTTATGGTTTTTATGGATTTATAGGGTTTTAGAGTTTTGGGGTTGTTAGTGTTTTTGGGAAAGGAAGGGATGGGGTCAGGCTATTCCTAGTCCCCCAAAATTTATTAAAAGAAAAGAAATGTAGAAAAGGGAAAGGCGGGGTCAAATAGACCACACCAAAAAGCCCGGGACCCCCCAAGACAGTGAAAACCCCAATAAACCCAAAAAGAAAATGAGAAAGAAGCAAGAACTACAAACCAACATCTCCATCCTCGTATGGATCCCCATCAACACCATAACCAGAGGATACATCCAACCCCATCAACTCCCATTCAGATGATTCATATTTCTTGAGTAAGGCAGTGTAATACTATCTGATATTTTTCTCCTCCACATTCAGTTTCATCTTGATAGACTGACCTCCCCTATTAAAGACATTTTCCATATATTTGCATGAGCCACTCATGAACACAGTCATTGGAAAATAAGAGTAGTTTATTCGGAGAACTTTGTGTATGAAGATTGTATTTGTTGTCAATAGTCGTCAATATCTGTCAAAATGAAGAAAGACTCTAATGTTAATGGAGATCGTCTGAAGTGAGGAAGCTTGGAGAATTGTTTTGAAATAATATCATTGAATGTCATCTTGGGAAATTCTATATGAATTAAATTTAGATGATTATTGAGTTGATTCCTAAGTTCAAAAAACATGTATCCAAGGTGATATATTGTCTTAAACAATGAAAGAATGGTGATTAAAACCAGATGATGCTTTGCTGATATGTATTTCACAAATATCACAAGTTAGAAGATCTTGTGATACAAGCCTCATGAAGGAAAGTGGGAGAAATGATAATCTCAGTCATAAACAGTTTTGATTGGAAGGAATGATGCTACTGGAAGATAGGGAAGTTTAAGTACTTCCCATTATAATTCTGATGATTCTACATCAGGTCTATCAAAGGATATATACATCACGATAGTGAAGTTCGTGATGAAAGCAGAAGATGGGTTATAGGAAGCAATGAAGTGAGAAATGACAAAGGAATTGACAATCTGGAGGTGGCACAAAAGGACAGTTTAATGTTACACCGTTTTCCAGTGTTTTCCAAATTTTATGGCATGAGAAATCAGGAGATAAAGAAATGTGTTTTTGGAAATGGATGTTGCGCACAAGATTGAAGATGGTTTAGATTTTTGCATGGAAGGAGTGATTCAAGGTCATAACAATGATAAATGGAAAAGGCATGCAGTGTGAGAAAAATTGGGTTGAGTGCATGAAAAAATAATGGCTTTGTGAAATAATTGTGGGATGCATGAAATATCAGTGGGGTGCACGAAAAATAAAAAGGCTGCGTGAAATATTTTTGGGCTGCATGAAATATTTGCGACATGCATGAAATATCAGCAGGATGCACGAAAAATTAATCACTGCGCAAAATATTGTCTTGGTGTTTGAAATAGAGGAATGAAGTTTTTTACTCTAGGGGTGTTTCGATATCAGAAGCTCAAAAAATGACAAAGGCATGAGGTGCGCAAATTATTAGAGCATTGCATGAAATATGATGTTGCGTGAAATAATTTTTATGCACATGAGGAGGGTTTTATGTGCGGATTAGTGTTTTTAAGGCCTAGTTAAAAAGGCCTATAAATACGTGGTGACTCCCTCTAATTTGGAAAGATGATACACTTAGAAAAATACTGAGCTCTGACACACAGAAAAATTTGAAGCAATGAGTAGCGTGCGAAGAGAAGAAGTGTTGTGAAACAAAAGAAAGTGTTGTGCGAAAAAGAGAGTGTTGTGTGAAAAAAAGAGTGCTTCACGGAAAAGGAAGTGTTGCGTGAAAAATCCACTGCTATGCTAAAAATCTAGTGTTGCGCGAAAAAGTCAATGCTGTGCGAAAAAACCAGTGCTACACGAGAAATCCAATGCTGCATGAAAAAAAGAGAACTTTGCAAAAAATACATTACTACACGAAAAATAAGAGTTGTGTGAAAAGTATTTTTCGTGCCAAAAGGTGTTTTTACACGCATGTTTTGATTTTTATGCACAAGTTACCTAGAAGGGTGCATGAAAAATTTGAGGGCACCACAAGCCTTTAATAAGTGCTATTCACTCTTGAGGTGTCTTACAAAGAAGGAGAACCACACCCTATATGCGAAGAAGAAAGAACAAACAAGCGATTGGTTTTCTCAATCCCTCATGGTGTTTTGTGAAGTAGATCCCATTAGTACACAACCAGTGAATACTTACCCATGTAGTGATTCAAAAAGATAGATCCACGAATCATCCCTGGTTCTAGGAAGAAGAATCATGTGTCTTCTGCGTGAAGAAAGAGACCCATGGAGCTATCTACTTTCATGAAGGTGAACACTCTCTGCTTGTAGGATTTATATATACTATTTTCAGGGGTGTTATTTATTGTGTGACGAAGAGACATATGTGAAACTTAAAATAATATCTACACAAAGGAAGAATGAATTATACTGATACAGTCATGTATTGGTATTGAGAATTGAAGAAAGAGATTAAGACACTGTAGTACTATTCCTTATTATACTGTGTCAAATAGAAAGAAGAGAAGAAGTAGAATAACAAAGTATTCCCTACTGAATGCTGAAAATTATTCAGGGTAGTTTGATACATATTATTTCAAGTGAACCGATCTTTATAGCCAAAATAATCACATTGGTATATGTGATTCTAGCCAAGAAGAGAGAAGAAGTTTTAGTGCAGTTGGTTTTTGTACTAAGGAGAAGAAAGAATAAGTCTAGTGTAGTTAGTGTTGCACTAGAGAAGAAAAGAAATAAAGAATAAAGAATTTCTTGCCTACTACTTTTCAAGTAATCAAGTGAAGAGCACTAAATAATTCCAAGAGAAGAACCTACATTTTGAATAAGGAAGAAGACTGTCTCTATAAGCAGTATAAAGAAACAGAGAGGCTGCAAGTTGGGCTAGGTCATCACCAGTCCAGGGAAGAGGATTGTTTCCCACTCCCCTCTAAAGATTTGGGACTCACAATAGATAAAGTATTGATTTCCTAGCCACTCCACCCATGCATGGAAAGGACGTAGCTACTCTTATTAAGTGGTGAACCTTATAAAAATATCATGTGAATATTTTTACTTCTTTCTATTATTTCATGCGACAGGGATACAAGAATAAGAGAACCAAGATCCTAACAGGTCAATAGGTACAAGGATAAAAGTTGTAATTGCTTTAAAAAGTCCCCAACCCTGATTTACCCCCCCCCCTCTCAGTGTTATGTATATCCCAAACTGGTCCTCTCATAGTCCTTCCTAGACCTCCTCTTTGGGGGATCTAAATGGACCCCTGAAAAATTATTTTCCTTCATGTATAAAATTCCCCCCTCTAGAAAGGCCATCTCTATAAGAATCACAGTCATATTGGGGTTCATCCTCCTATCATCCTCCATGAAAATAAATTGATCGAGGATAAATGAGGCTTTCTAGTTTAGGGAGTAGACCCCGCACAACGGTATGGTTGGAACCACCAGGGAAGGTTCCTCGAAAGCCAGACAAAGAGGGGTCACCACACCATCTAGCACCGGCTACAGGCCCTTACGCCCCTTCAGAGCCTAGAAAACCACATCACCTATGTGCCTAACTATATTGTCCACCTCAACTTCAGGTTGAGTATGAATCAATTTCCCCTCCTCCCCAGACAACATGCAAACGTTCCCTTGGAAAGAGGACTCATCCTCAACAAACCCATCACTATTGTGCCCAAGAACCTGCATGTCCCTTTTCTTCATATCAACATCACCATATGAGTGACCAAAAATGACCAACAATACCTCATCTTCACTGTAATTATGGGCCACACTCCCTCCACTATGCCCAACAGTGACCTGAACCTCACCCTACTCTTGTATAACAGACCTCACACTACCAACATCAACAAACATAGAACCTTGCACCTCCTCTTTACGCTCTATTCCATCAATGTGGTTGGAAGTTTGAATGTCTTCCATCCTATGATTCAGACTTTTTAGAGAAGAAATAGGGATCCCACTAGTAGTAACGTCCCCCCCCCAACAACTCCCCATGCACCATCCCTTCATGAGAAATTTCCAGCATCTGAAAGCTTCAAGTCACTCCTCAATCGCATCAATCACCTTAGGCTTCATATGACACTGAATACATGCTTTATCTAAACAAGAGTCATCTATTGTAGTCCTATGGTCCCCCAGTATAACTGGAGGACCAACCCACACATCCTTCAGGATCTAAGTCCCAGGATGTGGATCAATTACATGTTCCACCCCCAAACTCATAGTGGCATCGCTCTTGTCTGTCCCCACTACTAAAACCTATTGAGAATAACAATGGATTTATCTCCTACACCAAACTCCAAAAAAACCAGCTTTGTATCATCACTAACTCTGTTGTGATGCCAGAAATTATCCTAGAGTAACCATGATTTTTACAAGAAGAACAGAACTCCATCCTGAATCAAGGACAAAAGGCTATTTGTATTAAAATTTGTCACAAAAAACAATCCATACTAACTCAAATGGTGGCTTAGATTCAGCAACTTCAACAAAAAATCTTGGATCCATAAGATGAAAAATCACACAGGTCCAGGTGTTGGAGAAAATATACCTTCCCACCAGATTTTTGAAGAATAAAAATAATTGAATGATTTTGAAAGGGCAAATGGAGTTTATTGAATTGATCCCTAGTGGAAATCATCGGTGAATCACCATTAATATAAAGATAAAATCACTATCTATAGAGGAAGAAACATGAACCATTAAAGCTATAGAGAGCTGACGACCATGCCATGGTTAGATCCTCCTCCGATGAAAACCGAATCATAATGTGTTTTCCATCAATTAATACAACCATTGTACAATCTTGAAGACCCCAAGTTCAAACACAAACCTATTAAATGAGTACACTGAGGGTCTCTAGTTTATTAATCGAGCAATAAAAATCAATATATGATGAGACAAGGCTCTACCGAAATCTTGGATCGAGATCGGGAGCAGTGAGTGGCCTTCATAAAAATCAAGAACCTTGGGGAAAATTTCATTTTGGGGAAACATGGGTAGAAAATAAGGGATTAAGAACAAGAGAAAGGATTCCTAATCTTCATTGAGGATCACCGACCCCCCCTCCCGAAGGGGTAAGGGAGAGGTGTGGTCACCACCACTTTCAAGGGGAAGGAGGGGAACGACCATCTCCAAAGTGAAGAGGAGGTGAGACCATCATAGGATTTTTGGGTTTTTACGATCTTTTTATGATTTCTATTGTTTTTAAGATTTCATTTTTTTATTTTATGGTTATTTAGTGTCTTTATGGTTTCTATGGTTTGTTTGGGTTTTTAGAGGTATCATTTTTTTGGGTCTTTTGTATTTTTTAGGTTTTTAGGTATTTTTATGTTTTTGGTTGTTTTTAAGATTTTATGGGGTTTTAGGTGTTCTTTCAAAGTCATTTCGTGTTTTTAGGTGGTTTTAGTATTTTTTGGGGTTTTATGGGGTTTTAGTGTTTTTAGGATATGAGAGATATTTTTTGGATTTTGTTGGGTTTTTAAATATTTATGGTTTTCAGCGTCATTATGGGGGATTTAAATTTTTAGGGGGTTTTGGTTTTTAAGTGTTTTAGGGGTTTAATTTATTTTATGGGTTTAAGTAATTTTATATAGAGTTTTTAGGTCATATCATGTTTTTTAATGTTTTTAGGGGTTTTGGGTGTTTTACGATTTTACTGCTTTTGATGGATTCTAAAGTCCTTTTAGGGTGTTACCATTTGTTTGGATCTTTTTTTTATTTTCAGGGGTTTTATGGTTTTTAAAATGTCATAGGGTTTTCTTGGGGTTTTTGGGTATTTAGATTTTTCAAGGTTTTTAGGTATTTTATTATTTTCATGGGTTTTAAGGATTTTGTATTTTTGGGATTTAGGTTTTTTTGGGGGTATTATGTGTTTAAGGGTTTTTGGGTCTTTTATGATTCATTATGGTTTTAGGGTTTTTATTCTATTTTATTGTTTTGTCAGTTTTATGGTGCTTTAGGGTTTTTATGGTTTTTATGAATTTTTAGGGTTTCAAGGGTTTTTGGGAATTTTAAGGGCTGGAGTGTTTTTAGGGTGTTTTAGCATTTTTATTGGTATTAGGGCGTTTAGGGAGTTTAATGGGTGTTATGTTTTTTAGATATTTTTCTATGTTTTTATGGTTTTTAGGCTCTTTTAGGGGTTTTTAGGACCATTTATGGTTTTTAGTTTCTTTTAAGGGTTTTATGGGTTCTAAGGTTCTTTAGGGTTTTAGATATTTTTAGGGTTGTTTATGTATTATAAAGCTTTTTAGATTTTTAGGTTCTTTTAGAGTTTTTGGTGTTTTTAGGGTACTATAGGGGTTTTAGGGGTTTTAGGTTCTTTTCGTGTGCTTCAGTATTTTAGTGTGTTTTAGGTTCTTGCTGGGGTTTCATAGTCTTTTAGGTTTTGTTAGTGTTTTTAGGGTCTTTTAGTGTTTTTTATATTTTTTGGCCTTTTAGTGGATTTTAGGGGTTTGTTATATGTTTTTGGGGGTTTTTGGTTATTTCATGATTTTTTAATTTTTTTAATTTTTTAGGATTTTTTAGGGTGTTTAGTTTTTTTAGTTTTTAGGGGATTAGTGTCCTCGTTGTTCAGTAATTTATGGGGTTTTAGGATCTTTAGGTTTTTAATGTACTTATATGGTTTTTAGGGTCATTTAGGTGTATAAGAGTATTAAAGGTTTCAGTGTATTAATGCTTTTATTATTTCTTAGGTGTTTTAAGGGTTATATGGGGCTTTTAAATGTTTTTAGTGTTTTAATGATTTCTAGTGTTTTTATGGGTTATTATATTTTTTGGGGTTTTCAGGGTTATAGGGTTTGTTTGGATTTTTTGGGGTTATTAGGCATTTTCAAGATTCTAGGGTTGTTTGATATCAAATGGGTTCGAGGATATTTTATGGGATTTTCAGGCTTTTTAGACCTTTTTGGGGTTTAGGGGTCATATCATTGCTAGGTTTTTATGATTTTTAGGGTGTTTTAGTGGTTTAATGATCTTTTAGGGGTTTAAAATATTTTTCAAGGTTTTTTGGGTTTTATGTGTCATTTAGGTTTTAGAGTTCGTTGATTTTTTAGTGATTTTTAGGGTTTTATGGGTTTTATGGTTTTATGTTGTTTTTACGATTTTCAGTGTTTTTTTTTTGATTTTTAGGATTTTTCATGGTTTTCAGGGTTTTTAGGGATTTCTATGGATTTTTTTTGGGATTTTTGGGGGTTTGAGTGTTTTTAGGTTTTTTAGGTATTTTTAGAAGTTTGGGGGGGGGGGGGTTGGTATATTTAGGGGGTTTTATATTTTTCTATGGTTTTAGGGAAATTTAGAATATTTTGGGGTTCTTTGCGTTTTATGGGGTTTTAAGGTGTTTTAGTGACTTTGGGGTTTTCAGGTATTTATTGTTTTTAAGGTTCTGAGGGAGTTTAAGGATTTGGGGGTTAGGTTGGTATAGGGTTTTTTGGGTTTCATTATGGTTTTTATATTTTTTAATACTTTAAATGTATTTTTTGTTTTTTGTAGTTTTTAGGGATTCAAAAGACTTTATTAGTAGTGTTCAAGGTTATTTTTTGATTCTACTGTTTTTTAATAATACTTTAGGTTTTTAGTGTTTTTATGGGTTTTTAATTATTAGGGGTTTTATGGTTATTGATGGTTTTTATGGTTTTTAATGTTTCAGGATTTTTAGGGTCTTCGGTTTTCTAGGGTGTTTTAGGGTTTTATGGGTTTTTTTGGTTATTTAAAGTTTTTAGGTTTTTAGGGTTTTAGAGTATTTTGGATATTTAGGGTTTTTAGGGTTTTATGTGTTTAGGGTTTTATGTATTTTTTAGGGTTTTAGGGATTTCTGTTACTTTTATGGTTTTTAGGGGCCTTATGGGTTTTTATGTGTTTGGGACTTTTATATTTTTTAGGGTATTTAAGGGTTGATATATTTTTTTGGGTTTTTAGTCTATTTTAGGGGTATAAAATATTTTTTTTGGGTATTTTAGGGGTTTTTTCTTTTTATTTTTCAAGAATGTTTTTATTTTTAGGGTTTTTAGGGTCTGTAAGTGGTTTAAAGGGTCGTTAGGGTCTTTTAGGATTTTTGGGGGTTTTAATGTTTTTATTGTACTTTAATGTTTTAATGATTCATATTGTACTTTAATGTTTTATGGTTTTTAGAGTCCTCTTGGGTCTTTTAGGAGATTAAAATATATTTAGGGACCTTTGGGTTTTCTATTTGGGGTTTTAGGGTTTTTTGGGTTTTTTGTGTTTTAGGTCCTTTATTATATTCAGGGAAATTTAGGTTTTTTAATATTTTTTTGACTTTATATTTTTATTTGGTTTTATATACATTTAATATTTTTTTGGTTATTTTATTGTATTTTAGGGGTTTTAGTGTTTTTATTTTCTTTTAGGGGTTTTTATGATTTTTAGTGGCTTTTAGGGTATTTTTTGTTTTAGGGTCTTTTGGGTTTTAGGTTTCATAAGGCCTTTTAGGGGTTGTAGGGTTATTTAGTTTCTTTTAGTTTATTAGGTTCTTTTATGGTTTTTTCTGTTTTCTTATGAATTTAGGGGTTTTTAATGGTTTTTTGGTTTTAAGTATTTTAGGGGTTTTGAGTTTTTAAGGGTTTTAGGGTTTTAGGGTTGTTAGGGGTTTTCTGGTTTTCAGGATTTATTATGGGTTTTATGGTTTTTAGAACATTTGGTTTTTTAGGGTTTTCAAGGGATTTATGGTTTTAAGGATTCTTATATTTTTAGTGGTTTTATATTTTTAGGGGTTTTTAGGGTGTTTAGGATTTTTTAGATATTTTATGGTTTTCTTGATTTTTTGGGGAATTTGATGGTTTTTTGGGTTTTTATATTTATTATGGTTTTTATTATTTTAAATGGTTTTGCGGTTTTTTATTTTCATTGGATGTAAAGTTATTTTAGGGTTTTTGAGAATTTTTTTCATTTTAGGGTGTTATGTCTTTTATTTTTTTATGAGTTTTATGAGGATTGATTATTTTCAGGGATTTTACTATGTTTTAGGGGTGTTAAGTGTATTTTTTGATTGTAATTGGGTATTCAATGGTTATAGGGACTTTAGGTTATTTTAGAGTATTTAAGGTTTTAGGGAAAACAAGATGTGGGGCAGACTATTCCTAGTTCCCCAGAAATATGTAAAGAAAAATCAAATGCCACAAAAGAGGGGAGGGGCCAAATAGCCCAAACCCTAAACCCCAACCCAACCTAAGAACCACACCAAAAAGAAGTCCAAAAAACACAAAATAGAACAAAACAGTCAATGTTGCTGCAAAAGGCGTCCAGTTCCACACCGAGAGAGCCAAATCTTGCACCATGACCAGCATCCAAGTTAGTAAAGCAAAAGTATGAGTCAACTCCTCTATCCATGGAGTCCCAGCCTGACTCATAATACTCATGAATTCTAAGAATTTAAAAAATTTTCTCTCTGTACCTATCCGGTTATGCATTTCACGACAACCACTCCCGCTTGTTAACTTTAAAATTCAGCTTGACTACCTTGGAGGTGGCCCAAGTCGTCGTGGGTCTTGGAAGGGTTGAGTAATCCTTATACTACCTCCTTTTTGGGGGATCAGTGAAGGAACGATCCTCATGAACTTCCCTCTCATATTGAATTCCATCACTGACTGCACCTGATGCCGCTCTGTTACCATCCTAGCTTCCTGTCCCAGGAGATGCGCCACGCATTTTTTGATGTTTTTTCTGTCTTCCTTGGATAAGGAAATAATAGCATTTATCCTGTGGTAATCCTAAGAAAACCTCTCCTTGATTCATTTAGCCTCATCATGAAGGGGAAATCATTCCCATTCAACCATCGTCATGTCATGGAGCAACACACGGTGATCTTCGGTTGATGGAACACCATAAAAAACCATGGATTTCTGCAAGTTTGGGGCCAACCCACCTTAATCAATTTTGGCTCTAGTACAGGGATCCCAACCAGATCCTTCACATAAGTAGAGTTAGAAGTGAGAAATGGTGAGGGAATTCTAGTATGTCTAATAACACATAAATCACTATCCTCACCATCAAGAGAACCTGGCATATCCCCCATGTTAAGACCAGGAGTCTGCTCCATGACTAGGATCTTCTCATGCCCAGCCAAAATCAGCACCTCCCAATCCCTACATTGCATTTGAAGCTCAGCCACCTCCCTCTACCATGTCTCTCCCACCTTCATAGCATAATCACCAAATATCTTAGCTGAGACTAGGTCTTAAAACCTATTTGATATAGCAAAATCATTCACATACGACAGAAGACTACTACTGGAACCCCCACTATCCTTCCTCTAGTCCATGATCACTCCGCCCAAGGACTGTTCCAGGGAGGCCTCCTGATGGTCATTCCCAATACAATCTGCCTACTCCTTAACTTCCTCCTTCTGCATCACTCTCCTTGATAGTCCACCACTTTTGTAAACCCCATCAATAAAAGACATGTTTTTCCCTTCAACCGTGTGCACTACTTCAATGATAGCAGCTCCTGATTCAAAAATGATTCCAGCCAAATATAAACTGAATCTACCTGATCCAATCATTGAAACCTCTAGATCACCCCCACTCACCAAATATGACTTGATTCAATCAAAGACTCTAGCAGCTGTTTTCTGAGTGGGAAAAGGACTGGTCACTCCCTTGACCTCCTGCATTTCCAAAAAAATTTGATTACTCTCAGCAGATCTAGACTGATCCAGAGTTAAACCACTTTTACCAGTGCCATCATATCCTAAAAACTGATCATTATTCCCAAAATTCCAAAATATATAACAAAAGGCAGGACATGATTCAAAAATCACTGGTTGCTTCAAATGGAGTTCCTCCCACACAGCAATCCAGAAAGCATCAACTAGATCCTTTGAAGCATCAACCTCAGTGAAGGCCCTTAGAGCAACAGGATGGCAGAGGGCATGAGTCCTAATATCCAAAAAAAGGAACTTACCAACCAGATTCTCTAGCATTGAAATTATAGATAAATTTTGAAAGGGAAGGGGATGTTCAGGAAATCTATCCCAAGTCACAACCATCGAGGAGTTATGCTTAAGGTGAAAATCAAAGCTCCACCGAAACAGGGATAACCAGGTTCCCTTATTGCTTCGAGGTTCCATAGACTAAGTGAGAATCAGATACTCCTCAGACGTGAAGAAAATCATGATGTGAGAGTCATCAACCAGACCCACTGTTGCATGATCCTGAAGGTTCCATATCTAAAAAACAAACCTGTCTAAAGTGTCCACCGGGGGACCACTTCAAGAACCTCGCAACCAGAGTCAGTCGATGTATATCCAAATCTTCATTGAACACCTATAGAGAAAGGGGGAGAAACGGTTGACCTTAAAAAATCTTCGGATCCTCCGTGTAAAGCACCATCCATGAGAAGTTTGGTAGTAAGCCAAGGGTTGAGAAAGGATAGAAAGAGTAGTCCTCAGTGGGAGGACCCTCCCCCGCAGAGAGGGTGAGAGGTGCTTGGGCTGCCATTGTGTTTAACCCAGGAGGGAAGGAAAGTATCCATCGTGAGGGATCCAAGATGTTGAGACGTCCATCTTCTCTCTATCTATGGTTTTTAGGGTCTTTAGGGTTTTTTGGTCTTTCGGGGTATTTTTAGCTATTTTAGGTTATTAATATTTTTAGGGGGTTTATGTGTCTTAGGGGTTTTAAGGTCTTTGGGGTCTTTAAATGTTTTAAGGTACTTCTAGGATTTTTATCAGGATTTAAAAACTTTTAGGGGTTTGTATGGCCTTTATGGTTTATTTGGTTCCTAGGGTCATTAAAATTTTTAGAGCTTGTAGGGGTTTTGGGGTTTTTGATATTTTTACGGTTTTTAATATTTTTAGGGCGTTTTAAGGTTTTAAGAGTTTTAGGGTTCATAAGATTGTTTTGGGTTTAGTTATTTTTATGTGTTTTGGGGAGTTTTAAGAATTATTATGGTTTTAGTGTATTAGTTGGTTTTAGGGATTTAAGGAGGTTTTGGGTTTTTTGGGTTTTTGGGATGTTTATTTTTTTAGGGTATTAAGTTTTTAGGGTCTTTATATATTAATGGTTTCTAAGGTTTTTATGGGTTTTAAAGATTTTTAGGTTCTTTTATAATTTATCATAGGGGTTTAGGGCCTTTATGGGGTATTGGGGTTTCAATATCTTTGAGGGGTTTAGGAATTGTAGATATTATTATGGTTTTTGGAGTCATTTAGAGGTATTTATTGTTTTTAGGGGTTTTAAGGGTTTTTAGAAATTTATGGGATTCTAGGGATTTATAAGGTTATAGGATTTTAAGTTTTTAGAGATTTTTAGGGTTTTATATGTCTATAAGTGGTTTAGGGTATTAGGTTTTTTAGGGTTTCATGGTTGTTAGTGTTTTTATGTTTTTATGATTTTAGGGGGTTCATTGATTTCATGGTTGTTTTATTGATTTTTGAGAATTTTTAGGATTTTCTAGTGTTTTAGGGTATTTAGTGTTTTTTAGGAATTTTCGAGTTTTTATAGTTTCTTAGGGATTTAGGATTTTTAATACATTTTAATTTTTTAGGAGTTTTTAGGGATTTAGGTGGGTCTATGTAATTTCAGTTTTTAGGGATTATTATAGCATTTAGGGTTTATTAAGTGTTCTTATAGTTTTAATATATTTTAAGGTGTGGGGATATTTTATATGTTATTTAGTGTTTTTATAGTTTTTAGGGTTTTTTTGGATTTTTAATGTTTTTTAGGGATTTAGGGTTTTTTGGGTTTTTTATGATTTTATGGTATTCTAGAGTTATTAATGTTTTTAGGGTATTTTAGGGGTTTTTAGGGTTTTAAAGGTATTTATGTGTTTTAGATTTCAGTTAGGGGTTTTATGGTTTTTACAGTTTTCATGGGTTTTTATGTTTTCACACCACTTATGAAAATAAAAATATTTTGAAGAGAGCCCTTGATATTTCAAAATCAGAAGGAAATGTTCGAAGAACTCACAGGGACAGTCAAAATACCCCAAAAAAATCTACACAATCTTTCTGCGTGACAAACCTACACGAAATACTTGTGCGGAAAAGCTACATGCCAGAATAATTTCTGTACCCCTGCGTGGAGAACCTGTATGGAGGATCTGTGTGGTGAACCGGTGTGGATAAAAATTCCTTTGACCAGGCCCATATGTGCCAATAAATAAAGCCCTTGGGCTCCCCATTTGAAGGACTAAAAAATTTGAATGACTCTCTTAAGCTCCCATTGCATAGATCATTCGCCAAGATCTCTCAAATTGTCTCATGTAGCTCTCTAGAAGGTTAGAGAATAGATAATTAAATGGGATAAGTGTGTTTTGAATGTCTTTTAATATTATTACATAGGTTTGGTTATCCTATGTGAAATACATTCTTCAGTCATCATTCATACCAGCACAACATACCTACGCGTTATAACTGCACGACATACCTACTCAGAATACCTACACATTATACCATTTCATATTACTGGTGTGGTACATGAACATGGGATACCTATGTGGATTGTCATGAATCCTATGACCAAAAATGAAATCAGATGAGAGGGTTGATTTGAAATCCCTCTATTTCTTGGCAGCCATCGATAATCATTTCTTCCTAACTCCACTAGTGTCAGGAATATCAAATGTCATCTGATAAAGAAGAGGTTAAACATATTATACATACTAGAAACATTTAAATAATAGGAAAACAATAGCAAAATATCATACCAAAATCGTCTCCCACAACTGAGAGATTGTCGGTTTTTCCACACTTCTCCAGTCATCACACAAAATGCTTATTTTTCTCTTACCCTGAGTTGATACAAAACTCTTAACATCTTTTTCATTTAGACCTCTAGAAATATCATCATCATCAAACTCAATGAGTATCCTCTGATCCTTCCTATGATAAAGTGATAATTTTGGTAAATGTGTGCACCCACAGTTACCAACTCTTGAACACTTTGTCGTAATGGGAGCACATTATAAAGATTGGGGGACATCAAGAGGAGCATGTGAATGTTCCTCCCTAGAGGTATGACCAACATGATCATCTCCAGAATCATGTGGTTGATCAACTGATTGATCTGTCATTATCCTTCAAATTAAAAAAAACATTAGTTCACAAATATGAAAATTCAAATATTACAATACAAATGTAAATAGAAAATAGAAAATTGTACTAAGTTACATAACAGTAAACAAGGTTAATATGGTAATAATTTAAAACAATGGTAAATATGGTAAAGATGGTAAAGATGGTAAACATGGTAAATATATTAAACATGGTAAACATGGTAAAGTAATTGTCATTGAACAAAAATAATAGATATATAATTTATGTAATAGTAAGCATGATAATGTAAACTGAGAAAAATTAAAATAGACAAAAACTTATACTTATTTGTTTTAATACAGGTTTTAATAAAGAAAAAACATACAATATCAATAATTTTATGAAAATAATAAATGTAAACAAGAAATAAACAAATGTTACCTGTAATTTTAGGAATGTAAAAATTGATTGTTTTCCCAAATTCCGTCATCCTAATCATTCTTTATGGAACAAACCATGTGATCAACATGATCATCATTATGTTTCGTTAATATTTCCATGGAAGTAGGGATATCACATAAATCAGCATCTTTATCAAGTTCATCCTCACCAACATATTGTTTTTTCCCTTCTAAAACAACAAATCAATGCATATCTGATTGATCTAATTCATAGATTTTTTTTTCATGTGCTTCCATTATAAAAGAATCGGTTGTGTCATCCAATATATTCAGATTAACAACTATAATTCCAAATTCATCATGTCTGACACTGTTGTTACCGATAAACCATTTACAGTTAAAAACATGAACTTTAATTTTAAAGTAACCAACCTCCCATATTTCATCAATCACTCCATAATAGGCACTGGATGCTGAAATTGGGTTCTGCTCTTTAGCACTCGAAAAATTTATTGCTTTTGAAAACACCAATACACCACTATTCTAAACTACACTTCTGTTGTCCTGAGATTTCGTATGAAATGTATAGCCATTAAATTCATAATCAGACAATGTTATCACATTTAAAATGGACCACCCACTAGCCATTTTAATGTCTCTGATACATATGATCTACCAAGAAAAGTCTTTTTAAGAAATGAAAAAAATATTTTGTTGTGCTCATTCAAAATCCACATTTCTTTCTTTATTGGATGACATTGTTTCAACTCATTAATATGCAATGTGATATACAGTTGAGAATCAGCTATGTTATTCAAGATGTATAATTATAACATCTTCATCTGTTCAGCTGAAAAAGATTTTACTTTCAAGCCACGAATCCCCTTTCCCTCATTATTAACTCTTTCATGGCGAGATGGAGGCAAACCTATGTGTTGTGCCACAGCCAAGTAGAAAGTACAAAACTCTAAAACCTCCTCATAAATATAATTTTCAATAATGGAGGCTTCAGGTCGTTATGGATTCTTAACATACCTCTTTAATATTTTCATATACCATTCAAAAGGATACATACAACGAAGATATACTGGTCCACAAAGCTTTATTTCTTGAACCAGATGAATCATTAAATTCACCATTATATCAAAAACAAAATTGGAGGAAAATACATTTCCAATTGACAAAGTATAAAAATTTCATCCTTTTCCAAAATGTTAAAATCATTCACATCAATCTCCTTATTATAAATTTAATTGAAAAAAAACACAACTTCATTATAGTCTTTCTTACATGGATGGGAAATATTCCACGCAATGAAACTGGTATAAGTTGTTTTATCATGACGTTACAATCATGAGATTTGATACCTATCAACTTCAAGTCCTTCAATGAGACAAAATTATTTACACTTGATGAATAGCCTTGAGGCACTTTGATATCATGAAGGCACTAAAAAAAGCTATTTTCCCCCTCTTGGATAATGTATGAAAAACCACAGGAAGAAAAATGTTTGTCTTCCATTAGGAGTGGGATCTAACTCCAAACATATTCCCATTGATAGTCGGTCTAATCTTGTATTCAACCCATATTTTCACTTTCTTTTAATATCTAACAAGGTTCTAATAAAAAACACAGTTATTCATCTCCACGTGCAAGAAATCAATATTATGTTTATCTTTATGATATCTCTAATATGGTAGATCAAAAAATATTGACATTTTCATCCAAATTTGTCTATCATTACTAGATATTTGTGTCTTTCCCAATGTCACATCAAGGTATTCCACCCTCTCAAAATACAGGTCAGGTGATAAGGGTTTTGGAGAAATATAAAATTCTTGTTAGTAATTTAATTCCTTTTTTATTATTCTATAAGTGTGATCCATAGGCAAAAACTTTTGATGACCCATGTACACTATTTTCCTCCCATGATGCAATTGACAATATGAAGTCTATTGCTCAAAAATTGGACATTCTTTATGCACTTTAACACTCTATCCAGAAAAATTTCAATATACGAGGAAGTCATTTATAGTGAACATAAGCACTGCATGCAGTTAAAAATATTCCATTTTATAAGAATCATACACCCTAATACCATCTTCTCATAAAAGTTCCAAATCATCAATCAATGGTGAAAAGAAAACATCAATACCATTGTCGGTCTGGTTCGGACCAGATATCATTATACTCAACATGACATATTTTCACTTCATACAAACGTCAGGATAGAGGTTGTAAATTACCAATAAAATAGGCCATGAACTATGTGTGCTACTGAGGGTTCAGTATGGATTCATTACATCTATGCACAACTCTTGTATGAGATTTCTAATTTCATTTCCAAATATAGGATACTGCTCATAAATTTTCTTCTATTTTGAACAATCATCTGGAAAACATATTTTTCCATCACATATCTACTCATCATAATGCCATCTTAACATTTTCAATCATGTAAATTACCAAATAAACATTTGAAATGATTAATTATAGGAAGATACCAAATTAACATGGAAGGGGCCTTTAAAATCTCTACACCAGCCTGTGATTTTTCTTTCACCTTATACCGTGATGTCCCACATTTAGGAAACTCTGATATAAATTCATATTCCTTCCTATATATCATACAGTCATTCAGACAGACATATATTGTATTATATCCCAATCCCATCGGGCATAGTATTTTCTTAGCGTTATAACGTGAATCTGGAAGATTGTTCCCTTCTGGAAGAATTCCTTTCATCAATTATAGCAGCTCTGTAAAACTTCTGTCACTCCATCTTTGTTTTTCCTTCAGGTTAATCAATCTTAACACCACTGAAAAAACTATAAAATTTGTACAACGAGGATACAATGTAAGTTCTTTCTCAATTTGTTCCTCTACAATATCACGAATCATTTCTTCAATTCCATCCAAGTTACCATCATGCGAATCATCACCATCAGTAGATCTGAAATTCTTTCAAGTTTCACCATGAAAAATACAAGAGCTGTAACTCAGATTAAAACCATGACAAATTAGATGATCTTTTACCTCTATACTTTTCAACTACTTCATATTCAAACATTTCAGGCATGGACAAAAACATTTCACTACTTGGAACATTTCGTTTAGAAAATTCCAAAAAGGCATCAACACCTTCCTCATATTCATTACTCATTCGATTTGCCGTAATCAAACTTGGACTCATTATTACCTACAACTAATATCAAAATTATACATCTTTTTAAAATAAGACAAATATGTGTTTATAAAAAAAATATAATAATTTGAATGTAAAAAATTTTGAAATATAAAACAAATCTATAAATATTTTTTAAAAATTATGCTTGAAAATGATTTTAAAAAGAAAATATAGTTAGATGTAAAAGTTTTAAATTCATCTTGGATCCTTTCTTCTTAAGGTTCATAATGAATACATCCTAGTGAAACTAGATACCAAATTCACCCTTCCATAAAAAATAAATATGATGTATAAATATTAAAATATGTATACACTCACTATTGAAAATTATATATATCCTAACAATTTTAATCCTCCGGACAACCCCCACCCCTTAGGATATCCCCCCACCCCCTGGACACCACCCCCACCCCTTAGACACCACCATTCACCCCCTAGACACCACCCCATCCCCTAGACAGCCCCCACCCCTCTAGACAGCCCCCACCTATTGGACACCCCTACCCCCTTGGACAACCCACTCACCTCCCTGAAACCCCCCTACCACCCTGGACACCCCTATACCAATAGACAACCCCCTCACCCCCAAGACACCCCACCCCCTTAGACACATCAACCCCCTTGGATAGCCCCCACACCCACTGGACACCAACCCCACCCCCTTTGACATTCCCCACGCCCCCTTGGACACACCAAACCCCTTGGACAGACCCCGCACCCCCCCTAGACACCACCCCCACACCCTTTGACACCCCCTGGAAACCCCCACCCCCTTGTACACCACCCCCACACCATTGGACACCCCATAGACACCACAACCCCCTTGTACAGCCCCCCTCCCCTTGGACACCACCCCCACCCCCTTGGACAGCCCCCAACCCTTTGGACAACCCCCACCCCTGGATATCCCCCACCCCTCTAGTCAGCCCCCCCCCCTGGACACCACCACCTCTCCTGGACACCACCCCCACCCCTACCCCCTTGGACACCCCAGATCCCTGGACAACCCCCCAAACACCCTGGATATCCCTGCCATGGACTCCCACAGTCCCTTGGACAACCCCAACCCCCTACGACACCCCCACCCCCTTGGACCCCCCCCCCCCACACACACACTCACCCATAGACTTCCCCCCACCCCACCTCCATGGACACCCTGGACACCCCCAACCCTCTAGACAACCCCATGAACCCTACAAACAACCCCCACCCCTCTGGATAGCCCCTGGATATCCCCCACCCCTCTAGATAGCCCCCACCCCTTGAACACCCTACCCCCTTGGACAACCCACTCAACTCCCTAGACACTACACCCACCCCCAGAACACCCTTATCCCTTGGAAAACCCCTCATCCCCCTCATCCCTCTTGACACTAGCACAACCCCCCTGGACACACCCAACCCCCTTGGACATCCCCTGCACCAACCTAGACACCACCCCCACCCCCACCCCCTTTGACATCCACTACACCCCCTTAGACACCCCAACCCCCCTGGACAACCCCCACACCCCCTGGACACCACCCCACCCCCTTTGAAAACCCCTCGACATCCCAACCCCACTAGATAGCCCACCCAACTCCCTAGACACCCCACCCACTTGCACACCCCACCCCCTTGGAAACCCCATATACGCGCACACACATTATAGAACACAAAAAAATCATAAACATGCATGATACCTCTTCTATAGTTTTATTTTACCAGAATATAATTTATCATGGTATAAATGAACACTATTAAACTTACCATGATAGCAAGAACAATAAAAAATAACAGATCCAAAAATTAGGTTAGGGCATCACGAAAAATAAAAACTGAAAACAAGTCATGTGAGTCTTAATTGAGTGTTGTGAGTAGACCTGATAGATCTGATGATAATAAATATGAAGAATGATGTTGAAAAAAAGAGGCTAGAGGACATGACTTTGAAAAATAATTTCTAGGTTTTCCACGTGAGAGAGATGAGTTGTAGGTCAACCGATGGAAGAAAACAAACTGACTGAATACGGGGTGTGATAGATCATTTAAAAGACTTATGACATATATTATTTAATAACCGACATGGTAAAATATTTTTTCTAATTTTTATAACATAGGTTATTTAATAACCGACGTAGAAAACAATTTATCACATCATTTATAAAATAACTGTGGTGATAAATGTCGATTTATCATGTCGATTATTTGGATAACCGACGTGATAAATTGCTGAGATTAGCTTTATCATGTCTGTTTTTTATAACATACGTGAGAAAGTGCCAATCTTTACTTTATCAGGTTGATTATTTTATAACCGACGTGATAAATTGTGCCAGATTCGATTTTCACCTCAGTTATACAATAACCGACGTAAAAAATCTAATCTCCATATATTTTACGTCGGTTATAAAATAACTGTTAAAAAATGGATCCTGATTGATATATCACGTTTGTTATAAAATAACTGATGTGATATATCAATTATTAATGTTTTGCACGTCGGTTATATAGAACCTATGTGAAAAATGCCAACGTGTTAAACATTTTTCCACTAGTGCATACAACACTTTTTTATAGAAATGGCTTTCCTCTATATGAAATATGCCAGTGTAAAATAGAAAATTCATTTATAAAATTCATTTCCTTGATAAAACCACCCACTGTGGTCTTAAGTCACCCAATTCTTATTTTCCCTATCAAAAAACAGCAAAATGTTAAACCTTAAAAAACTATGCTGCCTGACTGTGTAGCACGTGACCTTTGGAAGCCTTGCATAAATTGCCTATATAATAGACCTCTCGGTAAAACTATACCACAATTTGGATATGTGGAATAAGCCCCAGTTGGCCCTTCATAACACAACACCCATAATGGGTTTTTCAAATAATAGTAACTTCATTCTTGAAAGAGACTCCCCTTATATTGATATTGGTTTTAAATTTGATGGCCATAAAAATCATTGCTCAAGATTCCCTTAGAAAATATATAAATAATATTAAAGAAATTCATAGGCACAGATCATTTTTGGGATCTATTTCAATGTTTATGGTCAAAGATATTGTTTCTTCTAGAAATAGGGATGACCTTGTTTGTTTAAGGTTCAATATTTCCAATCAGTTTCTAACAGGTTTATTCATATAACCTGAAATGTCCAATGATTCTATATCCATTTAGACCTACATTCCAAAGGTAGTTTCTCTTTATTTGTGGACTGACGGGGCATAATAATTTGCATTGGTCGATAGGATGGAAGGTCAGACTCATCAAACCCTTTTGGGGGGAATTATTGTCTACTCTGTGACTCTCTTATTGATTTAAGTTACGTTTATGAATCCTTATTAATTTACCAAGCATAAAAATGAGTCTTTCCTTTATATTATGCAATCATTTATTGATAAGTATGGTATTTAGAGAATATTTTATATGTAATTGAGGTTCTTCATCAATAGAGAACCATCTATATGTGTTATAGATTCTTAGTCAATGGTATCGTTCAATACATTATATAGAAATCTCTTGGTCACTATGATGACCATACTGGTTATAAAGCCACTCAGTGGGGCACTTGAAGTTTATTGTCAATCAGAAATATATGGATTATTTTAGAGTTGGGATCATTCCCACAGATGGGTTACCTACATATCCTTGTTAAAGAGGAATCAGAACCCACGTAGTTCGAGAATTAAGATATTGTTTAACATCATATGGGACAGATGATAATTAATGGGTGATGGGATTGAACCATAGAAATACTTCCTACATACTCTACTTTTAAGTTAGAGATCAAAGTCCATTTAGTTCGATTAAGAATTGTGGGGCTTATGTATGATTAATTGCCTAAAGAGACATGTCGTGGTTACTTTTACACTCTATGCTCAGGTGATTCATACTCGGTGTGAGAAACAAGAGGTATCAGTAAACCTGACGATTTGTTCCACAAAAGATGTAGTCACAAGGAATGATATTGGGATTATTTATGTGTGACTGGCCATGTAGGTGAAGACTAGTATTTACATCGAGAAAGAATCCTAAGAACAAGGTCCATAAAGATATTCAGGCTTTATGGAGATTTCCATACTCTTACTTGGGGCTTACTCTTAAAAAAGATGCCCAAATTAGAGGGGACATGGGTCTTACTCCTAGGAAGAATTCCCATTAATAGGGTCCATAAATGTATTTGTGCTTTATGAGGATTTAGATTCTAAATTTGGGGCTTACTCCTAAGGAGGATGCCTAGATTAAGAGGGACATTAACTTATGATTGGGGCTTACTCCTGAGAAGGATTCCCATGGTAAAGGAGACTTATGAGTGGGGATTACTTTTGATAAGGATTCCCATATCAAATATTCTTTCATCTTGAGGTATGAGGTTCAATGAAGGGAACCTCTAACCATAGCTATATAAAGTTATATAAATCACAAGGTTTTGGGAGATATTACACAGAACTCCTTTCAGATAAGGATGAAAACAATGAAACCACGCCACAAGTGGCTTTGAAGAGGGTTTTGAAGGCTAGATCTTGAAGAGGAAAGGTTTATTTGGATAAAATTGGGGAATAGGTAATAGGGGAACCCAAAAAAAGGCAGTAGTGCAAGTCCTGTTTGGGCGTACAAGTCCTGGTCGGGTGCGCAAGTCCTAGTCGCGCAAGTATACTTGCGCGACATGAGTTCACTTGGGTGACAGAGAACCTGTAGGGTAATACTTGGGTGAGACTTGGCTCAAGGCCTTAATATTATCCCTAGATGCTTTCAGATATGTGGTGCGCAAGTTTTCTTGATAGGGAAAAGTGGTGCACAATTGTCTTCACTTCCCTTAAGGGCTGGACACTTAGGCGCACAAGTATTGATAAATTCTATTACATAGGCCTTATTCTTCCACTTTAGAGCTTCCATTCTAGGTATGTAATTACATTAGAAGTGTTCGGAAGACTTGAAACAGAGTCCTGGGCGACCAGAGATTCAATCTGAGTTTTGGATTTTTCGTCCACGAAATGGGGGGACAACAGTGGGTATTTATAGGAAACCTGAGGTTTGGGTCAAATTTCACTTAGGGAACATAAGTGACTTGCGCGCCTTATGCCTGGTGCACAAGTGTCCTACGCGCACAAGGCTGTAATGCTGGTATACTTGCACACCTTAATGCCTAGCCAATATTTGATGAATCTTCCCTCTTTTTGCTTGAGGTACTCCCCTTAGTCAATCTTTGGACACTGTGACAGAACGAAGCATAAAAAAAAGTCCCCCATCAGATTTGGATCCGAAAAAGGGAAGAGGATTTGACTCTGAGGTAAATAAGAAAACCAAGGATTTTTGGTACACAGGTTTTGAGCGCGCAGGTATCGGCGCGCGGGTGCGAGGCGTGCAGGTTACGGCGTGCAGGGGTACTACTTCGCCTATAAATATGCGGGCATCACTTTGCAAAAAGCATCCAACTTCAAACACTTCTGAGATCTGGGCATGAAAGTAGCTTGGCTTTCACTCGTTCATGCTTCTGTTCATTACGTCACACTTTTTCAGTCTGTTTTGGACTTGCGCGCCAGTACTAGTGCTGTAAAACATGCGCAACTAACTT
The DNA here is from genome assembly GCA_963277665.1 of Viscum album. Classification (NCBI taxonomy): domain Eukaryota; kingdom Viridiplantae; phylum Streptophyta; class Magnoliopsida; order Santalales; family Viscaceae; genus Viscum; species Viscum album. The sequence continues at coordinate 1,010,670,237 of OY728126.1, forward strand.
AGACTTGCGTGCCAATATTAGACCTGCACGCCTTAATGACTTAGACATTTTTTTCAATTTCATCACATATTTTATGAAAATCCAAATTACTTAAAAGATAATTATTCGATCTTTTTGCAGATTCAATGGATCCCAAAATAATTGGATCGGCTGATGAGTTGGTTAGCAAGAGAATTTATGACATGATGAACATCATTGGCCAAGATTAATATGATATATGCGACAGAACTCTCCCAAATTTGGCCATGTACTTGAAGAAGTATCATCTTAATTTCATAGAGAGCATTTACTTGACTCTATATGGCCATGATCATCTACAATGAGTCAAAGTTCTAGAGCCAAAGAACTATCTCCCACATTCTTGGTTTCAAACTTACAATAAATTTTCTTCAGAAACGTTTCAGTTGTAAGATCATTTTTTAATTCTGGAATAGTGGATAAGGGGTACATAATGCATCATAGCCGTTGTGCCCCAGATCTGAAACCTCAGAAGCTAGTGTTACAACCGCATTGTTATCCCTAAATCTTCCTAAATTCTCATATGGATCAATCCAAAGGCTAGAAGAAGAGTTAGCACTTCCGTCCTGGAGGAGGTGTGAAGCTGACTTGGATGTGGGAATATTGGGTGTGACAAAATTGCACTGATTTTGTTGAATATCTGAAGGGAGCTGCAATATATGAAGGTTTCTGGGCTGGGTAGACATATGTCTATAGAAATGATAACTTTGTGCTGGAGATAATCAGCCATTAGAGCCCAGAAACCAATTCATTCTATCTGACTCATGGAGAAGTAGGAATTAGTTTGTAGGATGTCTACAAGATCTCAGGGGATCCAATTTTGGGTGATATGTATGATGAATTCACCCCCCCCCCATGGCTACGTGGAATGATTTGGAGAATACTTCGGCTTTGGCTCGAGAATTATTGAGAATTTTCCACAAGCTCAAGAATTAAAAGACCACTAAAACTCATTCTAGAAAGGATATTCATCCAGAGGAGTGGATGGATATGTTTCTTATCAAGAAGAAGAAGAAGGCGGACACCTGTACTCGTCCTACCAACTGAACCTGAATAGAGAATAGGGGTGCTCCTGGAATATTCTGGCCAGCCCTAGAAGCATGAGAATTTGAAAAGTTGGGGTATGAAGTGGATCAAAGAATCCTAGAAAACATCCATCTGGAGGGCTTCTTAGACTTGTGGCTCGACGTTTATCTTATGCCAATTAAGGATTCTAAGGAAGGCATCAAGCCAGGGACCATCATTGTTGCAGCCAAGTTGGTTGAGATGAAAATGTTTTGGTTGGCCTCCCCAATTTTGGAGAAGATTCACAGCAGCTTACTCCATGTCTATATGGGTAAGTATCCTTTCAGAATAGTGGGACCATTCCATGTTTTGTGGGGATGGTTCACCACTCACATCAAGACATACTCTGTACAGAGTAGACTATAGGTTCCTGAAAGTTCTTTCAGGCCATTAGTGCAGGCATATTCTGGATTTTTTTTTGTTGTCCCTAAACCCCTATGATATTAAGGTGAGGATGAGCATGTTCAAGGAATTCCATTTCGTTCCTTATGGAAACCCGCCAACCAGGCGGTTTGTTGATGATGGAACATCTAGCCTGGAATTGAGGTCTTACATTCTAGCTTGCAGAGATGGTGTATTGGCCACCAAAATTGACAGAGAGATTATATGCAAGACCTATGCTCCACATCAATTTGTATGCCAATTCATGTGTCTGCAGCAGATTGTTGTATCCACTCTTATGCATGTCAGGTTAGAGCAGCATCCAATGGTTTACCAACAACTTTGGTTGCTGACAGCCATGTAGAAGATCGGGGTAGTGTCTCATCTACTAGTTGCTGGATCGGGGAGTCACTTGACTACATGGTATGCCTAGAACTAGGTAGCATCATACCCCAAATGGGTACTGGATCATTTAGTTCCTCAGGTGGGGACAAAAAAGAGAATTGTTAGGAAAGAAACCCTTCGTCTAGAAGGTGACTCCTCCTCACCCAGAACTAATTCACCGGGTTCCTCACCTGGGGCTGATTCACCAGATTCCCAGGATGGGTATGATGAGGCACGACATGCTTCAAAGCAGCCTCATGCCATATATAATCCTCTTGAAAGAGTTAAAATACCTACTATATCTACTCTTTATGAGTTATAAAATTGAGGGAAATTAATTGCCACTATTTTATAGAGCAACAAGTTTCATTTTCTTATTCTTTATCTATGATTGCAGGAGCTAGGAAGAAGTTGAAGTCCATGATTATAGGACCCTCCTCACAGACTTTTGGTACACATGCTGAATATTTATGACCAGAGGTTGTCCATACATGGCAGTGTTTATATTGCGATGCTAAAACCACCTTCTTCGACTTATGTGAAGGGATACATGTACCTGGAGTAGGGATTCTTCGGGAATCTATTGATATCTGTTTCGAGGATAAGCCTGATGAAGTGCGGGCTTACATCAGAGATATGGATATGCTCATATATTCCACTGATGATTCCATTCCTATCACCAAGAGGGTGAAGGAAAATGATAGATTTTGGAACCCCTGGTGGGATTGGTGCTTCTGTAGATGAGGAGTGGCATAATAACATGACTCTTGAAGATGTAAGTCTCTTTCCTAATTTTCATTGAAACGTGATTTTAGTTAAAGATTTGTTACTCAAGGAAATTACTTTACTCATCCTACATTTTGTAAAGAAAGGAACTGCTGTGGTTCCTTCACCACAGAATATCCCTTGTGGTACTTCCATCAGTGCTAATGAATCTTCTCATGAGCTGGGTGAGGTATCTCCAGGCTGGAATGCCACGGATGAGGAGCTAGACAAGGTTTTTCATTCTCCAATTCCTTTATTTGGAGGTGATGATGTCAACACACCCAAAAATCCAAAGAAGCAAAGGAATAAAAGGAAGAAGTCCACCAATAAACACTTCACCAATAGTGGTAAGTCTGTTGGATAATCATGAATCCTAACTCGTGAAAAGATTGCTTATATTTCTTGGGATTATAGTGGCTTCCTCAGCTTCCCCTTTAAGGGAGAGGATTGACCCTCTGAGGACGACGGAGGGTGCTGGTGAACAATCACAAATTAATGCTGACTTGACTACTCCTAAAGAAGAGCCAGTGTCTGTTCCCAATACTTCTCCTATTTCTACTGCAAGGAGAGAAGAGCCTTCTTCTGGTAAATTAACACTACTTCATAGAATGTTGAATGAAAACATCAACTGACTTCAATTCTATGATACTTTAGGTTCAACACATGCACGAGAACATTTATCCACCACTAGAGCTGATTCCATAATTTTCACTGAAAAAGCTGTCTAGGGTTAGAGGCCGCAGGATGAGGGTCACCAGGAAGAAAAATAAAATACTCCCATTGGTGAGACAAACCCGGAATCTAAGTTATCACTGGATGAAATGATGAAACATGGCACAACATTTGATGAAATTTTAGATCATGCTAAATTTCTATGTGATTTAGAAGATTTTGGGTGTGAGTGTTATCCTTCATCCATTTAAAAATTTCTTATTACATCTTTGACCATGATTGGTTGAAATGTGCAGTTCCATCTAAGAAAGATGCTAACATGCCAATGCCTGAAGGGGGTAGAGACAACCCTATTATTGCAGTGATGCTAGATCAAGTGGAGCTTAACCCAGCAGAGCTTCCTACAACCCGTCTTTAAAATTATGTTGAAGCTAGTAAATATGGGGAGGAGCCTTCTCATGATGCTGATCTACCATTGGGTAAGAGATAATAATATTTGTGGTTGTACTTAATTTTCAAGGCAACCAATCAAATTTTTTTATCCTTTTGAAACTAACCAAAGATTTCCATTGACTATTCAGGGCCATCAATTTTAGTGGCTAATTCCAGAGGTGAAGCCTCATCCTCAACCCCAACGAGAGTAGAAAGTGACGTAACTAGGGTTAGGGGGAAGGAATAGAACATGGAATTTATTTATTTGCATCAATCCTGGACTATATTACCCCCTGTGATAGTGATTTTGAATTAGACCTCGAGGTACAAAAGGCGCTCCAATTCTCACATCGCAAGGCATGGAAGAATATATGGAAGATCATATCTAAAGTTCCCCTTGAAGATCTGTCTTAAAAGATCCCGTGACTGTCATCCTTGTTCGTCATGCTGGGACTTGGAGGCTTTTTTATATCAAGAGATCAATGCTGCGGTGAAACAAGTAATCTTAAGGAGGGAGTAGGAGAAAAAGTACCATAAAGATCTGACCAGAGCAAGGATGTTGACCAATATCAGCAAATTTGAGGCTGTTGTGTCCTGAGCTGAGGCTGATCATGCTGTAAAGTTAAAGGAACTGAAGCATAAGATCAACGAGAAAGTTGTCCAATAGATGCACCTTCAGCAACAGTTAGATGTTGTTACTGGGGAACTTGACCAGCTTAACAATTAACTAGAAGGAGTTCAAACGAATGGTATGAAAGCCATTGTAGATGCGAAGAGAGCACTCCATCATGATGAAAAGAGTGATGCTGGTCAAGTGAATGAACTTCAAGTGGTTGATGATGAGGCTCAGGATGCTGTAAATCAAATGAAGATTTATATTGAAATCTTATTGTAATTCTTGAAAAGGGGAAGAGACTCCAGTATGTGGATGTCCTTCTAACTCTTGTGCATCAATTAAAAATACTTTCATCTTTAATCATTTGTGCATTCATTCTCTTGCTACTTTCTTTAAATTTTTACCTAATCCAATGGGCCTAGTAAGCATAGTTTGATTTTTTTTCTTGGGTGATACAAACAAACCCACAAACTTTGCATCTTTTAATTTCTCAATATTACCTAAATCATACAGAATGTATGTTTAGTGAGATGGGACTAGACTTTTGATCAGAGTTCCCTTGTCTTTTGTGGGCAGTTTAAAGTCATGCACATTGCACATAAAAAGAGGATAATGTTTAAAGGTCGAATAGCTTTGACCGAATGGATTAATATTGACTCAATTCCTTGATAATTTGTTTGAAAACATATTACCACATTAATGTATGGGAGAAAACATGTAAACTATGACCTAAGAAATTTTTAATCTGAGGGATGATATGAAAAAAAGGGCTAAAAGGCATCAGAGGAAGTATTTCCCAAGAGTGAAGATACTACTATTTAACAAACCTGTTAGGGAGTTGAATTATGTAGGTCCACTTAAGGGCATTGGAGGAATAGTAAAATAATAGCATCTTTTGGATGATAGGTCCGTTATGTAGACTACTTAGTAAGGCCACATAGGGGTACATTCTGCATAGTCAGGCAAAAGAACTCTCAGAAATTTTACTTTTCTATTGCCAAAAAGCCAGTGGAAGTTTATGGAGATTCAAATTCTCCAAATCATAGAGTTTTTTGTATGGAGAGGGGTACTTGAATATGGAGAGGATATTCCCAATCAATATTGTCAAAGAATTGGATGAATGTCACTCCTGCAATGGCCTGACCCAAACGTAGGGAAGTGAAATATAAACCATAGACTTGAATACTTTCAAATCATTAAAAACAGTATGGGACAAATATGTTAAGGATGTCTATTTTTTGCATATCCCTATATATTTTCATTAAGACCAATAAGGATAAAAGAGGTTTTACTCCCAATAAAGAAATTACCAATATTTAACAAAACCATTAGGGGGTTGAATTATGCAGGGCCACTTAAGGGCATTAGCTACATAGTCAAATAATAAAATCTTTTGGCTGATAGGTCCGTTATGTAAACTACTTATGCAAGGCCACATAATGGGTACATGCTGCATAGTAAGGAAAAAGAATTCCTGGGTGTCAAACATTTTGTTACTATAAGTCAAGAAATGGGTAATTGAAATCTGGAAGTATTTAAGGTTAGGAGTATAAAACATAAAAAAGGGAATTGTCCAACGCATGATGGAGATACACAGACCAATGCTAACCATAATCATGTATTGGTTGGGTCCTGAATTGAGATGACGGACTTCACTATGCATCCCATAAGTATGGGAATCAAGCCATGCATAGTTCTTGAAATATAGTTTAACGTCATGTGGGATGAGAGCGTAGTAGATATTAGTTTAGGGTCATAGATCTAGGACCATAATAATTAATACACATTGTGTGTTTTATAAACCTGATGTGAATGAAGACTAGGGTTTTCATACCACATTCATGTTTTCATATGGGGACTTTTTATCCATGGGTCTGAAAGTGGAATTTCGGGTTAGGCCCAAAGACTTGGGGCTAGATTCGAGGGATGCTCGAATGTTCCTACATATCCCATAAGGATGGTAATCAAGCCTTACGTAGTACATGAAATACCTTCTATACAGATTTGGTTCGTACAAGTGAAGGGTGAATGGGGACTTTAGTGCAATGATGGTTTGACCCAAGATTAAAGGTTCAGGAATTACCAAGTATGCACGTAGTCATTGAAATATGACATGATTGGATATCAATGTCAATGTTTATTCCCTCTCATGTGAGGGACAATGGGGGAATGTATAGTTTAACGTCATATAGCAAGGACGATGGTGCATCACAGTTTAGTGTCATGTAACAGGGACAAAAGGGACGTACACAGTTTAACATCATATGGGACGAAGGTGAACCAACATGAAGATATTGGTTTTGGGATGCTTCACGGATCAACATCGTATGAGACGAAGGTGAACCGACGTGAAGAGATTGGTTTTGGGCTTCTTCACGGATCCACATAGTATGAGACGGAGGCGAATTGATGTGAAGAGATTGGTTTTGGGATACTTCACGGATTAACATCGTAAGAGACGGAGGTGAACCAACGTGAAGAGATTGGTTTTGGGCTTGAACCTTAGGAGGTTTCCTACGTACCCAGCCTAGAAGGCAAGGATCAAAGTCCGAGTAGTTCGATTAAGAATGAATTGGTGGTCAAGTTGTATTTGAGGAAAACCCGAAGATGATGATATGACTTACACGTGGTTAGTGGCCCAGAGAGGGTGTTATGGTTGAATCTTACTCTAAGCTCACGTGAGTCATACTCGTTGTGAGCAACAAGAGGTAACAACAAACATAACGATTCATAGTTTAACGTTATTTAGGAAAAAAGGGACCGTTTCACAGCTTAAATGACATATGTCACATACATGGGGTGCTTGAAAATTTAACGTCTTGCAGCTCAGACAAACAGTTTAGTGTCATGTTGGACGACAAAGGGAACACTGTTTAACGTCATGTTGGGCGATAGAGGGGCTATGCAGATTAAAGTGTTGTAGTGTGGACTATAGTGATTGTGTAGTTTAATGTCTTGCAGTGAAAACTAAAATAGTTTAATGTCATATACATGGACCAGTGCTGCACAGTTTAGCGGCATGTAGTTAGGACAATACAATTTTACATCATGTTGGAAAAAACACAGTTTAACGTCATGTTGGATGAAACACAGTTTAACGTCATGTTGGATGAAACATAGTTTAACATCATATGGGATGATAGAGGTTTTTGCTTACACAAAATACTTCTTCATGAATATTGCATTGGATAGAGTCGTGATGAGTTCTCCATCCATTGAGATTAAAGAATAAGCTCCATTGAAGTAGACCTTATGTATTGAATAAGGTCCTTCCCACTTTGGATCATTCTATGGAGGCTTCTTCCATGTTATCATTGGAGTTCTGAGAACCAATACCAATTCTCCTTGAATGAATGAATGAGGATGAACTTTTTTGTTGAAATCTCATGCTATTCCATTTTGATAGACATCCAAGTGGTGCAGGGTGCACAATCTTTTTTATCTAATTGTTCCAATTCATCCAATCACTTTTGAGACTATTCATCTGTAGATGACTAATCAGAAATGAATACTCTAAGTGAAGTTAATTTAACATCAATGGAAAAAATGGCTTTTGTTCCATATATCGATGAATATGGAGTTGACCACGTTGCAGTGCGGGTGGTGGTCTGATAAGCCCATAAAGCATGAAAAAGCTTATCAGGGAATTATTTCTTATCTTTATCCACCATCTTTTGTAGTATGTTTTAAAGAGTCTTATTGAAGGATTATATTTTTCCATTGTCCACTGCACGATACTGAGCTGAATGGTTGGATTTAATGATGTATTCTTGATACAACTTCCTTACTTCGGATGAACAGAAGTATGTGACATTGTCTTTAAATATGGTATGAGGGACACTAAATATGCTAATGATGTTTGACATGATGAAGCTAAAAATGTTTTTAGAACTAACTTCTTTGAGAGGTGTTTCCTCTTCATATTTTAAAAAGAAGTTATTAGCAGTAAGAATATACTTAAACTGCTTGGATGTAGCCAATGGGTAAGGTCCTACTACATCCATACCCCATGTGGAAAATGGCCATGAGTATTTAGCTGTATGAAGAAAATATGGGGGTTGATCAATGAAGTTGGCATATACTTGGAATGAATGACACTTCTTAGTGAAATCAACACAATCTTGTATCATTGAAGGCCAGAAGTATCCAAGTCTTCGAATTTGATCAGACAGTCTATGTCCAGACTGGTGGGCACCACAGACTCTAGCATGTAATTCATTCATGACACCCATTGTCTCTTCACCATCAATACATCTGAAGAGAATTACATCGAAACCTTTCTAGTAGAGAATTTCTTCGAGGTGATTTGTGCTATCATAAAGAGTAAAATTGACCACATGTCTCCAGATTTGTTCTTTCCCAGCTCTATCAGGTGGCAATGTTCCATCTTGAAGGTATTCCCTGCTAGGTGTCATCCATCATGTAGTATGACCATATGGTTCAGAAATAGGACTGATTTCATTTATTTTCTCCATTATGATTTGAACAAAAGTTGAAACTACATGACGGTGGGAAATAATGGTGATTGTTTCGTCCCGATTTGGATCTTCCAGAGCTATGGCTACATTATCTAGTGCATCAAATTGAGCATTTTGTGATCACATGACATAAGAAAATGTAAGTTCGGAAGGAAATTCTTCCATTAACTCTCTGAGGTAATCACATAAAGGGATTAAATCTTCTTTTTTGATGGCATAATCCCCATTTACTTGTTTTATTACCAAATCCAAATCACCTTTTACCATTAATTGATTCACCTACGCCTGAAGTGCCAATTCCAAGCCTGCGATGAGAGCTTGATATTTTGCTTCATTATTTATACCGCCTCCCAACAATAAAACGGAGTAGGGTAGAACTTCATTTTCTAGGGAAATAAGCACCATTCCTAACCCAACTTTGTTGAATGTAGGATCTTCCAATTTCTTCCATGTTGGACTTCGGGAAGCATCGTCAAAGTACATTTCCAATGTTTGAAGATTATCTTGAATAGAGAAGACTTCCTCATCAAGAAGTTCAATATCTAAAGATGTATCATCTACCAAATGGTGTTCAATAAGGAAATAAGATAGATATTGGCCCTTTATTTCCTTTTGAGACACATACTGGATATCAAACTGCTGCAAAATAACTACACACCTTGCTAGACATCCTGTAAGCATTGGATGACTAAGGATAAATTTGAGCGGGTTATTGAAAGATACCAATTGGACCTCATGATGTTGTAGGTAGTGTCACAATTTCATAAATTCAAATATTAATGCTAGGTAGCACTTTTCAATACATTAATATCGAGTTTCCGCCTCAAGCATAGTCCAACTAAGATAATAAAGTTTTTTTTCATTCCTAGCATCATTCTTTTGTGCAAGGAAGGAACCCAATGATCGCTCTAAAGCTATCACATAGAGAATAATTTGACTTCCATCAATAGGTGGAATTAATAGTGGTGGACTCAAGAGATATCTCTTGAGAATATCAAATGCTTCTTGACATTATTTAGTCCACTGGTAGGTAAATCCCTTCTTCATTGATTTGGGGAAGGGTAAACATTTGCCTGCTAAATTGGAAATGAAACTCTGAATATAGGCCAAGTGTCCTTGAAGTCCTCTTAATTATTTCAAATTTCAAGGAGCTGACATACCAAGGATTGATTTTGTCTTCTCAAGATCAAATTTTATACCACGATGGCATACAAAAAAGCTGAGAAATTTTTTTGAGGTTACCCCCTAAGCACATTTCAAGGGGTTCATCTTCAAATTGTGTTGCTGAAGATTGTGGAATATGATTTCTAGATCGGCCAAGTGATCAGAATGTTGTCTGGATTTAACCACCAAATCATCCACATAACATTCAACAAATTTCCCTAAAAAGGGTTTGAAGATATGGTTCATGGAACTTTGATACTTTTCACCTACATTATTCAGGCCAAAGGGAATTACCCAATAGCAAAATAAAACTTGAGGGGCTCTGAAGGCTATAGATTCTTCATCTTCTAGAGCCATTCGGATTTTATTACACCCATAATATCCATCCATAAAGGAAAGATCTTCGTATCCAGCTGTTGTATCAATTAAGAGTTCTGTGATTGGAATTGGAAAATCATCCTTGGGGAAATTCCAATTAAGATCGCTAAAATCAATGAAAACTCTAATTTGTCCACTATTCTTTTTTATAGGGACAATATTAGCCATCCATTTGGGATATTGAACTTCTCTGAAGAAGTTAGCCTTAATAAGCTAATTCACTTTAGCTTCAATTTTGGAGGTATAACTTGGGTGTGTTCTTCTTATGGCTTGCTTGAATCCACGATGTTCTTTTGGAAAACCCAAACGATGAGTAGAAACATCAGGATCAAGACCTAAATTTTTTTTATAATTCCAAGAAAATTCATCTCTATTTTTCTTTAGAAAAGAAATATACATTTCTTTCTCTCAAATGTCATGGCCGCAATAATTAAAGTGGGACGTGGATCTTCTTTTGTACCTAGATTTATTTCTCTGAGTTCATCCATAGTGGTAGAGATACCTTCTTCAAATTCTAGTGGACCATACCTGAGATCTTACTCTTCTTCTTCTTCAATATGTGTTACTTCTTTTGTTTCTACATGCATATTAGATGACTAATCCAAATTTCCATGATCAGGAGAGAAGTTAAAAATTGAACATTTTGAAGAAGAGGCTTCCATTTCTGACCCTATTGATGATGAAGGATCTTCCTTGGGTTATAAAGTGGAGATGAAGGATTGAGAATCAAAATCATTGTTCACCTCTGACTTTTCTATAACTTCTTTTGGCCTGGTTTATGAAGTATAGAATTGCTGGATTTCAGCGGATGAAATGAAGACATATACATTTGATCTTTCATCATTGCGTGATGAATCAACAATTTATACCATGATATTTGGCTTGGATACTATAATTGACATTATGGAAGTTTCCATAAGGTTATTTGGATTTGGGTCTACCCAGTCAATTTGACTGATAGGCAACACATGGTCTATAGTCAAGTGTATGAATGAGTTTACTAGAATCTTTTCCAAATAATATGGTGCATTAATTCTTGTAACCTCCTTTATCGTAGATATCTCCTTTCCCTCCATGTGATGGAATTATGCCTCAATGTATTGAGATTCACATGCATTTAATGGGTATTTATCACCATACAATGTCCCAATTTTACCATTGAAACAATAATTTAGACATTGATGATAGGATGAAGGTATAGCCACATGTTGATGTAGCCAAAGTCTTCCAAGAAAAATGTTGAAGGTTGTGTCATGATAAACAATCATGAAATATGAATTGGATATAAGGTATCCAAACAGAGTTTTGAGTGTAATCTCAACCAGAGGTTCTTGTTCATTTTTATCATATCTTTGAAATATAAAAGTAGAAGGAGATAAATCAGATTCGGGGAGGCCCAATCAACGAAGTGTACGAATAGGGATGAGGTTGACTCTTGAACCATTATCAATGAAAGCTTGTTATACGTCTACATAATTGACATTCCTAGATAAATACAAAGGTTTAATATGTTCATGAACAACATCATATTCATCTTCATGAGTAAAAGATATCAATTCATGTCATTCTGTAGGATCATTATCTATATGGTAGATTTCAACCGCATCAATTTAATTTAGAATTCTGGAGGATTTGACAAAGCCTCAATGAGTGCCTCCTGAATATCCTTTGATAGATTCAAGGAATACTTAATTGATAACTTGGTTGGTACATGGGACAAATGTTTCAAGACATCATACTTTTGGTCCAAAGGTCTGTATTATCAACAAGAACACGTGGTTTTGTAGGTGACTTAGAAGTTGATGCTTTGGAAGTAGATGCTTCTTGTATTAGGGTAGGAGTTGGAAATACTCTTGGCTTTGGAAGATTAGACTGACTAGGTCTATTTATTTGCTGGGAGGAAGAAGGTGTGACCTCTAACTGATCTTCCAAAATAATTGTTCTAGGATGAAATCTGCCATGTGTGGTAGAACATTCTTGTTCTTGTTGAGCCTGTTGAAGGGCCTTGCCACGAGTTTCTGCTGCATATATAGTTCTAGAAGGGGTAGGATTGGAATTGTGGCTTCTGAAATATTGGCAAAAATTCTTCTTGAGGGATGACCCAACATATGATGAAATGGGAAATAAGTGGGAATGTCGTCATCTCCCTACTTGTTCGGCCTTTTGGGCCTTGGAAATTGATCCAGATTGTTTTCCAGAGTTGAGATGAAGTAAACAAGAACCTGTTCATTCCAGAAAGAATAAAATTTGTTCTTAAAATCTTCAAACTGTTTCCACCATTGATCTCTTTGATCATCTTGAAGAGGTGACCATTGTTTTTGACGCTCAGGAGGTGGAGCCCTTCGATATGATGAAGGTTTTGAAGTGGAAGCAGATACAAGTGCTTGTTTAAGAGTAACTGTAGCAGTCTCTGCTTTCCCTAGTCTCATTCTTGGAACTGATGTAATTACACAAGTTTTAGCATTAGTCTTTGTCAGAGAATCTTCAATCTACTAAGCTATTGACGTATGGTCTTGAAACCCTCCTGTATATTTCATAGGGATCAACGGTGTGCATAATTCATCAAGCATATTTTCCACTCATATTGGCAAAAATTCTTCTTGAGGGAGTGATAAACTTAAAAAATATGATAATCCCTTCCAGCAAGAAATGAAATCTAAAACTCTTTCATTCTCCATTTTCATACAATTTTTATGATAAAAAACTATTGTATTTGGAAACGTTGAGCTGAATTGAAGAAGGAACCTTTGATAGAGATCTTCCCACCCAGTAATTGGCCCAGATTGCAAGCTTGTATACCAAACAAAATTATCCCCTTGTAATGACTTTACAAAACACCTGAGCTTAACTACTTATTTTTTTTGAGGAGTTCCCATCATTGGATCACAACACGAAACATAATGTTTTAAGTGTTTTTATGGATCTCCTGAACCATTAAAATTTGGGAATGTGGTACTTGAAAAATTTGATGGGGGAGGAATTGCATCCACCCATTCAGGGTAAGCTCTCTTCTCCAGTTAAACTTGTGAACAGTTTTCTTCCATAGATTCCAACTGAGCTATTAATTAATCAATGGCAGTCATTAATTTTTGAGAACCATCTGGTTGAGCTTGGACCTGTGCAGGTGCAATAACTAGAGTTTGGATAGGTGTGGTGACTGGTACTACAACTGATGATAGAACTACCATTTGTTGATGCGTATGACCCGTGGGATTAGACCTATGAGGGTTTAATTATAAAGGAGGATATTCTTGATTCATCCCAGTATCTACAACAAATTCCCTTGACTAACTAACTCCAGCACGTTTAGGAGTAAGACTACCTTGAAGTAGTTCGACATTTAACCTCCCTAATTCCTTAATTTATTCCTCTTGTTGGGTGAACCATTCCTATAATGAGAGTGATTGACCTTCTCCAGAGTTAGGGGTAATAAGAATTTTCCCTTTCCCCTTGTTGGACGCCTTCCAGAGAGTGGGAAGTTGGTTATTTGAAGGAATACCTAAATTCTGGGTAAGCCTTTGATTCTGGGTATGCACACCTTCTTCAATTAACTCTGTGCGTACAACCTCTTGAATATGAAATTCTTTATCTGAGCCCCCTGAGTGAACCTCATTTTCTGGGGGATCAGTGACAACAACATTGATGACATTTATCTATGAATAATGCCTTGTATCCCTTCTATCGGCATTTCTGCGATACTATTTTTTCCATTTCCTTTATGAGACATTTCCTTTTGTTTAGTTGATCCCCCAGGAACTTCTTGATGAACTGTAATTTGGAGGGAATCTACTGATAATTCAGCTCTACGTTCCTCATATGGCTTCTTCCCTAATCGAGAGAAGACTGACTTTCACTAAGGAAGATATTGTGAATTTGAAAAAGTCCCTAGTCCGGTGGACTAGGGTTGTTCCTGTTGTTCCTGCTCAACTCCTCAGATCCTATCTATTGATCCTAAGGGTTGGATTAAAAGATTTCCTAGTCTGGCAAGCTGAGGTGGCTCTTGATCTGCTACATCTAAGACTTTCTTAAAACATCTCATGATTTTGTGGACTTTAGTCCAGAAATTGGCCAGATGCATCAACCTACATACACTCAAATCACCTAGCTCAAATGACCATTGGATGATTTATGACACTTCAATCACCTGATTATGCGCATTCTCTAAACGGGAAGCCTATTTTATACTCTCATTTGCTTGATGCAAGAGTAATTTGACAAATTGTTCTTTGTATTCCTAAATGTGGGAAGAACTAGTTGAGGCATGTTCCTGAGCAAGCTTTTCATTACACACAAAACCAATTGGCTATGGCCAGCCATGGGAAATAACATTGCATGAGAGCACTTCTGGCTGGCTTTATTGACTAGAGAGTACAGTGAAATGTAGTGCTCCATTAACACGACATCCCTTGATATGAATACTAGATGGTGCATTGGTAATTAACTGGAATAACCTTTTTAATGCGCCATGGCATGAATGATGAAGGGCTCTCTGCTACTTTTCATCCTTTGGATGGCGAGAAACTGAGAGAGATTCCAAATCAATTTGGTGTTGTAACCCTTATATTATCTTGACATGATTTTCATATTCATCATATGATAATATTTTCTCTTTTAAGTGGCAATGAGTTTTCCACATGTTCAGACGAATATCGTGAATACAATATTCAATAAAAATTTCTAGAATATCACACTGAGAGTCATCCAAAGGCCAAAACATGACCAGAACATCACCTTTCGCCTCTTATTTTCTCATATTCAGAACTTCCTCTTTATCATTCGAAGAAGATTCTTCTACCTGATTAGAACAAACATGGTGCTTCTTTGTTGCCTTATCAAATTCAATAAGATTGGTAAAGAATTCATTTATCAAATTAGAATATAAATGAACTAGGGGTGGTTCAGAGAATGACCTACACCCCAAGAAAACTTCTGATTGAGAAAGTATTTCACCTGCTAGAAGTAAAGCATCATACATGACTAGCTTCACATTTTCAAGTGCCTCAAGATAAGAGGGATTTATCATTACTGCATTTTCCATTGAATAATTTTATATCCAATGCGAATTACTACTACAGAGAGGACTTTCACAGCTAAATTCATAATCATGGGAGGAACACCATGGTGGGTTACAGCAAAAGATGAAACCTCTTGCTCCTTGGTCTTCTGGCCATGCTGAGGGTTACCGTGGCTCTCATCTGGATATGATACTTAGAGATTGACCGAACTGTCATGATGCAAGATTTTATGAGGAAATGTCTGATGAAGACCTAAATAATTGTTGTTGTTACTTCCGGAATCTGGAAATGAGAGAGTAGAATCTTGAGTTTCAACAAATAATTGTCTGAGTATATCAAGAACTCCAACATCGAGCAAGGCCTTATTGCAGATTGGTTCTTGATTTCTCGACTGTACTGGATGGGTTGTTTTCATAGATGCCTTCTTACTCACTTTAGAAACCACTTGTTGATGAAATTGGTTTTTATGGGTAGGTGTATGTGCCTGCTCAGGAGAAATGGTCAGGTTAGGCTGATAATCTCCATTCAAATCGGGTGTATGTGCCTAACTTGATTGTCTGTATAATATGGTGGAGTAATCCCCACAACATTCCTGGTCTAGAACAGAGGTGCGTATCTGCTCTGGAGTGACATGTTGATGGGTCACTCCACTGATAGGGATAGATTTATGATTCCTTCCCCGTGATGCTACTGAAGTTGTTATAATATTATGATTGGCATCCAGAATATGGGCATGGATTTGCTTATGATCTTTTACCATTGTCATAATGTTTTTGGTGACTTCAGCTAACAGAACGAGAATATATGTCAATTTTGTGCTTGGAGAAGGTGTTTATTCCTTCTCATTTTATCCTTTTCTTGTCAAAGGATGTTGATAGTGCTTATGCATGGGGGCAGAGAGTTGAGTCTGCTCCAAATTTGTCATCAGAGCTTTCTGAATGACTTCTCTGGGTGCTACCAAATGAGATTTTTGGCAGACTTGATGAACATTGGAAAGTGTATGTTCCTACTGGATATTCCCCGTTAAGTTTGGTTGATGGATTTCCTTCAACACTGGCATACAAGACTTCTGACAGAATTGGTGATTGTAAGCAGGTGTATATGCCTATTTACAGGTGGTCACCATGTTTGGTTGGAAGGATTCTTTAGATGAAGTCAGACAATCCTGCTAAATGGATGTTGAATTATAAACAGGTTTATGTGCCTTCCTATAGTACTCTGTCGGAATTTCCTGATGAGATTGGTGGGTTGCTTCCAAACGAGTCTACTAGACAACATGATTAGAACAGACGAGTGTGTGTACCTGCTCTTTGCTTGCCATCAAGTTATCTTGATGGACTTCTCCGGAGGGGACAAAAGTAAGAACATGCTCCATGATGTCCTAATTTCTCCTCTTACGGTTATTCTTGTGTGATCGGGTTTGAGGAACCAGAGCCGAATTCCTAGAGGTGATACCCTCATCGTGTTGAGGGTGCACTACCACACGAGTCTGGAGGCGATTGTTGATGGGAGTCCTCAGGAAGGACTTCTACAATCTTAAACCGGGGGCTTGAGTGACCTCTTCATTCACCTTTCTATAATATGAGTGTGATCAGTTGTTCCAATCCAAGGATAACGACCATAAATGGTTGGAAATGGTGGCTGGCACTGCCTGCTTTTTGATCACTGGTCATTGCTGTCCAGACTACCAGGGTGAATTATTAACATGGAGGGCTTGTCAAGTGGCCTCCAAATTTGGGATGGTACAGTGTTGATGGTATTCCCTCACCAATGCATTTGAGACCCAGCATTGAAGATGCTGAGTAGGTGATGTCATCCTCAGAGCAGACAAAGATCCAGCAGGAGTAGCAGCCGAGGCATTCACATGTGTGAATTTTAAAGAATCCATTTCTGTAATTCCTTGAGATCGTGGAAAAGAGTTCATGATTGATATAACAGACATAATCAAGATAAGTTTGTCCCAAATACATATTTTGGAAGAGCATATATGTTATTGATTGCATTTTTTCCCTAATATTGAGTTTAATAGGGGCCTAACAAATAAGTAAAGCATCATTTAACTTGTTTAAGGATTCATGTCGGGTTCACCATTTTTTGTTTCCTCTAGAAATGGGGATGACCTTGTCTGTTTATGGTTCAAACCTACCAATTGGTTTCTAACAGGTTTATTCATAGAACCGGAAACATCCAATGATTATATATCCATTTGGACGTACTTTTCAAAGGTAGGTGCTCCTTAGTTATGGACTGATGAGGCTTAATAATTTACATTAGTCGAGAGGATGGGAGGTCAGACTCATCACATACTTTTGGGGGGAATTATTGTCTACTCCGGGACTCTGTTATAGATTTATCTTATGTTCACAAATCCTTATTAATTTACCAAGCATAAAAATGAGTTTTTCCTATAGAATGTGCAATAAATGATTGATATGTATGGGATTTAGAGAATCTTTTATATGTATTTGAGGTTCTTAATCAATATAGAATCATCTATATGAATTAGAGATTCATAGTCAATGGTATCCTTCAACACATTATATAGAAATCTCTTGGTCACTATTATGACAATACTGGTTTTAAATCCACTCAGTGGGGCACTTGATGTTTATTGTCAATCAGAAAGACAATGATTTTTTTAGTGTTGGGATCATACCCACAGATGGACTACCTACGTATCCTTGTTAAAGAGGTATCAGAACCCACATAGTTTGGGAATTATGATATAGTTTAACGTCATATGGGATTGATGAGAATTAACGGGTGATGGACTTGAACCTTTTAAAGGATTCCTATATACTCTACTTTTTATGTATAGATCAAAGTCCACATAGTTAGATTAGGAATTGTGGGGCTTATGTATTATTAACTTCCCAAAGAGATGGTTTGTGGTTACTTTTACACTCTAAGCTCACATGAGTCATACTCGGTGTGGGAAACAAGAGGTATCAGTAAACCTGACAATTTGTTCCACAAAAGATGCGGCCAAAAGGAATGACAAAGGGCTTATGTATGTGTGACTGACCAAGTAGGTGAAGACTTGGATTTACTTCCGGAAAGAATCCTAGGAACAAGGTCCATAACGATATTCGTACTTTATAGATATTTGGATACTCTAACTTGGGGCATACTATTGAGAAGGATGCACAAATTATGGGGGACTTGGGGCTTAATCTTAAAGAGGATCCCCATTAACAGGGTCTAAAAAGGTATTTGTGCTTTATGGAGGTTTAGATTTTTAATTTGGGGCTTACTCCTATGGAGGATGCCCATATTAAGGGGGACATTAACATATGATTGGGGCTTACTCTTGAAAATAATTCCCATGGTTAAGGGGACTTATGATTGGGGCTTACTCTTGAGAAGGAGGCCCATATCAATGATTCTCTCATTTTAAGGGATGAGGTTAAATGAAGGGAACCTGTAACCATAATGATATAAAGATATATAAATCATAAGGCTTTGGGAGATATTCCATAGAACTCCTTTCAGATAAGGAATACAACAAAGAAACCATGACATAAGTGGATTTGAAGAGGGTTTTGAAGGCTATATCTTGAAGAGGAAAAGTGGATTTGAAGAAAAGAGGTGAATAGGAAGGAGGGGCACCCAAAAAGAGGCAGGTGCACAATTCCTCTGGGGCGCACAAGTCCTGGTCGACCGTGCAAGTCCTGGTCCTGCATGTATACTTGCACGACATGAGTTCACATGGGAGACGGAGAACCTGTAGGGTAATACATGGGCGAGACTTGGACCAAGCCCTTAGTATTTTCCCTAGATGCTTTCAGATATGTGGCACACATGTTTCCTTGAGAGGGAAAGGCGGCACACCAGTGTCTTCACTTTCCTTAAGGGATGAACACTTAGGTGCACAATTATTGATGAGTTCTAATACTTAGGCATTATTCTTCCTCTTTAGAGCTTCCATTTTAGGAAAATAATTACCTTATATGTGTTCGGAAGACTTCAGATAGAGACTTGGGTGACGAGAGCTTGAATTTGAGTTTTGGATTTTTGGTCCCCAAAATGGGGGCCCACAGGGGGTATTTATAGGCCACCTGAGGTTTGGGTGTAATTTCACTTAGGGTGCACAATTTACTTTCATGCCTTATATCTAGAACAAAAGTGACTTGTGTGCCTAAGGCTGGCGCGCAGGTATACATGCACGCCTTAAAGCCTTTGCAATATTTGATGAATCTTCCCACTTCTTTTCTTGAGGTACTCCACTTAGTCAATCTTTGGACTCTGTGACGGAAAAAAGCATCAAAAGCTATTCAACCTTAAATACTAGCCCTTTATAGTCCAACATGCATGACTTTAAACTGTGAACAACAAAAGACATAGTACTCACCAGATTGAATACCCGCAATGGGAACTCTACGCAAAAGTCGTGTCTTAGCTCATTAAATGTACAATATGTATGATTTAGGTAATATTAAGAAATAAAAAATAGAAAGATATGAATTTTGTGGGGTTTTTTCATATAACCCTAGAAATAATCAAATTATGCTCATTAAGTCCCTCAGCTTAATAATAAAATTTTGGGCACTCCATTCTTTTCATTATAATAATGATTGCCTAACATAAAGTAGTCATTTCCATCATTTAACTTTAATATTACAATCATGGAAAGCAGTAATGAAGACATATATGCATAAAGACAAAATTTATTACATTCATATGAAATCAGAGGTCAATACACAAAATGGAGCCTCTCTATCATGTTTTAAAATAAACTCTCATAATGACTTTTCATTTGTTGGACTACTTCAAAAGCCCTATAACCTGCTTATTGAAGTTGAGACCGCTGAGCTACTCTAACCTCCACTTCCTAACAAAGTTCTTTATTATTAGTTGAAATGGAATTTATCCCCTTTAATTGGGTTTCCCCCAATGTTTGATTCAACTACTCATGTTTGTTATGAACAACATCTAGTTGTTGTTGAATATATAATAACTCCATCATTGCTTCTTTAATTTTTTGTCTAATTTTGATTGATTTCTTATTAGGATCTTCTTCTACCTCAACTACTGCAACTTGAAAGATCTCAATATTGATAATTCATTTATCCTCTTCAAAATATTTTCACATCTTAGGATCCTGCTCTCATAAGTGAATAGTATTTTTCATGGCAACATAGAAAGGATGATAATTAAATCCACCAAATCCCAATATTCAAAACAATGTTGAGAGTTTGAAAAATTGCGAAAACAGTTCATCTAAAGGCATCTCAGCAATTATTCTCCAGATATGCCACTATGTCTTCCTACGTGACATGTTGAGAGAGCATTTCATCTCTATGTCAGAATCTATTTCAATACTATGAGTTAAAATGTACTCTAGAAATAGATAACTTAAAGAGCTTCCTTGTTCTACTTCTCTCAGAAGAGTAGAGGATTCACCTTCTGATCTTGGAGATGATAACCCTAAATGATAAATCAAGTTCATCATCATTTTCTAATGGAAGAAACAAATATGATTCATATAACTAATTATATTTTACCAATAATAAGTCAGCTACTTGATCGGGTTCATCCCTTGTACTCTCAGCTTTATCATTTTGAGAATATGTTTCTTGAGAAGGGGATCTCCCCTGAGTTTTCTCATTTATGAAATTTGAAGGCTCTAGAATATATCTTGATGGGGGATCCTCTATATGTATTTATATAGCTCCAACAAAAGGGTAATGTGGAATAACCCATTTCTAAAAATCCTTTATGATAGTTTCTACTGATATAGCTGCATAAGGTTAGCTTTGATGTAAATAATCAAGTAATTAAGAAAAATTATGTATGGAAAATACAACAATAAAGAATTACATCCTTGAAATTCCTCATGAAAATCCCCAAACTCCCTAATAGAACATGGAATATCAATATTTGGATTAAGGGTGTCCATCATTTCCTTATATACGACCTGGAATGTTATAGCATCCTCACTATTTAAGATATACAACAAATGTTGGTTGATGCCCAAATTGGATTTGCTAACATTTTGTTCCATTGGATCTTAAATTGGTATATCAGCGTTAGGTCTTTCCATGTTTGGGTCAACATCAGTATTTATCTCAAATTCCCCCGAGCTAGAATTCCTTTCTTTTGGAGTAATTTGAATTTCCGTATTCATTATTTTAGGATTCCCTAACAAAAGAAACTGTGGAATGTATTTAATATTACTATTTCTTTTCTTTCTCTATGTAGATCTAGGAGTAGGTATAGCTAAATCATTTGAGGATTCATCTACTAAAATTTTGGATTCGTCAACGTGAACATGGGTATCCCCTAGGGTTTCTTTATTTGGTCTTTAAGAATAAGCTCTTAATACCTTGATAGAGGAGAGATGCATATATCATGAAATAGGATAAAACATGTTTATCGAAGTGTATTGAGAAAATTATATACCCTAAAGACAGTATAAATACTTACCCATTCACCAAAAACATTATATCAATCTCATTGCTCTATTGCATTTCTGTTCAAATTCATGGGGAGAAATTGAAACACTCCTCTTATCAGGAGAAACTTGAGGTGATGGTTGAGGATTATCCATCGCCATTCCACCAGCCATGATTCTTTCTCCTGGAGATAGATCTGGTGACCTGGGAGGATCATTTTTTGCATCAATTGGAGAGAATACAGAACCATACTTAGGTGATTTGAGAATTGGTCCAGAGCTTCTTTCTCTACATTCAAGATGCACAAATTCATTTTCATCAAGATTAATGGTGATAAATGGTAAGGTAGAGCCAGAAAAAGGAAAAAGGGAAAATATATTATCAGTATTGAAATAAATATCCCACTCCTCCTCAATGTCAATAATTATCCCTTTGTGTACTTCTAAGTCCATCATTTGAGATTATTGTTTAGAGGTTGGGATTTGTTCATCAGTTGCATACATAAAATCCCCCATCTCAATAATATACTTCTTTACTTCATCCAGTGTATTATCTTGATTGGAATTAGAAGGTTCCTTTATTTCAACCATATCTAGTATTAGAATGACATGCTGGAGGAATGCCCATGCATCCCTAATATCATAGGTTACACCCTCCCAATGGTGAATGGCTAAAGGTCTCACATAATTTAATCTTAGTATGGTTGATTGTGGAGGAGATTCAACACCTATTGATTGGTGATCTTTTTCAGGCCTCCTTTATTATTTAGAAATATCATCATATAGGATATGAACCTCTATTTGGTGGCGTTGAATTGATCGCCTTGGTATTAGAGGTATTTCTTCTCTAGCCCTAGTCTTCCTGGTATTCCTCCTATGAAGATGTTTTGAGGTCTCTAAAACCTCTGAAACATTTGTATCATCTCTAGTCATGGACTTCTTACCACGATTTCCATGTTCAATAGTCGTTGTAGCCATAACTCAATATATTTTATTTCTAAAATCCCCTTGGGGATATGAAAAATACCATGTTTCGGTATACCCAGCTTCCAATCCAATGGATTCATTTGTTGGAGTTAACATAATCGAAAAATTGGATACCACTAAAGCCATTAGAATCCATAATTTTCACACTACCATTGGGTGTTACTCATGTCTATCATATGTGGGTGGAAAAGTGTTTTATTTTTGAAGGCATATGAACTGACGAGCAAACCTATAGGGGACATTATCCTTGAATAATATTTAACCATCATTCCTTGTTGATAATATGCCATCCCTAAATTCCATCATATAAGCTCTCATCTCATAATTATTTTATTTACCATCATTAATAAATTTTCCAATAGGTTGGTTACCAAAAGGAAAGAAGCTAAATTATCCTGAGACATTAAATGCCTTTATCCCCACATCAGGTAACACGTTTAGAGGATAAATACAATAAAATATCTGTAAAAAAGGGGTAAATCGACCATTGGGAACTCTAACTGAATTCAACACTGAGTATGAAGAATAATTTGCGGCAATCCATCCCCACAACATTTGGAATGGGCCTACAATTCTAAATGGATCCTTCCTATTTTATAAATGCGGTAGGAGATGGTGAATTCTTTCCAATACATGGGTTGCTAACCCAAAATACATCCCTTCTACCAATTTTTCTACAATGATAAAAGACCTTGATCTTACACCACCTCTAGATTCACAAACTGGAATAATGTAAATTCTTATCCACATAGCAATGAAGGATGCTAAGTATACCTTTGCATCTATATCAGTTTTTAATTTATATCACCATTTTTTTATAATCACTTATTTCTAGTGTAAGAAAATATGTGTTGGAACCTCCACAGTTATCTACAGAAGAAAAAATAGTAGGACACCCATAGGTTGAGTCTTTTTTTGTTGTTGGTTCTAATAAGGAATCCATCCACACTCTGGCATTAATATCTTTCTTATATTTGGGTAAATTCTTCACTATTTCAAATAATTCATTATCTAGTGGTGGTGTTCTAGTAGCATCACCCCATTTTGTGGCAAGTAGAATGAATTAATCTTACATTTCCCCAAGAATGGAAATTCCAGCTATTTGGTAAATATCCTATAGACTAATACCTACTTCACCATGCGTCAAATGGAAGGAATTCGTTTGCAGACTCCATAAGCTCAATAATTCAGGAATGAAATCATTTTTATAATCATAAGTTTTACATATCCAGACAGCTTCATAGATATGAACGTCTGATAACTCTTTTCTGAATTCTGTCTGAGTCCGGCATACCCAGAATGCCCACATCCACTCGGGTTTGACACCCCATCTAGAATGAAGATCCTAATATTATTTCCAACAATTATATTGATCTGTTTGAGAATACCAAAAAGTGGAATCATAGTAATGTGGTCTTGTCTCTATAATTTGATCCTTCATATCAGGATTACAACCACTATGTTGAAGGATTCAAAAATATGGACTGTTCTTTCTTTTACTGGAAACCCCCTTTCACTAATATTTATGTAGTTACATTTGGAGTATTGAAGAAACCAATTCATTGGAAATTACTTCTTAACAGATGGAACATGGGAATCTTGCAAAACCCATGCCTGTATAAGGTTATGTAAGGACTTTGTGGATAATCACACTTGTAGGGAATTCAACCTTTCCATGGCCCGGGATGATTCCTTTCAACAAAATCATAATAGTTTGGTCCAATGATCTTCATCATTTAATTTTAATGAGCCTTAGATTTTTAATTATAGGTCATAAAATGAGACATTTTTTCCATCAAAATAATTACCAAACATTCTCTGTTATGTTGGAATTTTAAATAGGATAATCAAACCATTTGGAAAAGGACACTATTTGCACAGGTCCTTCAATGAGGTCTGTCGCGTAGGTCATTCAGCAAGAATCCTAGAACAACTCCTTTGATAAAGTCTTTTGGTGTTTCTCTATCACAAAAATAATTTTACCTTGAAGAAATTTCCCTAGAATTAAGTGAGAACACAACACAATGGGGCTGGGCGAATGAGCTACACAATAAGAGCCCTCAAAATTCTGAAAAGCACAAGTGAAGAAAAAATCATGAAGGATGGGACTTATTTATAGACAACCAAATACCCATGCACCCGGACTACCTGTAACATCTAGGTGGGATACCTACATTTGGTAACTACGTGGAAAGCCTGCACTGTTTAGCAATCGATATATAGAATTTGTTTTCCCAAAAAACCACCTCAAGACTCAAGATTCTTTCTATTTTTGGATCCAATCCTGAGGGGGGGATTTTTTTGACACCACTTAAGAAAAAAAGATTATAAAGTTATCCCTGTATATTTAAAAATCCAAAGCCATGGTTCAAAGAACTTAAAGGGAAAGTCAAAATAATCCAAAAATACCTGCATAATATATCTGCGCAATGGACCTACATGGCAGAGCTATGAAGAAAAATAATTTATGTACCCCTGCATGGAGAGCCTGTGTGGAGGAGCAGTGCAGAGAACCTGTGAGGATAAAACTGCTTTTGCCCAGGCCCATCCATGCCTATAAATAGAGACCTTGGACTCCCAATTTGGATGACTAAAAAAGCTGAAAGACTCTCTGTAGCTCCCATTGTGTATCTAGTTCAACAAGATCCTAAAATTGTCCTAGGTATCTCTCTAAAATATGAGCTCAGAGATAATTAAATGGGATATGCGTGTTTTGAAAGTCTTTTACAATTTGAACATAGGATTGTTTCTTCTAGGAAAAATACATTCTTCAGTCATCATTTATACCTGCAAGGTATACCTACACATTATACCTACATGACATACCTGCACATTATACCTACAGGACATAGACGTTCATTATACCTACGTATTATACCAGCATGGTACATCAACGCAGGATACCTACATGACATACCTGCGTGAGGTACCTACGCGATAGAGCTTGGTATAAAGCCTATGTACCAATTCAATAATCCACTTAAAAATCCATTAATGGAATGGTATCTCCTTCCTTGGTAAAATTATCTGAAAGGGACTAAGTTGAAAACTCCACCAAAACCTCTTGACTTATTAAACAGTTGGGAAAGGCACATCAGCATGTCTCGTATTTGGGTTTGTATCTGCATAGAATGAGGTTTCCGACAACTATTTCACAATACGGTTAGGATTCATGGAGTATCTGTGTGTTTTTATGTCCACAGTCACGCAGACCTTTCTCCCAGGAACAGTGTTGTGAAGTTTTTGGTTTTGAGAATAAGGGTTTGGGTTCGGTCCTCCCCTTCTGATCTCTATGACATATAACCTTAGAACATTGGTAGGGAAGGTAAAGTTCACACCTACATTTCCATTCTAGCAATGGAGAAGTCTCCCTCCCCTACTAGGATCAGTCACTAGGGGAACCATTTTGGCGTAAGCCCACAACTTTCTTTACAAGAGGTGTCATCATTACTCCTCCTCTTTTCTTCAGTACCAAAGACCAAAGGACAAATGGGCAGAGGGACGTTCATTTCCCTTTCCTTCTCCCATTGGATTTTTTCACCATGGAATTCCATCCTTGTGTAATTCCCTAATTTTCATTATATCTTCCTTCCATTTTGACCCTTGTAGATTGTGAAGATAATAGAGGGAATGCTTGTTGCCTTTCCCTCTTCTCGGGTCGCCTCTCCCTCTTCCATAGTTGACGCACCCTCTTCCACCAGTAGAGGAGGAAACATTTGAAAGTCTGAATTCCTTCATTGAATCCTTAACCTCCTCTTGTTTCTAACACTGATCATGAATCATGTGGGCTTAGAGATTTGTCAAGGTCAAAACATGTTCACAAACACCCATGGTGAAATGAACTATGAGAACTCTGATTCCTACTCAAACAAGAATACGTAGGAGGCCTTTTAAGGTCCCAATCTCAGAGGACATCCTCTTCAAGAATCCAACCGTAGTTAATTTAACTGGGAATCCTCTTTAAGAATAATCCCCCAATTAAACCCAAAATCATTAAGGAATCCTTTAAAGGAAGTAAGCCCAAACTCATCTCTCTCAAAGGACCGTACCCTCTTATGAGGCTTATCAAACTACATGGGATTTTAATCTCATCCATATGGGATATTTAAGAATTCTTCTTGAGGTCCGAACCCAACACATCAAATAAAACCTATTCTCCTTGGTCCATATTTCCAACATGGTCTGATTTTACTTGGAAACACATATACTTTTGATGTTCCTTGGGTTTCTTCATCGTAAGTCCCACACTATGTTTTGACCAAGAACCTTTTGATTAGAGGTCCTTATCACATGACCTTAAATGGTATGATGTTCCCTATAAACTATCACCATACTACCAGGGTTCTAATTCTGTTCACAAGGATACATACGTATCCCATTTTACAGGCATGATCCCAAAATGAAAACAAACCGTCATCTCCCTGGATGACAATAAATTCCATAGTTCCCCAATGAGTGGATTAAAAAACAAGTATCATGACAACGATGATTACAGAAATATCTAAGTAGTATATTAGAAGATACCATTTATGGAAAACCTCGAATACATATAGATATTTCCAATAATGAAGAACCTATAATTCATACTGATGATTCTAAATTTTACACATGTTAATAAGTGATTGTAAATTACAAGGGATACTTATGATATACTTGGTGAATTAATAAGGATTAATGAAATTATCTTAAATTTAAAAATAGAGTCCCAGAGTAGACAATAATCCCCTCCAAAGGGTGTGATGAGTCCGACCTCCCATCATCTTGACCAATGCAATTTTTTAAGTATTGTAAAGTTTAATCTTAATGAACGCCTATATTTGGAAAGTAGGTCCCCTTTGGAAAAAGAACTGTTGGATGTTTTTGGTTCTATAAATAAATCCAATGGGAACCACCTAGAAACCATGATTCTTAAAACTATAAGATAAGTTTCAAGGAACTATAAAATTGTATGGTTTTAGGGTTTTAATGTCAGATTATGGTTTTTAGTTTTTTTTGTGTTTTTAGTTTTTGTATTTTATTGTTATTTAGGGTTTTTAGAGGTTCTAGGTTTTTTTAAATTCTATGATTTTATGGTTCTTTTATAGGTATTAGGGGTTTTAGGTTTCTTAGGGTTTTAGAGTTTCTTGGATTTTTTTCATTTTTGTAGGGTTAATAGGGTTTAGTATGGTTTTTATAGGGTTTAGGGGTTTTTGGAGATTTAGAGTTTTTCAAGGGATTGTAGGGGTTTCTTAGTGTTTCTATATGTTTAAGGTATTTTAAGAACATTATTTAGAGTTATAGGTATTTTTCGTTGTTTTTATGGATTTTTTATTTCTATGGTTTATAGGGGTTTTACTAGTATTTAGGGGATTTTTTTTATTTTAGCATATTTTTGGTTTTTTAGTTATTAGGGTATTTATAATTTTTAATGGTTTTTAGGGGATTTAATGGTTTGATAAATTTTTATTTTTATTTTTAGTGGTTTTGGTGTTTTTTAGGTTTTCATGTGTTTTTCATATTTTTAGTGGTTTTATGATTTCTAGGGTTATTTTAGTGTTTTTATTATTTTTACAATTTTTTTGGGATTTTGGGTTTTTTAGGTTGGATTAGCGTTTTGTAGAGTTTGTAGGGATTTTACTATTAGTAGGGTTATCTATTTTTTTAGTTTATTAGGATTTTATTATTTTTTAGGGATTTTAATGGTATTTTTGGGATTGTAAGTGTTTTTGTAAGGTTTTATATAAATTTATTGGTTTTAAGGGGTTTTAGGGGTTTCCAGGTTTTAGGGTATTTTAGATGTTTTAGGGGTTTTTATGATCTTTTATGTTTTATTACGGTGGTTTAGGGTCTTTTAGGATCTTAGGGTCTTATTGGAATGTTTTATGGGTTTTAGGATCTTCAAGGGTTTTTATTGTTTTAGGGGTTTTTAGATTTATTAAGGGGATTTATGAATTTTGGTGTTTTTATGGATTGTAAGGGATTTTAAGGTTTTATAAGAGTTATGTGGTCTTTAGGATTTTTTTATTTTAGTTTTTTAGGGTTTTAGGGGATTTGGGGTCTTGAGGTTTTAGTGTTTTAGGTTTTTTTGGGGTTTATGGTTTTTAAGGGGTGTTTAGGTGTTCTATATTGTTTTAAGGGTTTCTCAGGTTTTTTTAAATTTTTAGGGGGTTGTATAGTTTTTAGGGGTTTAGATAATTTTATTGTTTTTGGGGTTTAAAACCCTTTTAAATTTTTTTAGGTTTTTTATGGGGTTTTATCAGTTTTTTGGGGTTTTATTTGTTTTTATTCCATTTAGGGGTTTAGGTTTTAAAAGGGTTTATTGAGTTTTAAGTTCATTTTAGGGTATTTCATTTTTTAGGTTTTAGGTCTTATTATAGGCTATTGAATTATTTTTAGTGGTTTTAGGGTTTGAAATGTTATTTAGTGTCCTGAGGGTTTTTTAGGGATTTTTGTATGAATTTTAATTTTTTAGTAGTGTCATATTTTTTTTATGGAAATTTAGTTTTTTATATTTTTATATATTTTAGGGTTTATAGGGTTTTTATGGAATTTTAGAATTTTCATGTATTTTTTGGGGGGTTTATAATTTCCACGAGTTTTATTTTTTTTTTTCAAGGATTTCATGGATTTTAATATTTTTAGGGTTTTTAGGGTTTTTAGTTTATTTTAATTTTAGATTTTGAGGGTTTTTAGGGTTTTTTCATCTTTTTGGGTTTTAGGGGTTTTAGTTTTTTATGGGTTTTGGGGTTGATATGGTCTTTTAACATTTTAATGGGTTTTAGGGTCATTTAGGGTGTTTAGGGTTATAGAGGGTCCTAGCGTTTTAGGGTCTTTTAGTGTTTTTAGTGTTTTTAGTGTTTTTACTGTTTTAGGTTATTTTAAGTTGTATGAAAAATTTTAGGCAATTTTAGGGGGACTTATGTATTTTAGAGTTTTATAATAGGATTTTAGGGGTTTTATGGGGGTTTATGTCTCTTGAGGATCTTTAGGGGTTTTACGGTTTTTAGCTGGTTTAAGGTACTTTAGGATTTTTAGGATCCTCGAGGGGTTTTCTGCGTTTTAGGGCCCTTAAAGGGGTTTGGGGTGTTTTGGGTGTTTTGGGTTTTAGGTTCCTTTCGTTGGTTATTAGGTTTCATAATGGATCTTATAGAGTTTTTAGGGTCCTTTATGGTTTTTGTTACATTTTTTTAGGTCTTTAAGGGATTTTTAGGGTTTTTATGACATTTATGGTTAAAAGGGTATTTTAGCGTTTTTTGGATATTTAATTTTCTTCAGTGTTTTCATGGATTTTAAGGTCCTTTAGGGTTTTTGAGATTTCATTATTTTTATGGATTTAATGGTTTTTAGGGTTTTTAATGTTTTAATGGCTTTTAGTATTTTGTAATTTTATCTATGGTTTTAGGTTTTTAGTGTCTTTAAGGGTTTTTAGTGTTTTAAATGGCGTTTTTAGGTTTTCATGGGGTTTTAAGTGTGTGTGTATACATACATATATATATATATATATATATATCTATATATATATTTTTGGGTCTTAGGGTTTTTAGGGGTTTCCAGGTAATTTGGGAGTTATGAATTTTTTTAGGGTTTTAAGAGTTTTTTGGGTTTTTTAAGGTTTTTATGGTTTTAGTGGGTTTTCAGGATTGTCGTTATATTAATGGTATGGAGGGGAAATTTTAGGTATTTTAGGGGTATCATGTTTTTTCATGTGTTTTTGGATTTTTAGAGCTTTTTAGGGATTTATAGGGGTTTTAGGTTTTTTGGATTTTGTATAGTATTTTGTGTTTTAAGGGTGTTTGGAGGTTTTAAGGGTTTTAGATTTTTTAGAGTTCTTAGGTATTTAGATTATTTTTGGTTTTTGGGGTTATTATTGTTCTTATGATTTTTAGGGGTTTTATTAGTTTAATATTTTATTAGTGTTTTTAGGTTTTGTGGGTTTTATTGTTTTTTTTCTTTTTTAGTGGATTCTAGTGTTTTTGGCGTTTTATGGGGGTTTAGGGTTTTATAGGGATTAGTTATTTTAGTGTTTTAGGGTATTGAAATGATATTTATGGATATTTAGTGTTTTTATGGGTTTCTAGTGTTTTTAGTGGTTTTGGGGGTTTTTGGGGGTTTTAGGGGGATAAAGGTTATTTATGTTTTTATAGTTTATATAGGGTTTTAGAGTTATATATGGTTTTTAAGATTTTTTTGTTGATTTCTAGTGTTTTTAGATACTTTTAGGGGTTTTAGGGATTTTATTTTTTTAAGGGGTGTTATGGGTTTTGGGGGATTAACAATTTTTATGGTTTTAGGGATTTTAGTTTTTTATGGTGTTTTATTTTTTTATGAGTTTTTAGGGTATTAGAGTTTTCTATGTTATTAGGCTGTTAAGGGATTTTTATTCGCTTTTTTGGTGTTAATTGGGTTTTTGGGCATTTTCGGGGGTTTTTGGTTTTTATGGTTTTAAGTGTTTTTCATGAATTTTTATTATTTTTGGTGTTTTGTAGTTTTTATGGTGTTTTAGAAATTTTGAGTTTTTTTGGGGTTTATGTGGGGTTTTATAGGTTATTAGGGTTTTTAGAGGGTTTTACGGTTTTAGGATTATTTTAAGGAATTTTGGATTTTTAAGGATTCTTAAGGACACTAAGAATATTTTAGTTTTTGTATGGTTTTTGATCTATTTTAGGTTTCTTAGGGTTTTTAAGGTGTTTAGGTCATTAGGTTTTTTTTTGGATTTGGGGGTTTTTCTGGTTTCTACTGTTTATATGGTTTTTATGGTCATTTATAATTTTAGGGTTTTGGGTGTATAAGGAGATTTTATATTCCTTTAGGGATTGTTTATGGCATTGTTAGCCTTTAAGTTGTTTTAGTGTCTTTTAAGGTTCTTTTATAGTTTAATTGTCTCTCAGTTTTTTAATGGTCTTTAAGGGGGTTTATATATTTTTAGGGTTGGGGGTATGGTTTTGGAATTTTTAGGTTTTTAGGTGTTTTTATGGTTTTTATTATTTTTAGTTTTTATGGTGTTGGGGTTTTTAGGGTCCTTTATGGTTTTTTGGGTTTTTATAGTTTTTATGATTATTTATTTTGTTTTAAGAGGTTTAAAGGGTTTTAATGCTATTTTAAGGGTTTCATGGGTTTTTATGTTTTTTAGGATTTTTAGGGTTTTAAGGGGTTTTAGTTAATTTTAATGTTTTTATGGTTTTTAGTGTTTTCTTTGGTATTTTAGGGGTTTTTGGGGTTTTATGGTTTTAATGGTATTTTAGGGTTTTAGGGTTTTTAATGGTTTTGAGGGGGAGTTCGGGGTGATTAAGGATTTTAGGATTTTAGCGTTTTCTGGTTTCTTAGGTGATTATGTGTTTTTGGGGGATTTGAATGGTTTTTGATGATTTTGGTATTTTTTGGGTTTTATGGATGTTTATGTTTTAAGGGTCATTTTAGTGTGTTTTTAGGGTTTTAGAGGTTTTTATAGAATTTTGGTTTATTTAGTGTTTTTAGGTATTTTAGGTAATCTCTGTGTCTTTGAGGTGTTTTTGGGTTTTTTGGGATCTTTAAGGGTTTTCATGTTTTCATGATTTTTGGGGTTTTTAAGAGTTTTTTAGGGATTGAGGTAGTCTCAGTATCTTTGAGGTTTTAAGGGGTTTTTGTGGATTTTAAGAGGGTTTTCCATGGTTTCAGGTTTTTTTGTGCCTTTTAAGGGTTTTTAGGGGTTGTTTGGGATTTTATGGTTTTTAGTGTCTTTTTAGGTATTTTTGTTTTTTCAGGGCTTTTCATAGTTTTTTATTATTTTTATGCTTTTTAGGGGTTTTAATTTATTGGGGGGTTTTTAGGGTTTTATGGTTTTTAGGTTTTGTAGGGTTTTACGTATTATTATGATCCTTTTATGGTTTTAGGATTTATAGTGTTATTTTAGGTTTTAGGGTTATTTTATGGTTTTTAGTGCTATTTTAGTGGTTTTAGTGTTCTTTTAGGTTTTTAGGGTTTGTATAGTTTTTTAGGGCCTTTTAAGGTTTTATGGGGGTTTGTTGGGTTTTTAGTGGTTTTAAAGGCTTCATATGGTTTTTAGGGGTTTCAATGCTTTTAAATATTTGTAAGGATTTACATGGTTTTAATGTTTTTAGGGTTTTTTAGGGTTTTTATGATTTTTATAGAATTTTTAGGGGTTTTAAACGTTTTTTGGGTTTATAATGTTTTAGGGATTATTCGGGTCTTTTAGGGTTTCTAAGATCTTTCAGCATTTTTTATGGGTTTTAGGATTTATTGTGGGTTTTAGTGTGTTGATGTGTTTTAGGTGTTTTTGGGGGTTTTAGGTTTTGGGGGGTTTTGATAATTTTTAGGGGTTTTGCATTTTTACGGTTTTATGGGTTTTATGGTATTTTTGGATGTTCACATGTTTTAATGGATTTAGGTTTTTTTTGGATTTTGAGGGTTCATAGTTGTTTTAAGGTATTTTTATGGTTTTTTGGGTTTTAGGGTGTAAGGGGTTTTATTATTTTAGAGGTTTTTAGGGGTCTAGTGGTTTTAGGATTTTTATGGATTTTAGGGATTTTGGGTTTTTAGGGTTTTAAAGGGGTTTTAGGATTGTTTTAGTGTCTTTTAAATTTTGTTATGGTTTTTAGGGTCTTTAATGGTTTTTATGGTTTTTAGGGGTTTGGGATATTTTAATGTTTTTGTGGGGTTTTAGTTGTTTTATGTGTTTTTTGGGGATGTAGGGTTTTTTTAGCTCCTCGAACTGGTTTTCCACTTTATCTGTGCTCCGGGACAGTTGGCCAGTGGGCCTTAGGTGCACCTCCCTAAATGCTAATGAATTTTTAGTAGCAATGAGGGTCCAATTAGGTGATAGTGGGGTGACTGTTCCCTCTATAGGTGATAATAATAATGGTCTATATGTATATAACATAGGGGAAGAAAGACCATAACAAAAGAAGCAGTGATATAACTCAACGAAAGAATAAAAAAGAACAACAATAATATCAACATAACCAAAGGCAAAATACCATAGATATATGGATAGAAATTTCATGACAGGACCTATAAAGAAGATAAGAAACTTCATCCACGACTTACCATAATGGTACATATAAATATATATATATCAAAACCCCAAAAGAATGTCTAGATCTATATAGAGGAACTACCATTTTCACCGCCATCCATCCCATGATAAGTAGTACATCACTAGTTACTAATTTCCAACACCCAATCCTGACCCCTTGTCTTGACTCAAAACCATTAAGACTACACACATCTCGAGGGACCCCTGTAGGGTGTGAGTATGAACTCAGTAGGCCTCCTCCAACATGTTACTTTCTTACATTCATATTTATAAAGTCAAGGAATCCATATATAAATAGCATCATCTCACACAAAAAATAAATTACCCGATCCACTTGTTCTAAGAATCAACAAGTTAATGTTTACCGACTTCAAAAAATGTGGGTACATCTTTGAATGCATTCCCCTAAATATATATTTGTATACATTACGCATCCCTGAAAATAAGTTTCTAGTAGATAGGACACGTGGCTTAGATTATATGCATCCACTAAAGAATAAAAGTACCAAGAGTACCCTAGGTTCCCTTGGTTCCCTCCCATTAATATATCATGAGAACATCATGCCACAAATCATGTAACTAGATTCCCAACAAAGAAACCATAAATAAGTCCCAGGTCCCTCAAATATCCACTAAAAATGAACATTTTTATAAAAATCCAGACATCACCAGGCACAATTATATCAATCCACCAATGTATAATAAATCAATATTAACTCAATATCCTAATATCCCAAGGCACTATGATGTATGTCCTCCAATAATCCTAGACAATAGGCCATAAATACAATTATAAGCACCATCCCTTAACTTATGGTCTCAACACCATCAATCATTAGAACATCATCATAAATCATGGATTTAATGGTGATAACCTAATCCATAACTAATGGTCATCACCATCCCCTATGATGAAATATCTACGGAGGCCTCCACCAACAAATAGTGGTCAATACCACCTCAACTGGGTCCTATCTATCTTTACTCAACTCCAATAGAAACATTCACCAACAACGGTGAGTGGTAATCACCAAAATTACATAAGGCACACCGTCGAGACAACACATTACTACATGCGACCACATCACCTAGGTTTGATGCTCAACACTGTCTCAAGTCCCATAGACCATGAACTTAGCCTAAAGACCTCATCACGAAAACCTAGTGATCAACATCAATCTATGTATCTTGACCACCCCCTCAGCCAAACAAACCCTATCTTAAAAGTCCAAATGATCTAAATCACCTCAATACCCTGGGCTATTTTTGTTAAATTCTCATGGAACAAATTAAATCATATAACATTTAATCAATTTGAATAATTTATCTTGGTAGGATCACCTTCCCAACTAACCACATGCCCCATACCCATCTTTTATTACTTTAATAAACTAGGTCATACCCAATGGAATCCCATGACATCAATAAATCAATTTAATAGAAATAAATAATTTATTAACAGTTTCACTCTGACAACCCAACCTGATAATTTAATAGCACACCCAACAAAACCATTATAATTAAGTACAAAGATAGGAACAACTGACCTTATACTCCTTGGTGATCAATTATTGAATATTGGCACCTAAATCAAGAAAAAACGAGAGAAATATTGGTTTTAGAAAAACTACCTAAAAATAAGGTTAAATATATCACATAGATATAATATTATCTATTGTGAGATAAAAAAATAGAAGTAAGAGGATTTCAGGACTTGACTCTATGAATCTAATGCACTCATGTGATCTTGAATTATAGTTTGATTAGAGGAGGAGGCTCATAGACGAGGATGTGGGAAATAGGATCTTTATAGCTACTGGAGGATAAACACACACATTTGAGAGGAACAAATGGTGAAGGAATCATAAAGAATGAGGGAGAAATAAAAATTTCCCACTTTTTATAGAGGTTCATGGTTAATTCACATGGTTTTGAAAAATATATGCCAACTATGTGAACTCATTATCAAAATGATCACCTCTTGGAAACATGTCACATAGTTTGGACACATAGTTTGTCTAGATTGTGTTCCAATCATGTGTACATTATTCCTAAGTGTTACTTAGTGTGTAGGATAAAATATACCATTTGAAAAAATTGTGTGAACTTGGGTTCACCCACAGAGGATAGTTGTAGACACTACACACTGTTTCCCCTTATCGGCCACACAAATAAATCAAATTGTGTTCTTCTGGATGAAGATTTTGAAAAATGGGTTCTCAAGTCCCAATGCACCAGAAACCCACTATAACCTTTATGGAACTTTATGAGTACTAAAAACATTATAAAAACAAATCCTTGAGGTATTCAAACTCTTGTAATTCAGTTGTAATGTCTAAATCTCATGTTGATTTTCCAACCAAACAAAAAATTCATGTTTACATGGGAATTATGACCCATTCAAAACAATGTGACGTTAAAATCTTCATACTTAATATATCTTATCGTGGATCTATGAGGTATCAAGATGAGACGGTATTGAACATACCCATCTCATCAAAATCACCCCTATCTACCCTAGTTATTTAGCAAGGTGAATTCCCCTTGAGGCACTCCCTAACTTAAGAATTACCTACCAAGTAATTTCCCGACCTAAAATTATACATTTATATAGTATACTAACCATCCAAAAACATAAAATTTAAACACGTACATACCCCCTTACATCACCTCATCAGGTTCTCAGTTCAGAACCATTTCATATATGAAACCCATAAAATTAAAAATCTCATTAGATGCTCATTTGTACCTGTGTCATACACAACATACATGAGTCCTTCATCTAATTAGATACATAATGTTCTGGAATCACTTAGGATTCTAAAATAAATATGTATCATATATATATATATACATGAATTCCCATCATATTCCTAATACCTATGAACCTGAAGTAAAACATGCATTGCATCTGATGCCCTCAAACTGACCATCATTTGGTTAATACAAATACAATACATGAACCTAGTGTACCAAAACATCCATACTATCAAAAGGAAACTATATTATCAAGGAGTAACTCCTATAATCTTGAGATATATTCCATTCTTAGAACATACCTGATAAAAAACATGAACATGACCATAAGTCCAACTACCCATGGTCTGACCTCCCTATGGACCTGTAGAAGCTATCAGCCACTGACCCCACTACGGGGTCTTTCTCCCCATTCCATGACCTATGCATACAGAATAATCTAGGAGACCATAACCTAGTACCAATACTTATCATATCATAGATCCTAGAGTCTGAAACAATATTTTGAAACCATTTATCTATAAAGGCTTCCTATAGAACCTCTCTTGATGTCACATCTCACCATAAGACCGACACTCCTTTAGTGCCTAGTCACTCTAATTATGCACATGAACTAACTATTTAAACTAGAAGTACATCATTTAAGAACTAATAATCAGTGGAATATATAATTCTTTGGCATGTCTACCCTATGGAGACACCTCACAATATCTCTTCCATCCACCAGAAACATCACTGCTCAACTCACCTGACGCTGTCACCGGGGTCAAATACGAATGGTCCATCAATGTTCCCTCAGCAATCAGTTCCTTATTCACAACCTATGATAATGAGTAAAGTCTAAATATATTTACCTAAATCTTGATTTAATGCTACAACCCATCCTCAAATATCCTCACCCATGCAATGTCATCACCTACCATGGAAGGCGTAAATCTGGATAGGTCTGTGAAATTTTACACATAATCAATGACATATGTATCTACATGATATAGATCCATGATGTAATGGGATAAAAAATCCATAAAGGTCTCTATAAATAAATTCTTGAAGAATATAGTCTCAAAATCCTTCAAAGCTAGTCCCTCATTCCTCTCGACCAGTACCAGTACTTCCCACCAGTGTTTTACTGGTCCTCTGGGCATATAAGTATCTTGCTTCACCCTTCGACCTGAGGGGTCTGAAGATGGTCAACAATTTTCTATAAAAACATGATCCAATTATCTATAACCTGAATTCCTACCTCACACTAAAATAGTGGTGTTTTTGAGACTGGAACTCACGAGTGAAATATTACATTGAAGGCTTAGATTCTTGATCTCCCTTATCTGTTCAATGTATGACTCACACCAAGATTTCCCTTAGCTTCTAAACAATACATGGACCATAATACATCATCTTATATGGATAGCCCACATTTTATAAAGCATGTTAATATGTATCATGATCATATTAACCCTCAGGGTCAAAATCCATAGCCTCTAGGGCCTCATCCTGTGCACGTTCATACGATATAGTATATCCACCCTCATAAAGATCCACCAAAATATATCTATGTGGTATCACACAGAAGACCAAATACCAAGGTCAAATAACCATGATATTCATATAAATATCCCATGTAAGTAATGTTGTATTAGGTACCCATATCACCACCCTTACACTCCCTTACCGCACCCATTGCACAAGAAATCTAGCCTCATTCCCCCTTACCTACCTATATTGGTGTAAGTTATCATAAATTGCCAAACCCTATGGACCCCTACCTACCCATAATAGTTTCATGCATCACATATAATGCATATTATAATATCATAAACCATGAGTAGTTGTGTATAATTTGACTAAAAGGCTATCCAATAAAACACTATTTTGCTTTTTGGTTGACTTTTTAAACAACCTTCGTCCTAATATTACACATTATTACCCTCAATAGAGCCAGACCCATTCATACTATATAATCAAAGAATCTACTATTGATATCATCATTAAAAATATACCTCAGTTGGATGAGTATAATTCCCCAAAAAGGATATGTAGGAAAACACTTTTTATCTTTTTTGAAACATTAAACAACAGAACCCCTCTTAGCGCATTCTAGGTTCCAAATGATGATCAAAAGAAAAAACAAACATCATATGATCCTAAATAGATACCATAATTATTAAAAATTTCCTCTCTTTCTATATCTCGAAAAGTTTCAAAACCATATAACATAATAAAATCAAACCGTAGTGCACCACTTTAGGTAGGAATACATAAACAATAAAAATGAAATGTATAATATAAATTACCCACCCATGGAAATATAGTTTTTCCCCTATACATGGGGATAAAACCACCCAAAAATGAGATCATTTCCCATTATGGACTACATCCTAGTGTTTAGTCCACCATAGATTAAATAGTAAGACCAAGAAAGAAAAATAACTCATTTGACACCATTTGTCGTTCCATAACATGATTTTACACATTATTTGTGCCCCCAGTTTGTTGACCATGAGGCCTTAGGAATTCCTCTCATATTGCAATGTCTATCAAAAAATAGTGAGGGCCTGATTAGGTGAGAGTGGGGAAACTATACCCACTGGTGGTGACAATAATAATGGTCCAAATGTATATAACAGAGAAGAAGAAAGACCATAAAAACAGAAGAAATAATAAAACTAATCAGAATCCAGAAAAACAATAGTATTAATATAAACAAACCTAAAGGCATAATACCATAACTAGATAGAAATAAATTTTATAACTGATCATAAAAAAGAGATAAAAAATTTCACTCATAGATGACCATATAGGTACATATATATTTCAAAAAACCCAGAAGAAGGTAAAACATGATGCTGAGGAACAACTTGGTTTACTCCCATCCACGCCACGATAAGTAGTAAATCTTAGGTCACTATGTTCCTACTCTTGAGACTTATCCCTTTCATGATCTCAAAAAAATAAACACCACATAGACCTCAAGGGGCCCATGTTTGGTGTGAGTACAAACTCCGTAGACCACAACCCATAGGTTCCTATATTACATCCATATATTTTCAGTGAATGTATACATAAATAAATTGTAGATACCCATATCTAAATTAAATATCCTACTCCACTTGTGCACAATATCCATAAGTGAGAATTTACTAGCTTCGGACAATTAAAGATCATCTATAAATGTGTTACCCCCAAATATATATTTGTAGTGGAAGGTATCCATGGATTAGTCCTCCTGCATCCCATAAAGAATAATCATGCATGGAGTTCCCTCAAGCTCCTCCCAAAAATATATCACTATCACCTTGTTCTACTAATCAAGTAATGGGTGTCCCTACAACATGTCTGACAATAAATCCCAGGTTCCTTGGACCTCAAATCAGGAATTTACCATTGAATCAATAGCCCAACGTCTAAATGCATGACGATTTCCATCCTACAATGTATAATGAATCACCATTTTCATAATATATTGAAATTAAAAGAAAAAATGGTATCTATCATCTAATAATCCCATTGTTTTGGCCTCAAATATATTAGAGAGCCTCATCTGTTATCTGATGGTCCCATCACAATATCCCGATGGTCCATCACCATCAACAATGGATTTTTATGGTGAGAACCACCTCTATAAGTGATGGCCAACACCATCCCCTAAGAACCAATATCTACGGAGGCCTCCACCCACAATGAGGTGTGAATACCACCTCAACTATGTTCTAAATGCATGTATCAAACTTCAATGAAAACATCAAAAAATAACAATGTGTGGAAATCACCAATATTCTTAAGAAACACCCCAAAACAAAATCATTTCCACATGCAACCAGGTTACCCAGGTCTATCAGTAAATACCATCTCAAGTCCCACAAACCATGCCCCAAACCTAATGTCCCCTTCACCTGAACCTTGAGATCATCTTCACCCCATGTATCTTGGTCGACACCCACAACCTAATATAAAATGTTTCCACAGTCTTGGTGATCAACATAACCTTAATAGCCATGGGCATTCCCATCATCTTACCATGAAACAAATTTATTCATATCACAATTAATTAATTTTACTAATTTAGATAGATGGAATCACATTTCCAAAATAACCACAAGCCCTATACCCAGCTTAGCTTAATTAAATTAACCATGACATACCCAATAGGATCCATTGACATTAATTAATCAATTTAGAATAAATAATTTATTCATAAATGGTTTCCCCCAGTGATGCATGTCTATCGTGCTGTGTGAAAAAAACAACTATATTTTTTTCTTAGTGCAGCACAGTGGCTGACCAGGGTCGTCTCTCTTGAGGTACCTTCTCAGTTAAGTTCACTTAATTTATCTAATTCACCTAATCAAGATATTTTTGATATTTTATTATTTAATTAAAGAAATTAATATCTTTTTGGATTTTTTATAATTAATTACAATCATATGTAACATTATAATTTAATCTATCATGAAAATCTAAAAAGAATTAGTTAATAAGAAAGAACTTGGTTTTGGGGTTCAGTCTTGGATTCAATCATTATTTTCCTACATGTGTTTGATTTAGTTTGAAAATTCAAACATGAAATATCATGTTTTAAAAAATGTTATTTTCCAGAATAGAAGTAGTTTGAGTCGCATGTCGTTGGGGACCATCACCCAATCAGGGACATTCACCTCGCCCATGCATGCTACTCAATTCTACCACAAAGTTAATTAAACATTAATGAAAATTCATAAAATCCTTAACCTCACCCTGAGCCAAGTCTTGTTATTATCCTCTCAATTCCGAGAGTCTGAGGTTACTTGGTGGAGGTGGTGAATGAAAAGAGAGATAGTGAGAGAGATAGAGAGAAAAAAAGAAATGAAGAAAAGTTGATGGAGAAGCACAAATGCATGGATTAATTTAAACGAAATCAAAATTACAATTTAAATTAAAACTAAAACAAAACTAGAATTATAAGAATATAAAAATAAGAACTGAGGGGGATGAGAGAAGCTGTAGCAGCCTGTTCCTCGGTGGGATCCCTCCTTGGCTGTGGGTGTTGAGCTAATGATTTGAGAAGGAGGCGAGAGCATCCTTTTATAGGCATCATTCTATACTCCTCACGTTTTCACATTTTTGGACAATTAAAGTTCTGATTCATGCAAGGAACCCTTATCTAATGTTGTTTATAAATGATTTTTTCATTCACCCTCCCAATATTAGCGCTTTTGGACCCCGTATGAAGGAGTTATGAATTTTTCATTGGAGGATTATGTTTCTGGAAGAAGCTTCCAGGAAGATTCCTCCAAAAGAATGTCATTCAATGGATGCCTTAATGACTTCCAAACCCCCAAAATTTACTTTAGAGACGTCCCTATCTATCCTTGTTTTATCCCAGGTGGAAACACATCTTTTAGAGGTTTTTAGGCTGAGTTTGGGTTTCGTTACGTTGGTGGGGTCCATGCTATCTGCCCGAAATTTTTTCAAATTCAATGAATTTGTAGGCCCTTTAGATGGAAAAATAAGCTCCTGGTATAGATGAAAAAATTGGAGGAAATAAAATCAGGATTCAAAAAAAAATTAATCACAAATATCAGACATATATTTTATGAGAAATGACAAAAATACCCTTGTGGTCAAAATCTATCCAAATTCCAGAATTATTCACTTTTCTCTATTATGCTCATTTTCATTATAAAATTAAAATTACCCATTATTTTAATAAAACATGTAAATACATGGGGTGTATCATTGAAAAATAGATAAAAATACTCGTTATTTGACCAAAAATATGCACGTAAATTTTCTCTATCAAATACCCCCACAATTAAACCATGCTTGTCCTCAAGCATAAAATCTCAACATTGAATGTAGAGGACACCAATGTTAACAATATTAAAATTTTATTGCAATATAATAAAAAAATTCAATGTGAAGACAAAATTTAAAAAATCATCATAAAATATAAATTTAATTTCCCATTTTTCAATGAAACAAATAATTCCCATATTTTACTTTTCCCCTTTGAAAATTGATGGAACTTCTGCTTTTATTCATTCATGATCTTTGATTCATTAGTATTAAACATGCCAAGTTATGATTTACCTCACTTTTGATTCATTTCTCTCATCACCCATGATAAAATTCATGTAGAGTTATGCTCATATCATGAGAACATGCTCTTTATCCATAGGCTTGACAATGAACTACTTTCTCCACTTGTTAAAGACAAAAGATACATAAAATCATGAGGAAATAAAATAAAGGTTCAAATGAATCCGAGGATTAAGGTTGGTAGGATTTGATGCTTTAAAAAATTAAGGCTCAAGGAGGAGGATAATCTCTTTTGTACAATGAATGATATCAAAATTAAAAGTACTATGAAATTCTCCTCTTTAAATTAGCAACACCCACTTCTAAAAACTCAATGTAAGGTCGTGATCAAATTATGCATAATGAATGATTTGTGCACCCTCTTGAATATTTTATTTATTTTGTACGTTTTTTGTTTTTTGAATGTTATGATTAGATGAAACCTCACATACATCACTTAACAAAATACGATAAGAAGATCTTCAGTTTAGAAATAGTTACTTTTGGTTCTCCCAAATAATTCCCCATTTTTCTTTATTTTTTGGATATTTTTGTCATTTTTGTTAATTGTTTTAATCCAAGAGGGGAAAACAATAAAGTATAATGAATTATTCCACAACCTTTTACAATTTTGACAATAAATCCCCCAAACTTATTCTTTACAATTTGTATCATCCCATCCAATATGATTTCCTTTACCCCAACACTTAAAATTTAAAATATCATGAAAATACCAAGAGTTAGGTAGGAATGGATAAAAATGGTTTGAAATATGGCACATCCCTATAAAGGTCATTCATGGTCTCTATGGTCTAAAAGAAGGATAAATTTAAATGTGTTCTTTTAAGTATAAGTGTATTTTCCAAGGA
The DNA here is from genome assembly GCA_963277665.1 of Viscum album. Classification (NCBI taxonomy): domain Eukaryota; kingdom Viridiplantae; phylum Streptophyta; class Magnoliopsida; order Santalales; family Viscaceae; genus Viscum; species Viscum album. The sequence goes on from OY728126.1 coordinate 1,010,713,680, forward strand.
TGCATCGATCATTTTAAATGTGTTTTTCATAGTCATATCTATGATAAGTTTCAATACAATTTCTGGTCGGTTACATGTCCCAAGATCACTCAAGAGATATAATCAATAATAAATAGGAAGTACTTGGTCTAGAAATACTCCTAGGAATGAGAAATATAAAATTGGACAATCGTTCATGGCATGACTAATAATAAAAAATCAATTTACATAATTTTCAAAAATTCAAAGAATGAAAGAAGGTATGGACATTTAATTTACATGAATTAATTAATTCCATAAAATCAGGAGTCATTATTTCAACATCTGTGATTCATATTTAAAAATTCAATTCTCAATTTCAATACTTTAATAATATAAATATTGAAATCTAAAACATGTCATAATTGGGTTCCTAAGAAACTCATGTCTCCAATTTAAGTCGAGTAAAACATTAATTCAAGTGTGGCATGTAATTTTATCTTTAAATCTCAAAACATGTTGTGGACTAAAATGTGGAGATTTTAAAAGTTAAAACAATAAAATTAGACTCCCTTTTTTTTATGAAATTTAGTCCTTCCCCTTGACTATTTGGGGTTGTGTTCCACTATTATGAACTTATAAAAGAAAGAAACTAAATTAATCATAAAGATCATGTCATTTAAGCTCAAAAATTACAGAGGGAGTGGGTTGCATACTGTACTACATCTATGAAAATAAATTTACATCTAAATTATTTGAAATAAGGTAATGATAAATCTTGTTATAATCCCCCAAGTGGGCCCAGGCTTCTTTTACTGCCTCCAGAGGGCAGTACCAGCTATTATCCAAAGTTTGATGGTGGTTGGAGATTCTTTGACATGAACCCCCAGATGTGATTTTTCTCAGCATCCACTATTTCTTCTTTTTGAGGATGAATCCGTGGATAGATTATGTCAGATCCTCCCCCATTGCAATGTGGTACATCTTGGAAGGTGGGGGTAGGATGAAGTATGGAACCTCCACCACCATAATTTCCCCTTGTGAAACATTCTCTATCTCTTATTTTACTCCCTCTAGTGAATATTAATTATCGTTAGGGTGCTAAAGGTGTTCCTAAATAGGTGAATCTTCTTTTGCCTCTTCATCCTCTAGGGCATAATAGTATTCATCAGATTCTGAAAATTCAAAACAATTTGGAGTTATACTCAAATTTTTTTCAACAAAATTTAAAGAATTTGAGTTCCAGAATGTATAATCTCCCTGAGTTGGATCAGCTTGAATCATTTCTTGGATGGAAAGTTACTATCAGAGTTAATCATCACAATATGGTGGTAGGTAGTGAGGTTCTTCCATTTCGAGTTTGTCCTCAACTTCGGGGATGTCTTCAGTGAAATCCAGGAAGACTAGTGACACTTCCTTCTTGGCCTAGAGTCTTTTTATGTCAGCTTGGAGTTCATTGACCATGGTCATCAAATATTCTGGTGAGATCCATGTTTTTATGTCTCTTTCTTTCTATTTGACCATTATCATAAGCACATCACCTCTTCATTGGATGGCCTCCTTAGTGTATTCTATTTTCTTGTCCTTTTACCTATTTTTAATTGTTAGTCCATGTAAAATAATAATCATTTTAATTCACCATGGAATGATTTTTTTGTTTTTTTTAATTATATAAAAAGAAATGAAATCTATCTAAGATGTGAAAATAGAAAAAGGTAATGAATAAATTATTGGATCCCTGGAAATGGTGCCATTTTTGATGCATTCCTATCATGGTGCATGGACAAATACAATTATATTTTTTTCCTTGGCAGCACAGTGGATAACCAGGGCTATCTCTCATGAGGAGCCTTCTCAATTTAGATAACTTAATTTATCAAATTAACATAATCTATATCTTTTTTATATTTTATTATTTGATGAAATAAATTATAATCTTTTTGGGTTTTTGATAATTAATTACAATCATATGTAAAATTATGATTTAAACTATCATGAAAATCTAAACATAATGAGTTAATAAGAATGAACATGGTTTTGGACTTCAGTCTTCGATTCAATCATTATTTTCCTACATGTGTTTGATTTAGTTTGATAAATCAAACATGCAATATCATATTTTAATCACTATTATTTAGTATAATAGAATTAGTTTGAGTTGAATGTCATTGGGGACTATTACCCAATCAGGGACATTTTCCTCGCCCAAGCATGCTACTCAATTCTACCAAAAACATAATTAAACTTTAATAAAAAATAATGAAAACCTTAACTTAACCTCGAGCCAAGTCTCATGATTATCGTATCATTTCCAAGAGTATGAGACTACTTGGTGGTGTGGGTGATGTAATAAAGAGATAATGAGAGTGATAGAGAGTGAAAGAAAAAGAAATGAAGAAAAGTGGATGGAGAAACACAAATGCATGGATTAATTTAAACAAAATTGAATTTCAATTTAAATTAAAACTAAAACTATATAAAATTAAAATAAAAAAAAATAAAAAATTAGGGGGGAAGAGAGAAGAAACAGTGGTTCGTTCCTCAGTGGGATCCCTCTTTGGATGTGGGTGTCGAGCTGATGATTTGAGTATGAGGCGAGAGCCTCCTTTTATAGGCAGCATTCTATACTCCAAAAGATTGCACATATTTGGACCCTTAAATGGAAGATTCACACATATATCCCTTATTAAATGTTGTACATAAATTTATTTTCAGTTCAAATTCCATATTTCAGTGCATTTGTACCATAGATGTAGGAGTTATGAATTTTTCATTAGAGGATTATCTTTATTGATGAAGCTTCCTTGAAGGTTCCTCCAAATGTATGTCGTTCAATGGCTGCCTTAATGACTTCCAAACTCTCCCTAATTTATTTTAGATCCAGACCTATCTATACTCGTGCTATACCATGTTTAAACACATCATTTGGATGTGTGTAGGCAGTGTTTGGGTTCCATTATGGTGGTGAGGTCCACACTGTCCCTCCGAAAATATTTCCAAATTAAATGAATTTGAAGGCCCTTTATATAGCCAAATCAGCTAATGATCCAGAAGACAAAATTGTAGGAAATAAAATCAATATTGTAAAAAAAATTAACCACAAAGTTTGGACATATTTTTTTATGATAAATGACAAAAATACCCTTGTGGTCAAAATCATTCCAAAATCCAGAATTATGAACTTTTATCTATTATGCTTATTTATGTTATAAAATTAAAATTACCCATTTTTTTAATAAAACATGTAAATAAACGGAATTTATCATTGAAAAAAATTAAAAAATACTCATTATTTGATAAAAAATATGCATGTAAATTTTATCTTTCACCCCGAAAACCCAACATTCATATTTAAGAAAACACTTTATAACCTCTATTTAATTAGTATTAAATATTTTCACCAACTTCCTTATACTAATAGGTTCTCAAAAATTAAATATCATCCTCTAAATCATTCCCAAATGAGAGAAATATGGATCTTAGGCAACTTCTGTGAAAATAGGGAAAAATATATCACCTGGTTTTAGCATTGAATATTGAATGATTAATACGATATTAGAGAAAAATGATTTATGGCCATAAGTCTAAACCAATAATGAACTCGATAGATCATTAATTAGTGTCTGATCAAAGGAATATGTTTGACACCTTGGATGAGGGAAATGGGAGCTCCAAGGCTAGTTGAGTAGAATCTCCCACGTGGTTAATGAAAGAAATAAGAAGGAATATTATGAAAGGATGAGCGAAAAGGTAATATGTTACATTTTAAAGAGGAATATTTTTATGTCCCACGATTTTGATTATGTGCCCTAACTGTGCACATTTACTATCTAAGGGGTTACCCCTTTGAAAGAGGTCACATGTTTTGGGTACATGGTTTGGCCAGACCATGTGCCAACCAAGCATACCTATATCATAAGTGGAACTAGTCATGCATGTTAGGATACATAGTCTAAAAAAATTCATAGGTTCTTCACACCCTTAGAGAAGAGTTACAGGAACCCTGCACAATTTCCCCTTGTAAGCCCCATAGTTACATCAAATGATGAACCTTAAAAACCCATAAAAATTGCTTGGGTCATTCAAAAATATCAAAATTAGGTTCCAATGTCCAAAAATAACATTTTTCTTCCCACAAAATTCAAAATAAATTTTACATTGTAATTTTGACCCATTTAAAAACCCAAACATTTTATTTATTTTGGTTTTTATGGTTTTTAGTGTTTTTAGGTGTTTTAAGGGGTTTCAGTATTTTAAGTTGTTTTATAGTTTTTAAGGAGATTAGAGGGTAATTTTATGGTGTTTGGGGTGTTTATTTGGGTTTACATTATCTTATTATTTTTAATAGTTTTAGGATTTTTTTGTGTTTATAGGGTTTTTTTCAGAATTATAGGGTTTTAGAATTTTTTATGGGGGCTTGGGTTTTATAGGTTTTTAGGATATTTTTAGTGTTTTAATATATTTTATATATTTTTTGGATTTTAGGTTCATTAATCCTTTCAGTGTTCTGATGATTTTATATCTTTTTAGGTTTATGGGTATTTATGGTTTTTAGGGTTTTTATGGAATTGGGGTACTTTAGGATTTTATATGATTTTATAGATCTTGGGGTTTTTAGTGTTTTAGGTTTTTTAGGTTATTTAAAAAAATTCATGGGTTTTTAGGACATTTTGATGTTTTTAGTGGTTTTTATGGGTTTTAGGATTTTATGGATTTTATGGTATTTTATGTTTTATATAGTATTTATGGTCTTTTAGTGGGTTTTGGGATTTTAGGAACTTTTTGTTTTTTATTACCTTTTTGGGTTGTTAGAGTTTTTAGTATTTTTTAGGTTTTTAGGGGTTTTGGAGTATTTTGTGGGTTTAAAAGTTTTTATATTTTCAAGTTCTATTAAGGTATTTTGTTTATTTTAGGGTTTTAGGATTTTTAATGTTTTTAGTGTCTTTTAGGTTTTTTATTTTCTTTTAGGGATTAATGCGGTTTTATGGGATGTTAGAGTTTTTAGTTTAGGGTTTAGGGTGTTGGTTTTGGGGTTTAATGTGTGGGTATTGGGTTGTTAGGTTTATGTTTTTGGCTGTATTGTGTAGGGTGTAGGGTATAATGTTTAGGGTTTAAGGTGTAGGTTATATGGTTTTGGGGGTTGGGATTATTGGTTTATGTTGTATAATATAGGGTTTAGAGTGTAGGTTTTTGTGTTTAGGACATATGGTTTAGGGTTCAGAGTTTTGGATTTAGGGTTTTGTGCATAGAACATAGGGTATTGGTCTCTTTAAGGGGGTTATTGGGATTTTAAATATTATTAGAGATTTTAGGGGTTTTAATGATTATTTGGGTTTTTAGGATTCTTAGGAATATACGGTTTTTTTATTTTAGGTGTTTTTTATGTTTTCTTAGGTTCTTAGGGTTTTCTTGGGGGTTTGGGATTTTTTGAGGGTTTTAGGTGTTTTGAAGAGTTAGTGGATTTTTTTACTATTCTTCTATTTTTTAGGGTTTGTATGGTTTTTTTATATTTAGGGGTTTTATTATTTGAATGGTTTTTTTAATTATTTTTAGAGGTTTTAAGGTTTTTAAAGGTCTTAAGTATTTTAGGGGGTTCTATTTTTTTTATTTTTTTTACTTGGGTTATTTGTGTTTTTAGGTTTTTAATATTTTTTATGATTATAGCGTATTTACGGTTTTTTAGTTTTAATGTGTTTTGTGGTATTTTTATTGTTTTTATTATTTTTAGGGTATTTCTTGTTGTTTTTGTGTTTTTTAGGTTATAAGGGTTTTACGTGTTTTTATGGTTTTTAATGTTTTTAAAGGGTTTTATGGGGTTTTATACGTTTTGTGTTTTAGTGTTCATTTAGGGGTTTTAGGATAATGGGGCTCTTTTAGTGGTTTTATTATATTTAGGTTCCTTTCATTGTTTTTAAACATCTTTTAGGATTTTTATGGGTTTTATGGATTTTTATTGGGTTTCAATGTATTTTAGGTTTTGCATGTTTAGTGTTTTTATGGTTTGCAGAGTTTTTAGGGTTTTATAGTATTTTAGTAGGGTTTTTATAATTTTTTGTGTTTTCTTGTATTTTTATGGTTTTAGTGTTTTTATGTTTTTAGGTTTTTATGGTTTTAATGGGTGTTTATGTTTTTAGGGTTTTTAATTTTTTTAAAAAATAGTGTTTTAGGGTTTTTAGGGTATCTAGGTTGTTAAGATTTTTTAGGTATTTAGGTGTTTTATGGTTCTTTTGTGTTTGTAGAGGTTTTGGCTTTTAAAAGGGGTTTTGGGTATTTTTTTTAGGATTTTTAGTGTATTTTTATGGGTTTTTATCATTTTAGGGGGTATTATGGTTTTCAAGGTTTAAAAGGGGTTTAGGATTTTTATGGGTTTTAGAGTTTTTAATTTTTTTTTGTGTTTTATGTGTTTTTAGGGTTTTTTTTGATTCATGGTTTTTTAGGTTTTTAGGTTTTTTAAGGTTTTAGGATTTTTAGAGTTTTAAATGGTTTTTTAGGCATACGTTTATTAGGGTATTTTAATGAAATATTTGGTTATTTTTGAGTTCTTTCTTGTTTTATGGGGTTTATAGGGATTTTTAGAGTTTTATGTCTTTTGATGGTTTTTCTAGTATTTAGGGGTTTTAGGTTTTTTTTGTTCTTTTAGTTTTTAGTGTTTTTTTGGGTTTTTATGTGTTTTAAGGTTTTTATGGTTTTTGGGGTTTTTTATAATTTTTTCTATGGTTTTTTATTTTTATGGTTTTAAGGGTTTTTGGGTTTTTTTTGGGTTTTTTGGCATTTTAGGTATATTTTAAGATTTGTAGTTTTTTAGGGGTTTTGGGTTTTTATGGATTACAGTGTATTTTTGGTTTTAATTGTTTTTGATTTTTTTAGTTTTGATAAGGTATTTTTATGTTATTAACGATTTTTCAGTATTTTATGGGTTTTATGATTTTTAGGGTCTTTATGGTTTATATAGTTTGTAGGGGTTTTATGGTATTAAGAGTCTTTTAATGATTTTAGCATTCTTTGTAGTCATCTAGGTTTTTAGGTTTTTTATATTTTAAATTCTATTTTAGGGTTTTTAGTGTTTTTTAGGTTTCTTTAGGGTTTTCAGGGTCTTTAAGAAATTTGTGGGGTTTAGGGGTTTTAAGATTTTTCAGGATTTATGGAATTTTTGGTTTTTTGGGGAATTTTGGATTGTTTTAGGTTTCATAGAGGGTTTATAATTATTCAGGGTTTGCTAAGTAAATTTCTATTCCTTTATAATTTTTGAGGGTATTATAGGGTCCTTTATGGTCTTTTAGGTTTTAAGGGTTTTCTGGTGTTTTAGGGGTTTATGGGTCTTTATAATTTTGAGCGATTTTATGATTATTTATGATCTTATGGTTTTTAGTGTCCATTAGGTTTTGGGGGCCTTTTAGAAGTTTTATGGTTCAGGGTCATTTAGGGGTTTTAGGTCCCATTAGGGATTTAAAGGATTTAGAGTCTTTTTGTATAATTAGTTTATTTTTCTATTTTTATGGGTTTTAGGGTTTTTTTGTGTCTTTTATTTATTTTATTGTTTTTCAGTTCTTTTTGGGTTTTATGGTTTTTATGGTTTGTTGGGGTTTTAGGTAATTTATGGTATTTTTGGGAATTTAGGGTCTCTATGGGGTTTTGGGTTTGTAGGTTATTTTATGTATTTAGGGGTTTTAGGATATTTGTTGGGTTTAGGTATTTTTAGGATTTTTCATGTAATTTCATGGTTTTTGGGGTTTTTAGAGTTTTTATGGTTTAGGGTGCCTTTATATTTTTCATAGTGTTTTTAGTATTTTTTTCGTTTTAGAGTTATAAAATGGAATAAGGGGATTTAGTGGTTTTAGTGTTTTAGGGTTGCTAGGGATTTTAGCATTTTAAACTGGTTTTAGGGGTTTTCATGTTTTTAATGTTTTTATTGTTTTTATGATTAGTAGTTTTTTAATGTTTTAACATTTTTTTTGGATTTTTTTTTGTATTTTTAGGGGTTTAAGGGTTTTTAGTGTTTTGGGGTTTTTTGGATTTTATGGGGTTATAGATTTTATATGCTTTAAGGGTTTTTATGGGTTTTTTGTTTTTATGTTTTATAAGAGTTATTTAGGTTTCGGGGTTCCTTTATTGTTTTTTAGATTTTTTATGTTTTTATGGGTTTTATAGGATTTTTTGGATTTTATTGTTTTCATGGATATTTAGGGTGTTTTATGATTTCTTTCACAGTTTTATTGTTTTTTGGGTTTTTTAGTTTGTCTAGGGTATTATTCAGGGTTTAAGGGTTTTTTTTACTGTTTACTTAGTTTTTTTATGGTTTTTATATTTTTTATGGTTTTTAGTTTTTTGCTATTGTTTTTTGAATTTTTAGAATTTTTCAGGTTTTAGGGGTTATAGGGTTTAATGGGTTTTATAGGTATTTTTGGATATTTTGTGGTTGTTAGGGTTTCTTGAATTTTTTAGGGTGTTAGTCTTTTAGGGTTATATTATGGATTTTAGGGGGGTTTATGGTGTTCAGTGGGTTTAAGTGTCTTTTAGGGGGTTTAGGGTCTTTTATGGGTTTTAAGGTTTTTAAGGTTTTTTTTTGTTCTCATGGTGTTTTAGGGGTTTAGGAGGGTATTAGTGTTTTTATGTTTTTTTATTTTTTGGGGTTTTCTACGATTTTTTGGGGTACTAGGTTCCTTTTAAGTATTTTACCATGTTTTCTAGGGTCTTTGTCTCTTTTTCAATTTTTATGGTATTTAATGGGTTTTTAGGTTTTTATGGGGTTTTGGGTTTTTATGGGTTTTTGGGTTTTTAGGATTTTTATGTGTTTATTGTTATCTTTTATTGTTTTTTAAAGTTTTGGGGGTGTATATGGGTTTTAATGATATTTTATGGGTTTTGTTGTGTTTTAGAGTCTTTTTGGTGTTTTAGGGATTTCCATGTCTTTTAGAGTCATTATAGAAATTTTAGGATCTTTTGAAAATCATAGGGGTTTTAGGTCTTTTAGTATTTTTTATGCTTATTTCCATTTTTATAGGCATTTCTATTTTTCGAGTTTTAGTTTTTTTTATTTTTAGGTTATTTTTGTGTTTTTTGGAAGGTTTTTTTTAATTTTATGGGTTTTAGGGTTTCATGGTGTTTTTTTATTTTTATGTGGTTTTAGGGATTTTTTTTTCTCTTTTTAGGTGTTTTAGGGTTTTTATGTGTTTTTACAGTTTTAGGTTATTTAATGGTTTTTTAGGTATTTTTTGTATTTTAGAGTTTAGTATGGTTTTTTAGATTTTTTTGAGGTCTTTTAGAGTGATTTTTAAATTTTTAGGGTTTTTAGGGTAATTGAGGTTTTTAGGGAGTTTTGGGTCTTTTTAGGGTTTTAGGGATTTATGGGATTTTAGGGTATTTTAAAGCATTGATGATTTCTTATTCATCATTATGTATTTTTAGAGTTTTTACAATTTTTAGGGTAATTTTAGTTTTTATGTTTTTTTGGGTTTTGTGGTTCTTTTGGGTTTTTAAGTGATTTGAAGTCCTTTATGGTTTTTTAAGGATTATTAGGACTTTTAGAGTTTTGGGGGTTTTGAGTCTTTTGGGTTTCTACGGTTTTGTGGCCCATTTGTATTTTTAGAATCTTTTAGGGGTTTTAGGGTATTTTATGGTCTTATTGTTTTGAGAGTTTTATTATTCTATGGTACGTTGAGCATTTATAATAATTTAGGGTTTTTTGGGGTTTTAATATCCTTTTAAATTTTATTTATGATTTTTAGGATCTTTTAGTATTTTAAGGGGTTTTTTGGTTTTTTGGTTTTGAGTGGGTTTTTATATTTTTAGGATGTTTTTTGTTTTTTATGTTTGTTAGGGTCTTTTGGGTGTTTTATATTTTTTAGTGCAATTATTAGAGGTTTTGGTGGTTTAAGGGGTTTTAGGGTTTTAGGGCTTTTTATTTTTATTGTTTTTAGGGTTTTGGGGTTTTAGGGTTTTAGGTTCCTTTTGGTTTTAATGGATTTAGTGTTTTTAGGTCTATAAAGAGACTTATGGGTTTGTATAGGATTTTAGTGTTTGGGGAGTGTAAGGTTTTTAGGGTTTTATGGTCATTTGGGTTTTTAGGGTTTCTAGGGTGGTTAAGGATTTTAAGGTTTTTTATGTGATTTATGATTTTTTTAATGTTTTTAAGGGTTTTTCAATTTTTTGGGTTTTTAATTTTTTTTTTGATTTTTTAGGGTTTTTATGGGTTTTCTAGTGTTTAGGGTTTTAGTATTTATTTGGGTTTTTAGGCTTTTTAGGGGTTTCAGGGTTTTTAGGGATCTTTATGGTTTGTATGGGGGTTTGGGTTTTTATGGAATTTTTTTAGGGGTTTATATTCCTAGGGGGTTTAGGGGATTTAAGGGTTTTAAAAAAATAGTGGTTTAGGATTTAATTTTTTTGGGTTTTTAGTGTTTTAGGTGTTATAGGGGTTTTAGGAATTTCATACAGTTTTGTGGGCACTCTTACAGTTTTATGGTTTTTTGGATTTTATTAGGGGTTTTGGGTTTTTAAAGGTTTTTAGGGTTTATAGGTATTGTTTAGTATTTAAGGGTTTTATGGGGTTTTAGGGTTCTTTAGGGGGGGTTAGGTTTTTATAATTTTTTGGGTTTTAAAGGATTAGTGATGTTTTTGGGATTTCTGAATTTTAAGGGGTTTTAGGGTGGGTTCCGGGTGTTTAGGGTATTATGGGTTTTTAGGATATTTTGGATTTTATTGGGTTTTTAGAGTTTTCTAGTGTGTTTAAGGGGTTTAATGATATTTTAGAGATTTTATAGGTTTTAAGTGTCTTTTAGGGATTATGGATTTTATATAATTTTAGGGGTTTTAGGGTTTTAAGGATCCTATTATAGAATTTAAGGGCTTTGTGGGGTTTTTGTGTGTTGTTAGTGTTTAAGGGATTTATGGGCATTACGTGTTTTTACAATTTTTAAGGTTTTTATATTTAGGTGTTTTTATGGTTTTTAGTGTTTTTAAGGTTTTAGGGTTTTACAGTTTTTTCATTATTTCCAAGAATTTAGGTATTTTAGGGTGTTTAGGGTTCTTAACAGTTTTTATGGTTTTTAGGGTTTTAGTGTTTTTTTTGTTTTTATTGTTTGTTAATAAGTTAGGTATTTTAGGGTTTTATGTTTTTTATTTTTAAGGTTTTATATGTGTTTTGGATGTTTTTATTGTTTTTATATATTTAAAGGGGGTTTTCTAGTTTTTATGGTTTTTAATTATTTTTTTGGGGATTTTAGGGTCATTTATGGTTTGTTGAAGGGATTCTAGGGTTTTCGGATTTTTTTAGTATTGTAAGGGTTTTAGGGGGTTTAGGATTTTTACGGTTTTGAGGGAATTTAGGGTTTTATGGGTTTTACTATTTTTACGAGTCATGGCTTTTTTTTTGGGTTTAAATGATTTTTTAGGTGTTTTTGGGTTTTTTATAAGTTTATAGGTTTTATGGTTTTATGTTTTTAGGTGTTTTTTGGGGGGTTTTAGGGTTTTTAGTGATTATTAGGGTTTTTAAATTTTTTATTGGTTTTTGTGTTTGTAGGTGTTTTTGGATTTTAAATTTTAAAGGGGTTTTGATTGGTTTTTGATTATCTTATGTTTTCAGGGGTTTTAGAGTTTTTAGTGTTTTTAGGGCTTGTGTGGGGTTTCCCCATTTTAGGGGTTTTTATGATTTTTATGGGTTTGTGGATTTTTATATTCTTTTCATGTTTTTATCATTTTAGGGTTTTAATGGGATCTTTGGGTTATTAGGGGTTTCAGGGTTTTACAGCATTTTGAGTTTTAAGGATTTTTATGTTCTTTTAGGAGTATTTTTTAGTTTTTAGTTTTAGTGGCTTTTAGATTATTTAGGTTTTTCTAGGGTCTTTTTGGGGTTTTAGGGGTTTTAATTTTTTCAGTTTAGTGTTTTAGGGTTGTTTAGTGTTTTTGTAAAGAAAAATGATTAGGACAAAGCTTTCCTGGCCCCAAAAAATTTATTAAAAATATAAAAATAATTCATTACAATGATGGTTTACAAATAAGTGTGTGAAAATCATCCTTAATATTAGAGTCCATGAAGGGTGACCAAAAAACGGGATGACAAAGGACCCCATCGAGCTCTTTTCCACAATTGCCTATTTGGATAAGGCATCAGCAACCGAGTTCACCTCCCTATAGGCTTGTGTGACATTGAGAGTAAGAGTCTATAAAAGGATGATACATTCAATCCACTTTGGGATAAGTCACTGAGGAACTCTCGTGTACCTATTCTTCAGCGCATCCACCACAAGCATGGAGTCAGATTCAATCCAATGTAACGTCCTCCTAAAATGAACAGAAAATTTGACCACCTTCATTATTGCCCAAAGCTCTACTTGTTATGCACATCCATCTCCAATAATGTGATAGAAGAAACCTTTAACAATTCTTCCTTGTGTACAGAATACCCCACCACACCATGAGGGGATAGGTTCTCCCAAAGTTACACAATCCACATTGACATTGATCCAATATTTAATTAGACTGAATCTAATGAATAATCTTGAGAACCTGTGATTTATTGGTCCTTCCAGAAATAGCAAACACGTGCCAAATTATGAGATCATTGAGATCATTATCCATCGAACCAATTTCTATATAGGATGAAACATGTACCACATTATTTTTAGTCATAAATCCCCCATCAATGGAGAGATGTTTCATGTTTAAATAAACCGCATCTTGGGTAGCCCTGACATTGGATACAACCACTGCAATTGCAGTGAGAAGCAATTTTTGGATCTTCTCACTGCAATTTAGATCTTCAAGGCGACAAATAATATAAAAAAGGGTATTTTTAGGCTGATGTGAAGCCCAAAAATATTCTTTAGGTAGTTCCATCACTCAGTAGATAGAGTACACTGCATGAAGATGTGCTGAATAGTTTCATCATCTTGAAGCCATGAGTAGTAGGTTGTGACCAGGGTGAAAGAGGCATTCTTCTGCTGCTCCTGTAGGGGAAGCCTATTATTACAAAACATCCAAAACAGAAAATAATGTGATGGGGGAATAAAAGACTTCTTAAATATAGAGATCCATGTTGAGGGATCAATTCCTCAGGTACATTTATGCCGATAAAAATTCCTTCTTTTAAACTTCCCAATAAGATTCAGTTTCCTGATAAAAAATATCTGCATCAAAAAATATGTACCTAAAAATGAGTCCGATGATATCACCTAAAAGGATTTTATAGAAATATTCAATTCTATTATAGAGATTAGAGATAGACAGCTTCCTTAATTCATGATGAGGCATCACAGAATCACGCAGGGGCCCTTCGAGCCAGGTGGTGGACAACCAGTTCAGGTTCTATTATTTTGAAACCACCAATTTTGAATGAGTTGAATTTTCCTTATAATAGTATATGATATTTGACCAAAAATAGGAAGGTATGTAAGAAATAGGACCATCATAAATATTCTATGTGAACCTCTCCTGAAAAAACTCCAGGCCATCATCATGTGATTTCAACATGCTCAAAGTGAACTTTCCAATAAGTGTAGAGTTGAATCTCTTTAAATATTTAATTCCTAGCCCATACAAATCAACAAGATTATTGAATTATTTCCCAGCCTCAGAAACCATATTTCTTTCACTAGTGAATCGCATTCATGTGAAGTTTATCATCTTATCCTACAGTCTTTTAACAAGATTAATTGGATATCTATATATGGAAAAAACATGAACAAACATGTAGGTGACGACGAAGATGATCAAGATGACCCTGACCGCCTAAGATAAACACTTCCCCTTCTACAAGGCATGTTATTTGATGATTCTTATTGATATACTCTTAATATGGAATCTCATGACCCTAAAGAAAAAAATAGGGACACCCAAATAAACAAAAGTAAGTGAACCCCTCTTCACATCTAGAGACTTTGCCATATGATGTTTCCAAGAGACTGAGACCCCCCTTTCAAAATGCAGTACATACTTTATTCAAATTATTGTATTTTTTAGCCACACTTTCATAATGATTTAATATTTCACTAATTTATGAAAATGTTCACTTGTTGGCTTGCATTAAGGGAAGGTAGTCGTCAACATAAAAAATAAGGGATGTAAAATGAAGGTCCCAAACTTCCTTAATAGGTTTTTATAGGCCATCTTCAAAATATTAATGATTCACTTGCTCAAATAATATTCATAAATTTCAAAAAATGAGACCTCTTAGTGGGTCCCCATCCTAACACCACAAGAGAATTTAAAGAACCCTTTTAGGGAGCCATTGACAAGGATGGGAACCTTGACACTGTTAAGAATGATGGAAACCAATTTAATGATGGTTTTGGAGAAACCATACTTTCCAAGGATGTTGAAGATAAATCTCCACATGATTTTGTCGAAGGCCATATAAATATCTACCTTCATGGGAAAATTCCCAACCCTCGTTTTCTTCCTCATGATTTTCATTCCTTTAGACAATGTGAAGAGATAGTTTATGGATAAACATCCCAGGAACAAACACTTATTGATTAGCTGTGATGATATCTCGCAAAATATTCCCCAACCTGATGACCATAATCTTACTAATAATTTTGGGAATTGAAATCCCAAATTAAACTGGGTGAAAATACCCTATTTAAATAGAATTATTCTTCTTTGGGATTAAATAAATAATGGTTTAGTTAGTGCCATGCAAGAATGAATGAGATAGAAAGAATTGTCTGACCTCATTGGTGAACTCCATGCAGATAATTACCCCAAAGAATAGGAAAAATTGATGTTAAAACCATCCAGGCTTGCAATATTATCCATGTATAAAGAGGACAAAGCATCCCTGGCCACCTCTTCAAATGGAGAGTCCATTATGGCCTTATTCTATTGCTCATCAATATAAGAAAATATGGAGTCAGACAGTGGATCAAAATAATCCTCATCATCATCATTATATTAAGCCTTAAAATACTCCACCAAAACATTGCAAATATCCTCTACAAAAGTGAATGTGAAATCATTAATATAGATGTAATTCAAGATTTTTCGTATCATTTCTTTTCCTTGTGAAGAAGGTGTAAGAATTTGAAATTCATTTCCCCCTCTTAGAGCCACTTAACATTGAATTGGTTCTTAGAGATCCTATTATTATGGCCCAAAAGACAATACAACATGGTTTGTCGCTAAAGATTATCTTGAGAAGGAATTTGTAGCTGTTAGTTTGTAATTTCGAAGCTAGAAACCAAGGATTCAGAATCCTTAATATCCTCATAAATATTGAAAAAGTCTTCTTTCTCCACTCATTCAAAAGGAATTTGATATTATTGAGTTTGGAAGCCTCAATAACTTGAGGTATTCAATGGGAGGTTCAATTCCATCAACTATTAACCACTTTTCTATAGACGGGAATGGTGAGCCACACATTATTGAATTTAAAGGGCATAGGGTATGACCTTATGATACCTCCCAGAGATCCACATCAAGGGTGTTATGATCCGAGTTAAGCATTGTAAGAGTAATATAAGAGATATCAATGAGGACACTCCTATCTCTGATCTTATAAAAACACATATAGATATTACTATCATATATTCCATTTATGGTATACCTTTCCCATGTGAAATAGATCCAACATTAAGAACTTCTTTGAGATCACATTGATATAGGAATCAAGAAAATTCATATTATGATTTTTTATAGAAGGTGGGTCTGATATTCTCATCAGGTCCTAAGACAGTTGAGGTCACCAATAAGAATCCAATTTTTAACTATGAGATAATTTAATTAAGACTTCATCCACTAGATTTTCCTTCTCGTAGTGTAAAATTATGATGTATAAACCAACGATAGATTTAAAGTAGCGGCTTAAAAGTAGATTTTGAGAGAGATAATTTGACATCTATCCACAAATGAAATAACCTAAATGTCATCATGCTTTAAAACCCATAAGGTTTCTGAGACACACCCATTTCTTTTGTGAAAGATAATGGAATATCCAAGACTGGACCAATTGAATTCCTTCTAGATTTTAAAAATATTCACATGTTTATAAATTCCCACAATCATTGTCCTATTTGAGAGAAGAAAATGCCTATGGTCTGAGGTAATAGAAAAATTACCAAGTCCATACTAATTCCAAAACAAGATCCTCATTAATTAAAGGTTGTGCTTCCCCTAGTATAAGGAATTTTCTTTTTATCAAATTCAAAAGAAACATAGAATCCCTTACCCTTTCCTTAATTCTCTTTCTTTTTAGGCATGGTAATAGAATTATTCTTATGATTTGATCAGGTGGACTCCTCTATCTGATAAAGATCACCACTAGTTAGAGGATGACCCTCAACTGGTTTAGAACTAGCAGTGTCCTCCATCCAGTCACCAACCTCTTGAAGTTGGTCCTCAACATCATTAGACAAACAACTACCTCTGAGTGGGGTGAATATGTTAAATTGACATAGCAACTGATTTAATTTATCCCCATTTGGATTCCTCATCATAGATTTTTCTATAGGAACAACTATGAAAGAATCAGCACTCAAACTAGTCATAGGTGATGCTTTAGGTGTGATCATCTATTTCCCAGTATGATTGGAGTTAACACATATTCTTGGAGATCCTGAAAGTGAATCTGATTCAAGTCCAAGTGTAGAACCTTAATTTATGTTGACCATGTATTCATCTTCCAAAACATTAGGAGATAGAGAAATGAAATTCCCCTCATCAATCCTGATGGGAGAATCAACAACATGTGGAGCCTGCGGTGAAGTAACAGGAACTGAGGTACCAGTGTCCTCAAAAGAAATGTCCCAGGGAGATTCTTCACTGGTAGGGTCCTTATTATCCACAATAGGCATGTTTTTATAAGTTATATCACCTACATGATGGATAGGATCACCATCTTGATCAATAGCTCCCAGCAAGTTGGTCGGTGGGGGGGGGGGGGTCCTGATAATAGGCACCTCTCACTTCATCAGCACTTGGATGGCCATTATGAGAGGGACACTCTACAGATTCTTGAGGATTGGTTATAGGCTTAGGTAGGATAGAAGATGGGGAAAATCCATAATAGGGGTTTGGAGGGGATCCTGATCATTACCTTGCTTATTTGAGGGCTCATGGAGACTCCCCTCAATGTCAAAAGTTGCATCCTTATAGGAAGTTTTGTTCTGGTGGGATGGGGCCTCAAAAACCATAGATCTTTCATTAACCATACCCTTACTTTTCCCCTGGTTCTTCATATATAGGCTAGAATAAAGCCCCCTATAAAATACATATAGGTAAAGTCCTCATTCTTCTATATTCTAACCGAATGTGACCAATGATAGTGTAGTTATGATAGAATTTTTGCCTTCATCTGTATTAAATTTACATGGTAAGACTTTCCCCAATGGTATTTAAAATAAATTCATCAACTAGGGTGATATCCATGTCCACCTCAATAAGGACCCTAGCATAATGTCCATACCTTGGGCAGTTTATCTCATTATCAATAGGGATGGAGAATCTAACTGAGGTTGAAATGTCCCATAGGATTTGGGGGTTCCAGTAATCCAATTAAGCTTGTAGATACAGATCCATACCTACGAGAAGTAGTTTTCACACTAGTGGGATCCAAATTTTTATCCCAATCCTGAATTCACAAGAAACCTGGATTTAGGGTAAGCAATCCCAAGCTATATGCCCCCTTTTCCAATCAGCTGAGGGGAAGACTATATGGTAGTAACCCCTTCCCATGGTGATAATCTTCCAATTTCTAAAACCCCAAATATCCAAAATTCTTTTTTTAGTATCACCAAATCTCTAGAGATTCTCCCATTTCAATGTCGGAACTATTGCAATGATGGAAAAGCAACATTAGTTGATTCTTTTCTCCACTGGCTCATGATTTTATAATATATGAGCCACACACCCTTCCTTAATCACATGACTAGGGGAAAGAAAACCAAAATCACTGAATGTAAGAAAGGTTACATATCTCACCAAAACCAAAAATATTATCTTCAGATCTGATGCCTCTAAATCATCATGAGGATCATAAATCTATGAAACTCTAGGTTTACACAGATGGAAAATTTCCTTATTCCACTCCAAAACTAGAAAATATAGGTTATATCATCAATCCATTCCTCACGGGGGATTGTGGGTTGTGGTTGAGCGTGATCCTCATAGTTCCATGGTATCCCTCCCCGCTCCATATTTTTAGTGTTTTGTAGGGGTTTTAAGTCCGTTTATGGTTTTAGGGTTTAAGGGACTTTTATGAATTTATAGGGTACTTTAGTGGTTTTTGGGATGTTACTGTTCCTTATATTTTTTTGGGATTTTAGGGATTTTAGGTTTTTTAGGGGTTTTTAGGGTCCTTTAGAGTTTTTAGGGTGTTTAGGGTCATTTAGGGTTTAGAGAGATTTTTAGGGGTTTTAGGTAATTTTAGGGTCTTTATAGTTTTTAGGTTTATAATTTCTCTTTTATGTTTTTAATTTTTTTTAGAGTCTGTTATGGGTTTTGGGAGAATTTAGTATCTTTTAGGGCTTTTCAAGGATATTAGAGATTTTAGATACTTTTAGGCATTTTAGGAGTTTTAGTTTTGTATAGTTATTAAGATTTTATAGGGTTTTTATGATCCTTTAAGGTTTTTAATTATTTTAAGGGTATTTTGGTTCTTTTCCAATTAGAGTATTTCAATATCCTTTTGGGGTTTCAGGTTTTATAGGTGTTTTAAGGGTTTTTATGTTTTTTGCGGATTTTAAGGGTGTTAAAGAGATTTTGGGTTTTTAGAAGCTTTTAGGGATTTTAGTGTTTTTTTGGTTTTTATGGGTTCGAAGAAGTTTTAGGGGTTTTATTATTTTTTATTGTTTTATAGTTTTTGGGAATTATATATTTTTTATGTTTTTAGGGTGTTGCAAGTATTTTAATGGATATAAAGGTTTTTATTGTTTTTAGGGGTTATTATTGTTTATTTGGTGTTTTTGGCTATTTTCACTATTTTTATAGAATTTGAGGGGTTTTACGAGTTTTTAGGGTTCTTATGGGATTTTAGGGAAATTATGGTCTGAAGTGTTTTTATGGATTTTTATGAAATTAGGGTTTTATGTGTTTTAGAGGTCTTTTATCGGTTCATAGGTTTTTTTTGGGGTTTTAGGGTTTTTATGGATTTTTATTGGGTTTTTAGTGTTTTATAGTTTATTTGGGAATTGGTTTTTTATGGTTTATGAATTTATAATGATTATATTTATTTGGTGTTTTAGGGGTTTTTGGATTTTCATGATTATTTTTGGTTTTTAGAGTTTTTAGTTTTTTAGTGGCGTTTATTTTTTCTGAGTCTTTAAGGTTTTTAGGGTGTGTTTGAGTTTTATGGTCTTTTAGGGTTCTGATGGTTTTTATGGGTTTTTGTTTTTTAAGTTTTGTTTTGGTTTTTTGGGGTTTTTATGATATTTAGTGTTTTCATAATTTTTTTTGGGTTTTTATTGTTTTTATGGATTTTTATGGTTTTTAGTGTATTTTCAGGGGTTTATGGTCTTATTAGGGTTTTCAGCATTTTTGGGGGTTTAGGGTTTTTTTGGGTTTTCTTGGGGTTTTATATTTTTTGTGGTTGTAGCATTTTATCATATCTAGATATTTGTATTATTTTTCGAGTTTTATAGGTGTTTTTTGGGTCTTTTAGGGGTTTATTGGGCATTAGGTTCTTTATTGGGGTGTTTGGGTTTTTAGTGTATTATGTGGGTTTTATGGGATTTTTGGTTTTTAGGGTATTTTAAGGGATTAAACTATTGTGTATGGTTATTTAGGGTTTTTGGGGGTTTAAGTGTTTTACAGTTTATTTTAGTGTTTATTTTTAGTTTTAGGGGTTTTAGGGTTTTTATGATTTTTTAGGTTTTTAGAGTTTTCATTTTTTTCAGTTTATAGGGTTTTTATAGGTCTTAGGGATTTTAGGATTTTTAAGGGTTTTAGGATTTTTACGTTTTTTTTGGTTTATTTACGGTATTTTAGGGATTTTTTGGGGCTTATAATGCTTTTTTGGGTCATTTAGGGTTATTAAGTTCTGTTAGGGTTTTATGAATTTTTAGTGTATTTAGGGTTTAGTTTATATGGTTTTGGGTTTGGGGTTGATGATTTATGGTTTAAGGTTTTCATTTTATGATTTAGGGTGTAGGGTTTAATGTTTATGGTGCAGGGCATAGGGTTTAGTGTTTAGGGTTCAAAGTGTAGTGTATAGGGTTTAGGGGGTTGAGTTGTGATTTTAGGGTGTAGGATATAGGGTTTTAATGTTGGGTTTATGGTTTAGGGTTTAAGGTGTAGTGTATAGGGTTTAGGGGGATGAGTTGTGAGTTTAGAGTGTAAGGTATAGGGTTTTAGATGTTGGGTTTAGGGTTTAGGGTTTATGGTGTATGGTTTAGGTTTTAGGGTTTTCTATTTAGGGTGCATGGTTTAGATTTTATTGTTTTTTTGGGGTTTTATGGGTTTTTATGGGTTCTGAGGGTGTTTTAGGGTGTTTTGGTGTTTAAATGTTGTTACAGGTTTCTAGGTATTTTAGGGTTTTAGGAATTTTTAATCATTTTATAGTTTGAAATTTTAAGGATTTTTTAAGGATTTTTTTTGGTCTCTAGTTTTTATTGGTTTTTGGCGTATAGGGTTTTAATATTTTTAGGGTTTTTTTGGGGGATTATGGGGTTTTATGGTTCTCTTAGGAGGTTTTGTGGGTTTCTTGTTTTGGGGGTTTATATTGTTTTTTTGGTTTTCGGGTTTTATGTTTTTCAAGTATTTTTATGGTGTTTAGGGTTTTTTATTATTTTTATATATTTATAGGGTTTGTAAGATGTTTTTTAAGGATTTTGGGTATTTTGGGTTTTTAGTGTTTTTAAGGTTTTAGGGTTTTAGGGTTTTTTCATTTTAGGGTGCTTTTTGGGCCTTCTAGTGTATTTTATGGATTTTAGGGTGTTTTGGGATATTTTAGGGATTTATTGGTTTTTTTTGGGATTGGAAGGTATGTATGGTTTGTATGTTTTTTTGGATATTTAATGGTTTTAGGGTTTTTATGGTTTGTGGGGTGTTGGAGGATTTTAGGTTTCTTTTAGGGGTTTTGGGTTTCTTAAGTTTTATTTAGTGTAGTGAGGGTTATTTTTGTGTTATTAAGGGTCATTTTAGGGGTTTAAGGGTTCTTTTATGGGTTTTATATTTCATTAAAAATATTTTAGATTTTTAGTATTTTTTAGGATTTTATGGATTTTAAGGGTTTTCTGAGTTTTTTAGAATTTTAGAATTTTTTAGGGTTTGAGGGGGGGTTGGGTTTTTTGGACTTTTTTATCATTTAATGGTTTCAATGGGTTTTAGGTTTTTAGGGTTTGAGATGTTTTAGTGGTTTTTAGATTATTGGTTTTTACTATTTTATGGGTTTTATGGTTTTCATGGATTCTAGGGTTTTCTAGGGTTTGGGGGGGTGGGGTTTTAGTGGTTTTGGGGTTTTTTTGTGTTTTTTGAGGTTCTGGGTCTTTAGGGGTTTTAGTTTTTTTTGGGGGATTATAGTTTTGGTGGGTCTTAGGGTTTTTTTAGTTTTAGAGTTTTTAACAGTTTTTTCTTAGGGTTGTTTTGTGTTTGAAGGATTTTTTTTAGGATTTACGAGTTTTATCTAGATTTTGGTTTTTTTGGATTTTTTTTGATTTTAGAGGTTTAAAAGGTTTCATATGGTTTTTGGGGTTTATTTTTATTTTTTAGGGGTTTTAGTGTTTTAATTAAATTTTGGGGTCTGGGGGTTTTTAGGTTTTTTAATTGTTCTAAGTGTATGTATGTTTCTTCAATTTTTAGGGATTTTAGGGATTTTAGTGTTTTTAGTTGTTTTTAGGGGTTTGAGGGGATTCATAGTAATTTTATTATTTATATGGGTTTTTAAATATTTTTTATTGTTTTTAACTTTTTTTGGTTTTTTAGTTTTAGGGTTTTTAATGTTTATAGGGATTTGGGGTGTTTAGTGTTACTATGGTATTTAGTGTTTTTTGTGGTATTAAATATTTTGGAGGGTTTTAGGGGTTTAAGGAATTTTTGGGGTTTTATGTTTATTAGTTTGCCAGGTTATTTATTGTTTTATGTTATTAGGTATTCTAAGTGTCTTTTTTGGATTTTTGGGTTTTTTGGGTTTTCTTCTGCTTTTTGTTTTGTTTGGGCTTTTATTGTTTTTTTTTTGCGTTTTATAGATTTTTTCCATTTTATTGTTCTTTATAGTTTTTAGGTTTGTATGGATTATTTGGAGTTTTTAGGGGTTTTAGGGTTCTTCATGGTTTTTTAGGGTTTAAATGGTTTTTAATTATTTTTATGTTTTTTTCATGTGTTTTATGGTTTTTAAGGGTTTTATGAAATTGAAGTGTTTTAAGATTCTTTTAGGGTTTAATTTGGATTATAGGTCCTATTAAGAGTTTTTAGGGGTTTTAGGGACTCTAGGATTTTGGGGTTTTATGGTCATTTATGGGGGTTTTCCCATTTTAAGTTTTTATGGTTTTCTATTTTTTGGTTTTTAGGGTTTTGAGGGTTCTTGGATTTTTGGGTGGTTTATGGGATTTTAATGTTTTAAGGGTTAATAACGTTTTTAGGTTTTTTTGGGGGATTTTCCGATTTTAGGTGTTTTTGGATTTTAATGGTTTTTTGGGCTTTAGGGTTTTAGAGGTTTTTTGGGACTATTAGGTTTTTATGCGTTTTAGTGGATTTTAGGGGTATTTAAGTGTTTTACAGGTTTTATCGTTTGTTATGGGTTTAGGATTTTTTTTCGTTTTGGGGTTTTTATGGTTTTTAGGGTTTTGGGGGGTGGGGGTTATGGTTTTTTCAATATTTCAGGGGATTAATTGGGTTTTATGGATTTTGGGTTTTAGGGTTTTTAGTGCTCTTTGATTTTTTATGGGTTTATAATCGTTTTAGGCGTTTTAGAGTTTTAACATTTTTATATTTTTTAATATTTTAAGGGGTTTTAGGGGTTTTAAATTATTTCTTATGAATTTTGGGATCTTTTAAGTTTTTAAGAGGTTTTAATGATTTTTTTAGTGTTTTTAGTGTTTTCTGGGGTTTTAGGGTTAGTATAGGGTTATTAGATGTTTTTAGGGTATATAAAGATTTTAAGATTCTTAGGGTTTTAATGATTTTGTGGGTCTTTTAGGGTTTTATTGTGTATTTGCTGTCTTTTAGATTTTATATTTTTTTTTGATATTTTTACAGTTTAATGGTTATTTTAGAATTTTTCAAGGTTTTAGGGTCATTTAGTGGTTTTTAGGGTTTCTTATTTTCTATGGGTTTTGAATGGTTTTGTGGGTTTTAGTGTTTTTTGGGGTTTTCAAGGGGTTTTGAGGTTTTTTGGATATTTTTTATGTTTTTAAATTTTATTTTTGGTTTTTAGGTGTTTTACAACTTTTAGGTTTTTTAGGGTTTTAGGGTTTATGGTTTTTAAGTGATTTTAGGATTTTTAGGTTTTAGGGTTTTATAGTTTTTATGGTTTATAGGGGTTTAATGGTTTTGGGGGGGATATTAGGGTTTTCTTGTTTGTCTTGTTTGTTAGGAATTTTATACCATTTTATGGGGTTTTTGGGTTTTAAATATTTTAATGGGGGTAGTGTTTTTTAGGGTTTTAAATATTTTTATTAGTTAATGTGAGTTTTTCAGTTTTTAGGGTTTTGGGGGGATTTAGTTTTTTAGGTTATTAGGGTTTTTAGGGAGTTTAGGATTTGTAGGCGTTATGGGGTTTTTAGTGTTTTTAGTACCTTTAAAGGAAATTTTGTAATTTTTTGGCGATTTAGGGATTTTTAGTGTTTTAGGATTTTTTGGGTTTTTAGTATTTTTTAGGGTGATTAGGGTTTTTACTATATCATGGTTTTTAGGGTTTTAGGGTTATTAGGGGGTTTTATGGTTTTAAAGATTTTAAGATTTTAGGGTTTTTTTTTGGATTTTAGGGGTTTTAGGGTCATTAGGGTTTTTGGGATATTAGGTTTTTTATTTTATTTTGGGTCTTTTAAGGGTTTTCAGGTGCTTTATTGATTTTATGATTTTTTAGGGGTCTTGGAGTTTTTGAGGTTCTATAAGGGTTTTAGAATGTTTAAGGTCTTTTATTGTTTTCTTAAGGTGTTTTAGGTCCTTTTAGTGTTTTACTAGGTTTTAGTTATTTGGGTGTTAAGTACTTTAAGTGTATTATGTGTATTTCAGGGTTTTTAGGTAACTTTTTGTGTTTTTTGGGTCCTTTTGAGTTTTTATTGGTTTTTTTTCTTTTAGGTTTTTTAGGGGTTTATAGTTTGTAGGGTCTTTTATGGTTTAGTGAGCTTACTGTTACTTGGGGTTTTACAATTTTAAGGTTTCAATTGGGTTATTTATGTTTTAGGGTCCATTATGGTATTTAGTGTCTTTTGGTGTTATGGGTCTGTAGGGGTATTTTTTGGGTTTGTTTGGATCCTTTAGGGGTTTTGGTAGTTTTTATAGTCTTTTAAGGTGATAGGGTGTTTTGTGGTATTTTAGGTATTTTATTATTTTTTATGGTATTTTATGGTCTTTTCGGGTTTAGGATCTTTTAGGTTTTTTTATAATTTTTACAGACCTTTTCAGGTTTTTGGGTTTTAAGTGTCTTTTAAGAGTTTTAATGGTTTTTGTGTCATTTATGAGTCTTATGTTTTTGGTGACATTAGGTGTTTTTACGATTTTTATGGGATTAAGGGGTGTTTGTGTTTTTAGGGAGTTTTAGGCGTTTAGGGTTTTATGGGTTTCTACGATTTTATGGCCCTTTTGGATTTATTATTATTTTATGGTTTTTATGGTTTTAGATTTTTAATGGATTTTAGGATTTTTAGGGGTTTTGTCATTTTAATGGGTTTTAATGATTAATGCTTTTTGGGGGTTTTTTATGTTTTTATGGTTATAAGTATTTTATGGTTTTTAATGTGATTATTATTTTTAATGTTTTTAGGGTTTCTTTAGGGTTTTTAGGTTTTCTAATTTATTTAGTGTTTTTAGGTGTTTTAGGGATTTTTTTTTAATATTTTTAGTGGTTTTAGGGATTTTAGTTTTTTTATGTGTTATAGGGGTTTTTGGGGGTTTTGGGGTTTTAGTGTTTTTAGTGATTATAATACTTTTTTGAGTTTTTATAGATTTTTATCGGTGTTTTAGTTTTTTATGGTTTTCGGTTCTAATGGTTTTCATTGGGGTATTAGGGTTATATTATGGGTTTTAGGACTTTTTAGTGGTTCGAGGGTTTATATGGATTTATGTTTTTTAGGGATTTTTGGATTTTAAGGGGTTTTTAGGTTATCAAGTTTACAAGGTTTTTAAGGGGTTGTGGGGGTTTTAATGATTTATAGGTTTTTTAAGGTTTTATAGGTGTTTTATAGATTTTTAAGTATTTTATCGTTTTAGGGGTTTTAGGGTTATTTGAGGGGGTTTTGAATTTTAATGTTTTTCAGGCTTTTTATCATTTTCAGGTTTTTTAATTTTTTTAGGGTTTTAGGGTGTTTATGGTTTTAAAATACATTTAGGGGTTTTATGGTTTTATGGGGTTTAATATTTTTTTAGGTTTTTAGTGTTTTTTTAGGGTTTTAGGGTTTTATGGGTTTTTTGGGAGTTTACGAGGTTTGAATCCTCATTAATGGTTTTATAGGGTTTTTAGGAACTTATAGGATTTTTAGGGTTGTAGTTTCATTTATTATTTTCAGGAGGTTTCTTGAATTTTATAAGGTTTTAGGGGTTTTAGGGTTTTTAGTTTTTTAGGTTTTTAAAGTTTTTTAGGTGTTTTTAGGGATTTCTAGAGTTTTGGGGGGTTTTCCGGATTTTAATGTTATTTAGGGTGTTTTAGGGGTTTCATGGTGATTTAGGGTTTTCAGTGTTTTAGGGTTTTATGGGCTACAATGGTTTAGGGTATCTTTCAGGATTTTTTGGATTTTTTGGGTGTTTAAATCGTTAAAGGGTGTTTTTGGCCTCAATTTGGGTTTTAGGGTTTTTTATGGGTTCTTAGGGGTTGCATTCCCTTTTACGGGTTTTTTTTGTTTTAGTGGTGTTAGTGTTTTTTGGATTTTATGCTCATTAATGGGTGTTTAGGGTTTTTAAGGGTTTTTATGTTTTTTTGGGTTCATTGGTTTTTAGGTGTTTTAAATAATTTTAGGGGTTTTAAGGGGGATTGATGTTTTGGGGTTTTAGGGGATTTATTAGTTTTGGGGGTTTTTTTGGTTTTTCTGAGATTTTAGGGTTTTAGATGCGTTTATTGGTTTCATGGAATTTTAAGTTTTTTTTAGGATTTTTGGGTTTTTATGATTTTTAGTGGCTTTGAATGTGTTTAGGGCATTTTAGGGTTTAGTGTTTTTCTGGGGAAATTTTAGGGTCTTTTAATGGTTTTTAGGGTTTTAGGTGTTTATGGATTGTATATTTTTTGAGATTTTTTAGGGGTGGGGAAGGGTGGATGTAGTGTTTTTATGGAATTTTAATGTTTTAAGGTCTATTTAGGTTTTTAGGGATTTTATTATCATTTATGCAGGTTTTTAGGGTCTTTTAGGATTTTGTTGGGTTTTTTGGTTCCTTTAAGGTCTTTTTGGGTTTTTTGGTTTTTAGGGACCTTTTAATTTTTAATGGGTATTATTGTCCTTTAGGGTATGTAAAGGATTTTAGGGAATTTTATTGTTTTTATGGAGTTTAGGGTTTTCGGGTTTTTTAGGTTTATAAGAGTGGTTTAGGGTTTCAGGGATTTTTAGGGTTTTTAGGGATTTGTGGTCCTTTTTGGGTTTTACTGGTTTTTAGAGACCTTTATGCTTTTATGATTTTAGGGCCTTTTCACAGTTTTAGGGGTTTTCAGGGTCCATTAGTTTCTTTTAATAGTTTATAGATTATTTCAAGGGTTTTGGATATTTTATAGTCTCTTATGGTTGCAAGGATTTTTAGTGACGTTTGGATTTTTAGGGACTATTAGCATTTCTATTGGTTTTACAATATTTTACGGGTTTTTAGGATTTTTAGTGTTATTAAGAATTTTCAACGGACTTTTAGGGTTTTTAGGATTTTGATGGTCTCTTACGGGTTATTTGTATTTTTTGGGTGTTTTAGGTGTTTTTATTTTTCTGTGGTCTTTTATGTGGTTTTTTAGGTTTTTTTAGTGTTTTTAGAGTCGTAGGTGTTTAAAGGTTTTTTAGAGTTCTTAAGGGGTTTTTTTGGGTTATTATGGTTTTTGAGGCATTTTAGGTTTTTTAGAAAATCTTGAAAGATTTATATTGATTTGAGTATTTTTAAGGGTTTTTGAGGATTTTTAGGGTTCTATGGGTTTTCAAGGGGTTTTTTTGTGTTTTTCAGGTTTTTATTGGTTTTTTGAGTTTTATGGGTATTTTTTTGGGTTTTAGCGGTTTTAAGGGGTTTTATGGTTTTTATGGGGTTTTAGCCTTTTTAGGTGTTTTAGAGTTTTTAGGTGTTTTGGGATTTTTTAGTGTTTTTAAGGATTTATTGTAATTTTAGGATTTTGGGGGATTTATATTTTTAGGGTTTGTTATGGGGGTTAAGGTTTTTTATTGTTTTTAATGTTTTTAGGGGTTTTCAGGTTTTTAGTGGTATTAGGGTTTTTTTGAATTTTTAGTGTTTTTAGGGTTTTACGGTTTCTTTGATTTTTTATGTTTTTAGAGTTATTTAGGGTTGTAAGGTGTTTTGGGGTTTCAAAGTATTTTTTGGGTTTTTATGAATTTTAGGTGTTTATGGTTTTTGTGTTATGGCTATTTATTTAGGGATTTTAATGTGTTTTAGGGATCTTTATTTTGTTTTTTTTTGAGTTTTTAGGGTTTTAGGGTTTTAGGGTTTTAGGGTTATAAGGATTTTATAAAGACATTATTGGGTTTTTTTATTTTTAGTGGATTTATAGTTTTTTGGGGTTTTAGTGTTTTATACTTTTAAGGGATTTTAGAAATTTTAAGGGGTTTTAGTGATTTTAGGGTATTTAGTGTATTATGGGGTTTTATATTTTTCGGTGGTGGGGGGGTTAGTGTTTTAGGGGTTTTAGGGTTTCTAGGGTTTTTATGGGTTTAGGGATTTATTAGGGTTTTAGGGGTTTTAGGTTTTTCCATGGGGTTTTAGGGGTTTTTATAGTTTTAATGTTGCACACTCTTTTCATAAGGTGTGGAAAAAAAACAATGAAATCCCCCAAGGGTATAGTTTGAGCGGTAACCAAAAACATATTCTTTAAAGAGAAGTGTTTTAATCTAGGTGTCACTTAGGCGGATAAAAATAACAAGTTTGATGGATTTAATAAGACAATAGTTTTTATAATTTTGGTAAATTTATAATGAGTGGGATGGGTTTGGATTCACCTTGGGTTTTCTTTTCATTGATGTCTCCATAGTTTTTGAGGAAAAATCAATCTTTTTTTAGATCAAAATAATTAAATTTATTGAATAAACATTGTTTTTTTGATACACCATTAGTTTAATCATATATCAATGTGTATAAATATTAATGAACTATTTTTATTGACTCCGAAAATACCAAATCTGGTGATGATTTTCACAAAATAATTAAATTAGTCTATCTTAATTTTTTCACACGTTTTAGTATTTAGTTAACAACTCCCTTAGTGGATTTTATTTAAAAATTAACCAATTGGTGTAAAAATATATATCAAGTAGGTGTAGAATATTATTTAAATAAAATAAATATAATATTTACGAATAAATTATACTAAAATATTGATTAATTTAAATTCCAAAATATATTTAATAGGAAACCATTAATTTAAACGAAAATAATTCCATTGAATAAAATCATTTAAAAATCAAAAATCACAAAATTTTGTCACCCTCCCCATAACCCAATCACAAATGGTTCTACCCCTTTATACAATAAGTTCTATTTGAAGATGAATAGAAACAGACATGGTAAAAAAATAAAAGAAGATAAAGGAAGATAGGGAGTCAGGGAGCCTCTTTTTATTTGCAATGGATCTCATCCATGGTGGTGGTGGGTGAATTGCATTTACCCTAGATAGAGTGGGATGAATTTTTTGATGCCTTTGGAAGGAGGTTATCACCTACTTTTATAGGAGATGAGGGAGGTTTCCTACTCCCTCTTCCATGAAGGAAAACCATGGCTGGAAGGATTAAAAAAATTAATCCCCCCATGTGGCCCACATATTATGGAGGAAACACTTTCGGCTGCAGGTGTTTAGGAACCACCTACATAGGATCCACACAGGGAGGAGATTACCTTAGGAGGTGGCGTGGTGAAAAAATCAATGAAGGGGGGGGGGGCTTTGTGGTAGGTGGGAAGTGTGAGGGTGGTTCTCCATTTTTCCTTCAGCCTTCGAAGTGGTCGGCAGAGGTTTCCGATGATGGCCACGATTATGGTTCTAAATAGGGGAGAGGTAGCTATTGCAGGAGGCGGCCTAAGTAGTTCATTATGTGGGTGTCCCAGGGGTACATGGAGGCTATGTTGAACGACAATGGTGAATGTGTTTGGCTTCGGTAGAGGCAGCCTCAGGTCATCGCATCGGAGCACCAGCACTTGTGGAGCCGAAACAGAGTCGGATGAGGTGTGGTGGAGGAGGTGATAGTGGGTGAGGCATTGTATGGTAGGATGAGGTAGCCTAATTGTCTTTCACCTCCTCATACAGCCTTCACGATGGTTGGAGGAGGCTTGAATAATGATCAAGAGTGAGGTGAAACATGGCCGCAGTCAGTATGAAATGGTAGCATGGGTGAGCGAAGGCATTAGTGTTTCCAGTGCAGCTTTTGGATGGTGGAGGTGGTGGTCTATAATATTATTAGGGGTGGGAATGAATATCAGTGGAGATCTTAGGAAAATGAAGAGGTGGATAGTGGAGGAAGAAGTGGTGGTGGGACGGTATGGAGGAGCCAAGATGGCTTGGTCGTGTGGGAGTGGAGAAGAAGAGGAAGCCTCACCCTCATTTGACCTTTGAAGTTGTCGGAAGTGCTCGAACCGAGCAGAGGCGGCATGGTATCAAGAGGTAGAGGCAGCTAGTGGTGGTGTTAGTGGAGTGGTTTGGTGTCCGTCATAGGCATTGATGTGACTTTTGAGATTGGGAAGCGCACGAGTTTGAGGTGGAGAGGCATGGTAGCAGTGGACCGCAACGGTCCATAGTGGAGTGTGGGGATGATGTGGCAGATCTCCCATCCCACCGAAAAATAGTTGGATGGGTACTGGGCCTCTATAAGAATTTTTGATGGAGCACCGAGCATGCTTGCTCTGTGGTGGGATACCAAATGACACGCACACACAATACATATGGTCTGTGACACATGCAGCCTACAAAGGGCCTCGGGCCTACCCCACTCACTAAGGTTATGGACCACCAATAGACCATGCACCTGTAGGGCTTGAAATTCTATATATTGACATGGGGATTCACCTCATGTGTATCTGTGCTCCTTTGGTCCCTCCCAAGATGGCTTGGCTATCTTCCCCTTATGGTATGGCTATGTACTAGGTCAGCATGGTTGAAGTCATACTGAGGCCTAGTGAATTTTTTTACACAAAATGTGTTTAAAGAGTTTTCCAAAAAATTTAGAATTTCACATAAATTATAAGAAAATATTGAAATTTAATGTTGAACATTATTTCATTATTTTAAACCTATTTCATTAATTCCACACCAATTTACTCATAAATTACATAAATAGTTAAATTAAGGGGGTTTTACATTAAAAAAATAACAAAATAATTGGATTTTGATTTAAAATATCCTCATTATTTTGGTCTGTTAAATTCCCCCACACATAACCAATGGTTCTATTCAAGAATAAAATCCCAAAAAAATTAATGTGGGATAATTTTTTATCAATATTTAAATTTTCAGAGTAATAACATCGAATGAATTTCAATTTTAAATCAAATTATAAGAATTAAAATAAACTATCAATTCAAATTACAATTTTTTAAGAAACAAAAAATTAATGTATTCATATTTTCCCATTTTAAAAATGATGGAACTTTTACTTTCATCAATTCAAGATCCTCAATTCATTATTTTTAAGCATTCTAAATCATTATTTAACACACCAAAATCTTTTCACTCATATTTCCTCATAAAATTCAATTAGATTTATGCTAATAGCATGAGAACATGATCCTTATCCATAATATTGTAAAATAACTACTTTCTACACTTTATAAACATAAAAAAACATACAATTATCCGCGAATGTAATCATGGTTCAAGTATCTCTATGGATTATGGTTGGTTGGAATTGATATTTTAAAAAATAAATATAAAGGAAGAGGATTAACTCTTAAAGCATTAATCATGATAATCAAATTAAAAAATTTAATGACATTCTCCCCTTCAAATTTTAACAAATCCCAACATCCTAAATATTGAAAGAAAATATCATGGTTATTTTAACCATAATGAATTATTTGTTCCATCTCTTAAATTTATTGATTATTTTTGTATACACCTTTTTCCCTTTTTCCAAGAATCTTTCAATTTTATTGAATGATATGCTTTAGAATAAACCTCACATCCACTACCTAACCACGTATGATAGGAATAATAGGTATAGTAATGGTGGTTTTAGGTTTTCCAACATCACAACCGAATTTTAACATTTTTTTTATTTTTTTCATTTTCAATTTTTTTATTATATAGGGGAAACCATTATAGTACAATGAATGATTCCAAAACCTTTTAGAATTCCCATAATAATCACCCCCACATTTATTACTTATAATATAAATTATCCCATATACCATGATTCTCTTCACCCCCACACTTCAACTTTAAAATATCATTCAAATTCTAATTGTATGGTATGAATAGATCAAACGGATTCAAACATGGATCAATTATATAAATGTCAATCATGGTCTCTAGGGCTATAGAAGGATTGATGTAATGGTTTTATATTAAGGATAAATGGTTTATCAAGATATTCCTCAATCATTTTAAATGTTTTTTTGTACAATCATGGATTTTATTTGTTCAAATTAATGTTCTAACAGGTGGTATGTCCCAAGATCACTTATGAAATATGCTCAAGATAAAATTGGAATTACATGGAATAGAAATCCTCTCGAGAATGGACTTGTGATATGGGAAAATCAGTCAAGGAATTATGAACATTGATAAATCAATTCACATGAATTTAATAAAATCAAAGTATGAAAAATGGTTGGGAATTTTTATTTACATGTATTAATTAATTATTTAAAATCATGATTCTTAGTTTTAATATTAATTCTTCACTTTAATAATTCAATTTTCAATTTTAATAATTCAATATCATTAAAATTAAATTTAAAAAATGTCATCATAGGATTCATAAGAAAGCCATGTATCGTAAAAAAGTTAATTAAATAATAATCCAAGTATGGGAATGAAATTTCATTTTAAATCTCCAAATTTTTTTTTTGGAAAAAATCTAAAGAGGTTAAATTTTAACCAATAAAAATGGACTCCATTTACCTTGAATCTTTTTCATTATCCTTCAATAGTCATGACTTACTTCTTATATATATTACCCTATAAAAGGGAATTACTCAATTTAGAACAATGATCATGTCATCAAAACTCAAAAAGATATGAGGGAGTGGGATTCATGCTACAATAATTCCTAAAAAATCGAGCTGAAATCTAAATCCCTCAAAAAAAGTAGAAAAGGATAAGACTTGTTATGATCCCCCAAATGGGGCCTAAAGTTTTTTTTACCTTTAGAGGGTAGTACTAGTTATTATCTAAAATCAGATGGTGGATGAATATTCTTTGATTTGAACCACCACATGTGTATTTTCCTATCTTGTGCTTCACCTTGATGGGCGGGGAATGATCCATGGATAGAGTAAACTAGATCCTCCCCTTTCACAATGAGGTATAGCTTACATCACAGGGGTATGATGGGGTATGAATAATTTTATTCTTGGTTGTTACTTGTAAAAAATCCTTATCTTTTAGTTATGGATTTATAGGGGATTCATTCATTTTATAATCAAATGGGAATTAAATAAGTATTTTTACTTGAATAAAGTTTTAATTTTTAATTAGAAAATTTTCCCCTTTAATAAAAGTCATCTCTTTTCTGATTTCATCAATCTCAAAATCTAAGATCTCATCATGACGGTTATCCAAAAATGTATTTTCATCAAAATAAGGGAGCACCATGTGTTCTTACATAGGTACTTGACTAGGATCTTCATCCTCCTCTAAGGCATATAAAATATTGTATGAGTCTACATATTCCAAACAATAGGGGGTTATGTACAATTAAGATTCAATAAAATTATAATAGATATATTCAACTCCCTCTGTTGGTTCGATTTTAATTTCTTCCACAATGGTTAGAGACTCTTGGAGTAGTCTCTCAGTGTACATAGGTATGTAGTTGGGCTCCTCTATCTTTACTTCAAAATCCACCACTTGGGGGGTGTTTTTTTTCATTGATGACATATCTTTTTCTATGAAAGGTTTAGGGGGATCAAGAAGTTACCCAAATTCATTCCAAAATTAATCCATATCTTCTTGATGTCCCATATGTATCTCATTAAGAAATGATTCCTCCTTTTCTTCCTAAGGTATGATAAGTGGATCATCTTTTCGTTCAGGTTCATACTCAGGTTCGGGTTCTTATGATGATTATTAGAAGTATGAAGTTATCCAATCCATTTGCCTTGGATATCCATAACCTTTTCATCAATATATTGAATATTATAATTGATTTTGTGTTTTTTCAAATGATCCTAGAATTATTCTGGTGGAGCTTCTTCAAAAGTGTTTAGAGGAAATGTGGAACACTCCTCTTGTGTCTTGGATTCTTCTTGATAGAATTATGGGAATTGCTGCCAAAGTTCAGAGAGTTCTCTAGACAATCCTTCTTCCAATAGTTTCTTGGGGGTCACCTTTAGTTTTTATATTAGTACCTTGAATTCCTCATATGTTCAAATTTGGATCTGTGCTCCCCTAATCTACCTTGACCATAATGTAACTCCATCTTCTTTAGACCTCGGTGCTTCATCCACTAGTTCTTGAACATGAGAGTAATTATTGTTCCATGAATTGAAAAAATTTCGAAATGAAAACCACATAAAATATATGTTTTTTGTTTTTTTTAAATTAGAAAAATATATCTGAAATGTGAATGTAGAAAAATAATGAAAACATATTATTGGATCCTTAGAAATGATTCCATTTTTTGCACTCTTGTTTTGAGGTGTGGGAAAAATAATGAAATGCTATAAGGGTGTATTATGAGTGGAAAATAGAATGTTATTCTCTAAAGAGAAATGATTTAATATCGGTGTAACTTATGATGATAACAATAATTTTTTTTAGTTATTTAAGAATAAAAGATATTTGTAGATGTTTTGTGAATTTATAATGGGAGATAAGTGATTGGATTCAGATTGGGTATTCCTGCTTGTCGTTTCATCATAGTTTTTGAGGAAAAATGAATATTTTTTATTGTGATCCAAATAATTAAATTAATTAGATAATAATTTATTCTTTGTTTAACCTTTTATTTATTTATATTTCAATTTGTATAAATATTAATAGAATACTTTAAATTATTCATGTAATACCAAACATGGTATTTATTTTCTTTAAATAATTTATTTAGTGTATCTTAATTTCATCAAACGTTTTAGTAATAACTAAACCTCCCCATTATTTGACATTAATTAAAAATTAACCCATTGGTGTAAAAATAAATAAATATAGTAATGATAGAATAATATTTAAATCAATGAAATTTAATATTTAAGGATAAATTAAACTATAATGGAATTTAATTTAAAGCAAAAAATATATAAAATTGAAATCAATTAATTCAAAAAAAACAATTAAATAAAAAAATTCAAAAAATCAGACATCACAAAATTAGTCCACCCTACCATTAATGTATTCAGAAAGGGTTCTACCCCTTCACGTAAGAAGGGTTCCATGATGATGAAAATATATAAGACATGGTATAAAATGAAATAATATTAGGGAATACAAGGAGGTAGGGAGCCTCCTCTTCTTTGTAGTGGATCTGCTCCTTGGGGGTGGTGGGTGCTTGACATTACACCATATATAGTGGGATGAATTTATTTATGCCATTATAAGGAGGATATCACATCCATTTATAGGTGAGGAGGTGGATTCCTCCTCCCTTTTACATAAAAAAATTGTGGCTAAGGGGGTTTAAAAAATTAACCCCCTCCCATGGGCCACCTATTATAGAAGAAACATTCATGGGTGTGGATGTTTTGGGACCATGGGGTTAGTATCCAAATAAAGATGAACTTCTCATAGGAATAAACTGTGTGACCAGGTGATTAAGGTTGGGGCATCGGTGGAAGGTGACAAGCACGAGGGTGAAGCCCCCATCCTTCTTTAGCCATTGAAGTGGTTGGTGGAGGCTTCTGATTGCGACCACAGTGATGAATCTTTATAGTGGTGAGGCATCCATTATAAGAGGAGATTAGGGTGGTTCATGCATTCGGTGTCTTGGGTGTTCATGGTGACAATGTTGAGCGCCTGCGACAATGGTGTCAGGCTTCAGTGGAGGCGGCCTGTGGTCCTTGCATGGGTGCATGAGAAGTTGTGGAGATGAAATGGAGGTAGTGGAGGTGAGGTGATAGTGGTTCCACTAGGTGAGGTGATGCATGGAGGGGTGATCCAACCTCAGTGGGTTACACTTCCTCATACCTTTACAGTGGTTAAATCATGCCTAAATGGTGATCATGAGTTCAGTGGAGTGAATTTGGAGTTAGAGAGTAGTGGCAGCCTCAGTGAGTGAGGGTGGAAGGGTGGATGGTGGATCTCCAAGAGGGCATACTGGGAGGTCTCTAGTGGTAGGAGGGGAACAAATTAATGACGGTGGATCTCTTAGGGGAGAGTAGAAGAAGAGATTAGGGGTGATAGTACTAGTGGGCCTACATAGAGATTCCATGGTGTCTAGGCAGTGCAGGAGTGCAGTGGCAGTGGAATCCTCAGCATCCTCCATCCTTAGAGGTGGATGGAGGTGCTCAAACTAAGAAGCGATGGTGTGGTATCAGGAGGTAGAGGTAGATTGTGGTTGTGCTGGTAGAGCAGTGTGATGGCCTTCATGAGACATGGTCCGACTTGTGATATTCGGATGGGAATGGGATCGAGGATGATAGGCTTGAATGTTGTGTACCATGGTGGAGCCCGGTAGAGCTCCCATCCCACATCAAAATGGATAGACGAGCGCATAACCTTTATATGGATTGGTGTGGGAGAACCTAGCACACCCCATCCGGGGTGGGCTCTCAAATGACACACAAACATTATAATTGTATGTTGTGACACATACGGCCCACATAGGCCCTTGGGGATACCCCAAATTCTATAGGGATTGACAACTTACGGCCCATGCACCTCTGGGGATTAACCTTTTATAGGTTTACTTGGAGAATCACCACTCGTGTAGCTATGCTTTTTCAAGCCCTCTAATGATGGTTTAGGTTTCTTTCCCTTATGGAAGGCTCTGTAGTGGGTCACCTTGGATGAAGGCCTGCTGAGTCCTAGTGAAATTTTTACCCAAAAATTATTTAAAGAGTTATAAACAAATTTACGAAGTTCCTCAAAAAATATAAGAAAACATTTAATTTTTTTCCAATATTATTTTATTATTTTACATGGATTCCATTAGCTCAAATCGAACATACCCATAAATTAAAAAATCATTTAAAATCAAGGGGTTTTACAATAAAAAACCACACAAATACATTGAATTTTGTTTTATAATATGCACATGAATTTAGTCTGTAATAAAATTTTATATGTACTATATATATATATATATATTGTTTTGAAGGTTTTTATTGTTTTAAGGAGTTTTAAATTTTATAAATTGGGGGGGGTATGATAATTTAGGGTTTTTTTGGGTTTTATGGTTTTTAGTGTTATAACATTTTTTAGAGTTTTAGTACCTTTTATATATTTTTTTGGGTTAATTGGGACTTTTTATATTTTTATTGATGTTTTGGGGTTTTAGAGTCTTTTGGTGTTTTTAGGGTCATTTGTGTTTCTAGTTTTTTTGTGGTTTTATAGGGTCTTTTTTTTTTATTTTTAATGGTTTTTAGTTTTAATGTGTTTTTAGTGGGTTGAGGGGTTTTAGGTGATTTTTGGATTTTTAGGGGTTTTAGGGTTGTTTTAAGGGATTTAGAGTTTTAAGGGTTTTAGGGTTTTCGGTATATTTATAGGTTTAAAGTGTTTTAGTGTCCTTTGTGAGTTTTTAGGGGTTTAAGAGTGTTAATGTTTTTTTTTTATTTTTATGGATTTAGGGGGTTTTATGGGTCTTATAGTTTTTAGGGAATTATGTGTGGGGGTGGGGGTTGGGGGATTTTGTATGGTTTTTGGGTTTTACGTTTTTTATATTTTTATAGTTTTAGGATATTTAGGTATTTTTGTGGTTTCTAGGGGATTTTATTGTTTTTAGGATTGTTTATTATTTTATATGTTTTAGATTTTTTTTTTGTTTTTTGGTTTTTAGGGTTTTTTGCATTTTTTGGAGATTTTATGGGTTTTAGGTATCTTTTGGGGTTTCAGTGCTTTTTTTGGTTTGTTTTGTTATTGGGAATTTGTAGGGTTTTGGAAAATGTAGGGGTTTCTTTATTTTAGGGGGTTTTAGGGTATTTTGGGGTTTTGGAGTTTTAGAGGTTTTAGGGGTTTTAGGGGTTTATAGGGGTTTGGGGGCATGGAATTTATTTAAGATTTTGATGTTTTTTGGGGGATTTTCTATTTTTTTTGAATTTTTGATTATTTTAGGGTTTTTATGATTTTTAGGTGTTTTAGTATTTAGGTTTTATTTTCTTGTTTAGGTTATTATGGTTTTTAGTGTTTTTTGGGGGTTTGGGGATTTTCAGATTATTTGGATTTTTATGGTCTTATAGGGTTATAGGTTATTTTAAGGGTTTTACAGTTTTTTATTGTCTATTAATGTTTTTATATTTTTAATATTTTTTTTTGTTTGAGAGTCTTATAGTGTTTTTAATGAGGTTTTATATGGTTTCGAGTTTTTTAGTGTTTTTAGGGTCTTTTAGGGTTTTCATGTGTTTTATGATTTTCTAGATTTTTCAGTATCTATTTAGATTTTAGGGTTTTGGATATTTAATGCGTATTTAGGGTTTTTTATTGATCTATATTATTTTTTTGTTGTTTTTAGGGTTTTATGTTCTTTTTGGGTTTTTAGGGGTTTTGGGGGTTTTCATGTTTTCTATGGTTTTATGGATTTTTAGGTTCATTAGAATTTTTATTGTTTTGAGGGATTTTTAGGGTGTATTAGTGTTTTACGCTGTTTAGGGGTTTTATGGTTTTATGGTTTTTAGGTTTATAGGTGGTTTTTAGGGTTTTCAATGTTTTTAGTGTTTTTAATGTTTTTTATAGTTTTTGGGGTTTTTTTGTGTTTTCAGGATTTTTTAGGATTATAGGGTCTCTTAAAATATTTACGGTTTAAGGGTTTTTAGGGGTTTGGGTTTTTAGGGTTCTACAGGTTTTTAGGGCCTTTAGGTTTTTTTGGGTCATTCAATGTTTTTGTGTTCATTTAGGGTTTTTGGGATCTTTTATGGTTGGGGGTATTTATTTAGGTTCTTCTAGGATTTTTAGGGGTTTTAGTGTTGTTTCTTGGTTTTTAGGGTTGTTAGGGTCCTTCATTATTTTCTAGGATTTTTGGGCTCCATTTGGGATTTAGGGTACTTTAGGGGTTTTAGTGATTTTTAAGGACATTTAAGGGTTTTATGGTTTTTTCTATAAGTTATGTTTTTAGGGCCTTTTAGGGTTTTAGATTTCTTTCAATTTATTTTTGTATTTTTAGGGGGTTTTAGGGTTATTTAGGGTTTGAGATTCTTTTTGGGGTTTCTTGGTATTTTAGTGTTATTTTTCGTTTTTCAATGGGATTTATAGTTTCTTTTAGGGGTTTTTATGTCTATTTAGGGAAATTGGGTCTTCTAAGGTGTTTAGGGTTTTTGGGTATTTTAGATACATTTTGGGTTTTTAGTGTTTTTTTGGGGTTTTTAGGGTTTAGTTGGGTTTTCAGGTTTAATAATTTTCCTGGAAATTTAAGAGTTTTTTGGAATTTATATGTTTTTTATGATTTTTAGGGTTTCAAGGTTTTTATGTGATTTTAGGGGGGTTTAATGGTTTTCAGGGGTTTTCGGGATTTTTTAGGGATTTAGATATTTTTATGTCTCTGAAGAAAATTATGGTTTTAGGGTTATTAGTGTTTTTTGGGAGTTTAGTGGATTTAGGTTTTTTGTGTTTTTAGGATTATTATTGGTTTGAGGGGTTTTAGGGTTTTAGGGTTTTTAGGGTGTATTCGGGTTTCTAGAAATTTTAAGGGTTTTAGGGTTTTAGGTTTTTTGGTTATTTAGGTTCTATGTGGTTTTGGGGTTTTAATGTTTAAGGGATTGGGGGGTGTTTAGGGGTTTTATTGATTGTTAGGGATTGGTATCTTTTTTATGGTTTTTTGGATATTAATAGTTTTTTTTATTTTGGGGATTTCATATATTTTAAGGTGTTTTATGGTTTTCAGGGTTATCAAGTGTTTTAGGGGTTTTTGGGGTGTATTTAGGAATGTTTTGAAAATTTTGGGTTTCTATAGGTTTTTTAGAGTAATTAGGTGTTTAGGTGTTTTTTAAGTTTTAGTGGTTGGAGGGTTAGATTTCCATGTTTTTATGGTG
This sequence comes from Viscum album, assembly GCA_963277665.1. Taxonomy (NCBI): domain Eukaryota; kingdom Viridiplantae; phylum Streptophyta; class Magnoliopsida; order Santalales; family Viscaceae; genus Viscum; species Viscum album. The sequence continues at coordinate 1,010,753,175 of OY728126.1, forward strand.
TTTATTTGGTTTTAGTGTATTTTAACGTTTTTATAAGGTTTCAGGGGTTTTAGGGTCTTATTGGGTTTTACAGTATTTCGATTTTTGAGTTTCATTTAGGGTTTTTATGGGTTTTAGGTTTTGTTGGGATTTTTTGTGGTTTTAATGGTTTTTTATTTTTAAAGGTTTATGTCATGTTTGGGGTGTTAGGGTTTTTATAATTTTTTTGGGTTTTAGGGAGAAGGTAGGTGTTGGGACAGGCTATTCCTGACCCCCCCCCCAAAAAAAAATTTATTAAAGGAAAAGAAAAGCATACAAGGGTGGGGTGGGGCCAAAAAGCCCACACCCAAAAATCCCTGGACCCCCTATGACAACAAAACCCTAAAAGGCCCAAAAAGATAGAAATAAAAAAGCGGGAGCTACAAGTCAACATCCTCTCTAAAAGGTTCCCCATCAGCACCATAACCAGAGGAAGCATCTGACTCCACCGAATCCCATTCAGAATAATCATTTTTCGTTAAGAAGGTCATGTAATACTCCCTGATTCGTTAATGTTCCACATTCAGCTTTGCCTTGCTAGACCGACTTCCCCTGCCAGAGCCAACCTCCTTAGCTTTGCAAGAGGCTCTCGTGGACACTGTCATTGGAAAAGATGAATAGTCCTTCCTTTTTTTCCTCCTACATAGAACTGAAAAGACCTCCATATATTTTTTTTCCTTCCCATAAGGAAGGGCTATCTTCAGCAGGGCCCTCTCCTTGATGACCATATTCATGTTCTGCTCCATCCTTCTATGATCGTCCTGGATAAAATCTAGATCCGGAATGAAGGAGGATTCCTGATAAAGGGAACATACAGCAAGAACCCCAAATTACAGCACGTCAGGAGCCACCACAGGTTTCTGAGAAGCCAGACAAAGGGGGGGAACCCCACCATCCAGGGCCTACTACAAGTTCCCCTCCCCCTAGGCAGCTCACTTTCATCCCCCTAGACAGAGCGTGTAGTCTCCATCCCCTGTATTTCCCTTTTCCCATGATTCCCATCTCTATCCAAGGACCCAAACGTATCTAGAATCTACTCATATTGACCAGTATTAAGGACCACATAACCTCCCTCGCACCTAGCAACAACAACCTGCTCCACTCTTGGCATATATACAGCCAGACTTATATTTCTAACATCATCAATTAGAGACCCTTGCACCTCCTCCCTATGAGTATTTTTCACCTTCCCCACATTCACATCAAAATAATCACAATTTTGACCAAGAGCCTATAGCTCCATAATCTCCTACTCATCAACACCACCCAAGTTCACAATGATGTCTAACAATAGCTCAGCTTCCCAAGCCTTCTAGGCCACACTCCCTCCACCCCTCAGCAACAATAGCCTCCACCCCACTCTCTTGTGAATCAGACCTCACACTCCCATCATCAAAAAGTGGAGACCCTTGAACCTCTCCATCAAGCACCAACCCCTCAAAGCGATTGAATATTGGGACAACATCCTGCCTCTTCTTAAGATTGCTATCAGAGGAGACCGACATCCCATCAGTAGAAACTTCCCTGAATAATGAACATCAATCATCCAAGAGCTTCAACTCACTATTCAATCGCTTGAAAATTTCAGTCACCTTGGGAGTTTTAAATGTTTTATGGTTTTTATGGTCTTTTGGAGATTTTAGGGTTTTATGGGTATTTATGGGAGATTATGTTTTTAAGAAAAAATTTGGGTTTTTAGGGGAATTGAGGTGTTTTAGGGGTGTTTAGGGTCTTTTTTTCTTTTAGGGGTTTTAGAATCCTTTAGGGTTTTAATATTTTTTAGGATCCTATAAGTATTTTACTATTTTTATAGTCCACTATGGTTTTAGGGTCCTTTATGGATTTAAGGTGATTAAGGGCATTTTAGGGATTTTTGGGATTTAAGGGTCCTTTAGGTGGTCTTTCAGATTTTTATTATCTTTTAGGTTTTCAGGTAATATTTATTTATTTTAGGGTTTGAAGGTATTTTTTGGGTTTTAGGATTTTTTTTGGGTTTTAGGGGTATAGTGGCTTTTAGGTTTTGTTTTTGTAGGGCCTTTCATGGGTTTGGGGGTAGGGTTGGGTTTTTTTAGTGTATTTTAGGGTTTTTAGAATTATTTAGAGTTTTTTGGTTTTTTGGGTTTCATGATTTTTATGGGGTTTTAGTGTTTTTAGGGTTTTTATGGTTTTTATGATTTCTATGGTTTTTAAATTTTATGTGTTTTTAGTTTTTTAGTGGTTTAAGGATTTTAAGGATTTATGATTTTGATGGTTCTTAAGGTTTTTTAGTTTTGTTGGGGGTTATTAAAGGTTTAAGTGTTTTAGGATTTTTAGGGTTCTAAAGGTTTTCATGGTTTTTAAGGTTTTTAAAAAAATTTATAGTTTTTAAGGGTTTTAGGGTTCTTTATGGGTTTTTAGGGTTTCTAGGGTTTTTATTGTTTTTATGGGTTTAAGGGTTTTTTTGGGTGTTTTAGTGCTCTTAGTTGGTTTTAGGAGTTAATAGGTTTTTAGGGTTTTATGGATTTTTAGGTGGTTTAATGGTTTTTATGTTTTAAATTGGTTTAGGTTTTTTCAAGAATTTTTTTGGGTTTTAGGGGTCAAATTTTTATTACATTTTTTTGGTTTCTTAGGGTTTTTAGATTTTTTTGGATTGTTATAGGTTTTTATGGATTTTTTAGTTTTTCATGTTTTTTATAGGTTAGGGAGGTTATGTTTTTATGTTCTTCAGGGTGTTTAATGGTTGTAGGTAATTTTAGGGGTTTTAGGGTGTGTTTGGGTATTTTTATGTATTTATGGATTTTTAGGGTCTTTAGGGATTTTAGGGTTTTTCATGTCCTTTTAGGGGTTTTATAATTTTTAGAGTCTTTAGGGGATTTTATTTTTTTATTTTTGGATTTTTAGTTTTTGAATGTTTTTCTGGGTTTTGGGATTATATGGGATTTTTGGGAATTTAGGGTTTTCTAGGGTTTTAAGGATTTTTAATATTTTTAGGGTTTTTATTATTTTTTTGGGTTGATAGAGTCTTTTTCGGTGTGATTCAAGTTTGAAGAAGATTTATAAGATATTAAAAATGGAAAATACTACCTCTACTCATGATATTATAAATCATTAAGTATTAATATAAACATAGAAAAATTGAAAAAAAAGAGTATAAAATAAGCCGAATAAAAATTCAAAGATAAAATAAGATTAAATACGAGCTTGATGAAATTAGATGGGTAACTAATCAACAAAATCAGTCGATATGGTACTTATATAAGTTTTAAATGCATGGTAAAAAATTATAATTCGTCTATGGATGGTAAATATTCATAATTGGATGTTAAAAGAAAAAATAATTAAGGTGAATTACAATTTATAACTATAGACCAGTCGGGTGCATAATGATAAAGTTTAGAGGATAAATATTTAGTGGAAATAAATCCATAATTCAGTTAAATTTGTGAATATTACTCTAACAAAAAAATGTATCTAATTAGAAGTGAAACTATTTAAAATATTAGAGACAGAAGATGAGACTTATAAAAAATTCTGAGAAAATAAGAACAACTATGAATTCTTTAGGTAAGAGTCTTATTTATAAAAAGACTCAACCTAGTGGAAAGAAGAGATTGAGATTAACTAATAATAAATCTAATACAAGATTATTGAAAAGTTTAACCCCTTTTCTGAAAATATTTTTGAATACTAATGCTAAATTAATGACTATTTCATATTCAAAATAAAAATATAGACAAACATGGCTGCATGAAAACTATTGTCCCCTAATGAAATAAAAAAATAAGAAATGTTATGTCCAAAAATAAAAAAGTGGCAAATATGTTTAGAATATGCCACTGAATAAGAGATTAATATTTTTTTTCTACTATTGTTTCAATTGGATGTTAGTGAGTTAGGTAGTAATATGATGAAATTATATCTCATTGTATGAAAATTATACAATGCCAACATTTATGGGGATTACAGAAAAATAAAATAGAAAAAAATACACAATAGAAGTATGATTCACAAAAAAGGAATCAGTCTATCAACCAAAGATATGAATAACATGAAAATTTATAAGATTATTACTATAAAATAGGTCAATGTAATGATAATTTAATTTATAAACTATCCAATAAAAATTGATATATTGACGTTGAAATGGACAATATAAGAAAATAAAACAGGCGAGAAAACAAGAAATTTCCTCCTTGGGAAAAAAGAATAAGAATGGTTTTGAGGATATTTCTATCAAGATGTTAGAAAATAATGGTGTGATGGGTGCTTCAAAAATTAATAAATTATTATACTATGGTAGGAAAAGTCATACAATGGAACACTACAAATTGGCTATGATCATCAGATTTAAAGTCAGAATTATAGAATAAAAAAAGAGAATCAATCTAGAAAATAAAAAACATGGTTGTTTTAGAGAAAGAAATCATTGATGAATAATCTAAAAATATTACTAAATAAAGAAACTTGATTAATTCTAAATATGTGTTTGAAATCTGCAATATGTCTGGGAATCCAACTATGTAATTTTTGACATGGATTAATGGAAAATAAAAATTCATGCATAATAAAATGAATGTACATGTGAATTATTTTTCTAAAAATATTTTTGTGAAAAAGTATTCAATAAAAAATATATCATGAGTATTTTCCAAACAATTTTTGATCGTATGGCCAGAAAAGTTTGCAGAGGTTAGAAATATAGAGAAATAAAATAAGTCTGAATCTTTTTTTTAAAAACATTAAATAAGACTACTTCACCTAACAATATAGTATTCTTGTGAAGAAACACTCCACCCTATTTCTACAGTTAAATATAATTAAAAAACCACCTTGTTTACATATATACATTTTTATTAAATTTTTTAGGGAATTTAAGGTGATGAATATATTCAGTGGGAGACCTAGATTTGATAAAAATTAACATCTTATAGCTAGACTCTTATCCATCATGGTGTACTATTGAAATCATCTTGACTCCTTGAGACATTTCAAATATAATCAAAAGACTCATGATGTTTTTTTATGAAAGCAAATTAAGATGAAGATGTATAAAGTGAACCTCTTGAGGGGGAGACCAAATGATCATCCACTATATATCAAGATCTCAATTGATATATCATGAATATGTGATTGTCTAGTGTGGGATATAACTGATAACTCTAGATGTTAAAAGTACATATATTTAATATTATTATCATTGAGGTATTTTAATTATATTACCTTATTTTCATGTTGAAATATTGACTCTAAAAATGAGTGAAATATTACATGGTGATAAAAGGGAAAATAAATTGGAATAGGGGAATTACATTATTTCAGTTTAATGGTTTTAATATATTTTATAATATTAATTCGGGATATTAGATAAAAATATTTTAAATAACATTAGAAAAAAGTTTCATTATTGAAATCATATGTTAGGGATTAATTGAAAACATTAATGGTAAAATTGATCACTCTTGTTTTCAAAATAAATAATGGAACATGTACAATTAGAGTTGATTAGTTTTATCTATTTTCTAAGTATGCTCTGATTCGATCCCTTATTGGAGTAAATTGTAATATATGTATTAGTGGTGGAGAATATGATGTTATTAAAAATTGAATTGGGGATATGATTAAATCATTCCATATTTATGATTTTTAATTATTTTCAATAAGGGGTATAATATTACATTGACATTATAATAGAAATTGATGTTGATAGAAAATCTAATGGGGAGATTTTAGAATAAAAGTGGTTTATTGCGGCTGGAATGAAGTTAAATTTGTTTTCCATAATTTGGGAAGCTAAAAATTCAAGCTGTTTTTTATAACGATTGTTTAAATGTTCATAATATTTAATGACATGTTTCAATGGGGTTAAGAAACTGACACATTTTTTATAACATGCTTGAAGAATTATGAATAAATTTGAATACCGTGCGAAATATTATTTTTTATGATCAACTTTTGAGAAGTTCTGATATTTTTATTTTGTGGCATTTAAAATGTTTATACTATGTATTTGAGCTAGCGTTATATAAAAAAAATAGCATAGGCTTTGGTCAACCAAGGATCCAACTCAACCACACATGTCAGACGTTGATTTGTAACATTGGAGGCATATCAACAAGGACAAACATGGTGGAAATAGTATGCATAGTGATTTCCATGACTTCACATGCATTTTTGAAGGTGTATATTCTTAGATAGGCTTGGTTAGGGTAAATTTTTGCCGTAATATTCACACGGGTGTCACACATGGGACAAACCAATGTTCTCTCCCCATATGGGTATATGATCGTGTGTCAAAGTGTTGATCTAGTGCCAACATGACATGTGGATGAATTTCAGAGATTTATGTGGCTCTAGGAAAAATTGATTTTTTATGTGGGTGTTTCCTCTAGAAATGGGGATGACCTTGTTTGCTAAAGTTTCAAACATTCCAATCGATTTTTAATGGGCTTTTTCATAGAACTGGAAACATCCAATGATTCTATATCCATTTGGACCTACTTTACAAAGGTAGGTGCTCATTAGTTGTGGACCGAAGAGGATTAAGAATTTCATTGGTCGAGAGGATGGGAGGTCGGACTCATCACACTTTTTGGGGGGAATTATTGTCTACTCTGGGACTCTCTTTATAGATTTATGTTATGTTCATGAATCTTTATTACACTACCATGTATGAAAATGAAAATTACTTAAGAACTGACAATCAATGATTAATATGTATGAGATTTAGAGAATCTTTTATATGTATGTGAGGTTCTTCATCGATAGAGAATCATCTATATTTGTTAGATATTCTTAGTCAATAGTATCCTTCAACAAATTATATAAAGATCTATTGGTCATTATGATAACCATACTAGTTTTAAATCAACTTAGTGGGGAACATGAAGTTTATTGTCGTTCAGAAGGAAATGTAGTATTTCAGAGTTGGGATCATACCCGCAGATGGGCTACCTACATATCCTTGTTAAAAAAAATCAGAACACACGTAGTTCAGGAATTAGAATATAGTTTAACGTCATATGGGACAGATGAGAATTAATGGGTGATGGGCTTGAACCTAAGAAAGGCTTCCAACGTACTCCACTTTTAAGGTAGAGATCAAAGTCCACGTATTTCCATTGGGAATTGTGGGTCTTACATATGATTAACAGCCAAAAGAGACGTGTCGTGGTTAATTTTACACTTTAAGCTCACGTGAGTCATGCTTGGTGTGAGAAACATGATGTATCAGTAAACCTGCCAATTTGGGCCATGAAAGATGCAGTCATAAGGAATGATATGGGGCTTATGTATGTATGATTTCCAAAATAGATAAATACTTGGACTTACTTTAGAGAAGAAGCCTGGGAACAAGGTCCATAAAGGTATATTTGCTTTATGGAGATTTAGATACTCTAACATGGGGATTACTCTTAAGGAGGATGCCAAAATTAGGAGGGGACTTGTGATTGGGTATTATTCCTGAGAAGGAAGCCTAAATCCGAAGAAGTTAATACTGGTTAAGAGAAATTATGACTGGGGATTAATCTTGAGAAAAAAGCCTAGGTTAAGGGAATTTGGGATTTGGGGCTTACTCTTAACGAGTATGACCATATTTAGGGACTTGGGGATTACTCTTAAGGAGGATGCCCATATTTGGTAACTTGGGGCTTACTCCTAAAGAGGATGCCCAAATTAGGGAACTTGGACTGGGGATTACTCTTGAAAAGGAGGCCCAGGTTAGGGGAATTATGACTGGGGATTACTCCTAAAAAGGAGGCCCAGGTTAAAGATCTTCTCATCTTAAAGGATGAGGTTGAATGAATGAAATCTCTTACCTTAGTGACATGAAGATATGTAAATCACTAGGTTTTGAGGCATGTTCCATAGAATTCCTTTCAGATAAAGAATACAACCAAGGAATCATGCCATAAATGGATTTAAAGAGGATTATGAAGGCTAAATATCGAAGAGGAGATGTAGATTTGAAGAAAAGAGATGAATGGAAAAGAGGGACATGCAAAAAGAGGAAGGCGCCCAGGTCCTGTTTGGGCGCGTAGGTACTGGTCACACAGGTATACCTGCGTGACACTTGGGTACTTGCACGCTGGTCAACCCATAGGGTAATACTGGAGTGAGGCTTGGCTGAAGCGTTTAGTATTATCCCTAAGGGAATCCAAAAGGGCAGGGTTCAGGTTCTATTGACGGGATAAGGCAGCACGCAAGTGTGACCATTTCCCTTAAGGGTTAGGCACTTAGGTGAGTGGGTGTTGATGAATTTCAACCCTTAGGCCTTGTTCCCCCTCTTTATATCTTCTATTCTAGGTATGAAATTACCTTAGAAGTGTTTGGAAGACTTCAAGAAGAGACTAGGGCACTGAGAGCTGAAATATGAGTTTCTGGATTTTTCGTCCTCGAAATGGGGGGCCCACAAGGTGTATTTATAGGCTATAGAAGACCTTGGGTGCCCAAATATGTGGCATGCAGGTATACCTTCATGACCATGATGAAACTTGTGCGGCCCTTACATAATGGAATCCTTGTTCATGCCTTTGTAAATTTTTAATGTTTCTTCAAAGGATTAATAACATTGTGTTAAGGTATTCCCCTTCTTCAGTCCATAGAATATGTAACAGAGAGGAGAATCAACAAAAGTCCCCCCCTCAGATTTGGATCCGAAACGAAGGAGGATTTGACTCTGAGGTAATGTAGAAAACCAAGAAAAAATGATGCGCAAGTTTTGAGTGCATATGTCTCAGCACGCAGGTGAGAGGCGTGCAGGCTTCGACGCGCAGGGGTGAGGCTTGGCCTATAAATAAGCACCTCATTCTCATGCAATGTACCTAATTTTGAATGCTTCTGATCTCTCATCGCGCAAGTTTATCTGGTCATGCATGTGGCTGATTTTCTGCGGTTTCATTGCTTCAGTTCATTTTCGCACTTCTGCAGAGGTATTTTGATCTGCGTGGTGATACCTTCTTGCCAAAACATGCGCGACGTAGTTAAACTTGAGCACCAACTTTGAACTTGCGTGCTGTAATGACTTATCCTTTTTATATAATTTATTCACAAATTTTATGAAAAATTAACTTACTTAAGAGTTAATTATTCAACCTTTGTGCAGATTTAATGGATCCTAGAAGAATCAGAATTGCTGATGAACTGGCTAGCAAGTAGATTGATGATATGATAAACATTGTTGGACATGACTATTTTGATATCTGCAACAAAAATCTCCCAGATTTGGCCAAGTACTTGAAGAATTATCATCTTGATTTCCCACAAAGTATCTAATTGCCTCTGTATGGCCATGGTCATCTGCAAGGTGTCAACATTCTAGAGGAAAAGAACTATCTTCCACATTCTTATTTTCAGGATTACACCAATTTTGATTCATAAAATGTCTCAATGGGAGGATAATTTGTAAATACTGGAATAGTGGGGAAGGCTTATATAATGCATCATAGCCCCTATACCCCAGATCTAAAACCACACAAGCCTATGATGCAACCACATTGTTATCCTTCATTCTTCCAAAATTCTCAGATGGACTAATCCAAAGCCTGGAAGAAGAGTTGGGACTTCCATCCTGGTTTGAAGCCAACATGAATGTGGGAGTATTGGGTAAGAAAAAACTGTGCAGATATTGTCGAGGTTCTGAATGGAGTTGCAATATATGAATCTGTCTAGGATAGGCAGACATATTTTTATAGGAATGATGACTTTGTGCTAGAGCTAATCAGCCACTGGAGCCCAGAAACCAATTATTTCTATCTGAATCCTAGAGAAGTAGGAATCCATTTGTAGGATGTCTAGAAGATCTCAGGGGCTCCAATTTTGGGCGATATGTATGATGAATTCATCCCCCCCAAGGAGACTTGTAATAATTCCAAGAAGACTCTGGCTTTGGCTCGAGAATTATTGAAACTCCTCTACAAGATCAAGAATCCCAAAACCACCAAAACTCATTCTAGAAAGGATATTCATCCAGAGGAGTAGATGGATATGTTTCTTACCAAGAAGAAGGTGAAGGGGACCACATATACTCATCCTACTACCTGCCCCAGAATAGAGAAAAGGGGTACATTTGTCACATTCTAGCCGACCCTAGAGGTAGTAGAATTTGAGAATTGGGGGTACAAAGTGGATTAGAGAATCCTAAAAAAGACCCATCTGGCGGGTTTCATAGACTTGTGGCTCATTTTTTTATCTTTTCCAGTCAGGGATTTGAAGGGAGGTGTTAGGCCAGGGACCTTCGTTGTGGCAGCCAAGTTGGCTGAGAAGAAAATGGTTGGGTTGGCCATCCCCATTTTGGTGAAGATTCATAGGAGCATACTCCATGTCATTATGGGTAAGTATCATTTTAGAATAGTGGTACCATTCCATGTTTTGTGGGGATGGATCACCACTTATTTCAAGACCTATACTATACAGAACGAAGTACAGGTTCCTGGAAGTTCTTTTAGGCCATAGGTATAGGAATTTTCTGGAGTTTCTCTATTATCTCTCATCTCCTATGATATGAAGGTGAGGCTTAGCATGTTCATGGAATTCAATTTATTTCCTTATGGAACACCACCAACTGGGAGGTTTGTTGATGATGGAACAGCTGACCTGGAATTGTGGTCATACATGCTGGCTTGTAGAGAAGGTGTACTGGCCACCAGGATTGACATAGAGATTATATGAGAGGCCTATGATCCATACATATTTTCATGCAAATTCAAGTGTCTACAGCAGACTGTTGTATCCCCTCTTATGCATTTTAGGTCAGAGCAGCATCCGATGGTTTCTCGAAAACTATGGTTGCTGACATCTATGGAGAATACTGGGGCAATGTTTGATCTACCAGTTGATAATGTAGTGAGAAACCTGACTACATGGTATACCAAGAACTGGATAGCATCACCCCATGAAGCGGTGTTGAATCATCCGTTTTATCAGGTGGGGGAAAAAGAAAATAACTTTAGAGAAATAAACCCTTCATTAGGAAGGTGATGCTTCCCCACCTGAAGTTTATTCAATACATTCCCCACCTAGGGATGACTCGCCGGATTCCCAAGATGGGGATGATGTGGCACAACATGCTCGTTCCAGATATAATCCTCCTGTTAGAATCAAGAGACTGACTTCATCAACTCCTAGTGAGTTACTTCATTGGGGAAATTTAATCACCATTACTTTATAGAGAAAGAAGCCTTATTTTCTTATCCATTATCTATAGTTATAGGATCTAGGAAGAAGCTGTAGTCTAAGACTGTCAGACCCTCCTCGCAGCCTTCTGTAACACATGCTTAATATTTACGACTAGAGGCTGTCCAGATATGGCAGAGTTTATATTGAAATACTAAAAGTGCCTAGCAGTATTTAATCGAAGGGCTACACATCCTAGGAATAGGGAATCTTCTAGATTCTACATATATCTATTTTGAGGATAATCCTTATGAAGTTTGGTCTTACATAAGAGAGATGGAGATGCTCATATATGACACCAATGATTCCATTCCTCTCACCAGCGGGTGATGAAAATGATGGATCATGGCACCACTGAGGGGATTTGTGCTTCCAGAGATGAAGAGTGGCACGATTAGGTGGGAACTGATGATGTGACTCTCTTTCCTTATTTTATTTGCAACTTTATTTCAGTTAAATCATTGTTACTTAAGGAAATTACTTTCTTCGTCCTGTAGCTTTCAAATAATGGAACTGTTGAGCTTCCTTCACCATAGTATAGCCCTGGTGGTACTGCCATCAGGGCTAATGAATCTCCTCGCAAGCCGGGCAAGGTATCTCTAGGACAGAAAGATATGGATGAGGAATTAGAAAGGTCTTTTCACTCTCCAATACCTGTATTTGGAGTGGATAATGTCAACACTCCCAAAAATCCAAAGAAGCAAAATAATCGAAGGAGGAAGTCCACAGTTAAAATTTTCATCAGTAGTGGTAAGTCCTTCGGATAGTCATGAGTCTTAACCCATGAAAATGTTGTTCATAATTCTTGGGATTATAGGGGATTCTTTAGTTTACCGTTTTAGAGATAGGATTTACAATCCTTTGAGGAAGATAGAGGGTAATGGTGAACAATCACAAGTTTATGCTTTCTTGGCTGCTCTTGAAGAGGAGCCAACATCTGTTCCCAGTACCACTCCTGCTGCTTCTTCCAGAGGAGAAGAGCCTGCTTCTTGTAATTTAACAATGCTTCATAATATGTTTACTGAAAACATCAAATGAATTCCATTCTATGATACTTTATGTTGAACACTTGCATGAGAACATTTAGTGTCCACTACAACTGATGCCAAAATTTTATCTGAAGAAATTGTACAGGGTCAGAGGCTGCAGGATGTGGGTCGTCATATAGATACATCAAATTCTCTCACTGGTGAGACTGACCAGGAATCTAAGATATCATAAGATGAAATGATGAAACATGGCAGATGATTTGAAGATATTTTAGATCAAGTTAAATTACCATGTAATTTAGAGGATTTTTGGATGTGAGGGTTATCATTCGTCCTGTTAAAATAACTTCTTATTACATCTCTGACCATGATTGGTTCTAATGTGCAGTTCCATATGAACAACCTGCCAAACTACCAATGCCTGAAGGGGGTACAGACAACCCTACTATTGTAGAGACACTGGATCAAGTAGAGCTAAACCCAGTAGAGCTTCCTCAAACTCATCCTGAAAATCCTGTTGAAGCTAGGAATGATGAGGATGAGCCTTCTCCTTCAGTTGATCTAGCGTTGGGTAAGAGATAAAAATATTTTTTACTACACTTAATTTTCATGAAAACTTAATCAACTTTTTTTATCCTTTGAAACTATCCAAAACTTTCAATTGATTGTGCCTTGCCATCAATTTCATTGGCTAGATCTGGAGGTGAAGCCTCAGCCTCCACCCCAACGGGAATAGAATGTGAAATAACAAGGGTCAGGGGGGAAGGATCAGAACAGGGCACTTCCCTATGTGAATTAATCCCGGATTATATTCCCCTATGACAGTGATGTTGAGTCAGACCCAAAAGTACAAAAGGTGCTCTAATTTTCACGACGCAAGGCATGACATAACATATGGAAGATCATATCTGAAGTGCCTCATGAAGAGCTGTCTTCTAAGATCCCGCGACTGTCATCCCTATTCTTCATGTTAGGACATGGCGTTTTTTGATACTAATAGATCCATTCCGCAGTTAAACAAGTCATATTAAGAAGGGAGCAGGAGCAGAGGTACCATCAAGACCTGACCAGAGTAAGGCTGTCATCCAATATCAGTGAATTTGAGGCTGCGGTGTCCCAAGCTGAGGCTGATCATACTGCCAAGTTGAAGGAGATGAAGCATAAAATCAAGGAGAAAGTTGTCCAGCAGATGCACCTTCAGCAACAGTTAGATGCTGTTACTGGGGAACTTGACCAGCTTAACAATTCACTGGAAGGAGTTCAAACGAATGTTATGAAAGCCATTGTAGATACCAAGAAAGCACTCCATCAAGATGAAAAGAGTAATGCTAGTCAAGTTCATGAGTTTCAAGTAGCTGCTGATGATGCTCAGGATTCTGTAAATCAAATTAAGAGTTATGTTGATAGCCTCTTGTAATTCTTTGAAAAGAGAAGAGAATCCAATCTATGGATATCTGTCTAACTCTTGTGCATCAAATGAAAAACACTTTCATCTTCAATCATTTTTTCATGCCTTCTTTTGCTGATTTCTTTAAATTTTTACTTAAGAAAATGGGCCAAGTAATCATAGTTTGATTTTTTTCTAGGATTATAAAAATAACCCTACAAACTTTGAATCTTTTTAATTTCTCAATATTACCTAAATCATACAAAGTATATGTTTAGTGAGATGGGACTTGACTTTTGTTCAGAGTTCCCCTGTATTTTGTGGGTAGTTCAAAGTTATGCACGTTGGACATAAAAGGATAATGTTTAACGTCGAATATCTTTGAATGAATGAAATAATGTTGACTAAATTCCTTGATAATTTATCTAAAATCATATTACCACACTCATGTATGGGTGAAAACATGTAAACTATGACTTAAGAAATTTTGAATATAAGGAATGATATGAAAAAGGGCTAAAAGGAATTAGAAGAAGTATTTCCTAAGAATGAAGTTACCATTATTTAACAAACCCGTTAGGGGGTCGAATTATGCGGGGACACTTAAGGGAATTGGATGCATAGTCAAATAATAGCATCTTTTGGCTGACAGGTCCGTTATGTAAACTACTTATGCAAGGCCGGCTAATGGCACATGCTGCATAGTCAGGCAAAAGAACTCTCAGAAATTTACTTTTCTACTGCTAAAAAGCTAGTGGATGTTTATGGAGATTAAAATTTTCCAATGCAAAGAGTTTCTATATGGACAGAGGTACTTGAATATGGAGAAGATACTTCTAATCATGATTGTCTAAGAACTAGATAAATGTCACTCCTGTGATGGTCTGACCGAAACGTAGTGAAGGGAAATGTAAACCCTAGAATTCAATACTTTTAGATCATGAAAAAGAGTATGGGAAAAATATGTTAAGGATGGATATTTTTTGCGGATCCTTACATATTGTCGATAAGACCAATAAGGAAAAAAAGTGGTTTTTATCCAAAGAATGAAGTTACCACTATTTGAAAAACCTGTTAGGGGGTTGAATTATGTAGGGCCACCTAAGAGAATTGGATTCATAGTCAAATAATACCATGTTTTGGATGACAGGTCTGTTATGTAGACTACTTATGGAAGGTCTCCTAAGGGTACATGCTGTATAGTCAGGTAAAAGAACTGTCGGGTATCAGATATTTTGTGACCAGAAGTCAAGAAAAGAGTTATAAAGATCAGGAATTATTTAAGGTTAGGAGTATGACACATGAAAATGAGTATTTTCCAATGCATGAAGGAGACACACAAACCAATGCTAACCATAATAATGTTGTGGCTGGGTCCTGAATTGAGATTTTGGACTTCACTACATATCTCATTAGAATGAGAATCAAGCGCAATGTAATTTTTGAAATACATTTTAACGTCATGTGGTACGAGAGTATGGGAAATCTTAGTTTAGTGTCATAGAGCTCAAACCATTATAATGAATACACAATGTGTGTTTTATAAACCTGATGTCAATGAAAACCATGGTTTTCATACCACATTCATATTTTCACAGGGGGACTTTTCAGCCAAGGGAATGAAGGTGAAATTTTGGGTTAGGCCCAAAGAATAGGGGCTGGATTCGAGGGATGTTCAAACGTTTCTACATATCCCATAAGCATTGGAATCAAGCCGTACATAGTTCTCGAAACACCCTCTGTATAGAGTTGTTTCGTACAAGTGAAGGGTGAAAGGGGACTTTATTGCAATGATAGTTTGACCCAAGATAAAAGGTTTGGGAATTTCCATGTATGCACGTAGTCTTTAGAATATAACATGATTGGAGATCAATGTAAATAATGATTCCCTCTCAGGTGAGGTTGTCAAAGAATGTTGTAGTTTATTGTCGTACAGGACAAAAAGTGAGAATAGCTTAATGTCATATAGTAATGACAATGGTGAACCAATATAAAAAATATTTGTTCTATGGGTGGTGTCACGAATCAACATCATATGAGATAGAGGTGAACCGATGTGAAGAGATTTATTTTGGGAATGAACCTCTGGAGGTTGCCTACGTACCCAGCCTAGAAGGCAAGGATCAAAGTTCTCGTAGTTAAATTAAAGAATGAATTGGTGATCAAGTTTTCCTTGAGGACAACGACCTAAAAAAATGGTGTCGGGACTTACACATGGTTAGCGGCCCAGAGAGGGTGTTATAGTTGAAGTTTACTCTAAGATCACATGAGTCATACTCAGTGTGAGAAACAAGAGGTATCAACAACCTTAATGATGAATAGTTTCATGTCATGATGGATGAAGAAAGGACTATGCAGTTTAATGTCATGTAGTAATGAAAAAAGAGGGGGTTTTATATTTTAACATCATATAGCTAAGACAAAAGAGAAGATTATATAGTTTAAAGTCTTGCAGTAAGGACGTTGGGTACTATGTAGTTTAATTTCATGTAGTAAGGACAACACATTTTAACTTCATGTTGGACGTATTAGGGACTTTTTATAGTTTAACGTCACGTTGGACGTTGGGGTGCACAGTTTAATTTCATATAGCTAGGAATATTGTTTTGTAGTTTAACGTCTTGCTGGAAGTAAGAGGGACAATATAGTTTAACGTCATGTTGGACGAATGAGTGTTGTACAGTTTAGCATCATGTAGCTACGATATTATAGTTTAACGTCATGTTGGATGTAAGGGGGACTGTGCAGCTTAATGTCATGCAGTAAGGAAAAAATAGGGGATGTGTAGTTTAACATCATATAGCTAGGACGACACAGTTTAACATCATGTTGGACATAAGTGAAAATAGTTTAAGGTCATATTCATGGACTGTTTTGATGTATTTGTATTATACAAAATACTTCTTCAGAGATCTGGCATAGGTTGGAGTAGTGACGAGTTCTCCATCCATTGAGATTAAAGAATAAGCTTTATTGGAGTAGACATTATATATTGAGTAAGGTCCTTCCCATTTTGGCTCAAGCTTTGGAGGATTCTTTCCTCGTTTCATTGGAGTTGTGAGAACCAATACCAATTCTCCTTGAATGAATGAACGAAGATGAAATTTTTTGTTGAAAGTTTGTGCTATTCGATTATGATAGACTTCTAAGTAGTGTAGGGTGCCTAATCCTTTCTCATCTAATCGTTCAAATTAATCCAATCACTTTTGAGATTTTTCATCTATATATGACTGATAAAAAATGGCTACATTGATCAAGGGTAATTGAACCTCAATGGGAAAGAATGCTTCCATTCCATATACCAATGAATATGGATTTGACCACATTATAGTGCGGGTGGTGGTCCAATAAGCCCATAAATCATGGAAGAGTTTATCAAGCCATGATTTCTCATCTTTATCCACCATCTTTTGCAGTATGTTTGAAAGAGTCTTGTAGAAAGCTTCTATTTGGCCATTGGCCGCTGCATGATACCGATAGGAATGGTTGGATTTGATGTTGTATTCTTGATACAACTTCCTTACCTCGAATGAACATATATTGGTGCCATTGTCCGTCAATATGGTATGAGGGACCCCATGTCTGGTAATGATGTTGAACATAATGAAGCTAACAATGCTTTTAGAACTAACTTCTATGGGAGGTAGTTCCTCTGCCCATTTGGAAAAGAAGTCAATAGCAGTAAGAATGTACTTAAATGGCTTTGATATATCTGAAGGATAAGGTCCTACTACATCCATTCCCCATATGGAAAATGGCCACAAGTATTTAGCTATATGAAGCAACTCTAGGGGTTGATGAATGAAGATGGCATGTACTTGGAATGAATGAAACTTCGTTGTGAAATCAACAAAATCTTGTATCATTGAAGTCCAAAAGTATCCAAGCCTTTGAATTTGATCAGATAGTCTATGTCCGGACTGATGGGAACCACAAACTCTTGCATGCACTTCTTTCATGATAGCCATTGTCTCTTCACCGTCAATGCATCTGAATTGAATTCCATCAAAACCACTTTTTTAGGGAATTTTCACTAAGTGATCTCGGCTATCATAAAGAGTTAAATTGACCACATGTCACCAGATTTGGTCTTTCTCGGCTCTATCAGGTGGAATTGTTCCATTTTTAAGGTATTCCCTTACATGTGTCATCCAACATGTAGTATGACCATATGTTTCATAAATGGGACTAATTTACTTTATTTCCTATCATATAGTTTGAATATAAGGTGAAATTGTATGAAGGTGGGAAATAATGATGATTGTCTTATACCAGTTTGGATCTTCCAGGGTTGTTGCTATATTAGCCAGTGCATCAGCTTGGGCAATTTGTGATCACGGGACATGAGAAACTTTCAGTTTCGAAGGATACTCTGCCATTAACTCTCTGACGTAATCATACAAAAGGATTAACTATTATTTTATGATGGCATAATCCCGATTGACATGTTTGATTACCAGGTCTGAATCACCTTTCACCTTTAAGTGATTCACTTGTGCCTGAAGCACTAACTCCAATCCTGTGATGAGAGCTTGGTATTGTTCTTCATTATTTGTCCCGCCTCCTAGTAATGAGAAGGAATAGCATAGCACTGCCTTTTTTGGAGAAATGAGAACAATTCCAAACCCAAATTTGTTGAATTTAGGATCTTCCATTTTCTTCCATGTTGGACTACTGGAAGCACCATCAAAGTACATTTCCCATGTTTGAATAATATCTTGAATAAAGAAGACATCCTCATCAGGAAGTTCAATATCTGAAGATGTATCTTCTACTGAAAAATGATCAGAAAGGAAATCAGCTAGCTCTTGGCCCTTTATTGCCTTTTGAGACACATACTGGATATTAAATTGCTGCAAAATAATTTCCCACCTTTCTAGACATCCTGTAAGCATTGGACGACTAAGGATGAATTTGAGAAGGTTATTGCGAGATACCAAATGGGCCTCATGATGTTGCAGGTAGTGTCTCAACTTCTGAACTACAAATATTAATGTGAGGAAGAACTTTTAAATAATTTAATATCGGGTTTCTGCTTGAATCACAGTCCGACTAAGATAGTAAAGGTTGTTTTCATTCCCAGCATCATTCTTCTGGGCAAGGAAGGCACCCTGTGATCACTCTAAAGCTGTCACCTAAAGAATAAGTGGTCTTCCTTCAACAGGTGGCATTAATACTGCTGGAATCAAGATATTTTTTTGAGAATATTGAATGCTTCTTGAAATTATTCAGTCCACTGGTAAGTGACTCCCTTCATCATCAATTTGGTGAAGGTTAAACTTTTGCCTGCCAAATTGGAGATGAAACGCCAAATATAGGCCAAGTTTACTTGAATTCATATCAATTCATTCAAATTCAGAGGATGTGACATATAAAGGATTGACTTTGTCTTCTCAAGATCGACTTATATTTCACGATGGCATACAAAAAAGCCAAGAAATTTTTCTGAGGTTACCCCAAAAGCACGTTTCAAGGGGTTTATCTTCAAATTATGTTGTCGAAATTTGTAGAATATGATTTCCCAATCAACCAAGTGATTAGAACTTTGTTTGGATTTAGCCACAAAATATTCCACATAACATTAAAAAACTTCCCTAAAAATGGTTTAAAGATACGATGCAGGGCATGATGATATGTTGCGCTTGCATTTTTCTGGACAAAGGGAATTTCCAGATAAAAAAACACACCATTAGGGGATTTGAAATCTGTAGATTCTTCATCTTCTAGAGCCATTCAGATTTTATTATATCCAGAATATCAATCCATGAAGGAAAGTGCTTCATAACCAGCTGGTGTATCAATTAAGAGTTCTGTAATTGGAACAAGAAAAACTTCCTTAGGACAATGCTGATTAAGATATCTGAAATCAATGAAAACTCTAATTTTTCCATTCTTCTTTTTCGCTGGGACAATATTAGGCAACCACTTGGGATATTGAACTTCTATGATGAAGCTAGCTTTGATAAGATTATCCACTTCAGCTTCAATTTTGGAAGCATAAGTTGGGTGTGTTCTTCTTACAACTTGTTTGAATCCTCGATGTTCTTCTGGAAAACCCAAACGAGGAGTAGCGACATCAGGATCAAGCCCTGACATCTCTGTATAGTTCCAAGAAAATATATCTCGATTTTTCTTTAAAAATGAAATATAAATTTCTTTCTCTTCATGAACCATGGCCACACTAATTAAAGTGGGGTGTGGATCTTCTTTTGTACCCAAATTTATTTCTCTGAGTTCATCCACAGTATTGGAGATACCCTCTTCAAATGCTGGAGGAGAATCCCTGAGATCTTCCTCTTCTTCTTCAACATGTGTCACGTCTTCTATTTCTACATGCATAGTAGATGATGAAGCATAATTTCCATGATCAGGAGAGATGTTAAAATTTGAACATCTTGAAGAAGAGGCTTCCATTTCTGACATTATTGATGATAAAGGGTCTTCCTTTGGTAATAAAGAGGAGATGATGGATTGAGAATCAACTTCATTATCCACCTCTGATATTGCTATAACTTCTTCTAGCCTGGTTGGTGATTGATAGAATTTCTGGATTTTAGTAGATGAAATGAAGACATCTCTATTTGAGCTTTCATCATTGCTTGGTGAATCACCACTTTCTCCCATGCAGTCTGGCTTGATTACCATAATTGGCATTATGGAAGTTTCCATAAGAGTACATGGATTTTTGTCTATCCTATCAATTTGATTGATATGCAATACATAATCTGTACAGATATGTATGAATGGGTTTACTTGAATCTTTTCCAAACCATATGGATCATTAACCTTGGTAACCTCCCTTATTTTAAATTTCTCCTTACCCTCCATGTGATATAATTCTGCCTCAATGTATTGAGATTCACATGTTTTGAATGGGTCATTGTCATCATACAATGTCTCATTTTGACCATTGAAACAATATTTGAGGCATTTGTGGTATGATGAAGGGATAGACACATGTTGATGTAGCCAAGGTCTTCCAAGAAAAATATTTAAAGCTATATCCTGATCAACAACCATGAAATATAAATTGGATACAAGGTCTCCAAACTGAGTTCTGAGTGTAATCTCACCAAGTGGTTCTTGTTCATTTTTATAATATCCTTGTAACATCAATGTAGAAGGAGATAAATCAGATTCTATGATTCCCAATCGATGAACTATACGAATGGGGATGATGTTGACTCTTGTACCATTATCAATGAAAGATCTTCGGATGTCTACAACATTGACCTTGAGAGATAAATACAAAGGTCTAATATGTCCATGCACTACATCATCTTCATCTTCATATATAAAAGATATCACTACATGGTATTCTGTAGGATCATTCACTACATGGTAAACTTCAGCTGCAACAATTTTAGTTTCAAACTCCTAAGGACTTGACAAAGCCTCACTGAGTGCCTCCCGAAGATCCTTTGACAAATTAAATGCATCCAAAATTGATAACTTGGCCGGTAGTTAGGTCAAATGTTTCAAGATATTATATTTTTGATCCAAAGGTCTGCATTTTCCAATAGGAAGATGTGATTTTACAAGTGCCTTAAAATTTGATGATTTGGAAGTATACGCTTCTTGTATCGGGGTAGGAGTTGGAAGTAATCATGGATTTGTTAGATTATACCGAATAGGTCTATTTACTTGCTGAGAGAAAGAAGGTGTAACCTCCAATCAATCCTCCAAAATAATTGTACCAGGACTGAATCTTCCTTGCGTGTAAGAACTTTCTTGTTCTTGTTGAGCCTGCTGAAGGGCTCTACCATGAGTTTCTTCTGCATACATAGTTCTTGCAGCGGTAGAATTGGAATAGTGGTTTCTAGGATATCTACATATTCCTCGGTATCCCAAAACTCTAGAACTCCCCACAATTACTCTATTTGATACAGTGAACTCAGGCTCCTCATGATCAAAATTGTGACTAGCATAAGGATCTGTTAAGTGAATCATATTAATAGAACCAAAGATCAACTCCTCATCTGATGAATATTCTTCCAGATTCCCCCATTTAGGTTGTGCCGTTTGGAAGGGAGGTGACTGTGGATTTCAAGTATATGGCATAAATTCTACCAGATTCAAAGACAACTTGGGCATTGACATGATTTTATATTCATCTGATTGTTCCTCTTTTTCTGAATTATGTAGTTTTTCGAGGATTTTCTCTCTATTGAAGAGGGGTTTTCTATGGAATTCATAGAAGAAGACATGATTTGTTTCTTCAATTTCATTAACAAAATGGCATGAGTTCAGTTGATCGTATTCCTGACCATCCAATCATTATATTTCTGCGCATTTTTGTTTTAGACTTCTTGCCACTCACCTTCTTCCTCTGGATCTGTATCAGTAACACATTCTACCTGAGCAGAAGAACCTTTCAATTTGACATGTCCCGAGTCCACCATCTTTTGGAGGTGGTATTTAAAGACAAAACACTCCTGAAAGGGATTCCCCAACATCTGATGAGATGGAAAATAGTTGGGACGGTCTTCATCTCTTTCCTTGTTAGGCATTTTGGGCCTTGGAAACTGAACCAAATTATTTTCCAGAGCTGAAATGATGTAACCATGAACTTTTTCATTTCAGAAATAGTAATCATTTCTGTCCAGATCCTCAAATTGTTTATGTCTTTGATCCCTTTGATAATATTTACGAAAAGACCTCTCTTGTTGTCGCTCAAGAGGTGGATCCCTTCAATAAGATGAATCTTTTGAAGTAGAATCATGTACAGGTGCTTGTTTAAGAATAACTGTAGTAGTCTCTGCTTTACCCATTCTCCTTCTTGGAGCTGATGCAATTACACGAGTTTTATCCTTACTATTTGTAAGAGAGTCTTCAATCTGCTGAGCGATCGAAGTAAGGTCTCG